>OY728142.1:939962901-942462901 GCA_963277665.1 Viscum album | reverse complement strand
GGCGTCTTGATCCACCAATCTAGTAAACCTCTCAGGTTCTCCCTCCTAGGGATGTACCCATCTGATCCAATCCCACCAGTGTTATGATCAGTTTGATTCATCTCCGCTAGATTTTAAACTCATGGAATACCCCATTTTAAACATGGGAAGTCGAGGAAAACCTTAGATACATGCCTATGGAAAAAAATTCCTCACACTCAATGTGTGATGCCTCAGGCTTCCATGCCCTCAAGAAGACCTATCATAAGGGGAAGAAATCCAGTTGGACCAGTGTTCTAGGATCTAGACACGCCATATATACCCAACATGACTACTCCCCTAACCAAAGCTTGCTACCCTGGCTTAACCCCATGTAATGTCTTGATCGAAGCAGTGTAATTAACCATTGCTCACAAAGATATGGCACTGGGAAGAGTTTCACGAACAACATATTAATCTTTGGGGGAGACCCAAACTAAGTGATGAATTATGAGGAGGAATCCATGGAAGGAGGAACTGACTTCCCATCATCTCATTTCGATCAAGGAGAAAACATCCCTAAATAAGCAACGGATGTTGCCTTCCTTTGTAAATAAATAATGAGGGGCAACAAACAGCCAGTATATCCCCATAGACAGATACAGGCACCCCAGCAAAAGAATCAGAAACAGAAATGGTTTACCCAACGTGAATGAGGAAAAATAATTACACACTACACAATATACTTATGAGGAAACTCAGGACAGAATAGGATAATAGGGCTCATGCTGATGCATCTATACCACAAAAAAAATTGGGCATCACTGTGTATCCCATAAAAATAGGAATCAAGCTACACATAGTTCTTGAAGGTGGTATGGATAGAGTTCAATAACAAAATGGGGAAACTTCTTCTTGAGTGAATACATCATATGGTTGGGTAATTTATCGTTACACTGCCTATGTTCATAGGTCATAGTTTATCATCATATGATAATGATATAAGGGATCTTAGTTTATGGTCATAGAGCTCAGACCATAATGTGAGACTTCCAAGGTGGAAATATGTAACACAACACTATAATGAAATCCTGACGTGAATGAGGAAAAATAAGTCCACACCACATCACAAATTTCCAAAACAACACACACACAGTTTAGATTCATGATTTATAGACTTGGGAGTTTAGTCTAAGACGTGAATTATTTGTTTAAGGTCATAGGGTTAGAACCAAAAAAAGTGTGTTTATTCTATATAGGAACAAACCTTACCCATATCCCTAAGTCCATGTGAGATATGACTGATGTGGGAAACAAGGGTGGAAAGATCTTTACAAAACATGGAATACTCATAAGGGAGAGACGGTGTGGAGTCGAAGATAACCCCACGATGTTGATTTGCCCTCTTAATGTACAAAGGTGCATGGAGGGATAACACCAAGGGTGTGAAAATTATTCTTGTACATGATGGGGTGGAAAGGGATTTGAATCAAAAGACTAATATTTAGGGTATAAAGAGGGTGGAATAATGATAGAGGATAACTGTTGACCATGTTCGAAACCCAACATCCATATCATGTGACCTGAAATGGGAACTAACATCCAAGGGTCGACCACTGACTGTTTTTGAAATGCAGAACATGTCTCATAATGTCATTTAAAATCCTTTGGGATGCTAGCCCAAAGTGGTAGGCGATCCATAAGGTCGAGCATCCATACCATTCGGAGGTCCTTTCAGATGTGAAAGATGATGGAAGCCCAAATAAAGTGATACATGAAGCATGGAAATGGATGAAATCATGTCCATGAAGAATTCAACACTCTAGGTCCTAAACGACAGTTCATATGAGCACATTGGTAAGACATTATAGAGGTCAAGTCCAAACAATAAAGTGGAAAAATGGGTTGATGAACCTAGGGTTCGACCTGAATACAAAATGTCTGGGCGTTCCTGCGTATCCCCTGAGGATGGGAATCAAGCCAAATGATGTTCGTGAAATTTCATTCAGTTTAACGTCATGCGGTAAGGATACAAGGGGTAGTGGTTTCTCAAGAGGAGAATGTGTATGGCACATCAGAATAACCAGATGTGAATGAAGACATATGTCCACATACAACACTATTCACGATCTCAGGAGAGAACCTAGAACAAGGGGTCGGGAAAAGGAATAGAAGAACCTGAGATTGGACCTAAGGACAAAATTTCTGGGAATTTCTACATATTCTTTAATGATTGGGAATAAATCAAAAAGTAGTTCTTGAAATCCATGCATTTTAACTTCATCTGGTAAGGATGATAGAGAATGGAAGAGAGATACCCAAAGGGAAGTACATGACATGGCCATTATAAACCTGACGTGAATGATGACATAATAGGTCATCACTACACCATGTGCTTCCAATAGATTTTGGTCCAATGGGACAGAAAGAAGAATGGATTTTAGGTACCTAGTGTTGGACCTGAAGACAAAATGTTTATGAATTTCTACGTATCCCATGAGGATGGGAATCAAGACATATGCGGTTCTTGAAAACGGCATGGTAAGATACCAATTCCTGGGGTAATACTGTCGTGTAGGTCTAGCTCATGCACCAAAATAAGTGGCATTTGATGGATCTGGTATGTTCTTTTGTGTGAGTCTATGTTTTTTTCGCAAAAAACCCAAGATAGAGAATCTGGTCATCACCATAAGAATCAATCCATATATAGTCCTTTCCAAATAACATGGTGGATGGCTGATTCCCAACATGATGTCCCCTCAGGAGATTCCACCATAATGCAATGTCATTTCTCATCGTACAGATAGGATGATAATGTCATAGTTTTAGGTCGTATGATAGGACTAGCCCATGCACTTTAACGTTGTGCAGAAAAGATGTGATAGTTTAAAATCATGTGGGATGAGGAAGCATAATTTAATTTCATATGGTTTGGATGCATACAGAAGAATTATGCTTTAAAGGGAATATGCATCACGTGATAAAGAATACCCGGCGTGAATGAGGAAAAAAGTCCACATCGTGCCACACATAATCTCAGGGGAGGACCTCAGGCCAAGGGGCCAGACAAGGTTGAGGAACCTGGGGATGGACCTGAATATGAAATTTCTGGACATTCCTACATATCCTATATGGATGGGAATCAAGACATACATATTTCTTGAAATCTATTCAGTTTAACATCATAAAATAATAACATGAGTAAAAGGGTTGGAGGGATCTCAAGAGAGGTACGTGGTGTGGATATTGCAATCCCAATGTGAATGGAGACTAAAGCCCAAACCACACTGCATACCCCTAGGAGAACTTAGGCCAAGGGTCCCTAAGGAAGAGAAGGTTTCTAAAAACTAAGAATGGAACTAAAGAAGAAATGCCTGGGCATTCCTACGTATCCCATGAGGATGGTAATAAATCCACACATAGTTCTTGGAATCCATTTATTTTAATGTCATGTGGTAAGGATGAGGAATGAAGGATGTTTTGTAAGGAGGGTCACATGATGAGGCTATTGCAAACTTGACATGAATGGGGAGTAAAGATGTCCACACCACACTATATGAAACCCTTGAAGAGAACTAAACCTAGGGGAGAGATCTGTTGGGATGGACCTGAAGATGAAATTTCTAGGTGTTCCTACATATCCCATGGGGATGGGAATCAAGACATATATAATTCTGAGAATTACATTTAGTTTAACATCATGAGAAAAAGACATAGAAAGGATGAGTGTCTCAAGGGGATGTGTGTGGAATGGAAAATATAGCCTAACATAGATTAGGAAAACGAGTATATACCACACCATATAGTCCTAAGATAAGAACTTGGTCTAAGAGGTTGAAAAGGTCGAGGGACCTAAGGTTGGGCCACAGATGAAAGGTTTGGACTTCACTACATATCCCATAAGGATGGGAATCAAGACATACGTAGTTATGAAAATGTCGTAAAGTTTAACTTCATGTGAAAAGGATGTTAAAAGATCATAGTTTAAGGTCATAGATCACGGACCATAGATGCCCAGTTTAATGTCATGTGCTTGAGATAGAAGGGTAGAAAAAAGGTGAATCATTGCACCTATCATTTGGGAGATCATGGGGATGGAAACAATGATTGAGTCTAAATTTTGACTGTGTTTTCAACATAGTATCCATATCATGTGACCTATAATGGGAAAAAAAATTGATCATCGATCGCTGACTATATTCACAATGCGGGACTTGTGTCGAATTGTCTCTCAAGATCCTCTAGAATGTTGGTTCAAAACAGTAGGTGAGATAAAGTTTCATGAGACCAGACCGTTAAGGGGGTCCTTGAAAATGTGAAAGATGATAGAGACCCAAATTATGGGCCACATGAAGGGTGGTGTTACCCGTTCATTTTAACGTCTTGCAGTAAGGATGAGGGAGATATTAGTTTAAGGTGATAGAGCTCAGACCATTCAAAGTTTAACATCATACAAGACAAGGATGATCAGTTTAATGTTCTCCATAATAGAGATACCCTTACATGAAATACTTCTTGAGGAATTTGGAATTGGTGGGAGGATTAATATTCTCACCATCCATAATGAACAGTGAGTATGTACCATTAGGGTAAACCCTGTGAATGACATAAGGTCCCTCCCGTTAGGGATCTAGCTTTGGTGGATTCTTGGTGGGTATAATTTTCATTCTCAGAGCCAATAATATGTCACATAGTAAGAATGAGTAGAGGAAATGTTTTTACTGAAAGCCCTATAAATCTTGTTCTGACGCCTCTTCAATTTGTGCAAGGCACAAAGCATGTTCTCATCAGGAGATTCCAGTTCAGCCAGATGGATTTTGGTTATTTTTTGGTTCCTACTAATCATATATGGTTGTGAGTAGCGAGGGAAACTGAATCTTGATGGTCAGGACTACCCATGTTCTATACACTAGGGAATATGGAGTCACCTAGGTTGAATTATGAGTCTTAATCTAGTAATCCCAGAGAGCTTTGGGGAGTTTTTTTGGCTAAATATTCTTGTTCTAACCAACCATCTTCCGCAATATGTTATATAGGGTTTATTTAACACTGCAATTTTCCCATTTGTTTGGGAATGATAACAAGAGGTATGATTAGAAAGGATTTTGTACTTGGTGTAAAATTTATTTAGCTCAGCTGCCCGTAATTTGGTGCCATTATCGGTGTGGATGGAATGAGGGACTCTGAATTGGTGGATGATATTAAATATCATGAAGACAATGATGGAATGGGCCTTGACTTCCTTGAGCAGAATTTCCTCTTCCCACTTGGGAAAGAAATATACAGCAATGAGGATGAACCTTTACTAGCGAGCTATTGTCGGTGGATATGATCCCATGACATCGAGTCCCTATACCACAAAAGTCCAAGAATACGTGGTAGTGTGAAGAGGATATGGATGCTGATGCACAAAATTGGCATGGATCTAGAATGTATGGAACCTCTTGGAAAACTCAATGCAGTCATGGATCATGGTGGGCCAAAAATATACCAATATTCAGATATGATAAGAGAGTTTATACCCTATCTGATGAGCCCTATAAGAATAAGAATGAACTTCCAAAATAACCTAAGAAATCTTGTTTTATTTAATGTAACAGAGGATAATCCCATCAAACCCACATTTTTATAGGATCTTTTCAAGATTGGGAAAACTATGGAGGGTGAACTACACTCTGCGTCGTCGGATTCACTCATGTTCGGCTCAGTCTTTCAGGAGATTACTATGCTAGAGATACTCGATAAAGGGAGTTGTACGGTCAGAGGTCTCCTTAAACACTATAGTAGGGGGACATAGAGGTCTTGGTGTAGAGGCATAGGTAGTAAGGTGGCATAACTATTGGCTATCATTATTGTCCAAGGTGATAGAAGCGATAACTCTTGGATGTGTCATATGGATAATCAAATCATCATGTTCAGTGTCTTCAAGAGATACAGTGAGGCTGGCCAAGCCATCAGCTTGACCAATCTGCAATCAAGGTAAATGAGTACCTTCTGGATGATAATAGAACTGGGAAATCAACTGGAAAGTATGATCTAACATAGGTACAAGATCTGACTTCTGGACGATGTAATCACTATTTATATGATTGATGACCAGTTCAGAATCCCCTTTCAATGCAGGAGGGGAACTTCAATATCAAGAGCCAACCTGAGACCAGTGATGAGAGCCTGGTACTATGCCTTATTGTTGGTACAACCTTCTGACAATAGGAACAAATAAGGTATGGCAGCTTGTATAGGCATGATAAAGACGATACCCAAGCCTACTCTGTTGAATTTTGGATCATTGAGTCTCCTGCCGGTGGGGTTTTACGAAGCACCAACAAAGTGAATTTTCCAACATGGAATGGATTGATCCACTAAAAGGATTACCTCATATAGAAAGTCAATATCCATATACTAATATGCGGGGGATGGATGGGCGGAGAAAAATTCTACCACTGTTAGTCCATTAATATCCTTCTAGGGGAAAAACATGATGTCAAACTAATGAAGGACCATTGACCACCGAGCTAGATGGCCTATCAACAAGAGGTACTTTATAATGTACTTCAGCATATCAACTTATGACACCAGTTTAATCTCATGGTGATGTAAGTAATGTCACAATTTCTGCACTGCAAATACCTATGCAAGGCAACTCTTCTCGATAGAGGAACATCTAGTCTCTGCATCGAGGATCATGCAACTAATATAATATAAATTTTTCTTTGTTCCCTCATCATTATTATGGGTGATAAGTTCACCGAGGTACTATTCTAGAGTGATCACATAGAGGACCAGTGACTTCCCAGAAATGGGTGGCATCAGAACCTGAGGTTTTAGCAGATACTGATTTATTTACTCAAAAGTGGTATGATACTCCTCATTCCAGTGGTAATTGGAATCTTTATTCATGATTTGGGAAAATGGATTACAATTTCCAGCCATATTTTTGATGAATCAACGTATGTAGGATAATTGGACTTGAAATCCTCAGAGCTCTTGAATGTTTCTCAGAGGAGACATCTGACTGATGGCCTTAATCTTTTCCGGATCAATCTCAATGCCTCTGTATATGAAAAAGAATCCAAGAAACATTCTGAAGGTGACCCCAAAGGCACACATCAAGGGGTTTATCTTCAGATGGAGAGAGCATAGGAAGCTGAACACTTTTTTCAATATTACTGATATGGTCCTGATGCTGGTGAGATTTATCCACTAGATCTTCCACGTAGCATTCCACCAATATCCTAAGGATTGTCTTCAATATGCGGTATATGGCATGATGATAGGTGGCACCTGCATTCTTTAGACCGAAATGAATTACCTAGTAGAAAAAAGTACCTTGTGGTGCCCTAAAGGTGGTAGACTCTTCATCCTTGGGGGAAATTCATATTTTATTATATCTAGAATACCCATCGATGAAGGAGATATCCTAGAACCCAGTGATGGCATCGATCAATAGTTATGTGGTAGGAAGGGTAAAATCATCCTTCAGATAGTGACGATTGAGATCCTAAAATTCGATGAAAACTCTAATCTGTCTGTTCTTCTTCCTAACAAGCACAATGTTAGCTAACTATCTAGATTATTATACCGCCTTTATGAAGTTGGCTTTAATGATCTTATCAACCTCGGCCTCGACCATGGAACTGGGAGAAGGGTGCATCTTTCTGGGAGGTTGTTTAAACCCACGATGATTTTTTGGGAGACTGAGATGGTGGATGGCGACCTAAGGATCTAGCTATGGAATCTCATAATAAATGCAGGAAAATACATCACGATGATGCCTTAGAAAATCCATGCATCACTATTTCTCTTCTGTAGACATAAAGGTGTTGATCAGTGTTGCTTTTGGATCCGTCTCAGTACCGAGGTTCACCTTTACCAATTAATTGACCGTAGTGGAGACACCCAATTTGAATCTGAGAGGTGAATCTTCCAAATGATATTCTTCATCCAAAGTAAGAGGATCGTCAGTAAAAATAAAGTCATATAAATAGACAAATCCTTGTAGGACACTGGTTCCATCCTGAGCAGTAGTGGAAACCTCATTGGGGGACCCCTGCTTTGCTGAAATCATGGCGACCAAAGCTGTTGATCAGATCCCATCTAGCCTTTAACCCAAGGGGACACATATGATAATATCAAACCAATAGTGGTGAGTTGGCATTAGCTAGTTTATCCCAGCCTTGTGAAATAGGAAGGTATGACGTATCATTGTTTCCATGGGGTGAACATCCCGATACCTTATATGATTAGGGGGCTCTAGGATCACCAGTGACTAATTTTTTTAGGAATACGAGGTGATATTATGGTGTTACTTAGACATGGTAACATGTTACCCCCTCATTCAAGAGAAAAAAAATCATTTCCCAAATTTCGGGGTTGTGGCCTCCAATCAGTGAATTGGGAAAACATTGGTGTCATCCAGGTCTGTCCATGTGTCAGTCGTAGTTGTAGAGTGCTCAACCTCGTTAGCCTGAATATTCTTGTCCTTGATCTTGTAGTAGTTGGCATCCGGGTAACAGGATTCACAAGAGGAAAATTGAGATACATCACCTTGGAGTACACCTACTAAACCATTAAGGTAGTACTTAAAGTAATGGTGAATGAGGAAGGTACAACGATATGTAGGTGGATCCATGGTCTACCCATCAACGTGTTGTAAGAGATGTCTTGTAAGACAACCATGAACTCAATGCTGGAAACTAGGCCACCAAACTAGGTCTTTAGGTGGATCTTTCCAACTAGTATCTACTCCATCCTATCGTAACCTTGAATATTTAGGTTAGAGGGACTTAGATCTATTTTAGATAGCCCCATCTTGTGGAGTTTTAGGGTTGGGATAAGGTTGATCCCCAAGCCTGTGTTAATAAGAATTAAGCGGACCTCCACTCTGTTGAATTGGCTAATGATGTACAATGGGCGGGTGTGCCCCTGTATAATAGAACCTTCATATTCTCCAAAAAATTACATAATGGCTTGATATTCTGCATGCTCAATTGTCTTAGCATGGAAGGCTTCTGTGACTGCTACTTCTATCTCAAATTAGAGGGGGATTCTTACAGCCTCTGCAAAATCTTCTCACATATCTGATGAAAAGAGGAGATCCTTGAGGATAGAGAGCCTCACAATAATGATGGAAATATTCTTGAGGAAATCATATTTCTATGCCAATCTTATACTTATGCTGACAGGAGGTCGCTCTATAGAAAGAGGTATGATGGGCGTTGTTAGTTGAACCAGCGGATTCTGGCTGGTGTTGGGAATCTCCCACTGCTCACTAGTCATCCCATGTATATTGACTACCAGTTGAGGTCCAGATGACTAAGTTCCATCCATGAAAGAACATAACTAATCATAGCATGATATTGGTGGAACTTTCTGATCAAGTAGTAAAAATTGAAGTGGAGGCGGATCTGATGAAATGAGATGAGAAGGATGTGCATGCTGAGCTCTGCACTGGGCATGTTGTTTGGGCTTGGTGTCATGCACGTCTTAGCTGGAAGTACTGACTAATTAATTCTGGTGATTCACATATCCATGGCTCCATCAACACTGGCATCAAATGGGGATGTTGGGAGGTTCTTCCAGACAATCTTGGTCATCAGGAACCATGCAGGGTTTTACCAGCTCCACGGTATTGACCAAAGCGTACCCTTGGTCATCACTTGAATAATCATCAATTTTTGGGTTGATTATAGGGTAAATCACCATCTCTGGGGTCATAAAGTCGCTGGGAGTATGAGATTGATTTGTCATAGGCAGAGGGCTTTGTCTTCCCTTACATCATCAGTGCTTCCTCCTCTGAGAGGATGAAGGCTAAGATATTGATGCAGAGGTAGTATATGAAGACAAAGTAGTGACTTATGAAGGTTAAAGCTGATTCAAACATGCATGGATGATTCCATGGTCACGGGGGGGGACTACCTTATGATCCATCTGATTGTCTTATTTTTGAGACCCACAATTATAAACCTGCTTCCATTCACCCTCACTATCATTGTCAGGATTTATAAAAACACATACCACTTATACTAGGGTTGGACCCTACCTGAATATTTTTTTATCAACCTAGTATTGGATCCAGTCTTTAAACACATAGTACTTCTTGACGTTGTTCCATAGAAACTAGTGATAGGGGAAGTAATTGGGGTGATCAGTGAGATATTCCGCTTTGGGCTTCTTGAATTCTGTAAATTGTTGGATTCCCTTATCCAAGGAACTTTGAAAATAACTAGGAACCTGAGCCTCATTAAATGAGTAGGTCTGAATCCTATGATCCAGGAAAATATCTCTTGGATACTAGCCCTATTAAGGGGTTAGAAGATCCTATCAAGGAGGTGGAACCTGATTATCTTACCTAGGTGGTGGTGGCATGTTACACAGGGGAGATTTCCAATTCTAAGGTGGTTGTTGTTGAGCTAGAGGTTGCGCCTGAGGTGGTGGGCCTCTGCGAAGCTATAGAGGTTTCTCTTTCGGTAACAATTCCAGCTACCTGGGGGGCCTCTATTTGTGCTATCATAGTGGTATCTCTTTTAATGGCTCTTCTTGAAGGAATGACATGAGGTAATGGACATGCCTGAATGGATTGTTGTAAGGCTTCTTCTAAACATTGAGCTTTATCAAAGAAATCCCAAAACACACCTTGGAAGTTATAAGTGATGATATAAGGGACCTGTTTGGTCTTTACATTACCCATACACATTTCTAGTAGCTAATCCTGGGAATATCAAGGGAATATGTGAGGCCCTTCCACCTATAAAAAAAGTATGTGACACGCTCATCAGGCATCTACTTTCACTTGAAGCAGTTAGAAATGCTTGTATTTCGGGTCATGGAACTGAACTAGTAAAGAAAATACCAATGAAGATCCTCCCAAACATCTATTGAACGAATGGGTAAGAGGTTGTACTAGAAAATTATGGGCACTTCTAGTGTCTATACAAAACACTAAAGCTTAGCGGCCTCCTACTTTGCTGGAGTTCCCAACATGGGTCCACACCTTGAAATAAAGTGTGTTAGATGCAGCAGTGGATCGCTCATTAATTAAAGGGGGAGAGTGTAGGATTTTAAAAACTCAAGGGTGCTAGAATATCATCCACACATGCTGGATATGGATTTCCATCAGGCAGGATTTCCACCTGTCAAGTTTCTAAGGCCATGAGGTGATAAATAAGTGCTACCATTGGATCATCTAAATGAGGATTCTGATCTTAACAAGGGTCCCTAACCACCAATTCATTGGTATATTCTTTAACATGGTAAGAGAACCCAGTGGTCGGTGGGGAAACTAGAGGAATTACCCAAGGAGTTGGGGGAATAACTTGTAGAGCGACCGGTGGGACCTATGGGGCAGGGGGTAGAACCTAAGTTGGGTCCTAAGGAATTTTTTTTATGCAATTCAAGTGGATTGGGTGATACATATCGCAGCCACTTGATATAAACACCAGCCTCTATCCTATCTAGATGGGAAGAGTTATTGAGATCACCGAAAGGAAACTCACCAAGAGGAGCCTGTACCAGCCCTTGCCCTTGTTTCCCTAGTCTAGGAATACCAAAATCTGGATGCCATTCCGAGGTATGCTCAACAAGATGCTCGTCATCAATCTTTCTCTATTCATCTAATTGTTGATGAAACACCACATTTTCAGGGTCATACTACTTATTTTTCCCTGATCTAGATGGAGTAGAGGATTTTTCAGTCTCAATTTTCTCTTTTCCCTTTTTGTTCTCTTGACTGAGAGGTAGTGGCTCAGAAGGTGCAGTATGGCCAAGCTAAGTTCCTTGATGGTGAGTATGGACACCTGTAAGATCTGTTGGGTGTTGTATTACCCCCATGGAATGTTTTTATTCTCCAGGACTTTTTCCAGTTCCCCCTTACAGTTATATATCAAGGATAACCATGTTCTCTATGACAACATCTAGAATCATATCTTTAATATCATTGGGGGAACCAGGTTGGCATAATATAGGTCTAAAATTTAGGGCAGTATACTGCCCCCAGCCATGGATTTGGACATGGAGAGAAGCCTCCATGATAACTTTGTGGAGAACATTAATGATTTGTATGCATTTTTTTGGAGGGTTTGATGATAACCAACTGACACATGGTGCTGAGCAACAGGAAGTGCGACCAACTCGTCTAGGCGGCATTGCTGACTAATGTCGTTGTAGTGTTCTCGGCTCTTGGGGTAAGCTAACCATAAACAATGGAGACCGAAATGCATTTTACCTAAGGATTGGTGGAAGCACATAACATCTTCCTAGGTAAGAGACTCCAGAATGTTGAATTTTTCATTTTTTATTGGCCAGAACATCTCTGGGAACAGGTTCGCTGTGAGAATATCCTAGAAACTTATCAGATCACACTCGAGATCCGACCCTTGATTGTCCCAATCTTTAATTTGAGGTGGTTGTGGGACTTGTAACGACACTAAAGATGAATTTTGTGGTTCTAGATTGGCTAGTGGAGAGTATGGAATGCGAGCTGACAAGTTTCTGCATCTTGGAATGTTTTCCAAAGAATGCACTGACTGTACCACTACATACTTATAAGATGTAATAATGAACACTGCTTCCCACACAGGAGCTGAAGTTGTTGGTGGTGGTTCATGATGTTGATCATCATCTATTAGTCCTTTGAATAACTCTCCATGATCTCTTATTGAGGTAGAGAATGATCCTATTGATGATAAAGAGGATTTCACGACCTGGCCCTGGAAGGGTGCCAAATCTTCCTCCTCATGTATGTATCTTTGGAGGGATACAGGGATCTAGTAGACCTCACTTTACAGAAGGATGAGGCTGATATTCCTATTCCTTCCCTAACCCCAAACATAAAGGATCGAGGTGAAGGTTCCATCATCGAATCATACTCCGCTTCATAATTTGAAAAGTGGACGGGTTTGATAGGGGTTTGAAGCTTCTCAGGATTCTTCATCTCACGGTGATGACCCACCCTCCTACCCTGAGATGGTTCTTCAAGGAAAGGTAGATTTTAAACATAGGTAGGACCTCCAATTAGTTTGGTAATAGAGTTTGGAGGAACCTCTCTTGGGTTGGTGATAGAGAGGGGAGGACCTCTGCTTGGACAAACCGCAGTACGAGGATCACTCGGTAAAATGTCAAATTGAACACATGGAGGACCTCCATGATTGAGGGTACTGTAGTGTGGAGGGCCTTTGCTAGATCTTTCAAGCACATGGGGAGGGAATCCATGGTGTTCATCCATATAATTTGTAGGACCTTTGTATTGACCAGCTCTGGTAGTTGTGGTACAAGGAGGGCCTTTGTTCGAACCATATTGGATATGGGAAAGACCTTCATGACCACCATCGATGAAGTAGGGAGGGCCTCTGCTAGAGTCGGTGATAACCCGAGGAGGGCCCCCATACTGTTAGATGATAGGTCAAGGATAATCCTCACATTGATAACCTATTAGGAAAGGTAAATTTTCATACTTGAGACTAGGAGCACGAGTGGGACTGCCATACTAAGTATTGATGAAGTGGGGAGGGCCTCTGATGGATTTGAGGATAGTGTCATGGGGAGAACCTCCATGCTATATGTGGGAGTATGAAGGACCTCCACTCTGTCTGATGATGGTATGGGGAGGACCTTCATACTAGACGTCATTATCACGGATCAGCCCACAACTGCTACTGTTCGTACCGGTTACTGGGAAGGTCAACTCAACCTACTTGTGAGGTGGATAGTTCCTCACTCTAGACTAGGAATGGAAGAATCCCTAATCTGAGACAAGGAAGTGTCACTGCTATGAGACAATAACATGGGGCCACTATAACATGCTAGTGGTGTCTCAGGACACATGATCTACTAAAGATGATTCCCCATAGCATGCTTCTTCCTGATCATTCACCTGACGCTGATGTCGAGTCAGTCAAACTAGGGATGGTTGTGCAGGGGTTTGGACCACCTGCTCCTCGGTCTATGGGACCGGCTGACGATACTGATGCAATTGGGTGGGATCCCTCCCTGGGGTCTCCCTATATGAATTCATAACTGGGCGGACTCATACATTCCTTGCTTTGTCCGCATAGGGGAGGGAATCGTAATAGAACTCTGTAGATAGGATCCTGAAGTTGTTGAAGGTTGGGGTGGGGAGCAGTGAATCCCTACGCGGCCCTTGGGGGTGGCGATGCTGATGGGGCATGAAGGCCTCTATGTCTTGACAGGTCATATCCCTTGTCAGGATAACCCCCACCTATTAATATCGATGGATAGGAGTATTGATCACCCTCCTTTGAATAAATTCAGAGGGTGAGATGTGGTGTGAGAACTCGGTAGTTGTGGTCGTGGAAGTTATCATAGAAGAGATGGAGTTGTGTGGGACTATAGTATTGGAATTACCCCTATTGTTGTATCCACAGGTGGGAGTTTATTGGTTTCATATAGCTTGAGCTTGGGTCCTACAAAGTAGGAAAATTTAGCCATCGGCACAGAAAAATAAGGAATCAATTCCCAGTGCTCCAGCGTCGTTCAATCTTTCATGGCTGGATAGAAAGATTCACACTAACAATATCACAGATCAGAATGACTAATGATCAAATACCCAAATCCTAGGGAGTTTCACACCAGTCCCACTATTTTTTTGGTAGGACTTGGTGTCGGATAGATGGATCTGGTGACACGCTTATCTACTGATGTCACGAATGCTACTAATCTCCATATTGAGGAGAAGATTTCACATTGGGTTCACCATTTTTTCTGATGCTTTTTCCAGTGTGTGTACATCCATCTGTGGGGACGTGCTGACTATTTGTTTCCCCCATTCCCTCTTTCCAAAATTGGGAGACATTAGTATCTTATTCCGGGACATTATCTCCTTGATCGAAATGGAATGATGGGATGTCGGTTCCTCCTTCTGTGGATTCCACCTCAGAGTTCTTTTACAAGTCTGGGTCTCCCTTAAAGATTGATATTTTGTTCTTGAAACACTTTTGGGTGACATATCTTTGTGGAATCTTGTTAATTACACTGCTTATTTCAAAACTTTCTATGGGGTCAAGCCCAGGTAGCAACCTTTGGTCAAGGGAGTATTCATGTGGGGCATTATTGGCATGTATGGATGTTAGAACACTAGTACACCTAGATTTCTTCCCCTTATGATAGGGATTCCTGAGGTCACGAAAGTCTGAGGCATCCCACATCGAGTCCGGGGAATTGTATTCCATAGTCTTATTTCCAAGGTTTTCCTGGTATTACCATGTTTAACATGGGGTATGCAGTGAGTTTAACATCTAGTAGAGACCGACCTAACTAATCAAAACATTGGTGGGAGTGGATCTGATGGGTACATCTCTAGGAGGGAGCACCTAATAGGTTTACTAAATGGGTGGATCAATACACCAAATGAGGATGTATCTAAGGATTATTGGGTCCCGATAAAGGGAAAACCAAGGTTTACCATTGTTTGGGATTGAACCTCATGGAGTCCTCCTATGTACCCTCTATAGAAGACAGGGATCAAAACGCACATAGTTTGAGAAGTTGAATCATGGGATCAAGGTGTACATGATGGAAAAATACCTGAAGATATATTGGGTATTACACGTGGTTAGCATCCTGGATTCTTCTAGGGGTAGTGAGGGAGTAGATAACATGATCTCATTGGGATGAGGTGGCCCGCAAAAAACCAAAATGGATGATGGATGATGTGGTGATGTGGATGAAATGAATGGGATGTTGAACTAATGTGACGATGAAATAGGTGTTGGGATTAAACCTCAGGGAGTATTCCTACGTACCCCCATGTGTGGGAATCAAAGTCCACGTACTTCGTTGGGGAGATGATTCACCTGAGGAGGCGGCTCGTGAGAATGAATGCAAGGATGGGGACCCTAAGGGACTGAAACATTTGGGTTAAGGAATTATCTTCCTGAAACATAAAGGCTTGAGGGAGAGACCAGGATGGGACATGATATATGGGCTTGAACCTCAGAGTGGCTTCCTATGTATCCCTGTGGTTGGGAATCAAAGTCCACATAGTTTAGGAATGGTGGCATGGAATCTAAGTGTACAAAAAGGACAGAAACCTGAAGACATGTTGGGGCTTATGCGTGGTTAGCATCCCATATCAAGAGGGACACTCTTGGTTGGAGAAGTTTGGATTGAGTGTGGGGAATACACATGGTTAGCTACTTGGGAACTGGTTTGATGCCACTAAGGTACAAACCAAGGATTTGGATCACAACAAAGGGGACACAAAAGTTTACCATTGTTTGGGTTTGATCCTCAGGAAGGCTTCCTTCATACCCTGTCTAAGATACAGGGATCAAAACACATGTAGTTATAATTCATACACTTTAATGTCATGTGGGATGAAAGGGGCATACAGCTTAACCTTATACGGGACAAGGGTGAGACGATGTGAATTGGTTTGGACCTATGGTCAGGGGATTGAACCTCATAGAGGCTTTCTATATACCATAAATAGAATGGGAAAGGATAAGATTCTGTGTAGTTCATCTAAGAGGGGAATATAAATTACACACTAAGGAGGTCCAAAGAAGATTTCATGGTCACTGTTTACTATAAGATCATGTGAGTCATGCTCGGTGTGAGAAACAAAAGGCAAAAAAGACCTTTATTTTTGCATCGTGAAAGGTGCATCTTTGGGGAATGGAGAGGTGCTTACGCATGGTTAGCATCCCAAAGAGAGGAAGACTGGGAATTAATCCAGGAGGGAGGCCTGAGTAAGATTCCTAATGTAAGAGGAGGATATGGCCACCATACCTGGAACACCATTCCAAGTTGGTTTGGGGCTTACGCAAGGACTGCACGAGGTACACATAGCGACAAACCTCGGAGGGAGAAGGAAGTCAGAAGGCATTGGTTCCCATCCCCTTAATGATCCCCTATATACTTGTCTCTTATGTAATGATCACAATTTAACATTATGTGTCACAGATGAAGGTTCTTGGTAGTTTAACATCCTTCAGCTTAGATGGTGAGGATTCACTCCTCACCCCTAGGACTTATATAAGCAGTGCATCTTAACCCTTGGTGAAGGTAAGGCACCAACAATGTCGTATGGAGATGGATTTGTGGACTGATCTATTAAGGGGATCACATTAGCATGGCTATGTGAAGAACCAATAGTCATTAGAATTCTTATGCGAAAAATCACGAGGCAATGCAATGTAACATGAAGCACTGCCCAAGGGAATTTGAAATCACTTCATACAAGCTAGGAGGACCACATGGGAAGAGTATGCCCAAGATAGGGGTGTTTCATGTAAGAGGGGATCAAACATAGTACCATAGGATGAGGATAGCACATGGAACACACAAGGAGGGGCGTGCACAATATTTAAGGGTGGAATTCAAGATAAGGGAATGCATGAAATATTGGATGGTTGCACGCAAAATTAGTGGTTGCGTTCAAGGAGAAACCCCGCATGCAAGATTAGAACAACACAAGGCAAAACTTTTTCACAAGAGGAATATTTTGATCACAATTTCCTTGGAGTAAAAGTAAATGGGAGAGGGTCAATCCCTAGTGGGCCTACCTGAAAGAGGACCCCTGGGAGACCTGTCACACAAGATCCAGTACCTTGATTCCATGTCTTTTTCATGGTCGTAGATATGTTTTATTTTGTACAGAAGAGTATTGGTTTATCTTCTATAACGTTTCCCTGAAGTTTGGGGGTACACGTTTATTTATAGCTAAAAAATTTGGCAGCAACACTCAAGGTGAGTTTCATGAAAGAGGATTTTGATGTTACATTGGATGCGGAAGATCTTGTGTTCCATTTCCAATATTGTGCACCAGGTAAATTAATTTCTCGGTGCTAACTTGGATATTTTTTTAATGTTTACATGGAAAAGTACATTTGACATCGCATGGGTAGCCCAAGATCTTGTACAAAATTTCCAATCTTACACACCAGGCCAATTTCATCTGTGCTTCTTCCTTGGGTGCTTTTCAGAGGTTGGATGTAGAAGAATCCATTTGATGTCGCACTAGGCACACAAGATCTTGCACAAAGGTTTCAATATTGCGTTTCGACATTTAATATTGTGTGCATATCCCTTGGGCATCTCGATATTTTTCACTGATTCAAAATATGCATTTAATTTTCCAACAAATGTCCTTTCATGGCCTTAACCAAATTTTGGCACCAACAATTACTGTTCATGAAATCAAGAACTTTTAGTTTCCTCTGTATAAAAATTTCACAAGAAATTATAATACAATCATCAATAAAAAGAATAAATTACCTCTCTCACTTTATTACAGCCACATTAATTATACCACATATCTCTATGTGGATAAGATCAAGAAGATTTGATTCCCTTTTGTTCTTTGGTCAATATGAACTCCTGACCATCTTTCCTTGCACGCATGAGTCACATGTATTTTCTTGATCACACATCAGATTTGGAATTTATAAAACTATCTTAAGCTTAGATATTTGTTCCATTCTTTTTTGATTAAAGTGACCCAACTTCTGGTGCCACAATTTATTTTCTTCTTTAACTATTATGTAAAAAGTGTTCTCTTTACGGTCAAAAAGGTTAAAATTTCCATCTCTTCTTTATCCTTTCATGAGAGAGTTACCTATATTTACTTTGACAACTATCCCCTTCTAATTAAGTTTCACTATCATTCCAAATTCATAGAGTTGACTCACACTCAGTAGATTGTGATGAAAATATTTAATGTAGTGAACTTCATTTTTCCTTAGCTCATCATTTTCTAGATTTGTATTTACACTGATTATGATCTTTAAAGAACCATTATTGTATAATATCACTATTCTATCAACCTTTTCTTAACATTCTTCAACAAATCTGCATTTCCTGTCATGTGGGATAGGCATAAACTATCAAGAATCGAGGTGTTATTGTTCTTTATAGCTGGGAGATATATTTCTACAATGTTGACTCTCTCGATTTTCTTCTTTTCCTTCCATGAGATACTTGATTTACTGGAAGATAAAGATATCCTTTACAAAATCTTATCAATGTTAATGGGTTCATCAAACTCATATTCTTCTTCTAGAGGAGAATACCTATTTTCAAGAGTAAATCTGCTTGGCTGGTGAGTATTGACTTGTATAAGTTCTGTAGGCATTGTTCCTATCTTTCCTTTTTCTTATAATGAATATATTTATAGCCATATTTAGAATACTAAAAACAATATCCATAGAAACTTTTCATCTATATGATGTAAGATATGGTATCATTCTTCTTTTTTAACTTTAAGGTGCTTCCCCATTCAGATAGATCCTTGTTTTTCATAGTAAGACATGGTATGGCCCAAAAATTAACATAATTGGCATTTCATATGAGAAATTATCTTCTCACATACATTCCTAATCATGTAACCTAATTTTTTAAAGGATTTTTATGGGTGATACTCACTTGAAACTTTAGGATAATTTTCATCTCTCTTTTTTGTTTGATTTAAATCATTATTTGTTACAAAATTAGGTGCCTTTGTGATATTTCCGACTTTATTCTTCCCTTTATTTTGTTTTATCCCATTTCTATCCTTTTATGTTTTAGCATCACATCCAATTCCATTTATTCCCATAATTGTGGAAATCTGATTATTCAAGGCCTTCTCTACTCTTTCAAAACCACATTTAACACTTTCTAAAAGCTTTTCATCTAAGAATTTTTCAAACATTAATATCATATTTTTTTTCTTTAATATTGATTACGTTTCTATTTTCCTCCTTGGAGTAAAATATTCTTCTTCAATACCCTCAACTATCATAGATTTTTTCACCAATATTGATGTAAGTTCATTAATGAATTTTTACTTTTCTTCAATCCTGAGTTTAAATTCCATAATCTCTTATGAGATTTCAAGAGTTTTAAAATGATCATATTCCTCTCCTTCCATTAAATCATGTTCTACTTCAAGATGATCAACATACTTTGATGACATATTAAACACAACTTTCATCTTTATTTTTCTATTTCTTTGATTTTAAAGCTCATCAAGTGAACCCTCAAGTTATACCTTGAGATCAAAAACACCATGAACATTATTATCTTTTTCTTTTGACAGTTATTCCTTTTCAAATATATAAATTATAGATGATTCAGTTCTAGATTTCAACTATGGTTCTACATCCTTCAAAAATTCAATAGCTTCTTTTTCTTCTTCACAGACAATGCTCTTTATCTAATTTTTTTTCCAAATTTGAAGTATAATTTTTAGAGAACATCTTTTGGGACTACTGCATGATTTTTTCTTCATCCTCAACATCATCAAAATTACTTGGAAATTGATAGGAAATATTCCCTACTTTACCACATGAAAACTATCCAATAAAATCTTTCCTTAAAATATCCCTTTTCGTCTTTTGAATTTCTTAGAAAAAAAGAGAAAGAAGGCATTCTTCCTCATCATTACATACTCTGTAAACCTCACATTTTCACATGGATTTTAATTCCATTTCCTTTTTTATTTGGGTGGAATCATATTCTGGTTTGACTCTTATTTCAAAAGCCACAATACTATTTAGAAGATCATCATGAGAAGGATTAAACAAATCATATTCCTCAAGGGATGACACCTTTGTATTTTACAGAGGTGGCTTCCTTATCAATATTTTCTTCACAATGTAAATGTCATTAATTTCTTCACAAAGTCCAAGAATTTATCGAACATATTTGGTAATTTGATTATAATATCTATCAATATTTTCATATGGATGTGTTTTCATATCATTAAACATATTGTGAAAAACTTAGAGTTTGGCCTCTTTTACTTTAATATCACCTTCGTATATATTTTCCATTTTTTCCTATATATACTTGGCTAAATTTAAACTCAACACCTTAAAATATATTTTATTAGATAGAGTTGCAATAGGGGAATTTTTTTCTTTGGAATCTATATGAAGTATTTCACTATTCATCTTGATCATTGAAAGGGTTGTCACATAAGTTACTTGAATCCCTTGTTCAATGAAAAACAATATTCCATCCCAAGGGTTCTCAAATGAGATATCTTTATGTTATTCCAAATCTCGAAGTTTCTACTGTCAAAGAGGGGGACTCCCCTAACATTCACTAAATTATCCATGAAAATAGTAGAGGATGGATTTAACTCCTAAAACCTATACACTCTAACACCACTTATAGGAACCTAGAACAACCTGAGAGGGGATGGGTGAATCATGGTTTCAACAATTTCTTTTAATATGAAAAATATTTTTCCCAAATTGGTAGGAACTTGTTAAACCTCTCTGAGGGAATCATGTAGTAATTAAACATTCACTTGCAGAGAGATAACACAACAGTTTTACTGGGTTCACTACTAAGATATTTTCCAAGGAGAATACACCGAAATTGTTTCATTCATACCTCAATCCACTATGATTCACTATTTTTTATGAAATACATAATTTTAAAAATATTCATTATGATCCAAGCACACTTACTTAACAATATTTTAGGGATAGCACACTACCTCCCTTGAAACAATCCTATCAACTACACCTAGCCTACTTCTTTGGGAGAATTATTACTAATTTTAAAAATTTGAAGGTCACCTTAGTAGATTAGAATTTAAGTATTTGTCCCTAACTATGAAAAGAATTTTCTTTCATCCTAGTTTTGAGTTGATGCACTTGAAAGAAAAGTTCACTAGAACTAGATATTCAAAAAAAATATCCAACAAGCTTCATGCCTTCTAAAACCCTCTTTATGTTTCAAATAAATATCATCCTTCAAACACCCACACACTTTATTTAATCTCCCAACCTTAAAAAATCTCACATACTTCATGAAGAACACTTCCTTTGAGAAGATCAAATCCTTATTGGAACACTAAGTCTTCATGAAACTCCCAGTCTTCAAGAAACTCCATAACTCAAAATCATCGGGATCAGTTAATACTTAACCCGCCTTTTCATAATTCTCAAGATTTTATAGGATTATATATTTTTGAAGCTCCTATCCTTCTTGAATCATAGTGATTTATCATTTTCTCCAATTCTCTTCATGTCAAATGAATTGGGAGTAGTAGCCTGTTTATAGGCACATCCCTTGATGAATATCCCACACCTCCAATGGCCTTTTCACAAACCTCAAAAATCATGTTCTCAAATATCCACTATTCCTGAAGATATATTGAAATATAATTATTTCATGAATATTTTCATATTCATGAAGATTCACCATCAAACCATCGTGCACTCATGATGATTGTTGTGGTCGCGAAGAACATTGTCTTTCCATCGTATGTTTATGAATCTCGAAACCTTCATAAAGCTCACCCTTTTGTGAAACCCATTCTTTTTAAAACCCATTCATCATGAAACTCATGACTTTTACCATATTTGAGAAGACTAAATCCAATGAAACCACCTTTCATAAAGCTTTTCCTTTCCTTCTGATTTTTTAGCCCAAGAATTTGGAAAACACTAGGAAATGAAGCCACATTCAATGTTGTATCCATCTTGTACTGTAATATAACATACCTTGAAAACTCCCAGATCAACCTAGTGTGTATTAACAACAACAAAAACTCGACCCCATTTCCATATATAAAATTCCTTAGTTCCAATAATTTCTACATTTCATAATCGCATATTAATTCTCTTCCAAACTGTTGATTGGTTAATAAGTTAGATCACAACCTAGATTTACCTAAATTGTGAGTTGGGTAATATGTGTGTTATATTTCCACCATGCACCATGTGTGGTTATATTGTGTTATTCCTATAATTCCACCATGTATTGTGGATCTCTCTCTACTACAATTGTGCATTGTTCTATCAAGCTAGCTACTGCCACATGGTGGCTTAGCTAGATCCAATGGTTTACTTGGATATTATTATACAATTTTTTACTTAATATTTTATGTTTTTATTTTTTTTTAAAATATAATATAATAAAATTTAAACCCATACACATTAAAAAAACTAAAATAATGCACGAATAACTCCTTTAGTAATAATGTTATCAATGAAAAATCATATATATATTTATGTTATCAATGTACCCCAAACATAAAATCTTTCTTATCAATAAGAATATATATCTATATTATTATAAATAAAATACATCACATCAAATTTTTAGATATCATAATCAACAAAACTAAAAAAAATCAATGAGTAATAAACTTTCAAGCATCAAATGAAAACATATCTTCAACTCATCACTTATTAGGAAACAAAATAAGACATGTATTTTAATTTTCACTTAAATTGATGAAACTTATCTTTACATATATTCATTAATTTCAAATTATTAATGGTATTAATGAACACTTGTGATTTAAATTAATGAAAAAAATATTTCACCCATCACTCATGATCATTTAAATTGGAGTTATACTCATTATCAACTATATAAACTCTATTGATAGGGTTGAAAGATATCTAAATATTCAAATATAGATGAAACCAAGCTAATAAATAGGGATTTAATTATGATTATAATGTATATATGTTTAAAGGTTGGTGGGTAATGGCATTAAAATCAAAAATCAATGCCTGATAAGGTGATTAAATTCTTAATATCAATGCATGATTCTTCTACTAAAAGATTCCTAAAGAGTTCCTTATTTTAAACAAATATTTAAAATGATAACTATAACAACCCAACCCATAATACCAAATAGACTTGAGTTGAAAAACCACAAGACCTTTAGTTCACCTTATGATATCCATAGGGTCAGGTAAACACTAAACAATAACTAACAGAAATGTGTGAGATTATTTTCCCTCTTTGAAAATTAACCGACTGATGAATAATGAATATTATTTCAAGCTGAAATTCTGGAATGAAATTTGGGGTAATCATACTTGAGATGTACCAATGAAAGTATCCTCTTATGGACACTTATTTTATATAAATCTAATAAACCCGTGACATAATAACTATATGAACATGTATTCACATAATATTATAGTATAAAACACCCATAAAAAGTCACACCATGACCAAAAACCAATTTATATAAAGTATACCATCCAAACACGCCCTAAGGGTATAAAACACAAAGAATCAAGATGACGTCCTCTTTTTGAAAAGCTATAACTATTAAAAAACTCACCTTTAATATAACTGTTATTTATCCGCACTAGAAGAAAATGCTGATAAATGGAATATTTATTAGTGCTAAAGAAAGCCCTAATACATTTAACCTTTTATCAGTGTATTTATTTTAGCGTTGATAAAGGAACCCTTTATCTGGGATTTATTTTTAGCACTGATAAAGGGTATCCTTTATCAGCGCTTTATTTTTAGCGCTGATAAAGGGTACACTTATTCAGTGCTTCATGCTTAGAGTTGATAAATATTTATTTCATCAACGCGTTTTTAACGCTGATAAAATAAAATAATTAATTAAATAAATAATAAAAAATGTGTTTATTACAAATTTTATTAATTAAATTATTAATAAAATGAATTGATTGATTATACATTATTAAATATTAAACATCTTATTAATTAGATAATTTTGATAATTAATGTTATTAAATTGTATATATTAAATATATAGATATATATTAATGTATATAAATATGATTTATATATTAAAAAATATTTATACACTTTACAATAAATAGTAATATATTTATTGAATAATGATATATAATTAAAAATTAATATTAATTAAAAATATTGACTAATTGCATAGTACTCGATATATAATTGAATGCCATTTGATTTATCAATTTAATACAGATCAAATGTGTGTTATATTGATTTCACATATATGTAATTAATACATTTTTATATACAATATAAACGCACCCAGAACTTATCCGTTTTTTCAATATTGTTAAAGTATACCTATATTTGTAATTTATTCAATTTCACTCATTTTTAACATATATGCATACACTCAAAATTATATATTCATTAATAATGTCAAAAAAATATTTATAAATAAATATATTTATAAATGTACAATCACTATGTTTATACAATTATATATTTATAATTACAAATAAATAAATATTTTTTAAATTTATTTATATAATTATAAATAAATATTTATGTATATTTAAATAATTATTAAATTTATAATAATTTTACTTAAATAATGAATATATTTTATATATATATATATATATATATATTAAATATATATATAATTATACATGTATATATAATGATATAAATAATATTTTCTTAAAAATAATTATATAATTAGAAATAAATAATTATAAAATTATAATAAATATATTTAAAAAGAAATATATTTAATATGTTTATATTTATATATATTTATTATGAATTTATAAATTTTTACAATTTTATTATTTATATTTATAATTATAAATTCTTTAACACTTCAGTAATAAGTGCTGAAAAAAATAATCTTTATCAGAACATTTTCCATACTGATAAAGATGTGGATTTATTAGCGCAAAATAATGTGCTGATAAAATAAACATTTATCAACACTATAATTTTAGTGCTGATAAATATTGTTTTTATGAGAACTTTTTTAGTGCTGATAAAGATAGGTATTTATTAACGCTAAAAAAGAACTGATAAAAAGTCCTTCTATTAGTGCATATATTATAAGCACTGATAAAAGTTATATTTATCAATGATTAGTTGTAAGTTCTGATAAAAGTGTCTTGATTTATTTTAAAACCCCTAACCATTTTCAAAACCACCATGATATAGAGATTTCTGCGGAAGCCACCCACTACCAGTGCTCCTCATCAGTGAATTGAAGGTCGAATCACACTACTTGACTGCCTCCAAACATCTCATCCAACATTTGAAGAGGGTCTCCAATTTTCTTCAGCCTAGTGAGGTAGTTCTCCAATTTTATTTGTGAATTTTATGTTTCATTTTTTATTTCTTATTCTATAGTTTGTTTATGATCTGTTGTTTATGATCCGTTGTTTATTATTTGTTTGTGATCCGTTATTTAGTGAACAATTTGTGCTATTTTGTTTATAGTGACTAATGATGTATGATTGGTTGTTTGTACCAACTCATCAATTTGATCTTAAAGAAAAATAGGACACTACTTTTTGTTGTTATGATGTCTCTTATTTCACTCATGTACATGAAATTTTAGATATAGAAAGACATCTCATTCACTACTTGCAATTAGTGTGCTTCTATCAGTAAATCAGATGGAGGGTTTAATATATATATCCATATCATGAGGGCTATTAGTTGTTTTATTCATTGGAATTGTTCCATGATACATGTATCCAATGATACTTCTCACTTTTTGATCATGTTGGGGGATAGATAAAGGGTAATTTTGATGTGTTCACCCACTGATGATCTTCTGTGAAAATCTGAGGGAAGGTAATGATCAATATTTTCATCAACTTTGTTTTGTACAATGAGGGCTTGTTCTCCTCTTTTTATGCTTCCTTCACTTTTTATCTTCTCATGTTTTTTCTTTAAACTCATTGCTGGTACAAGAAAATTTCACAGCATGCATACACATTGTGTTATTATTTAATAATTTTAGGGGGTGTGGGTTGGGAAACCAACTCATGCTCAATATTTCTCAAAAAAATTCACTACTTGCAATCATTATTTATAACTTCATAGTATGTATTAACAAGAATTTTCATCATTTGATGTAATTTTCATCTTTTGGACTTCTTCTTCGAACCTCTTTCAGCCTAGTGATCTTCTCTAACCATACCATGAAATCTATTTCTAAAAGTAATATACTTTTCATTGAGTTCAAGTAGGTTACCTACTTCTATTCTAGTTAAATATCACCTAAGAAATACATTAGAGATGCAATTAACATGGTAATAATTATTTGAATAATATCTACGACTTCATTATTATAATTGGTAACTTTTTTTATAAATCTTCCTTTAACTTAATAATAGTGAATATATTCCAAATAATTAAAGTAAAACTATAAAAATAATCCTACAATCAAAAATAAAATCAAAGGTATTTTTACCTTCCTATATAGCTCATCTGGTTTTCCTTACTTTTCATACAGGTCATCACAGGTGTATTTAAAACATATACTCTATTTTAACTTTTACTAAGAACTTCCAAATCTCTATTCATGAATGAAATAATATGGATATGAACTAAAAATAGATTCACACTAATCATTTGAAAAATTAATATGAAGATGGAGTTAAAGAGTTCATCAATTTTGTAAAAGAGCATGAAAGCAACCCTTCAAAAATCCTCTGTCCATGTTTACATTGTTTTTATTCAAGAAAAATTAGTCTCGAAGAGTTGAAAGAACATTTTATTTGTTACAGAATAGATAAATTCTATAAATTTTGGAATAAACATGGGAAAAACTAAATGTGGACGTTGATTGGGATGATACTACGGTCTATGAATCGTTTAATATGAATACCTTTGTAAAAGATGATAGGGATCACATGGAAGAAATGAAAATGGAAATTGAAGATGACCTTCATGATTGTCCAAAGTTATTTAAGAAGTTAAATAGTTGTTCTAAGAAACCATTTTATACTAGTTGTACTAAATACAAAACATTGTCAGCTATATTGAAGTTATATAATATGAAAGCTAACAATGGATAGAGTAACACTAACTTTATAGAACTACTTGTTCTTTTGAAAGATATGCATCCAGAAGAAAATGAACTACCATTCTGAATATACGATGCTAAAAGAATATTATGTTCAATGGGAATGATCTCTAAAAAAATAAATGCTTGTCCAAATGATTTCATATTGTTTCTCAAGGTCAATTAATCACTCATGAAATTACCTAAGTGTGGTGTGGATTGATAAAAGGAAAATGAATAAGTCCTTAAAATATGTATGGTACTTTCCTATCATTCCATAATTCATAAGACTATATGGATGTAATAAAACCACAAGAAAATTAACATGGCATGAAGATATAAGAATTAAAGATGGGAAGCTGCATCATCTAGTAGATTCTCCTCAATGGAAAAAATTGATTACTAGTTTCTTGAATTTGGAGATGAGATGAGAAACTTTCATCTTGAATTATCTCCAGATTGAATAAATACTTTGGGTGAACATAGTAGTACTCATATTACATGGCACATTATGTTGGTAAATTATAACTTGTTTCCATGGTTATACAGAAATCAGAAATATATTATGTTGTTTCTGCTTATATTTGGTCCAAAGTAACCCGGTAATGATATTGATTCCTATTTGGATCCATTGATCGAAGATTTGAAATTGATGTGGGATACAGGTGTTATAATTATGATGCTGATAGAAGTGAAGAATTCACATTAACGGCCATGTTGTATGGAATGATAAATGACTTTCCCGCTTATGGAAATTTATTAGGCTATATAATTAAAGGCATGTTGGGGTGTCCCATTTGTGAAAAATGCATATACTCAGTTTGGTTGAAACATTCCTCAATGACTGTGTTTTTATGGAATTGAAATTATTTAACTCGATGATATAAATATCGATAATGGATGACATCATTCGATAGAAATATAGAACAAGGTACAACACCGTATCCAGCAATGGGTGATAAACTGTATAAAAAAAGTAAAAAATACTGACATTATTTTTGGTAAAACATTTTCAAAAAAAACTTACAAAATAAGGTTGGAAGAAGAGATCAAGTTTATTTTAATTACAATGTTTTAAATGTTTCTATGTCAGAAGTTTTCTTGATATCATGAATATATAAAAAATGTATTTGATAGTGTTATTGGAATGTTACTAAATGTTCCTGGAAAAATGAAATATGAAATCAAGGCTAGGTTAGACTTGATTGATATGGGGATAAGGGAAGAGTTGGCACCAGTGAAGGGTCAAATGCAGAATTTCCTTCCTTCATTAGCTTATACTCTATCCAGAAAAGAAAAATTGAAATTTCTCCTTTTTCTTACAAGTGTAAAAGTTTCACAAGGGTATTCATCAAATATCAATAATGTTTTGTTAATAACTAATTTGAAGTTACAAGGAATAAAATCACACGACTATCACATTTTGATGTAAGATTTAATGCATGTTTCTTTCTGTTGCATTCTTCCTCAAAATGTATGACATACATTAACCAAAATCTACTTCTTTTTCAAAGCCATGTGCATTAAATTTGATGACCTGGTGAAGCTTCCCATCATGAATAATGATATTTCAGTCATATTATGTGAATTGGAAATGTTCTTCCCACAACAATTCTTTAATATAATGGTCCACCTGATGGTTCACCTAGTCAGATAGGTTCAACTGTATGGTCCTTTCCATTATATATGGATGTACCCCGTTGAATAATATATGAATATTTTGAAAGGGTATGTCCAGAATCGATGTCGTTCAAAAGGTTGTATTGAATAATGATATATTGTTGAAGAATCTATTGAATTCTGTACCGACTACCTATCAGATGTTGAAAACATCAGTCTCCCAAAGTCTCATCACAGTGAAATCCTTATAGGCAAAGGGATTTCCAGAAGAGATTTTGTTATAATTACCTTGACAAAGCGGGAGAAAACACATCTTTAAATATTACATCATAGTGGAGATGTTTATCCATACATTGAATCCCACAAAGAAATTATTAGAGATCTAAATTCATCAAGAGTTGAAATATGGATATTAGATGTACATAATCAACAATTTATAGGATGGTTCAGAGATCAAATTTATAAGGAGTTATCTGAAAATATGAATTCAATTTCCAAATGACTTGAATGGCTAGCCAAATTACTGAATGCAAATTTTATATCCTACACTGGCTTTGTAATAAATGGTTATAAATTCTATAAAAAATAACACAATGACTTAAATAAAATAAAAAACAATGTTGTTACGCTTCTGGCTGAAGTGATTCACATATCTGGTTCCAAAGTTAGAAATCAAATTTTTACAAATATTTCATATATTGGAATTATTGAACACATATATGAGTTGGATTATAAAACATTTCAAGTGCCTATTTTTTATTGCAAATGGGTTTACAATATCAATGGAGTTAAATTTTATGAAATTGGCTTTTTGAAGGTTAATTTCAATGTATAAGGGGAAAAAGGCAATTCATTCATAATAGAATCAAAAGTATTGAAAGTATTTTATGTATCCGATTCAAAAAATAAGAATTGGTTAATTTTTTTGCTGGTGACTGAAACAAATGTTGAGTCAGATGAAAATTCAATCAAGAATGACCCTTTCATTAGGACATCACAATCAGTTCATGTTGGTACCAATGTAAACAATGTTTTGAACATTAGAGGGGACTATAAATAGGGGACTTGGATTCTTAAAAGAGGAACCAAATCCTTGAAAAATTTATAAAAATAAGATATTTCAATGAGAAGGTAAGTCTTTTTTAGTATATTATGTTTTTCCTCATAATATTATATGTTCTCTACAACGTTCACCAAATCTAAATTAAATGTTAGACTACTCATACAGACAATGTATTATGCACATGATGATGTTACCAATCCCACAAAATAACAAACTTTAATAAAGGAAACCCTTTTGGAATGATGTAAATGTAATATAATGATATACTTTCTCTATTTCACCAAATAAATATATAATAGAACATTGATTTCATTTTTATTTTCCTTTGTAGAGTTTGTTTATATTATTACTAACAAAGGAATAGTTTTTTTATATAGGTGGGTTGTTTTTCTTGAGACGGGGGGTGGTTTTTTTGCAATAGTATGAGTCAGGTCAGGATTAAAAGAAAAAGGAACATTGATGTTTTTGAATGTATATAATAATTTAAATTTATGTAATTGTAAAAACCAATGTTTGAATTTCTATAATATAGTTTTTTTCTGGTATTTGTGTTGTAAACTTCATTTCATTTAAATTCTATATTGGGACTTGTTTTTGTTGATATTATATGTGTTTCCACTATTTTTATGGTATGTTTCTGGTGTTGTAGTGTGTTGTAACAGCACACTGGAGTATGTCCCTTTATCAGAACTTTTACAAGTGATAATAACAAAAACCCTTATTTGCACTTTTAGAAATGCTGATAAAAGAGACAGTTATAAGTGCTTCTAAAAGCGGTGATGAATGTCTAGTTTATCAGTGTTTCTATTAGTTCTGATAAAAGGGATTTATCAGTGCTTTTATAATCACTGATAAATTAATACTTTAGCACCACTAAATTAAATCGCTGATAAATGTATTATTTATCTGTGATGATAAATGGACCCTTTATCAGCGCTTTTTTAGTGCTGATAAAATTCCTAGGCTTTTAACGTCGCACAACTTATCTGTGCTCTTCTAGCACTGCTAAAGGACAATTTTGTAATAGTGTATATTAATCCCCTCTACACACACTTTACATATCTACTAAAAACTCCAAAAGGACCTATACTGGATCCACACCACAAGTTTGGTGTCCTTCCATAATTCAGAATACTTAACCCTCACATGCAAGAGCTTTTCCTTTACATAAGTAAAAAAACAAGGTCTCTATTAATTCCCAAGGAAACATATATTGGCTATGAGTGAACCATACCCTATGGAATTCACTACCTGATCTCATATAGTCTATCATAAAGCCAAGTGTGCAATAAAGAAATGAAAGGTAGGTTAAAACAAGTAAACATGAGTAATCTATCAATAGGGTACTAGTACGAAATTTTTCATCCTAAAAAAGTTTACATATTATTCAAATTAAAAATGAAACAAGGATCATGCTTTAATAGTATTTAAAAAAAAATTCCATATCATCCCTACCTACTTTGAATCATACTCATAATCCATGTAGGGTACCAATTTAACCTTGGGATTTGTACATTGGAGGTTTTTGACCAAATCTATCCTCTATAGTATGAATTTTGTGTGTGTGTGTGTGTGTCTATATCCATAATCATTACCCCAAGGAGTAATTTTATATACTCACTACAACTTGGGTGGCCACATGTCTGCTATCTATAATATATTACACATAAATCATCATCACATAGGTGGATAATCTTCTTATATAAAAGAATGTATATATATATATCCTTAATCATATAAATATGTATAATATATCTTTTATATGAGGAACCTCTATTGTTAATGTGGTATGTATCATATGTATATATAAAATCTGAATGTGTAACCAATACACATGCTTCTACATGGAACCTATAAGATAAGACTCAATAAATGCATTTGAAATATGGATCAATTCAAGGCCATACATATACAACACCGTAAAAAATAAAACTCTAAGAATGATGATTTTATCAATATTAAATAAAATATTAATGATACATTGTTTTATCTCAAGAATATGACAATAATTTATTAAGATTTCATACTCATCACTTAAGTGCCTCGACAATCTTGGTTTGAAACTTAATCTATAATATAAATCAATATATGCAGTCTTTATCAATTTGATACAAAAGGCATGGATTTCATAATTAATTACATGAGTAGTTATAAACCTTAAACTACCTATGTTAATCCCATAAAATGTTATAAATTAACACAAAAACATTTAAGGTAAATCATATAGTGGTTTACTCGGTATTGGTAGTCAAAGGTATTATAAAATAATCATGTTGAAGGAATCAAAAATAAAGAACTAACAATGGACAACAAAATCATCTTTGTTTTATCGGGAAAAATATTATATTATATTTATTCATAAGAAAACCCCTTAACTATGAATAAATATCTCTATAAAATTCCCCTATAATAGGTACACATCGATAGTATTAGGGAAAGAGAAAAGGATTATATGCCTTAACTTGGAAGGATACAAATCCCCAGTATTGGAAAGGTAGATATGCCACCACCTACTGATTTAGGAGACCTAGGTTATACCGAAAGGTATATTATTTCAATTACCTTATTGGAATACATGAATCCAACCACTAACATAGAATAATTACCTCAATAATGGTGATTATAGACTCCAACTACCACCTAGAGGAAGATTAATTTGATTGATAACTTGAATGTGAACCATAAGATTAATATGTGGTTGAGAGGGACTTGAGTCTACTGTAAATATAGTAATAATTTTATAATAAGGGAGTAACTACCTTATCTTTGGCAATGAAGGACTTGCATAATCAATTGGTGATTATTCTAGTTTAATATTAATCAGAGAGTTAAAGGAAAGTGAAAGAGAATGAAGATAGAGATCCCAAGGTCCAATAAGTGGGTAAAATAAATGGAAAATCCTAAAAAATGGATAAAGGGGGTTTATATATAAGTATTAAAATGAAAAAATATGCTTACTTTTAAGTGATTTTTTCCAATTGACTACCAGGTTAATTGACCACCTTAAATATAGCATCAGTCGGGTGTCATGAAAGAGGAATAACATACTCGATTCCTTATTATAGGGTTTCATGCATGACTAGCGTGGAAACATGTGTTGGCCAAACTTCATGTCCCTCATGGTGAAAGTGGTAGTTTTTGGCACGGATTATAACTCCTATGAGAAATACTACCCAATAAGAGGCATTTTCCAAGTGAGGCCAGTAGGCCCTAGGAAGGACAAACTCACGAGGCAGTGTGCTAGAATGGGAAAATCATATTGTGAGAGGTCTGACCAGTCCTTTTTAATAGTATAAAATTTGGGAGGTAGACTTAACCCTTAGAGAATATTTTGAGTTGGATAGTGTTGACTAACTTAAATACAATGCTTACCCTTAGTGTCATGATAGGGGACTAATGACCCTAATGTCTAACTACAGGGTGTCATAAGTAATTGATTAGGCCATGAATGGAGCATAAAACCTAAGTCCCATCTGGGAGGAGGGTTAAGCATGGATTTTAATACATGTGAAACATCTCCCCAAAAAAGAGTTTTTTTTTCAAGAGTGTGTTGTGATCCTTGGGAAAGATAAACCCATGAGGTAGTGCACTAGAGTGAACAAAATATTTTTTGAGGGGTTTGTCTAGTTCTGTCAACTTGTATCAAATATGGGGGGCATCATTGATCCTTAGGTAATAAATTTAGGGAAATATTATTAACAGACTTCCATGTATCACATGCCTTATGTGTTCTAAAAAGGGACTAATATCCTTCCTTTTTGGTTGTTGGGTGACATGTGTGACTAGTGAGGTTTTGTGTGGCACCTAAACCTAGAGTCCCACATGGGGCAAGGAGTTTTCAGGAATATATTATAAGTCTTGTGACAAATATCCCCTACCAAGAGGCTTTTTTCAAGTGTTTCCAGTGCACCCTAGGAAATAAAGACCCATGAGACTGTGTGCCATAGTGGGAAAAATCTTGTTGTGAGAGGTGTGTTCAGTCCTTATAATGGGTATCAAGGAAAAAGTTTCTACCTATTTTTTTAACCAATGGATCTATTATTAGTGTTAGTTAAAAAATAAAGGAAACAATTAAGTTACCAATATTCGATAATATACAATTCCAGACTTGTAAAATAGTGTTTATGACATATATGGAAGAAGTATTGGAAGTCCCCTTATATTTTTTTAAAAGAAGGTATAGTTTTATTGAGATGACATTAAATTATATTTGAAACATACAAAAATAAATCTAATAATTATCTCAAATATTAAATTTAAAATAAAGTTTATCATGGAAATTATTCCAAATATATGTGGATGAAGTATGAGGAACTACATGTAAATGAATTTCTATTTAAGGTAGAATGAAAAATTGTTCAAGAGGAACCAGTGAATAATATTAGTGAAGAACGCATCATGTCAAATAGAGATAAGAATAGGAAATTTTTCACTAATAGTATGTTCTCTACAACCAAGGTAATAAATTCTAAATCTACTATAATATTTTATTTTAACCCTAGTGTAGAGAAATTATGTGCATTATAAATTTTAGATGCTATCATGAAGCTGAAAAGTAATTGTGACCCTTGTAAAAAAGGGGAAAAATATCAAGGTTTAAATATAGGAAGTGCTTGAGAATCAATCAATAAGAGGTGGAATAATTAAAATTTATGCATTAACTTTACTATGTATTCATATAATATATGTCCTGGGAAAAATGGATAATAAGTGATGAGGTTACCATGACTTTTTAAATATAGAATATGATAGAAAAAAGTAACTATAAAATTTATTTTCTTGTATAAATTTTAAAATAAATCAAAAAGAAAATAGCCACTAAGAAAGTGTTAAAGACATTTATTTTCCCTCTCAAGATACAATTATAAGAAATGAGAAAATTAGGTATGGAAGTTACTTCAATATTTAAAGAAAAAACTTCCAAGTTGAAAGAAAAGGATAAAGGTATTAAGGATATAGAGATAAGACACAATCCAATAATAGGAAAATAGAAGGTGGAGTTTCAATTTATGAAAGACCTGTCAAGAATAGCTTGGATAAATCCATATCTGAAATATAGAAACTAAAATAATATCCTAGGAAGTTTCACAAGAAGTTTGAAATAATATGATTCTATTTTGTAATATTTTTTCATATTATGATCACATATTTTAAATCCCAAAGTCCCAAGTTTGAAGAAAATCAGGTTGTATCATCACCACACTCAAAAAGAGACCTCGCGAGGTATGGTTTCTATGGAATATTATTTATTTGTTTGAACTTTGGGAATTTGGAAATACATTACATTATAAGGAAAACTAAATAATTTATAAGGAGAACCCCAACTTCTATTACATATAAATAAAGGATTTACCCAAGAAATATCTTCTTAAGAGGGAAAATAAGTTCACTATTTTTAAGATAGTAATAATACCCAAAAAAGGTGAATCAATCACCATGATATAGTTACTCAAAAAATCCTATTGGAAGGAAATAAAAAAAATCTAGAAATAGAATCAAGGAGATGATCTAGCTATGAGGTAGGTTTAAGAACCTAAGAAGAAGAATCCATAAAATAATAAGTATGAGATAGATCTCATAATCCCCAAGTAAGAGGCATGCCTTAGTAGTATCATAAAAACAACTCTATGGAAACAGATGAAGTTTTTTGGAAGTATCCTCTAAGGGTGAAGGAAACAAGAAGAAAAATATACTAGTGTTACTATAAGGACCCATCCTTAAACATTACAAAATCTTGAATTAAATGGATAATTTACATTGAGGATATTTTTAGGTTTATATTTTTAGATAAATAGGTCATAACTATTACATCTCAAAATATTACAAAGTAGACACTTCTACTTAGTTTCAATTTTTTTCACAAAATAAAAAATCTTGAAAAAAGAGTCATGTATAGTTCCATTTTTTAGACAACATGACTTTTCCTTGATCCCATCCTTGACCCTATTCATCTTTCTATCCTGTGAAAAACATTTCAAAACTTGGGATGAGCATAAAAAGCTCAGTAAGGGTTATAAAATAAAGAATGAAAACATTAGTTCATCATTACATAAATAACAAAATCTCTTTAACATAACTCATGAAATCATAAGATTTACGAATAACACATAGAAATCATAAATCATAAAGGTAACTTGTGGAATCCATATCAAACCTACATTTTAGATATCACAGCTACACAGGGAGTCAAATTTGGAATACCCATCATAATATATTCCCTAAATCTCTTAGGAGAAACATTCACATTTACCTCTGTCACATTACCCAATGCATTAGAGAGCTATCTCGGGCTCACCCACCCTAGGTTTATCATGGAACCACTCGTATATGTAAACAATTCCCAAGAACCATAACATATTCATAACACATAAAATAAACATAAAGGAAAGATAACATTTCCACATTTTAATCACAATATATCATTTAAATATATTGACGTACCAAATATATTATCAAAACCATTTTCAATCCCAAAATATGTAAAAAGAGTATATTTTATTTATTTTACTTCTAAAAACATTACGGCTTGTTAAGGAAGCCAAAGATCAAATAATACTCATGGCGGCAGAAAAGGTTGTTTTCACCGATTACGTTAAAAAGAAACATTCTTTTTTTTTGTTTAATAAAATTCCTCATAGGAAAATATTCCCTTTGAATGAAATGAAATGTCAAAGGTATTTATACACCATATAAAATAAAGATTATAATGAAACAAAATATTCCTCAAAGAAAGGAGATTGAGACGAAGTCCCTTACAAAGACGATATCCTTAGATTAAGGATAAATCAATTACATAATTATGTGGGAAAAATATAAATACACCCCATATAAGTGGATATTATGTTTAAAAAAAATAAGAGGATATTCACACATATTCATTTCACAACATAATCAAGAAGTAGATGTTTAACCCAAAAATTGAAATTGGGTTAAGAAGTTTTCTTACAGAAATCCTACAGCCTAACACCGTCACTTTAAAATTCAGAAAATAAGTTTATGAGAGAGAAAACGATATCTCATAACTTGGACATAAAATTTACGTCAATAAGGATATATAAGAACACATCCCAACATAATAATATGTAAAATAAAAGACATAACAAAAAGAAGTCTTTTAAAAAGAGGAGGGTGAAAGGTTCCCTTACTGATTTGGTAACTTACGAAACATACACTCCATGAAATAAAGATCACACAATGAATATGTAAATACCCATAAATTAAATTATATTACAAAAATAATACAATCATGGGCAGTACATCCACCACACAAAATGAAATAGTGGCTAATATAGCATGAATCTCACAAGAATAAAAAGTGAGATGAAAACCCTTACCGCGTTGTAATCAATCGAGTCGTATGAGAAAAAGTTAATAACCACCAAATGAATCACATAATACCATGAACATAAATATAATCATGATAATATATATTAAATTGTAGTACACAACACACCACATGCAATAAATAAGTAGTGAATGATGAAAATCTCACGGAATTAAAAGTGAGACAAGAAATCCCTTACCTCGTGTCCGACTTGACTTGATCGTTTTTTAATCTCATGAATAATAAACTAAAGTTAATTTCTAATGGATTAAGAAACTTTTTCAAGTTTATTATTCCTTTTATATCACTTATTACCATGTTATAAATATTATGTAATCATTTAAGTTATTAACGGTTGTTTCATCGATATTTGGTACTTGAGTAAACAAATGAACACCTTATAATCACAAGTTGTCCATGTCATCAACAATCCATTATCTCCAGAATGATATTAATGATTTAGATATAATATACATAATATATATCTAGTATATATATGTATTTATAATAGTACATAACATTTGGAGATAAGAAATGAAATGCATTGTTCATGGAGACGGTAAGTCGTACGTACGCATGAACACTACTTTCATTTATATTTCGTACTTTAATGGAATTAAAACATAATGATACAGAGTTATATTATAATTAAAGTATAATATCACATATAATATCATAAAATCCATCCTTTATACATCCCAAATAAGGCATTAACGAGTCATATCACTTTGAGGGGGCGGTAGTCCGCACTTCCTAAAATGAAATTATTGCGTTTACCCATTATGGAAACAATAAAAGTATGTTATAAATAAAAAATACAGAAGCATAAATAAAACATAAACATAATATATATCATATATAAATACATTTCCATCATAATGGCCACCATGAGAGGCGGTAAGAGTTAATTGAACAATCATCGTTTCGTGAGGCGTTAGTTTTCCATCCACAAAAACATTATGTTCTTTACCCATTTGATGGAGGTGTGTGTAATTGTAGTCAGAATAATTATCATAAAAACGTCCTAGTATATTTAGGATACTGTTTTTGTAATAAAATAAATGAATAAAAAGAGTTTAGGAGGTTGGAGAATAAAAATAAAACAAAAGAACTTAAGAGAAGACGTTACCTTTAAATCGGGTAACTCCCTTTGGTTTGAACCAAAAGGGTTTCTTGAAGTGCTTTCTACATAAGGTAAGGCTTCTAGGATGAAGAGAGAGATCTTGAGAGCTTATTAGAGCAGAGTTTGTACGAGACAAAAACTTTATAAGTGTGAGAAATGGGTAGGAAGTGAGGGCTCTCTATAAGGGAGAGGAGGGGATCTTTAGGAAAGTTTGAAATAATTATTTTATTATAAACTCATCTTCGGTTTCATAAGATCCAATAATAGTTAAAGTCAAAGTTAATATGACTCATGGTAGAAATAAAATCATCCAATAATAATAGTATAGGTTTTGGATATTTTTTTAATATTTATAATCTTATTTATTTAAATCATTTATTAATGAGGTAAATATTGCATCATTATTGTGTCATAAATAATTTAATTTATTTGATGTCAAATTATTATAAAAAAAAATACCATGATGTAGGAAATATTTTTAGATTTCAAAATAATATTTATAGTTTAAAAGACAACTTATATAACCCCATGTAAAAATTGATTTACTAAAAGATATTTGTTTAATTCATTTTTGTCTTTACTTTAAATTAATTAATATAGAGTGTCATTATTACCCCCCATATAACTCCATGGGGTCCCAAAATCGACCCAAGGATGCCCATGGTCGGATATGTATCAGCCAATAGCATTAAAAAACATGTTATGGTAGTTTAATATTATTATAATATTATATTTTACCCTTATTTACGATATTTACCCTTTAATCATGGTAAATAAAATATTTACTGAAGTAAATATTTAAAATGTCTAAAAATAAAAGTTACCTATTTACACAATTTGGACCTACTAATATCAAATATGGAATCCATATTTTCAAATTCAAAACACATAAGTGGCAGAAATTAATTTAATATTAATTCCCACTGTCAAAACAAAAAGTGTGTGTTTAATAAATATTAACTATCAAAAGATTGACACTTGTTTAAGTCTAATTTCAAAGTGAAATTAATTACAATGTCCAAAATTGGATTGACTGGTAAAAATATATTCTAATTAAACTTTATAAACAATTAAAAATAAAATCTCTCCATATAAATAAATTAGATTAAAAGGCACTTTTGAATTAAAATACAGTATTTTTACTATTCATTAAAAAATGAACTTTATCATAACAATACCAAAAATTTACCCAACGTAAATTTTGATGTCCCGAATCTAAATAAGAATTTTATTTTGTCAAATATAACATATAAAAATGACCAAAACTAGATTTAAAGAGGGTTCTCCATTAAAAGGTAGTAAATCGACCTTTTAAATAATATTAGAGTATTTATTCTTAGATCCATTCACATTTTAAGACTCTATCTTTTATTGGATAAATGTAAAAATATTCAAAAAACATGTATAATCATATTTTAGTTAGTTCTATTCATTCCTGCCAATACAACATCTAGGCGTTAACTACCATTTAAAATAATAATATTATATTATTAGTGTGCAACGTAAGATTTCAAAGAAACCAATTGTTGAGTATTAGGTATGAAATTGAACATAGCATCCCCTTTAAAGTATAATTAATATTTAATTCACAAATATTAATAAATATGAAAAATTTCATGTTCTTTATTTTCCTGGGATGTTACAATTACATCATAAGAATAGGTGTCCATGAGTGTAATTTGATATGAAATTATAGAAAAGACAAATATAATGAGTAAAATGATTTATAGCATCCAATATTAAGGGTGTGTAAGCAGAATCAAATATAAAATATCCATTGGAAAGATACTAGAGATGTTGTCTATAAAATATAATCAAGATAAAGAGGATTAGGTGTTGGAATTCAATTCGCAAAATCTGAAAAATGGAAATGGAAAGTTCAAAGTTGAAGGGTTGGTTAATCAAGAACATCCTAATTTATCAACTTGGGGAAGTCTACAAGGTGTCCCCTTCCCAGTGTAATTAAATTTTTTTAACTAATTTTGAAGAGTTGTAGAATTTAGAAGGGGATACAGTATCTAGGGTAGTTGTTCTAGAAAAGAACATGTTTATAAAAAAAATTAATTCTACTGAAGTTGAAAAGATGGATGAAATAAGTAGAGTAACAAGTATTTGATGTCTCATTTGTATTAGGCCCGAACAAGAGTTTCAATGAAAAATTGGACTTCAAAATAAATTAGAAAACATCATGCAATGAATTTTATTGATGAATCTAAAATCTAAATGAAAACGTTTATGAATGATTAAAAGAAAAGGTGTCAACTCTATATCTATGAATACCTATGGTATATTTCTTAATAAAATTTTAAAAAATAGGGATTATACAATGAAATTAGTGGAATCATACCACTAAAAGAAAGTTTATATATCGTGAATTCTTGCAATAACATATTTTTTTCATGTTTATATTTATGGATTAATAATTAAAATCAATTATTGATAAGATACTAATAGCTATTAAATAGGAGTTTATTTTTTCAAAAAGTGGTGATCCTAAAGTGAATAAATTGTAAATATAAATTATTAAATAATTCAAGGGGATTTAGTGTTGAATTTTTAGGATTTTTCATCTGTGCATATGAATTCAGAAGTTTGTAAATAAATAGAGTTCAAGTTGTATTGGTAGTTTAGTTATAACTAGTGGTATAAACTGTTTGATCAAGTGTTATATTCTCACAATTATTATTTTTATTACTTATCTACTAATAGTTTGGTGTGGAAGTGTGGTGAGATCATAGGTTGTTTTTTATTGGATAAGAATGATTTTTTTTTGTTTCTATGGTTTATTTGGAAAAATTGTGAGTGATATAGACAACATTGGGGGATTTAACATAACATCTTGTTTCTAAAACCGATACCAGGTTCATCAGGGTTAGATGATTCACTGAAAATACAAATTCTAAGTGGTAAATTCACTTAGATTTCTTGGGGTATATGTAGATAAAGAGAAGAAAGTGGTCCAGAATTGGCTAGGAAAAGTCTTTCTATAATTGTGTGGTTTAACCAGAAATATAAAATAAGTGGTAATGGAGTTAATATCAGTACATAAGTAGTTAAATACAAAGAATTATATGGAGTAGTTATCCCTTGAAAAATTGGGATAATATAAGAAAATGAGTAGTTGTTTATTATGCACAGAGGGGAAGAATTAGTTTTCCCCAACCAAAGGGGAGGTGTAAGAGTATATTAGTTTCTCATAGAGGAAGATTGAATTCCCATGAATAAATTTTTATTACATTCTAATGAAAAAGGGGGATGAAGGCTAATATATATTAAAGTTATATATAAATATAGTTGGATCATTTGTATTTCTTTGACAAACGAGGATAATTTTTAGAGAGGATATGGTGTCATATTGTCAACTAAATCCAAATGGGGATTATTGGACACCCTATGGATTTTTGTTGGATTAATTGAAAATACAGAAGGAAAATGAACAATTGTACCTTTTTAAAAGACATGTGGTATTTGGTTGAATAAATGATTGGATGAAACTATAATGGAGAGGGTTTAAGTTATGATTGATGGATTGTTCTAGACTCGACTTTTCCGGACTCAAAAATGTGACATATGTTAATCACAATTTAGAGTTATTGAAAAATAGAGATCATTGTTATACTTGTTGGATTTGTTAAAAAATAAATAGATGGACTAATGGATTGTTTGATAGGATAATCCATGATGGTTGGATGTTAGTTGTATTAATTTCAAATTTAATCTATTAAAACCTGGTTGAAGAGAATGCATGGATAAATGGAACATGTGTTTTTATATTAATCATTAAATGGTATATGAAAGAATGATTCTATATATGAATGATTTTTTGAGACTATCATATATGAAACCAAGAGACTATCATGTGTTAAAATCATCTTAGGTTACATAACCATGAGTCTTCCCTACAAAAGAATCGGTTGCCTTTATGTAACCATCATCTCATTGCACTGTAAAATTGATTCCATAGTTTGCTAAAGAATAATAAAAAATCTATGTAAACATCATTAATTTTTGTGTAACCATCATCAGCATACACATGGTATATTTAACCATCATCTACATGAAGTATAATCTACATAAGTTTCACGCCTCAATGAATGTTTTTTGGATATGCAGTTAAAAGGGAGATCACACTAGGACATATCAGTGGTTTGACTAGAGAATTAGTGCTGATATTTAAGAGAATATTATATCTATATATCAATGAATTTAAAACAGATTTAGAATGAGTAAGTTAAGATTATTTTCTAGAGGTTTTTTTCTATTTTTAAAATTCATATTATCTATGATATTTCAAAAGTTTTTCTACCTTAATTAAGATGATTCTTACACCCTTCAAAAATATTTTAAATATCATGTCACTTAAAATGGGATCCATGATCTAAGACAAATGAAATGGAATTTTAATTGCTAGTTTTTATTTAAATATCACACTAAAAAATTAAATATACAATTATTTTAAAAGAATACTACATTCCACATAGTATAAGACACGCAACATCGAGCTTAAATAAGACAAAAATATTATTTTTTAAATATAAGTGTTATAAATTAGATGTTGAATTAGAAGGTATGAATTGTAACACCCCGAGCTTCCACGATACGCTTCTCATTCAATAATGCAATAGCTTGCATTGTACGCAACCTCGAGCTCTAACACACACCACAACTAATTAAACTAGCTGTTGTGAATAGTAATACCTACTTTTTGAAATTTTATAAATTTTATTTATCAAAATGGACTTCATTTTTGGATTCGGAATATTGAAATTAGCCTATGTTGAATTTTTGGTATTTTTCTGAGAACTTCTAAATTTTTATGAATAGTGAAAAATACTTAAAAACAACTTTTTTAATCAAAATAATTTAAAGTGATAAATTATAATATTTAGTGGTTTTAAAGTATAATTAGAATATATTTTTACCATTTTATCCAATGGTGGTCATTATAATTAATTTAACATTGAAATTAGACATAAACAATTGTCAATCTTTTGATAAAAATTGTTTCTTAAAAACACGCTATTTGTTGTAACAGCGGGAATTAATTATAAAATTAATTAATACAACTTATATGTTTGGAATTTTGTAAAATAGACATCATTTTTGAATTCGGAATATCAATTATAGCTTAGGGTAAAATTTTGGCCTTATTCTGAAAAACTTCAATTTTTGATGAATAGTGAAACCACTAAGTGGTTGTTAAAAACTGATTTTTCGTTAAAATGAAATATTACCACTTCTGTGATTTGATTTTCAAAAATCCGACATACATGGTTGTCATTAAGAAGTAAAATGTGGTTCAATGAGATTAAAATAATTTTTTGGTGAATAGTAACTTTTAAGTTCTTAATCGCGATTAGAGGTAATTAGTGTAGTTTAAGGTAAAAATAATGTTTTAATAATATGAGATGAGCTTGAAACTTGTCCTACTCCTATTGGATGAGTCATGTCCGACCAAGACAACCCATGGGTCAAATTGGGGACCCCATGGAGCCACTTTGGTTGGAAAATGACATTAATATATATTTATTTAATGTTAAAATTAAATTGACACAAACATGAGTTGTTTTACTAAAACAGACTTTAAGTGGGGTTAAACAAGTCCAAATTTTGACTATAAATATTCATTAGAAAGATAAAAAGATTTCTTACATCATAGTATTTTTTTTATAATTTTTAGACATTAAATAAATTAATTTATTTATGACATCATTATGATGCAGCGATGACCTCATTATTTAACGATTTTAATAAAATGAAAAGATAATGGCTTACACTTGTCCAAAGACTATTGGATGGGTAGATTTCGAACCCTTATCACCTTAGCCACGAATTATATAAGTTTGGGACCTTTAGAATCCGAAAATCATCGTGTAATAATGTAACATTTCAATCTTTCCATAAAAGCCCCTCCTCTCCACTTATAAAAGGCCCCCACCTCTCCCACCTTATTCACACCTTCAAGCCATTTGGCTCGGCCAACCTCTTCCCAAATACTCTCCCAAATTCCCCCTCTTACTCCTAGAATCCTCACTTTGGGCAGAACTCTTCCCAAGGAAGCCTTTGGATCAAATCAAAAAAGAGTTACCCGATTTTGAGGTAATGTCTTCTCTAATGTTGTTTTTTTTTCTTCTCCAACCCCCTAAACTCTTTTTATTCATTTCTTTTTTAACAACACCAGTATCCTAAATATACTAGGATGTTGTTATAAGAAGTATTCGAGCTTCAATTACACACACCTACATCTAATGGTTAAAGAACATACGGTTTCTGTGGATGGTGAATTTCTGCCTCACGAAACGATGATTGTTCAACACTCATATAACACCTTCAAAGGTGGCCATTAAGATGCCACTATTTTTATATATGATATATAATATGTTTATGTTTTACTTATGCTTCTTTATTTCTCATTTATGGCATACTTTATTATTTCCATTATGGGTAAAACGCGATAATTTCATTTTAGGAAGTGCGGACTACCGCCCCCTCAAAGTGATTTGAATCGTTAATGCCATATGTGGGATGTATAAAGGATGGAGTAAATGATATTATACACTATATTATACTGGAATTATATTATACATTTATATCATTATGATTTCGTTCCATTAAATATGAAATTGAAATGAAAGTAGCGTTCATGCGTACGTACGGCTTACCGTCTCCATGAACGGTGCATTTCATTTCTTACCTCTAAATGTTACATAATATTATAAATGAATGTATATAATGGATATATAAGATATATATGACATCTAAATCATGAATATAATTCTAGAGATAATGGATATTCTACCACATAAACAACTTGTAATTATAAGAAGTTTATTGTTGACTCAAGTACCAAAGATCGACAAAACGACCGTTATTAATTTAAATAATTACATAATGTTCATATCATTGTAATAAGTAATATAATAAGGATAATGAAATTCAAAATGGTTCTTAATAAGGTATATATTAACTCTAGTTTATTATTCATGAGGTTAAAGAACGGTTGAGTCAAGTCAGACACGAGGTAAGGGAACTTCTTAACCCAATTTCTATTCTTTGGGTTAATCTCCTACTTTCAAATTATGTCATGATATTTTTATGTCCTATCTTGTATTTGTAGATTATTTATGTGTCCTTATAGAGAATACACATTATAGATGTACTTTATTTAAAAAAAATGATCTTTTTAAGGACTTCGTCTCAATCCCCTTTCATTGAGGCTTATTTGGTTTTATACACAACTTTCTTTTATATGGTGTATAAACCCCTTTGACTTTTAAGTTTATTCAAAAGGAATCTTTTTTATACGAAGCGTTTACTAAATGACAAAAGGGAATGTTTTTGTCGTACGTATGCGGCAACAACGACTTCTCCCCCGCCGTGACCACTATTTGAGTTTCGGCTTCCTCTACAAGCCATACCCTTTTTTTAATGAAAAATAAATACCATGTTATACTTTTCTTTTATTTTGGTATTGAAAATGGTTTTGAAAGCATTTTTATTATATCAATGTGTTGTATTGATATCTTGTGATTGAAATGTGGAAATGTTATGCTTCCTTTATGCATGTTTTATGTGATACGATTATGTTATGGTTTATGAGATGTTTAAACCTGTTCATATGAGGAATGTATTGGACTTAATAAGTGACGGGTGGAGCCCGCTATAGCTCCTCGATGCATCGGTAGGTCTCATGAGACAACTAGACGTGGAATTGGCCGAGGCCCTTTCCCAATTTGATTTATGGTTTTGGCCGAGGCCTTAATCATTTTAGACGTCTTGGCCGAGGCCTTGACAAAATGTTTCAGAATGTCCGGCATTATACATTCCCTCATTATGAAAGTGGTTATTGATCTTTCATGTGATTATTCGTCTAGTAGAATATCCATGTGAGTAAGTAAGTGGCATTATTTGATTTTACTTTTTCCATATTATGCTGAAGTTCAAGTTTAATAAGTCTTTTGTTTAGTTATACATTGCCTTAAATGTTTATGTTTATTTATGAAAGCTTCTGCAATATTGTTATCCTTACTGAGCATCTGAGCTCACCCCTTTCAATGTTTTAATATTTTCCAGGATGTGAAGAAGTATTTTATGAATGACCTACAGGGATAGTCAGAAGAGGATATGAGTGTGGACTATGAAGACTTTGTTATTAGTTTTTCACTTTATTATTTAATGTATGATTTATGAATGTATCTCGTGTTTCCAAGGCTACTAAACTAATCGGTCTTTCGAGACTTGATCTTTTGTGATCATTCCAATGTTACGAAGTAATGCACCGACTCTGGGTAGCTAGGGTCGGGGTGTTACAGTTGGTATCAGAGGCAGTTTAGTACTAACCTTGGAAGCTAGATTTAGATAAACTCTGATTAGAGCACATAGCCCAAAGATAGACTTTGAGGATTAGTATAGAAGAACTTCCTAGAATTTTGGTATTATAGAGATGTTATGAGTTTTCCGAGAAATACATCCCTGTCTGGATACGAGAAGGTAGAGGCGGCTCTGGCACAGATGTACCTAGGGGTAAAACCCGAAAACACCGCTTTGAGCTAGACTCGAACGGGAACTAGTGCACGACAACGGGCCTTGCTGCACTCTTGGTTACGACACTCCCATGGGATATGATTAGGATAATTCTCATTTTCTTTACAAACCACTATGAAGGGTTATGAGTATATACTTACTCAAAGGAAACATTTCTTTTTATGATTATGGATTATATCCATAAATAGTTCAATTTATGTAAAGTATTTTACAAATATGGAATTATGTATTTTATTTCATAAACTAATCTAGTTTATGCCATTGTTTAGAAATGGCGCCTAGTGGAAGGAATGGAAACCGTATCAATGCACGCACTCCGTGTAGGGATTTCCCTCCTACTCAAGATAATTATGGTGGAGCTAGTGATACAACTGGTGCTGATCAGCTTCTCACCGTACTGGGACAACTCACTCAGGTTATGAATAACAACCTTACTCGTATGGAGCACCCTGATCCGCAACGTGGAGGATAAATTCTAGACCGTTTCATGAGGAAACAACCACCAACCTTCAATGGGGGTACAAATCCTATAGTAGCTGAGCAATGGATAAATTCCTTAGAGAAAATATTCCATGCCTTGGGGTGTAGTGAAAGGGAGAAAGTTGTCATGGCAGTTTACCGCCTCACTGGAGATGCCGATCAATGGTGGTCACTAATTCAAAACACAAAGGAAGATGATGAATTAACAAACATGGAATGGCAGGAGTTCAAAGAGTTGTTCTTAGAAAAATACTTTCCTCGAGACCATCGAGCGGATATGGAAAGGCAATTTCTGATTCTGAGGCAGAAGGAGGATGAGAATGTCGCAAAGTATGAGGCCAACTTTACAAGGTTAACGAGGTATGCTGCAGATTATATACGTAACCCAAGAGGTAAGATTGATCGTTTCTTTGATGGGTTAAAACCATTTCTCCGTCGAGCTTTAGTATCACAATCGTTCTCAACATACGAAGATATTGTCTCATGTGCTATCAAGACAGAAAAGGATTTCTTTAAGTCTTATGACAACAAAGTAAAGCAAGAGAAGAAGAGAATGGTGGAACAAGAGACAGATAAAGGGAAAAAGGGAAAGAAGGATTTTCCATTATGTGATAATTTTGGGAAGAATCACCCTGGTACTTGCCTAAAAAGAATGGGAGTTTGTTATAAATGTGGGGAAAAAGGTCACCAGGCACGTGATTGCAAGGGAAAGAAAGAGGCTATCAATGTTGAATGCTACAATTGTAGGGAAATGGGGAATTATGCAAATGAATGCGCTAAGCGTCAGGGAAACTTACCTCAGAAAAGGCCAAGGGATCAAGGACAATCTTATGCTGTTACTATAGTTGAAGCAGAATAACTAATGTAATGGTGCTTTTGGACTCATGGATTATATTCTGGTTATTAGAATAATGTGATATATATATAAGGATTGTACTGCATTACTTTTTTATTTCAGTAAGGTTTTAATATGATTAAGGTAATCATATTTTTAGTATGTGATAATAAGAGAAACTTTTCTTTGTTTGGGGAATCTGATGTTACAATTGATTTTGGAATTAAGAGACCTTTTAGAGAAAGTCTGGACAGAGGTATTTTGGATAACTATAAAGGTTGGAGTGGATTAAGTTGATCTTTGGAAATTATTTCTTAAGGTTAAAGAATTTTTGAAGATTATTTTTGGAATATTATAATACTATACACTACTGGAAATCGGATCTTTCCCAACACTTATATATACCCTTTCCCAACGGTTCTCCCAAACCGTTGGGAAAGGGGGGTCTTTCCCAACGGTTTGGGAGAACCGTTGGGAAAGGGTCCTCAAAACCCACCTTTCCCAACGGTTCTCCCAAACCGTTGGGAAAGACCCCCCCTTTCCCAACGGTTTGGGAGAACCGTTGGGAAAGGGTCCTCAAAACCCACCTTTCCCAACGGTTCTCCCAAACCGTTGGGAAAGACCCCCCCCCCCCCTTTCCCAACGGTTTGAGAGAACCGTTGGGAAAGGTGGGTTTTGAGGACCCTTTCCCAATGGTTCTCCCAAACCGTTGGGAAAGACCCCCCTTTCCCAACGGTTTGGGAGAACCGTTGGGAAAAATCACCCCCAAAACCAACCTTCACGCTCCAGGAAATTTCCACCTATCCCAGCAGGTCTATCCCAACGGTTTTGAGAACCGTTGGGATAGATTCTTTCATTTCTTCCAGGTCTGCTACCCGAGAACATTATATAAATCTAAATTTTAAATAATTATGATAATACATATATATATTTATGAAATTATGTTTACAAAAGTGATGTTAGCTTAGTGGTTAAGTCGTTCGATTATAAACAAGGGGTCGTGGGATCAAATCCCAGCACATGTTTTTTTTTGAAATACATTTACCAACGGTTTTATATCCGTTGGAATAGATTTTCATATTACTTATACCAACGGTTTTGTAAACCGTTGGGATAGGTCTATACCAACGGTTTTGGGAAAACCGTTGGTATAGACCTATCCCAACGGCTTACTTCGCAACGGTTCTCCAAACCGTTGGTATAGGCTATACCAACGGTTTGGAGGCCTATACCAACGGTTCCAAACCGTTGGTATAGGTTAGTATTCTACTAGTGATAGTTTTAGGAAAAGGACAACCTGTAGGGTGGGGAATAACCCGTCGCATCGGACAAAGCTGCAGGAATCGAACCCACAATCATAGTGCGACAAGCCTTTATTTCCTACCACTAGCCTACAGGAAGTCCCTGGTAATTAAAAAATAGTTTTACTAATATAAATGGTATGTGTTAACATTTGGAACCTTATACAATTAGGATAAATAAAATATTTTTGAGTTCCGTTACCATTTGGAGTAAAAGTTGGGTTTGTGGTAAAAATTTATTAACGAATGAAAGTATACATAACAAGTATGTATATTCCCTTACGTTCTTAGTAAATCTCCTAAATAAATTCCTCAACAATATAAAAGGTAACTTAAAACAAAAATGTTGTCGGTTAACTTTTCCAACTGGGGATTCAATGACCGTTTAACCAATCACAATTTTGTGATTTTCTTGTGGTTAAACTTTCTCCTAATCCTGTTTTCTATAACTCTCTATCAGACCTTGATGGTTTGTTTCTCCTCCATATCCATATTTTCATAGAATCCTAGAATGGGCTATATCGGGTGACCTTTGTACTTATCTTGCTTTCTTTTAATGTTATATATTTATTAACCTTATTTCCGATGTGGGTTTTCCTCAAAGGTATTTTCTCTTTTCAACCTTTTATTTTCAAAGAAAAATTTCAAATTGCGAGGACGCAATTTATTTAAGGAGGGGAGAATGTAACACCCCAATCTTCCACGATACGCTTCTCATTCAATAATGCAATAGCTTGCATTGTAGGCAACCTCGAGCTCTAACACACACCACAACTAATTAAACTAGCCGTTGTGAATAGTAATACCTACTTTTTGAAATTTTATAAATTTTATTTATCAAAATGGACTTCATTTTTGGATTCGGAATATTGAAATTAGCCTATATTGAATTTTTGGTATTTTTCTGAGAACTTCTAAATTTTTATGAATAGTGAAAAATACTTAAAAACAACTTTTCTAATCAAAATAATTTATAGTTATAAATTATAATATTAAGTGGTTTTAAAGTATAATTAGAATATATTTTTACCATTTTATCCAATGGTGGTCATTAGAATTAATTTAACATTGAAATTGGACATAAACAATTGCCAATCTTTTGATATAAATTGTTTCTTAAAAACACGCTATTTGTTGTAACAGCGAGAATTAATTATAAAATTAATTAATACAACTTATATGTTTGGAATTTTGTAAAATAGACATCATTTTTGAATTCGGAATATCAATTATAGCTTAGGGTGAAATTTTGGCCTTATTCTGAAAAACTTCAATTTTTGATGAATAGTGAAACCACTAAGTGGTTGTTAAAAACTGATTTTTCGTTAAAATGAAATATTACCACTTCTATGATTTGATTTTCAAAAATCCGACATACATGGTTGTCATTAAGAAGTAAAATGTGGTTCAATGAGATTAAAATAATTTTTTGGTGAATAGTAACTTTTAAGTTCTTAATCGCGATTAGAGGTAATTAGTGTAGTTTAAGGTAAAAATAATGTTTTAATAATATGAGATGAGCTTGAAACTTGTCCTACTCCTATTGGATGAGTCATGGCCGACCAAGACAACCCATGGGTCAACTTGGGGACCCCATGGAGCCACTTTGGTTGGAAAATGACATTAATATATATTTATTTAATGTTAAAATTAAATTGACACAAACATGAGTTGTTTTACTAAAACAGACTTTAAGTGGGGTTAAACAAGTCCAAATTTTGACTATAAATATTCATTAGAAAGATAAAAAGATTTCTTACATCATAGTATTTTTTTTATAATTTTTAGACATTAAATAAATTAATTTATTTATGACATCATTATGATGCAGCGATGACCTCATTATTTAACGATTTTAATAAAATGAAAAGATAATGGCTTACACTTGTCCAAAGACTATTGGATGGGTAGATTTCGAACCCTTATCACCTTATCCACGAATTATATAAGTTTGGGACCTTTAGAATCCGAAAATCATTGTGTAATAATGTAACATTTCAATCTTTCCAAAAAAGACCCTCCTCTCCACTTATAAAAGGCCCCCACCTCTCCCACCTTATTCACACCTTCAAGCCATTTGGCTCGGCCAACCTCTGCCCAAATACTCTCCCAACTTCCCCCTCTTACTCCTAGAAGCCTCACTTTGGGCAGAACTCTTCCCAAGGAAGCCTTTGGATCAAATCAAAAAAGAGTTACCCGATTTTGAGGTAATGTCTTCTCTAATGTTGTTTTGTTTTTCTTCTCCAACCCCCTAAACTATTTTTATTAATTTCTTTTTTAACACCACCAGTATCCTAAATATACTAGGATATTTTTATAAGAAGTATTCGAGCTACACTTATACACACCTACATCTAATGGTTAAAGAACATACGGTTTCTGTGGATGGCGAATTTCTGCCTCACGAAACGATGATTGTTCAACACTCATATAACACCTTCAAAGGTGGCCATTAAGATGCCACTATTTTTATATATGATATATAATATGTTTATGTTTTACTTATTCTTCTGTATTTCTCATTTATGGCATACTTTATGATTTCCATTATGGGTAAAACGCGATAATTTCATTTTAGGAAGTGCGGACTACCGCCCCCTCAAAGTGATTTGAATCGTTAATGCCATATGTGGGATGTATAAAGGATGGAGTAAATGGTATTATACACTATATTATACTGGAATTATATGATACATTTATATCATTATGATTTCGTTCCATTAAATATGAAATTGAAATGAAAGTAGCGTTCATGCGTACGTACGGCTTACCGTCTCCATGAACGGTGCATTTCATTTTTTACCTCTAAATGTTACGTAATATTATAAATGAATGTATATACTGGATATATAATATATATATGACATCTAAATCATGAATATAATTCTGGAGATAATGGATATTCTACCACATAAACAACTTGTAATTATAAGAAGTTTATTGTTGACTCAAGTACCAAAGATCGACAAAATGACCGTTATTAATTTAAATAATTACATAATGTTCATATCATTGTCATAAGTAATATAATAAGGATAATGAAATTCAAAATGGTTCTTAATAAGGTATATATTAACTCTAGTTTATTATTCAGGAGGTTAAATAACGGTTGAGTCAAGTCAGACACGAGGTAAGGGAACTTCTTAACCCAATTTCTATTCTTTGGGTTAATCTCCTACTTTCAAATTATGTCATGATATTTTTATGTCCTATCTTGTATTTGTACATTATTTATGTGTCCTTATAGTGAATACACATTATAGATGTACTTTATTTAAAAAAATGATCTTTTTAAGGACTTCGTCTCAATCCCCTTTCATTGAGGCTTATTTGGTTTTATACACAACTTTCTTTTATATGGTGTATAAACCCCTTTGACTTTTAAGTTTATTCAAAAGGAATCTTTTTTATACGAAGCATTTACTAAATGAAAAAAGGGAATGTTTTTGTCGTACGTATGCGGCGACAACGACTTCTCCCCCGCCGTGACCACTATTTGAGTTTCGGATTCCTCTACAAGCCAACCCTTTTTTTAATGAAAAATAAATACCATGTTATACTTTTCTTTTATTTTGGTATTGAAAATGGTTTTGAAAGCGTTTTTATTATATCAATGTGTTGTATTGATATCTTGTGATTGAAATGTGGAAATTTTATGCTTCCTTTATGCATGTTTTATGTGATACAATTATGTTATGGTTTATGAGATGTTTAAACCTGTTCATATGAGGAATGTATTGGACTTAATAAGTGACGGGTGGAGCCTGCTATAGCTCCTTGATGCATCGGTAGGTCTCATGAGACAACTAGACGTGGAATTGGCCGAGGCCCTTTCCCAAGTTGATTTATGGTTTTGGCCGAGGCCTTAATCATTTTAGACGTCTTGGCCGAGGCCTTGAAAAAATGTTTCAGAATGTCCGGCATTATACATTCCCTCATTATGAAAGTGGTTATTGATCTTTCATGTGATTATTCGTCTAGTATAATATCCATGTGAGTAAGTAAGTGGCATTATTTGATTTTACTTTTTCCATATTATGTTGAAGTTCAAGGTTAATAAGGCTTTTGTTTAGTTATACATTTCCTTAAATGTTTATGTTTATTTATGAAAGCTTCCGCAATATTGTTATCCTTACTGAGCATCTGAGCTTACCCCTTTAAATGTTTTAATATTTTCCAGGATGTGAAGAATTATTTTATGAATGACCTGCAGGGATAGTCAGAAGAGGATATGAGTGTGGACTATGAAGTCTTTGTTATTAGTTTTTCACTTTATGATGTAATGTAAGATTTATGAATGTATCTAGTGTTTCCAAGGCTACTAAACTAATCGGTCTTTCGAGACTTGATCTTTTGTGATCATGCCAATGTTACGAAGTAATGCACCGACTCTGGGTAGCTGGGGTCGGGGCGTTACATGAATATTATTAACCACATTATGAAATATATATTTATATTTCATAATCAATACAATTTTGATGATTAATTCTTATGAAATAAACACTCAATTTTCAATATTCATTTATGCTTTAAAAATACTTTTCTTAGAAAATGGGTTTTGTTAAATTTTGTGTGTGGATAATATAATTAATTTTTTCCAATTTTAGAAGTTATATTTTATAAAAAAAATATTACTTTTTAATTAATAATTTCTATGCTATATTAGTGTTAATTTTTACGAAAAAATATTGTTTTTTTAGTGAATAGTGAAAAAATTACTGATTTTTATTGAAAAATGTCTTTTCATTTCAAAAATTTACAAGTTTAAATTTAGTTTTACAATATGTTAAAAGAAAATTTAGTTCATTTATATTTTTAATAATAAAATTAAGATAATTAGAATCAATTTTATGCATGATGTTGGTATAAAAACATTTTATACTTAATAAAACATTTTTATGGAAAATCGCTTTTCATCATGTTTTTTGGGTTTAAATTAAATTTTATCACTTATATGAATTGAATTTTCTAAAATATATCACATATTTTTAATAATAATAATTAATATAACTTAATAGGATCAACATAATTTTTGGTCGTTATGCATAGTAACCATGGTAAATATGTGTCACCTCAATAAGGATAAATAAAGTTAAATTGGGTTAAAACTATGGGGTAAAGTTTTAAAATCTTCCTAACAATTGAATTTATCCTATTTGATGAGTTTTTTATACCAAATATCTATTTAATGTGTTAAAATTTTTATTTTAAAACATTATTTTGAATTTTTGAACCCATTATTCACTTTTGAAAAGATAAGTTAAATTTTATTCAAATTAAAAAACTATTTTTGGGTCTTTGAAATTAACCGTCTGTTTGGAATATTCCATTTAGTTTTAGATTGATCCAAAAGTATAAAAACCTTTATTTTTTATTATTTAACCAAAAAATGTGGAAACCAATTTATTACTTCATTTCAAGCTAAAATTATTTTTACACTTAAAACAAGTATTTTCCTAAAAACTGTTTTCATGAATTTTGTGTTCTTATATTAAAGGTAATTTACTCCACCAATAGAAATTTAACATAATAAAATTAATTATAAATTTTTAATCATCATTTATAAAAAAAATTATAAGTACCCTTTTATTTATATTCATATAATTATGTTATCATGGTAAAACTTAAGTTGTCACTATTAAAGTTAAAATGAGTTTAAAGTGGCTTAATTAGGTGATAAGGAATAAAATGTATCAAAAACTTATCTAAATTTGATTAGTTTATTTCTTTCATCCATTTCAAACCGTATATTAGAATATGGTATGCCTCAGTTCCACTTGAAATGATTATGATATATATTTTTTAATATTTTAAGTAATTTGAAGTATGTCTTTTCCCTCACTTATAAAAGGGCACCTCCTATCCTCTCTTCCTCACAAATTTTGAGAACTCTATTTCATCCAATCCATACCCAAATACATTAATATAATCTCACCCTACTGAAACATCCTATATTCCTTGTTTTGATCCTAAAACCAACCTTGGAAGGCTTTAGGTATAAATATAAAGAGGCTGTTCGAAGAAGAGGTGTAGTTCTTATTGAGTGTTTTTATTTTATTTATTATTATTCCATATTAAAATAATATTAAACCTTGATGAAATAAAAACATTATTATCTTATATATAATGATATTTTATAATGTTAATTTCATAATGTAAGGCGAACTCCCACCTCGAAAACTGATGTACTTTGTTTTCCATCGCCACATCTAATGGTTGGTTAAAATTATGTATTTAATATATAGATATATAATTAAATTCATAATAATTATATAAATATAAATATAATATATTTTCTTACCTTTCCATCCATTGAAAAATAATAATTTTGTTTATGAATGCATGTGGATTACCACTTCCACGAACAGATGTGATTCATTTTTAATCACCACATCACATGGATGGTATATATAAGTGTATTAAAAGTGATAATATTATATTTATGATATAATAATAATTATATAAATAAAAAACTATACTTAACTTCTTTCCCTCATCTTCGTTGAAAAATGGAAACTTTACTCATGCGTACGTATGACCTACCGTCTTTGTGATTGTAACGTGATTCATTTTTCATAAATATATTTCATGGTTGGTTTTAAAAGTACAATAAATGTATAAAAATGATAATTATTTTATGATTATTTTTTTATGATGTAATAATTAACACTTTGACCATGATCTACAAACAAAATTCGTTATGAAATTATAAATCAAACGTCTTCAAAACACCTTACATGGACATAAACAATAATGAAATAAATATTTCCTTGACATTAATGAAAAAAATTGTTAAGTGATAAATTATTAAACTTTATAATTTTATTAATAAATAAAATAATTGATATAGTTTTATTATTTAAGAGTTAAAGGACATAAATGGAATGTCTGGACTTGAGGTAAATAATTTCATCTTAATTTCACTTCATTAAGGCATGATTTAATGTTATACCCATAATTTATTTTATATGGTGTATATAATTACCTTTTACATTTTATATCAATAATAATTAATAATTCATGGTATATTAAGTTATAATTTGAATTATTTCATTTGTGGGTATTTTACAATGAAGTTACGAAGTGGTAAGAGATTTCTTAACTCAATTACCTTTCATTGGGTCATATCAGTTCTTCATTGACTATAATATGTTAAGATTATATGTAAAATAATCTTTTTTATTTATATTTTATTTCAAATTTTTTTTTTGGTATTTTATGTTTTATAAATAGTCTCTTCATTGGTTAATTCTCAATTTAATGAAATGATTTTTGTAAGGGTAATTTGTCTCAAATTTTCCTTATTTGAGACATATGTCGATGTTATACACATATATTAATTTATGAGGTGTATATACTTACCATTTATATATTATACCATAGATATTCTTATATTCATGTTATTTAAAGTATTATTTTAATTCATTTCTTTCACGGTCTTATAATTCAAAACCAACCAAAATAGTATGGTTTTTTATGGTACAATCACATCCCATTTCGATATTATCTAAGTTAAAAGTTCATTTAGGAGAGATAATATGCTCTTATTTTCTTGAACTACGTATATTTTTTACTCCTCTATTAATTAATTTGGTTTACATGTTTATTTCCCATTTTATCCCTCATTTATTAAATAAAATTCAATAATTTTTTGTAAGTGATGTCGATCTTGTATCTTATTTTAGATCAGAAATCATTCTCTTCCATATCTATGTTTTCTAAAATTATTTCAAGAATGTAACTTTATAAAAATAAATTGTTTCCTAAATTTATATTAAATGACCTTTTAACTTATTTTAAAAGGATTTAAAAGAGAATTTCTTAACATTTTTCACATGGGTCACTTTTGACTCTCTTTAAAAAAATTGACAATAATGTTCCTTTTTAATGTTTGCATCATGAATGGATTTTTCCCACCATCGGGACCATTATTTTATTTAAATGTTCTTTTATAATTTTCTATTTTTAGTTTCAAATAAAATTTCTTCCACAATATTTTTTGAATTTATATTTTTTAAAAGTTATTTTTAAATTGGAAATATTGTTGTCCTCAAGAATGATTTTAATGATCTTTTAATGGTATTTTTATTTTGGAATTGCCAAGGGATCAAGAACTCTCCCATGGTCAGGACCCTTAGGCACTTTCTCGTGACCAAAAAGCCTTTACTAGTTGGATTATCTGAACCACGGATGAAGTTTGACAAATGGGGATCTTTCAAATGGTCCTCTCTTGGATTCTCCCTTGTTGATACTAATTTACCTTTTAATGATTTTGATTCCTTATGGGTGATCAAGCATGATAGTGTCTCCCTCACCTCAGTTGCTTCAGACTCTCAATCGGTCACTCTCAATTGTTCTTTCAATAATGTCCCCCTCTCTGTTACATTTGTGTATGCTTTTAACAGTTACATTATAAGACGGTCTCTATGGAGAAACACAGTTGATATATCTAAGACCATGGTGAATAGTTGGATTCAGATTGGTGATTTTAATACGGTTCTAAGACCTGAGGAGAAAACTGGTCAGAACTTTTTTCATGCCTCAGCCCAGGATCTTTCTGTTTGTATTGAAAAATTTGGTCTTCCTGAGCTCCCAATTTTAGGACCTGAGTTCACTTAGATGCGATACACTAAAAATGGGTGACAAGCTAGTAAGTAGGACAAGTGTTTTGTATAAGTTTATGATAGGAATAAGGCAATTGACATCTTTGGGAGATCTCTTCCCAAATTAAATTCGGATCACAATACTATTATTGTGGATATTCGTTTATGTACCCAGAGGTCTACCCCTCTCCCTTTTAAGTTCAATAATGCTTGGTTAACTATCCCAGGTTGCAGGGAAGTTGTTTTGGAGGCATGGAAGGTGGATTGTTTGGGTAGTCCTTCTCACTCCTTATGCAACAAGCTAAAAATTGTAAAGGACAGATTGAAGAAATGGATTAAGGAGACCTTCTCCTCCATCTACACTGATATTCATGAGGCTGAAATGGTTCTCTTAAATTGTCAAAAAGTAACCTCCTTGTAGAAATTTCCAAATCAGAATGAAATTAAAGCTTCTTCCAATCTGGAAAAGCTTATTGATTTGAAGGAGAAGTTAGAAAAAAATCAATTTAACATAAGGTTGTTGAAAGATTGAGATAGAAATTCAAAACTGTTTCGCTATATGAACGGAGAAAAACATGTTAAAAGATCTCTTCAAGCGGTCACCATTGATGGTAATATCTTTTCTTCGAAAGTGGAAATTGCTAATGTGACAGTTAATTATTTCAAACAATTATACACTAATTGTGATGAAGAGTTATCTGATAAGATCATTCAATGCTTTGAACCCTCCATTGAAGATGAGAATAATCGAATGCTAGTTGAAATCCCCAATGCCAAAGAAATTCATGATGCTCTATTCTCCTTAAATATTGACAGTGTGGTAGGCCCTGATGGTTTTACGAATAAGTTTTTTATGTTCTATTGGGACATTCTGCAGGTTTATGTAACTAATTCTATTAATTAATTCTTCAGATCTGCTTATCTGCCATCTATAATGAATGTTGGTTTCATATCTATTATTCCCAAAAAGGAAAATTCTCTTGACATCAAGGATTTCAGACCAGTTGCTGTTGGGAATACTATTCCAAAAAGTTTCAGTAAGATTTTAACCCATCGGTTGGGTAAGGTTGCTAAAGGTTTGATATCATGCAATCAGTTTGGATTCGTACCTGGGAGGAACATTCAAAACTGTTTATGCACTGCCTCAGAATGTGTCAATGTGATGAAAATAAAGGTTAAGGATGGAAATATGGCTTTAAAAATTTATATTTCAAAATCCTTTGACACTATTAGATGGAGATTCCTTTTCCATATTCTTTGAATGCATGGGTTTTCACAAAAGTTCATTAACCTTGTCAGCTCCATTCTTTCTCGTTCCAGACTTTCAATTCTTGTTAGTGGATCTCCTAGGGGATTCTTTCAATTCTCAAGAGGTGTTAGGTAGGGTGATCCTCTTTTTGGTCTGCTTTTTTCTTTTGCAGAAGATTATTTGAGCTGGTGTCTCACTGATCTCTCAAACTTTGGATGGTTTCAGAGGATCAGAGTTCAACATGATTTGTTTGCTCCCTCACATTTTTTCTATGCTTATGATATTCTTCTATTTTGAAGAGCTGACAAATGTACCATTTCTTGCATTAAATGAATTTTTGATCACTATCAAGAGGTGTCAGGTCATGTAATCAACTAGAGTAAATCCTCTGTCATGTTCGGTAAGGGTATCCATGTATTGAAGCAGGTCAAAGTGGCTTAGCAACTTGGGGTCAAGAAAGGAATGTTTCCTTTTATCTATCTTGGTGTACCTATGTTTTGGGTAAGGATCAAGAGGGTATATCTGGAGAATATTTCTCTGAAAATTGTGAATCAACTATCCAATTGGAAAGGGAAAAACTTGTCTCAGGCGGGGAGGATTTGTTTAGTGAATTCGGTGATAACATCAATGTTTGTCTACTCTTTTTCAGTTTATTAGTGGCCTAGGGTGTTGATTAAAAAGATTGCTGGGAAGATCATAAACGTCATTTGGACATGTTCGATTTATGAGAGGAAGTTGATTACTGTGGCATGGAAAGATTGTATTAAGCCCATTAAGATGGGGGGAATGGGTGTCAAGGATATCTGGCTATTCAATGACACATTGATAAATAAGTTCACCTAGAATCTAATTGCTTTTCCTGATAATTATATGGATTTCCTTAAAAGTAGATTTACTGATAAGTTACATACATTTCACTTAACTTATCTATGCTCATCCATTTGGCCAGCACTTAAGAAATCCTATTCTGAATTGATGTTAACCTCTAAATGGATGGTGTCCAAAAATTCTGCTCTTAATTTTTGGACCACCCACTGGATATCAAGGCCTGTTTTTGATTTTATTGGCATCCCTAACCCTTTAAAGGATTTGACTATTGATGAATATCAAAGTAACCCATCTATTATCTGCAATCTCCCTAGTTAGGTTATTTTTGAAATTGATAAATACTCCTTTCATGATTCTAATTTTCTCATCTAGATGGATAATTTGAATGGGAATTTTACTACTAGAGATTGGTAAAAAAATCTATTTGGTCATTCTTTGCATCCCCCTCACTGGGTTATTGATTTCCAAAACTCTTTCATTCCTCTATCTTCTACATTGCTTATATGGAGGATATGTAGAAAAAGGCTACCTCTTCAAAATGAGTTGTAGAAAATGGGTGTTAACCTTGCCTCAGTTTGTTTATTCTGTCTACAGGAGGCTGAATCTTATGATCACATTTTTCTTACATGCAAATTTGCTACGAGGATCTGGATTTATTTGCAGGACATCTTTCATTGAATCCTCTCCATGACTTCCTTTTAGGACATGTTCTTCTCACTGCCTAATGCAGGAGGCAGTGAGTAAATTTGTTCGCTGCTATATGCAGCAGTGGCCAGTTTTTTCTCCAGTATTTGGAAGTCCAGAAATGAGCTCATCTTTAAGAACCATGTTCCATCCTTCCATGGTAGTATCCTGGCGATACATGAAGCAGTTCGGACTGTTTCTTACATTCAAATAGGCGCAATGAAAAATGATGTATCTGATTTAACCCTGCTCAGGTTTCTTGGTGTCAATGGCAGGGTAAAGAAGCCTCGAATGCTGAAACATGTGAGATGGATCCCTCCTATTTCACGGTGGCTGAAGGTTAACATTGACGGTGCAGAATCTGGAGCACCTGGTCCAGCTGGTTGCGGAGGTGTCTTCCGTAACCATAGGGGATTTTTCAAAGGATGCTTTTTTCACTACATTGGAAATGCTTTCACTCTAGAGTCAGAATTATGGGCAATTATTAAAGATATCAGGTATGTTGTTTTCTTTGGATGGCGTGATATTTGGATTGAATCTGATTCATCCACTGCAGTTCAAATTCTTCGAGATCGGTCCAAGAATGTGCCATGGAGGATGCTTTCAGCATGGTTAGAATGCCTTCGTTTAGCTGATTCCATATCTGTTGAAGTACTTCATGTTTATCGTGAGGCGAATCAAGTTGCTGATGCTCTTTCTAAATGACTGATTCTAGATGTAAGCTCAAGTTGGTCTTTTGTTGCTCCTAAATTTTGTGATCACTTTGTTCAAGATTATTTGTGTGGTGATGTTTATACACGCCTTTGTAAAACACCTTTCTGAACTTTCTTGTATCTCTGTCCTTTTATTTTTAATAAATTTCAAAGGATCAGGCTCGCCTGCCTCCTGATTTTCTTGGTAATTATGGTCCATTGGGTATATGTTGTAATGATTCCATCCTAATTATTTATTTGTATGTATTATGATTTTTTCAATGATTTTTTCATGGAACGCATTTCTTTTTCATGGGTGATTCGAGTTGTGAAAGGAATAATGGTTGTTTCTATGAGTTTTATATTGAAATAAAATCTCCATGTACTTTATTCATGTTATGGTTCTTAGATATTTTTTATGATGATGAATTTTTCTATTATAAACAAATGATATGTTGTTTTGTTATAAACCAAGGGTGGTTGAGCTAGATATAGCTCTCTAATTCATTAGGTAAATATATAGAGTTAACCAATTATATGTTTCTTCTAACAGACTGTTATAATTTATTTGGTATGTTATTACATTTTTTAGAGTGATTATAAGACTGGTGTGATAATTATGTTCTGAGACACCAACACATTTTATCTACTCTTTCTATGAGTTTATAATGTATACTTTTCTCTATGATATTTTTCTCATGGATCGTGACTGTTAACTTATATGAATCTTTTCTTATGTTAAATATTTATTCCATTGTATGTGTTTTGATGGGTTTTAATTCTCTTTTTTCATGCTTATGTACATTAATTATGTCATCATACCCTTGCGATCATCTTATGCTCACTTATGAATTTCAATTTTTAATGATTATTTTTACCCTTACTGAGTATTTGAGATAATCCTTCTAATGTTTTCCATTTTCTTGGGTTTTTAAGATAGGTTTTTAGTATGTTACTCCTATAAAATTTACTATATATAAAGAAATTAGAGGGAGATGATGTACATTTTTATGAACTATTTATTTTTGTATCCAAGTTTCCAGGTAATAGTTTTTCATAATTATATAAAACTCTAATCCTAAAAGGCCCTTGGGTATATAAGTGATCAAATTATTCATTTTGATGTTATGTTTTTTTAACGGTTAAAATTGGGCCATGTTTATCAGTATCAAATCTTGAAATATAGAGATTATTTTTTAGAACTAGATCAGGGAGTGTGGTTATGTGCCTATTATTTCAAAGGAGAAAGATGTTAAGTAACATATTTATGCATGATGTGTTAAAATCCACGTGGATAATATTATTTATTCATTAAATATTTTATATATAATTTTAAATTATTTTTGGAGATCATGGATTCAGTGTATCTGGTTTGTAACATAGAAAGCCAAGGAGAAGATATAGATGGTGAAATGGAGGTGATGAACCATGTATTATCATGGAATGACAACTATTTTTAAATACACAATCTAGTTGGAAATCTTCAGTTAAAAGGACTTAAATGTATTTTTAATATATTATTTCACTACCACAAGGAGAACTAGAAACATCTAAGAAAATGGGAGTATTCTAATCTATCATAATAAAGTGAAAAATGGGATTTAAATTTTAAATAAGGAAAGTGATCTCATAGAGATTTTATAGTCCTTTATAAGAAGGTTATAAGGAAGAAAAATAAGGGAATTTCTCAAGAGCCTAAATTGTATATCTGTGAATACTAGGAGAGAATAGAGATTCTGTTGAACATCATAAACTCACCTATAGGAAGAAGAGGATGAGATAAACTGGTTTTTATTGAAGATATATCTATTGAATAAGAATATAGACCCAAAATCTTCTTAAAGATATATATTATAAGAAGTAGGAGATTACTATAGTTCAAAAAAAGAATAAGAAAAATGAATTCCAGTCTCTACACTAGAAAGTGTAATTCCAAATTCATTCTAAAAGGATATAAGTGTTACTTGAGAAATTGTTTACAAATTTTACTATGAGGATGTGGTAATGAAGATAAATAATACATTTTTGAAAAAATATTATATCCTCATACAAGAAAGTGGTTGTTATTAACGATATACCTATATGCATATGAAATGCTGGTGTTCATACCTAGAGTAGTCTGCAAAGATGGGGGAAAGGCAGTGAGCTTTGGGTGAAAATGATCCAATACAAATCATTTTAGGGTAGTGAAACCAAGTATGGAGTGACCACAACCATAGTGTATCCACTAAACACTAGTGATCTTAGTGGTTAATTGGTGTTGTGATAGACTATTGATTGCAGGCTGCTTTGAGTATCTCAATTAAGGTAAAATTATTAAAACAATAAATGTGTCCTTACATGAATTACTTTCCAATATTCACCCCTTACAGTAAGATTTTTCCCACTCTGGAATACTTCCTCATGGGTTTTTATTTCCTAATGATTGCTTCCCACACTTGGAAATAAAATTTTATTTGGGGATATTTCTCATAGGACTTATAATCTACACCTAAAAATCCCCCTTACCTCATGTGGGGATCGAGGTTTAAGCATTATGCAGGACCTCATGGGTCACACATGATACCTTATAGGAAGGAAGTGGGGACGTTAGTCCACCATCATGGAACCTAAGGTAGGTTATATATTTATGGTGGTAAAAAATATCCCCCTTGTTACATTCCATATGGATCAAAGCTACCCATAAATCTTATACCGGTTGAAAGGACCTGCCAAACCATTTATAACATGATTGTGTCTTCTCTAGTCCATTGCCTCATGGGTTATTTTTTCCTAGGTCCCAATGAACACACTTGTAAAATGCCTCTTTTTTGAATATATTTCTCATAGGTCTTACAATCCATACATGAAATTCCCCATTACCCATGTGGGACTCTGGGTTTAGGCACCATGCATGACCTCTCTAGCCATGCATATAGCCTAGTAGTAGGGATTCTAGACCCTTTACATGAAACCTAGCATTGTAATTTCATTTAATATGGTAAAAAATAACCTTGTATAATCCAATAAGTGTCAAATAGTTTAAAACATAACAACATCACCCCTAGACTGCTATTGAGTACCCATTATAGGACAACTTGGTACCTAGTGCTTCTACAGGAATGGGGGTTCTTCCTTTATCCAACCCTTATCTCCTAAAAATATCTAATACCTCTTATATTAACACTAGAAAAGATATTACAATGTAAAAAATTAAACTAAGAAACTAACTGGAAGAGGTATAGGTCTTGAAAATATCCCCATCATAATATTTTCATCACTGAGAATATTCAACTAGTCTCTTGAGGGAAAATATTTATCCATTTATCTTGAACCTATGATTCACATTCCCATGTATCGTCTAAGTGCTGAACATACTTCAAATATACTCATGAAAATATGGTAACCTTCCATAATAAGTTCTTGTTACTTTTTTCGATGATAACAACTAGTTGTTCCATGAAATATCCATTTAAATCTAACATTATTCCATCAAACTAAACCACATGTGTTCGATTAGGTACATATTTCCTCATCTATGAGATATAGAAAACATTATAAATCACACCAAATCGATTAGGAAAATATAATCTATAATATAAATCTAAATAATTATCTAATATTTAAATTTTTTTAATGAAATGGGGACAAATCTTTCCCATATTTCTAATTTTTTGATGACCTAATTGAGGGGAGCCTCAAAGAAATACATGATCACCAAACAAGAATTCCAAGGGTCATCACCTCTGATTATAATAATACTTCTGTTGAATATTTTTCATTAATTACCTATTCTAGATAAATTTCACCCACTATATCATTTTTAGAACTTTTTTATAGCCAATCAATGATAACTCTTTGATATTTGTCTAGTATATATGGGAACAGAAAGGTCTATATAGAGTTCTTGAAATGGAGAAATATGAATAAATGAATGATAAATATTATAATTAGAAACATCCACAAGTGGTAAATGACTCTCCCAAGATCCATAAAAATTGAGGACGCATGCTCATAACATATCCTTTATAATGTTAATGGTCTTCTCAGAATAACCATCCTCTTGGGAGTGATATTTTATAATCAAATTTACTTATTATCCAAAATATTTTTTCAATCCTTGTAAAAAAGATGGGAAACTCACATCCATATCTAACACAATGCTAAATATAACCCCATGGAGTTTCTTAATCTTATAAACATATAACTTAACCAAGATATCAACTGATAATTCTTTGATAAAATTAAAAAATGTGAGAGGTATTAGTTATGAAATCCAAAATTACACACACTATTTTGTTAATATTCCTAGAAAATGGTAATCCCATTAAAATTTTCATGGTTATATCATTGGGTATAGGAAGTGGAAAAAATTACATGTGTTTCTTTGATGTTAATCTCTTACCTATTGATATGTAAGACATATAGACACAAATCATACTATCTCTTATTTAATTTCAAGGGACCATAAAAATATACACATTTACTAATACATCTTATAAATTAGAGTGTATACTGCATAATGAGTGGATGATACTCTCTCATAACCTCTTCTTGTATGCTGGTAGAAACTACCAGTCTCCCATGGATAAATAAAAACGAGTTGGGATCCTGAGACTATCCCTCCAGGATCTCCCCACCATCAAGTCTCTTATGAATAATAATATAATCATTTTTGGAGATCTTAGATACATTCAACCATTATAGAATTGATGATTTGAGATCAATAATTTACAAATATGCCTCACTCCAATCATTTTTGATATCTAGATGAAGTTCATCTAGTATATACATATTCTTTCATTCATCTTTACTGTCCCACACCTTCTGAGGTTGATACTCCCAACTAAGAGAAGAAACTACAACATTTCTGATACCCAATGCATAGTGAATCTCAAAATCACTTTACTATACATTTTCAATCAATAAATGCTACATTAAATTGATATTTATCTAAAAAAATATATACTTTATGATTTTTTTATTGGTATACACCAAAAACTTCTAGCCTATTAAAAATGCCTCTAGGGTTTCAGGTAATTCATGAATATGGAAATATATATTTTTTGGTTTGGGTAATTTATCTATTATGTTCATAGATTCCTATAACTATTAGTCACTATATTATATTCTTTTATCAACACACATCTAAGACCTATAGAATAAGAATCATAGAAAACATCAAAACCCTAATCGAAATTAAGAAAAATTAGGATAGTTTTTTATGTAAGACTCTTCATCAATTCCTAAAAATATATCCGACATTTTTATAACCAGATAAAATTAACCCCATTCATAGTTAAAGTAGTCATGAGAGTGGTTATATGGGAAAATTCTCAAAAAAATAATGGCAGTACATGTTAATCCCTAAGAAGCATTGGTCTTTGAAGAATTTCTTAGGTACTTCCTAGTACAATATAACATCCACTTTCTTAGGATCAATAGAAATTACAGATTTTAACACCACATGGCCCAAGAATTTAACTTCCCAAATCTATAATGTGCACTTATAAAATTTTTCATAAATATTATCCTCCCTTAACATTCACAGAACCTCCTAAATATTTTTTCATGATATTATTGGTTTTTTAGTGCACTATGATGTCTTCTACAAAGTATATAATTAATGGATTTAAGTATGAATGAAATAGATTATTCATGTGAGAGATGAAAACTATGGACACATTCATTAATACAAAATTATTAACCAAATATTAAAAATTATCATAACATTTTTTTAAAGATTTATTTGAAATATCTTCAGGTCATACATGAAGTTTATGATACCCTGATCTCAATTAAATGTTTGAGGGACCTTTTTACCCTTTTAATTATTCATAAAAATTGATTCAAGTTAATGGGTATTGGTTCTTGATAGTTGCCTAATTTATCTTTTAAAAATATATATATAGAAATTATTTCTATAAAATTTACTCACGAAGAGAATTGCAGTACCCTTAGGAGAAATAATAGGTCATGTAAAACCCATGGACTATAGCTCCTAAATTTTTAATTTAAAATATCTCAACACTAACCATGTCATAAAGTATAGTAGAATAGAAATTATCTCAATTTTAGGAACATACCCAATCAAAAATTCCACCTCATGTTTGAGAGGAATTACAGAGAAATACTTTGGAAACATATCGGGGAAAAATCCTACCATATGAGGAAGAAATTTATATTTCTTTATATTAATATCTCTAAGATATAAACATTCCATTTGTGAGGTAAAAGTTCTAAATTTTTCTTAATCCCACCTATATCTACTCTCTTAGTAATAAAATTACCTGAAGAGGGTTTATTTTGTTCCATCAAGAGAGGAAGATGAAACAAGCCACATATAGAAATCGATAAGAGATTTGAACAAAGTTATCCAGTCCAATACCAAAATAAGCTCAAATATATTCATACCAAGGGTAGAGAAGCCCTAAATAACTCAGAATGATCCTACTATAATAGGATAATAGGGAAACCTCTTGCTTATTTCCAACCACTTGTCCAACAAAGTATAGATACCCATGATTCTCTGAGTCATTTCCACATTCAATCCCAAGTGAGACACCAAGTGCTCAAAAATAAAATAATGGGCGGATCTTGTATCAAATAAATTATATAAAATTGTATAATATATCAAAATATTGGATATTAATATTGAGGGACCTTCCTCAACAACGTTCATTTACTACTTAGATTTCAAAAACCTATCATTGCTATCATGATAAACCTATGCATGTGGCCCTTGTGAAGGTTCCACCAACTTATGTCCTAGACTTTCTTACCTTCTACCCTTCCTAAAAATTCTATAAATAGGTTGTTTTCCCATAGAATCTTTCCCAGACATCCAAACATGTGAATACTAATTCTTATCAGGTCTCTAACCGACATTTTAATATGCTGAAATTTTACAAAATATATGTAGGTGTCCAAATTAACCACATTGATGGCATAATTTTCCTTGTAAAAAGTTTTTTGGACTTAAATACCAAAATAGACCACTCTGGAAACATATAATAGTTGAAATTCTCAGATAAGAGGAAACTAATTCACCCCCACTTTTACACCTGTGGAGGATCATATCTTGATCAGATTCATTCCAAACTTTCTTCTATCCAAGGGAAGATCCATGGTCCTCTGTAACCTGATCCAATACTACCTCTATCATCAAATCCTCCCAATTTCAATAATCCCTATCAAGAATAAATATAGATACATATTCCCTGAGTCAATCAAGTAGTTTTAAATACTCATAGAAGATCTATATTCACTTGATCTATTATTCCAATCCCTTATAAGTAATAAAATCCTTAAATTTTGATGGAACATCAGTATTGGTAGGCTCCCATTAGGCTAACCCTTTCCCCAGAGTATCCTAAATCTGAAAAATATTCCTCAAATCTTGGAAATTAATATAGGGTCTTGTAGATGGGTCATACTCGCCTTTTCCTTCTTGATAACTAGAAAGGGATATATATTATGTTATATTTTACATTAAAGGAGATAATCATATCATATTCCCTTCTAAGTAATGGGAAATTTAGCATTTATATTTACATAATGATAATCATATCATAATATACATACCCTATCTCATGAGTACTTTATTTTTTAGTGGATTTTCATTTTAAAATAATCTTTTAAATAAAAATATAAATTAATTTTAAAGGTAAAATTTTAAATACTAACAAAAGTGTTTGAAAATTAACTGAACTGTTTAAACAGATTATAAAGAACTACTCATCAGTAATAAATAAATTTAAATATAAAATTTATTTTTTATTAATGTTTCAATTAATATAAACATTCAAATAATGATAATAACATAGGAATAAATCATATTAATCATTTAATGTACCATGTTATCAATGTAATCCTACCTTGGAATATCAAACCATGGTGCATGAGACTCACAGAGAAAATACTAACTCAAGGAATAGTGGAACATGAACCACACCATAAATATAAATATCCCACCATAATTATGTTTTCCATATATATTTAGGGGTTACTTACTGAGATTGGATGGTTTATATCTTTAATACTTCTAATACCAAACCAAATATCCCTTAAGTTTCTCTGATGAAATTTTTAAAAAAAAACCTAAAATAGATACCCAACTAGACCTAATACAAATCACAAAAAGACATTAGGTGAACCTCCTAATCTCCCAATGTATCAAGGGGAAAACCAACACACACATGAGAGATTGTTTACCATATTTTACATGTATCTAACCAATGAATAATAAATATGATATCAAACTAAAATTCTATCATGATATTTAGGGTCATCAAACTTGAGAGAAACTGATGAAAGTATCTCCCAATAAATTCATGCACTATGTATATAAGATAAATAAATTATTTAATAAATATATGAACATTCATTAACATAATATCATAGTCCAAAAAATTCAAAAAATATATTAAAAAGGGAATAACTAGTTTAAAAAACACTTCACATGAAGTGTTCCAGCCAAAAAATCCCTAAGGAGACAAAATGGTAAGAATCATGGTTAAATACTCTATGACAAAAACTATAGACAACCCATTTGTAGCCACTCTAAACATACAATAAAAAATCTCATATGGAATTTTTTGACACCACAACCCATGTGCAGTGTCCTTCTATGCTTCATAATGATCATCCCTCACATGTAGGCATTTTTCCATTACATGGGCCCCAAAAAAATGGTCTACACATATTCCCATGGTAACACATGTAGAGTGTGACTACATCATTCCCCATATAATTCACCACCTGACCTCATCTAGTTTACTATAAATCCATGTTTACAATGAAGGGATACACGGTAGGAATATAAAAATTGAACACGAGCAATCTATCAATAAGGAAATATCAAGAAATTAGTTATTCTAAAAAACTGAGAGATTTATTTATATTAAAAAATAGCGAACATTTTTCAATATTATTTTATTAAATTTTCATTAAAATCTACATTCATCCATGCTAAAAATCCAAGTAGGGTAAATTTCCACCATGGGGACCACCCCATCATATATATCCTACCAAATTTATCATCTATAGAAGGAATTCAATTGATATATCTTTGTGTGTTAAAAATAGAAAATAAAATACATAAAATCCTTACATATGGTGGAATAATGCCTTAGTGAAAAGTTTCCAAAGGAATTAAATAGAGAAAAAAATAAAATACCTTAAATCCTTCACTAAAAATATATTTTATTAGTTATTTCATCTTGGAAAAACTACCCAAAAATATATTTAATATTCATATATGGGAAAATCAAGAGAGAAAATTTGAAATATAATATTATTCTCCCAATCCTCATAATCCTTTTTCCAAGTTAATATAGTTGATGTTAACACCTTTGGATATAAAATTTGTTTTCTTATAAAGATAATAAAAATTTAATTTGTATTGATTAATTGAAAATCATTTTTATTTCTACTATGTATCATTATCCTATAAACTTCCTTAAAAAGAAATAAGTCCCCTGACATCTCATTCTAAGTCAATAAAAATAGAAAATCCATGTTGATATGTATTTATGATAGAAGTAAATTTAGTTTTAGGAGCCTCAATGAAATAACTTTCTACTTATATTTTATCCAAGTTACTCCAATAGAGTTCCTTTATAAAAAACCAATGAATCATGGTTTACTATATCCTTGATTAATTATTGAATGATCTTAACTTCTTTTAGGGGTAACTCATGAATCCATCGGTGTAAATGAAAAGATCTTATAAATTATTGTCTCTGTATTTAGTAGTGTAGAATTATCATTTGATTTAGATTGTAAAAATTTATCACAAGATGGTTCAAAATCATCCACTTGAAACTTCCCAGTAACTGCCTCTATTTCCCATGAATTTATTACTATATTTTTAGAGAATTGTTTTAAAAAATATAGTAAATGATCATCTTAGTTCTTCTGGAAATCCATATCCTTCCTAACAACATCATTGTAACCAAATAAAACTTTTTTATCTATATAAAAATTCCACAAGACTATAATTAGACTACCTATATGCACTTTACCTTTCCATATAGACCATGTACCAATAGAATCAACCTTTATTGAATTAATTAAAATTTTATAGTTCATATCTCTCTCTAGTATTGCACCCATAATCGTAGAGGAGTATCCTATAATTGTCTCCTTCCTAATCCAGTAATCCTTTTTCTCTTCAACAATAGGATCCATTGGTGTTTCACTACCCCTTAATCACAAATAAAAATTAGGAGGACCTCTAGTCTCTTTATGAGTAGGAAAAAAATTGGAATCCATTCCACTTGAGTTAGTCCACAATTATTGGGAATATTACCATTATGATGTATTCTAAATAATTATCATGGATATCTTTATAGTAAATATACTAAAATAAACATTCAGACCCATTTATAATCCAAATTACATTGAGAAGCTCTAATTAAATATCAACCTCTATAAAAACATTATAAATATATGGTCTTGAAAGATCTAGGGTAGTGTAATCGAACCTAATTGGGTTTTCAATAAGCATATAAGTCACTGAATATTAATCTGGGTGAAACTGGTGAAAGGGAAGGTCAGAAAATCTAAAGTAAATTAAAATAAAATGGGATTCATATCCCTATTGAACAAAAAAAGACTAAATGTAGATATTCATTATATCACCATAAATAATCCATGATTTTCTAAAGTGATAAAATTCATTGACATTATCAAAGAGTAGAGTAACTCAGCGATCATCAAGGAGGCTGATTTTTACCCAAGAATAACTTATAGAATCTATCATATTTTGGATTGTAGATAGATTTTATTGAAATATATAAAAGGATCAAAACATAACATAATTAAATTTAGAATAAAATATCTTGGCCTCTTCATTATAAAATGTGATTGATGGATCTTCTTTCAATCGGAAAGGGGAAGATGGTATCAAATAAGAATCCACTTCTAGGAGTCTGGGGGGGTTTATCCATTAAATTTATCTTTGAGGTTGTTAGAAAAGTAAATATGATAACTCCATTGACAATATAAGTTATCTATTTTGGTGAAATATGCATGTAAGAGATCTTTATTGAGTTGATTTCCATCAGTATAGAGAGAGAGAGAGGGACTTCATCATCCCCATATGTGTGCGTGTGTGTGTTTTTGTTTTTATAATCATTCCCCCAAGGAGGAATTTATATACTCACTCTTACATGGTATGAAACCTATACCCTATATGGGATATACCTTATATAAATAATCCTCACCTAGGAGTAATTTATCATATGTATATATGGAATCACCATGTGTAATGGATACACATGCCTTAGGATGGAACCTAAAATAGAAGGCTTAATACTTTAATATGAAATTTGGAATAACACAAGGTTGTACATATGAAAAACCATTAGAAAAAAACTCTAATAATAATTATAATATTAGTATCAAATAAGATCCTTAATTCACAAGGTTAATATCTCAAGAATCTTTCCATATTAGCTATAATATAAATCAATATACATGCCCTTTCAAAATTTTGTATACAATGAATAGATTTCACAATCAATCAGGTGAATGGATATAAAACATGAAATACTTATTGGAATCAATTAAACATGTTACAAATAAATAAAAATGTGTAGGGTAACTCATATTGTGGTTTACTCATCACTAGTAAGTAAATACATTGACAAAGAAGCATATTAAAGGAATAGAACCCCAAGAACTAAAATGGGAGAACCAAATCATCTTTGTTTGATAAAGAATAAAATTATTATATTTATTCTTATAGAAAACTTTTAGTTGGGTATTCCTCTATCTAAACAATTACCCTATAATATACATAATTTGATAGTGTTAGAGAAGGATAACAGTATTTCCCACCTTAACCTATGTAAATGTGAATCCAAAATCCCAAAAAGATAAATATGACACCACTCGCTAATTTAGGAGACTGAGGATAGACTAAAAAGGACATTTGATCACTACCTTGACTGAAATACATGAATCCAGCCACCAAAAGATCATCCTTACCTCAAGAATGAAAATTATTGAATATGGCTAGCACCTAGAGGAAGATAAATTGTATAGAGACGTTGAATCCAAACCTTATAAGAAATATGAGGTTGAGAGAGACCTGAATCTGATGTAAATATATTATAATACAACAGAAGAAGGGAGAGAATGCCATAGATTCAAAGAAATAGGGATCTCATGGACCCTTGGTAGTGATTTGGGTTGAAGATTAATTCTAGGGTTTAAGGGGGTGGATAATGGATATGGATCTCCCAAGGTGAAGTAAAGAGGAAAATGAATGGAAATCCTAAATATGAGATAAATAGTATTAGATTTAGGGATTAAAATAAAAAATTATGTCCTTGTTTTAAGGGATATTTCCTAAGTGACTATCGGGTACTTGGTACAATCCTCTAAGTACCTGACAGTTCAAAATATAACCACCTTATCCCCTTGACCCCCACCGAGTACCCAATGCTTTTATAGAAATTTGTGTTCTTATTTCTCCCTCCTCTTCAATCTTGAAAGTATCAAATCCATAATAACTTAATATAATACCATAAAAGAGATTATATGGTCATAAATAAAATGATGAATTATCCAAAATAGTTATGATTATTTACAATGACACCCATAAACTCCTTTTGGCTCATCTTTTGATGGGTTTTTAAACCATTTTTTTAATACAATGGTGAATTATTCCTCTTTCTCCAATTTTTATCCTATTTCAACAATAAAAATTATATAATGAACTTTTTTCATATCTACCAAACTAACTTTATTTAATATCCTCTTTACCCTAATTGTAATAAGAAAAACAAGATCCTAGGTCGGGCATGGGTTATCATCAATGTATCCAAGATAATTCAATTATTATTCTAAATGATAGAGGATCCATGTAATCATAGAGCAAGATAACTTGGAACATTTATCCCAATAACTATGAAAATAAAGCCTCATACTTAATTTTTTCCATAAAATCACATCCTAGTATCTCCATGAATCAACCAAAAATCCCTCTTTATGATCTACAATTAGGGTGGGAAGGATAAATCAACTTATAACATGGATTCCTATAAGGAAATACATGGTCTCTACGAGATAAAAAAATTTCAAACATAGGGAATATATTAAGATAAAATGGGATATATTGTATTCAATATATGTCCTCAATTATCTTAATGTGATCCAAAGGCTACATTTTTTGATAATATTAATCAATAAACTTCAAGTAGTGATGAATATTCCAAGAATTTATCAAAAAAGAGGGTAACAAGTCACAAAGGTTTATAATACCTTTCATGAGATGGAATTCAAAATACTATAAAATCACTCATGTAATGAATAATAATTATTAGTAAATTTATATTAACATTAAAAAAATTAAATCATAAAAGTGTTTGGGGAATTTTATTCACATAAATCAACCAATGTTCCCAAAATAATGATTCATGACATCAATGTTATAATGTTTATATTTAATCTTCCACCCATCATCTTGCACATTAATTTCTATAAAAATGAAATTTAAAATATGGTATAATGGTATTTTTAAGAAACTCTTTGTATCATAGATAAAAATATAGAAATAATTTTAACTGTGGAATAAAAATTCCAAAATTAAAACTTATGAATCCAATATAGAGACTATAAAGATATAAATAATTTTAAAAAATGATTCCATATTTAATGAATATATTTTATATTATTTATTTCATATTTCTATTCTATATATTCCATTATCTTGATAATAAACCTAAAGGATCAAAATAGACAAGTGAATGGATGGTATCCAATCCATTAAAGCTAAAAAATATTCATGTGTTTAAATTAATACTCCAAAAACAATCCTAAAATAAAACCCATAAATTAATCCTGAAAACTAATTCCTAAGGATAATAAAAATATTTTTATTCCTTAAATTTGTAATTTGTTTAAATTCTTTGATCTAGACATAACCTCACTATATAATGTAACAAAAATTAGAAATAATTTTACATATCTAAATCAATTAATGGACTAAGTTGAGATCTTTTCTTGTAGATTGTTCTTATAATTTTCTTTGAAATAATCTTCACTCTTACTTGGGGTGGTATCTTCTTTACTTAAATAGGAAAAATCCAACAATTTTTAGTCAATATTGAAATATAAAAAGTTAATTCTTGAAATAAAAAAAACAATTATCCCTGTTTGAACTCATATTTCATAGTGGCCTTTCCTAAATATCAAATCCATTCAAAAAGTCATCTTTTATCTTTATTTTAATATATTTATATTTTTTATTTCTTTGAAACTGTAGATCATAATTTTTTTTCATCAATGGAAGTGACATACTCTAATTCTAACTTACTATTCTCACTTAAATCCTCATCTACATCATTATAATTCTTTATTGCCTAATGGATATAGAATTTAACTTTCTAACTTGAAACTATCAAAGATATTTACTACTTTTAATATCAATAAAGGACTTAACAATTACTAAAAATTACCTTTTATGTATTTTGGGTGTTTTCACTTCATCAATATCAAGCATAACAAAATCCACTAGAATGATAGATTTATCCACTTTAACCATAACATCCATTATCAAACCTCGTGGATATCTCAGGGTTGTAACTTCTAATTAAATAGAAACCTTTTTTATATTTATCTCTTCCAATATTAATATATTGAGTGTTGATTTCAACATTATGTTCACACTCTCACCTAAATAAAAAAATATATTCCAAAATAATAAGATCCAATATTAATAGGAATTGAAATACTACCCATATCATGTTTCTTTTTTGATACAATTATCAAAACCATGACTAAACATTATCCCTTGAGTGGTATTGTTACCATATACTTAGGCTTCCTCTTTTTTTGACCAAATCTTTAATGAAATATTCATATATGAGAATATTCAAAAAATATCTTTACAAAGGGAATGTAAATATAATTTTTCTTAAACAAATATAAAAACTTACTTATTTTATCATAAAATTTCCTTTACTTTACACTTTCAAATAATAGTAGTGGTAGTTTATAAGGGGATATATCTTCTTCTAAAACTTATTTTTAGGTTAATTTTTCTTATTATTCCTTATTTACTAATATTTTTTATCTATTTTTTCTTCATTATCATATTGTCTCCTACTTGATCATGTTTTTTCTCTACAGATTTTTGACTTATTTAGGTGACCACTATAATTATATATAAAATTTACCTATATTCCACCCAATAATACTTATATAGGCCACTAATTGTATTGATTTTATATTTTCCTAATTTGGAACTTTGGAATACTTGTGGCGGCACTTTGATCCTTAGAATTCTTTTTTATATCATTGATAAAATCCCTAGTGATTGTCATGATTGTTGAAAAATTCTCCTCCAAAATTAATTTTAATTTTAAATTATGTTTATTTTTGTTGTTCTTGGAACCCCAATTCCCTTTTTTTATATAATTTATTTCATTTTTGTTTCCTTCATCCCTGAAAATTATTTTGCAATATAAAATTAGGGTAATATACATCCTTGGTGTACAAAAATTGTCTGTGTTTCATGACTGAATTAACAATAGAAGTGATAGTTGATATATCATTACCTCCTATTTTAGTGTTCCTCATGTGTTATCCTTGTGTTTTTATAGATTCCATAGGTTCCCACTGAACATTATTGCAATATATATCATCTAACCAGCCAAAACAATCCTCTGGAAGATTATTCACCAATTACCCTCCTCTACTAGCAACTATGATTGATCTATCACCCTAAGAAAAACCATTATAAAATGTTTTCATAACTAACCATTTATCTTGGCCATGATGTAAAAACTTTCTTGACATCTCTTAAAAATTTTCTCTTATAGTGTAGAGTAACTTTAATTTTTTTTGTTTTAAATTTTGAAATGTTTAACTGGACATTGATTATTTTAGATGGTGGAAAGAATATAGTCAAGAAGTTTTTTATATCTCATCCTATCTAGTTCTAGAATTTGGTTATTAGATTTGGATAAATTATTTGTGTTTATGTATAATTTAAATCTTAAAAAAACAGAGCCTTACCAAATTTCTAGAAACATTATTAAATTTTAATTTATAGAAAAGTTAAATAAAACTACCCAACTCTGAATTTGGATCATCATTGGTAGCCTAGTGATTTTTTGATCATTTTAATGATAATAAGAATGATCTAAAAGTAGTTCACAATGATTGGAGGCACTAATATACTTAGTTGTACCCAAAAAATATAAGGTAAGTTATACTCTATAAATGTTATTTTACTCGATTCTATCCCTTTCACAACTTGATATGTATATAGAACTCCATCAACTCTAGCCATTTTTTCTTTATTATTATTTTCCCTCAACATCCCTTTTAACATGGGATCATACTAAAAAAACTAATTTCCAAATTCTCAAGTTGAGTCTTCATTTATCAATAATATTTAACCTAAAAATAATAACTTTAATGCACCAAAAAATAACGGGATGAGAAAAGATTTATTCTAATAAAACTAGGTTTCCTAAATCAAATTCCATAGAAATGATGCCAAAAACATTAACTATCCAGAGGGATATTTTAATTACTATGGGTTATTAATTGTAGAATTTATAATAATTCATTTTATAAATACAAACAAATAATGCATAAAAGTGGTTATTCTAAGGTCTAACACATGGAGACTATGTATATGGAACTAATTAAACATATTAAAATTATAATTTTCATGGAATATGTAATTAAACATTTTTTATGAAGGTTTACCAATATTAGTAAATATAGGATCATGAAGTAGTGAAGAAAAAATAATGAATGACTATCTATGTTGTTGTTGGTATTTGATCTAAGTCAGTACTTGGGCTTGTGATTTACTCTCTATTTATTAAACTCCCCATTTCTTATAGATAAATAAGTAATTAAAAAATTAGGTTATCTAAAACCATGTTTAAACATAATTACTCAAACTCATACAATGGCATCCATGAATCAAAGTAACTGGTTAATTCATTAAAAAGAAAATTATCCACCATCCCATAATGACCATGCATAAATAATAGAAGAAATATGTATAAGATAAAATGTGAATGAAAAAAAAATACAATCAATACTATAAAAGGGATATTCACTAAACCAATCACCCTTCATTATATAACTTGGTAAAAATGAAATTACCCTATCATGATTTCCATGAGAGAGAATCAAAATTTAATCACACCATTTATTCACACCTTTACCTTCCATGGGCATTTTTAATAGCATTTCATACTCTACCTAAAACTTACCACAAAGACATTATGTGTGTTTTACTTAGAGTTTCAATCTATACAAGTTGTTTAATGAAAACTATATAGAAAATATGATGATGAATTACAACATCATTCAACTCCATATTGTGAATGTTTCATTAAACTATGATTATATTTTTAAATACTGCATTGATTCACCTTCGAAATTATTTACTAGTTGAAAAAATTATGTACTCTATGCATTTCCATGATGTGTGAGTTGGGTAATTTGTGTGTTTTGGTTCCTCCCTTAATCACATTTGTATCATATGTTCTATTCTCATATAACTACCCTACATCATGGTTATCTATTGGCTGTGTTTCCCTACACCTATAGTCCCTACTGTCAAGCTATCCACTACCTCACAGTGGATTAACCAGGTTTAGTAAGTTACTTGGAAAGGTTTATACTAGTTTTTAATTCATCTTTTTAAAAAAAATCCCTTTTTTATTTTACAAATCCAAATATAGCATAATTCATACCCATAAACATAAAAAACCCCAAAAATTAGCCAAAAATAACTCATTTAATATTAAAATCATCAATGAAAATTCATGTATATACATAATATTGTGCCATATCCAATGATTTTAATTCCATAAGAAGTAATCCATCTTGTACCAAGAAATATCACCAATGACATGGGAAGTGACCTAAAGAGGGAATGGCATAGACTACCTATTGCACAAGATGAACCATCCCCTTATAATAAAGTCTCATGGATATATCTCATATCCACTGGTCATAAAGGAAGTGGTTTGAGTGAGTTGTAACATAGCTATCCTCTAGAAAAATCAAAACTAACATCCCCATATAAGTAAATTCCCACAATTATGTCACATATCAACCATACATCACATGAAATAGTATGATGATGGAATTACATATCCCACCACATGTGTGATCTAAAACAATACCCCATAGAGGTAAGGTACTATAGATAAGTCTCAACATATATCAAAACTCAATGAAAAATAATCTCATAATGATAACACCCAACTAACAAGTGTCAAACAACTCACTATATCAAGTAATTGTAACAACAAGAATCTCATAGAGGTATCCCATCAGCTATTCCTTAACCAACCCTATAAAAAACACCCCTCACTATCCATGTCTAAATTTCAACATCTCCATTATTAGAGTAATTCATCACTAATACACATAATGCATGCCACAAACTCACAAATGCTACTAAAAATCCAAAAAACACACTTTTTTCTAATAACACGTGGTGGATATCCTTCTTTAATAATGCTAAAACCTTGATGTTTAAGAAATTTCCATACTTTCATGACTATAAATATCCCATAAAAAGTTTGATCCTATTATGGAGAACCAACCCAACCACTTTCACAACATAGGTATAGGAACAATTGGGGAAAAAATCCACCTGTGTACACCCATGACATCACATACAATCAATTAAACACATTAAGGAATCCTTATATCAATCCTCAAGGACCCCACATATTTAAGGATTCCACCCAATTAAATACTAATCCACTAAATATAAGGGTTCGTCCTTAAACATTACATAATCCTGAATTAAATGAATACTTCACATTGAGGATATTTTTTGGTTTAGAGTTTTAGAGAATTAGGCCACAACTATTACATAACAACTTGAATATTACATATAGAAACTACCACCCAATATCCATTTTATAAAATAAAAACTCTTAAAAGGAATCATGTCTAGTACCATGTTTTAGACAACATGAATTTTCCTTGATCTCATCCTTAACTCTATTCATCTTTAAGTTCTGTGGAAAACATTTCAAAAAATTGGGATGGGCATAAAAAGCTCAGTAAGGGTTATAAAATACGGAAGTAAAACATTATCCCATCATTACATACAAATCAATTAAACCATACTTTTTAGTCATAACATACCTTACGAAATCATAAGATTTATGAATAACACACATAAATCATAAATCATAAAGTTAACTTATGGAATTAATAAAATACATACATTATAGCTATCACAACTACATAGGGAGTCACATTTGGAATAACCATCACTGTACATTCCCTAAATCTCTTAGTAGAAACATTAACATTTACCTCTGTCATGTTACCCAATGCATTGGAGAGCTATCTCGGGCTCACCCGCCCTAGGTTTATCATGGAACCACCCATATACGTAAATAATTCCCAATAACCAAAACATATTACTAAAACATAACACAAGAATAAAGGAAAGTTAACATTTCCACATTCCAATAAAAATATATCAAATCAAGATATCAAAATAAACAATGCTTTATCAAATCATTTTCAAAACAATTTAAAACATTTAATAAAGAGATTTTTTAATCAAAGTGTCACATACCACTTTGAAGCTTTTAAATGGATTATCTTTTTAAAACATTAATGTTTATATAAATAAATACAAAAAAACCATTTTGAAAGCATGGAAATGAATGAGAAATATTTAGAATAATAAATCTTTAAAACATTTAAAATGGTATTTTAGTTAGAGTTCTTAACAAAATGAGACACTTGAATACAAATAATTAAAGAATAACATTTAATCAGAACATTATAATATCATAAGAATAAATTATTTCATGATATAATATTCCAAAGGATAGTATATACACCATATATAAGTAAATTAGTGCATAATAACAACGAAGTCTCAATGGAATGTAAATTGAGGTGAAATCCCTTATAAAAACGGTATCCTTAGATTAAGGATAAATCAATTACAAAATAATGTGTGAAAAATATAAATACACTCAATATAAGTGGATATTAAGTGTGAAACAATCAGAGGTTATTCACACATATTCATAGCACAACATAATCAAGAAGTAGAAGTTTAACCCAACGAAATGAAATTGGGTTAAGAAGTTCCCTTACAGAAATTCGACAGCCTAACGATGTCACTTTAAAATTCAGAAACTGAGTTGATGAGAGAGAGAAAGGTATCTCATCATTTGGACACAAAATTTACAGAAATAAGGATATATAATAACATATACCAATATAATAATATTTAAATTAAAATACATAACAAAAAGAAGTCTTTGAAAAAGAGGAGGGTGAAAAGTTCTCTTACCGATTTGGTATCTTACAAAACATACACCACACGAAAGAAATATCATATGATGAAGATGTAAATAACCATAAATAAATTTATATTAAAAAAAGAATACAATAATGGTCAGTAAATACACCACAAAAAGTAAATAGTGACAAATATAGAATGAATCTCATAGGAATAAGAAATGAGATGAAAAACCCTTACCACGTTGTAATCAATCGAGTCGTATGAACAAAAGTTAATAACCACCAAATGAATTATATAATACCATGAATATAAAGATAATCATGATAATATATATATATATATATATATATCAAATGGCAGTACACAATACCCCACATGCAATAAATAAGTCGCGAACAATGGGAATCTCACAGAATTAAAATTGAGATAAGAAATCCCTTACCTCGTGTCTGACTTGACTTGATTGTTCCTTGTTATTCCTAAATAATAATAAAAAGTTAATTTATACTTGCTTAATAACATTTTTAAAGTTTATTATTCCTTTTATATCACTTATTACCAATTTATAAACATTATTAAATCATTTAAGTTAATAACGTTCGTTTTGTCGATATTTCGTACTTGAGTCAAAAATGGACTTCTTATAATTACAAGTTGTTCACATAGTCAAACCTTAATTATATACAGAATGGTATTCATGATTTATATATCATGTATATAATATATATCCAGTATATACATGTATTTATAATAGTACATAACATTTCAATGTAAGAAATGAAATGCACCGTTCATGGAGACGGTAAGCCGTACGTACGCATGAACGCTACTTTTATTTCTATTTCTTATTTTGATGGAATTAAAATATAATGATACATAGGTATGTTATACTTCCAGTATAATATCATATATAATATAATTAACTCCATCCTTTATACATCCCACATACAGAATTAACGAGGCATATCACTTTGAGGGGGTAGTAGTCTGCACTCCCTCAAATTAAATTATCGCATTTACCCATAATGGAAACCATAAAGGTATGATATAAAAGGAAAAAATACAAAAGAATAAAGAAAACATAAACATAATATATATCATATATAAATATAGTTCCATCTTAATGGCCACCATATTAGGTGGTAGGAGATAATTGAACAATCCTTGTTTCGTGAGGCATTAGTTTTCCATCCACAGAAATAGTATGTTCTTTACCCATTAGATGGAGGTGTGTGTAAGTGTAGTTAGAATCATTATCATAAAAACATAATAGTATATTTATTATACTGGTGTTGTTATAAAATAATGTAATAAAAATATTTTAGGGGTTGTAGAAGTAAAATAAAATAAAAGAAGTTAAGAGAAACCGTTACCTTTAATTTGGGTAACTCCCTTTTGTTTGAAGCAAAATGACTTCTTGAAGTTCCTTCTATCTAAGTTAAGGCATCTAAGAGGAGGATAGGGATCTTTAGAGATTATTTGGGAAGTTTTTGGAAAATATAAGGGGTTTAGTGGAGTGAGGAATGAGTTCCAAGTTAGGGCTTTTATAAGGGGGAGGAGGGGCTCTTTAGGAAAGTATGAAAATATTATTTTATTATATAATGATATTCGGTTTATAAAAGTAAAAAACTAATTAAATTAGAATATAAGATGAATAATGGTAGAAATAAAATCATCCAATAATAATTGTAAAGTTTTTTGATGTTATTTTAATATTTATAATCTTATTTATTTAAATCATTTATTAATGAGGTAAATACTGTATCATTTTTGTGTCATAAATAATTTTATTTATTTGATGTCTAGATATTATAAAAAAATACCATGATGTATGAAATATTTTTATATTTCCAATTAATATTTATAGTCTAAAATATAACTTATATAATCTTATGTAAAAATTAAGTTACTGAAAGATATTTTTTTATGTCATTTTTGCCTTTACTTTAAGTTAATTAATCTAAAGGGTCATTATCACTCCAAAGTGGCTCCATGGGGTCCCAAAATCGACCCAAGGATGTCCATGGTTGGCCATGACTCATAAAATAAAGTTATGACAAGTGTTAAGGTAATTTTGTATTATTATGATATTATTTTTACCTTGAATTGGCCCATTTACCTTTATATGTGGTAAATAAAAGTCAAAAGTTACTATTCACAAAAAAAATATTTTCATCTTATTGAACCAAATTTTACTTAATAATAACAACCATGTATGTAGGATTTTTGAAATCCAATTCACCGAAGTAGTAAAATTTCATTTAATGAAAAAGTTATTTTTTTAACAACTACTTAGTGGTTTAACTATTCATCAAGAGTTGAATTTTTTCTGAAAACTGCCAAAAAATATTCCTAAGCTATATTTGATATTACAAATTAAAAAATGATGTATATTTTACAAAATTAAAAACATATAAGTTGCATTAACTAATTTAAAATTAATTCTCGTTATCACAAACAAATGGTATGTTTTTAAGAAACAATAACTATCAAAAGATTGATACTTGTTTATGTCCAATTTCAAAGTGAAATTAATTACAATGACAAAAAATGGATTAAATGGTAAAAACATAATATAATTACACTTAAAAACCAATTAAAAAGATATTCTAACCATATAAATAAATTATATTAAAGGTCACTTTTGAATTAAAATAAAGTATTATTCACTATTCATAAAAAATGAATTTTATCAGAAAAATACCAAAAATTTACCCAAAGTAAATTTTGATGTCCCTATTCTAAGGAAAAATTTTATTTTGTCAAATAAAACATATAAAAGTTACCAAAACTATATTTAAAGAGGGTTCACCATTAAAAGGCGGTAAATCAACCTCTTAAAGTAAATTGTGTTTAAAATTAGATTCATTCACATTTTAAGCCTCTAACTTTTATTGGATAAATGTAAAAACATTTAACAAACATATATAATCATTTTGTAGTTAGTTCTGTTCATTACCCCCATTACAATGGATATGTGTTAACTACCATTTAAAATAATAATATTATATTATTAGTGTGCAATGTAAGATTTCAATGAAACTCATTGTTGCGTATCGGGTACGCCATCGAACATAGCGTCCCCTTTAAAGTAGAATTTGGTTCACAAATATTAATAAATTTGAAAAATATCATGTTTTTATTTACTTGGGATGTTACACTAAATCCATTATAATCATATATAAACCCTTAGTATTAAGGATTTGAGATGGATAAAGGAGAATCAAGAATAGAAACCAACACTAAAGGCTTAGACTGACTAAGACGTGTTGAGGGAGAACAAATGAAACAAATGACAATTATAATGGGGGAGATGAGAGGCTAAAGAATATTTAGAGATCCAAAAAGAACAAAAAATTGGGACTAGGTTAAGTTTTGTTTATGGGAGGGATAGAGAAGAGAAAAAAATTTGTTTAGGGTGAAATTATAGGATTTACCTTAAAAACCAAAAATCATGCCATTGGGTGCCATGTCATCTTGTACTAGATAATAGATGCTCCAAAAGCCACCCAACACACCTCCAATAGTTATTCAGTGGAGATCTAGGTCCCCTAAACACTTGAATGGCTGCCCAGTTCCCCTACATGAGGATCCTAGTAGTCTCTTTCTACATTTTAAACAATGTGTTCCTTGATACCCCTCTCTGAAACACTTCTTAACCCCAACTAATCACAATGACATCAATACTCATCCAAGAACAAATAATTAAAAGCAAAATTTTCATAGAATACATACCTTATACTTTTTTGGTATTACAAATTGGCCACCCCTATATCACCATGTGGTGTTGTATGGTCTATTGATTCCTATCCAATATAACAATAAGGAAAAACAACATTTTTTTATACCCCATGAAGAAATCCTAACTATTCACATTCATCATTGGACCATCAACCACTTCTGCCACCATATAGGATTTCCTTCATGGAATACCATTACATTTCAAAATTTCATCATCATCACTATGAATTTATGCATCCACACACTAGTTGGGGTTTCGTGGGATCCTCTTTTGTGAACCGTACCATGATCCTACCCAGGTGTTGTGTCTAAAACACTATGATATGAAATCTGCCTTCTCAAACTTCTCTTGTATAACAAAGTTCAAAAAATTTGAATATAAAAATTCTTCAAATAATGAATCTGAACTAAAAAGACTAATCACCCTAGATATGCACTGAATCACCACTCTCAAATGTGAATAGAAACTTTATAAAAAATCCAAATGGAAACACACTCATATATAACCCAAGAGATTATGTGGTTCTATAATTTTTCTAATTCATGAAGTGAATACGTATTGTTTTATTAAAAATAGACGGATAATAGAACTATTTTCATTTATTGGGATAAATGAACCCACATATCTTTTTATAGATGATTCCAATTGATTATCTAGGTTTTATTACCTTCTGATCATTATGAAAACCCATCATTGGATCAGTGTGACTTCCAATAACCCACTAATTTCACCAACTAAAATTATATAATTTATTGAATAGTGAATACTTCAAATATTATCCTCAACTTCAATATTTTTAAATTTTTCACACTTTGATTCTTAGTTTCTTAGTTCTAATCCACCACTCAATATTTTTTTTGTATCGTGATTGTTGAAGATCCATTTTTTAGAAGTTATAATATTTATCCCTAAAATGGATTCTTACACCAATACTTAAAATCAATCCACTTGAGAATCATTTTCAAAAATTCATTACTAATTTCATTATGTGTCTAGGGTATAGTTTAATTAATATAAATTCATTCTTTCTAATTGAACCTATAAAATTCTATTCTTTTGTACTCACCTCCATTATCAAACCTTAAATACCATATCTTCACTCTGATCTCCTTTTTCACCATGGATCTCCAAACAATGAATGTTCTAAAAACATCATATTTTAACTTGATTAAAAAATCCATAAATTTTGTTCATCATTGATAAAGGTAATATAGTATAGTGACCCATTATGAGAATGAACAGTGGTTCCCCTTCCCTAGAAATCTATGTGAATAGTCTCTATCTTTTGAGTCTTATGTTATCTAACATTTATAGAAAATGAAACCTTCATTTTTTCCCCAAGGATACAACTATCACATTTTTTATACTCTATGTGACCAAGCTTCATTATAACTTTAACTAATAAGACTCATATATAATTCTCACTCATATGCCCAACGTGCCAATTCTAAAACTCTAAACATCCAAAAGTTGGTGTTCAGGTAATCATTTCACTATTAGACTTTCTCATAAGATAAAATGTTCCTTATTTAACACCTTTGGGTACCACCATGGATTCTAATGTGATCTTCCACACTCCATATACAATGTTTTTATAGAAACCCTCTTCATATGGTCGACAAACAGATATTAGGTTTTTTCATAATCCAATTATGTGGAAATGTCCTTGTAATTTTAAAAAAATTATATTTCTAGTCAATAATTTAATTATCTCATTTTCCCATGATCTTTATATCTTTATCATTTACAAGGTGAACCCTATTAATATTTCTAGAAATATAGTTTCTTGTGATTCCTTTCATTGACATAGAGTGAAATGAATCCCAATAATCAATAATCCATATTTTTCATGGAATATTGACACTTATTAATAAAATTTATTCCTCTTTAGTTGTGGTTTTTATAGAAAATTCTGATGTACTTATTCTAAACTTTACCCTTTAGTCTATGAAATTTTTTTCAGGTTCCCCTTCTTCCTAAAATTCCGAAAAATGTCTCTAAGATTTGATTATTTACCACAACTTAAATCCCTCTTTTATTCAACATTTTTTAGACTTTTTGGTTGAATGGAATTTACTCTACCTTCCGCATTGAATTAAGTTCTAGAAGGTTATTATTTTTTACTGGTCTCATCATTTACAATGAGATCATGGATTTCCTTAAACATTAATTTATCCATGTCTTTATAATTTATTACAATGGTAACCATAACATCTCATTATTTTGGGACTGATGAAAGAAGAATTAGATCCTACACTGCCCCTCTAAACATAAATCATATTGATTCCAACTAAATCTAAGTAATTTTTAAGTCATTGGTATAATTTTATACAGACTTTATCATCACCATTTTACACTGAAGATTCTCCATATTAGAAATTATTTGTTCATTGAGGTAATATTTTCATACATATCAGTTAGAGTATTCATCAACTCGATATTGGTCTTCACTTCTAAAATTTTGAAGGAAGCATTCCATGGTAAATCATCTAAATTAACAAACATTCCTTCCTATTTATCCTTTTCAATTCAAATTTATCCATTTATTTTAGTGTGACACTTATTAATAGAATCATAATATCTTTATGGAAGTGATAATTTTTTATCTACATTATCTAGAGTTTTAAATTCTTCACATTAAATTTTATAATTAAAACCTTTTCTTATTCTATTGTTATTGCTTTAAATATAGATCTTCCACTAACACAAAAAACATAAATATGAGAGATATATCTAGAAGTTTCTACTGCTGAAACCAAGTGTGTTGAAACAAGCTAAACCACAAGCTCTGAAACACTTGTTGCACACGAAACTCTATAATCCAAAATCAATAATCTGAAACTTCACAAATGTAATAGAGTTTAGAAATTTGAAATGTAGAGACATTTGAAATGTTGTATCTAAACTGATATTACTAATCACCCCATCCACACTCTAAATCACCAAACTCTAATTAAGAAAAAAAACCTTTTAAATAAATAATATAAAAACGCACGCTCACATAACACAAGATATTACGTGGTTTAGTACATTCCCTACATCATGGTAGAAACATTGTTTCTTTTATTAGAAAAGTAAGAAGAATAAAACTATCACCAGTCATTGGTATACATATCCCCACCCTCTATTATATAGATGAGTCTAGCTAGTTGTTCAGGTTCCATTGCCTTCTAATATTTATAGCCAACCATCACACTGTCAAGGTTACTAACAATGGATTGTTGATTGCACCATCCAAAATTATAGATTTTAGTGAAAAAATAATGATTCAGAACTCATCCTTATCTTCAACACTTTTTCAAATCGAGCGGGTGTGGAGGCGCATCGCGGTGGTCAGTCGAAGATGGCGGCGGGCTCGAAGTTGGTTTGATCGGTCGATGGTGGGTCTCCCGCTCGGGAAGATCAAGCGGGTGCGGAGGCGCGTCGTGGTGGTCGGTCGAAGGTGGTGGAGGGCTCAACGTTGGTTTGTTCGGTTGAAGTTGGGTCTCCTGCTCAGGCGGTGGTGATGTTTGTGGATCCGCTGGTTAGGATTGGTGGCAGCAATGATACTCTCGGACGGTGGCGAATCACATCGCGGTGGTTCTGATGACGTTGGTGGTCTCTCTAATCTGCGGTTTTGGATCTGGTCTGTTGCGCCTTTGGGTTGTGTTTCCTCTTTTCAGGTGATGTTTTCTCTTTTAATGGGTTTTCCCATTGGGATCTTCTATCATTTGATGCATTGGGTGTGTGTCTCTGAATGGTCTTTGTCCCTCTGGGCCTACGGGCTTGTAATGGGTTTTACCTTACCCAACCCAAAAGGGATTACTGTCTTTTTTCTTTTTTCTTAATAAAGGGGCTTGACCCCAAACCTTTCTGGTATATTTTGAGTTATTATTTTAAAAATATATTATTTAATAATTAAATATTTATTTTAATAAAATTAATTATATACTTTTAATATTCATATAAAAATAAAGTGGATTTTATTTGGTTAAAATTTTGTAAATAAAAACTTATCAAATTTAATAGTAAGTGTAATTTATATTCATTGTTTCTGTTAAAAAATACAATAAAATATTGAAAATTATAATTTTATTTCAATTTATGCATTTTAAAAGTTTTAAAGGATTAATTTTGAAAGTAAATATACAAATTCAATATTGTTATAAGTTGAGTAATGTATTTGAATTTGAATTTTTTTTAAAAGAGTATGAATTCAAATTAAAGTATATTATATCTTAATTTATAAATATATAAAATAATTTATATGTTACAAACCAACTTAAATACCATGGTACACTAGTACCTAATCCAGCCTTAACAGATCTTGAAGGGTGTTTTTGATCCCCATGGGTTAGTAATTATCACCTGACATTAAATAAGAGTCAAATGTAATGGTACTTTTACAAGAACAACCCATTGTATATAAAATAGAATATAAAGAAATGAATATTCAGTATGTCAAACACTCCTTAAGGATAAAATTACTATAATTGGCCAGTTAAATATCTCAAAATAATGCATCATCTAAAAGATGAAACAAAGTCCATCCAGAAAAGATCTCAAAAATCTCGTATAACAAGTGGAGCATAGCTCCACTGATCAAGACCATTACTCTAGGGTCCAATGAATATAGAACACATTCCACCTTTTAGTGGCACTTTTCCTTTTCTTAAACCTTTCATAAAAAAATCTAAAACACCTAAAGGAAAAGGTTGGGTGTGATTAAAGTAACCCAATAGGATTTCACTAAATTTTATATAAGTAATTCCAATTAGAATAAACCATTTATGCTTTAATATAAATAAATATAAGGAATTAAAAATTATTTCACTTTTATTAATAAATACATTCTATTAAATTTATTAAATGGAAGATATATCAAAAATATGATTTAATGAACATTTTTATAAATCAAGGGCATGAATAAAAATAGTTCTATTATCAATTCCATGTAATAATCAAATCAAATCAAATCAAATCACTATGCTCCCAATCCCTCATGGTAGTTAGTTTCTAGACAAAGGATCTTCTCAATATTTAGTCAAATCATCATGGATTAAGATGTTTGTTCACATCCTTAATACTTAGGACATCAAGATAATTAATATTCACCCCATATGTGGAAAATATGTTAGACTTGGTTCAGTTAGAGTTGTTATCGTCAATCCATTGCTTTGGAATTAGATTCCTAGTGTTCTTTTTCTATTCACCCACTAACTACTCAAGTTCACATGTACTTAAAAAAATCAATCATGGGAAATTTCAATTCATTTTATCATTAAAATTTCAAATGCCTAATTTCATGTTTTAATATTCCTTTTCAATTTCAAAATCAAATAACCAGTTTTCATGATATTCATGACATTAAAAATCAACTTTCATTTAAATAAATTTTTCTCAAGATTCAATATCAAATCATTTTACACTATATTTTCTTCAAATAACAATATATTTCCAAAGCATTTGAAAATTGGTTTAATTTTAAAAATTCCATGCCTTTAAAAAACAATCATAAAAATCACACAATTCAAGGTTTAGAAAACAATTGAAAATTAATTTGAATTCAAGAAATAAATCAATGTTTCAATTGTAGGTAAAATCCTTATAGAACCACCTACCTTTTATTTAATGATTAAATGATCAATTACCCAAAATGTGAGTATCTAAAAGAGAATCTAATTTAAGGAATATCAAGAAATAATCCCTAGAATAATAATCTTTCAAATCAGGGTTTGTATCTACCAAAAATATGAGGATCCATTTCTATAAAATATGAAGATAAGGGAAGAAGGGGGGATTCCAAATCAAAGAGAATTCACTTACCAGAGGGAGATCAAATGCGTTCAATGACACTTTTATCTAAGAATAAGAGAGGTTTTAGGATCCAAAATTCCTCTTGAGGGCCTCCAAAATCTAATGTATCAAATTATGATTGAATGAGCGGTGTTTAATAGTTATAATGGGGGGTCTGGGATTTTAATTAGAATTTTGGGGGTGTTTAAAAACCATTTTCATGGTTTACTAGGTGAGTTTGTATGGTTAGTACTAATTGTGCCCCATCACTGGGTTTCTGGGAATCATTCATGGTTTAGCTACATGGTTAGACCAACTTTGAACTTACCATGAAAACCCTAACTAGCCAAGGCCACATGTTTTAAAGGTAAGTCTACACATGTAACATCCCAACCCGATATCTAATCAACTGAGGCCCCAGGCTGGTGGGTCACATAGCCTCAAGGACACATCCCTGTATGCCAAAGGTTTTCAAATAGCAGTGAGGGTGTAAAGGTGGTATAGTGGGGAGACTATAACCTTATATTAGATTGTAATAGTAGATAAAAACAATGACAATACAATAGTGGAAGCACGATATAAATTGACACTAAATGACTGGACCAATAACCCACCAAAATAGAAACACATATAACAGATATATTAATAAACTATAGAAGCACAAATAACTAAAAAACAAAATAATTATATCAAAATCCTCTAGGAAGTTTCATATACATGGACTCATGGAATACTAATGTATAAGTGGAACATGGGAAAGGCATATACAAAATTCTATGCAAAAGGACAAAAAAAATTCTTCTCCACTAGAATCTCAAGAATATGCTCATTTATATTCTACTATGCTCCATATATAAGAAAATCATATCAAATATATATAGTAGGGTTCTTTCCCTTATCCATACCATTAGAAAAATAATCTACTTGGGTACCAAAGGTGGCTTGAGTAGGTTTCGAGATAAAATATCAGTAGGACACCACAAAAAAAATCTAGAAGTAATACAAGTATTGTACATAAAAATAGTATTGTGATGGTATAAATAGAATAATAAACAATGTTGAATAAATACCCAACCTACTTAGGTTCCTCAAGGAAACCTGAATACTCTACCTATTTTGACTCATGGTTGGAATGATGATCTGATCGGTAACCATATGTATATACTAATAATATATACATAGTATAGTTATTTATTGCATCCACCTATATGGACTATGTACATATAGACGTAAGTATCCATATATCTGTAATACTATGTGTTGGTTGGACTAGGGGATAACTTAGTCATACATAACCAGTCTTAATGAGCCTATAGGCTCCAACAAGGGTACAATCCCTACATCTCATAATGAATGTGATATGTCATGCTCTTGACTCAAGATGTTGGGTGATTCATCATGTCAACACCCAAGGAAAGGGATGTGGTGCGTCATTCCCACTATCCAAAGAGTGTCAATTGTGTGAGACGTCTTACTCAATACCTAATGTAAGGGAGAGTGAATCATCATGCTCAAAAATTCCCTTAACCATAATTCCATATTCAATATTAATTTCATAATAATTATTATAATAATATCCATGAGGCATCACCTTTCGTGCATTATATTCACCAATCCCATTATAAACAAGGGTATTTAAATTCATATTTAATGAAAACATAACATAAGGTGTGGCCTTTCCACTCATTTATAAATCATTTAAAATAACCCATTTAATTAATTTAAGTAATATAAACATCATGAATCAATAAATTTCATATAATCAATACATTTAAATAACCAAAATATGGAGTTTTATTTTAGAAGGCTAAATGAAGTACTTAGAATGTTACATTGTCAATTGGGTAGTTACCAGTAAGGGGAAACTCTATTTATAAGTCATTTCAAGAACTTATTAGGTTCTCTAGTTCAATAAAAAATTATATACTAGTGGGAAATTTCATTTATCATCCAAGTCAAACACCTATGAGGTGTTTCGAACATTTAAAAAACTAATTAAAAAGGGTAATTTCAAGATGTAACACCCAAGGGGTGTCCATGATTGAGGTTTACATACTATACTAACATAAAAAATCCTTGAGAGTATAATAAGGTGATTATATCAATTTAGATTGAAGAAATCCATTTTAAGGAAACGTGTGGAGATGGATGGTGTGCGGAATAATGGCGCAACTATAAAAACACTAAAACTTTTGGGGAAAATGATGAGACTTCCAACCTTAGGGTTTTATATGACTCTTTGTGCGATAGTATACTCGTATTAAAATTATATTGGGGGAAATAAATGAAATAGACCAACACCCTAAAAATAGTGAAAAATTGATTGCTCCTAAATAAAATAATAGATCTGAAGATAAACTTAGAATGGGAGGAAGATGACTTGAGATCATACCTCTAGCTATCTAATGCTTCCTTCAGAACACGATTTAGACTTCGGATCGAAGAGATATCAAGATTCCTAGATTAGGATAAGGTAGAACCATGGGAGAAGATAAGAAGATCCATCCCCTAGATAAATGAATGAAAAAAGAAGAAATTTGATTTAATGTTTCATTAAGGGAATTTTGGACATTTCATCCTCAAAATAGGGGATGTAGGTTTAGCCACATGGTTTTTCCAAACTGTGTGCAAACCATGCTCAGCCTACTATCCAAGGACAGACCCCGCATGGTTAAGGCACGTGATTTCCCTAACCATGCAAAAACCATGAAAAAATACCATGTAAAAACAACATTTGGCCCACACACTCATGTACCATGGGTTTCATGGTTGCAGAAAAATTGTGCAGCCCCTTCTGCTCAAAAGGACTCCTCATGGTTACCTTATGTAGTTAGTAGTAACCATGAAGCCTATAATGTCTTCCTATTTTCTGAAACTTTGGTCTCTGAACAATCCCTAAACATTCTTGGGACCTTCCTTAGTCTATAGTGCACATTTAACAAGATTAAACAAATTATTTAAACTAAAATAAAAAATGATTCGTGCCGTTTTGAAAAGATGAGTTGTTACAACCACCCCTCTTTAAATCAATACATCCCCAATATTTCCTTTGGAGGGTAAAGAGGTATCATCAGAAATGAGTTATGGACATTGATATCATATATCATCTTCCTACTTCTAGGTATCATCATGTACTTAATCATAATTCCATAGAACCTATACCAAAGGAACTAACCTTCCTTGGAGTGGACTCATACTTCTGTCCACAATAAGAGCTGGATATGCCTTAAAAGAAGAATCTACATCCAACTCAACCTATTTAGGTTGGAAGACATGTGATGGGTCTAGATAATACCATCAAATATGAGATATATAAAATACATCATGAATATACTGGTATCTTTGAGGAAGTTTTATCTGGTAAGCTACTGTCCCGATATGTTTCACAACTTTAAAGGGTCTAACTAATCTATGTGAGAGATTAACCTACCTCTAAATACATCTATGGACCAAAATCAGTGAGACACGTAATAAAACTAGATTTCTAACCTCAAACTCAAGAGGTAATTGGCATCTATTGGCATATGAGAATTGTCTAGATTTCCCTATCATCATGGGTTTTCTAATTAACTGGACATTCTTGGAATTCTTCTGAATGAGACCCGGTCTAAGAAAATTTACCTCCCCTTCCACTATCCAACACAGAGGTAAACTATAGGGCCTACCATATAAGTCTTCATAAGGATCCATCTCAATGATAGCATGAAATCTGTTATTATAATCTAACTCAACAAAGGGAATGTGTTTATCCCAGAAACCCCTGAATTCAAGGACACATGCACAAAGCATTTCCTCTAAAACCTGAATTGTATTCTTCGTATATCCATCAGTATGAGGGTGATAGGTTTTTCTCAGAAGAACCTATTTACCAAAGTCCTTATTCAACCCCTCCTAGAATTATGACATAAAGCAAGAATCTCTGTTAGAAATGATAGAATGAGGAGCTCCATGGAGACATATGAACTTCTTGATGTATAGCCTCCCTAGACCATATACATATAAAGTCTCTCACATAGGTAAAAAATGTGTGAACTTCATCAAACGATCGATGTAAACCGACACTATATCATTTCCTTGAGGTTATTTGGGTAAACCAGTCCCCAAATCCATAGGAAAATCATTCAATTTCCACTCAGGAATGGACAACATATATAAAATCCCAACTAGATTTTGATGTTCCACATTCACCTATTAATAGGTGGAACACTAAGTGATGAATCCAAAAATCTTTCATTTCATACGAGGACACAAATACTAGCATCATAATTCTTAATACATCTTAGTGAAGCTGGGTTGAACAACCCATGATGAGGAATAAAATTCCCATATCAGCTCCTCTTGGGTGTCTTTTGGGACCCATAAAACCCATGGAATAGTAAGGTATCATCCCCATCAATTTTCAAATATAAATATGTATCATCATCTGAGATGATTTCCCTTAGGACAAGACACTCACGATCAGATAGTTGCCTCATTCTTACCCGTTCCAAAAAATTAGAGGTCGTTGTTAAGGCTGTGAGGAAAGTTTGACCATGATCCTCCTAAACCTCAATGTTAATCTATAAAAATAAGTCCACAAGAATACATTATCCAATTTCCTTAGTAACCTCATGTATTTGAGTCTTTTATATCATATCACTGGCTACTGCATTTCCTTTACCAGGTGTGTAAGAAATCTCAAAATCAAACAATTGTAGGTACACAACCCACCAGTGTTGCCTAAGATTGAGATCATACTGTGTAAATATGTACTTGAGTATTTTTTGATCAGTGAATAACAAAAAATAATATCTGTATAAATAATGTATCCAACATCATAGAACAGAAACTATAGTAGCTATCTCAAGGTCATGCGTTGGTTAATTTCTCTCATGAGACCTCAACTCATGAGACATGTATATGATGAATCACTCATGCTACATTAGAATAGATCCAAGCCTAATACCTAAGGTATCCAATGCCTCAAAAATCCATTTATTTCGGCCTATTAATCTCATTAACTCCCTCTACAAAATCATTACAAAGCTCCTTGCCAACAGGTTATCCTCTCTGTGTATCAAAATCATCTCATGGAAACAATTTGGGTTCATCAAGGGTAGGTCAATACAAGATTGCATTTTCCTTGCCTCTAAATGTACTAACTCTCTTAATAAAGCTTCCAGAGGAGGAAACATCTCTAATAAACTTGACATTAGGAATGATTTTGATACAATAGACTAGAGCTTCATTTTAAAAGCCCTTCGGGGTTTTGGGTTCAATGAGGTCTTCATTAGTAGGATTAACTCCCTCTCCAACTCGGCCTCTATCTCCATCCTTATCAATGGATCCCCAAGGGTTATTTTAAATGTTCAAAGGGAGTCTAACAAGGTGATCAGCTCTCTACTATTATTTTTTCCATTGCGGAGGATTATCTTAGCAGACTCCTCACCTCTCTTGTTTATCAAAACAAAATCAAACCTATTCAGGAGGCCCGAAACCTCAATGTTTCATCCCATATGCTTTATGCGGATGACATCATTTTGTTCCTTAATGGGGGGAAGCACAATATCCTTAACTTTAAATCTACCCTATCTCACTATGAAGAGATCTCGGGTTAATCCATTAGTTGGAAAAAATCGTTTGTCTTCTTTGGGAAAAGTTTACCTCCTTCTAGAAAAAGTTACATCATAGAGAGTCATGGAATTAAAGAAGGATCCTTTCCTTCTAACTACTTGGGAGTTCCCATATTTTGGGGAAAGCCTAAATCCTTGTACTTCTATGTTGTTACTCATCAAGTCATTAATCAACTTTCTTCCTACAAAGGAAAATCTCTCTCTATGTCTGGCAGGATCTACCTTGTTAAATCTACCATTGTCTCCAAAATGGTTTACTTTCTTATGATCTATAGGTGTCTTATTAGTCTTCTTAAGAAAGTCAATACCTACATTAAAAACTTGGTTTAGATTAGTAGTATCCTTGAACGGAAGCTTGTTACCATCCCATGGTCTACCTACTGCAAACCTCTTGAGAGAGGTGGGATTGGTATAAAAAATCTTATACTTTTTAATGAATCTCTCCAAACTAGACTCACTTGGAATTTGATCAACAATAAATCCGACTCCATGGATTTTCTTATAAATCGTTTCCTGAAAAAACTAAAAAAATGAAACTTGAGTTATGCTAATTCTTCACTCTGGCCTTCCATACGAAACTCTTTTTTCAATATCATGCACAAATCTAGATGGATGGTTAGCATGGATTCCAACATGATCTTTTGGATTTACAACTGGACTGTCACCCCATTATTTCCATACTTCCTTCTAATACCTATCTGGAAAGAATCAACTGAACCATAAACGAAGTGAAGCAATCTAATAACTTTCATATCCCTGATTACATCAAGCATGTTGTTGATGACTATCCCTTCTATAATGATGATGATTTTATTATTTGAGAACCCGCCCACAATGGTATTCTTGACTCTAAAAAATTCTACAACTAGTATTTCACTAGCTCTGACTCTAATTTCACTTGGTTGAAGTTTTTTGATAAACCCTGGATTAAGCCCTCAAGACTTAATCTTGTTTGGCGTATTGCTCAAAACCTTATACCTACCAAAGTTTGTCTCCAATCCTTTGGTTTCCATATTTTCTCTAAATTCCACCTCTTTCATCAACATAGAGAGGACACCAATCATTTATTTTTGTCTTGTGCTACAGCCTATGCTCTTTGGAATTATATTACTGACATTTTTTATTATAGATGGTTACTCACTGACTCTATTTCCTCTCAGCTAAAGTGTTGTGTGGAGCTTGACTCTTCACAAAAAATCAGAAATCTATTCTTATCTACCATTTCTAAACTCCTCCATGTTATCTGGTATGATAAAAATTCCATTATTCACTACAATTACTCATTTAACCTTAATACAGGTCAGACAAGAATTCTTATTTTCATTATAGATGCCGCCACGATTCAGAAAGCTCATTGTGATAACTTGGTTGGTGACTTTGTGATCCTTTGACTTCTTATAATCCTTGTCATCTACAACTAGCTGAAGATCCAGTTTGAGGTGTTTAGAAATCCCCAATTCCTGGATGGATCAAAATTAATGTTGATGGTGCTTCCAAAGGAAATCCAGGTCTTGCAGGTTGTGGGGCCATTTTCAGGGACTCTCTTGGGTGTTGTAATGGTTGTTTCTTTGGCAGCCGTGGGATTTCCTCTTCCCTAGAGGCTGAAATGTTGGTTGTGATTCATTCCATTAATGTTTTTAAGATAAAAGGCTGGAACAAAATTTGGATTGAGAGTGACTCCACCACCATTTTCCAATCTATTCAGAATGGTGTGGTTCATATTGCATGACCTCTTATAGCGCACTGGAAGATTTGCCTTGCCTCACTCTTGGAGCTTAGATACATTGACACACATACCTATCAAGAGAAAAACATGGTGGCTGATGGACTTTCCATCAAGGGAATCAACCAGGATGTTACATGGAATGATGAATTGCCGGTTGATCTTCTCCCTCTCTATGAAAAAGATTGTAATAAGATTCCCTCCTTCAGACTCATGTAGTTTCCTTTCTAGTTTTTAATAAATTGTGTCTTCGTTTTAAGAAAAACCTAATGTGTCAAAGTAGAATATATAGGTCCAAACTAGATTCAGAAGAATCATTATCGGTTCTGAAGTTAATCAAACCTTTAACTATTTAAATGATGCTTTATAAGCTTCTGACCATATGAATTTCACGCCCTTCTTTTTCAAACTAGTACATGATATAGAAAGGTGTGATAAATCATGAATGAAGAATCTGTAAAACCCATATATCCTAAAAAAACTTCATTTGTAAAATAATTTCTTGGGATTATACTAGGAAATTACAACTCTATCTTTCTATGGGTATACTAAAACTAATGAATCGTAGAAAATGTGACCCAAGAAGTAGACCTTGTTGATACAAAATTGGAATTTACTAAACTTAGCATATACCTGATGTTATATAAGTGTATTTAGAATGATATACATATTATTATAAATGTCATGTCGATAAATAGCATACACTAATATATATTCAAAAAATACTACAACAAATGAATCCAAATATAGGTGGAAAACTTGATTCATTAGAGCTATAAAAATGTATGTGTGTTCATGAGACCAAAAATAATGATCAGGTACTCATATAGACCGTACCTGCTCCTAAATGCTAGAGATGTCTTTCTAATGATCTTACATGCACCTGATGATAGCCCGACCTCAAATATATCTTTGAAAAAACTCTATTTCTTTAAAACCAAAAAAAAGAGGTCATCTATTTGAGGTAACAGATATCATTTATTTTGAGTCATCTGGTCCAACCGATGATGATCCATGTAAATCCTGAGAGTACCATCCACCTTCTTGGAAAAAAGATCAATAAACTCCAAGGAAAAGTGTTGGGGAATAAAAATACTTTATCCTATAAATCCTCCAACTACTTCTTGATCTCCAGAATCTCAATATGTTCCATCCTATAAGGAGGAATGATCGATGGTGATGCTCTTGGAACTAGCTCAAAAATTAATTCTACCTATCGCATTGGTTGTAGGATAAAAAATTCATTATGGAATACATCCATGAAATGATCCACTATAGGAGAGAAAATAGTGGGTCAAAACCCTTGGTTATCTAGGAAAAGACTGGAAATCTAAGCTATCGTACTACACAACCTCTGTTGCTCAGGTCTAGCTCGAGTCTCATGAACATTCCATTCTCTCTTATTCATGTACCTATCACCCTATGGTGATGTAAAATTTACCCTATGATTATAGAAGTAAATATGGGATTGATAGGAAAATAACCAGTCCATTCTGATGATTACATCAAATCACATCATGTTAAGGATGAAGAGATTCCATATAGAGATATATCCACCAATCTCAAGGGGAAAATCTTTACAATGGCGAACTCTCTCTAAGAGGATACCTAACAGGGTATCAAGAATCATAAATCCATAGAATTGTTCAATATTAAGGCTTAGAATCTCTATAATTTCCCCAGATATAAAATTGTGAGACACTCTTATTTAAAAAAAAGAGACACTAAACTAGAGGATACTAGAATAATGCCTCGAATAGTAAAAGGTATGGTTCTCTAATCCTCTATTATAGGTTATAATGCATGTAACTGGCTTGTACCATGACCTTGAGTCACAACCTAAATACCCTGAGCAGGCCCGCACTGTTGGCATTGAGAATCATGAGTCTGAATACCTATGCCTCGACAACTGCCTCATCCTGAGTGGTCTATTGTATTGCAGCTGTCTTCTTAAAGAGATATTATAGACCTAGCTCTAGAATGTGGTGTATGAATATATCCCTTATTTCTAGAAACTGATGGAAAGGTCCTATAGAAGCACAAGATATTCCCTATACTTATGCAGCCTCTGTATTCCATTGGTTTCTGTAATTGCTATGGTTTTTTATATCTTAGCTCCCCACATGTGTGATATATCAAGAAATTGTCTTAATGAGGATCTTGAATACTACTTCTCTTATGAGAAACATCAAAGTGACACATGCATCCACAAAAAGAACCACTAAAAGATTTAGTTGTTGAACCTCAATAAATTGAACCATCAACTTCCCTCATATTCTGCTCTATGATAAGGGCCTAATTAACGATTTCAAAAATAGTAGTCGACCAAAATACATTAACCTATGATCTGATGGAATATACTAGCCCATATTTGAATCGTCTGGTGGTTATAATATCATCTCTAGATATATTATGAGAAAACCATTAAAACTCATTAAAGTGAGCAGAATACTCTAGGACATACATAGATCCTTTCTACATGTTTATATACTCTCTATCTTGGTCATCCCTTGGAGTCTATGAAAATAAATAATCGTAGAATATATTATGGAAATCCACCCAAATTATATTACTATTCCTATCTTCTTGGGAAATAACATCCAACCATTGTTTGGAAGAATCACAGAGCATATACCCAACAATATTGACTCTCTACTCTAGAAGAACCTCTATATGATCAAATATATAAATAATATCTTTGAGCTAAGACTCAGCAGCATGAGTTCCTCCATCCCCTAAATATGTTAGAGGATGATGCTGGTAGAACTCCTAAGTCAACTCTGTCATACTCAGGGTCGGTCAAGCAATAAATTTCATGTACTATAACATATGTAGTAATCCCTCTCATAACTGGGCATTGGTGGCCATATTAGAAATAAGAATAGGTTCCACAAGTTGAACTATAAGAGGGATCATTGGCGGCTCAAGGCCTGCCACCTTAGTTTCAGGTTCATCACCACCTTTAGGGTGTATGACTAGATTATGTCATAGATGCATGATGTTACAATACCAATCATGCTCCTAACAATATATTTTAACAGTTGAAATAATTATAGATAGATAAATAGGGTGGGTAAAATCATTCCTATAGACATATCATACCTCTCTTCCTATATCTAAAGCTAGTACTAGGTAATAGATAATGACCATAAAAGGTCGTAAGAATGTAAAGGATACCCCAATACCCATTACTAAGGCTAGGTTCGGGTTTAGGTCTCATGTCATGCATATAATATAAGAATTATATTTTTAAATTTCATGTTCATTTTTAACTTAGTACTCATTTATGAATTTAAAACACTTTAAAATTTTGAATTATATGGATCACCATTTCGGATCCACAAGGGCACATACTTATCATGAACTGAAAAATGGTGTCCACTCAACCCACACGATAAAATTTCTAGCCCATGTGACCAATGTTCCATGGTTCAATGTTCCATAACTAGCTGCTTATGGTGTTTTCTTTAACCTATGTAGGAAAACATTATTAGTTTAAGATAGGCACATTGAGTGTCAATTATATTTGTAGATCCCCTTTATTAAATGTCATCACATTTAAATACATAATCCAAGCATTAATAATATGAAATAGGATTATGCATGCTGAAAGTAGAGGTGCCATGGAAAAGTGCATGGCATATTAGTCCTATTGTTCCTATAATAATTCATGTAATGAAATTCCCTTATTTAATCAGTTTGAAGTAAAATAAATCATTATTTAAATAATACTAATATCATAACATCATAAGGCATGTTTTTTACCCAATGGTTAATTCATATCAGCCATAACAAGAATAATAAATAATAACAATTACCCATCCCTGATAATTTGGGTTTATTCTATACATGGGTTAGAAATGTCCAGGCACAGGGTCATTTAAACAATTAATTAAAAGGTGGAATTTCAAGATGACACACCCAAGGGGTTTCCATGATCAAGGTTTACATACTCTGATTACATAACAATGATCCTAAGGAGTATGAAAATGTGTGTATATCAATTTATAATGAAGAAATACATTTTAAGGTGATGCACAATGGAGATCATCATGCGTCATAATGGAACAGCTATAAAAACTCCCCAACTTTTGGGGAAAAATACCAACTATGAGACCAACTACCTTGGGGTTGTATGTGACTCTTCATTTGATAAAAGTGTCAAATTCAAATTATATTGGGAGAATTCAAAGAAACATACCAATGTCTAGAAAATATGGGGAAAGAGATTTCACCTAAATAGTTTCATAGATCTAAAGATAGGCATAGAATATAAGGAAGATAACTTTAGAAAATACCACTACCAATCCAACACTTTCTAAAAAACTCAATTCAGACATGGTATTAAAGATATATTAGGATAAATATGTGTGTAAAAGGGACAACCATGGGAGAAAATAAGACGAGCGATCCTCTAGAGAAATGAAAAAATAAATAATAAAATCGATTTAAGGTTTCATTAATGGTATTTTGGACATTTCACCCTCAAATCAAGGGTCACACAGTTTATCCAAATTGTGGGAAAATCATGTTAGTCATGTTATCCAATGAGAGACCCCACATGGTTAAGGTGATCAATTTCCATAATTATATGAAATCCATTAAAAAATCCTCTATCAAAAACAACAGATGGAATGCATAGGCATGTGCCTTGGTTCACATGGTTGTAGACAAACCATGTGTCTTCTTCTACTCAAAAGTTTCCCCACATGTTTACCCCAAAAAATAACTAGTAACTTTGTAGTAACAATGGGTCCTACACTTTTTTCACATTTTCTAGAATTTTGGGCTTTGAACAATCCCCATAAGTTCTTGTTACCTTCCTTAGACCGTAGTTCACATTTACCAAGATTAAACAAATTATTTAAACTAAAATAAAAATTATCCATACCATTTGGAAAATATGGGTAATTACAACATGGTTTGGACTAACTGGAAACCAACCATGTGCTACCCTCTAGAACCATAACATAGGGAACATGTTTTTTGGGGTTTTACTATACGGTTTTCCATAACCATGAATAACCAAAAAACTTCCAAAATTCTCAAAAGGCCCTTATAAATAACCTAGAAAACGACCCAAAAAGGATGTTAAAAATAAGGGTAAAGAATTTTCTCATGGAAGGTAACATAATGTTTTAACCTTTCCACCATAAAAACATTCTCCCTCAGAAATCTTGTTAATAAGACTATATATCAAGGAGATGATTCCACTACATTCTCATCAATTACACATGATCCCATTTCTCATATGAATTAGAACTATGATGTCATTTTACTCGAACCAATGGTGTGGTTTTCTCATGAAGAACCTTCATATTGAAATCAACATTCTGAACTAGCTTCTCAGTCATGGATAAATCAGGTTCAACATCAAGGTCCTCCCAACTCAAAACATGAGAAGGGTTATAGATATACTTTATAATCTATGACATTTAAAACATGTTACGAGTCTATGAAAACCATGGTGTCATAGCCAAATGTTAATCCACCTTACCAATATTCTCAATAACCTCAAACAGTCTCATCTATCACATTATAATACTTTTATATTTTCCAAGTCGTCAATGGCCTAGTAATATAAGACTCCCAAAAACACATGGTCACTAATTGAAAAATCTAAAAGGATTAATGTATGATTATTATAGGATTTATAACTGATATAAACCATTATATTTCTCTAATGAATCACTTAGATATTTATCGCCATATCTTGGTCCAATCTAGGTCCAACCATGAAATTTTCACCAATCTCTATCTAAAATAATAAATATTTACACGTGTGGACATAAAATGAATCAAAGGGTGTCATATTTTGGAATAATAGAAACTATTGTTATAAGAAAACTCAACCAATCCTAATTTTTCATCCCAATCTCTCCCAAAGTTAAGAATGAAAGCACAAATAATGTCTTTAATAATCTCTATATCTTGTTCTATCTGGCCATCCATATGTGGATGACATATTCTGCTCAAGCTAACCTGTGATCACATTACCTCCTTAAATCCTCTAAAAATGATAAGTGAAATAGGGATCCCTATCAGAAACTATAGTATATGTAACTTCATTGAATTAGATGATATCTTATACATACGGGCTTCCTAAGTCCTCAAGTTTGGTTATATCATGAATGTGTATGTAGTGAGCTTATTTGGTCAATAGATCGATCAAAACCCATATTCCATTCCTCCCTCAAGGGGTACGAGGATGCCTAAACATGAAATACATAAAAATATCATCCCATTTCCAATTCATCACTATACAGGGATAAAGAAATCCCAATGGTTTCTAGTGCTCGACCTTGACTTTCTGACATGAATAATAAGAAGAAATTGAATCAATGGTATCTCATCTCATACCTAGCCACCATAATCATGTTGTATATCATAGAAAATCTTCTTGGTGAAAGGTTTTTCCGCCCACTAGGAGTTATGAAAATCACTCACCATAACTTTTCTCAATGGAAAAGGTACAACATACCAATTATAGAATTATAGGATACCCTTGGAAGTAAAATACCACTCACTGATGGTATCCCCACCATAAAGAGAATCACTCATTCCATAGAACTCATCATTGAGTTTTTTCTCCTGAATAATAATATCAAGAAGAGAGGATTTCAATTGTACGCTTTTGAAAAAAAATCTTGGTCTTATCCTCTAAAAATCTCAAATGCATTTGAGAAAATTGATCCATCATATTCCACTCATCTAATGATTCATTCATGACCCAGTTTAGAAGTTTATTACTCAAATGATCAACTAAGAAATTCTCATTTTCAAGGGTGTAGTAAATTTTGAAAATAAATATTCTAGGTACTCCACTGATCACCTCTAGTAAATATTTTAATATTTTTTAGAGAATATATAACTCTGGATTTTTTTGTCTGAATATATGGTAAACCATTCTCCAAAAAGGTAATGCTTACAAATCTTATAAGAATGCACCACAACTTTGAGTTCAAGGTAATGAGTGGGATAGTTCCTATCATGCATTCTAAGATTTTAGGAACCATGGGCCATCATGTGATATTACTGTATGAGAACACAACCCAAACTTGAAATCGATGTATCATAAAAAACCACATATATCTTACCAACCTTTGGAATAGTCAACACTAGCATAAAAGTAATAATTATATTAAACTCATCAAAATAATTCTAAAATTTTAAATTCCATAAGAAATTTACTCCCTTATGAGTGACAGTGGTCATCATAGAATCCAACTTTGATAAATATTTTTCATCCAGTTATAATATCCCTCTAAACACGTGAATCATCAAATCTCGAAAACCTTTCCTGGTTGTTACCATGTCATATAATCCTTCAACATCTTAGGATTGAATGAAATTATATGTTATGAGACCATGTGTCCAAAGAAATTTACTTCCTGAATACATAAATTTCATTTTGATATATTGGAATAAAGTTAGAGATCTCTAAAAATTTTTAGAAATGTTCTCAGAAGACCTACTTTGTTCTCATTGATTTTAGAGTAAAACAAAATTTCTTCCACAATGAGCACCATGAACTAGTCAAGGTACTTATTTAATAACATGGCCATCACCACTATAAACACTGAAAGATAATTTTTTTAGATTAAAATTAATTACATGGTACATAAAATGGCTATATCTAATTTTAATTTCATTATTTGAAATGTTAGATTATTTAATTCTCAACTCTTGGTAAATAGATCAATGTTCAAACATTGAAAATAAATTCTATCCTTTAAAATGATCAAACATATCATCAATCCAGGACAATATATATTTTTTATTTATCGTAACTCAATTTTGTTTCCAATAATCAACACAAATGTGAAGTGTCCCATCAGCTTTCTCTATAAAATGAACAGACACCGCCCAAGGAGACATAGTCAAATGAATAAATCATTTATCCAACAAATCATCTAAATGAGAATTAAAATAATTTAGTTTAATAGGTTTCGTGAAGTAAAAAATAAATAGATGTAGAATATTTAGATAGTACTGATTAAATAGAAAAATATACTTCCCTTACTGATGAAAATCTATAAAATTCATAAAGAAAATTTTTAAAAAACTAAATGACCACTGGAAGAATATTTCTTCTCAATGATTCTCACTCTAGATCCAAAGAAAACATAGATATTTCTCTACCCAGATCTAAAAAAGTAAGTTTATATTTACTCAACCTTGTGTCCCATCTCCCTATAAAACACGACACACCTCATCGAGTACAGTAAAGGAGACTCATCGAAGCTAGAAATAAATTTAAACTTTATGGGAAATTAGCCAATCCATTCCAAAAATATCATCTAAATTTTTCATGGAAATAACTAGAAACTCACATGTGACCCAAATCTTCATTAAAGAGATGGCACAAGAGGGGTATTATAGACCCTACTCTCCCTTCCTTTCAAGAGGCATAGGAATATACATCATAAAAGAAATTAGTTTCATGGGAAGGTTTAGTAAATTAAAAACATAATTCGATATAAATTAATGAGATGCACTAGTATCAAATATAGAAGTCACTAAAGATTAATCGATTGTGATGTTCCATCTCACTGTCACTAGACACGCATCAACTTTTATTCTTGAGTGACTACATTAACCAAATAATTTAGTACCTTTAGGTGTTGATGATCCAATTACATTTCACAGGAAGGGAAAGATATTATGGGACTTTTTTAGTTTTCTTGAGTGACTACTTGAACCATAGATCTTTGGGACATTAGTACAAACTTTTTTTAATACCCGACCTTTCCAAATTGGAATCAAGTCAAAGGGCCTCTTATTAACACCATATAATTTATGGAAGATTCATATTGTCTAGATACACCAAAATACTCACCATTCTTTTTTCCCTAAATGAACTCATATAACTTTCACTATGAGTAAGAGGAACACCAATCAACCCTAATATATCAGCCAGGTAAACCCCAGCCATCAACACTCTATCCATCAGATCTATATAAGAGGTGACCTTCAACATGAAAATATAAGATTGAATATTAGACCGATGACCCATATCGAATATATTATCCTTATTCTTCTCATTCATCACTACCTTAGTAAAAAATGAACAACTTTTGAAAAGAGATTTTCATATATAGTCATTTTCCTATCACCTTGTTGAAGGTTGAGGAACTATATAGTCTTTTCAAAAATCACTAAGTATGGATATAACTATTTTTGTGAAAAAATATTTAATGTATTTCAATTCCAAGTATTCATGTTTAATCATCATAACCACATAATACCGCCATCTCCTTCTAGTATCTTCAAGCTTGAAGGTAGAATATTTCTATTTTATGGAGTTTGGAATTTCCAAGAACTTTAAAAGAAAATCGATCTTATTAAACCAATCCTATTTCTATTGAGTACCATTTGAGGCTTATAAATAAAGTGGTTTATGATGAGGAGAATCTTGATCATGATCTATATTTTCATCCATTTGAGGATCCACTATTGGAGCATAAATGGTAATGGGTTCAGGTATCTGCCCTATATCTTAGATAACATGAACCACCTATTCAATGATATTCTGATCAAACATGGGGTTTTTTGTATTGTTTCTTTGGTATCTCCCTAATTAGGTATATTAAAATGTCTTCTTAGTGGCATGCTACTACACAAAAACAATAGTAAACATAAAAAAATAAACAAGGATACTCATATCATTTACTCATTCAAGAGATACAGGAACATGAATTCCATAAGATAGGATTTAGTTTTATAAGATTTCAAAATGGATAGATCAAATTTGGATAAAATATTAGAATCAAATCAATTCATTACTCAAAGATGATTTTCCCAAACACCCATGGTGACTTGAATCTCTCTATGATGAGAGCTGGTAAGTAACTCACTCGCAATTACCACATATGTCTAGAAAATCCTACCTTCTATATACCAGGACATCCTATAATATATAAAAACATCATGGAAAGATACTCAACTTATCCTTGATATCATTTTTTCATGAACTAGCCAGAATACATTGGTACATCAGTACCTGAGATGGCCCTTATATAGCTTGAAGGGCATTCCTGATCCCCATGGGTAGGCGACTAGAACCTAGCATTAACTAAGAGTCAAAGGGAATGTTTTTCCATAATAATAAACCATTGATATTTAAAAACATAAGATAAAATAATTAATAGTTAGTATTTCAAACATTCCTCAAGGGTAAAAGTACCATAATCAATTGGATAATGATCTCAAAATAACACCTCATCCAAAATATGACACAACATCCATCAAGAAAAGATCTCAAAAATGTCTTATAATAAGTGTACCATAGAACCGCTAGTCATGAACATCATTATAGGGATGAATCAAGCACAACCAAACCCTTTAAGTGGCACACCCCCTTTTCCTCAACTTGGCATAACAAAATCTACAAACACCCAAAGGAAAGTATAGGATGTGAGGAAAACATCACAATAGGATTCCACAAAATGTTCCATAAGTAATTCTAATAAAAATAAACCATTTATTATTTAATTTAAATAAATAAAATTCATGGAAAATCATTTCACTTTTATTATTCAAGACATGCTCTCAAATCAAGTAGACGAAAAATATATCAAAAATCGGCTTTACTAAAAAATTTCATAAATCAAGGGCATGAACATAAACTATTCTATAATCAAAAGAATGTAATATTAAAATAAAAACAAAGAACCTATCTCACAATACCTAAGGTTAGTTAGTTTATGGATTAAGGATCCTCACACTACTTAGTCAAATCACCATAGATCAAGATGTGTGCACATGTCCCTAAGGATCATGCCATCAAGATAATTAATCAACACCCTATACAAGGAAGTATTGTCGAGATTATTTTAAAAAATATTTTTCATCATAAATACATGGATTTAGAGTCCTAGAGTGATTATACTATTCACCTATTAACTACTTAAGTTTACATGTGCTTAAATAAATCAATAAATCAATCAATGATGGGAAATTTAAATTCAATCCATCATTTAGATTTCAAATTCCCAATTTCAAGTTTTAACATTATTTTTTAATTTGAAAATGAAATCATAGATTTTAATTAAATTAATGCCTTTAAAAATAAATTTTCATTTAAAGATATTTTTCTCAAGAATAAACATCAAATCATATCAACCCATCCTTTCTGAAAATCCAAATATATTTCTAAATCCTTTGAAAATAGGTTTTATTTCAAAAGTTTCATGAATTTTAAAATGAATCATCAAAATAATCTTAATTTAAGGTTTAAAAAATAAAAATTCATTTCAATTCAATAATACAATAAAGGTTTAAATTATATGGAAATCCTTATGAAACCACCTACCTTTTATCACATGATCAAATGATAAATTACCCAAAATAGTAATTTTTAACGGAGAATTTAATTTAGGGAAGATCAAGAAGGAATCTATATAACCATAATATATCGAATCTTGGTTTAGATACACCAAATACATAAGGATCCATCACTCCAAAATAATTATATAATGGAATAAGGGTGTATTCCAAATCAAATAGAATTATTTTTCTAGGGTGAGGTTAAATACATCCACTGGCACATCAATCTAGGAAGAAGAGAGGTTAGATCATCCAAAACACCTATTGAGATCCTCCAAAATACAAATTATTGGATTAGTATAGAATTGAAGGTTTTTATGAGTTAAAAATATATTTTATGATTTTAATTATAATTTTTATGGGATTTTGAATGCATTTTCATGGTTTTTTGGGTTAGGTTGCATGGTTAGTACTAACCGTGTGCCTAACTGTGTGCCCTCACAGGGGAATCTAGAGAGGGTTCATGGTTTGTAAACACTATTAGACTAACCATATTCCAATATTGGAAGCCCTTATTATCTAAGTCTATGTGGTTTTGAGGGGATTCCATATGGTTTGGACTAACCAGGCACCAATCATATGCCACTCTTCAGAACTATCACATAAAGTGCATAGTTTTCTTGACTGAACAACATGGTTTTACTTAACCATACTCTAACTTTGAATAACCCCTAAAAGATACCAATTTCTCAAAAATTCACAAGAAAAAGCTCCAAAAATGACCCAAACAAAGTATAATAAAAACAAGAGTTAATAAGTTTCTAAAAGCTAGTAACGGGATGTTATATTATAGAGTTTTTTAAATATATAGAACATGCTAGAATATTATAGATATAATTAATTATTATTAAAAGGTTTAATGCTAAAATTATATTTTACTATAGGTCGAGTAATAAATTTAAATTTATAATAAAAATATATAGATTGAGATTGAATTGAACTTTACATCCCATTATTAAATGTATGTCTATAAAGATATCGAACACTTATGAAAGGTATAGGATTTAAAGTTCACTTTGAGTGAATTATTTTTCTTTTCAATAAGGCTGACTAACTTAGGTGTGATATTATGTCAATATGTGTCGAGTTAATTGATAAATCTTATAGTATTGTTAAGAAAACATCCTCAAATTAATTCTGATGATTGTTCAAATTTTATTAATTCCCAAGAAATGTGATAATTATATTGGAAAAATGCACATTTTTGTATACAAATAATTAAGTGAAGATGATTTTATATTGATGAGTTTTGAAATTTATAATTTATTTCCAAATTAAATGAAATAGTATTTTGGGAATTGAAATTTAGAGTTATCGATTAGGCATTTTAACTTGAGTATTTTTTGCTTGGAAGTTGTATGATAATTTTGTAACTCTATTTATGGGTGATTACTAAAAAATATAGCTATTAATATCCTACCAAATACCCACATAAAACCACACATGTGGGACCCAAGGGTCAAAACACATGGTCATAAGGTATACTTAGCAATCCATGGTGGCATGTGAGGATTCATAGTTCCCTTAGAGAACGCATGGGTAAAGGTTCGTGAATTTAGAAAATAATGGTGGGTGGATATCTTCCATAGGGATATACATGGGTAGCACACTAGGGGGGACTTTCTGAGGCTCATCCCATATAAGTTTGTAAAGGTGTTTCCATGTGCCAACCTTGGGGTCATCTTGATAATTCGGTGGAACGGCTGTAATATTAAGTGATGAGAATTCGAATGAATCTTTAATGTGGGATCCTTCATCGCGTTACACTATTGATATATTTAAAAAATACATAAATAATCTGCACTATTTGATCCATTTAATGAAGCCCATCTAATATACATGGGATATCATCTTAGACCTAGAGCATTTACCTAGGGTTTCATATGCACCAAAGTTTATGGTTGATGCTCTCATGATTGAATCAAGATCAAAAATGTAATGATAATGAACACATGATATCATAGGTTTCTCAAAAATACTAGATAGATATCTGAGATATGTTCATTCATGAAATTCATTACTCAAAACAAAGTACTAGTTGGGTTATTCTTGCATCATATTTATATTCCACACCATCTAGAGATCAAGTCGATGTCATGGAAATGTTGTGTATCATCAATTTAATACACCAAAAGTTGGAAATTATAGTCCAATCTAATATGAAGACCAAATTTTAAAGAATATATGCTTAATGATGAAGGTTATTTTTTGAAATTGTGTTTTGTAAGTGATTTGATGAGTTCATGAAGAAATAAGTTGGTGTATATAATGGAGTAAGGTAGTGGAGTAAGTGAGCACTGCTCATCTATAAATAACATGACACTTTATTATTTTCACTTATCATCTTAACAAAAAAAATTAAAATATATGATATTAAAACATAACAGATAAAATTCTTTGAATTTTTGAAGAGTATTCCATGCACTCATGTTGTGATTTTCTAAGACTTCACATTCTCATGATAAAAAACTAAGTATTGTGAACCTTCACTTATGTTTTTTATATTTAATGTTTTTTAATGAATAAATAGTGAATAATCCCATGAATTCAAGAACCATGTGAGGTCTGGTTTCAAAATATTCATAGATTCAAGAAAAACCATGGTTGTGTACTCTTGATTATTGGAAGGAGAAGTGAAGTCTTAAGAAACATATTAGAATAATGAGTTGTATCTCAAGTTTTCCAGAGCTTAAAAAATGATTTTTACATTATACATGTGATAAAATAAAATAAAAATCATAGTAGGGTATGAATGAAAAAGTGAAGGTAGCACATGTTTGATTTCATGTACATACAATGACATTTTCATGTCAATACAAGTTTTAAATTGAGAAGACTGTGAATTGTTTCAAACATTAATGAAGAGTGATGGTCATGAAATATATTTTCCATATATAGTGTGTAGTGAGTTGAGACTGAGCTAATTAGTATTTCAAAAGGAATTTATATATGATTACTCAGTGTATTGTTATTGGACCATATCATTTGAAGATGAGTGGTCAGTAAGAAAGATTAGGAAGTTGTTAATTATTTTTTGGAGTTCTTGTAGTGATGTACATGTGTATATCAGGTATTTTTTTGTGTAGAATGATTTCATCTTAAGGAAATACAAAAGAAGATAGGTGTTAAAAATGATATTTCTATTAGTGGATCATACTTTCAATAAAAATGAAGTCTTTAGTGGGACTTTGGAGTAGGCTAAGGCCAGTGGGATACTAGTAACACTATGGTATGTAGTATAAAGATCCTCCTATAGGAATTATAATTTAGATAAAGATACTGTGAGATTGTAGGTTGATCACTTATATAGGTGGGAATGTGTGATCTCTAATGGGATTCTATAGTGGGAACACTATTATAATTGATGTTTATGGGGGTGCAACTTTACCTGGTTATAAAAACACCTTCATATAGTGATGAATCTGTAACTAGAGGATATAACTAGTTGTAGAGAAGAGTGGGTATTTTAAATACACCTTGTAAAATACTTATGTGTATTTATTTGTTTATTAGTACTACTTATATGGTTAGAATTATTATTAGAGATGAGGGATCAATACTTTAATAATTCATATAGGTTTAATTAAAAGATAAATAATTTTTAAAAATGGTGTACCGTTGATTCACCCCTCCCCCACCTAACAGATCCTTGGGTACTTTAGTTGGTGTCGTATAAAGGATACCGATAAATAAATAAGATATTAATGAGAAATGAAGAATATTAATTCAATTAATATTCAATTGATTCCTACTTTTAATGAAATGAACTACCATAGCAGGAAGAATAGGATGCATTCTTACCTTATATCTCTTATCTTGGAAGTGATAAATGCAACAACAGTGGGATTTCCATATATTTTTGAGGATGTTGTTATGAATAAAGTTAATAATATAAATCTATAAGTTGTTGTAATGGTTAAAAATAAAAACTTCATGGATTTATTATAAAATTTATACACTAAATTGATGGGTCTCCAAACTACCAAGTAGATCTAGGATAAGCTGAGAAGCAGTTATGAAGGCAAAATAAAGTTAATGAAACGAAGTTGTAAATATATATAAGTAATTTGTAGGATGATTAAATGGAATATTATCAAATCATTTATTACTATTTAATTATATTAAATGAGATAATAAGTTATATATATGAATTTGGTGAGAACATGTAAGAGTCAAAAATTGTGAAGAAATTTATGAGAAATTTACCTGATATATTTGACCCTAAGGTTTTAGCCTTAGAATATAGGGAATAAATTTAATTAGATGAGTTACAAAACATACTCATATATAATAAAATGAGAAAGGATCCAAATTTCAAAAAGAATATAGAAGATGAGATAGACTTTGAGTCTATAATAAAAGGTAGTCTCAAAGATGTTGAAGTTGAGGAATCGAGTGATTCTAATGATGATTAAGTAGATAAAGACCTCCATGAAATTTTTATCTTTTTTAAAGAGGGTTTGTAATGGGAAAATGTAAAGTAAAAATGAAATAACCCACTCAAGTGTTGCAATTATAATGGAATTGGGAACTTTTACCAGAATTTTCCAAAGAAAATAGAAACTGAATATGAATCTGATGAGGAAGGTAAGCAATTTTGAAAATAGAAAAATGAAAAGAAGGGAAAAAATTATTCTAAAAAATAAAAGAGGAATTTTATGATAATTTATGTATAAGATAATTCATTATTTGGCAGTTCTTTAATAGATGAACTTAGTTTCTTTACTCATGTTGAGAAAGGCTTTGATTCTTCAAGTAGTGATGATGATGGAGAAGAAATGACAGAACATAAATTCCAGTTGAAAGGTAAGTTGTAAGTATGTATCGAGGAGATAAAAAGTTTCTAAAAATAAAATAATACATTATTGAAGGATAATAATGAGGTTGGTACAGAAAAGGCATAAGTGATGAAGAAATAAAAATATTATGTTGATGAGATCAAGAATGAAAATCTTAGAGAAGCAGAATAAGAAAATATTATCGTCTTTCTTGAGGAGAATCTAGTTGTAAGGATAAAATAATTAGTTAAGACATAATAGATGTGGATTATTATATTAAATAATTTTAAAAAAGTCATATAAGACTATAATAAGTCTATTTAAGTTAAAGGAGAATAATCCCATGATAGTGAGATTATAGATTCTTACAAACAAGGTACATATGCTCCTAAAGAGGTTCAAAATAGGAATTTTATTGCTAACAGTGTTGGTGAATCTATGTCAATCAATAATTCAAGAGAGTGGCATTCAATAACATTAAATAACGAAAGGGAGATTCTAGGAAGACCATTCCCCCTAGGCATAAGCAATCTTGGTTTACAAAGAGGAAAACTTAGGTTTTATAGAGAATTTTATTAAAAAAATAAAAGATTATAGACCAAAGGATTTTAATTGTTTAATGGAAAGTATGGACATAAATCCTACTATTAATGGTATAACATTTAATTAATAGAAAACAAGAATTAATATATTGAGAAATATAATTAATAGATGAGAATAAATTATCAAATAAATAAAGTAGTGATCATAAATCCATAAACACTATCAATAAAAATAGGAATGATTTCTTAGAAGAAGTGTGTAGAAGAAGAATATTAGAAGGTGATAGAACTGAAGTATGCAAGACCAAATTACCTCAAGATATTCCTTATGATATAATATGGAAGAAAAATTAGAATGGAAAGTATTGGAATTCTTGTAAATTTTATAAGTAGTGTGAGACATAGAAAAAGGATGAAAATACAAAGAATAAATTTTTTATTATTTTTCTAGATCAATTGAAAATGGATAAAAAAATAGAGAAATAAAAAAATATATTTTATATGTGAGGGTAAGCAGGTTTTTTAGAAGAAAATGCTGAAAATCATTAGAATTCATCTACTGGTGATGATCTTGAAAATGAAAAGGATCATTATAAATAATTTGTTCATGACAAGAATAACTCTTCCAAATCTGAAATAAAAGGAAATAAGTATAGGGAAATTTTGAGAGCAAACTCTTAGCCAGAGTGTTATTTTGGAGGAACAAATAGGTCCCTCCTTATTCCCTTGTATATATATATTCTTTTGTACTAACAATCATGGAATTAAAAGATATGGATGCATCCCTTTTTAGGGAGCATATATTGTTTAAATCTATCAAATATTCATAATTTTATTAATATCCTAATCACTCTTAAATTCATAATCTAAATATTTTTCAAAAAAATTGATATCAAAAGAGAATTGATATTTTGATAAACAGGGGAGATATATTTTTTTGAACTTGGAATTTCTAATGTGTTTGTTTATATGAGTTTCAGATAAATGTTTTTCATAATTTTATTATTTGAGTATTTTTAAGGTATGAACTGATAGTTATCTGAGATTATTATCACATATATCATTTTTTATAGATAGCGTTGATCACCTTGGTTATAAACTCTTTTTTTATAGACCATATTTTCCCATGTAGACTTATAGTTTTCTAAATAAAGTCACTTTTTAGAATAAAATATGTGGCATCATCCTAAAGTGGGGAGAATATTATCATTTAGAAGGCGATAAGAAGATATGTTCTCAATGAATTATTTGAATTAATTGTCAATAATAGGAAAAAAAAGTATATATATTTATATATATGTATTATAAATAAATCTAAATTGGGAGATTTAAGTTCCCTTTTAGAGAATTGTATATTTTTTCAATAAGGTGGGAAATATTGGTTGTGAGAAGATGTCAATATGTGTTGAGTTAAGTGATTATTTTGAGAGTATTATTATGAAAACATCCTCAGCTTAATTGTGATGATTTTTGAACAATTACTAATTCCTAAGGAATGTGATAATTTCATTAGGATAATAGACCTTTTTTTCTACAAATAATTTAGTGAATATGATTTTATGTTGAAGAGTTTTGGAATTTATAATTGAATTCCAAATTAAATGAGAGAGGAGATTTAAATTTAAAATTGAGAGTTATGGATTTAGTATTTGAAGTAGAATTTATCTATCATGGAAGTTATATGATAAATTTTTTACTATTTATATGGGAGATTAATAAAAAAATATGGCTATCCATATCCAACCAAGGACCAACATAAAACCACACATGAGGGACCCAAGGGTCTAATCACATGGGGGGAAGGTCTACTCATATAGCCATAGTGGTAGGTGAGTATGTTTACATTCACTGGGAGTACATGGGTTAAGGATCTTGTATGAGATCAAGAATAATGGGTTCATAGAACCCATAGGGACATGCACAGATGGAGTGTTGGGGGAAAGAAAGTGTAGATCTCCCCATATTATGTGTGGGAAGGTGTGTCTAGGTTTAAACCCCAGTGACAACCTAATAATTTAGTGGAATGAGCTATAATATTATGTGATGATAATCTGAATTAATATTGAATGTGGGAACCCATAGAACACTACATTATATCTCCATTTAAAAAATACATAAATAATATCCATCATTTAATTTTTTTGATGAAGTTTTTCCAAATGACATAGGATGTTTTCTTAAACCTCAAGCCTTCCCTGAGGGTTTTTCATGCACCAAATTTCATGCATGATTCTCTAGTGATCAAACTGAGCTCATGATCAAGATAAAAAATCACATGATATCATAGGTTTCTCAAAAATTCTGGATAGATATTTTTGATGTGTTCTTTCATGAAATAATTACCTCAAACCAAAGTAACCATAGGGTTATGAATACATCAAAGTTACATTCCATGTCATCCAGAGATAATGTATAGCTCATGGTAGTGCTATATATCATTATTTGAAGCCACCACATTCCAAAAAATATAGTCTGAGAAAAGATAAAGGCCAAACCATAAGGAAAATATTATTAGTGATGATAGTGATTTTTAAAAACTGTGTTGCATAAGGTGAGTTGATGAGCATGGGTAAAATTGAGGTAGTGTACATAGATAAGTAAATTAGTTGATTTATTCAGTACTAATAATTAATAAATACCCTATACCTCACTCATTTTAACATATAAACTTAACAAAAATTTGAGAAGATTTTTTAGAGTGAAAAATATTAGCGAAAATGCTTTTAATTCCTGAATAGTGTTCCAATAATTTGTGTTGTACTTTTCTAAGCCTTCATGTTCACATGATAATGAACTAAGTATCATGAAATTTTTATTTTTTTCCTACATTTGAATTATTTTGATGAATAAATTATGAAGAAACATAGTAACTCAATAACCATGTTAGTTATGGTTCCATAAGCTTCATAGATTCATGAAAAACTAAGGTTGTGTACTCTTTATTACATGAAGGATAAGTGAAGTCTATAGAAACAGACTAGTATAATTAGTTGTATCATAAGCTTTCCAGGGTTTTAGAAATTAATTTTTCATGATACATGTGATAATATAAATTCATAATCATAGTAGGGTGTGAATGAAAAATTGAAGGTAATATATGTTTGATTTCATGTATATACAATTTCACTTACATGTAAACGCCATATTGAAATTGAGAAGACCATGAATTGTTTCATACATGTATAAATAGTGATGCATATGAAATATATTTTCATGTATAGTGTGAAGTGGGTTGATATTGATTTGAAAATTAATTTAGAAGGAATTCATATTTGAGTTATCAGTGTATTAAGATCAGTCCATATCATTTGAATATCAGCTAAAAATGAGCAAGATAAGTTGGTTTTTAATCAATTTCTAAAGTTCTTGAAGTAATGTATAGCAGTAGATCCAGTGATCATATTTTTTGGTGGAAAAAAATTACATCTTGAGATAGTGAAAAAGTATTCATAATAAAACAGAAATTTTTCTATGTGTGGATTATAATTTAAAGATAAGTGGAAGTATCCATTAGGACTCTTGAGTAATAAAAATATAGTGGGATACTGGTAACACTATGGTATGTTGTATAAAGATCTTCCCATGGGACTTCGTAGTTATAGAAATATGCAGTAGAACTCTATGTAAATCACTTGTATAGGTGGGAATGTGTGATCTTTAGTGGGACTCTAGATTGGGAACACTGTGGGACTCAGTATTGATGGGAATGTGACTTTACATTATTGTAACCACCATTATATAGTGAAGAATTTTTAATGAGGGGGAATAATTGGTTACATAAATTAGTAGGTATTTTGGTTGAACCTATAAAATCCTTGTATATTGTTCTCAATTAATTAAGTTTTCTTACAGGGTGAGGCTGAGGATAAAAGATGAGGGATCGAGTCCCCTATAACGACCCAAAATTTTGTCAATGTAATTTCCATTATTATATTTATAAAACACTTACATCTCATATGGATCCCAATTAAAACATCATTCTCACAAATGAAGAATGAATCAAGTAATATTTATAGAAATAAAAAAGATTATACCAATAAAATGGCAACCTGGCCATTAGGAATAGTAATACATCCAACATAACAGTAACCTCACCTATGAAAGTATAAATAAAATTGATGTATCATATAAATTAAAATATGATATAATTATATCATATTGTAAGTAAATAAATGTTTTAAAAATTATAAATAGAGTGTTGGAATTTTTTAGAAATGTAAATGTTTATTTATAATTTTATAATGAATATAATGATTCAAATTAAAATTTAATTTCATAACATATATTCATAAAATTAATATTTCATTATATTATAATTATAAGATAATTTTATGATACCTTAATCAATTTTCCAAAATTTCATAAAATCGGTTATAAAATTAAAACCGGTATTTTTCGAATAAATGATGATTTACATTAAAAATAAAATTTTCCATATTTAGAAAAAAATCATAAAATGGATTCTATTTTGGAAATATAAACATTGTAAATTTATTGGGTTAATTTTTTGGGATTTTTCTAAAATAGTTGAATTTTTAGTGAATAGTGAAATATGATAACTTACGATATAAGATAAATACATGAATTTTTAAGTCATTGTTAATGTATAGATGATGTAAGCACTATTATCTCAAAATAAGATTCTCTCTTTACTGTATATATTCATGTTAAATAAAACTATTGATATCCTTGATCCAAAATAAAAAATTAATGAATAAAATAATCAAAAAAACACTCCTCTCCTCCACTATAAATTCCACCACTAACCACCTCTTCTCATCGCACATCAAAATCCTTGAATATTTTCTAAATTTTTCCCAATTCCCATATCAATACTATTCCCCACATCCAAGATCTTATTTTCTCAACAAAATACCAAATCCAAGTGCCTTAAGGAGGTTCTCAATGAGACAATATTCAAGAGGTAAAATCCTATTTCTTTCTCTTTTAATTTCATAACTTTTCTTCCACTCTCCTCACCTTGACTATCCAAAAACATCATGATAACTCTAGTATTATATATCTACTGTAATCTTATTATGTTAATGGAATATCTATAATCTAATATCTTCTCTTCATTTGTTATTCTAAAAATGAAAACATTATCTGTGAGGTATCGATTCACCGCCATCGTAGATGATGATTTTTCGTTTTCCAGTACCTCCTTCAAGGCTGGACATAAAACCATTATTATGGTTAAAGAATATTTTAATATAAATATTATAACTTTTTTCATTTATATAAACCAATATATAATAATGATGTTAAATAAAATGATACGAGTCTGTGATGTTCGTAAAAACGACCAAAATAAATTAAAATGTTTTCATCAACATTTTATCTAATAAATCATCCTCATTCCATATAACAAAATTATATATGAGACCATTTTAACTTAGGTAAGTTCATTAATAACACATAATTTCAATTCTAGATATTTAATCTCATTATACATGAACTTCCATAATTATATACAAGTAAACCTATATGAAACTAAGAAATAGAACACTCCCAAAACAACAAAAATAAAGTATATATTTCATCAAAATAGACATAAACATACTTAATAGAATTTATATAAATTAGAGAAATATATAAGAGGTTATTTATTTAATAATTAATTAATCTAATTTTATTATCTATTATATTAAAATGATGAAATAATTCATACATAAGGTAAGAGGATTCTTGAACCTAATTATTTTTCTTTGGGTTATTCCTATTTCATGCCAAATTTTAGTGTGAATAATACTTGATTTTTTCTGAAATATAATTTCATTGTTCTTACCTCTTATTTTCTTTGATATACATGTTTTGAACATAGTTTATGATAAATATAAATATTTTCCAAACGAATTCTTCTTCAAAAAAACATCTTGACTTTTATTGAGATTGTTTCTTCTTCACTCGAGATTGATGATTATTATACCAAGTATGATTTTCCTTTTTTTCCTTTGGGAACCCAAAAGTTTATTCCTAAATATATGACTTATTAAATCCTTATGCAACCCATTCCTATCAATGGTTTATTCCATAATTATTATTATTATACATTCTATGTGACATGTATGATTAAGTAAATGTTGTAATGTGATAGGTGTTTAGTCAATAAGGTTATCTTACGACTTATCCATTCCTTATGGTTTTATGTTTTGAAAATCACAGACACTTTTTCTTAAGTTATGTTTTTGGTTTCTTAAGTTCTATTTTTTTAAGATCAGGAATTGTCATTCCATTATACTTAGAGATTTATCATTATGATTTTCCATTTTGTTATACTTACAAGTTTCATTATTATGTTTTTTCATACTGTCTTTGTGATACTGATTCTGGTGCATAAGTGATATCATCTTCGTGATACTGAATCCGGTGTATATGTGATTCTATTTTATGATTCTGAATCTGGTTCAAATGTGATTCTGTTTTATGATTCGAAATATGGTGAAAATGTGATTTTGTTTTATGATTCCAAATCCGGTGCAAATGTGATTCTGTTTTATGATTCCAAATCTGGTGCAAAAGCGATTCTGTTTTCTGATTCCAATTCCGGTGTATAAGTGATTCCAATTTTATGATTCCGATTCCAGAATAAATTTGATACCAGTTTCTCATTCCGATTTACTTTTCCTTATGAATCTATTTTCTTGATAATGTTTTTCTTAACAATCCATTTTTTTAATAATGTTAGGGTTTGTGGCATCCCGCCTTTTTATTACCTAACATTTTGTTACATTTTACAAACATAGGATCTTTAAAGTCTAGTGTCTTGGAAATCAGGAAAAAAAATACTTGAAAACAATACAAAACATTCTTCTAAACCCCTTGTAAGGCTTCATCATAGGTTCATCTTATGTAAAATTACTACATGTCATATCCTGGAGACATACATCAAGGTAAAGGGTGAGCAGAAGGCCCAGTAAGGGTAAATAAGGGAATCAGTGTACTTGTGATATCAATAAGAACTTGAATAAAAACATAAAGACATGAGAAATGGAAGTATAGGCGTATAATAATGAAAATAACTTGAAACATAACTTGAATATGTGGCTAAAACTGTAACATACCAAGTAAGTAATGAATAATAGATATTTTTACCTATGTCTATTAATGATTAAGATAGTGTTATAGAGGCTTAAAATGAAAATAAATACAATCTTATGCATGGAATACACTAATATTCTTAAAAGATTGTTTTACTGCCTTTTGATGGAAAACCATTTTTGAATCTATATTTTGACAATTTTATAAACTATGTTTGTCAAAATAAACTTATTCTTTATGATTGGGACATCAAAATTTACCTTGTGTGGATTTTTGGTATTTTTCTGACAATGTTCATTTTTTTTAATGAATAGTGAAAAATACTGCATTTACATCAAAACTGCTTTTTAATCTAATTTATTTATATGATTATATTATGTTTTGAATTGGTTTTTAAGTGAAATTAGAATATATTTTTACCATTTTATCCAATGGTGGTCATTGGAATCAATTTCACTTTGAAATTAGACTTAAACTGGTGTCAATCTTTTGATACTTATTGTTTCATAAAAACATGCTATTTGCTCTGACAGCGGGAATTAATTATTAAATTAATTAATGTGACTTATATGATTTTAATTTTGTAAAAAAGACTTCATTTTTGAATTCGGAATATCAATTATATCTTAGGGTGAATTTTTGGTAATTTTCTGAAAAACTTCAATTTTTTGATGAATAGTGAAACCACTAAGTGGTAATCAAGAAAACTGATTTTTCAGTTAAATAAAAGTTTACCACTAATGTGTATTGAATTTTTAAAATCCTACATACATGGTTTTCATTAAGAATTAAAATTTGGTTCAATGAGATTAAAAAAAAATTGGTGAATAGTAACTTATTAAGTTTTTAATCGCGATTAGTGGTAATTAGTGTAGTTTAAGGTATAAATAATGCTTTAATAATATGAAATGACCTAGAAACTTGTCCCAACCTTATTGGTTGTGTCATGGTAGACCAAGACAAGCCATGGGTCAACTTGGGGACCCCATGGAGACATTTTGGTTGGGAAATGACATAAATAACTTTTTATTTAATGTAAAAGTAAAAATGACACAAACATAATACGTTTTACGAAAACAATTTTTACATGGGGTTATAAAGATCAGATATTTGATTATAAATAGTCATTGGAAAGATAAAAAGATTTCCTACATAATAGTATTTGTTTTATGATTTTTAGACATTAAATAAATTAAATTATTTATGACATAATAATGATACAGCGATGACATCATTATTTGACGATTTAAATAAAATGGAAAGATAATGTAAAATCTATGAACTACACATGGCCAAAACCAATTGGATGAGTGGATTTCGAACCCTTATCACCTTATCCTTGAATTATATCAATGTGGGACCTTTTAAAACCGAAACACATTTTCAAATAAAGTAATATTTCTCTACTTTCCAAAAGTGCCCCTCCCCTCCTCTTATAAAAGGCCCCCACCTCTACCTCATTTCACACACTCCTCAAGCCTTTGGCTCGGCCAAACCCTGCCCATTTACTCTCTCCACATCCCTCTACTCATCCTAGAGGATTCCCTTTGGGCAGAATCCTTTCAAAGCAAGCCTTTAGGCTCAAATCAAAAGGAGTTACACTTTTAAAGGTAATTCATTCTCTCATGTTCATTTGTTTTATTTTGCTTCTCCAACCCCCTAAACTCTTTTTATTTACATATTTTGTAACAACACCAGTATCTGCAATATACTAGGATGTTGTTATAATATTTATTTGAGCTACACTCTCACACAACTACATCAAATGGTTAAAGAATATACAGTTTCCGTGGATGGAGAAATTCTGCCTCCCGAAACGATGATTGTTCAATACTCATTTAACACCTTCAAAGGTGGCCATTATGATGTCACTATTTTTATATATGATATATAATATGTTTATTTTTTCCTTAAGCTTCTGTTTTTTTTTCATTTTGGGCATACCTTTATGGTTTCCATTATGGGTAAACACGATATCTTCATTTTAGGAAGTGCGGACTACCACCCCCTGAAAGTGATTTGATTCGTTAATACCATATGTGGGATGTGTAAAGGATAAAGTTAATGATATTATATATGTTATTATACTGGAATTATAATATACTCTTATATCATTATGATTCCATTCCAGAAAATATGAAATAGAAATGGAAGTAGCGTTCATGCGTACGTACGGCTTACCGTCTCCATGAACGGTGCATTTCATTTCTTACCTCTAAATGTGATGTAATATTATAAATACATGTATATGATGAATATATATGATATATATGTTATCCAAATCATTAATATCATTCTGGATATAACGAACCTATGACCAAATTAACAACATGTAAGTGTAAGAAGTCTATTTTTGACTTAAGAACCAAATACCGACAAAATGAACATTATTAACTTAAATGATTACATGATGTTCATAACATGGTATAAAAGGAATAATTAACATGAAAAAGATTCTTAAGCAAGTAGAGATTAACTCAAGTTTATTATTCAGGAGATTAAAGAATGGTCGGGTCAAGTCGGATACGAGGTATGGGACTTCGTCTCAATCTCCTTTCATTGAGGCATATCTTATTTTATACACAACTTTCTTTTATACGGTGTATAAACCCCTTTGACTTTTACGTATATTCAAAAGGAATCTTTTTTATACGAAGCGTTTACTAAACGACAAAAGGGAATGTTTTTGTTGTACGTATGCGGCGACAATGACTTCTCCGCCGTCGTGACCGTTATTTGAGCTTCGGCTTCCTCTACAAGCCATACCTTCTTTTTAGAAGAAAAATAAATACCATGTTTTACTTTTCTTTTATTTTTGTATTCAAAATGGTTTTCACAATGTTTTTTGTGTTGTATTGATATATTGTGATTGAAATGTGGAAATGTTATGTTTCCTTTATGCATGTTTTATGTGATACGATTATGTTATGGTTCTTGGGAATTATTATGAAGACGGGTGGTTCTGTGATAAACTAAGGGCGGGTGAGCCCGATATAGCTCTCCAATGCATTGGGTAACGTGAAGGAGTGAAACGTTAAGGTTTCTCCGAAGAGATTTATGGAATATACTGTGATGGGTATTCCAAACATAACCAAGAGGGTTACTCCCTACGTAAGAATGTTATGAATGCCTCAAGTTACCTTTATGTCTTATGATTTCTATGATTTATTCATGATTTTATGAGGTATGTTAAAGTGTCTATGTTTTATGGGTAAAGTATGATTTCATTCTTATGTATATATGAACTCATGTTTCCTTTCCATGTTTTTTTTATATAACCCATACTGAGTTTTTATGCTCATCCCATGTTTTTGAAATGTTTTTCACAGGTCAAGGGAAAGGTACATGATAAGATGATAGAGTCAAGGATGTGTCAAGAAATAATCCATGTTTTATTTTAAATGTGTTTCCATTGATGGGAATGAAGAATACTATCTTTATGTAACCACTTTGTTTATATGTGGAATGTAATGCAGGTTTTATGATCTAATTCTCTAAAACTCTAAACCCGAAAAGATCCTCAATGTGTAATCTTGTAATAACTCAAGATTAAGTAAGGTTTAAGGCTGGGGCCTTATAGTTGGTATCAGAGGTCGGTTTAGATAACTTTAGGAGTTAGAATTCTATTAAATGATTATCCAAAAATATTTGTTTTTGAAATGATATAGCATTTAAAGATTACCATGTTGCTTCATCTAAGACATGTTTGTTCAGAATGGTTTTCCGCAGAGGAAACAGGGAAGCAGTGCTAGGAAGGCATATAGAAGGAAATAACCTTCCGAATTAGCATCCAGAAATGGTCGGAATTGGAACTGAACAGTTTGTTGCAGTAATGGCGCAGTTGACTCAAGCGATAAATGGCGGTGGTATCCATACACAAGATCAGCCAGACCAACCGCAGAGGAACATGTCAGTGGTGGAACATTTCATGAGGCAACATCCACCATCATTCAGAGGATCATCTGACCCTGTGCTAGCTGAAGGGTGGATTAAAGCACTGGAGAATATTTTTGATGTCATGGGGTGTTCAAAAAATCAAAAGGTCAGTCTTGCTATTTACCGTTTGGAGGGTGAAGCAGATCAGTGGTGGTCTATGGTTAAAAATATCAGGGACGCCGATGAGATTGATGCTCTTGACTGGGATGAATTCAAAGGTATGTTTCTTGAGAAGTATTTTCCTAAGGCTGTTCGACTTAGGATGGAAAAGCAATTCTTGGAATTGAGGCAAGAGGAAGACTCAGTGGCTTCCTATGAAGAAAGGTTCACTCGATTGGCAAGGTATGGTCCAAATTTTATCTGGGACCTTGATAGTAAAATCAATCGTTTTTACTCAGGATTAAAGCCAAAATATCGAAGGGCATTATCTTCTCATGAGTTTAAAAGTTATGAAAAGCTTGTTTGATGTGCTGAGAAGGTGGAAATGGAGTTTGCCGATGACCAAGTTTTCTATAACAACCAGCAGAAGAAGAGACCGAGGTGGCAGGAGAAAGGTAAGAATTCTTCAAAAAAGTCTGATGGTAAGAGAACTAAGTTTCCAGTTTGTGATAAATGTGGCAAAAGGCATGCTGGGGAATGTCTTCTGAATTCTGGGAAGTGCTACCGATGTGGTAAGATGGGACATAAGGCTCGTGATTGCACTGAAAAGGATCAAGGTGAAGGTAAGAACAAATTTGATTTACAGTTAGTGAAATGTTATAAGTGCAATGAGATGGGTCACTATGCAAACGAGTGTCCGAAAAGGAGCTTGAGTGATGGGAAGCAGTTAGACTACAAGCAGAAAGGGGTGGTGAAATCCTTTGCAACTACTTCAGCAGATGTCGGGTCATCAAATGAAGTTGTATCAGGTACTTTGTTTATTTTTTCAGATTATTCCAGTGTGTTGTTTGATTCGGGGTCTACACATTCTTTCATCTCTGAAACCTTTTCTAGTAAAATGGGAATACCATCCCAAGAAATGACTCCTGAACTTTTGGTAAAAACACCTGGGGGAATGTTGAGGCAAAAAGAATTTATAATAATCTTCCTATCCTTATCTGTGGAAAGAACCTACTTGCAAACCTTATTGTTCTACCTCTAGTAGAGTTTGATGTTATCCTGGGTATGGATTGGCTCTCTATTTACCATGCTAAGATTGACTGTAGATATAAAGAAGTTTCTTTTCAGAAAGACTTTCAGTTTGTTTACAAGAATGAACCCTTACTTTTGATAACATATCAAGAGGCCGAGAAACTTGTAAAAGATGGAAATGAATGTTACCTTGCACACGTCGTTGAAAATAAAAGAACTGTTCAGATTAATGATATGCCAGTGGTAAATGAGTATCCTGATGTTTTTCCTGATGAGTTGCCTGGAATAATACCAGATCGGGATGTTGAGTTCACTGTTGACTTAGTTCCTGATGCTAAGACAATTTCAAAACCCCGTTATCGAATGGCACAAATTGAACTTTTAGAGTTGAAGGAGAAATTGCAAGATTTATTAGAGAAAGGTTTCATTAGACCTAGCACATCACCATGGGGTGCTCCTGTTTTATTTGTTAAAAATAAATATGGTTCTATGAGACTTTTCATTGATTATAGAGCCTTGAATAATATCACTGTTAAGAACAAATATCCTTTGCCTCATATCGATGATTTGTTTGATCAGCTCCAGGGAGCTCAGTTTTTTTCAAAGATTGACTTGAGATCGGGGTACCATCAGCTGAAGGTAAAGGAGGTAGACATTCCGAAGACCACGTTCCGTACAAGATATGTCCAGTATGAATTTGTAGTAATGCCTTTTGGGCTAACCAATGCACCTGCTGTATGCATGGACTTAATGAATAGAATTTTCCATGAGTTCTTGGATAAGTTTGTGGTGGTTTTCATTGATGATATTTTGGTGTTTTCTAAAAGTAAAGAGGAGCATGAAAAACATTTAAGGGTTATCTTGCAAACCTTAAAAGAAAAGAAACTGTATGGGAAATTCAGCAAGTGTGAGTTTTGGTTGCAACAAATTTCTTTCCTTGGTCACATTGTTTCTAAAGATGGAATAACTGTTGATCCTGCAAAAACAAAAGTTGTGGAAGAATGGCCAAGACCCACAAATGTAACCTAGATTCGTAGCATCCTTGGTTTGGTGGGCTATTACCGAAGGTTTGTTAGAAATTTTTCACGGTTATCTAGTCCAATGACTAAGCTAACTCAGAAGGGTGTTAAGTTTATCTAGACAAAATAATGTGATGATTGTTTTCAGGAATTGAAAAGAAGATTGGTAAATGCTCCAGTTTTGGAACTACCTTCCAGGAATGGTGAGTTTGTTATATACAGTGATGCTTCATTGAAAGGACTTGGTTGTGTCCTAATGCAGAATGATCAGGTAATTGCTTATGCTTCACGACAGTTGAAAACTCATGAGGTAAATTACCCTACACATGATTTGGAACTAGCTGCTGTTGTTTTTTCTTTAAAAATTTGGAGGCATCATTTGTATGGAGTAAAGTGTGAAATATATACCGATCACAAAAGTTTAAAGTATATATTCACTCAGAAAGAGTTAAACATGAGACAAAGGAGATGGCTGGAATTAATCAAGGATTATGATTGTACAATTCATTACCATTCGGGAAAAGCAAATAAAGTGGCTGATGCTTTGAGTCGAAAAAGTAATGATTCATTAACAATGTTGCGTTTAGAACGTGATCCTTTGGTTAAGGATTTGATGAACTTTGTCATAGAATTTGTTGGTGCAGGAAGTCCTTCTGTTTTGTTTCAGGTATCAGTGAGATCATCTCTATCAGATAGAATCAAGCAAGCATAGAAGCAAGATAGTGAGTTGCAGAAAAAGGCAGAGCTAGTTCAGAAAGGTAAGTTGCCTGAATTCAACATTGATAATGATTGCATTTTGAGATTTGGGAAGAGATTGTGTGTGCCTTGTGATTCACAGTTGAAGAGAGAGTTGTTATGTGAAGCTCGTAGTTCTCCGTTTTCAGTTCATCCGGGCAGTACTAAGATGTATAGAGATCTGCGGGAGTATTACTGGTGGGATGGAATGAAAAGAGATATTGCTGATTTTACTATGAAGTGTTTGACTTGTCAGCAGGTTAAAGCAGAGCGGCAGTTACCGAAAGGGATGCTTCAGCCTTTACCAGTGCCAGAGTGGAAATGGGAGAATATATCCATGGAATTTGTTGTTGGATTACCGAAGACATCTCGAGGTAATAATGAAATCTGGGTTATTGCTAATCGCTTGACCAAATCTGCTCATTTCCTTGCTATACGAGATACTTTATCTCTTGATCAACTTTCCCGTTTGTATCTTAAAGAGATAGTCAGGTTACATGGAGTTCCTCTATCCATTGTATCGGATCGTGATCCCATGTTTACTTCTAACTTTTGGAAAGGCCTTTAGAAGCCGTTGGGTACTGAATTAAATTTTAGTACAGCTTTTCATCCTCAATCAGATGGGCAGTCAGAACGAACAATTCAGACATTGGAGGATATGCTACGAGCTTGTTCTATGGATTATCAGGGAATTTGGGACCAACATCTTTCTTTGGTTGAGTTTTCATATAATAACAGTTTTCATTCCAGTATACAAATGGAACCATTTCAGGCATTATATGGGAAGCGGTGTCGAACTCCAGCTTTCTGGGATGAAGTGGATGAAAGGAAGTTGATGGGACCAGAATTGGTAGAAGAGATGGCAGAAAAAGTTCAGCTGATTCAGAAACACACGAGAACAGCTCAGAGCAGGCAGAAGAGTTATGCGGATAACCGGAGGAAGGATCTATCTTTCGAGGTAGGTGATCATGTTTTTCTCAAGGTTTCTCCTTGGAAAAGTGTGATGAGATTTGGTAAGAAATGAAAGTTGAGTCCAAGGTTCATTGGACCATACAAAATTCTGGAGAGAGTTGGATCAGTTGCATACCGAGTGGCTTTACCTCCGAGTTTATCTCAGGTACACAATGTTTTTCACATTTCGATGTTGAGAAAGTATATGCCAGATCCATCTCATGTTTTGAGTCCAGAGGTAGTTCAGCTGGAAGAGAACCTATCTTATGAGGAACAACCGGTCCAGATTCTTGACCACAGGGAGCAAGTGTTAGGGAATAAGGTGATTCACTAGGTAAAGGTTTTGTGGAAAAACCACATGATTGAAGAGGCAACATGGGAATCTGAAAATGCAATGAGGGATAAGTACCCCCATTTATTCGATAAGTAAATAAATTGCGGGGACATAATTTTATAAAGGGGGGAAGGATGTAACATACCAAGTAAGTAATGAATAATATATATTTTTATCTACGTATATTAATGATTAAGATAGTGTTATAGAGGCTTAAAATGAAAATAAATACAATCTTATGCATGGAATACACTAATATTCTTAAAAGATTGTTTTACTGCCTTTTGATGGCAAACCATTTTTGAATCTATATTTTGACAATTTTATAAACTATGTTTGTAAAAACAAACTTATTATTTATTATTGGGACATCAAAATTTACCTAGTGTGAATTTTTGGTATTTTTCTGACAATGTTCATTTTTTTAATGAATAGTGAAAAATTCTGCATTTTACATCAAAACTGCTTTTTAATCTAATTTATTTATATTATTAGATTATGTTTTGAATTGTTTTTGAAGTGAAATTAGAATATATTTTTACCATTTTATCCAATGGTGGTCATTGGAATCAATTTCACTTTTAAATTAGACTTAAACTGGTGTCAATCTTTTGATACTTATTGTTTCATAAAAACACGCTATTTGCTCTGACAGCGGAATTAATTATTAAATTAATTAATGTGACTTATATGATTTGAATTTTGTAAAATAGACTTCATTTTTGAATTCTGAATATCAATTATAGCTTAGGTTGAATTTTTGGTAATTTTCTGAAAAACTTCAATTTTTTATGAATAGTGAAACCACTAAGTGGTAATCAAGAAAACTGATTTTTCAGTTAAATAAAAGTTTACCACTAATGTGTATTGAATTTTGAAAATCCGACATACATGGTTGTCATTAAGAAGTAAAATGTGGTTCAATGAGATTAAAAAAAAAAATTGGTGAATAGTAACTTATTAAGTTTTTAATCGCGATTAGTGGTAATTAGTGTAGTTTAAGGTATAAATAATGCTTTAATAATATGAAATGACCTAGACACATGTCCCAACCTTATTGGTTGTGTCATGGCCGACCAAGACAAGCCATGGGTCAACTTGGGGACCCCATGGAGACATTTTGGTTGGGAAATGACATAAATAACTTTTTATTTGATGTAAAAGTAAAAATGACACAAACATAATACGTTTTACGAAAACAATTTTTACATGGGGTTATAAAGATCAGATATTTGATTATAAATAGTCATTGGAAATCTAAAAATATTTCCTACATCATAGTATTTTTTTAGGATTTTTAGACATTAAATAAATTAAATTATTTATGACATAATAATGATGTAGCGATGACATCATTATTTGACGATTTAAATAAAATGGAAAGATAATGTAAAATATATGAACTAAACATGGCCAAAACCAATTGGATGAGTGTATTTAGAACCCTTATCACCTTATCCACGAATTATATCAATTTGGGACCTTTTAAAACCGAAACACATTTTCAAATAAAGTAATATTTCTCTACTTTCCAAAAGTGCCCCTCCTCTCCTCTTATAAAAGGCCCCCACCTCTACCTCATTTCACACACTCCTCAAGCCTTTGGCTCGGCCAAACCCTGCCCATTTACTCTCTCCACATCCCTCTCCTCATCCTAGAGGATTCCCTTTGGGCAGAATCCTTTCAAAGGAATCCTTTAGGCTCAAATCAAAAGGAGTTACACTTTTAAAGGTAATTCATTCTCTCATGTTCATTTGTTTTATTTTGCTTCTCCAACCCCCTAAACTCTTTTTATTTACTTATTTTGTAACAAAACCAGTATCTTCAATATACTATGATGTTGTTATAATATTTATTTGAGCTACACTCTCACAAAACTACATCAAATGGTTAAAGAACATATGGTTTCCGTGGATGGCGAAATTCTGCCTCCCGAAACGATGATAGTTCAATACTCATTTAACACCTTCAAAGGTGGCCATTATGATGTCACTATTTTTATATATGATATATAATATGTTTATGTTTTCCTTAAGCTTCTGTTTTTTTTCATTTTGGGCATACCTTTATGGTTTCCATTATGGGTAAACACGATATCTTCATTTTCGGAAGTGTGGACTACCGCCCCCTGAAAGTGATTTGATTCGTTAATACCATATGTGGGATGTGTAAAGGATAAAGTTAATGATATTATATATGTTATTATAATGTAATTGTAATATACTCTTATATCATTATGATTCCATTCCAGAAAATATGAAATAGAAATGGAAGTAGCGTTCATGCGTACGTACGGCTTACCGTCTCCATGAACGGTGCATTTCATTTCTTACCTCTAAATGTGATGTAATATTATAAATACATGTATATGATGAATATATATGATATATATGTTATCCAAATAATTAATATCATTCTGGATATAACGAAACTATGAACAAATTAACAACATGTAAGTGTAAGAAGTCTATTTTTGACTTAAGAACCAAATACCGACAAAATGAACATTATTAACTTAAATGATTACATGATGTTCATAACATGGTATAAAAGGAATAATGAACTTGAAAAAGATTCTTAATAAAGTATAGATTAACTCAAGTTTATTATTCAGGAGATTAAGGAACGGTCGGGTCAAGTCGGATACGAGGTATGGGACTTCGTCTCAATCTCCTTTCATTGAGGCATATCTTATTTTATACACAACTTTCTTTTATACGGTGTATAAACCCCTTTGACTTTTACGTATATTCAAAAGGAATATTTTTTATATGAAGCATTTACTAAATGACAAAAGGGAATGTTTTTGTCGTACGTATGCGGTGACAACGACTTCTCCGCCGTCGTGACCGTTATTTGAGTTTCGGCTTCCTCTACAAGCCATAACTTCTTTTTAAAAGAAAAATAAATACCATGTTTTACTTTTCTTTTATTTTTGTATTCAAAATGGTTTTCACAATGTTTTTTGTGTTGTATTGATATATTGTGATTGAAATGTGGAAATGTTATGTTTCCTTTATGCATGTTTTATGTGATACGATTATGTTATGGTTCTTGGGCATTATTATGAAGACGGTGGTTCCGTGATAAACTAAGGGCGGGTGAGCCCGATATAGCTCTCCAATGCATTGGGTAATGCGAAGGAGTGAAACGTTAAGGTTTCTCCGAAGATATTTAGGGAATATACTGTGATGGGTATTCCAAACGTAACCAAGAGGGTTACTCCCTACGTAAGAATGTTATGAATGCCTCAAGTTACCTTTATGTCTTATGATTTCTATGATTTATTCATGATTTTATGAGGTATGTTAAAGTGCCTATGTTTTATGGGTAAAGTATGATTTCATTCTTATGTATATATGAACTCATGTTTCCTTTCCATGTTTTTTTTATATAACCCATACTGAGTTTCTATGCTCATCCCATGTTTTTGAAATGTTTTTCACAGGTCAAGGGAAAGGTACATGATAAGATGATAGAGTAAAGGATGTGTCAAGAAATAATCCATGTTTTATTTTAAATGTGTTTCCATTTATGGGAATGAAGAATACTATCTTTATGTGACCAATTTGTTTATATGTGGAATGTAATGCAAGTTTTATGATCTAATTCTCTAAAACTCTAATCCCGAAAAGATCCTCAATGTGTAATCTTGTAATAACTCAAGATTAAGTAAGTTTTAAGGCTGGGGCCTTATAAAAACATTTCATTTAGACATTCATGAACATATCACCACGGTCCATCCCCACAGTGTCATAAAAATTTCCAAGATTATTCACCAAGGTATCATGAAACTTGTCATCTCTCGAGATTAATTCTTTACCCAATGAATTGAAGCGCTATCAGGGAATACCCTTAATATGTATTTAATTTCATGTTATCCACATATATTATAATCAAAAATTTCATAAATAACCCATGGAGATTAAAATAAATGTGTTTCATTTCAATATTGTGAATTTTTAAAAGTTCTTAAAAAAAATAAGATCATTATGTCATATATAACCCATGGAATGGGAGTGAGGGTTATATGTATGTCAATTACAGAATAAAATATATCATATTTATATATTTATTAACACCCAAAGAAACGAAATAGGTCTGGGTATTCACATAAATAAAACAATAGAATTTCTGGAGAGAAATAGATATAAATTTTGAGGCGAACTTTCTACAGCACAACAGCTATATAACATGGTTTTATAAAACATTGAAAAGAGAGGTAACAAGGGTAAAACACTCATAAATAATTCATAATAAAGTATGGGTACATAATAAGATCATGGTATGTATATTTTAATGACATACCACATGAAAATGAAACATGAAAGAAAAGAAAAGATGCGATTTCTTTTATGAGAAATTCGGCAGCCTAACGGCGTCACTTAAAAATTCAGAAAGAAAATTAATGAGAGAAAAAAGGGTCTCTCAACAATTATACATTAAATGGAAAGTTATGAGAACATATAAGAACATACCCTCAACATAAATATATAGAAACTAGAAGACACAACATAAAGAAAGTCATGGCTTAAAAGAGGAGGGTGAAAGATTCTCTTACCTTGAATTGTAACTTGAAATCTCGAAGGTCAGGACCTTGGGAGGAATCAGAGAACCTTTGGAGTACTTCATGGGAGGTAAGGAGACCATAACTTAGTTTGGGAGTATTTGGGAGTGAAATGAATGAGGTAAAGTCTTGGTATTTATAGGACAAGTGAGGAAACAAATCATTAATGGCCAAGGGACACCTCATCGGTGGTATTGGAAAAACTGTGGGCTTGCCCATGGTATTTGCCCATAATATTGGCAACTTGGGACACCTTATACCTTATATTACTATTCATAAGTCAACCAGAATTATTAAATAATTATTACATCCTTAATGATGTCATTAAACACCCGAAACTAAAAACTGTATCTTCACTATTCACCAAAAATTCAACTTTTTTAAAAAAATCCCCAAAATTCACCTTGACCTAATATTGATGCTATGAATTCAAAAATGAACTCCATTTTATAAAAATAATTTTTTAAGTATTTTTAATTTAATTTTTAAATAAAAAACAATATTCACCTGAAAAAATTAATATTTAACAAATAATTTCTGAAACAATTTTTTTACCTATTTTATTGAATCAAATTACTAAATCAAGGTGCCTAAATTATATTAATACTTTCTTAAGTGAGGTTACTTAATCCATTTGGTCACATTACTAATCATAAGTGTAAAATCACTATTCATAATTTACTTTTCACCAAAAATTAAGTTCATCTTATTAGACTCTAAATTTCTTACTGAACACAACTGTAGAAGACCATTTTTTGAAAATAACTACACATTATTAATTATTTAAGGTTTACATAAATATTTTAAAAAATCCTTTTTTCTCCAAATTCATCAATAATATACATCCTATATTTATCCGGGTATTTGAAAATTCACAAACTTCACCATAAGAAGAAATCGCAGTTTTTATTTATATAAAAGGATTACATGAAGCAGCTAAGGTCTTGTTATATAGCCCCTTATAACACCAGCAGTGGACCTAAGTGTAAGGTGTGATAAGGTGATAGAATCTGGGGGTGGCTCGGCCAATATTTCCTGAGTGGTGATTTCTATTAGCTTGAACTTTTCCTAAAGGCGATTCTGTTCTAGCTTCACACGATGAAGTTTGTCTTGGGTTTGGTCCAGAGAAAAGCCCAGTGGTGCTACCTCCTTCCCAAGTTCCATCAGATGGGCTTTGATCAGCCCAAGACTACTGGATGAGGCCATCAAATCTTCTTTCTGTATTAATTAACCTAGATCACTTGTATTTATAGACAATAATCTCAACATTTAGTTTCCAATGGTCATATAATAGTTAAAACCTAATGGTCTCATTTTAATTATACTCATTTCATTAAATTAAATAGTTTTTTTGAGTATAAAATAAAATAACACACAAAATTAAGAAACAAAATTTATTAAAAAGTTTAGGCCGTTACATTCTTCCCCACTTAAGAAATTTCATCACCAAAATTTTTAACTCATAACCTCAGAAGAGAAAAGGTGTGGGTACTTCTGCCTCATAGACTCCTCTGGTTCCCACGTGGCTTCTTCATAATTGTGGTTCCTCCACAACACCTTTACAAGGTGGGTAGTCTTGTTACGTAGAACCTTGTCTCTACAATCCAAGATACCCACTGACTGCTTCTCATAAGAGAGGTCATGTTTCAGTTGTACCACATCTGGGTTTAGTACATGTGAAGGGTCAGGTATGTACTTCCTCAAGAGGGATACATGGAAAACGTCATGAACTTTTTCTAGATTTGGAGGAAGTGCAAGATGATAGGCCACTACTCCCATGCGATCAAGTATTTCATAGTGGCCAATGTACCTAGGGTTGAGCTTCCCTTTCTTCCCAAACCTCATGAATCTCTTCCAAGGTGATATTCGAAGAAAGACCTTATCACCAACATCAAACTCCAAGTCCCTTTGACAGTTGTCGGCATAGATCTTTTTCCGACTATGAGCATCCTTATTGTGTTGTTGTATGGCATGGACTTTTTCTGGCATCTCTTGCACAAGATCATGACCAAGAAGCTTTCTCTCACCAACTTCATCCCAAAAAGTAGGAGTTATACATTTTATTTCATATAGATCTTCATAGGGTTCCATTTGATGCTTGAGTGGAAGTTGTTGTTGTAATAGAACTCAACTAAAGGGAGATGTTGATCCCATCCACCTTTAAATTCCATTGAGAATTTTCTCATCATTTCCTCGAGTGTTTGAATTGTACTTTTAGATTGGACATCAGTTTGAGGGTGATAGGCCGTACTAAAATTCAATTCAATGCTCAGAGCATGTTGAATACTTCTTCAGAATTTTGATGTGAACCTTGGATCACGATCAGATATGATAGAAAGTGGAACTCCATGCAATATTACCACTTATTTCACATAAATTCTGGCAAGTTGATGAAGAGATAAATCTTCCCGGATAGAGATAAAATGGGCAGTCTTGGTGAGACGGTCGACAATAACCCATATATCATTGTTTCCGTTAGAAGTTCCTAGGATACCAGTGATGAAGTCCATAGTGATATTGTCCCACTTCTATTCTGGTATGGGTAGTGGTTACAATACACCTTTAAAAAGTTGTCGTTCTAACTTTACTTACTGACATACCAGGCACCTTGAAGTGTAGTCAGTAATCTCTCTTTTCATATTATCCCACCAAAAATGATCATGAAGGTCCCTATACATTTTTGTGCTTCCAGAATGTTTAGAGAAAGTATATCTATGAATTTCATACATTAGCTTCTTCTTTATTTCCAAAATATATGGAACACATAGTCTTGTACGAAATTTCAGTACACCTTCTTGATCAATATTGAACTCAGGAAAATTCCCATCCTTTATAGCCTCAAACTTCTTCTATAACAAAGGATCTTATTTCTTCTCTTTCTTGACATTATCTAGTAATTATGGTTAAGAAATCATTTGGGTTGGGTTGATGATTTCCCTTCCCTTATAATTCCCAAGTCCAACTTTACTAGGTCATTGATCAAAGGATCTCTTTGAATCCTCATCATGGAAAGAGACACTGGTTCTTTCCTACTCAATGCATTAGGAACATTGTTTGCTCTTCCAGGATGATAATAAATTGAATAATAATAGTCTTTAAGAAGTTACAACCATCTCCTTTGTCTCATGTTCAATTCCTTTAGTGTAAAAATATACTTCAAACTTTGATGGTCTGTGTATATATCACATTTCTCCCCATAAAAATAGTGTCTCCATATCTTAAGATAAAAAATGACCGCAGCTAGCTCCAGATCATGCGTAGGATAATTCTACTAATGAGTCTTCAACTGTCAAGGTTTATAAGCAATGACCTTGTCATTTTGCATGAGGACGCACCCAAGCCCTTTCAAATATGCATCTCTAAAAATAATAAATCCTTCTCCACTTGAGGGCAGAGTTAACACGGGTGTAGTAACCAATCTCTTCTTCAGCTCTTGGAAACTTTCCACACACTCCTTTGTCCAGATAAACTTGACCCCTTTTCTAGTTAACTTGGTTAATGGATTAGAAATTCATGAAAAGTTCTTCACAAACCTCCTATAATATCCTGTTAATCCAAGAAAACTATGAATCTTAGTTATTATTGTAGGTTGAGGCCACTCCTCTACAACTTTTGTCTTTGTGGGGTCAACTGTGATTCCTTCATTGGTTACAATGTTCCCCAAGAAATCAACTTGTTGTAACCAAAGCTCACATTTGATGAAATTCCCAAAAATCCTTTCCTTTCATAAAGTTTTCAAAATAGCCATTAGACGATCCTCATTCTCCTCGCGACTTTTGGAATATATCAGAATATCATCAATAAAAACTACCACAAAGTTATCAAGGAATTATTTAAAGACTCTATTCATCAAATCCATAAAAATAGCAGGTTCATTAGTCAGTCCAAAGGGCATAACAACAAACTCATAATGCCCATATCTTGATCAGAAGGTGGTTTTTGGAATATCATCATTCTTCACCCTCGATTGATGATAACCAGAACAGAGATCAATCTTAGAGAAGAATTGAGCCCCACGAAGTTGGTCAAATATGTCATAAATTCTTGGAAGTGGGTATTTTTTCTTCCCTGTGATCCCATTTAGTTCTCTATAATCAATTAATAGCCGCATTGATACATCCCTCTTCTTTACAAAGAGAATTGGTGCTCTCCTAGGGGACACACTCGGTCGGATAAACCCCTTCTCCAAAAGATCATGTAGTTGTTTCTTTAATTTCTCCAACTCTACATTTTCTATCATATACGGGGTCTTTGATATCGGTTGAGATCTAGGTATGAGTTCAATGGATAACTCTACCTATTTTTCTAGGGTAGGTCTGGGTAACTCCTCAAGAAACACGTCAACGTATTCCTGGATAATGGGGACATTTTCTATCCTTAAACTCTCATCTCCTTCTTCTTCTGCACTGATCAACTCCATAAAGAAGGATATAGGGGGTTCTATTAGACAAATATCAGGTTGATATATCTCTCCTTGGAAGATAATAGTAGGTTTTCCATTCAAGAATACTGATATTTCCTTACTTCTGCAATTGGTCTTAGCATTATAATTTGAGATCCAGCCCATCCCTAGTATAATGTCGATTCCAGCATTGGAATGACTACTATATTTGTGATAATATTGTTCCCACTAAATTAAATACTAGAGTTTCTAAACACTGATGATGCTTGGATAGTCCCACCAGGAGTATTGACTGATAACTCAACTTTTAGCAAAACGGGGTTTGAATATAAATTCTTTGCAAACTTGGAGGAAATAAAGGAATGCATGGAACCAAAATCAAAAAAAAAGTATTTTCTAGATTTTACAGAACAATAAGAGTACCTATTACTACATTATTCGGAGCTTCAACTTCAACTATCGTGATAGAAAAAGCACAGCCTTGATCCCTTGGCCTTTGTTGAGGCTGATGGTGGTTCCCCTCTACTTCTCTCGTATTTGGACAGTGATTGGAAAAGTGCCCACATTTTCCACACTTGAAGCATTGGACATCAGGTAGGGCATGCACCATATTCCACTTGTCATTAGTGTTTGGAATATGAGGTTTCACCTCACTATGACAATTCGTTGCAATGTGGTTATCTCTACCACACTTGTAGCACTTACCACTCCCGAGCAGGCAGTTCCCTGAATGCTTCTTCCCACATTTATTACACGTGGGAAGTTGTACTTGCTTTCCTTCTCTTCCTTGATTGAAATTCATCAATAATATTGGATTCAACGATCTCTTCTTGTCGTTTGATTTATGAGACCACTACGTCTTACCAAACTCTATATCTACTTTCATCGCACTCCGCACGATCTCCTCGTAGCTATCATAGTCTCAGTTGGCTATATTCTTCTGAAGATGAGGTCTCAATCCACTGAATAATCTATCAACCTTACCATTTGGATCCATGAAAAATCTAGAGGTATATTGTGAAAGTCGGGTGAAGTTCATCTCATAGCTTCTGACAGATTCTTTATCCTTCTACTTCAGCTTAAGAAACTCCTTCTCCATTTTTGTTCTCATGGAACGAGGGAAATAATTACTGAAAAAGATCCTTCTGAACTCTTCCCACTCCATAGCTTTAACTTCCACTCTTTTCCTTGTGTTTTTGAACAGTTCCCACCACTGATCAGCTTCTCCTTCTAAGCGATATACAGCCAGGGTGACCTTCTCTTGCTTTGAAAAGCGGAGCACAAAAAATATCTTCTCAATGGAGCTGATCCACTGCTCAGCAATCAATGGGTCGGTCGATCCACTGAAGTTTGGTGGTCGCTGACACATAAAGGACTCAGCAGAATGTTGTTCCCTTCGTGGTGAGATCATTCTCTCAGCTTGATTCAAGTAATTTCCCATAACTTGAGTTAGTTGGTTCATCATTTGCATGAATGTTTCCATTTAGGCTTCCATTATAGGGTTGCCAGTGCATGGTCCATTGTAGTCACCATTTGCACGGTTCCTCCTATTGCCCACCATTTTCTAAAATAATAAATCCTTCATGAGAAACTTATTTAATTTATGAATCTTTTGACTATAAAGAATTTTATGTCTTAAAACATTATGCTTAGACAATTAAATTTCTCTATAATTCCTTCATAATGATTCATAAAAAGCTTGCGATTTACCAAACATATCCCCCAGGAGTGTCATAACCAAGAGTGCAGCAAGACCCTTTTTTGTGCACCAGTTCTCGTTCGAGTCTATCTCAAAGCGGTGTTTTCAGGTTTTACCCCTATGTGCATCTGTGTCAGAGCCGCCTCTACCTACTCGTATCCATACAGGGATGTATTTGTTTGATAATCCACTTACTCAATACTCACCAAAATACCAAGAATTTTTCCTATATTTTAACATTTTTATAGGGTTCTTCCTAAATTTTTCATAGCCCAATTCCCATAAATAACTAAACTATCCTTTGATACCAGTCGTGGCATCCCGCCTTTTTATTACATAACTTTTCATTAAATTTTGCAAATAGAGGATCTTTAAAGTCTAGTATCTTGGAAATCAGGAACAAAATACATGAAAACAACTTAAAACATTCTTATAAACCACTTTTAAGGCTTCATAATAGGTTCATCCTATGTAAAATTACTACATCTCATATCCCGGAGACATACATCAAGGTAAAGGGTGTGCAGAAGGCCCAGTAAGGGTAAACAAGGGAATCAATGTACTTGTGATATCAATAAGAACTTGAATAAAAACATAAAGACATGAGCAATGGAATTATAGGAATATCATAATGAAAATAACTTGAAACATAACATGAATATGTCGCTAAAAAATTTCATTTATACATTCAGGAACATATCACCAAGTTCCATCCCCAAGGTGTCATAAAAATGACCAAGGTTATTCACCAAGGTATCATGAAACTTGTCATCTCTAGAGATTGATTCTTTACCCAATGCATTGGATCACTATCAGGGTGCACCCTTAATATGTATTTACTTACATGTGAGACACATAGATCATAATCAAACATTTCATAAATAACCCATAGAGAATAAAAGTAATGGGTTTTATTTCAAGATTGTGACTTTTTAAAAGTTCTTAAAAAATAAGATCATTATGTCATTTATAACCCATCGAAAGGAAGTGAGGGTTATATGAATGTAAATTCTAGAATCAAATATAACATATTTATATATTTATGAACACCCAAAGAAACGAAATAGGTCTGGGTATTCACATAAATAAAACAAGAGAATTTCTAGAGAGAAAGAGATAGAAATTTTGAGGCGGGATTTCTACAGCACAATGGCTATATAACATGGTTTTAGAAAACATTTAATAGAGAGGGAAAAAGGGTCACACGCTCATTAATAATTCATAATACAGTATGGGTACATAATAAGATCATGGTATGGATATTTGAATGACATACCACATGAAAAGGAAACATGAAATAAAAGAGAATATGTGATTTCTTTTACGAGAAATTCGACAGCCTAACGACGGCACTTAAAATTTCATAAAGAAAATTAATGAGAGAGGAAAGGGTCTCTCAACAATTAGACATGAAATGGAAATATATGATAACATATAATAACATACCCTCAAAAAAAAGATATGAAAACTAGAATACACAACATAAAGGAAGTCATGGCTTAAAAGAGGAGGGTGAAAGATTCCATTACCTTGAAGAGTAACTTCGAAAGCTTGAAGATCGGGACCTTGGGAGGCTTGAGGGAACCTTGTAAGGACTCCTTTGGAGTTAAAGAGACCAGAACGTATTTGGGGAGTATTTGGGAGTGAAATTAATGAGGGAAAGGCTTGGTATTTATAGGAGAAGTGAGGGAAAATCATTAATGGCCAAGGGACACCTCATCGATGGTATTGGAAAAACCATGGGATTTCCCATGGTATTGGCCAAGTGAGACACCTCATACGTTATATTACTATTCATAATTCGACCAAAATGATTACATAATTATAACATCCTCAATGATTTCATTTAACTCCCGAAACTAAAAATTGTATATTCACTATTCACTAAAAATTCAACTTTTTTAGAAAAATACCCAAAATTCACCTTAACCTAATATTGATGATATGAATTCAAAAATGAAATCCATTTTATAAAAATAATTTTCTAAATAATTTTAATTTAATTTTTAAATAAAAAACATTATTCACCCAAAAAAATACTTAACCAATAATTTCTGAAACAATTATTTACCTATTTTATTGAATCACATTACTTAATCAAGGTGCCTAAATTATATTAATATTTTCTTAAGCGAGTTTACTTAATCCATTTGGTCACATTACTAATCATAAGTGTAAAATAACTATTCATAATTTACTATTCACCAAAAAATAAGTTGATCTTATTAGACTCTAAAATTCTTACTGAACACAACTGTAGAAGACCATTTTTTGAAAATCATTAAAAATTATTAATTATTTAGGGTTTAAATAAATATTTTAAAATATCCTTTTTTTCAAAATTCATCAATAATATACATCCTATATTTATCCAGACATTTAAAAATTCAAAAACTTCACCATAAGAAGAAATCACAATTTTTATTTATATCAAATGATTATATAAAGCAGCTAAGTTCTCGTTACATAGCCCCTTATAACACCATCATAGGACCTAAGTGTAAGGTCTGCTAAGGTGATATAATCTGGGGGTGGCTCGGACAACATTGCCCGAGTGGTGATTTCTATTAGCTTGAACTTCTCCTGAAAGCAATTCTGTTCCAACTTCACACAATGAAGTTCGGCTTGGGTTTGGTCCAGAGAAAATCCCAGTGGTGCTACCTCCTTCCCAAGTTCTATCATATGGGATTTGATCGGCCCAATACTACTAGATGAGTTCATCGAATCTTCTTTTTGTATTAATTAACCAAGATCACTTGTATTTATAGACAATAATCATAAAATTTAGTTTCCAATGGTCATATTGACCAACGGTCATATAACATTTGAAACCCAATGGTCTTATTTTAATTACACTCATTTCATTAAATGAAATAGTCTTGTTGAGTATAAAATAAAATGACACACAAAATTAAGAAGAAAAATTTATTAAAAAGTTCGGGTCGTTACAGGGTTGTTTAATGTATCATTCTGATATTATCAGATTCCATGTTTTATTATACTTAACATTTATCTTTAACTTAACATCGTTTCTTCCATGAAACAATGTCGTACAATCTGTTACAAACTAACCATTGTATGTTTGACACGTGTCTAGGTCCCTATGAAATTTAAGGAAAATATGATCGTTGGAGTGGAGTCGACTGTTGGGAAGCTTTGACTATAAATACAAGTTCATTTGAACGAGCTCAATATTGATACTTCAACGACATTGTAGAAAGTTGATGAACTTAATGCATGTTGTGAAGTGATTTCTAGAGAGAGGATCTTAAAACTCTCAGTGCTTCGTGCGGATGTCGTGAACAACTTTTTCGAGTTTGAACAACTTGTTCAGACTTTCATTGTTCAGACTCCGATCGTGCTGATCGTGGGATTCCGGGTTTGGAAGACAGATGTTCTAATTTTCTTCTAAATAAAGGGCTTGCAGGTATAACAAGATAGATACTAATCTTCATATTGAGGGATTACATGGGTTTGGGTAAGATAGACTCTCTTGAAATTATAAATCAAGGAACCTTTATCCAAGGTTGTTGGATATCCTTCTCTTTGGGTTAAAAGAATCTTGTTGTTAGTTGTTTTCTATTTCAAGTTGTTTTATTTTTGCTATAATCGAAACTTTGTTAAAGTTAGAAATTATAACTTTCTTATACTTTCTAATTTCATTACTCTGATAATATAACAGATTCTATACACTTTAAGGTATAATCTTTCTTTTAAGAAAAGGTTTCCTTTAGAGGTGTTGTTTATGTTTGTTTAACTTTGTTAAACTTTACTTTAAAGGTTCCAAAGGAATTTTTAAATTATAAAATCCACACCCTCTTGTATATTGAGCATCTACATTCATCATTTCAATCCAAAAATTGGTATCAGAGAAGGTCTCTGAAATACTTATATCCACATATAAGTTTTCATTCTCGTGTTTTTTTTCTTATTTGATTGTAAACTTTTACTTATAATACGTTTTGTGGAAAGAAATTTCTTTTTAGTATGGAAGGAATTCATGTTGGATATCTAGATAATATCAATCCTACTAGACCACCAATATTCGATGGAAATGACTATGAGTATTAGAGAGACAGAATGAATAACTTTGTGATAAACACAAGTGTAGACAATTACATTATGTTAACTAGAGATTATAAGATTCTCGATAAGGAACATAGAACCTTTACTAATTCGGAAAAGGTAGAATACCAGCTGAACATTAAGGTACGTAATACTTTTCTTTATTCCATTACTAGAAATATATATATCCAAATTTCATCCTGTGAATCTTCAAATAGTATTTGGAAGAATCTTGAAGTAACTCACTTTGGAACTTCCAAAGTTATCGAAACTAGAAGAGTTGTGCTCAGAGATGATTATCATGGTTTTTTCTTTCCTTATTGAGAACTCGTATGTAAGGTACAACAAAGATTCATGACTATTTTAAATAGCTTATAATCAATGGGTGAGAAAGGTTTAGATGATGAAGCTCGTGTAGACAAGATTATAAACATCACGCCTAACGAATGGGAATCCAAGAGAACTGTTATAGATGAAAATATAAAAGTTACAAAAATTTCTTTTGATGAACTATTTAGAACTCTTCTTCAACATGAAACTAGAATAAAGAGAGATGCTGATAATATTAAGTAGAAGAATTGGAATAGAGGGGTTGCTTTTACAACTACTTCAAATCATATGAAATCCATGACTCCTGAGATAGTTACAATATCTTAATCTAGGAAGGGTGTTATTCAATCTAAATCTATTGAAAGTGAAACTTCAGAAAATGAGTTAGCCAATATTGCTCAGAGGATGAACAAGATTTTTGGTAGAAGAACATTCAATATAGATACAAGAAGAAAAGAGACAATAAGGAAAAGAATTCTAAGAGAAACAAGAAGAAGTTATACATATCAAAGCATAAGAAAGTCCCAAAAGCCAATGACACTTGGAGTTCCAGTGGTGGAGATTCTTCTGACTATTCTTCTGATTATGAATCTTCTGAGAAAAATAATATTGGTTTAATAGCCTGAGCTCCATTTCAAAATCAATGTCTTATGGCTAAGGTATGAACTACTGAATCCTTAACCAATATGTATTTGAGTTAAAATTTTCCTGATAAAGATTTTTCTTTAGATAAAGAATATTCTTCATCAGATAATGATAATGATTTTTCTTCCTATAAGAAAGTTCAAGGTTTGCTAAGTTTCGAGATATTAGAAATTTTAAAGTCTCTAAGAAACATAAAAAAGGAAAATTATAGAGAATTTATTTTTAAAAAATAAATTTTGGATCTTTACAAAGATCTTGATAAGAAAAATTATGTTTGAGAAAATATTTCTAAGAAACTTGAGGAAGCTAATTCTGAGAAGGATAACCTTTCTAAAGACCTTAAATGTTTTTTTGAAAAAGATATTTTAGAGGATAATCTTAACTCTAAGTCTATTATTCCAGAGTATAGGAATTTAGTCCTAAGACTAAAGTCTGAAATATTTTATTTGAAGAAACTTCTTGAAAATTTTACTTTTGGTAAAGAAAAATTTGACAAGATATATGTTGGTCGGAGTGGACACTCAAGAGGGGGGTGAATTGAGTTCCAATTAAAATTTCTGCTAAAAACAATATCTATTAAAATCCCACAATTTCAAAAACAAATTAAACTGTAGTGAATTTATACAGATTATAAAGGTTCAATTAGTTTCTCAAAGATTGATTAATTCTCAGTTAACTTAATCTTATGATTAGATTAACTTTTGAAACTAACTTACTATTTTATAATAAATATAAACACTTGTGAGTTTAACTATCAAAGTAGATTTGAAAATAAATTATATTTCAAAGAAGTAGCAGCGGAATATGAAATAAATGTATATAGTATGGATATAGGTTGTAAATAAAAACACAGGAGTTGATAAAGAGGTTCAGTCTCAAGCCGAGACTTAGTCCTCTCAGAATTTATATAAAGTGATCCACACCCTGGATCTGGGTTAACAACAGTGATCACACTGTTCAGGTCAAGAGACCTCTACCACAGTTATACGTGGGATAACAAACAACAGCTCAAAGGTGTCCAGGTCACACTCGACCTCTACCACTATCCACAGTGGGAAATAAAGGATGTAAAAATTGTGAGTGAGGATTTACAAATCCTCCAGTTAAGGTTCAGGAGACAGTGTGTGTGTAATAATTAACAAGATACACACATTGTTCGTAATGCAAATACTAAATCACTTAGAGCAAGATATAGAGTTTAGAATGGCTCTAGTGATTGCAGTGCAGGTCTGGAATCCTTTGGATTTGATCAGAAACGGTTCTGAGTCCTTCTCTTGTATTTGACTGAAAAATAGAGTATCGTTTCTTCTTTCAGTGCTTCCAGGTTCATCTTGGTTATCAGCTTAGAAAATTATGTGTTCTGTGTAGTTCTTCTTTAGCATAGATTTCTCGATGTATGCTCTATGTTCTGGAGTCTGGTAGTAGTAGTCTTGTGAGTGCAAGTTCTCCAGTTTTTCTTGGCACGTTTTGAGCTTGATCTCAAGTGTGTTCTGTGTGCTCGATCTCCTCAAGTCTCTTGTCTCACTTCCTTTCACTGATACATACACGATGTCTTTTATGCCTTTTTTTTCTTTACCGAGAAGAAGGAATGATTATATGCTTTTCAATCGTACTTGGTATGGTTTCCTGAAATGGCAACATAAATCATTTAATAACATTAAATGCATCAAAAGTAACAAATGTAGTCGTTAGTGTAATAAACAAATAGTGTCGAAGATATAGGATTTTACTCCGCAGTTCATTATAGGTAGTCGTTTGTTTGTAGACGTGTACGGTTGACTCTGTCTAGGATCTTCCATCGGTAGCTCTTCAAACTCTTATCAGTAGCTCTTATCGGTAGCTCTTATCGGTAGCTCGATGAACTTAGTTCCATCGGTTGCTCTTGGCAGTCGGTAGCTCTATGCATCGGTAGCTTTGTGCATCGGTAGCTCTGTCTATCGGTAGCTCTGTGCATCGGTAGCTCTGTGCATCGGTAGCTCTGTGCATCGGTATCTCTGGCTATCGGTAGATCTGTGCATCGGTAGCTCTATGCATCGGTAGCTCTGGCTATCGGTAGCTATTCGTCTATCGGTAACTCTGTTCAAGTCATTGATACACTTGACTGTCTTATGCAAAACACATCTAATTCACTTAGAATCATTTTAAAACTTATATAAACATGGATAATCGAGATTAACATAAATCAGAAATTATTTTAACATTATTATTAACTTGATCATCGATTTGAAAGAATTAAAGTGTAGATCAACAGTAATTGAGAATATCATAATATATGAACACATAATTGGGATTGTCAAAACATATGAATATAATATTGGGATTATCAAAACAGTTGAGGTCAACAATCTCCCCCTTTTTGATAATCACAACTTATGATATGGCTATTTTAAGATAGTGAGAATATAGTATTAGATAGTATAACATTAATGTTCAATTTTCTCAAAGAAAACAGTATCAGAGGAAAGAGGAAATAGTAATAGAAAGATATAGATCAAAAATTATCATAGGTAGAATTAAATACAATAGTATCAGAGATAAGGTTTGAAATAATTAGTACCAAAGAAGGAAATGTAAGAAATAGTATCAAAGGCTCCTCCTTTGATCATATTTCTCCCCTTTTATATTTCTCCTTTTATATTTCTCCCCTTTTGTTTTTCTTTTGAGCATATTTCTCCCCCTTTGTGATAATCAAAAAGTGGGAAACCAAACATAGAAAACTAATAAACTGAGACAGTGGAAAGAAATGCATTTGTATTAGATCAGACAAAAAATTACATACACAGAAGAGAGAGAAAAAAAAGAAAAAAAGAATTCCTATCAAACAGCCTTGCCACTGTATCAATCCACATCTTCAATGTGAGATTTTCCCTTGGGATCAGAAGAGAATTTAGGTGTGGAGGATACTGGGGAGGACTTTGGAATTCCAGAAATGATCAGAGGAGGCTGAGCAACTGAGACAGTGTCGGGCCTGTATTGGGAAGTCCTTTGAGTGATCATAGGTGTGAGACTTCTTATGGCTTGAGCAGGAGTCAGCTGAACTGGAGACGCAGTAGAGGCAGAGGCAGGCAAAGCAGGAGGTACAATGACCGGTCTGGAATCCACATGCAGGAAGGGCAGCAATAGGTTTCTGAAATCCATTATAATGTTTCCTACTCTCTCTATTGCAGACACAAAATCATCTCTATTTTTAATGAATTTATCCAAAGCAGGAGTAAGCTCCCTGAGCTTACTAACCTGCTCTCTGAAGGCCTGAGTCACTGGAGGTAACTTTAGATTCTCAAGCAGAAGTTTGAAATGGTTGGTCAGATGTTTCTTGGTATAAACCTTTTCAAAATAAGTATCCACCTTATTCTTGATTGCTTCTTAAGAAGCAGAGGCCTCTCTCATGTAGTCCTAGACGATTTTCATGATTTCTATGGCTGAATCCCTAGTAGACAGCACAACTCGACTTAAATCTGATCAATCCACAGAGCCACTGGTTGAAATAGAACCAAGCTCCTCCTTCATCAGAGCACAAAATTGATTCAGATCAATTGCAGGTTTTGGAACTAGAGGACCAACAGATAAGGATACAGTTTATTTGAAGCTTTTGGTCAACCCACTAATCAGATTTTGCATTTGAGAGTCCTGATCTTTGACATGATCCTTCACAGATGTTTTGAAAGCTTCAAACATCGAGACCAGCTGACTTACAACACTCTTCACATAAGCTAAATCCTTATCATCTTGAGATTTTGAACTCATGAAAGAGTATAAGGCAACAATAGATATCCATAGAGCTTCAAGATCTTATTCTAGCCTAGAAGTTTTAGTGTGGCACTCCTTTACTTCTTCCATTAGCTCACCCACAAAAGTTGACAGATTGCAACCAAGAGAAATCTCAAAAGACCTTTCTAACAACTTCATTTCTTCACCAAAACAGTGCTTCATCTCAGCAACTGAGGCACTGAAGGATTACTTCAGCTCATGCTCTAGGGATTCGAGGTCAGACTTTGTAACAAAATCAGTAGGAGCAACTGTAGTAGATACTCTTTTAGAAGCTAAACTGACTACAGAGTCAGCCATGACTGATTGAATCGAGGATACTAAAAAAATTCCATTTTCTTTACTTCTTCTACAAATATGACTTTGAGATTTTCTTTCATCACATCTAAATCATGTACTCGGACCACATCAGCAGGTAATAACTCAGGATTGATGTCATAGCTGATCTTTGGTCTATTCAAAGATACTTCATTATCCGAATCAGGATAATCTAAACCAAATACTATAAAACCTGTGTCTTCTACCCAGTCTTCAGACTCGATAGTCACTGTAACATTTCCAAACTTGGTGTGATTCTCCCCCTCAATGGGTGCATTGTCATATATAGCAACTACATTCTCTGCTGGTCTTTCTTCATCAGAATCTTCCACAACAACTTCCATCTCTGCAGCAGTAGGATGATTTTATGGAATAGGTACAGCTTCTCCTCTTTCTCTTTCTTCATCCATAGAAGGTACAACTGAGCTTCCAATAACTGGACTCAGACTCAATTTAGCAGAATCAGATAATTCAGAGACATTATTTTCTTCCTCTACATGCTCAGAGACCGACTGGTCTTCCTCATTAGTAGGTGTCTCCACTTCTTCTAGCACTTCCTTTTTTAAAGACAATATTTCAGCAACAGGGCTTGGAGGCAAGTCAGGATCTCCTCCCTCATCCATAGGAGTTTCTTCCTCTTCTTCTTCTTCTTCTTCTTCTGACTCATCAATGTACTTAGGTTCCTCTTCATCAGGTCCTAGACCTGTATCTCTTTTATCCTTTGGCCTTGAAGGATAATCGACAGGATTAAATTTATCATATACCTTTTGGTCATCATTGACCCATTCTCCTCTCCATGGATTCCAATTAATCTTCATATATTTTCAAACTGTAGTAGTGATACAAAAGTTGCTCTTCACTACAACTCTCTCATCTTGAGACTCAGCTATCCATTTCACTTTGATCATTACAGAAATCATCTTAGCAAAGAATAGGGCGTTAGACTTTGATTTCGGCCTTGTCATATCTTCCATTTGATTCATCACCAATCTGCATAAATTGACTTTGACATCAAGTCTCAAAAGATTTATGAGATAGATATCCTGATATCTCAAATTAACAAAGTCTCATCTCCTTGGTATCAACACATGTTGAACAAACTTGAACAGTAATCTGTTCTCTCCAACAATTTCTGCAGCAACCACTTGCCTTGGAGTTCCATCGCCAGTCAGTTCTTTCAACGCGGTCTCATGATCAAAAATGTCACTGGTAGGTGGAATTGCTCTTGATACATATCCAGACACACCTTCATGAGGAACTTTTAAGCAATCATCCCATTCTACTGATGAAAATGATAGCACTTTACCATTTACAAATGAAGATACTCGGTTCTCATTCTCTAACTTCTCGAAGCTTACGAACTCGTAAAACTATTTTATCAACTTTGGGTAGTAGGGACCGTTGTTATTTGAAAAGCAGTCTACCCATCTCTGAGCTTCCAGAACTTCGAGCACCAACGACTTGTTGGGTAGTAACCAGTCTACACACAACTCTTTTTCGATCACAATAGCTCTATTTTGCAGATGAGGATTTACTGGCCTCCTTCCTGACCTAGTTCTAACATAACTACTCACTTCTGGATCGGACTTCTGCCTTTTTTCTTTAGGCTCAACACAGTCTTCTCGGATGACAGGAATTTTGGTTTTTTCCATCGCTGGTTCGAGGAATCTCAGGTTTGCAGAGGGTTCGGGTTCTAAGGTTCGAAGGTAAAAGGTGTTTGGGTTCGGTGGAGTGAGAAACGGCTTAGACTTAGTTTTATCATTTAGGAATCATAAGTTAAATAAATAAAAATAAAATAAAATAAAAAAAAAAGAAAAAAAACGGTTCAGATTCTTGACAGTAGAAAAAATATTTAAAACAGCGCTTTGTTGGTGAGGATTTCTATCGGTGAGGATTTCTATCGGTAAGGATTTCTATCGGTGAGGATTTTTATCGGTGAGGATTTCTATCGGTGAGGATTTCTATCGGTGAGGATTTCTATCGGTGAGGATTTCTATCGGTGAGGATTTCTATCGGTGAAGATTAAACATCCCCAGCTCGTGCCTAATGTAACATAACCTATCCACACTTAAGGGTTTTGTGAAAATGTCGGCCAATTGATGTTCAGTGCCGATAACATCAAGAGAAATATCACCTTTTTGATAATGATCTCTCAGAAAATGATGTCTTACATAAATGTGTTTGGTTCTTGAGTGAGATACGGGATTCTTTGAGATGTTTATTGCACTATTGTTGTCACAGTTAATCGAAACATGCTTAAAATCATATCCATAGTCCAAGAGAGTGTGTTTCATCCACAGAATTTGTGCACAGCAACTACCAGCAGTTATATACTCTGCTTCGGCAGTGGATAGAGCTATAGAATTCTGCTTTTTAGTACACCAAGATAGTAAGGATTTTCCTAATAAATGACATGTTCCTGAAGTGCTTTTTCTGTCTAATTTGCAACCAGAAAAGTCAGCATCTGAATAACTCATTAACTCAAAGGATTGTCCTTTTGGATAAAATAAACCAAGGTTAACAGTATGTTTGAGATACTTGAAAATTCTTTTAACAGCAAGCAAATGAGATTCTTTCGGGTTAGCTTGAAATCTTGCACACATACATACACTGAACATAATATCTGGTCGACTAGCAGTAAGATAAAGTAAACTACCAATCATACCCCTATAATTGGTTTGATCCACTGGTTTCCCAGTTTCATCTGTATCCAATTTACAGATTGTACTCATAGGAGTTTCACTCACCTTAATACTATCCAAACCAAATCGTTTTAAAAGATCCTTTGTATATTTAATTTGATTCAAAATAATACCATTTTCATTTTGAAATACTTGAAATCCAAGAAAGTATTTTAGTTCTCCCATTAAACTCATTTCAAATTCATTTTGCATACTTTTTGAAAAATTAATACATAAAGAATGTTTAGAAGATCCAAAAATAATATCATCAACATAGATTTGTACAACTAAAACATCTTTAGAAATTCTTTTAATAAAAAGAGTTGGATCAGCAATCCCTTTAGTAAAACCTTTTGAAATAAGAAAATTGATGAGTCTATCATACCAAGCTCTTGGAGCTTGTTTTAATCCATATAAAGCTTTAGAAAGTTTAAAAACTTGATTTGGAAAATGGGGGTTTGTAAATCCAGGAGGTTGTTCTACAAAAACATCTTCAATTATAAAACCATTTATAAATGCACTTTTGACATCCATTTGATATAACTTGAAATTTAGATGTACAGCATATGCAAGTAAAATCCTAATGGCTTCTAGTCTAGCTACAGGTGCAAAGGTCTCCTCATAGTCTATGCCTTCTTCTTGACTATATCCTTGTGCAACTAGCCTAGCTTTGTTTATAACTATGTTTCCTGATTCATCAACTTAATTTCTAAAAACCCATTTAGTGGCTATTGTTAGTGTGTCCTTAGGTCTGTCAACTAATTCCCAGACTTTGTTTCTTTCAAATTGATTTAACTCTTCTTGCATATCCATTACCCAGAATTCATCAACGATAGCATCATTAATATTTTTGGGTTCTAGCTGGGAGAGAAAAGCTTGATGTTCAACCTGATTTCTTAGAGAAGCTCTAGTCTGTGTTCCTCTAAGAAGATTACCAACAACAGCATACAAAGGATGATTCTTTAGAATTCTTGTTGATCTAGTAAAGGTAGTACTAGACACTTCAGGTGCATCAGTAGGTTCGGGTTCAACCGAAATAGATTCTGGAAAAAGTCCAAAACTGGAAGTTTTTATAACAGGTTCTTTGGATTTATCATTAAGGTCCAGAACAGAAAAATATTCTTCAAGATTCTCAAGAGAGGTTTTAGGCTCATGTGGATCGGTTTCATCGAATTTGATGTGAACAGATTCTTCCACACATTTGGATTTCTTATTAAACACTCTATAAGCTTTACTTGAAGTAGAGTAACCCAGAAAAATTCCTTCATCACTTTTAGAAGAAAACTTGTCCAGATTATCCTTTGTGTTACGAATAAAGACTTTGCAACCAAAAACTTTGAAATAATTAACCTTAGGCTTCCTATTGTTCCATAAATCATATGGGGTTTTCTTAAGAACAGGTCTGATCAAGACTCTATTGATAACATAACAAGCTGTATTTATAGCTTCATCCCAAAAGTAAATAGGCAGTTCATATTCATTGAGCATGGTTCTAGCTATTTCTTGAAGGGTTCAGTTTCTCCTTTCTACTACACCATTCTGCTGAGGTGTCCTAGGAGCTAAAAAGTTATGAGTGTAGCCATTGTGTAAGAAATAAGATTCAAAGTCTTGATTTTCAAACTCAAGGCCATGATCACTTCTCAGGGTCTTAATTTTGAGTCCTCTAAGATTTTCTGCATACTTTTAGTATTTAACAAAGGAAGAATAAGCTTCACTTTTGTGAGCTAAGAAATATACCCAAGTATATCTAGAGAAGTCATCTACTAGAACATAGACATAGTGCTTCCCATTTAAACTAGAAACTCTTGATGGTTCAAACAAATCCATGTGAACCAACTCAAGTGGTTGAGAAGTTGTGACTTCTTTCTTTGATTTAAAAGAAACTTTGTGTTGTTTTCCCTTTTGATAGGGATTACACACTTTGTCATTTGGGAATTCTAATTTAGGTAAGTCTCTAACTAAGTTTTTCCTAGCCAATTTTCTAAGTGAGTGAAAGTTGCAGTGTCCTAATCTTCTGTTCCATAGCCAAGATTCTTTATGAAAAGCATTCAAATAATGAATATTTTGTTTAGCTAAAGAATTTAAATCAACAGCATAAACATTTTCATTCCTTAGAGCAGAAAATACTAAAGAATTTTTGGAGTTAAAAACATCACAGGAATCATTTTCAAACTTAACATTGAAACCATCATCACATAATTGAGATATACTAAGCAAGTTATATTTAAGTCCATCAACGAATAAAATTTTAGAAATTAATACTGAGTCAGTGTTACCAATCTGGCCTAGGCCGATGATTTTTCCTTTAGAGTTGTCACCAAAGGTGACATGACCTCCATCAACCTTTATTAAGATCTTGAAGCAAGAATAATCTCCAGTCATGTGTCTTGAGCACCCACTGTCTAAATACCATATCTTCTTGTGACAGCTCTTCAATCAGGTCTCCTCAGAAGTATTTGTCATGAAACACATGTTGGCTCTATTCCTTTTAGAGTCCGAAGATTCGGCTTCACTAGTGCTGTCTTCTGAAGCACTCCAGGTAGCCTTCGTGGATTTCTTGTACTTATTGTCTTTGTAATCATATTTCTTTTTGAATTTTAACTTTTGACAGTCTTCTTTGATATGTCCTTTTCGCTTGAATTCATAGAAGACAACTTCATCAGTCTTGTCAGCTTTTTCCAATCCTTTTTCCATTTTCTTTGTTGATCATACTTTCCTTTGTAATTTGTTTTCCTAAAGAATTTATTTTTCCTATAAAACTTCATGAATCTCCTGAATATCTGAGCCATTTCTGCATCACTGTCATACTCTGAGTTTTCACTTGTTTAACTCTCATCCTCCATTTGTATTTTCTCCTTCTCCTTACTCTTCAAAGCAGTAGACTTGAAAGCTACAGATTTTCTTTTCGGTTCATCATCTTCCTCTTTGTTTACCTTAAGATCTTCTTCATACATCATCAATTTTCCAATAAGTTCTTTGACAGGTAGAGCAGCAATGTCACATGATTCTATGATTGAGACATATGTGCCTCTCCATCGGTCTGGTAGACATCTCAAGATTCTCATAATTTGTTCCTTTGGTGGAACAGCTTTTCCGAGTGAATTCATCGTGTTGACTATCTCATTAAACCTGAGATACATGTCATAAATAGGTTCATCAGACTTCATTTTAAAATTATCATACTTAATAGTATAAGTGTTCAATCTCATTTCTTTAACATTATTTGTTCCTTCATGAGAAACAGCCAAGGTATCCCAAATTTCAAAAGCAGTTTTGCATGCAAAAATTCTATTGAATTCTTCATCTCCTAGAGCATAGTACAGAGCATTCATAGCTTTACAATTATTATTGTAAGCAGTCTTTGTAGATTCATCCCAAGTAGATTTATTAGTAGTGGGAATTTTGTATTCAGATTCAATAGCAGTCCAAATATCAAAGCTCATGCTTTCTAGATGAATTTTCATTTTAAGTTTCCACTGAGCATAGTTATTTCCATTAAAGAAAGGTGGCCGGTTAGTAGCAGCACCCTCAAGTCTATTATCCATTATAAACAAAATTTAAAGAGATAAAAATTTAGAAATAACAGAAATTTTAAGAACTTTAAAATACAACTAAAATCACAGTTGAAAAGCAGAGAGTAAATAACAATTTTGCAAAACACACAATCCTCTGATACTAAATGTTGGTCGGAGTGGACACTCAAGAGGGGGGTGAATTGAGTTCTAATTAAAATTTCTGCTAAAAACAATTTCTATTAAAATTCCCCAATTTCAAAAACAAATTAAACTATAGTGAATTTATACAGATTATAAAGGTTCAATTAGTTTCTCAAAGATTGATTAATTCTAAGTCAACTTAATCTTATGATTAGATTAACTTTTGAAACTAACTTACTGGTTTGTAATAAATATAAACACTTGAGATTTTAACTATCAAAGTAGCTTTGAAAATAAATTATATTTCAAAGAAATAGCAGCGGAATATGAAATAAATGTATATAGTATTAATATAGGTTGTAACTAAAAACACAGAAGTTAATAAAGAGGTTCAGTCTCAAGCCGAGACTTAGTCCTCTCAGAATTTATATAAAGTGATCCACACCCTGGATCTGGGTTAACAACAGTGATCACACTGTTCAGGTCAAGAGACCTCTACCACAGTTATACGTGGGATAACAAACAACAGCTCAAAGCTATCCAGGTCACACTCGACCTATACCACTATCCATAGTGGGAAATAAAGGATGTAAAGATTGTGAGTGAGGATTTACAAATCCTCCAGTTAAGGTTCAGGAGACAGTGTGTGTGTAATAATTAACAGGATACACACACTGTTCGTAATGCAAATACTAAATCACTTAGAGCAAGATATAGAGTTTAGAATGGCTCTAGTGAGTGCAGTGCAGGTCTGGACTCCTTTGGATTTGATCAGAAACGGTTCTGAGTCCTTCTCTTGTATTTGACTGAAAAACAGAGTATCGTTTCTTCTTTCAGTGCTTCCAGGTTCATCTTGGTTATCGGCTCAGAAAATGAAGTGTTCTATGTAGTTCTTCTTTAGCATAGATTGCTCGATTTATGCTCTGTGTTCTGGAGTCTGGTAGTATTAGTCTTGTGAGTGCAAGTTCTCCAGTTGTTCTTGGCACGTTTTGAGCTTGATCGCAAGTGTGTTCTGTGTGCTCGATCTCCTCAAGTCTCTTGTCTCACTTCCTTTCACTGATACATACACGATGTCTTTTATGCCTTTCTTTCTTTACCGAGAAGAAGGAATGATTATATTCTTTTCAATCGTACTTGGTACGGTTTCCTGAAATGGCAACATAAATCATTTAATAACATTAAATGCATCAAAAGTAAAAAATGTAGCCGTTAGTGTAATAAACAAATAGTGTCGAAGATATAGGATTTGACTCCGCGGTTTATTATAGGTAGCCGTTTGTTTTTAGACGTGTACGGTTGACTCTGTCTAGGATCTTCCATTGGTAGCTCTTCAAACTCTTATCGGTAGCTCTTATCGGTAGCTATTATCGGTAGCTCTTATCGGTAGCTCTTATCGGTAGCTCTTATCGGTAGATCTTATCGGTATATTGATGAACTTAGTTCCATCGGTTTCTCTTGGCAGTCAGTAGCTCTATGCATCGGTAGCTCTGTGCATCGGTAGCTCTGGCTATTGGTAGCTCTATGCATCGGTAGATATGTACATCGGTAGCTCTGTGTATCGGTAGCTCTGTGCATCGGTAGCTCTGGCTATCGGTAGCTCTGTGCATCGGTAGCTCTGTGCATCAGTAGCTCTGTGCATCGGTAGCTCTGGCTATCTGTAGCTATCTGTCTATCGGTAACTCTGTTCAGGTCAGTGATACACTTGACTGTCTTATGAAAAACACATCTAATTCACTTAGAATCATTTCAAAACTTATATAAACATGGATAATCGAGATTAACATAAATCAGAAATTATTTTAACATTATTATTAACTTGATCATCGATTTGAAAGATTTAAAGTGTAGATCAACATTAATTGAGAATATCATAATATATGAACACATAATTGGGATTGTCAAAACATATGAATACAAGATTGGGATTATCAAAATAGGTGAGGTCAACAATATATTCTCATATCTGACCTCATGGTAATAATCAAGGATTAGGTTATTCTCATGGAAAACTTATTTTTAGAAAAAATTATTTTGTTCCTCCAAGAGCCCCTTTTTGTACTAAATGTCAAAATGGTGGGCATTGGAATAAGAATTATTCTTTAAATAATGTTCAATCTCTTGGGTTTCATAAATCTTACTTTACTAAACAAATGTGGTTACCCAAAATTTTATTATCTAACAATTCTGGATCCAAGCAAGTTTGGATTCTGAAAAAATAGCTCTTCTTTTTCAGGTCAATGAAGGATGTACCAACAACATATAGTACATGGATTATGGATGTTCCCGGCACATGACTGGAAAAAAAGTCTATTTCAAAAAGATTTTAAAGACTAAAGGTGGAAAAGTAACCTTTGGAGATAACTCTCAAGGAGAAATTGTCGGTATAGGTAACATTGATCTTCTTGGAAAATCATTAATTTCAAATGTTTTATTTGTTAAAGGTCTTAAGCACAACCTCATCAGCATAAGTCAATTATGTGATGAAGGATACCTTGTGAATTTTAGGAATGACAGGTGATTAGTACACAATTCCAAGGATGAGTTTATTCTCTCAGCCCATAGGCCAGGGAATGTATACACACTAAACCTAGAAGACCTTAGGATTCAATATTTTCTTAGGATATTCCTTAGTTTCTTGGTCATGCAATGAAACAAAATTTTTTAGCACATTCCACTACTGAAGCTGAATATGTAGCAGCTGGAAGTTGTTGTGCTCAAGTGTTGTGGATGCAACACAGACTCACATACTATGGTATGAGTTTTACTAAGACTCAAATAATGTGTGACAACACAAGGGCCATTACCCTAAGTAAAAACCCTACACATCACTCTCATGAAAAGAAAATAGATATTAGACATCACTTTCTTTGGGATCACACACTTAAAGGAGATATTATTCTTCAATTCATTGGAACACAAGAACAACTTGTTGATATTTTTACAACTCCATTATTTTCCGATAGATTTAAATACATTAAAAAGAAGCTGTGAATGATCTATATAAGGTAATAATTCATATCTACTTCTTATTTAAATCATTTCCTAACATTAAACTACTCCTTATTTCAGGGGGAGTACATTTGATTTCTTATTTTGATTCTTTTCTTAATTTTTTTGCTAATTTTATCTTTTTATAAGATTTTTTATTAGAAATTTCGGTATTGGAAATTTTGGTATTGGAAATTTTGGTATTGGAAATTTCAGTATTGCAATCCCGAATTCTAAAACTTCCAAGAAAATAATTATAATATTGATAAACTCCTCAGAATATTCCAAAAGGTAAATTTTCTTACCCTTTATTTTCTTATCTGAAGTTTTAGTTGTTGGTTTTTCAAATTTTTCAATTATGGTTTACATTACTATAAAATATTAGAATTCATATTTTTATATCCATCCCCAACCATCATATCAGATCAGGTTATGTTCAGCCGTTTGATTATCTTATGGAAGCTGAAAAGCCATAACAATGCCTATATAAGGGGTGTCTCATTTATAAGAACCACACCATCCTTACAGATCTCTGTGCTGAAGTTCTGTTGCCATCAAAGTTTTCATTCTAATTCCTTTGTCTCTATCTCCTTGAATGACTCCTGAATCCTCAACATACCATATGATGACTACCAAGGAAATAAAGTATTGGTAAATATTTAGGGAAAGGTTGATTTTCCCTAATTTCTTTGCAAAATACGACTCCCTTATCTCTAAGGTGATAAGAACAAATTGATCAGAAAGTGTTTGTGTGGCTAAAGAGAAAAGTCGGGATCCAGTTTATCCTGACCTGGTTATTTAGTTCTATGAATCTATTACATCCTTCCAAAAGGATGGTAAGGATCAATTTAAGTTCAAATGTTATGATAAGACATATATAATCCCCTATAAGAAGGTCTCAAATGTTCTTAACATTCCATATGAAGGGGAAGCTATTCTATGCTCTCAAAAACTCCCTGAGAAAGAAGGTTCTTTTGAGAAGGTCAAAGCTCTATATTATCTTGGTCTTAAGTATATTAAGAATCTGAAGATTATGAATCTCTCAACAAACCACAAGATGGTAGCTCTATGGATGCAAGGATTTATTATACCAATAAAAGGAGATAAGGAATCTCTAAATATATGTAATATCTTTCTATTAGACTTTCTCATCAACTTAAGGAAGATCAACTCTGTGAAGTACATGTTTCTCACCATCCAGGCAATAAAAGGTGAATCCATTAGATCTTAGATACTTATGTATCCAGAAACTATCTCCATGATAATTTTCATGTTCCTTCAAGAGTTGAATTTTCCATGTCGATCAGTCTCAAAGACTTTCAAGATTTTGTTACTCAGTGATGACACTCTAAGAAGGATGAAGGTAGGGTTCTTATAGGAATCCAAGACTTTTGAAGAAATTTTTTTCCAGAACAAAGGTGATGTTCCAGAATCATCAAAATTGGTACCCAAGAAAAGGAAACAGGAAGAAACTAGCATGCCTATACCAATTCCTGATTTCCCAGTATCATCACTTCCTCCCGCAAAGAAACTGAAAGCCTATTCAGTTGAAATAGTGGCAAAGTGGAGAGAAATGACAGCTACCAGAAAGAAAGTAGATCCTTCTTTTGGATTAAATACTACAGAGGATGAGGCCTTAAAACATCAGCCAACTGAAAATATTAAGAAAGAAAAGAAGGAGAAGAAGTTAAAGAAGAAATCCTTGGAAGATCATGTGTTCAGTCTCTTCTAAAAGCTATAGAAAATAAGTATCAATAAGTATAGGGATTTTAATTTGTTCATAAGAAACTGGTTTCCACTCCAAAAATCCATAAAGCCTAGAAAGTTCTATATTTATCAGAACCTGTTCAAGAAATAGAATATCAGATAGTTCAAAAAGACTATGATAGTGTTTTCATGGAAGTATAAGAATACATTGTAACTCCTTAGAGTTCACTATCTAAATATATTTCAGAAGAACAAGTTGAAGAACAAGTTGAGGAAGAAGTAGAAGTTGAGGAAGAGGTAGAAGTTGAGGAAGAAGTAGATGTTGAAGAAGAAGAATAAGTAGAAACTAAAGTGGAAGAAGAAGAGAAATAAGAGGTTGATCATCAAGGTGGTGAAGAATAAGAGTTTAAATATAAATAATATGAATAGAGAGATCCAAATTTTATCCAATTTTCAGATGAACAATCTTCGGTTTGAAATCCTGTCAAAGGTAAAAGTGTTTTGGTTGCCTCTTCTAAAAAAGAAATTCCTCAGAAGTATTTCAAGGGAATAGAAAAATTAGTTTCCTTAACTCCAAGAGGAGCTTAGAAAGGAAATGTTGTTTCAGGTTCTGAATCCTCTTCATCTGTTGAACATGACTTTTTCAAGCTGTCTTTAATAAAGTTGGCCAGCACCATTCCAATTCTTTCAAATATATATGCCTGGAGTCAAATGATTCAAGAAACTCTGAATCAAAAAATAGAATCAACCAATATGCTTATGGACATGGTGGTCAAGTAAGAATCGGACTTTAGTAATCTTTTGATTGATTAAAAAGCTCAGAAGGTGACTTGTAAGAAATTCATTAACCGCACCAAGACTATCAATGAAGAGCTAAGACAGTTCGGTGACTTTATGGATTCAAAAAATCGAGCTTTCAATACTTTAAAAACTGAGTTCAATAAGGTCAAGGCATAAATCTCTGAGAAATATAGTTAACTAAATTCTGTTTCCTGATCTGTTAGCAATGAGAAAGAAGTCAGAGCCAAGTTAGAGAGAAAGGTGTCTTCTCAAGAAGAAAGGATATTGTCATTATAAAAGAAGAATCATGATCAAGAGATCTTGTTGAATAAGTTAAAATAAGATCATAAGGAAGTGAAGAAACTCAAATCCATGATAAAGAAAATGTTGTCTGAGAAGAAGATGGATGGATGATTTTCTTTGACATTCTGATATTTTGTTGTAATCTAAACCTTATTTCCAAAATTTTCCTTAAGAAATTGCTTGCATATCTTTCTTGTGTTTTCGAATGTATTATTTCTTAACCTTACAGGTACATCTTATACTTCTTCATTCCTTTCCATCTTTTTTAAAATCACAAAGGGGGAGAATTTATTCAAAGTAATAATTTAATGAATATATCAAAAGAGGAGAATCGATTAAGGGAGAGTATGGTAAGAAAAAATAAGTAAGGGGGAGTTTTCTTTTAAGAAGAGATGTTAATATAAAGGGGATATTTCTTCTTAAGAAAGAAAACCAGTTACTAAAGATTAAGAATACGATCCTTGGGAAACATAACCTAAGGGGGAGTTATTTGTATTCATCATAAATATCATTCAAATGGGGGATAAGTTTTTCATACTTGTTTATCTAAGTCAATATATTCTTCCTTAGAAAAGTTGTTTGTGCTTTCCAAAAAATGGGGAGATTGTTGAGTCAATAAGGGTATCTTATGACTTCTCCATTCCTTATGGTTTTATGTTTTTAAAATCACAAACACTTTTTCTTAAGTTCTATTTCTTTTCTTAAGTTCTATTTTTTCTTAAGATCTGGAATTTTCATTCCATTATACTTACATATGTATCATTATAATTTTTCATTCTGTTATACTTACAATTTGTATTATTATGTTTTTCCATACCATCTTTTTGATACCTATTTTGGTGTATAAGTGATATCGTCTTCGTGATACCGAATCTGGTGTATATGTGATTCTGTTTTATGATTCCAAATCCGGTGCAAATTTTATTCTATTTTATGATTCTGAATCTTATGCAAATGTGATTATGTTTTATGATTCTGAATCAAGCACAAATGTGATTCTATTTTATGATTCCAAATTAGGTGCAAAAGTGATTCTATTTTTTGATTCCGATTTCGATGTATAAGTCTTTCCGATTTTATGATTATGGTTCCAGAAAAAATGTGATACTGGTTTCTCATTCTGATTTACTTTTCCTTATGAATCTATTTTATTGATAATGTTTTTCTTAAGAATCTATTTTTCTTAATAATGTTAGAGTTGTTTAATGTATCATTCCAATATTATCGGATTCCAAGTTTTCTTATACATAACATTTATCTTTAACTTAACATCATTTCTTACATGAAATTATGTTGTAAAATCTGTTACAAACTAACCATTGTATGCTTGACACGTGTCCAGGTCCCTCCAAAATTTAAGGAAAATATGACCGTTGGAGTGGAGCCAACCGTTGGGAAGCATTGCCTATAAATACAAGTTCATTTGAATGAGCTCAATAATGATACTTTGACGACATTATAGAAATTGGATGATCTTTATGCATGCTATGAAGTGATTTATAGAGAGAGAGGCTCTTACAACTCTTAGTTCTTTGTGTAGATTTCGTGAACAACTTGCTCAGGTGTGAACAACTTGTTTAGAATTTCCTTGTGCAGACTCCAATCATGATAATCATGGGATTCTGGGTTTGGAAGATAGAGGTTATAATTTCCTTCTAAATCGGGGGCTTGTGGGGATAGCAAGACAGATACTGATCTTCAGATTGAGGGCTTACCTGGGTTTGGGTAGGACAGACTTTCTTGAAAGTATAAATCATGGAACATTTATCCAAGATTGTTGGATATCCTTTTCTTTAGGTTAAAAGAATCTTGTTGTTACTTGTTTTCTATTTCAAGTTGTTTTATTTCTTCTGTAATCTTCACTTTTTTAAAGTTATAAAGTATAACTTTCTTATACTTTTAATTCCATTACTCTGATAATATAACAGATTCTATACATTTTAAGGTAGAATCTTTCTTTTAAGAAAAGTTTTCTTTTAGAGTTTTTGTGTATGTTTGTTTAACTTTGTTAAAATATACTTTAAAGGTTCCAAAAGAATTTTTAAAGTATACAATTCAACCCCCCCCCCCCTCTTGTACATTGAGCATCCACATTCATCATTTTTATCCTACAACGGGTGGTCCTGAAATTATATAGTCCTCCAATAAATTGGGTAATGTGATTTATCCCATGAGATAATGTGAAATATGCATGAACTAGATGTTATATTTGTTCAAAATTAGGATGATATGATTATGAACATATTTTATACATGAAAATGGTTCTAGCATTGTTCACAACTATGTGTTGTATTTGAACACTAAGACATTATGTTTCATTTTTATGCATTGTCACATTCCATTACTTTATTTCATGATTCATATCATGATGATGATGATGATGATAAAATACTTATGTTATGAAGGTGATTATTATGTTCACCCAAGTTATGTTGATTCGTGTCCATATTTATCCTCTTACTGGGCTTTTATCTCATCCCTTTATTTGATGTATATAAGGATAACGTGAGATTTATAATGATAAATAAGAATAATTTAAATAAATTTTTATGTTTTATTATGAATAAGTGTTGTATGGTCTTAATTTTCTCAAGATATTAAACCTTTTTATCCTAATTTTTTCATGTGTTTATTTTGTTTATCCTAAAAATTATATAATAGTTATGCAAGAATAAGCGAGGTCACTATAGTTAGTATTAGAGAACAGTTTAGTTAATTTGTGAATTAGTATTAGATATCATTAGTGTAAACCCTCAGTATGAGACTAAGTATATGTAATCATCCAAGAAACTTGTTTTAGAAAATTCTAAACATAGGGATACCACAAGATATGCCTTTAGAGTTAATTGCACAAAGTTATAAATTATTTATTCATGTATTTTTGAATTAAGTTTTGTTAAAACCTTTTCTATTTTATAAAATGTTGGTAACTAAGAGAAACTAGGCCAACAACCCATTTGAGGAACAATGCATCAATTTCCCAAATGACATGCACAATAATTTGGGAGGTGGAATTTGAAATTTCATAGTGATTCTTATCCAACTGTCCTAGGCTATGAAAAATACCCTGAATAATATGAAACATATGCCTTATCCTAAGAGGAAGAAAATGGATATTGAATATTTTATGTAGAAGCAACCATTGATGTTTAGTAGTTCTTCTAATCCAATCATCGTGAAAGAGAGGGTCAACTTAATGGAGAAGATATTTTCTGTGATTCACTGTTATGAGAAGGAGAATGTGACTTTGGTTGTTTATCATTTATATGGAGAGGTCAATAAATGGTGATAATTGATCAATAGCACTAAGAAAAAGGATGAAATAAAATAGATGGAGTGGTATAACTTTATGAAAATATTTCTTAATAAGTATTTCCCTCAAACACTTCCAAAAAAATGGAGAGACAATTTATAGAGATAAATAAAAAAAAGGTTAATCTTTGATGGATTAAAATAAATATTTCAAAAGTATTTCAAGGTATACCTCAGTTTTTTCTATCAATAATTAAATAAAAATATATAGATTGTTTAGTGTTTTAAAACTACACATTTTTATCAAGATATTTGATACTTTTCAAGTTATGAAGAAGTTTGTTGATGTGATATCAAATTGGATATGGAGTTTGGAAAATGTTCCCATGGATATGGAGATAAGAAATTAAATATGGAGTTTTAAGATGGAGGATCTAATGAAAAATGTGGAAATAAAACTCAAACACTCACATGTCAAAATGTGGGAAGATGCATCATGGTAATTATCTCAAAGGGATGGGCAAATGATTCAAGAATGGGAAAGAAGGCCACCAAGCTCATGAATGTCCAAGAGAAATGAATAATCTAGATAATATGATGGAGGAAAGGAGATAACCACCAATGGTTCAATGCTTCAAAAGTATAGAGAAATGGAACTATGAAATCCAGTTCACTAAATCTCGAATCTTTGAGAGTAATAAACGTAGTATCCACTAAATAAAAAGGAGAAATAGAAATCTTATATCATCACTACTGCTGAAATGGAGAAATAAAATAAATTCATACATGGTACACTTCTTATTCACTCAATAATGGAAAAGCATTATTTGACACTAGTTCTATGCATTCCATTATATCTTGAATGTTTTCAAGAACTATTGAATCGAATCCATGTTACCTTGAAGTAGATATATCTTTAAAAAACCTAGTTGTGTGATCATTACAACCCAAGTGGTGGACTCTTCTCTTATTGGTGTATGTGGTAAGATTCTTCCAAATAATCTCATAATACTTACCTTTGTGGAATTCTAAGCTATTCTAGTCTTGGATTGTCTCTCATTATATAGAGCACATATCAACTTAAAGGAAAAGAAAATATCATTTCAAATTATGAACCATACCACGCTCCTCTAAAAATGAAAGGAAGAGCATTAATCTCCTTTGGAAAATCCCTCAATAATGTGGATGTTGATGCTCTATGAATAATCATGCCTCACTCAAATGGTTGAGTCAAAGTAAGGTTTCAACATGGATGAAATTACCATTTTGTGGGAATAAAATGGTGTATTTCATAAAGATTTACCCAAACTTATCCCAAATCTTGAGGTAGATTTCTAAATAGAACTCATACCTAGATCTACTCTTATCTCAAAATTCCCCTACAGCATAGCCTCGATCGAATAATAGGATTCAAATAAGCAGCTATAAGATCATTTGGACAAAGTGTTCATATACCCGATTTCATGTCCTTAGGGTGTGTCAATGATCTTTATAAAGAAAAAGTATGGATCAATTTGGATGTGTATCGATTATTGGGAGCTCAAAAAGATCACCATAAATAAAAATTATCCTCTTCCAAGTATTGATGACATGCTCGATCAACTATAAGGAGCTATATAATTCTCAAAGATATATCTTCATTCTAAATATCATCAACTGAAGGTGAGTAAGGAAGAAATTAAAAAGACTAATTTTCATACATGGTGTGGGAACTATTAGTTTATAATGATTCCCTTTGGACTTAGTAATTTTCCTACAATCTTCACAGATTTTATGAATAGAGTCTTTAGAAACTACACTAAAAAATTTGTGGTAGTTTTTATTGATGATATTCTCATCTACTCAAAGAGAAATTAGGAACATGAATAAAATATAAGGAAAGTTACGGTGACATTAAGGAAGGATAAATTGTCACCAAGTTCGGTGAGGGTGAATTTTGTATACAAAAAGTTTCATTCTTGGGACATGTGATCACAAGTGAGGGAATTTCTATAGAACATTTAAAAAATGAAATTGAGGAATGGTCTAGACCCAAATGTGTCATGGAAATCTGTAGTTTTCTTAGATTATCAGGGTACCAAAATCATTTTGTGAGAAAATTCTCATTATGTTATATCCCTCTAACTAAGTTAACAAGGAAATGGGTAAAGTATGTTTGGATGGAAGAATGTGAGGAAAGATTCAAGGAACTCAATAAGAGGCTAATCACTGCACTTGTACTCACACTACTAATAATTGGGGAATTTTTTTTGATATATAGTGATACTTCTATAATATTTTTTTATTTTTACTCTTTAATAAGGTTAAATTGATAGTCTACACCTCATAGCAGTTGAATATCCCTCAAAATAACTACCTGATGCAAGATCTAGAGATAACGATTGTGACTTTTACCTTGAAAATATAGTTACACTACCTCTATGGTGAGAAGTGTGACAAGTATACCGATCATAGGTCCCATCCAACTCATAATTAAATCATACTTACATGTTCCAAAAAATCATTAAAAATCATAACATAACCCATGAAATGAAATGGGTATCATAAACATGTAAACATATCATAATCTGTGAAAAGATATAGGTTTCATAATCATTTCATAAAAATCATAACCCATGAAAATAAGTGGGTTTCTTAAACATCATTATATCAAAACATAAACCATTTAGATAAATAATATGACTGGTATTCTTGAACAATAACAAAGTATGTCATCATAGGTGGGGAAGAATTTTGAAAGATCACTTTGAACATGAGTTTTCCTTAAAAATAAATTATTAAAACATAAAACATTTCAAAATCCTTTTCTTTGAAACCAAATTGAAATCATATAAGGAATCATGAAAATCATTTAAAAACGTTCTTTAAGAAAATATCTTTTCTTTGTTGAAATAGTTTTCTTTTCATAAAATTTCACACAATTTTAAAAGAAATCATTTTATTTGAAAATAACCTTGTGATCTTGTAGGTGAAGCTTCAAGGAAATAAGGTAGTATGAAATAATAAAAATACATTCATGCTGTATAAGATAAAAAACATTCTTATAATACCTTTTCTGGAAAATCCAAAAAGTACCTCTTTTGGAAAATGAAATAAAGATTCCTTTCAAACCGTGAAGTAAAAAAAGTCAAAAATGGGTACAAAATGCCTTTAAACATCCATATTAGAATATTAAAACATTTTTAGAAAAAATGGACATGGATGATAAATATTACCAAACATATACTTAAAATGAAATAATCCCAAATAAGGAAGAGATTGTGAAATCAACACACATCACTTAATAATCAATAGAATCATATTCCACATGAAAAAATAAAATTATAAGAATACAAATATATCATAATCTTCTGGATAAGAATAATAAAATATATTAATGAGCAGTATATACACCAGGTAGAAGAAACACTTATTTTATGATGCTCATGTCTCATAGAAATAAAAGTGAGACAAAAATCTCCTTACATTATGTCTTGACTCTCTTCATACTTGAACAAGATTCTTGTATAATAAATATAATTTTATTATACATATTTTATAGAATAAAATTATTATATCTAATACCTCATATGGTTTTATTATGACCTTTTATTACCCTCTTTTTAATGATCATATGGTAAGGGTTAACTTCAGGTAATATTCTCTTTGTTCTTCACATGTGTCTTAATTTATCATATCATCGGTCCTTATACTTATATCATGATTCTAGAATGAAAATAATGATATAAATATCATTTATATAAAGTATAATTATATTAAAATAATCTATAGCATAAATAAGTATTTAATGGAATACACCTTTGATGGAGATGCTAATTCTTACGTACGCATGAATGTTGTTTCCGTTTTAATTATTGTATTGAAAGAATATATGAAAATGACACACTTCCTCAAACAAGATTATCATATTAACACCCAATGGAAAGTAAAAAGTTATGGGTTGAAAATATTAATAAAAAATCTTAAATACATAATAAATAGTATATATAAAATATATAGATATATTTTTCATCACAATGGACACCATGATTGGTGGTAATGGAAAAAAATAAACAATCATCGTTTAGTGAGACAGTAGTTTGTTGTACATAGAAATAGTATGTTCGATATCCATTATATGGAGGTATATGTAAGTGTAGGTATAAATATTATCAAAAAAATATCCTAGTATATTGAGGATACTATTTTTCTCATAAAATAATTTAATAAAGATAAATTAAGGGGAAGAGAATGAAAATTAAGAAAGGAGCTTGAGAGAAGATGTTATCTCTTAATCAGGTAACTCCTCTTGGTTTATTCCAAAAGGATTCCTTGAGTTTCCTTATACCTAAAGTAAGGCTCATAAGAGGAACGGAGGGATTTAGAGAGATTAAATGTTCAGGTTTTGGCTGATCCAAAAGTATTTAGAGGTGTGAATAAAATATCAGAAGATATGCCCTTTTATAGGAGGGAGGAGGGCTACTTTAGGAATCTCTAAAACTATTAATTTATTGTAAATTTATTTTCAATTTAAAATAGCTAAAAAGTAATTTATTTTAAAATTTATATTAATATGGGTCTAAATCCTCTAAACCAATGCATTTGGGACATGTTTAGGTCACAAAATGAACCTTATTTTTTGCTTTAACCCTTAGTTAAACAATTCAACTCTTATCATGACAACTTGTCTTTTTTACACTATAGGGTTAATTAGTGACTATAAAATTTCAAAAGAACCCCAATTGGATACTTTATGACATATTTGACACTTTAAAAGTTATTTTGTAGAAGGATATATTTTTATGATTTTTTTTTCATTTAATAAAATATTATTGATTTTAAAAATAACATTTATGTCAATTTTGACACTATTTATTACATGACTTTTTATAAAATTATAAAATGTGATTCCTTCATAAAAGATAAATTAAATCATACATAAAATGTAATAGTCATCCAAAAATAATAATTTATGGAATCAAATAGCTCAAACTATATTTCTTTTAATATTATTAATATAATTTAATTGATTCTTCCTTTAATAAATGTATTACTACATCATCATTGTGTCATGATTAAATTTATTTATTTAATGTATAAAAATTATAATTAAATTATCATGATGTATATAAATTTCTTATCTTTCTAATTATTATTTATAGTTTAATTTATCTTATTTATAACCCTATATTAAAAATTATTTAGTTATTAAAATTTGAATATGGCACTTTTAACACTACTTTAAAAAAATATATAATAAATGTCCTAATCTTACACAAGTGGATTAAAAAGAATAATATTTGATACCTAAGGTATATTTGGGTATAAAAAAATTATACAATGAAATTATGATAGGTGTTAGGGTAATTTTATATCATTATAATATTATTTTTACATTTAATTACCATATTTACCTTTAACCACATTAAATAAAATTCAAAAGTTATTATTCACAAAAAATTATTTTGATCCTATTAGACCACATTTTTCATACTAATTACAAAAATTTATCTCCATTTTTCAAAATTTAATTCACAAAAAAGGTAAAATTACATTTAATGATAATCTTGTAAATGTGGTTAGAAGGCTGGTAAGAGAGACATTCAAAAGATCAATGATTTTTTTATATCTAATTATATTATAAAAATGATTCTAATGAATTAAATTAGATTCATATATTTATTATTTATATATTGTGACTTTAAAATAAATTTAATGTAAAATAATTATTTAAATGAAAAAGTAGGTTTCTAACTCCTCTACAGTATTTTTCACTATTCATCAAAAAATGAAACTTTTCAGAAAATACCAAAAATCACTTTAAGATAATTTTGATATTCGGAATTCAAAAATAATTTTTATTTTATCCAAATCAATTTCTACGAGTTTCAAAAATTAATTGTATTATTTTTCATTGAAGGACATGAAAAACTGTTCATTTTAAAAAAAAGTAGTTTTAAATGTATAAATATTTTACCAACAATTATATGTTTCATTATCCAAACCATTATAACTACTATTTAAAAAGTATTTATTACTATTCATATTACAATTCTAGAATCTAGGTTATAACTATCTTATTTAAATAATTATAATAGTAAAGTTTTGTTTTGCAAAAACTCAGTGTTTCGTGTAACATGAGCCAAGTTGATGTTGCGTGTAGTGCAAGATTCCCTTAGTGTTGCATATAACATAATACAAACTTAGTCCTATTATATAATAAACAAAATCTATACTCATTGTTGTGTGAAGTTAAAATATCAAAGGAAAAAATAATAATTTCACAAAACCTCAGGGTGTTACATTCTACCCCCTTAAAATGATTTTTTCCCTTAAAATTCATTGAGGTTAAAAAACTATAGAAACCCTCATCTTAAAAAAAGAATGAAAATTTATTTGAAAATGGAATAATTGTAAAATAATAGTTTGACAAATTAAATCATGACTAAGTCTCTACGTAGGAGAACATAGATGAAGATTTGGGCATGGAGGAAAGGCATAAATAATCATTGAGATTGATAAGGATCACTGATCAGAAGTAAGTGGGTGATTCAAATAAAGTTAACAATTATAAAATTTTAAACTAAATAAGCATGAAGTAGGTCATTTATATCAGAAAAAATGATGATAATAGGATACACTTTTATATCACGATCCCTTTTCCTAATCGTGAATAATTTTTAAGAGAAAATATACTTACTTTATTTCATTATAACTTAACACTTTGTTGTTCCATGATCAATTTACACTTCATCTATTATTCTAAGAAAAAAAGTTGAATTTTTCATTCTTAAAGCATTAGTAAATCATGAGAATAAATATAGTTCATTCTATCTATCTTTATTACAATGAAAATGTTAGCACAAGTTATCAAATATGCATAAATCTACTTATAGGGATATAATACCTTAATCTCACAAACGTATCTGAATTTTATCTTAATATGTTCATAAAGTTATAATCCCATAATACTTTAGAAAGCTAAAAATACAAAACATTAGATCTAATTACTCTAAATTTTGTTAACAATTATCTCCCTATTGGTCACATTCCAAACATGTGAACACATTTATCATGCATTTTATTGAGTCATAATAATAACCATAATTACCATAAATCCTTATTTAAAACAAGCATATTTCCTTATTCTAAACCTTATTGGATATATTCCTTAAGTCACAAAAAGTTTTATACTTTATCCATTATATCATAACTCTCTTGAAAACAAATTCATAATTAGTTCTCAAGAAACAAGTATCATCAAATTTACTTATTCATATCTAACATAGCTTTATCCAAATATCATTATATTAGCATAAGAGACCTATTAAGTGTTATCTTTCCCTTAATCATTTTTTCTAAAAATATATCTCCTTACCCTTAAATCAAATTTATATGTCTTTAAAACTGTTAAACATATCATTTCCAATCCTTAATGAAAAACATAAACTGAAAACACTTATATAATTCACAATCTTTGAATTAAAAAACATATACACCTCAAGCATCCAACTTTTTTCTTAAACCATTACTCAGGATCCATCCTCTTAGTATTTCCTAAAATATGAATCATGTATTAGGGTTCCTCAAACTTAATCAAACCAAGATTCTTAGGCTTAATGTAAACAATAATGCTAGATCATCCCATACCTTTCATATGTCATTCATAGTCTATTTATCCTTATAAGTATAAAAAATACTCATACCACGTTCTTGATTCTATTCATGATATTTACACTTAGGAAATCGAGTTTCATAAATCCCTATACTTTCAACATCTAAAACATTCATGTTTAATTATGTTCCATCTAGTTCTGTCTATTGACTAAGACCAAAAAATCAAAGTGTAATAAATATATATCAGAGATTAAAAACACATAAGGTAAATTACTTATAATATTTCAATCTATGATATCTTAGGTTTAATCCTTGGTTATTTATGATTATCCCAAAAACTATAGGATTGTAACCTATACTTATACTTATCATTTATAAATCCCTAGACATATCCTTGGAAAATATCTCCAGGGATCCCACTAAAGATTTCACATCCTAGTTTCCAAAGGTTTAATAAACCTTTTCACTAATACCAGATATAAAGACCCAAGCTTGACAGACATGGAAATTAGATAAATTTTGTGAAATACTTAATACATTACACAAAAAGTCACCCAAAGACCATATTAGTATAGTGACTTTGGAAACTTGGAAAACATTCTTATAATCTGGTGAAAGATCTTCAATATATCCTATAAATATCTTCCCCTTTAGTACTCCTACATAAAACATTTCCTTATAACTTGGGGAAAGGAAACATGAAAAGGGGTGGGCGCATATGCTCGGTAAGGGTAAAAAAAGAGTTATATAAACCTAACATGATAATAAGGGAATGAGAATGTGATCAAAACATATGATGATCATTCCCTTCATATCAATGGTAAACATGAATCATAAGTAAATCAAATAACATAATCCATAAGATTTTAAAATTGATATATGACATGAAATTTTGGCATACACATCAACTCATAACATTGTGAGCATGTATAAATAGTAACAGGTTCACTCATTTAGGACATGAAATCAGGCCCTTGCATAAATATATGGACATGAAAACAAGGTCCGTGCATAAAATAATGGACATGAAAAGAAAGTCCATGTATAGAATAATGGACATGAAAACTAGGTCCACGCATCGAATTGTGAACATGAATTCAGGTTCACGCCTAACATATATACCTCGTGAGTTTTACATATTTACCCAATGCATTGGAGGGATATATAGGTCACAACCATATCATAATGAAATCATTCATACATTTTCCAAAATATCATTAAAAATCCTTACATACCCCATGAAATGAAATGGGTATCAAAAACATATAAACATATCATAACCAATGAAAAGAAATAAGTTTCATAATAATTTCATCAAAATCATAACCTATTAAAAGAAGTGGGTTTCTTAAACATCATTCCATAAAAACATAAACCATTTGGAGAAAAAATATGATTGGTATTCCTGAACAATAACAAAGTATGTCATTATATATGGGGAAGGATTTTTATAGATCGCTTGGAACATTAATTTCCCTTAAAAATAACTTTTTAAAACATAAAACATTTTTAAAATTATTTTCTTTAAAACCACTTTTAAAACATATAAGGAATAATTAAAATCATTTAAAATAGTTCTTGAAGAAGATATCCTTTATTTATTGAAATAGGTTTCTTTTCTTAAAATTCCATGCAATTTTAAAAGAAAACATTTTATTTGAAAACAACCTTTTAAACTTGTAGGGGGAACATCAAGGATATAATGCGGTATGAAAGTGTAAAAATGAATTCTTTCAATATAATTTAAAAAAAATTCTTCTCATACTTCTTACGAAAAAGTACAGAAGTACCTCGTTTGGAAAAAGAAAGATTCCTTACAACCCATGAAGTAAAAAAGTCAAAATGGGTACAAAAATGACTTTAAACATCCATAGAAGAATAGTAAAACATTTTATGAAAAAAATTAGAAATCTTGGACATGGATGATAAATATTACCCAACATATACTTAAAATGAAACAATCCCAAATATGGAAGAGATTTTGAAATCAATGCTCATCACTTAATAATCAACAGAATTGTATGCCCCATGTAAAAAAGAAAATTATAAGAATATATAAACATCATAATATTCTTGATAAGACTCATAAAATAAATTCATGGGTAGTATATACACTATGTATAAGAAACAATTAGTATATGAGGATCGTGTCTCGTATAAATCAAGGTGAGAGAAAAATCCCATTTCCTTATATTTTGACTCTTTTTATACATTAACATGCTTCCCGTATAATAAATATAAGTTCATTATACATATTTTATAGAAGAATATTCTTACATATAATACCATATATGGTTTGATTATGACCTTATATTATCCGCTTGTTAAAGGTCATATGGTAAGTTTTCACTTCAGGTAATATTCTCTTTGTTCTTCGCATGTGTCTTAATTTGTCATATCATTGGTCCTTATACTTATACCATGATTCTAGAATAAAAATCATGATATAAATATCATTTATATATATTATACATATATTATAATAGTATATAGTATAATTAAGTATGAAATGAAATACACCATTCATAGAGATGGTAAATTGTATGTATGCATGAACGTTGTTTCTTTTTTAATTGTCATATTGAAAGAAAGTATGTGAATGACACACTTCCTCAAATGAGATTATCATATTAACACCAAATGGAAAGTAAAAAGGTAAGTGTTATAAAAAAGAATAAAAAAACTTAAATAAATAATAAATATTATATATAACATATATAGATCGATTTTTCATCATAATGGCCACCATGATTGGTGGTAATGGAAAGAAATGAACAATCATCGTTTCGGGAGGCACTAGTTCGTCATACACATAAATAGTATGTTAGATATCAATTAGATGGAGGTGTATGTAGGTTTAGATATAAATATTATCATAAAAACAACCTTGTATATTTATTATACTATTTTTTTCATAAAATAATGGAATAAAGAGAGTAGGGGTAAAGAATGAAAATTAAGAAATGAGCTTGATAGAAGACGTTACCTCTTAATCGGGTAACTCCTTTTGGTTTGTGCCAAAATGATTCCTTTAGTTTCATTCTTCCCAAGGTAAGTATTCCAAGATTAAGTTAGGGATGTTGGTAGAATAAATTGGTAGGGTTTGGCTAATCGAAAAGGATTTAGAGGTGTGAATAAAAGATAAGAATGGGTTCCCTTTTATAAGAGGGAGGAGGGGCACTTTAGGAAACTCCAACAATATTAATTTGTTATAAATTTATTTTAGATTTAAAAATATCTCAAAATTGATTTATCTATAATTTGAGATGATTATGGGTGTAAATACCCTCAACCAATTAATTTGGTACATGTTTAGTTTATAACATGAACCTTATCTTTTTTCTTTAACCCTTAGTTAAACAATTTAACTCTTACCATAACAACTTGTATTTTTACACTATAGGGATAATATAGTGACTATAAAATTCTAAAATAACCCCAATTGGATCATTTATGACATCTTTTACACTATAAAAGTTAGTTTTCCAAAATATATAATAATAAAATATTATTTATTTTAAAATAACATTTTTGTCAATTTTAAAACTATTTATTATATTATTTTTTATAAAATCATAACAACTTTATTACTTAAAAAAAGATACATTAAATCATCCCTAACATTTCATAGTCATCCAAAAAAATTAATGGATCACATCAAATAGCTCATATGATATTTCATTTAATATTATTAATATCATTTAATTGATTCTTATTTTAATAAATCTATTACCACATCATCATTGTGTCACAATTAAATTTATTTATTTACTGTATATAAATTTTAAATAAATTATCATCATGTAGATAATTTTATTATATTTTTTAATGAATATTTACAGTCGAATTTATCTTATGTATAACCCTATATTAAAATTTACTTATTTATTAAAATTTGAATATGGTACTTTTAACTCTTCTTTAAATAAAATATAATAAATGTCCTAATCTTACACAAGTTTTGTAAAAGGATAATATATGAGACCTAAAGTTTATTTGGGCCCAAAAAATATCCAATGAAATTAGGACAAGTGTTAGGGTAATTTTATATTGTTATAATATTATTTTTACGTTTAATTACCCTATTTGCCTTTAACCGTGGAAAATAAAATTCAAATGTAACTATTAACCACATATTATTTTGATCCTATTATACCACATTTTTCATGATAATTACAACCATTTATTTCCATTTTTCAAAATTCAATTCATAGAATCATTAAAATTACATTTAATAATAATATCGTAAATGTGTCTAAAAGGTGGATAAAAGAGACATTCAAAACATCAATAATTTTTTATATCTAACTGTGTTATAAAAATGATTAAAATGATGTAAATTGGATTAATATTTTTATTATTTATCTATTTTTACTTTAAAATCAATTTAAATTAAAATTATTATTTAAATGGAAAAGTCAGTTTTTAACTACTATGTAGTATTTTTCACTATTCATCAAAAATTGATACTTTTCATAAAAGTACAAAAAATTAACCTTAAGATAATTTTTATAATATAAATTCAAAAATAATTTTTATTTTACAAAAATAAATTTCTATGATTGTTTAAAATTAATTTTATTATTTTTCATAGGATATGAAAAAAAATTCTTTTTAGAAAATAGTATTTTTAAAAATATAAAGATTTTACCAAAAATTATATGTTTCATTATCAAAACCATTATAACTAATATTTAAAAAGTATATATTAATATTCATAATATAATTTTAATATGTAGGTTATAACTGTCTTATTTAAATAATTATAATAATAAAGTGTTGTTTCGCAGAAACTCAGTGTTTTGTGTAACGCAAGCCAAGTCGGTGTGGCATGTAGTTAAAGCTTCAATTGGTGTTGAATATAACATAATCCAAAATTAGTGATATTGTATAATAAACAAAATATATATTCAGTATTTTGTGAAGTGAAAATATAAAAAAAAAATCACAAAATCTTAGGGTGTTACAGATCTGGAAATCATACCGACATGGAACAAATCATACCTTTTCCAAATGATTATCCAACCATATATCCAAGAGAAGATTAAGGAGGCATGAAGGGATGATCTGGAGATAAAAATAAGCTGATTTAAGTTTAAGGAAGGAAAGCTACATGAGTTTCACATTGATGATAATGGTGTGATTTGATTTGGAATGAGACTTTGTGTGCCTTCGTCATCTGAGATAAAGAAGGAGATATTGGATAATTCACATAGATTATCTTTCTCCATCTATCCTGGAAGTACCAAGATTTACTATGATCTTTAAGACAACTTCTAGTGGGACAGCAAGAAAAATGATATTGTGGATTACATCTCAAGGTGCTTGGTATGTCATCAAGTTAAATCAGAGTGAAAATAATCCAAAGGAATGATGAAACCATTGCCTATACCCATGTGGAAATGGGAGAATATCCATATGAAATTTTTCATTAGTCGCCCAAAGACATCAATAGAAAATAATGTGATATGGGTTGTGGTGTATCAACTCACCAGGACAGTCCAATTTATCACTATTTAGGAAGATCTATCGCTTGAACAACTTTACAATATATATGTGAAGGAAGTGGTGAGGATGTGTGTTGTTCCACTTTCAATCATTTATGATCGTGATCCAAGGTTCACATATAAATTATGAATAATTCTTCAACATTCTTTGAGTACTGAATTGAATTTCACCATAGCCTATCTCCCCCAAAATGACTCATAATATGAAAGGACAATTCAGAAACTCGAGGACATGTTGTGATCCTCTCTAATGGAATTCAAATGTAGATGGGATCAACATCTCCCATTGGTTTAGTTATTATACAAAAAATGATTCCACTCGAGTATTCATATGGCTCTATATGAATATCTATATGGGAAGTGATGCATAACTCCAACCTGTTGGGATTAAGTTAGAAAATTAACACCACTTAGACCTAATGTTGTTCAAGAGATGATAAAAAAGGTTCAATCCATTCAAAAACTTATCAAATATACTCGGAGTCATCAAAATAGCTATGTTGACAACATTTTAAGGGAATTATATTTCATTGTTGGAGACAAAGTCTTCCTTTTAGTATCACCATGGAAAAGATTCATGTGGTTTGGAAATAAAGGAATGCTCAGCCCAAGGTACATTGGCCCCTTTGAGATCCTTGATTGCAAAGGAGTAGTAGCCTATCAGATTGCACTTCCACCAAATATGGCTCAAGTTTATGACATGTTTCATGTATCACTCCTGAGGAAGTACATAACTGACCCCTCACATGTACTTAATATAGTGGTGGTACAACTAGAGAACAATCTATCAAATGAATAGAATTCAGTAAAGATCTTACACCAAAGAAGAAAATTCCTACACAGAAAATACAAACCACCTTGTCAAAGTTTTTTGGGGTAACCGTAAGTATGAAGAAGTGACATGGAAACCATAGGAAGCATTGAAGGAGAAATACCCTCACCGATTTATATAAAACAAAATTTCATGGGTGAAATATCAAAAGGGGGAAGAATGTAATGACCCAAAATTTTATCAAGGAAATTTCTCTTCTTATATTTATAAAAAAATTAAATCACATATATATGCCAATAAAAGCATCATTTTCATAAATGAAGAATAAAATAAGTAATATTTATAGAAATTAATGAACCTATACCAATGGAATAGTAACCTCGCCATTAGGAATGGTAATCCGGACAATAGAATAATAACCTCACCTATGAAAGTAAAAATAAAATTTATGTATCTTATAAATTAAAACATGATATAATTATATCATAGTGTAAGTAAATAAAAGTTTTAAAAATGATAAATAAAGTGTTAGTATTTTTTGTAAAATATAAATGTTTATTTAAAAATTTATAATTAATATAATGATTTAAAATAAAATTTATTTTCATAAATAGATTCATAAAATTAATATTTTTTATTATAATTATAAGATAATTTTATCATACCATAATTTATTTTTTAAAAATGTCATAAAATCTGTTATAATATTAAAATCAGTATTTTTTTAATAAATGATGATTTTCATTAAAAATAATATTTCATATATTTTGAAAATTATTTTCATAAAATGAAATACATTTTTTAAATCTACACATCAAAAAATGATTTGGGTTATTTTATGGGATTTTTCAAAAATAGTTTAATTTTTGTGAATAGTGAAATAAGATAATTTACAATATAAGCTAAATACATGAATTTTTTAGTCATTATTGATGTGTGGATTATGTAAGGAACATTATATCAAACTATCATTTTCTATTTACTATATTTAATCATGGTAATCAAAACTATTGATATTCTTGAGCCAAAATAATAAACTAATGGATAAAATAATAAAAAAACATTCTCTCCTCCCCTATAAATACCACCCCTCACCACCTCTTCTGCTCACACCTCAAAATCCTTGAATATTGTGTAAATTATTCCCAATTACCATATAAAGACTCTTCCCCGTGTCCAAGTGTTTTTTTTTCTAAACAAAAGACTAAATACATTCTCAAGGAGACAATATTCAAGAGGTAAAATCCTCATCCTTTCTCTTTTAATTTCTTTTCTTTTCTTATCCTCTCCTCACCTTCCCTAAACAAAACATAATGATAACTACATAATTACATATATACTAAAATTTTATTTTGTTAATGGAATATCCATCATCCAATATCTTATATGCTCTTCTTATTCTAAAAATGAAAACATTGTCCGTGATGTATCGATTCACAGCCTTAGTGGATGATGATTTTTTGTTTTCCATTACCTCCTCCAAGGCTGATCATAAAAACATTATTATGATTAAATAAAATTTTAATATAAATATTATAACTTTTAACATGAATTTTAACCATTATATAAGCATTATGTTTAATAAGATGATATGAGTTTGTGATGGTTGTAAAAATCTACAAAATAAATTAAAACATTTTCATCAACATTTTATCTAATGAATCATCCTCATACCATATAACCAAATTATATATGAAACCATTTTAACTTATATAAGGTCATTAATAACACATAATTTAACTTCTATACATTTATTCTCATTTTACATGAACTTCCATAATTATATACAAGTAAACCAACTGTGAAACCATGAAAACAAACACTCCCAAAACAACGATATTAAACTCTATATCTTATCAAAATGGACATAAATGAACTTAATAAAATTATAATAAATAAAATAAATTTATTATAGGTTCTAGATATAGTTATTAATTAATCTAATTTTATTATCCAAGATATCAAAGTGAATAAATAATTCAGTCATAAGGTAAGAGAATTCTTGAACCTAACTCCTTTTCTTGGGGTTATTCGTCTTTCGTGCTAAATTTCAGCAGGGATATTCCTGGATTTTTTTAAAAATATATTTTCATTGTTCTTACCTATTATTTTAGAATATATAATTTTTTTCAACTTGTTTCATGAAAAATTTAAATATTTTCCAAAAGAACTTGTCTTTCCAAAACACATATTGACTCCACTTGAGACTGTTTCTTCTTCACTCAAGAGTAACAATTCTTATACCAAGTATGATTTTCCTTTTTCATTCGAGAACCTGAAATTTTATTCATTAATTTTTTATTTATTAAATACTTATGAAACCCATTCCTCTCTATGGGTTATTTCATGGTTATTATTGTTATACATTCTATATGGTATACATGATTATGTAAATGTTGTGATGTGATGAGTGGGCTTATAATTATATATCCTTCTAATGCATTGGATAATGTGATGTATCTTATGAGATAATGTGAAATATTCATGAACATAATGCTATATTTTTTCACAATGAAAATTTTATGATTATTCACATATGTTATAAGTGAACATGATGTTATATTTATTCATGATTATTTGACCATTAAGACATGATGTTTTATTTTTATTCATTACCACATTACATGTATTTATTTAATTCTTTCCCTCATGATTATGATAATTACCCTATTATTATTTTATGATGATGATTATGATTATAATGACCCATGTTATACTTATTAATGTCCATATTTATCCTCTTATTGGGATTTTACCTCACCTTTTTCTTTTATGTATATCCTTAGTTGACTACATGTACTAAGGATAATGTGATCCTTAGAAAGATAAAGAAGAAAATTTTAAATAAATGTGTATGTTTTATTATAAAAAAGTGGAGTATGGCTCTAATTTTTCCAAGATACTAAACCTTTTGATCCTAGTTTTGTAAAACTTTTAGGTTTTTTATATTGAAAATGATGTTATAGTTTTTAAATAAAAATAAGGGTTTCTTTAACCTCAATCTGTCATAGAGATTGAATTAAAAGAGAAATAATTTTTAAAAATTGTGTGCCACTGATTTACCCCCCCCCCCCATCTTAGTGGTACCTAAATCATACATGGGTACTTAAAAATGTTTAAGAATACTTAAAATAAATATAATATTATTTTTTAAAGGTAATTGATTGATTTTAATTGTTTATAGTTTAACTAACACTCTTGAGACCCATTTAAATATGAATTTGAGTTCAAATATAATTATACTTCCAATTATTTTATTCATATCTAAAATGATATATAACATTGTAAAAAACTATATATAATGTCCCCAATTACAGTATACATAAAATATAATATAAATATTAACAAATAAATATAAATTATTTCTATTTTTAGGATAAATATGAGCCTTCTTACCCAGTGGATACGCAGCTTAAGAAAAGTAAAAAATATTATCTTAAAAATAATATCATGATAATGGTGAGAATAAATAAATTTATGAATGGTTATATATAATAATAAGTATTTATATTAAATAATATTTAGGTTAATAATATATTTTTTATTTAATAGTGATATAATTATTTGAAACAATTATGCAATATCAATGTAATGCTTATACAGCATATAAAAATTCAAAATTAAATGATTTAAAATATTTAAGGAGATAAGGAATAGATTAATTATGGTTTTTCATTATTTTTAGGGATATATATAAATGTTAAGAAATTATATTAATATTTAAACTATAATTTTATAATTTTCAAGAAATTTTTATACTCAATTTACAAGAATGTAATAGAAAATATTTATTGATGATATTTTTTACGTAAAATGATTTATAAAATTATAAAATACTATAAAAACTTATCTTAAATCATTTTTAGATGATTAATGGTCACATATATCTTTTATTTTTTATTTATGAGGCACTTTTCATCTGAAAATTACATTCATGACTCTTAAAAATTGAATATTTGTGAAAAATGTTACTAAATATTGTTTATAAATAGGCGTCTTAATCTATCTTATCAAAACATTACTTTGATGAATGAAATTATATAATTTAATATCTTTTTATACTATATAAATTTATCTCCTTTCAGTAGCTACACTCTTCCCAATTCTTTTCTCAACTAAACAACTCAATCAAAGTAGTTTTTTTAATTATCAATAAAGGATTAATCATATAGAGGCATCTTGGATGGAAGTAAGGTGTTTTCTATAAATCCTTTAAATTTTGTAGTCTTTCACTTAAATATCTCTGATTTATTCAAATAATTTTATTAAACGTATTCTTATTGATATATATTTATCTATTTCCTATGATTCGCTTTCCTTTTCCTCTAAAATGTAATTGGATAACTTATTCAATTTCTTTCCTTATAGTTTCCTAGGTTAAATTTGATGCTTATTACTATAGGTTTAAAATGGAGGATTATACTTGTTTTATTTGTGATATGGTTATTGTACATTATATATGATGACACGTGGTATTGTGATATTTATCTTATTTCATTGAATAATAATTTATTCTCTAGAAAAATTATATTGGAATTAACTGATTGGGTTATTTCATTATGGGTGATTATAAGGGTGATTATGAGTGTATATGAGTGATATGAATATAAATTACCTATAAACCTTCATGATTATTTTATTTCTTTTATGATTTATTTTGAGATTAATTTATAGAAATATTTTAATTCCATGAGAAGATAAATTGATTTCTTGATTGAATATAAATATATTATCTTATACAAGTTAAAATATTTATTTTTAAAAAAAATCATGTTCATGAGTTTTTATGAAATATCATGGTCTAATGAGTTTTATTTTTTTATATACCCCATAATAATATTTATATTCTCATATATTTTTTTCTAAATATTTTTACAGGGTTTAAGGATGAATGGGAACAATAACGAAGTTATATTCAATTTATGGTAATTAGTCTTGAATAAAGCAAGTGAATCATTTTTAGAATATATTTCTTCTGTAAAAATATTTATTGAATGAAAAATTGTTGGTTTTTTTATGTAATGGAATTCTAAATCCTATAAAATTATAATCAAAAATGTATTAGTAATGTAAGTGTTGTGATATTTTTTATAAATCATGTAACTATAGGATGTCTATGTTAAAGTTATTAGAGTTGGTATGAGAGTAGGGCTTAGAAAAATTTAGAGGTTATGATGATGGTAAGTAAATAAATAATAGAAAATTTAGATATGTTAGGAAGGTTTACATAGGGATAAAAAATAATTTATATTTTTTTTAGCATGTGACAATTTTTTATTATTATAAGGGTGGATAAATTATTTTATCTAATCTATGATAATTGTATTTTATTTTTTGATAGGGGTGAAAGGGTGAATAAAGTAGTAAGGAAATAAGTTATCTATTCAAGTCAAGAAATAAAAATAAATGGAGTTATATATGAGTAATTTATGGTTGTGTTAACTCAATTAATGTGGGTTATAAATGGTGGTACTATTTCAAGGGATTGAATAAATTATCCACAAAGGAATATATCAATTTTTGGGCAAAATCCCTCAAGGTAACATTGCAGGATTTTTTGTTTGATTGTGTTTGTTGACAAAGTAGGTTTCCATGGTGAATTGTCAAGTTTCAGTGTGGTTGTTGAAAATCCATGTTGACAAAGAACCATGACAAAGGAATGGACGATCTGGAGGCGGTACAAAAAGAGAAGTACAAGGTGGCATCATTTTCCAGTGTTTTCCAAATTTTTGGGGTCCAAAATTTGGAGTTTGGTGAGCATCGTGAAAAGTGGATATCCCTGAAGATCTTATTTAAATATGGAAAAGGCATGAGTTTCGAAAATATAGGCTTCATGGTTTGGATTTTTCAATGACTAAAACAATGATGGCAGTGATTCTTCGCGATTACGTCAAGCTTCGTGAACAGCAAGGTTGAAGATTATTGCGGTGGCGAAGGGCATTGTGAGTGGAGCTTCACGGCGGAGGTGCGAATTAAATGATGGGATTCTCGGCGATTACGATGAGCTCCACGATTGTAAAATTGTCGTGGTGCTTTGCGATTTTGATAGAATTTCGGTGGGAACTTCGAAGCTTCTCTATTTGAGATGATGTGGCATTGACTTCACGCATAAGTTTGGAGGGTTGGTGTAATCGCCTATAAATAGGCCTCGACCCCTTCAAGAGAAGTATAGAGAAAGAGATAATTTTTAGAGAAAATATTTTTCTCTTGGTTCACGAAGGTAGTTTGCGAAGGCAGTGTCCTTCACGAAAGGAAGGTGATTCGCGGCGGCTATTCTAGCTCTGCAAAAGTTGTGAGCTTTGCATTGGATTAGTGAGCTTCACGAGGGAAGTTTCTCTGTGACAACTTGAGCTTCGTGAGATAGCTTAGTGAGAGTACTTCGTGAAAAAGGCAGGGGCTTCGCGAAGGCTTGTTTGAGCTTCGTGAAATTGGGAGTCTCACGAAGTAGGGTACTTTGTGAAGGTATTTCCAAAGGAATTGCCTAGTATTAAGGGGAAAAGGGTTATTCATCAGTGGATGAAAGTTGGAATTAAATAGGGCATCTACGTACAGTGGATGATGCATTCATTAATGCAAATGAAGAGACCTACAGGTCTATAAACTATGAGTGGATCCCTTCCAAGTGTAGTGAGCTAAGGAATAGGAAGAAGGTAATCCTTTCTACCGACAGTGATCCAGTGAGAGAGAAATAGGGAGTGACCCTTGGGAAAGCAGTGAGCTAACCCTAAACATTATAAAGGCAGTGATCCTAGGCATAGAAGTGATCTAGCCCTAACATTATTGGCAGTGAACTTTAGTGGATTTGGTACAGCGGAACATCGTCGTTGTATGCTCCTTGGACGTAGCCCAGTGAGGGTGAACCAAGTAAAAATCTCTGTGTATGCCTACTTGTTTTCCAGTATTGCATTTAAAGAATCATCATCATATAAAGAAGAAAAGAAGTGTTCATAATAAACACACAAGTGAAAACAAAGTGACCCTTGTAATAAATAGGTTAAGATCCAGTGGGGCAGGAAGAATATTGTAAAAAGAATATCCATACCTTGATTCACCCTCCCCCATCTCAGGGTATATAGGCCCCTATTTGGTCCTAAAATCAATAGTATAACATTTCATGAGACAAAATCCCCCAAAATTTATTGAAACCTCCTATATAGTGATAGTGTAATGATGGGTAAATTCATTGGAGAAAATATTTAAAATTTTAGGTTGTTCAAAGACATAGAAGATAACTCTTTCAGTTTATTATCTTGAAGGTTAAGTTTATTTGGGGTGGTCTTTAATTAATAATTACAAGTAGAAGGTTGAGATATATAACATGTAATTTATTGAATTTAAGGATTTTTTTCTTGAAAAATATTTTCTTAAAGTGATTAAATATAGAATATAAATTCAATTTATAGAATTAAAGGATAAAGAAGAGGAAAAATTTACTACTTAATAAGAAAATTTTACAATATTGAAAAGGTACGCACTGAAATTATTTATAGACCATGAAAGTAAAATTGATAGATTTTACATAGGTTTGAAACTATACTTTTAAAATACTTTGGTTACTCGCAACTTTCTAAGTTGTGAAGCAATTTTTCGATGTGTTGATATTGTTAAAATATAGTTTTTTTACTATTATGTGCCTCATAACATCAAGTATAAGATGTGGTCAAGGTGAAAAGAAGTGGGGAAACAATTAATAGGTAAGTCTAATGTTAAGATAATTAAATTTCTTTCATGCCCTAAATAAGGTTAAAAACATTCTATGAAGTGTCTCATGAGATAAAGGAAGTGCTATTAGTGTAGTAAATTTGTTCATATGGTTCTTGATTACAAATAAATGGGTAATGATCAAATAAATAATGGGATAAATGATAATCCAAAATATTTTCAAGTTGGTAATTTGATAATGAAATGTTTTAATTGTAATTAGATTGGTTATTGGTAAAATATGTGTCCAAAGTAAAATATTAAAGTTGTAAATCATCATGATCATAAGTATAATGGTGTGGAAAGGTTATTTTATTCTACTATTATAGATTTTGATCCATAAATGTAAGTGTTGATAGGTACCTTCTTTGTTTTCTCAAATTATAATAATGTCTTGTTTTATTATAGATCTAGATATTCTTTTATTTCATATAAATTTTCAAGTGATATGGAAATATCATCACAAGTAATGGAGTTTGAAATTCGGGTAAAAACTATAAGTGGAAGTATTAAAGAAACAAGGATCTATTTGAATAATCCTATAATCATTTGTGGCGTAATTTTAAATAAAAAACTTATTTTCAAGCATATATTTGAGTTTGATGAAATTTTTTATATGGATTTGATTTCACTATAACTTGTTAAGAAATATTCCAAAATAAAGGAAGTTATATATAATTTTTATAATGAGAATGATTTTTTATATAATAATAAATTCATACTAGTGATAACATATCAATAAAGTGAGGAATTGATAAAATATATAGGTGAAAGTTATATTATTCATATCGTTTAAAATAAATTAATGATATAAATTAATGATCAACCAATGGTAAATTAATATTGTAATTTATTTTTTGATGATTTTTTAGTATTATTACTTATTGGGAGGTAGAATTAATTTTTGAATTAGTTTCTAATTCTAATAAAATTTAAAAACCAACTTATCAAATGGGTCCCGTAAAGCTATTAGAATGTAAAAAAATAAGAATTTCTTTATAAGGGTTTTATTCATCATATACCTTAACCTTGGGGTTCTCCAGTTTTATTTGTAAAGAATAAAGATAGTTTTATGAGTATTTTCATTGATTATAAAGAACTCACAAACATCAATTCAAATACTCATATAACCATATTTATTCTTAATAAATAAAACTAAATATTAAGAACAAGTATCTTTTTCCTCATATTAATGATTTATTTGATCTTCTCCAAGGAGCTAAATACCTTTAAAAGATTTAACTCTTGTATGGATATCATTTAATGGTAGAATATATTATTACATGGTGTTACAAATGAGGTATAGTCTCTATGATTTTGTATTTTTTTCATTTAGGTTAACGAATTCACCTGCTGTAGTTATCGATTTGATGAATGAAGTATTTTGAGAATATTTAAATAAATTTATAGTGTTATTTATTAAATATATCTTTTTATATTATAAAAGTTATGAGTTTTGTGAAAACTATTTGAGAATTTTTTTTTATACCTTAAGAGAAAATAATTTATTTGTAAAATTTAGTAAATGTAAGTTTTGGTTACAAAAAAATTCATTCCTTGAGCATATTGGTATTAAAAATAGTATACTAGTGTATCCTACTAAAACTAAAGTGGTTAAATAATGGACATGACCAAGTTATATCTTATATATTCATTTTTTTCTTGGATTAGTGGGTTACTGCTTGAATTTTTATTAAAAAAATTCTCATCTTGAGAACCCATTAATCATGTTAACTCTAAAGACGTTTTAGTTCATTTAGATAGGGAAATGTGAAAAAATGTTTTAGAAATTAAAAATGATGATTGATTAACTCTCTAATGTTATAATTTCAATAAATAGATGGGGAATTTTTTATCTATTTTAATACATTAAAAAAGGAGTTTAGTTGTGTTTTGATGAAAAAAATTGGTTGATAACATATGCATCATGACAGTTAAAACCTCATGAATAAAATTATCTAACTTGTGACTTAGAACTTATAGTAGTAATTTTTTCTTTAAAAATGTTGAGTAATTATTTATATGGGTAAAAACAATATTTATATATTTATATATTAACCCTAAAATTTTTAAGTATATATAAACTCGAAAATAATTGAATATGGGGAAAATGAGGTGGTTAGAATTAATAAAATATTATGATGGTATGATTAATTCTCACATTGGAAGTGAAAACAAGGTTTCTAGTTCTTTGATTTGAAATGATAATTTTTCATTAACTATGTTATTTTTAGAGATTGATCTATTAGTTAAAAATTAAATTAAAATTGGATTGGGAATTATGAAATTGGATACCTATTCTCTTTTGGAACAAGTAACATTTTTTTAGTCCCAAACAAGGTTAATACCTTTAGAGGGGAGGTTTGAATTAGGGTATATTAATTTTAGATTATTTCTTTCCAATGATATTTTTTAATTTTAATAAGGGATATTTTCTCTCACACATAATTGATATGAAGCAGCAGAGAGAGACAATATAATTTTTACTTGGTACACCTAAATGGGATAATCCAAGTAGCATGCATGGAAATGTTCTTATTCACTTGAAACACTAATATAATAACTTTGGTTACAATTTTGTAGTTTTCACTAACCCTATTAGTTTAAAACCCTTACAAGATGAAATATCATTGTTCTCAAATGGTCGGAAGATACGCTGCTCCTCCAAGTGGTTTTTCCTTCAACCTCCACAAATAGAAAATAATATTACACCAATGGTGTTATATAAATCATCTTCACATTTCTATTATTAAATAACTTCACATAAAATACAAGTGGTCTCCTCGAATACCTACATCTTACATTTAATACTTTTTTTATTTTAAATTAAACCACTTTTTAGTTTTAATGAAAAACTTTACCAACCATACTTCCATATCAAATTAAAACCACAAATACAAATCCAAAATCAAACCCAAAAAGAAAAATTAAAATCACCAGAGTCAGGACCAAACTAGATGAAAATGGATATGAATCCCTAAGAAAATGTCCCACTCGATCCATTCACCACATGCTACCCAATTCCAAAATGAAAAAGGGGATCATGGTCTTTTTTCGCTCGTTGTTTCCCACTCCATCGCTGCTAGAACATCAACACACCATCAAAGCATACAATTTTTAAGAACATACACTATGTAATAAAAGTTTAATAGATGAGAAAACATCCATAAAATAGAATCGAGAATATGAAATCACCATATAACTTTAACACAAATTCACCAAAACCATCATAAAAATCGAAAAGATGGGAGCATCCCAATCAAGGTCTAGAATTCATTTTTCATTAGTCCCTTTATAGTGTGATCCTAAAATACCTATTTAGTTATTTATAATGGAAATAATATATATATTATTTATTAGTATATAAATGATCATATCTTATTCCCTATTTTTATATTTTCGTTAAATATTCACATGAAATATTATTCCATATTTCAAATATAGAAATCCTTCTTTAATTCTGATCATGTGATTTCATTTAAGATATAATGATTTTTTATCTTTAATTATCTATAGAATATATAACTTATATATTAAATTTTTATTGATTTATAAATTGTTTACTAATATTGATAATTTATTCATCCATGCAGGCATGTTGGTGTACTATTTTGAGTTGCAACATGATTTCAAAAACTATAAAATCTATATTTAAAATTTTCAATTAACTCACAACATAATTATCCCTCATCTTCATCTTGATTTTCTATTCATAAAATTTACTGAGTTATTAATCATATTTTATGATTATTGAAACACTTTTCTACATATTGTTTTGATTATTCATTTCAAAATTCAAAATGAATGAACCTTGAATGGTTTTCTTACACTGCCTATAGACTATCAATTTTCAAAAAGGCATGAATATTATGATGTTTCCTTGATGTAACTTACAATGGAAAAAATTTTAAAAGGAATAGACTATACAAATTCTGCTAGATGTACCTTAAGATGGCCGAATTTCTCTATTTCATAAACCTAATAATGTCTATTGATAAACCTTACAAAGAACATTATGATCTTGACTTAAACCATGTCAAGTTGAAAAGCCAACCTTATGAAGTCCATTTTTTCACAAAGGACTAAAACTTATGCAGTTTATATCAAAATTATTGTTTCATGGAAAAAACATTTCCAATATCCTCCAATATAAAAGTATTGGAGTAAATAAACTTACTAATATTTACTTTTCCAAAATAAAATCTTTAAAATCATAGGATGTATCCATTTCTTTGTCGTAAAATCAACCTTATGATCACAAGAATACCTTATGAGATTCATGATACAATCTGAACATAGACAAAATATATAAACCTATAATAAAATTTGATTCAAATATTTTACTTTATAATTATTCTAAAATACTAAAAAACATCATGATATTATTTCCACATGAATTTGTAAACTATTTTATAAATTTCATTACCAACCTTGTCAAAAAACACAACTTAAAAACACTCATAAAGGGGTTTTTGTGAAAAAACTCCCCCTTTTGGTTTTTTGGAAACTCCAAAACATATTGGACACCTATTTATTACAAAACTTAAAAACATAACCAAATATGATAAAAAAAAATCAATCTTTGCCTTCTACCTTCATATAGTGACTCAATTACTCACTAAACACCAACTATAAGACCACCTGACTCAATCTTGGTGTGAGAATAAATATTCAATTGAAAATATCTACATGAAAACAATTTATTATTATTTGTGATTTTTAACCACTCTATACAATTAATTATCCTCCCATAATAATAATTCAATGAGTCCCCTCTATAAAATAATATTTCTTTCCCTTTGTCAAAAGGAAGAGACACTCCATGGAAAAATTCTCCCCATTTTATTAAATTAAAAAATTATCCTTCTTTATCAATAAACCCAAATATCACTTCTTTTCAAGTATATAAGATATAATTAGAAATAGAATCATTAAATACATGAGATAATTAAGTTTATATATAAAAATAATTCTTGGGGAATTGGGGGTCCCTCTTTCACCCATCTAGGCAGTGGGTGTTGGTTAGACTCTAACAGTCAATAGATTCCTTTTAAAATATTATTTTGGTAGTTCCTTTTTTATGACATCTACAACATGATTTTATGTTGACACATACTTCAACTTTACCAACATTTTCTCAAAATTCCTCTAAATGAAGTAATATTTTTTCTTAATGAACTTTTTTCTTGAATGATGAATGAGATTTTTGCTAAGATTAACAGAAATTGTGTTATAACACATGATAAAAATATGATATTTCACATTAACTCCAATATAATAAATTTATTTATTTATCAATAGAACTTTACTACATTCTTGAGTAGCTGCTATATATTTATTCTATATGATGGTCAATGAAATAAATTACTTCTTAGTTATCCAGAAAAATGTATGAACATCCAAAATAAAAATAAATACCTAATGTTGAATTTAAATATTTTTTTGAACCTACCAAATCTTCATTCATATAAACATGTAACTCATATTGTGATGTTTCTTAAAAAAATATCCAAAATTCCAATATATTATTAATATAAAAATTATATTCTTAACATTAGAATATGAATTTCATTGGGAAAATCTTGGTATCGTGCAACACGGAATATGGAAAACACTATATCGAGTCATGTGGTTGTTAGATATAGTATACTCCCAATCACATGTCAATATTTTGTAACATAAACCTCCTTTTCATCAACAACCATTCACAATTTCATCTATATGGCCACCATAGTGGTTATAGGTGTATAATATTTCATTCCATACCTCTAGGGAACTAATTTGGTAAACATAGTTTAGAAAATAAATATTCCATTTCTTCCTTAAATCACCTGTAATCTAAGGTAAAATATTAGTCCTCCAATAATGTAAATTTTAAATCCATACCACATGTATTCTAAAAATATCTTAAATTGTCCAACATATGATTCTAAAAAATGATATCATTCATATCGACAACATTATTTGACCATTTTACTTTCTGATATAGATTTGTGATAAACATATATTATTTTTAATCTAAGCATCATCAAATATTGTTCAATATGAGAGTATCAATCCCTTGGTGCTTGATTTAGTCCATACAATGCCTTATTTAATTATAACATGTTTTTCTCATCTTCATCTATAATAAAAGAATCTAGTTTCTCAATGTAAACTTATTCTTCAAGGACACCATTTAACTAGAACACATTTTTCTCATCTTCATCTATAATAGTGTTTATTTAAAATCAATTTTATACTCCTTGAATCCCATTCATATATCCATGTCCAAGAACAATCGTATAGTATCCAACTTGGCCATAGTTGGAAATTTATCATCCAAATATATGCTCTATATTTTGGAATACCCCTTTCACATTAGTTGATATTTGTCTTATTTCACCTTTATATCTTTATTAAGATTATTCTGAAACACCCACTTGGTTATAAGTACATTCTTTTCTTATGGCCTCAGAAAAACATCTCATGTTTTATTATTTTCCATTTTTTCAAGTTCTTTATGCATATACTTGACCCAATTCTCATCTTTATAGTTCTATTTAAAAAATTTATGATCTACTTGAGATAAGAAAAATAGTTTTTTAGCCTTCATCCTTTGAATTTAAACTAGAGATGTCTAGACACCCATAATATTCTTATCACTAATATCAATTTTGTTTCTTATATTCTTTTATGTGACTAAACCTGATATGTTTTCCTAATTATCAATTTCTACTTCTATGTATTCTATAGACCCATGATCCTGCTCTAATCCACTCAACACATCATCACTTTATTCCTCAATTATCTCATTGTTATTTTTGAAATATGTTTAATAGATTGAAAATTATTCATGTTTTACAAAAACGTTGTGTATTATATTTCAATGTTTTTCCCAAGAATTTTGTTGTAAAATTTTTATGCCTTTATTTTGGATGAATATCCAAGGAAATTCATTTACCACCCTAAGCATCAAATTTTGGGTTCATCTCTTTGTTGAGAATGAAACACTTACATCCAAAAAATCAAAATTACTTTAGTGTCAACTTCTTTCCATACCATAACTATTACGGATTATTTTTATCATTCAGGTATAAAATAGATTTATTGTATATATATATACCAATATAAGCTTGTATTCCTTTTAATAAGTCTTTAAGGGATTCTTTTTAAAGAGAATTTCTTGAGCCATATTATTGAAAATATGATTCCTTCTCTCAATGAATCCATTTACTAACACCAAATATATTCTCACATGCTTCATAAGATATTATTCCACCTGATGATTCATAAATTTTGTTCAATTATCAATACAAAACTTTTGAATTCTCATATTAAAAATATTTTTTTATAACCTTTGATATTGTATAATGAATTTGATCACCTCGATTTTGTGATTAATGGACATCATTCATACCATCCTGTTATAGGCATCATTAAAAAATACATAATATCTATTTACATCCATAGATTTCTATTTCATAGGCCGAAAGAAAACAACATACACCAACTTGAGCACTCTTATTTATTTTTCTCCTTTAACTTATATTATTTTTTTAAAATCCTTCCATTTTGAAAAGTGTCACATGTTTGAGTTTGATCATGTGGAATTTTTGGAATGTATCGAGATTCTTCATGTTTCACTAAATACTCCAATTATTTTTGGCTCAAGTGGCCAAGATGTTTGTGCCACAACTGATTTTATTATTCTTTGGACAAAAAACATCAATCCTCTTCTTCAATGATGAGATATATATTTTCTTTAGTTCATCATTCTTGAAAATATATAGTGACATAATTTCCTTTAATGATTTGGGACTTATTATTGAGATTCACCATATGCCTCAAGTCACATAACTAGATTACACTTAGTAATTTGTGGCTAAGAACTTCATCCAACAAGACATTCGTGCACCTAAAGTATCATCCTATAGTATTGACTATACCATAACGAATAAACTCTCTCCAATCGTCATTTTCAAATTGAATGATTCCATCTTTGTCATATCATGTACCCATGAAAAAATATTTATTTATCATCATATAGTAAGTACATCCACTACTCAGAATACATGTTCAAACTCTATTATTTTCTCTCAAATAAATCTCAGTAATGATATCCTTCATATATTTTCATTTCTTTATCAACATCCACTAATTCAGTTCCTTTAGCGGTAAATATTATTTCTCTACCTTCAGATCAATAGAAATTTCCTCATCTTATAAGGATTAATATATATATGATGTGTTTCATTCTTCCTAATTAATCTTCAAACTCCTAAGATTTGTTTTTTGTATCCCAATTTCATACATACTTTTATACCCTAAATGATAAATACATGTATTTGTGTAAGAAACATTCACAAAAAAAAACAATTTCCACTAAAAACATACTGAGTAAAGGAAATTTTACATGTTTGTTTTTATTTATCTTTATCTATAAAATTAATATTTACTATGGAAAAAATATATTTTTTGTTTCACATATTCCCAAAATAACATCAAATACATGGTTCATTCATATTCATATTCACTACTCTACCTCTATCATTTTGTGTATTTTATACCTCACACAAATAAACATTCTTCTAGGGAGTGGGTACTTTCACATTTGCATTAACCACTGCTTATTCTCTTCTAATTGTTCATCCAAAAAACATATCTACCTTTATATTTGGAATGATTCACTTGTGGTAAAGTAACTACTTTTTAGTTGAAATCCATATTCACCTTTATATCTTATTTATTGGATAGTTTACTTGAAATCTCTAATGTCATATTGGTTCTTAATAGTATTTCTTAATAATCAAGATCCCACTATAACATCATGACTTCGCCTTCATGTTCTTCAATTATTATAAACCAATATTTTAGTGAGTTCTTCAGGATATCAATAATCCATTCATGTTCTTTAGTTTTTATCTTGATCTAAACTTCTTTTCCAAAACTTCTATAATTTTTATATTTCTTCTGCTCAACTTCATCTTTAAACTCAAACGTCTTTTGTTATAAATTTTGCATATAGAGTTTGGTTCATGTACTTATTCATTTTCTTTCTTCATTTTCCCCCTCTAAATTTCAATTTCTTCATGATCAACCTCATGATCACCTATTAGATCTACTCATCCCTTGATTTCATCACCTTAATCATCTATGTCTTCCACTAGTGGATTTTCTACAATATACCCAAATACTTATTCACTGAGGTATCAACAGTCCTCAACCTCCTCCAATTTTGTCTCATCTAATCCCTCGTCTTCTTGAGATAATAAGTTATTCTTCTAAAAGAATTTTTATATTCTTTAATTTTACTTTTAATACCTTTTAAATATTTATCCATGGGTTCTTCTACTCCATTCTCATCTTGTAAATTCTTTGGACACCTTATAGTGAGATACCCAACCTTGCCACATTAGAAACATGAAAGTGAAATATTACCATTTAATTCCCCGGTTATTATTTTAATATTAGAGGAAACAAAATACATCATCTCAAAAACTTCTTCATCATCACGATCATATCTCAATGAGATATTCTTCAAAGACTTAAATTCTACATATTGGGAATTTTATTTTTCAATAAACTCATTATCATTGTTACTCCTTCTATATGCAATGAGAGTACTATAAAGGCTATCTAGCTTCACCTCTTTTGGATCATTTTCCTTAAGCACTAAATTTTTTTATTGAAATGTGATGAAAATATTATCAATATTATTTTCATGATTTCAATATCACAATTAATCTCTCAAACTCTATGCATATCTTCTACAAGAATGTTCACCTGATCAAGGAATGCATCGAACATCTCCTTTAGGCTTATTATTAAGTATTCATAATTATTCCATAATACTGAAAACATTTCCTCTCAAACCTTGGAACCCCATTTATAAATGTTTAGAATATTTTTCAGCATGTCATGAGAAGTTTTTCTTGACATCACCATTATATAGATGGGTTAGGGAAAGATATATATAACACATTAATCACATTTTAATTAGTATCCAACTCCTTGTTATACATTTTTGAGAGTGATTAACTATCAATACTGATCAAGATCCTATACATGGTGTCTATGTACACATATACTCCCAATAATCGTAAGTAGTTTTGCATCCAATTTTTTTAAAATTAGAAATTATTTCCTAAAATAGATTAGAATTCCCTTATGGTTGAAAATTTCCTCCATAACATTAAGGATAGAAACTTCGACTAAGAACCTTTACCCTTATATCATTTGTCAGTTCCAAATATGTTTAGTACCCTCATAGAGGGTGAATTAGGGTGTATTAATTTTATATTATCCCTTTCCATTTATCTTTTTAAAATTTTATTATGAAATGTTCTCTCTCTTTCCCTACCAGTCTATATAGAGTAGTAAAGAGATACATAATGATTCTCACTTGGTTCACCAAAAGGAGATAATATAAGGAGTATGAATAGAAGTGTTATTATGCACCTAAAACACTAAGATCACTATTTTTGTTTTAATTTTAGAGTTTTCACATTGACCCTCCTATTTTATAACCCACACAAGATGATATATCATTGCTCTCAAATTATCAGTGAATGCACTACTCCTATAATCATTTTTATATTCAACCACCATGAACAAAAAATAATGTTATATAAATGGTGGTGTATCAATATTATTCACCTTTTTCTTCTCAAATAAATTCACATAAAATTCTAGTAACAAGTATCTTGTAATACCTACTACATCACATCTAACCTTTCAGTGCATTATTGGAAAACTTATTTACCTTTTTCAATAGAGGTTTGTAATTCCTTACTCCTTCCCATTCTATTTTAGTCTAGGAATACCTCACCAGTTCTTTCAAATATAAATAATATGTATCTTATTTCTACATACATCAATGATCTCTTATTATTTCCTTTTTATAAGTTTCCACAAAATATTCAAAAGAAATTTTATTCCATATTTTTATATAGAAACCCTCTTTAATTTAGATCATGAGATTTTTCATTTAAGAAACCATAAGTTTTAGTCTTCAATTCTATAAAAAAATTATATCTTCTTTATTTAAATTTTATCAAGTTGTCAATTATTTATTATTATTGATAATTTCCTCATCCATGTATACATGATAGATTTATTTTTTGAGTTATAACAAAATTATTGGAACCCCAAAATCCACATATTAAATTTCTGGTAAACTCACAGCATAATCCTCTGTCATCACCTGCTTGATTTTCTATTACTATAATTAACTGATTTATTAATCATATTGTATGATTAGTAAAAAACTTTACAACATATTTTTTCAATTCATCACTAAAAAATAGATAAAAGGAATTAATATTATAATATTTTGGTACACTCCCTCTAGAATATTGATTTTTACAAAGGAACAAACTTTATAAAGACTCCTCGATATATCTTACAATGGATGAAATTAATTAATGCATGAACCTTACAAAGTCTCTTGGATGTAACTAATTATGGCTGAATTTTTCTAAGGCATAAACCTTATAAATTCTATAGATCAACCTTATGAAGAACCTTACAATCTTGACTTCAGCCTTACGAATTCTATTTATCAAAAAACGGATCTTATAAAGTTAAAATAAATAATATGATACTTGGGGAAAACCTTATGATTATTCACCAACCTTGAAAAGTTGGGGATAAAAATATTCAAATATTTCGTTTTCCAAAATAAAAAAACATTACGATCACTGGATCTATTTGTGACTTTATAGTAAAATCATTTTTTCAATCACTGGGATTCATTAAAAGATCTATGATAAGCCTCAAAAAATACACATAGAATAAATTCATAAACCTACACTAAAATATAATTAAACCATTGTACTTTATAATTCTTATAAAATACTACCATCCTTCAATATATGAGTTCCATGTGGCTTAGTAATTTTTTTGGAAATTGCCTTACCAACCTTATCAACAAACACAACTTAAAAACACTCTCATGGGTATTGTTTCCAAAAAAGTTTATCCATAATTGTTGGAAAGAATAAAGTGTGATAAATGAGAAGATAATATATTGAAAGACAATATAAAATGGATAAAATAAATTTTCATGAGTTTAATATTAATGAAAATGGTATCATGATATTTGGAAATAGAATATGTGTGTTGAATGATTAATAGGTAAAAAAGAAATTATTGAGTGTGTATAATATCCTTCCATATTATATTTATCAAGTAAGAAAATATATATAGAGATGTATATATTTAGGAATAATTTTTTGGGGAATTAATGAATAAATATATTGTCGATTATACTCTGAATTCTTCGATTTTTCAACAAGTTAAAGGTCAACCAAATCAATCAAAATAGATGTTTCAACCATTATAAATTTTAAAATAGAAGTGGGAATATATATTACTATATTTATTAATGGGATTATAGAAGAAAACTCATATTAATAATTCAATATAGGTTATTATTGATCATTTGACTAAATATTCCCATTTTTTCTATTCAAGATAATAGGTATTTAGATCATCTTTCATGAATATATCTTAAAGAGAAAATAATTTTACATAGAGTTCCTATTTACATTGTATCTAATCATAATATATGTTTTAAAATCAATTTTTAGAAAGGACTTTAAAATTCATTAGGTGATGAAATAAGTTTCAGTATACCTTTTCATCCTTGCACTGATGGTAAATATAAAAGAACAATTTTAAAAATGGATGATATTGAAATGATCGTAAGGGATATGATAAACATTGAGAGGGGGGATCAGGGTTTATATGTTTCTCAAAATTCCTAAATTTCCTTTTGATTTTTTTCAGTGATATCTATAATCAAGACAATAATGAATAAAATAAGTAGTACATAATGTTTGTTAATGAGGTTTTCCTTCTTAAAGGATAACTTCGTGCCTGGTGTACGGTAGTTTTTATCCCACTCACATATAGATTTTATTTTCTTTTAAATATTTTTTTACAGGATAAGGTAATTTCCATGTGCATATTAAAATATGTTGTAACCAAACAGTAAAATACATGCACCTTATTTTTGTTATAAAAACAAATAAACTCTTTTAAAGAAAAATCTCCAGTGGAAGCACATGTCAGCTATAGAATCAAAAAATATAGATCTTATTTTTCTCCTCTTTCTCACCACATCCCTCCACATAGGTTGTTATTTTCTCACTAATTCTCCTCAAATTATGTGAATTAATTTAAAACATAATTTCTTTATTTCTTATTCACATTTTATATTATAAGAAATATGAGGGAGTTTCCATATTTGAATATAGAAACCCATTCCTTGATTTGTGGAAGTAAATATCCTTCTTTATTATTATTAAAATATTGGTCAACTATCTTCATTTAAAACTATTTTGAGGATTGGGATTTAAAACTTATATCTTATATTAGAATTTTCACGATCATCATAATTTCCAGACAAATCATGGTCATTTGAAATCATTCCATACTGGTATGCATGTTCGCATACACTAGAACTTTGGTGAAACTCTTCTCTTCACATCTCATGGGAAGTATCTTTATCCTTAAACATAGAATAGTTTTGGTGCAACATACCTCTCAATGTTGAAAAATAATTCTTCATGAAAATCTTCTCCAATCACGACTTGGATGTAATTTCGTGATATTGAGAACTAATCATATCATCACAACATCATATAATTTTATTTCATCTTCAAAATATATATTATATACCTCAGAATAACTCTTAAAATCTCTCTAGATGACTCTTATGAAGTAGGATATAAATATTATAAATTCCAGATTACCCTTATAAAGTCTAAAATGACTCTTCTAAACATTCTATCTAACTCTTCTAAAGTTTACTATAAATCTTACCATGTCCAGATTAGTCTTATAAGGTCTTAAATAACTCTTCCAAACTTTCTATATAACTTTTAATGAGTCATTATTAACCTTATAAAGACCATATATCTCTTTCAAAATCTCAAACTAACTCTTACAAAGTTAGATATTATCCTTCCAAAGTCTGTATGACTCTTTCTAACTCTTCAAATTACTCTTAAGAACTATAGTATCATCAACACTTTTTTATATTGTCAGAAAGAAGGGTTAATAATGAATCTTCTAATTTTATATCTTTTTTAAATTTCAAGATGAATATTATAAAAAATATTTACCTAATAAATCGTCTTCAACACTATATTTCTATAATTATTCAAGAATAAATGAAACTTATTCAACTCACTTCAATCCATCTTTAACCACACCAAAACAACTCAAAACAATTCTCAACACCTCAAAAAACTTCAAAAATATTATCAAAAAGTATTGAAAACAAATAAAAAATAATCCTCAATTGGTTTCAAAAATCTCCTCCTTTGGATTTATTGTAAATACCAAAAAAATTCAATATTTTTTCAAATAAAAATTAAAAATTTTCTCCTCTTTATGCAAGGAAACCGATGTGAACTTTTTTATCTCCCTTGTTAACAATAAATACAAATAGTATGTATAGTAGATGGTATAAACATATTCAAAGAAATTATTCATGAAATAATCAATACTATGAATAAATGATATACCTCAGTGTATAAAGCATGAGTAATTATATTAAGATATAGTATTCGTCCTTTAAAAATTCAATAAGATATATCAGCCTAAAATCTTTAGATAGAAAACGAGAATCTAGAATGAAAGTAATAACATACATTAACTCAAAAAAACATATTAAAATCTCTCAAAAACCACTTATAAATTACTTCTTCTATTTTTTTAATGATTTAAACATGATGAAAGTGAGGATAAAACATAAGAAGTAAAATACCTCTATGTTGGGAAGTGGGTTTCACTCTTATTTTTAGCCTCATATTCTTAAAAAACTAAGTATTTTTTAGATTTGTAAAGATGTTAGCAACTTCTTACTTGGATAGAACAAACTCTAGCTTCGAGTTGCCTTCACGCACCTTATCCTTTATAAAATATTACTTTTTATCAATTATTTTTTACATAGATTGATGTCATAACATTTTATATATATATTAATGGAACTTTTATTATAATAGATAATAATTGGTGGGTATCCATTTTGAACATTCATGTTATAAAGCTATGCCTTTATACACATAATATATATAGCATCATGTGATCCAACCACATATTCAAGCTCAATTGTTCTCAAAATGGATGATTATTGTTTCTTTGAATGTCATGTTACAAATTTTCCCCCAATGAAAAATGATTAAACTAAGGTGGGGTTCCTGTTATCTAGTACCTACCTGGTAGGAATCTGTAAACCCTTTTGTGTTCATCTCCCATTATATTATGTATATAAAACTATAGTTTGAAGTATTTGAGATATATCTGAAAAGTATATTATATTCTAGAATATAATATTTATTCATGTTAGATTGAAATATAGCAAAAATAGTGACGTAATAAACTATATTTGGCCTTGAAGTTGTTAAATATAGAAGACTTCTGATCAATTGCTTGATTTATTTCTCATTTACCACTTTTATTTCATTATGCTTTCTTAGTTTTAGGACTAATTGAATTGGATTAAATACTAATATTTCTTCCATCATTCAAAAACTTTTCAAAAACTTTTTAGAATATTTTTCTTATTAAATGAAGACATTAACAAAAAATTGGTTGTTTTTTTATAACTAATAAAAAATTCATTTATCCAAGAAGAGAAATTTCAAAATTATTCTTCATTTTTATAGAAATTGTTTCTCACAATTTCTCCTCATTGATAAAAAATATAAAATAATCCATATAAAAAATTAAAATAAGTGATGTGGTGTTGTTCTTTTTTATGTACATATTTCTTTCAACCAATCCCTTTTTGAAATCCAAGCTTCTCAAGTACTCATATAACTTTAAATACCAAAATCATGGATATATTTAGTCCATAAAGTTCCTTGTATTATCATTAAGCTCTTATATCATCATTATCAAGTAAAAATAGCTTAGGATTATCCATCTAAACCTCTTCATTTAATTCTCCATTGATAAATAAATATTTCACATCCATTTTCAAAATTTTGAAACTTTTTTGGGTCATAATTTCAATGAAAATTATAATAATTTAAAGCATGTATATTGGGGGAAATTTTCATCAAAAATAAATTCCCTCTATCATAAAAACCCCCTTGTACACAATACTAGCCTTATTTATTTCAACTTTTCATTTCTCGTTTATTTTGTTCCCAATGACCCATATAGTTCTAAAAAATTATCTTTAGGCCTTAGAAAGAGTTATCATGATTATTATTGTTGTTTGAACTCTAAAATTCAAATCTATAATGATATTATCAATATAAACATGCTTTATCTGCATTGAATTTGTTCATGTTGACTTCTGGTTTTCACTATCATCACTAGTGTAAAAAAATCTATATCATCTTCCTAAATATATATGTTTTCTTCATATTTTTATATTGGTTCAAAATTAAAAACATTATCCCCATTATACACTATAAAATATATTTTGATATCTTCATTATTTTTAAGGACTATCACTTCATCATAGTCCATAATATTCTATGAATTTTTTTAGCACATGTGGGAACTTCCTTTTGGTGTATAACCAAGTAATATTTCGTCATATATTTTCATCAAACTTTCTACCACTCCCTCCCTTCCTCTTGACCAATCATGTAATCCAAAAAACCCTAAAGTGTTTTACATTAGTCTTCTTCTTGAACCACATTTCATAGGTATTTATGTATGATTTTGGCATCAAGTAACACTAGTTTTTATAATGATGGCTTTATTAATAACTTGTATCTAGTATAATCATGAAGTATCATGCTCAGCAAGCATAGTTATATCCATATCAATAAGGATTATACTTTTTTTAGCTAATCCATTTTATTAGGGAGTATATAGATCACTAAACCCATTCCCCATTCCATTCTTATCTTGATATAATTATAACTATATATTGGAATATTAAATACCATTATCTGATATAACCCACTTTAAGAGAAAAACTATTTGTTTTTTAGAAATCCATCTACAAATTTTGAATCTGTCTAGGGATTGATACTTTTGAGAAATGAACATGAAATAAGGAATTCAGGTCAATCCATCAATTAATGTGGTGAGATATTTATCTTTATTTATTTAATTATTTTTATGGGACCACACACCTTAGATTGTATAAACTCCAATGGTTTCTTTATTTTAATTTCAACTCCTTTGTGGTTTTTGTTCACTATTTTTTCATTATTACGTGTTTTGTAAATAGTAACACTTCATTATTTTATAATATGAATATTTATCACTACTTTTTATCTAATTAACTTTATAATTTTATTCTGGACAAGATAACCAAGAATTTTATAACATAAATAATTTTCAACTTGTAAGATTAGGTGATAATATATCTTGAATTCTCCAACTTGAAACAAGTTACCTGGGGTTCTCACCCTTTTTTTAATAATTTATCTATATTTTAACCTCTTAAGTAAGAATACATTATTTATAAGAATTAATTCACTTCCATCATTATAGAGTTTTTATACACTCAATAGGTTATTCTTCAAACCTTCAATAAATAGTACTTTATTAGGACTGATATGATTTTTTTCAATTTAAACCATTATAATGTATTTTATTTTTAGGGAACTATCATTTCTAAAGGTAAATAATCCTCATTTATTATTTTAATTATTATTTAGATCACTTAAGACTCCAATATTTTGAGAAGATCATCCATTATCCATTATCCATGGAATCTCAGTTTTGTATCCTTTAAATGCAACTTCCACCACCTGAGATTATTAAATTTTATTATGAATTTTCCTAAATTAATAATAATTATTTAATTTATATAATTTTAATAATAAATTTTATTTTATATGTGTACTTATTGACCATATCCTCAATAATTTTCATTCAAACATCCAAAACTAATATTTATCTTATTATTCTTGTCAATTAATTGAGGATTATACCTATTCTTCATCTATTTTTATCATATCCTCTACATCTATGATCTTTCCTTAGTCTAGGAGGAGTCATATTTTATGAGTACATTTATTTTTTGTGAAAAAAGCACCACAATACGAGCAATAACACTGAAACCTTCTTCTTTGATAGAATCATTATGTATGCATAGATATATATATATATATATATATATATATATATTAATTTTTAAACCTATATTGAGTTTTTCACTAATTAATCTTAATTGTATCTTCTTCGGATGTTTGATATTATTTTAGAAATTTTCTCTAGATTATTCTCTTTTTATATTTGAATGTTTTTTGAATTTTCTTATGAATTTTGGATTAAATTAATTTATTTTTCTCGTTATATTATTATGAGGTCATAATTTCCCTATGAGGTAAAAAGAAAGTATATTTCCTCATTTCATGTTCACCATATTGAGTATAATATATGATAGATGGTTGTTTATTAGAACACTCACCTCTACCTTCAATATATTTTTTGAATCTATTTTTGTCTTTCTCTTTCTGCTTCTCAGTCTCAATAATTTTTTATTTCAATATGTCAGCCTCTTTATCCTCAAGGATTATGGTGGAGGTCATTTCATCAATTATATTCTTCTTAACTACATTCTTTAGTTTTAATCATTCCCCTTCTTTGAAAACATTTTCTTACTTATTCTAAATTTTTTTTATTCTTGTCAAATATTTTCTTGGGATGTGAATCTCATCTATAGTTTTTTCAATCATTTTTAAACGCATCTTTATTTCTATCCTCATGGTATATTATTTATCTAATTCAAATTTCTCGATAATATACTTATTTTTATCCTGAGTTTCATCATATAAGGAATCACTTTCATCCATTTATTATTCCATGATAACCTTTTGAGAATCTTTATTATGAGTCTCCTCAACATCATTGATTTATTCACTGTTGAAACCCCATTATTTAATTGATAAATAGTTTTTTAAATTTGTTAAATATACTTCTTCTAGTTTGATAAATATTGTGTTATCTACAGATAGCTTCATTTAAAGGAGGAAACTTTATCAGTCTCATCACCATCGCATTAATTTTTTATCTTTAAGGGATAACTAGAAGATAAATGACCAATTTTTTCACATTTGAAGCATTTAAAAGTTAAATTCATTTTATATATAACTCTCCCTCTAGTTAAGTTTCTTAACATAAGAGAAAGGGTTTCAACATTGTATTATATGTATTCCTATTCATATGAACATATATTCTCATCTTTTATTTTCAATTCCATGAAATATTTGAATGATATTTCCTTATCCTTTTTTCATTTATTCTTAAGAGTGGATCCTATAATCAATTCATAATTAATGATGGTGTTTTTCATGTCATCAATATTAAAATTGTTAATATATCTATCCTCTAGTAATGAGATATTATCATTAAAATTTTCATTAAGTATTCACATAAATTTCTTTACCATAGAAGGGTATTTGGACTTTTATCCATAGCCTCTGATGGTACTTTCAATAACATTTACTCTTATGAAAAACTCATTTAAAAATTTATCTTATTATATTATTTGGTATTCAAACTACTATCTACAAATTTATAGTTTTGTTGCCTTTACCCTCTTATTTCATTCATAAATCCTATGATGTTTTCTCCAAATATCATTGTCAATCTTGCATCCCATAACTTTAGTTAATTATTTCTCATATAATGAAGAGAGTAGTATATTAATTGAATTACTATCATTTTTAACATTATTCCTATCATATTTTGGGCATGAAAAAGTGTATTATGGTAATATGAATATTATAAGTAAGTAATCAAGAACATATAACCCCAAATACATAACATAAGGCATCATTCTATCCTTTTATAAGTGAAAACATTTTTCATCAAGATTTTGGAAACCTTTTTAATTGACCAAATTCTGATGGTCCATTACAAACTAAACAAAAGATCTTCAAGGTTGTGAATATTTCTAATACCAATTAAAAATGTCACAAAGGATATGATAAACACATAGAGGGGAAAATCAGTGTTTATACATTTTTCAAAATTCATTAATTCCCTTCTTCTTTTTCAATAGTGATCTATCCATACAAAAAAAGTATATAATAAAATAATAAACTCAACATTTTTTATAATGAAGTTTTCCTCCTTAAAGGATGAATATGTCATTGGATTATAGTGGTTTTTATCCCACTCATGTAAAAATGATATTTTATTATCAAGAGATAGCTACAAGAAATGGGATAGCCTTATACCTTTTACAATATGATATCACCAACCATTGAAATTAAAGAACATGTTTGTTTTTACATAAAAAATAAACTCTTCAAAAGATAGATCATTGATAGAATCATAAGTCATCTTTGGACTCAATAAGTATGGAACTTCTTCTTATTCTCTTTATCAATATATCCTACATAACAAAATATTATTTTCCCTCAAATTATCCTTAAAATAGATTTCATAATTTCAGACACCATTTATTTCATTCTTTTTCAATTTTTATTTTCCAAGCCATGTGACAAATTTAATATTGTGGATATGAAATCCCCTACCTTTATTTATAGTAGAAGAATCCCTTATTCATTCTCATTAAAATCTCTATAATATATCACCATTTAAAACTCCTATAAGAATTTTTGGCATGCACATCACAGTGCATACAATTTTCAAATTTATTAACCTAACAACTACTGTAGAATTAGTGAGTATGGTCAAACTAAAATGATAATGTTCATAGACACTCAGAATCTCCTCTTGGAAGAATGTTCAGAAAGATGATATTTTATAATAATTAAAAACTAAAAAATCTAAAAAACTAAATAAATATTAAAAAATAGTTAATTAAATTAACTAAAACTATCTAAGTTAATTAAATTAATCTATGGATAAAACAAACAAATACGGAAGTGTTATAGTTGTGTTGTCCATTAAGGTTCATGAAATTATAATTATTTAATATCTATAACTGGATATTTTTTTATTCAATTATCATTTACTTAAAATTTAACCAGAATACTATTAGGTCCCATTCTCTGATATTAGACAGTATTCTATTTTTCACAAAAATAATCCATCATTTTGTTCTCTGATTTGATGAATAATTTTCACCTAATTTTAGCATCGAATTGTTTGGTGAAATACAACTTGTTTCTCATAAATTCTAAGTGTCAATCTACATTGATTTTACTCTCATGATATCACTAATTAAGTATCACTCATGAATGTTTGAACCATAATGAACACAAAATATTAATAGTTCAATTCATATATTTATTTATTTAGATTTCTCTCACGTGTGATTTATGATTCCCTCATGTGCATGATCAACATCTGAATAAATAAATTCTCCAATGATCTCTCACCCATGATTACTTATTAGGTATCATACTGATGAGAATAAAATCATATTCATGGTTCCCATATAAAAATTAGTTCAGATATAAATATAATTTAATAAACAAAAAACTAATCAAAATTAATTAATTTGAAATCAAATATGAAAAAAATACAAGCCAGAAATTACCATCAGGTGTATCAAAACTCTAACACTATCATGAACAAAGACGTGTCTCCATCCAACCCAATTCCCAACCTGGTTTGTGGCATGACCTGAAGGGTGTTCCTGATCCCCACAAGATGGAAACTAATGCTAAGTTATCAATAACACAACATGGGAATGATTTCACCCAAATCCATAATATTAAACAAACATCGAAATAAATAGTAAGAAACTAAAAAGGGATAATCAAATTCGGCATATCAAATTTTCTAGATTCAAAGTTTAAAATCATGAACATAAAATAAAAAAAAACTGAAACAAAAGGGACACTAAATCTCTATACCAAAACTCAATAAACAAGTGGAATCGCATCCTCAACCACTTCCACCACTGAAAACTTTTTCTCTACCTGGAACAAAACATAAAACAAGGTCTATATACACCCAAAGGTTTATGTAGGGTGTGAGTCAAAACCCAGTAAGATTCCACACAAATAAAAATATCCCTTGCTAAAACATTTAAAATGTAATTTAAAATTCCCATTTAAGTACTTGCAATTAAAAAATTTCTAGGAAAACATTTATTGGGTAAACATTTTAAAGGGACACTTGCAAGGAAAATCGTTTCACAACCACATACTTAAATGAAAAAATAGAACTTATAACAAAGACACATGCATGAGTTCCACCGTATGCTGATGGATGGAACCATATCATATAATGTAGAGCACTATAGTTAAATCCCTAGGGTTGATCTAACTCCAGTGGGACCCTAAAACCTCATACCTTGGTGAAAGGTGGTATAGTAACCACAACCGTTAGTGCCCTCATGCACAAGCCACTATAGAGGAGAAATATACAATGTTATAGTAGAGATCATCCATCATCAAAGTTTTTTTAGTGTTGTAAACATCAATCCTGCTAAGTGAAACCAAGACAAGACACTTATGTATCACTAGAGCACTAGTTATAGTCTTCCCACCTAGATACTTAGGATTCCCTTGTACTCGAGTAAATTATCACATGTTACACATCTTACCACCACCATGACTTAATGCCAAGAATTTCAAGGAAACCACTATTTTCCATAAAACAAACCATTTTCTAATTAATCAAACTAAAACACCACATTAAATACATTTACCATCACTCACACAATTCATAAATTTTCCTTTTTTATAAGCACAAGAAAACACACAATTATAATCAACCAATTCCATGGGACAAGCCCCTTTTGTAAAGACACACACACATAAAGTATATTTTGAAAATAAGATTTTTTATTATTAAAACAATTTACAATTCATGATCAATAATTAACAATAGGGCTAAAATTATAAAAAAGATATATTTTCCATTAGATATCCTTTTTGAACACACGTTCATTTAAAGTTCTCATGAAAACATATTTTTCATCTTTTAAACAAGGTAGAAAAATCCTTTTCAATAAACCCTACATAAAGAACACATAAGATCTAGCCCACTTCCTTTAAAAAATTCATTTCCATCACACAATCATACCACATAATTATAAAACATGATTTTCACCACAAAAATAGAGTATATAACAAGTTAAAATTAAATAAAAAAACAAATAAAAATATCAAATAATGTTAAGGCATGGAACCACCTACCTTGAACCAAGAAGCTTCCAGAAAATGATGTAAAACCCCATCTGAACCATTTTGAAACCCTAGAAAGGAAATATTCAACCAAAAAAACAAGATAAATCCCTAACAAAATAGTTATAGCCCTAAATCAAACCCCACACCCACTGGAAAGATGAAACCCCCAAAAGATAACAGAGGTAACATTAAAAAGGAGTAAAACTAAAGAGAAGAGGACTTACGTGAGATATCTTGAAGGATCCGCACCAAAAATTCTCAAGAATTGAATACCAAGAAGAGGGGTAGATGTACGGAGGCGTTCCTAGGGCTGGGGATTTTGAGGGGGGTGATCAAGGGGGGAAAAGAGGTTAAAATTGGGGGGAGAAAAAGAGGAAAATCATTTTTAATGAGCTGGCACGGCCGCACGGTTAGTCCACACGGTTTTCCAAACCATGCAGAGATTTTTTGAATGCCTCTGCCGAAGGAGACCCAATAGTATGCTTACTTAGGATGATACGCATGGACATGTGGAAACCGTGAGGTAGGTTATGTCTCCTACCGCACAATCTTCAAGGTTGGGTGCACGGTTACTACTAACCATGCACCAACTGTGCGCATAGTTTGTCTAACCCAAAAACATAAATTTTTCTCCAAAATTCAATGGAGAATCTTGGGTGAAAGATACAAAAAAATATAAAAAGGTAATAATAATCCAAAAATTCAAACCCATCACACTTGATTCCTGAGAAACTAACTAAGATAAAAACCCGAACCGAAACAAAAGATAATTCAAAAACTCAAGTGTGACAATTATCCCCACCATAATTCTTTTCACCCCCATAAATCCATTCCTAAGTTGATTATAAAGAGATAATTGGTATTACTTTATAGACAAAGGATATTCCCACTAAACGAGAAATGAAAAGAAGAAAAAAACACTACCAAATGGAAAAGAGAATTACAAGTCGAACTCGGAAGACCCAAAATGGACTTTCTGCTAAGTGCCACACACCCCCAAAAGCTAAGACACCTCCAGTTGATCGATCATAGGAAAGAAAACTCTCACCACACACAATACAACCTCTTGATCCAAAAAAACCCAAGACTCGTCAAATAAAACATATTCCACTTTCCTAAAATAGAAAAATAGAATCAAATAACATCCTGAAACAGAACACATTAAACACTACCAAACAAGGCTCATGCAATTTACCTAAAATAAGAAATGAATTCAAATTATGCTACCATAAACTTACTTAAAAAAATTCATTGGGCGCACTATAATCTCAAAATTTTCTCAATAAAGAATCTATGGGGTTAGATAGCTCCTAATGAGACTACCTACAACCAAGCCAACACCAAGAACAAAACTGAACTATTGGCACAGTGAGGCCTGAACAAACTCCCCGCCATAAGAAACAACCTAACACATGAGATGGATCAGGAAAACCAACATGGGGAGGCCCAAACAGACTCCCCACCATAATGAATAGGCTAACATCAATTCATTTTAGTGGAATTTTAGTGAGACCCATGGTGGGTCTCCCCACTATAATGACTAGCTAACTTAACTAACTAGCATAGACCGATAAGGTAATATCAAACCCTATAGATAACACTACATGTTTCACCACTCCTAAGGGAATTACCATCCCCATATGATCCCAAACCAAAAATTATATCGAAATAGATCTATAAGGATGTCCATTCATAAACAACCACACATAAATTCACACCCATAGGGTATATGCACCACGTATCAATAAAAAAACAACCCCACCTCCTTATAACCATGGAGAGACTCTCCAACCTTCAAAAGTCACAAAACTGATCATTAGGGTCCCCATCTCCCTTTTCTCTACACAGGACCACTTGAAACTAAACCACCACATCAAATGATTATATTTTCTCCATTATCAACACTAAATACATAATTAAAACTAATATCCCATATACCACTGGGGATTCCTGACTATGTTCCAAATTCACTCTAAGACCTCTATCTAGAGATCTGTTGATTGAAGCATATCCTGCCTTACAGTCATGCATTAAAACACATGAATAGAACTTCTTTTTTTGGTTCCACAAGAAACCATACCGCAAGTAAGACAACACCACAGACACAACACACCTCAACATCCACTTACACCCACACACCACATTCACCAAAAAAAAGTTCTTATATGGTTTACATGCAGTAAACCTTGTCAATTTTAATGTGAAACATCAGTAGGAAGGACACATAGAAGACACCTTCCTCTAAATATAGGAATTATAAATTTCCTGAAGTAAAACACACTTCTATAAAAACATATGTTCTCAGAAAAAAAAATTGTGAAACCCCTACCCTTGTAGATGAGAGAGAACATGATGCTAAAAAGCATCACCGAACATGACCATTACAGTTGATATAAATATTATAAGGAGAGGGACCTTAAAACAAGTCCCAAATGGAACACGATTCCTAGAAATGACCATAGTAGCCTCTTATGACCAGACTTTCTACACTAGAGACCTAGAATGAATCTTATCTTAGAAGAAACCAATAGAAGAACCAAAGTTCCTTAAGGACCATATCCAACACCTCCAACTCCGGACTACTTCACCTTTACTCACTGGAATTCCCCTCACCATTTCTAGGCAGGATCTTCAGACACAACGATGTCAAACATCAAACCTGATGACTCAGACAAATCCATAAAACCAAAAATTCCTTCAAATACTCTCATATCTTTTATCCCACTGTGAGAGTACTCACTTAACAAATAAATATGGGAAGAAGACTTGTCTTACAAATTTCTAGGAGAGAGTCCTTATATTGATCAACTGGAGGAACTAACAATAGAAAATAACACATGGATGCCCTTAAATAATGTGTTAACTCTTTATAGGGGTGTACACTAGCCATGGAGAAAAACTAATGACCCAATCAAACTAACCCATTGTCCAAACATACCACAATAAAACACCAAATTCATAGAGAAAACCACTACATAATCTTCTCAAAACACTTTTCAAAAGAAACCACTAACCACCACTTCAAACTAACTCACTAATGAAACACAAACATGGAACATCATTCAAACCAAGGAGGTTTTCAAAACCAAAACACCCCATGAAAACCTTTCCAAAAATAAGAAAATAGACACACCACACCTTTTTTCCCCTAAAATAAAACTTTCAAAAATAAAACTGGATTGGTGGATTTCACATTCACCAATAATATCCCACATAGCCTCTCACATGAATTTTTCTCATGCCAACTAGGAACCCATTCACTTATTTAATTTACCCTATGCATGTGACCACTCAAAGAAATATCAAAGGTTAAAGACAAACTCTTTCACTTTCTAAAACAAACATTCAACTTACCTTTTCATTTTGAAAATCCACTAAAGCCTCTTTTTATAACTTGTTATCCACAAAAATCAAAACTCATTCTGAGTTCACAAAACTCTTTCATAAAAACACTGACTACTCAAACACAAACTAATTTTTAAACCTTACACATCAACCTAAAAACATTTCATTTCACATTAAAAACACTCCTGGTTTAATGAAAACTCCATTTCACCCATACCCACTCATTTAAAAACTCATTTATCCTCATTTAAAATAAGTCTCTAGAAATTCATGAAACTTTTCAAAAGCCCTCTAATTACCAAATCAAAATCCATTTTCAAATTCCATGCACAAACTCCAAAATAAATCATTTCATTCAAAACTCTTTTCAATAGTTCATTAAATCCTATTTCACCAATAACCATTCAATTAAAAACTCATATTTTTTCATTTGAAACAAGTTTCCAAAACCCTTTTGAAAATAAATTCCCCTCTTTTTGAAAAACCAATTTTTGATAAACCACAACTTTTGGTTATAGAAATCCAATCCTGATAGTCTCAACCTCATTCACCCAAAACCATCTCCATTTTAAAATCTAGTTCCCATAATTCTCAAAAAATAGTTTTCAAAATGATTTTCCAGAACCCATAAATATACTAGACAAATCAAGGAGAAACTAGTGTTGATGGGTGACTTGGACATATAGTTGAAAACCATACGCCAGTAACACCACCATCATGAAGAGTGTTCTAGGACAATATCCCCAGGTCCACATGGATTTCTAGGAATTACGAGCTCACTAAGACCACTGACCCAACTCCCTTTTCATCTCCCCAAACATAAACGAACCACAAGAACCAAAAGACTCAAATGAAACTCTAAATCCCCTGGTGACTTGAGTCTCGTCACTATGTATTATGGCCAAGAACCGCACTTGTAACCTGAATGTTAACACCCAAAAATCCTAGAACCTATATATAGACTCTTCCGCAAAGAAAAAACATAAAAGATAATAACCTGGCTCTGATACCATTTTTTCACGACCCAATATGGGACACCATCAGACCTGGTGCCCAACCTGGTCCTTGGTATAATCTGAAAGGCATTCCCAATCCCCAAGATCTGGAAACTAGTTTTTGGTTATCAATATCACAATGTGGGAACGATTTCACCTAAATTCATGATAGTAAACAAATAAAAAAATAAAAAAATAGAAACTAAAAAGGGATAACCAAATGTAGCATAAAAAATTTTCAGATTCATATTTTACAATCATGAACATAAACTCCATAAGACTACAAAAAAAGTGAAACTATATCTCTAAACCAAAACTCATAAATGAGAGGAACCACATCCTCAAGCCACCACCACCACCGAACACTTTTCCTTTTCTTGGAATAAAACATAAAACAAGGTCTACATACACCCAGAGGTATATATTGGGTGTGCTCCAAAGCCCATCAAGATGCCACCCAAATAAAAATATTCCATGCCAAAACATTTAAAATAGAATTTAACATGCTCATTTAATTACTTGCACTTAAAATGTTTCTAGGAAATACATTTATTGGGTAAACATTTTAAAAAGGTAAAATTACAAGGAAAACCATTTCACAACCACTTACTTAAATGAAAAAGAGAATTTATAACAAAGACACACACACATTAGGTCCACCATATGCCGACAGATGGCACCATATCATATAAAGAAGAGAAACATGGGTAATTCCCTAAGTTTGATCTAGCTCGAGTGGGACTCTAGAACCTCGTACCTTCGTGAAAGGTGTTATTGTAACCACAACCATCAGTTTCCTCATGCACGAACAACTAGAGAGGAGAAACATTTAATTTTATAATGGTGATCATCCATCATCAATGTTTTTTTAGTGTTTTAAATGTCAATCCTTATAATTTAAACTAGGAAAATCTTCTTCTATATTACTAGAGCACTAGATCTAGTCCTCCCACCTAGATACTCAGGATTCCCTTTTACTCAAGTTAATGCTCACATCTCACACATCTTACCACCACCAAGACTAAATGCCAATAATTTCAAGGAAACTGCCATTTTCCATAAAACCAAGAATTTCCTATTTACTCACACTAAAACCCCACATTAAATACATTTACCATCACTCGCACAATTTATAAATTTTCCTTTTTTACAGTCACAATAAAACACACAATTACAAACAACCATTTCCATGGGCCAAGAACATTTTTTAAATCCACACACACATCAAGTCCATTTTGAAAATAAGATTTTCTATCATTCAAACAATTTAAAATTCATGCTCAAAAGTGCACAAAAAGGCTAACATTCCAAACAGATCTATTTTCTATTAGAAATTCTTTTCCAACACACATGCATTTCAATTTCTTGTGAAACCATATTTTTTATTTTTAAACAATTCAAAAAAATCCTTTTCAAGAAACCCTATATAAATCAAACAAAAGATCTATCCAACATCCTTTATAAAAAATTATTTTCATCACAAAAGCATATTAAATATTTCTAAAACATGCTTCACAGAACAAAAATAGATCATAGAACATTTTAAAATTAAATAAACAAACAAATCAAATTATAAAATAATGGAAAGGCATGGAACCACCTACCTAGAACCAAGAAGCTTCTGAAAAATTATGTAAAACCCCATATGAACCACCATGAAACCCTAAAAAGGAAATATATGACCTAAAAAACAAGATAAATCCCTAAAAAAAGAGTTATAACCCTAAATCTTACCCCACACCTTATGGAAATCCAAAAACCCCAAAAGAGAAGAGCAGAAACCCTAAAAAAGCAGGAAAACAAGAGGTAAGAGGACTTACATGAGAGATCCTAAAGGATCCATACAAAAAAATCCCAAGAATTAAATTCTAAGGAAAGGGGGATATGTAGGGAGGCATGCCTAAGTCTAGGGTGTCCAAGGGGGTTAAGCAAGGGGGGAAAGGGGGTAAAAATTGGGGAGAGAGAAAAGGATGGAAAGCATTTTTAATGAGTTGGAACGGCCGCATGATTAGTCCAAACAATTTTCCAAACCATGTGGAGACTGTGTGACCACCTCTAGTGAAGTATTCCTTGCTACACACTACCTTGGGCTGAGGTGCACAGCCATGATGAGGCCATACAGTAGGTTCTTTCTCCTACTGCGTGGTTTCTTGGGTTGGGCACATAGTTACTACTAACCGTGTTCCTATTCTATCCAACCCAAAAAAACTTACATTTTTCTCCAAAATGAAAATGAAACTTGAGGTGTAAATCTAGAACAAATATAAAAATTGAATAATACACCAAAAAATAAAACACATCACACCCAGTTCCCAACAGACTAACCGAGAGACAAACCTAAACCGGAATGAAAGAGAATTCAAAAACACTAGTGTGATAGACACCAAGAATATTATCCAATCATAATTAAAATATAACACATAAAATAATAAATGTAAGATAACATCATGTTCGTGTTAACATGAATTTCCCCACATGCTTGTGACCATGATTCCCCAATAATAACCATCACATAGCTGATCACTACAATATTCCAAAGAGAACCCCCACACGTATTCTTAGTATGCATAAGACACCACAAAATATGAATGAAATTATGAACAATAATTCATGTTTCACCCATGGAATAAAAAACCATGCATGAAGTAAACAAATAATGGAGGCAGTTGGTGCGGAGGGAGGTATGTGATTCCCTCTCATTATTAGGGTTTGATGGAACCCCCTATGGTTTTGGTGGATGGATGTTGAGGATGTGTTACAGTAAGAGGGTTTCACTATGTAGGAGGGAGTGGAGGAGATGGGTGGATCATTCGAATAGGGAGATGCTTGTGAGGGAGGAGGTATTCTAGTACTAATGGAGGTCGATAGTGTGTCTCTGTAGCATGGTGTTTGTGCTGTAGTAGGAGGGAGATGCAGCGTCTGGTGATGTTCTAGTTATTGCATAGTAGAATAGGGTTCCTATGGGTCTGAGCATCACACTTTAGGGTAGAGGAGTAGTTCTTGTGGAGTGGAATGGAGGGTGGCTGGTGGTTGGGTTGCTATGAGGGGAGGAGAAGACATCAACCATTAAAGGTGCTGAAGTGGAGGATATGGAGTTTGGATAGTGCATTGTGGGATGTTTCTACTAGGGTTTTCTGTGTTTACCCTCTACCAAATGAAGATGGAGAGATAACCCTCCCACATTGAATTCTTATCTGTAAAATAGGGATACCAATTCAAAATTTAAAATTTAAAATCAAATCTATTTATCTAAAAAAATAAGTGCTGAATAATAATAATAATAATAATAATAATAGAATTAAAGTATACTATATACATAAATTATAATACTCATAGAAATATATATAATTAAAAGATAAAGTTACATAAATATATATATACATACATAATTAGGTATATTAAGGTAATAAGATTATTAATTATATAAAATTATTACCTATATACATAATAATAATACCACTATTAAATACTAATATAATAATAATATTATTAATACTTTATTATTAAAACTACAAATATTTATAATTATATACAATAATATATAATACTAATATAGGAAATTAATATCAATACTAATAAATATACAAAATAAACTAACAAAAAACTAATATTAATGAAGCTACTAAAAAATAAAGTTATAAAAAAATTAATATTAACAATACTAATACTAAATTACTAATATTAATACAAAATTAACTAAAAATTATAAAAATATAAAAAACACTACAAAACTACATAAAAACCTAATAATAATAAAAATAAATAAAAAATAAATAATACTAAATTAGAAAATTATTAAAAATTCTAGTGAAATCCAAGCACATCAATTGGGATTTAAATATTCTATGTTATATTGGAATCATCATGATCATTATTTTTTCACTAAATCTATATTAATTTAAAATCATTTCATGTTGGAATGCATGTTCACATGCATCAAGATGAAACTCTTCTCTTCACAGTTCAAGGGAAATCTCTTTGTCCTTCAAGAAAGAATATTTTTACACTGGAATCCCTCACTATGGTGTGAAATAACCATTTATGAATCTCATTATGAATCAAGACTTTAATATAATTCCATGATGTTTAGAAATAATAAAATTAGCAGAACATATTATTTTTTTATTTAATCTTCAAAATATTTATATTGGACCTCATCATGACTCTTTTGATCTATCTAGATGACTCTTATGGTGTAGGATATAACTATTATAAAGTATACATTACCCTTTTAAAGTCTGAAATGACTCATCTAAACTTTCTAGGTAACTTTTAAAAATTAATATACAACTCTTACAAAGTACAAATTACTCTTCTGAAGTCTCAAATGACTCATTTTAACTTTCTAGTTGACTCTTACATAGTCAGATATTAACCTTAAAATTTTGAAATAACTCTTATAAATTCCTCAAATGACTCTTATGATCTCCAATATCTTCAATGCATTTCCATATTCTCATTAGGTAGGGTTAAGAATGGATATTTCATATTAATACCTTTTTTAAATTTCTAGACGAATATTCAAAAAAATACTTAACTGATATATCATCTTCAACATTATATTTCCATATTTCTTCAAAAAAATATATAAATTCTTCAAATCAATTTAATATATCATTAAGCACCCCAAATAAACTCAAAAAAATTCATAATGCCTCAAAAACTTTAAAATCATCATTAGAAAGTTTTGAAAATAAATAAAATATAATCCTAAAGTGAATTGAATATATATTCTCTATGATTACTCATTAGATTATCATCAATATCGGGGTATACATCTTTCATTAGTTAAATTTTATTATAATAACAATTTTCATTCAAGTATATAGATGGAAAATTTTAAAGTATTGTATGTAAAATAGTGTTGAGCTCCATCTTTTTAGGGAGAAGTTATGTAGAGGAAGTTATTGGGTCTTGAATTAATGGATGAGATGGTAGAAAAAATGAAATTGATTTAATATCATATGATAGCGGCTAAAATTAGGAAAAAACGCTATGAAAAAAATAAAATAATGGGTCATTCTTTTGAGGTAAAAGCTCACATTTTTTTTAAAATATCTCCATATAAAGGTGTAATATTTTTTATAAAAAATAAAAAATGAATCCCATGATTTATTAATCCATATGAGATTCTGGAGAAAGTGGGATCAGTTGTTTATCGAGTAGCCTTACCTCCAAGTTTATCTCTGGTACATAACATGTTTCAGTTTTCATTATTGATGAAATATAAACATGATGCAACTTATATATTAAGACCTCAATTATTTTTTAATAAATCAACTTGGGTAAACCTATAAATTCACCTGAATTGGCCCACCATAAGGCCCAAAGTGAATTCCTAGTTGCCACAAGCTAGCAACAATCACTTGGTTATCATAAAAAAGAATATGGAAATGATTTCACCCTTATAAAACATATGATATAAGAGATAAAAATATCATATGACTAGAATATATCATATGCAAAAAAACTATAAATTTCACATCCAAATTTGTATAAAATGGTCTCAATATGAAAAAAGAAACCATCACTAACATAGAACTCAAATCAACCCATGGGTTCATCTCCAAATGATTGTAAGTCACCTCCATCCCAACCCACCAATATGAAACATGAGAAAGGTATGATGTTCTCTACATGGCATCTATTTTATCACCTCAATCCTATAAAACCAAGGCTGAAAGTTCCTAAAGGAAAAAAGTAGGGTGTGATCATAAATGCATAATAGGATGCTACCATATTATCTATACATTATCTAACCATGTACATTTATTATTTCATGTTTAAAATAGATTTCTAAAAAAATTAAAAAGAGATCATTTTTCATTTATAAAACAGCCTTTGGTTTTATCTTGAAAATCATTCCATAATCAATAAAACAATTCAATATGACATATCTCATTTTCAATGGCATAAATAGATAAATAAATAGTTTTCAATTATCATTTAATATAACATGAACAAGTGGTAAAGTAATAATATAAAAATATAATTCATGTAATGTAATCTCAAATAAATTAAGTGGCATATACATTACACCAGTTTTTACACAACCAAACCATTAATACACTTAAAGGAACACTAGTAAGTATACATAACTACTATAGTCTAGGAAAATCGGTCCCCTAAAAAGGATACCCCCCGGTTACCATTAAATCAAGAGAAGATCCCCTAGTGATATATAACTCCACTAGGGCTAGTCTTTATTAAGTTTTCCCCCATACCCCAAGGTCTTCCAAGTGTATTACTACATTATTATTTCATTGAAGGAAAATAAGAAATGTTTCATAAAAATTTTCAAGGCATAAGCCACAATCATGTTTCATAAACATTTCCCAAGGCATAATCCATTTTAAAATCCAATACCATATTTTCATAAAACATTTTCTATAGAGATTCAAACCACTTTTCATGCTTGAAAAATCTATTTCCCTTTTTAAAACATCTTTGATGCAATTTATTAAACACATTCCTTTTCTCAAATATTTTCTATCAAAAATTATTTTTTTGAAACATAAAAAAATACTTTAATGATTAATCCAATTATTAACTTTAATTTTATTAAAAAAACAAATCTAGAGAAAAAACAACATAATTCATATCAAGGTATAGATTATAGGATAGAGACACTTACCATAAGAATGATAAAACAAAATTTCCTCTTTAATAACGGTGATGGTAAACAAGGGGATAAGATCTTAATAAACCTAAATTTGATGAAACATGGTCAATTATCCATTTTTCTAATAGATACATAAATCTAATCTCATGATGCATCAAAATTATGGAGAAAGAGAAAATAAACTACACTAAAAGGAGTCATCTTATTTTATTATGAAGAACAGTGATCCAAGCCTTCAATTCGCACAACGATTCCCTAAAATATATGGGAGGGGAGAAAAAATTCTCTAAGGATCATATATAAACAAGAGAAAATTAATATGGGTTTAAAGGTTCATATATTTATAGATATTATGAAAAACATAGGCATCATGATACATCACATTAAGATATAGTGTAATTTGTTCCAAAATGGAAAGGATTGTGGCACAAGGGAGTTGGCCATACCACAATGGTGCCTGGTCAAAAGTGCATCCAGAATCTATAATTTGGTCAAAATAGAGTTATCACCCTCTACTCTCAGTGTGTCGTATTTCATTAGCATAGGGAAGATGTGGGATATCTCTTTCTTTGTTGTGAAACGGTTGCTTCATTATGGAAAGCATTGTTTTATCTATTCGATCTTCATGCCCCTCACATGGATAGAATTGACACACTATTACATGAGTTACTACATATTGTAATTTCTAGAAAACTAAATAACATGTTCATCGTCACTTATATAGATCTACAGCATGTCATCTAGTGAGGAAGAAATAAAGTCGTTTGTGAGTATGTACCATTCATCATTCAGTCGGCCTTCATGGATATTATAGTAGCTTTACAAAATGAAAATAAATTTTAAAAACAGTTCGGAAACAACACTTTTTGGGACTTCATTGTGGTGAGATGCCTCAGCATTCTAGGTTTCTACCACCCCCCCCCCCCCCCCCATCGTGGCTTACTTGAAGTGTCATGGGTTCCTCTATTTGTTGGTTGGCTAAATTGAAACACCAATGGATCTTCTAAAGGGAATCCTAGTCCAATGGGATTTGGGGATGTCATTGGGGATAATAATTGGAAAATAATTAACTATTTCTATGGGCCTTATGGAAATTACACAGCCCTTGAATCTGAAATGATTTATTTCATTAATGTTTCCCAAATTACTAGACAAATAAATTTGAATGATTTTTGGTTTGAATGTGACTCGATGACTATTGTACATGTGGTGAGGCTTGGTAGCATCCATTTTTCTTGGAAGATCACTACAATATGGTCAGACTGTATGGCCAATATTTTCACAATGAAATACATTATCACTCATGCCTTCCAGGGATCTAATTCTCTTACTGATGCTCTTGAAAACAAAGGAATTTTCAAGGATGCCAACACTCATGCTGATACACTCTCTTTTGATCTTATACGTATCAAGTAAAAATAAAAATCTAAAATCCCCTCTTTTAGACTGGTGGAACTTTTTTTATTATATAATAAGAGTCGATGAACTAATTTTTCTAAAAAGGGGCACTATGCCACAACTACCTCTCCATGGTGTAGTGACCCAGAAATTGGAAGAATCATCTAAGTTCCACCTCAAAGCCTTCATGTTATAACCAGCTCTCTACACCAAAGCTATGATAAATTATCTAGAACCATCAAATTTTTTCGCTAAACTACAGTGACTTAACCATTCCATAGTATCCATGACATAAAACAAGTTCTACACTACAATATCTAGTTCAACTGCTAGAATTTACTTCTCCCGGCCTATGAATGACATAGAAAACAATATTAGAAAAACTTAAAGTGATCCATACCTATATACATATACTCATGTGTGATAATTCTCCCCAAAATAAAATATTTTTATCCCCAGTAAGGTACAAGATCATGAATTATTGAAAATATAAGTCCATTATTGCATCATCAAGGTCGTGTGCTCTCATGTGTTATGGTTGTCCCTATCACATTTTCATCTCACTCAAACCAGTGGGATTATCGTTCCATGAATGATATTAACCTATCATTCCACTGTCTAAGTGGGTATTTAAAACACTAAGGTTTTATGTTCAGTATTAATGTCGTCTAACTCAATCACATGGGATGGGTCCCACTGATACTTCCTCAGTTGGGAAATATGGAACACATCTTGGATAGACATAAAACATGAAAGTAATTCCAAATCATAAGTCACATTCCTAAGTATCTCAACAATATTAAATGTAATGAAATAACAAGTTTTAAACTTACCCCACATCCCTAAGTTTCTACGGTCCAACGGAGGTGAAACTCTAAGAAATAGATGATTACCTACCTCAAAGTCCAGTAGAAAATGACTTTGATTAGAATAAGATTTATAGAAAATAGAATCTATTTCTAAGATCTTCTTGGTCAATTTTATGATATTCATCATATCCTGATTGATAGTCATCTTAAATAAGTAATATTATCCAACCTTTTTTAAACAATGTGGCACCCTATAAGGCCTCCCATACAACACCTCAAATGGTGCTATCTGGATTTAAGTTTAATAAATTTTGTTATAGTAAAACTCTATAATTGAATATGTTTCTCCCATAATCCACTAAAGTCAACAACACATACCCATAGAAATTCCTAAAAGAATTTGGATGGATCTCTTAGTCTTTCCATCCATTTGTGGATGATAAGATGTGCTCAAATTCAACATATTACCCATCACTTGCTGAAATCCACCCAAGAATTGGGTTGTAAAGTGAGGGTATCTATCACAAATGAGTATAAATGGTACACCATTATGCCTAAAAACCTCCCACACATACGAGTTCTCAAGATCCTATACCTTTTAAAACCTATTAATAGGTAAAAATTCAATGATTTCATGAGTCAATATATAATCACCCATATTTTATCATTACCACTATGATTCATAGGTATCCCAATCACAAAGTACAGGGATATCTCATCCCATTTCAATACTAGATTGGGATATGTTGGTAACAACAAAATAGGTATCCGATGTTCTCCCTTGATTTTCTAACATGTGAGGCACTGTGATACAAAACCCAAAATCAATCTCCTCATTCTTGACCACCATTAATGACATATAAATTCATAGTAAATCTTGGTAGGTCAAGGGTGCACAGAACAACTATATTGATGTCTTTTGTCTATCAACTTCTTCCTAAAGTCTATTAGAACAAATGTTCTACCATGAAAACATAGAAATATATTGGTATACTGAGACCAATCACCTGAGGTAACCCCACCATAAATATTATTTTTGAAATAATGAAAATCCACAAAATCAGCCTTACCAAGTTGAATTTGATCATCCATGGATGATTCAACCCAAGTACGATCTAGGAATGCCTATCCATCATATCTATCTTCTTCCAAGTGCATCTCAAAGAACAATCTCATCAAGCACTACTCTTATACTAATTCTTTCACTATTTGATTTAATAATTTCCTACCCAAAACACATGTGACTACATTCCATTTACCTTGGGGTATAATCAATATCAAATTCAATGATCTAAAGATAATCTACCGAGAATATATACCACAGTTTTAGATCCCTCAAGGTGAAAATAAAATTCACACTCTTATAGTCTAAATACACCAGAAACATCTCCCCAAAGAGGTAGTGGATCCAAATTTTAAATGCATGTATAATCATTTCCATCTCAAGATCATGAGTGGGATTGTTCTTTTCATGGGGGAATAACTGATGAGAGACATAAGTTACCACTTGTATCCCCTACATCTGACCATAACCTAAAAAAAATACCTAATCCATCATAGTAGACATCATAATAAGTGTTTTCCTCAGTAAGAATCAATATTGGAGATGAATTACATATCACTTTTAACTCCTCAAATGAACTCTGGAACAACTCACTCCAAAAAAACTTTACACCCTTATGGGTCAACTCAGCCATTAGGGGTTCAATCTTGAATAATTCCCGAACAATGTGCCTATAATAACTTGTTACCCCCAAGAAACTTCATATCTAAAACATGTTTTTAGGCTTCTACCAAGACATCACCACCTAAATCTTATCAAGATCCATATAAACACCCATATCATAAATCACATGGCCTTGAAATCACACCTCTTGAATCTAGAACTATAATTTGGATAACTTTTCCTACTGATGATATTCTCTCAGGATTCCAAGAATGATATTCATATTCTTAGCATGATCCTTCTTTGATTTGGAATAAACAAAAATATCATCCACAAATACAACCATAAAGGAGTCTAAGAACCAATGAACAATTTGGTTTTTTGATGTAATAAACTCCATAGAATAATTAGTAATTCCAAATAGCATAAAAATACTCATAGTGTCCATACATACTACTGAACATCATCTTGGGAATATCTTCTTCCTAGACCCACATAATATTGTACCACAACATCAGGTTGATTTTCACAAACCACTAAGTCCCTTTAATAGGATTAAAATTTTTATCAGTCCAAGGTAAGAGATATTTGTACTTTACCATCACCTAGTTGAGTGTTTGGTAATTAATTCCAATTCATTGACTCATATTCCCTTCTTTGTAAATAGATTTAGAGATTCTCAAGTCAAATTATAGGAATAACAAATCTCTTAGCCTTGAGATCCTAAATATTAGCCTTTAATTCCTTAAATTCAGTGGGTTATGTATGGTATGAAGGTATGGAAATGAGTCTTATCCCTAAAAGAAAGTATATAAATAACTCAACTTCCCTATGGGGAAATAACCCAAATAAATCATCTATAAATATATTAGGATACTCACACACTACCACTAGAAGATGTTCACTTAGACATAGATCAAAAGTATCAATAAAAAACTCTGATAACTGGAGGATATCAACTCATCATTGGGAGCGATGAGACCTTCTCTTACTGATCATAGACCCCACTCACCCTATAAAAGATGTGTGACTCCATTGGGAGTGACAAATTGTACCTGATTATGATATAAATAAATCTAATATTTTTATATAATCATCCAACCCATTCCAAAAATAAGATCAAATATTTCAATATCAATTACTAAAAATTATCAAATAGATTCACATTAGAAAATTCCCACCCAAACTTGAGGCATTTAAATCCATACTCTATATTCTTTTCTAAAAGAGTAGAAATATTCATCAAAAAAGGAATGAGCTTTGAATGCAATAAAAAATTATCGATGATCTTTTTCAATATAAAAGAACGAGTTTCACTTGTATCAAACAAATCCATAACCATATAAAATGATATGAACATCATACCTCTCATGGTATTTTCTCTTACATCCACCTCTTATGGTACACACTCTACTATATATATACATCCAACCTCATCTTGTCCCTTCTTTTCCAACTGAGCATCTCCCTTAGAATAAGGTTGAGATCCCAGCCTTTTAGCTACATCAAGTCTAAACTGAGGGCCCTAGGTAAAGGTGGATATAGATATACTACACTAGGATGCTATATAATAGAAATTTTGGAGATTACTGTATTTCACACAAGTGTGACACACCTTGGGTGTATTTTAATAATCAGGTTTGAGGTGTCACTTTTTTCTATACTAGTAATAGACCACATGACTCTACCCAGATGTTCGTTATGCACTCTTACTTCCACCTTATCGTTGGTCATCATGATTTATTTTATAACCTATAAAATTACTCTTGATACCATCCATTGTTACTGATGCTCCAAATAGCCCTTTATTTCTATCTATATCTACCTCATTTATCACCACCTTGTCTACAACTTCTGCGTAGGTGGGTAAGCACATAAAAATTAACATAGATCAAATATATGCACTAAAACCCATTTCAAACATCTACACTATGATATAGTCAATGGAAACAATCTCTATAGACAATTTCACCAAATTAGAAAACTATGAAGCATACTCCATGATAGAATGATCACCTAGATCCATAGTAACAAACTCTCATTCCTTAACCACATTCAGCATCTCGAGATAGAACTGTTGGTAAAATACATTCTTTAATATAGTCTAATAGATGTCTTCATGCACCTTTTATTGCATGATATATTCCCACCACTTCCTCCCCGGTCCTTAAAGAATATTAATGGAAAATATAATCTTGGATTTATTTAGAGTTTAGAGAAAGTAAAAAAGTCATATTGGTTCTTTCGATTCATTCCTCAGAATTGTGGGGACCCTTATCACCTTGAAATATTGGTGGATGTTGCTTAGAAAACTCTAAATAATTATCAAAATTTTATTCTAGGTAAAAATTGGGGACCTATCCCATAGATTGGATTGTATGAATTATAGTTTCAACCAGAACTAGATTAACTATAGGATTATCCTATTAGGATTTCTCCACATCTTCCTCTTGATCATTCCTGGCCATTTTTATGGGAGGATCCATAAACTATAAAACAAAATAATGGAAACCATTTAGAAAATAATTAGATTCCTTTAATGAAAATTTAATTTTAAATAACTAAAACTAAAAGTTTAAAACCCTTTAAAAAACATTGTACAAATTTGGACATCCCATGGAAATTTGAGGATTTTTAGAAAATTGAGTTGGCCAGGCACACTCCAACACTGCCTCTGGAGTTTCGATAGTCCTACCTATAGTCTATAAAAAACCCCAAAACACATGAGGGTGTTTCAAAAGCATGGGAATAGGCTTTAACACAACTTACCTATGATACTAATTTGTAACATACATACCCATGTAAACCTATAACTTCACCCAAATTGGTCTTTCATAAGGCCCATAACATGTTCTCGATTTCCACGTGATAGAGACAAGCACCTGGGTATCATATATGATAATATGAGAATGATTTCACCATAAATAAATATATTATATAAGAGGAAAATAGATAAAAATATAAGATAACCTAAATATATCATAAATCAAACAACAACCACAAAGGTTACATCTAATATTTGGATAACATAGTCTCAAAATGCAACAAGAAGTCCATCATCAACATGGAACCTAAATTAAACCATGGGTCCATCTCCACGTGACCATAATTCACCTCCATCCCAACCCACTGATAGGAAACACAATCAATGTGATACACCCTCTACATGATTCCCTTTCCTTTAACTGTATCCAACAAAATCAAGGTTATAAGTTCCTAAAGTAAAAAAGTAGGGTGTGGGAAATAATCTCAATAGGATACCGCTAAATTATATATAACATATCTAACCACATGCATATATTAGTTCAAGTTTAAAACTTCTCTCTAAAGCACTTAAAAAAATAATAATTTTTTATTTATAAAACACCCTTTGGTTTTCTCTTAAAAATCATTTCATATTTAATAAAATAGTTTGATAGGACATATCACATTTTCAATGACATAAATAGATAAATTAATAGTTTTCAAGCATCATTTCATATAACATGAAACTTTGTTCAATTAATCATATTTAATGATCATGTACGTAATGTAATATCAAAGAAACTAAGTGGGATATACATGACCTGAGGGAATATACAACCAAACCTCTAAGACACTAAAATGACATTGTCTCACATATTCTACTCCTATAGTCTCAAAACCTAGGTCCTTTACAAAGGCTACCCCCAAGTTTCCATGACATAAAGATAACCTCACATAGTGATAGATAAATCAACTTGGGATAAAAAAAAATAGTTTTTTCTTATACCCCATGGTTTCCTAGGTGTGTTATTACATTATCATTACTTTAAAGAGAAACAAGCAATGTTTTATAGACAATTTCAAGGCATAATATGTAACCAATTTTTGTAAACATTTCCCAAGTCATAATCCATTTTAAAATCCAAGCTCGTATTTTCATAAACCATTTTCTATAGTGACCCAAACCACATTTCATACTTGAAAAAACTCATTTCCATCTTTAAACATCATTGGGGAAATATATCAATCACATTATATGTCTCAAAATATTTCAATCAATAAAAAATATTTTTGAAAACATTAAAAAATCCATCAAATATTAATGTCATTGTTAAAAATCATTTTAATAAAAACCCAAATAAAATCATAAAATAACATAAGTAATGCCAAGATATATACCATATAATATAGAAACCTACCATGAGAATAATGAAACAACATTTTCTCTTCAAGACCAGTGATGGGAAACAAGGAGATTGGATTATAAAGAATCTAAATTTAATGAAAACAAGGTCAATTATCCATGTATATTCTATATCCATCAATATAGTTTCATGAGAAATCAATTTCATAGAGAAATAGAGGATAAAATACATTAGAGGGGGTCCTATTATAGGGTTATGAATAATGAAGATCTAATCCTTCAATACACATAACAATTCTCAAAAAGAGAGGGGAAGAGATCTAAAAAGTTACCATGGAGCCTTTAGAAATGGGAGAAAATGAATTTGGGTCAAGTGAGTTGGATATTTATAGAAATTTTGGAATATAACAGGCATTATGGAAAAATACATATAGATATGATGAAATTTTGTCCAAAATGAACAGGAATATGATGCGAGGAAGTTTTCCATGTTGTAGTGGTTCTTGATCAAAAGAACATCTAAAATCTATGTCATGGTCAATGGTGGGATCCTATATACCAGGAAAATGAATACAACATAATGGAAATCACAATGTCATGGCTTTTAAACCTTACAAGGATATTACTCCTCAACTACCTCTACGTGATATAGTGACCCTAAAATTGGAAGACTCATCTAAGTTCTTCCTCCAAGAATTCATGTCATAACTGGCCCTCCATGCTGCAGCTATGATAAAATTTCTAAAACTATCAAATCTAGTCAATATGCTACAGTGCCTCAACCATGTCGTAGTGACAGTCTTCGCAACACAAAATAAGCTCCATGTCATAGTATCCATTTCCACTACTATAATTCACTTCTACTGACCTAAAAAACACCCAAAAATGAAATTACAAAAATATAAAGGGTTTCATACTTGGGTTTTCATACCTAAGTTTGACATAATGAAACTGTTAGGGAATATTTCCTATAAGTAAAATATAAATTCATATCTTAATCTCATAGAGAAATCATTGGGAAATAAGGTAACTTTCTAGGTTAATTTTTTATAGAAAAATCATATGTTTGAAGAAGTAATATGGGAACCTGAAGAAGTTATTAAAGAAAATTATCCCAACCTATTTTCCAGAGTAAAAATTAAAAGGATTCAATTTATTTAATGGTTATAATTTAGTATTAAAATATTTTTAGTTGTGGTTTTCTAATATATATTCTATAGATTTATATTTTTTAGGATTATACATTTATATATATATATATATATCAATATTTATTTCATCATGTAAAATTTTATTTATATAAAGGTTAAATAAAGTTCCTTATTTAATTTATTTTTTATTTATAATATATTTTATAGATATATAATTATATTAATTTTATGAATTTATTATAATATTTATTTTTATGATAATACTAAGAAAAATATAATGGAATTATTTGAAATAAGGATGTTATTTTTAGTTGAAAAATAAAATATATGTTGTTTAAAATATATATATTTAATATATTTTGAGATGTTATTTAAAAAAATATGCTTTAATAATTTTATATTTAATTTTAAAAAATGGATAATATATTATAAATCATCATGTAAAAAAGATTTGGTATTTATTTTTTAAAAAAATTATAAAAATAAGGTATGAGAATACAACATAAATGGGATATATATTCATTATTTCTATTAAAAATATGATAAAAGCTTATAAATTATATTTTTATTTCAATTTATTTTTATAAATATTTACAGGATTGTTTTTTAAATTCAATATTCAAATTAAATGTTGTTATAAGTTGAGTGATAAATTAGAATTTGATTTTTCTAAACAATATTTCAAATTCAAATTGAATTGTATTATTTATTTATTTATAAATATCTAAAATATTTTATAATGATTGAGAAAGGTATGGAATATGTTATAATATTCTAGATATACAACATTATTATTTAAAATTTAAATACTCAGATTCCTTTTTATAATTAGTTGAGAAATAGACTTAAATTCATTATAAAAAATATAGTTCAAGTTTAAATTTAACTTTTTGACCCATTATTAAATGTATCTATAGAAAGTTATGTAACACTTATAAAAAATATGAAATGTTTAAAAATTCATAAAATACATAAAACATAAATTTATAAATTTAATGAATTAATTTGAATTAGTTAGAGTTTTAGTAATGCATTGTAACTCCTTTAAAAATTAGAATTTGAGTTCAAATGGAATTCTACTTCCTATAATTATATATTTATCTAAAATTATATATATCATTATATAGACCTAATAAATTCATATTAATTGATTTTATTCTTAAAATATCATATTAATATTATCAAATAAATAAAAAATATTTATTATGTCAAGATAAATATGAAAATCCTTACCCAATGCTTGTACAATGTAAGAAAAGTATAAAATATTATCTTAAAAATATTATCATGATAATTTTGAAAAAAAATATTATTATAAACTATTTTAGTTGATAATAAGTATGTATATTAAATTAATTTTATGTTAATAATTTATTTATAATTAAATAATAGTATAATTATCTTAAATAATTACACAATACCAACGTAATGCTTATGTAGCATAGGAAAATTCAAAATTAAATGTTTTTAAAATATTTAAAGATATGGGGATTAGATAAATTATATTATTGCATGATTTTTAAGAATTAATATAAAATTTATTAAAATATATAGATATTAAAACATGAATTTTATAATTCTCTATATATTTTTAAACTCAAATTACAAGAATAACCTTAAAAATCTATATATATGGGTTGTTTTGTTAAAAATACTTATAAATTAATAAAAAAAATCATAAAACCTTATATTTAGTAATTTATAGATGAATAATACTCGAAAATGTATTCTATTATATATTTATGGGCTAGTTGACACTTTAAAATTACATTATTAACCCTTGAGAAATGAATATTTATGTAATTACCACCAAATATTATCTATAAATAGAGGCCTTAATCTCTCTTATCAAACCATTATCATGATACCAAAATTTATCTCATTTCATATATATATATACTCTCAAAATTTATCAGATTTAATTTCTTAGACACATTCAATTTAATTTCTTGACCAAACTACTTGAAAAAAAATCTATTTTAATGGTCGATAAAATAAAAGTCACATAGAGGCATCTTAGAATAAATTAAATGGTTTTCTTTAAATCCTTTAAATGTTTTGAAACATTTCTATCTAATATCTATAATTATTTCCAAGATTTTTATTTATCATATTCTGATTGATATTTATTCAACTAATTTAAATAGTTATCTTTCATTTTCCTCTCAACATGGAATTAGATAACCTATTCAATTTTATTCCTTAAATTTTCTTAGGTTAACTTTGATGATTATTCTTATGAGTTGAAAATGAAATATATTATGTATTTTATTCATGATATGGTTCTTAAAAGTTATAAATGGTGATGGGTACTATTAGGATATATCTCCTCCATACATTAGGTAATGGTTTATTCTCTAGAGAAATTATGTTAGAATTAACCGATTAGGTAGTTCCATTACTGGTGATTGTAAGGATGATTACGAGTGAATATTGGTGATATGAGTATAATTTCCCAAGAAACCTTTATAATTATTCTATTTCCTTTATGATTGATTATGATTTTGTTTTATGAAAATGTTTTAATTTCATGAGTAAATATATTTATTTCATGATTGAATATAAATTTATGATATTTTGTGACTTAAAATATATGTTTTTAATACAAATATTCTTCATGAGATATCATTAAATACCATGGACTTATGAGTTTTCATTTTTTATATACCCCTGCTATGATTTATATTCTCAGCCCATGTTTTCTAATGATTCTTACATGACTTGAGGATGAGTAGGGTCAATAATGAAGTAATATTAATGTTATGGTGATTGGTATTACATGAAATAAGTGAATCATTTTTAAAACTTATTTTTTTGTAAAAAATGTACATTGAGTGAAAATGTGAGCCTATATTTTTTAATATAATGGATTTCTTAATCCTATGAAACTCATAACATTAAATTATTTGGAATCTAAGTGTTGTGTTATTTGTTATAAAGCATGTAACCAAGTGATGGTATTGTTCATGTCATTATAGTAGATATTAGAGTAGTTTTTAGATAAATTTATGGGTTCAGATGATGGTAAGAAAAAAATGAAAGAAAATTTATAGATTTTAAATACATTTATATAAGTATAAAATTCTGGTTTATGGTTTTATTATCATGAGATAGTTTTTTATTATTTTAAGAATAGCTAAATTTTTGTATCAAATATATATCTATTTTGAATTATTTTCTAAAAAATTAATAGGGTGAATGAACTTTATAAGGTAACAAGAGGACAATACCATTCCAAATCAATAACTTTAAATGATTAAAGTTTTATTTGGTCAATTTTTTAATATTTTAATTTAATTAACACATGTTTTAATTAGTGGTTCCATTTTAAAAGGTTGAACAAATTCTATATAAATTAATATGTCATTAGTAGAGAATTTTATTCAACAACATCCCCTAACATTTAGTGAAACCACTAATCTGATGATAGTTAAAGGATAAATTTTTTTGAGAGTTTTTTTTTTAATTTTGGGGTTATTCAAAGCATCATAAGGTAACTCTTGAAATTTATCATCTTAAATATGAATTTGATCGGTGATATTCTCTAACTAATAATACTAAGAAGAAATGTGGGGTTGATAAAATGGAATGAATGGTATTTGAATATATATTTTTTAAATCCTAAAGTGATTCAACTTAAAATCTAAAGGGTGTTTTTAGAATTGAATAAAAATAAGGAGGACTCATTTTTTACTTTTAAAGTAAATTTTACAAGAGTATAAAGGTGTGAAATAAAATTTTATTCTGGACCATGAATGTAAAATTGGAATATTCTTCATATTTTTGAAACTGATTTTATGAAAGTATTTCATTACTCATGAATTTGGGATTTATGAAGAAATTTTCAATATGTTGAGAATGTTATAATAGAGTTTTCATACTTTTATGAACTTCATTATATCAAGTATAAGAAGTGTTCAAGGATGAGAGAAATGGAGAAACAATCAATATGAAGTCTAAAGGCATGATAATTCCATTTAAACTATTACCTAAATGTAGTAAAAAGTATTATAGGTAGTGTCTTATGATCTCTAGGGTGTGTTATTAGTGTAATAAATTTGTACATATGGGTCTTGACTGTAAATAAATGGGTAATGATCAAATCAATTATGTAATGAATGGTGATTAAAAATCTTTTCAAGGTGATAAACTGATAGTGAAGTGTTTTAATTATAATGAGATATATCAATATGAATGGTAAAAATTATCATGAACATAAGAAAAAATTGTATTTCCAATTCATTATCTACTATTACAATGGATTTTTATTCATCAAGTGAAGTGGGAAAATGTATCTTATTAGTTTAATCAAATAATTCTAATGTTTTTTTAGATTCTAGATTTACATATTATATCATTTATAGAAAATTTTCAAGTAATTTATAAATATCATCCTATGTAATAGAGTTTTAACTTTTGTAAAAAACACTTGTTAGGGGTATTAAATTAACAAGGATTTATAAGAATATTTATATAATAATATATGGAACTGTTTTACCTAAAAAATATCATTTCCATACCTATATTGGTGTATGATGTTATTTTAGACATGCATTGGATTTCAGTATATCATGTTAAGATAGATTATAGAACAACGGTAGTTATATTTACTTTCCAAAATGAGCTTAAATTTTTATTTAAGAATGAATTATTACCAGTGATAACATATAAATATGTTATGAAATTGATAAAATATAGATTAAAATATATCTTAATCGTAACATTAAAAAGAAGGAAATTGTACAACTTAATGATTTTCTAGTGAAAAATGATTATTTGGATGTATATCCTAATTATTTTCTGATTATTATTACTGATTGGGAGGTAGAATTCATTATTGGATTATTTCATGATGTTAATCTAATTTCAAAACCTCGTTATCAAATTGATCAAGTAAAACTATTATAATTGAAAAAGAAATTATTTGAGTTTCTTGATAAGGGTTTTATTTGACCAATCACTTCACCTTAGGGTGATTCAGTTTTATTTTTGAAGAATATAGATGGTTCTATAAGGATTTTAATTGATTATAGAGAACTCAATAACATCATTATTAAGAAAAAAAAATCATTTTCTTCATATTTATGATTTATCTGATCAGATTTAGAGAGCTCGTTATTTTTCAAAGATTGAACTCATGTCTAGGTATCATTAGTTAATGTTAAATGAATAAGTATTCCTAAGATAGTATTTTGAATTATGTATCATAATTATGAGTTTGTATTTATACCCTTTGGGTTAATGAATGAACATTTTATATTTATGTATTTGATGAATAGAGTATTCTAAGAATATTTGGATAAATTTATGGTCATATTTATTAATTATATTATGGTATATTTTGAATGTTTTGAGGATCATGAAAAACATTTTAGAATAGTTCTCCAGACTTTAATAGAAAATAATATATATTTAAAATTTAATAAATGTGAGTTTGGGTTATAAAAAATTAAATTCTTTGGGAATAATGTTACTAATTTTGGTATAGTATTGGATCCCACTAAAACTAAATTTATGTAATAATGTCCAATACAAATTAATATCATAGAGATTTTTAGCTTTCTTTTATTAGTGGGTTATTATAGATGTATTTTCGAAAAAAATTCTCAGTTAGATAAACCATTAACCAATTAAACTTGAAAGGGAGTTAAGCTCACTTAGATTATGGGATGTAAAGCAAGTTTTAATGAATTAAAAAAATATTTATTAATGATTCAATTATAGCCTTCCACTAATAAATGGGTAATTTTTTATTTATAATGATAATTAACAATGGTTATTGGTTTTATTTTGATACAAAATGGTCGGGAGCTAGTATATGCATTGTGAAAATTGAAACCTCATTAAAAAACTTATCTATTTCATAAACTAGATCTTATAATTGTAATTTTTTCATAAAAAAATTAGTTATTGTTTTTATGAGGATAGATTCAATACATACATATATATATATATCATAAAGTTTCAATTATATATTCACACAAAAATAATTTAATATGATGAAAAAAAGAAGTTTGGAATTGATAAAAGATTATGATTTTATGATTCATTATCATCCGGGAAAAGAAAACACAGTTGTTGGTTCTTTAATTTAAAAGGGTAATGAAACATTAACTATGTTATGTTTAGATCGTGAATTATTAGTTAATGACTGAAGGAAAATATGATTGGAAATTGTGAAAGTGGAAACATATTATAGTTTTTCATAAGTAACAGTTAAATCAAACATGTTAAAAAGAATAAAGTGTGCTAAAAAATAATACCATGGAGTGAAATAGAATATAAAATTGATAAATAAAGTAATGTTACATTAGATTAATATTGAAAAGAAATGGTATCATAAGATTTGTAAAGAGGTTATGTTTACCAAATGATTATCAACTAAAAAATGATTTATTGAGAGAATATTGCATCTCTCCTTATTATATTCATCTATGTATCAAAAATATGTATAGATATATTTAGCAATATTTTTGTGGAATCTATGAATAAATATATTGTAGATTCTACTTGAAAATGATTTTTTTTTAATAGGTTAGATTTGAACAATAATAACCGAAAGGAATGCTTTAACCATTATCAATTTTAGAATGGAACTGGGAATATATACCCATGGATTTCATCATGGGATTACCAAATACATCTCAAGGTAATAATGAAATATTATTTATTTTTTATCATTTGACTAAATATGATCATTTTTTCCTATTTGAGATAATATGTCCTTGGATCATCTTTCTCGACTCTAACTTAAAGAGATATTAAATTTTTATGTAGTTTCTATATATATTTTCTTTGATCAAGATCCAAGGTTTACACCCAATTTTTAGAATAGACTTAAAAATTAATTAGGTATTGAATTAAGTTTAAATGCATATTTTCATCCTCGAGATAATAAGAAATAAAAATGAATAATTCAAACATGAGAGGGTAGATTTTGGGCTTGTTTGTTAGATTATCAGGAATTTTGGGATCGATATCTTTCAATGGTTGAACTTTTTTATAATAGCAATTTTCATTCAAGTATACATATGTCACATTCTTAATAATTGCATAGAAAGTAGTGTTGAGATCCATTTTATTGGGATGAAGTTGGTAAGAGGAAGTTATTGGGATCTAAATTGGTGGATGAGATGGTTGAAAAAGTAAAATTGATTCAACATCATATGAGAGCATATCAAGGTTGAAAAATGTTCTATATAGATAATAAAAAAATGAACTTTCATTTGAGGTAAAAGAATGTATTTTTCTAAAATTAACTACATGGAAATGTGTGATATTTTTTGATAAGAAAAAGAAATTATGACCAAGATTTATTGGACCATATGATATTATAGAGAAAGTGAGATCAGTTACTTATCTATTAGTTTTTACACTATATTTATCTCAATTATATAATGTGTTTCCTATTTCTTTATTAAAGAAATATAGACTTGATACATCTTATATATTAATTCCTAAATTGGTGTAACTAGAGGAGGATATTTATTATGAGTAAAAACTTTTTAATATTCTTAACCATAGAGAGAAAGTGTTTTTAAAGAAGGTAACTTTCCTAGTTAAAATTTTTATGGAAAATCATATAGTTAAATAAGAAATATGTGAACCTAAATAATCTGGGAAAATAAAATTTCAGCATCTAATTAAGTATTGATAATTGTATGGTGTTGGATTTTTTTTCAATGTATTGATGTTTTCAGATTTATTATCAATATATTAAATATTATTGATACCGAAGTAGATAAGGTCTATAAGGAGTTGTAATTGGAGTTCCATCTAGAAGAAAAAAATCAAGTCGAAGGATTGTAACATCCCAGATCTAGATGCCACTCAAATGGTGCCCCATACCCAGTTGTCCACATGGCCTCAAACTCATTTCCCAAAATCCAGAGGTTTCCAACTAGTAGTGAGGTCCTATGGTTTGATAGTGGGGAAACGATTCCCTCATTGGAAAATTATAACACAACGGCATCAATAATAATACAATAGAGGAAACAGTAAATAGCATAAAACTAAAATAAATAGAGGAAGACTAATAATATAAATAACAAAGCATCATTCCATACAAAAGATGATGCAGCATGTTATGTTCTAAGAAAACAGAAAAAATAGGTACACTATAGAAATTCACAATATATGTTCCCAAATCACAAAAAAAAACAAAGGAATCTAAGAATAATCACAAGCCTCGACTCGATCCCATGATATCCTACTCCTAAACAACATATCAAGAACCATTGGAAGGGTGATTTACCTAATCAAAACCTCTAACCATATAATCTCTTTGGGACCAAAAGCATGACCCAAACAAGGTGTGAGACTAAATCCCAATAGGCAACCACCCAAGATCTGTGACAATATGTTAGCGAATATATATAACAGGCAGTGTACAATAGTGAAAGAAGTAAATAGTAGGTACTCAAAAGTCACTATAAAAAATGGGCACGTTAGAGGGGGTTATTTTTGACATTAGAAGTGGTTATAATCTCTTCTAAATACATTAGCGGTGGTTATGAGGAACTGCCGCTAATGTGGTTGTCTACTTTCTTTAGAGGTGGTTTTGAGTAAGCACTAATAAATTCATGGTGACTTTAGTGGTGGTTACATTAGAGGGGGTTTAAACCCCCTCTAATGTTGACATAATATCACCAGCGATGCTTGAGCCTCAACTAATTGAAAGGATTTAGGGGTGGTTTGAACCACTCCTAATAAGGGGTTACTTTAGGGGCAGTTTTCACAACCGCCCCTCAAGATTTTCAATTTTTTAGGACTTTCCCCTCCCTCCCTCACTCTGGTTCTCTCCCTCCAGTTCCCACCCCATCCATGATTCTGTCCCCCCCCCTCCCACACCCAGAGCCTCTGGTTCCTACCTCCCGCCCCAATCCTACCTCCCCATACGGTTTCCTCCCTTCCTCCCTCCCTGTTCCTGCCCCCAGCACCTCTAGTTCCCACCTCTCGCCCGGAGCCTACCTCCCCATGCCCTTCGCCAACCTTCCCATGCCCACAAAAAAATATAGGTTCCTGGGAATTGAACCTGGACTGCCCAAAACACCTACTACTGGAAACCCTCCATCCAAACACTAAAGAAAACAAATTTTGATATATAAATTAGACATTATTGTATTTATATATATTTTATTATTTATTATAATAAATATTATTAGCATAATATATTTACACACATTTAAATAATAATATATATATATTATTTACAATATTTATATGTATATGCAATTATATATATTCTATATTATATATTTATATATCACTTAAATATATTACACAAGTATATATATATATATATATTGTACTTATATATATATATATATATATATATATATGTTTGTGTGTGTGTGATAATAGTAATATTATTAATTATTATTATTCTAATTACATCTATTTTTTAATCTATAAAAATTATATGTTGGTTTTATAAATACGATACATTTATTTTATGCTTTATATCAAATAAATAGTATATTAAATACATTTTTATTATATATTTATGTAAATTATTTATATACACAAATACATATTTATATTATATATATAAGTATTTACCTAATATATTTATATAAGGACTTTAAAAATATATTTATATAATTTCTTTCAATGCATATATTTATTATTATTTATATTAATAAATATATTTATTTGTGTAAGCTATATAATATTATATAAAATTAATATATTATTATAATTATTATATAAAATAAAATTTATAAAAATATTAATATTATTTTTAATTAATATTATATTGTATAATATATATAAAAATAATATTATATTTTATATAATTAATATGAATATTATATATAATAAATATTATATGAAATATAATTTTATATTATATATAATAAATATGTATATTATATATATTCAATGCTATATAAAATAAAATTTATAGAAAAATATACTTAATATTATATAAAATAAAATTTTATATTATATACAATTAATATTATATGAAATTCAATTTATAAAAATATTTATATAATGTATTTCAATATATATATTTATTATTATGTACATTAATATATATTAGTATTTCAATAAATATACATTAATATAAATTTATTTGTATAAATTTTATTTCCTATAATATTAATTATATATAATATAAACGCATAATCCTATTATATAAAAATATATTTATTATTATTATTATATAATTTATAAAAACTACAAGCTTGGGTTTTTATATGATATATTTTTTAGATAAATTATATTTATGTATATATTTATATAATATGTTTATTCTTTTATATTATGAATAATTAATATTATATAAAATAAAATTTATATAAATAAATATATATTAATTTATATAATATTATGCAATTATATTTATATATACATATAAATATAATTAAATACAATTATATAAATATTTTATATAATGTATTCATATAATGTATTTAAATACATTTATATATTGTGTTCCAATTATATTTATATATATTAGTATATATTATGGAAGTTTCTTTTTTTTAAATAGTGGGTGTTCACAACCCCTTTAATCTCTTAAATTAGATGGGATTTTGAACCCCCTCTAAATTAAATACGTTAGAGGGGGTTTTTGAACCCCATCTAAATTAATGACATTAGAGGGGGTTTTCAACCCCTTCTAATTTAAAGACATTAGAGGGGGGTTTTCAACCCCTCTAATATAAATACATTAAAGGGGGTTTTGAACCCCCTCTAATTTAAGAAATTAGAGGGGGTTTTGAACCCCCTGTAAAATCCAACTAGATATTAAAAAAAATAATGTTAAAAAATTTAGAGGGGGTTTAAAATCCCCACTAATTTAATAAATTAAGGGGCTGCATAACCACCTCTAAATTTGATGATTAGTGAGGATTATACGTAATATCTCTCTATTTTTATAGAAAATGAATTTAGAGGGGGTTCATAACCCCCTCTAAAATCGATGATTTGAGGGGGTTGTGCATAACCCTCTCTAATGTTATAAAAATTGAATTTTGAGGAGGTTGTGCATAACCCCCTCTAAATAACCCCCTCTAATGTACTGTTTTTTTTTTGTGAGTAAGAATAACATATGTCTTAGAAGATAATGTAATCAAGTATAGTTGAAGACCGAATCCAAGCTCATGTTTTGGCTTGGAAGACGTGTCATTAGTCATTTCATTTCATTATTCAATTTTTAACTGAGTCTGGTCTTGACATCCTAAAGTGGAATTCAAGTATCACTCCTAGTGTATTTAACCAAAACCATATAAACATGGTATAAAATAATAAAAAATTGGATCAAAACCCACTATATAAGCATTTTAGCAATAAATCGGGGTAAAAACCTGGTATATAAGCATTTCAGCATGTGTTGGGGTCAAAACCCGATATATAAGAATTTCAGCATGTGTGAGGGTCAAAAACCAGTATATGATCATTTAAGCATAAAATAAAGACATGTAACATACACTATCACATGGTTAACAAAATAATAACTCACATGGGCCTCAAACATGTCAAAAACCTTTCAAGTAATCTAATAATTACCAGGCTTAACAATTATAAACTCACATGGGAAACTCATATCATAAGACTAACATGTGAATTAAACTATCAAAAGGAATAACAATTTATTATCTCACATGGGAATGGGAAACTCATATCATAAGACTAACATGTGAATTAAACTATCAAAAGTCATAACAATTTATTATCTCACATGGGAAAATAATTCAATTAGCCAATTCCATTTTAAAAAACCCCCAAAAAAGGGAATCAAAGGCATTCCCATAGGCATCCAAGGCCTAATGGCTAAACATTGGTCATCCAAGGAAAAATGCACCCATGGGGTGGTCCGCAATCAAGGCTAACAATCTCAAACATGCCTTATAATCATTTAATAAATTACCTAATCAACATTAAGTAATAACATAGGTTAATATTAAATTTAGAAAACACCCAAAAATCAGTGTGCACTAATCTGGCACATATAATCAACTTGACAATTAGAGAAAGGCATGAGACAACATACCTCGTGTTCGTATGACTCTCATTGTCTAGTGTCGGCTTTCAAATCGACCTAAATCGGAGTAGATCTACAAAAATGAGTAAAAATATCAACCCTCAATAACTAGTTCTAGAGAATAAATCAGGAAGAAAGTCACAAAACGAATTGAGCACTCATCGAGAGGATTCCAACAGATCTAACAGTATTCAAATCTAAGATCATAAGATGAATCGGGAGCCAAACCCTCATTTGGATTTTCTAGGTGCCCCATATGTCGAAAATGAGTCATTTTTTTCATCTGACAAAAATGATGCTATTTCCCAATTTAATGAAAAAAATAAAAGTACACAGTGTGTACTAGAAACTACACATTGTGTCCATACAAAACCTGGTTAGGTTATTACATGGTCGTGTACTGGGATTATATGGCGTGCAACTCTCATTACACAATGTGTTTTTGAAAATACATGGTGTGTAACTCCCATTAACTTCATGTAACAGGACTACAGCCAGCCTTTGATCTCTTTTTCCTCCATTTTCTTAAGTAAAAACTGAAAATGAAATATCGGTACCTCAAGAGAAGAACCAGGTTCTTACAAACTCCCCCTTAAATAAATTTTTCCCCAAATTTTCCTTCCAAGGGTTGTAAAGAAACATCCGAGAGTGACTCGGGCCATTATGATAGAACTTCAATCTCCCTCTCACAGGTCTCATATTTCACTTATCCATACTTCCATAGCACCCATACTAAAGAAACAGATCATCCATAGAGAACCTTCATGCTATGATCCACAATACGAATGGGTTGCTCCTCAAAGGATGAATCTTCCTATAACTACACTTCCTTGGGCTGAAATGTGTGAGACGAGTTCAAAAAGTAACATCACAACTGAGAAAATTGGGAGACACTGTTAATAGCTATATACCTTTGAGGTAATTACAATAGATAAGAAACCACCTAACCCTCACTATAATCTCAAACAGACCGATGTATCTTGATGAAATCTTACCCTGTCTCCTGATCCTCTTGTGTCCCAAACTCAATGTGACACATAGGAAAACTCAATCCCTAAACTTGAACTCCAAAGGTTGTTTATGGAGATCATCGTATGGTTTCTAACAAGACTGTGCATTAACCATCCCCTTTCGAATCAACTAAACCTTCTCGAAGTCTCCTGCAAGAGACGCGGTCCCAGTAAAGTTTCCTCACCTACTTCTAACTAGGATAAGGGAGAACGGAATGGCCTATCGTACAATGCCTCATAAGGTTCCATCTATATAGTCTTCTGATAAATGTTTTTATAGGATAATTCCATTAGGGTAATGTGCTTCTCCTGAGATCCCCCAAAATCTAGGACATATGCTCGCAGCATGTTCTCCAGCACCTGTATCGTGCACTCTGACTTCCCATCTATCTAGGGGTGGTATGAAGTGCTTAGAAGAACCTATGTACCCAAGGCCCTCTATATACCTTTACAGAAATAAGAAGTAAACTGGGAATCCATGTCTGAAATGATATAATGTGGACCCCATGCAGTTGTACAATCTGACGGATGTATAGCCTCCCAAGCTCATCAACATCAAAGGTTTCCTTGATCGATAGGAAATGTACAACCTTTGTAAGCCTATCAAAAACAACCCATTCTGAATCATTACCTTGGGGTGACTTTGGTAAAACCATCACAAAATCCATCGTGACGTCATTCCATTTCCACTTAGGAATGGGTAGCTACTATAAAAGTATGGCTGGTCACTGATTCTCTGCCTTCACCTACTGATAGGTAAAGCATATCATGAAAAAAATAGATATATCTCCCTTTATACTTGGCCACCAGTTAAATATGTAAATACTTATACATCTTGGTGACACCTGGATGCACCTCCCAAATTGAAGCATGAAAATCCCACATCATATCCTCGAACATGTTTGTTGATACCTATACGTGACCCTGTAACTGTAGGACTTCATCTACATCAATGGTCCAACCAGGATGAGGGTCCTTACTTGAAAAACTCTCCCATAGGACTAGGCCTTTGGAATATGATAGCTGCATCATCTTCACTCTATCCAGTAAGGTATAGGTAATAGCTAAAAATGTAAGAAAATTATATCCCTACCTATCGTGCACCTCCAAATACATCTCAGAGAACAAAGCCATAAGTTTCCACTCACTATTGGCCTGTTGCACTACCTATATCTGTGTCCTCATGCTCAGTACATCAGCTAGTGCATTTCCTTTTCTAGGCAAGTAGGAAAGCTCTAAGTTGAAATACTGAAGGTATTCCACCCACCTTCACTGCCTCATATTCAGATCTCACTAAGTAAAGATGTACTGGAGACTTTTTTGGTCTATGTACACCACAAAATTATCTCCCAGTAAGTAATGTCTCCAACATTGTAAGGCATGAACAACTACAGCAAACTCAAGATCATGTATTGGGTAATTACTATAATGTGGACTCAACTATCATGAATCATACACAACAACTCGATCCCCCTACATAAGCACTACTCCCAACCCGATACCTAATGAATCACAGTACACAATGTAACTCCTGCCTAGTTCTGCAAAAATCAGTATCAGTGCTGACGTTAATCTCCCTTTCATCTCTTGAAATGTTGTCTTGTAAGAATTTGGCCACACATACTTTAAACCCTTCTTCTTTAATCCCATCATTCGCACTGTTAAGCATGATAAGTCCTGTATGAATTACCTATAGTAACCATCAATCCCTAGAAAACTCTTCACCTTAAAGATGTTCTTGGGTTGGTCCCATGTAACTACCTTCTCTAGGTCCACTGATATTTCTGTCTCCAAGATGATGTGTCCCGGGAATTAAATCTAATCCATTCATAAGTGTCACTTTCTGAGCTTAGCATATAATTAATGCTCTCTCAGTGTATTCAAAATGATCTCAATATGTGTGTCATGGTCGTGTCGATCATGAGAATACACCAAGATATCATCCATGAAAACTGCAACAAATGAATCAAGATAAGTATGGAACACTCAGTTCATTAGTGTTATAAAGACTACAGGTGTGTTTGTGAGACCGAACGGGATGACCAAATACTCATACAGACCATACCTTCCTTGAAAGGTTGTACGAGGTATGTATGATGGTCTAACACACAACTGATGATAACTGAATCTAAAATAAATCTTATAAAATACAAGATCACCTCAGATATGATTAAATAGATCATCAATTCATGTCTGAGGATATCGGTTCTTAACCATTGACTGGTTTAATTTTTGATAATCAATGCATATCCTGAGGGTACCATCCTCCTTTTTTGCAGAAAAGGACTGGAAAACCCTTTAGAGAAGTATTGGGTTGGATGAAACCATTTTCCTCCAAATCCTCTACTTGTCGCTTGAGCTCTTGTAACTCTATCATAGCCATCCTATAAGGGGGAATGGATACTGGGGTATCTCTTGGAACTAGCTCAATAAATAAATCTACCTCTCTTTCCAAAGTAAAACCTGGAAAAAAAATTCAGGGAAGACATCCCAAAAATGATCAACCACTGGAGGTAAATCCATCTAACGTGTCCCCTGGTCATCTAGATATAAAATTTCAATATATTCTATCATCCCACTCAACACACAATGCTTCGGTCCAACTCATCTTTCCTAGACATCCCACTCTCCCTTGTGTAAAAACGATCCACCCTCTGGGGATGTGAAACTCACCCTGCAACGATATAAATCAACAAAGGTCTGAAAGGATACCATCCAATCCATTCTGATAATGAAATAAAATCCTGTCATCTCTAAGATATAGAGATCCCAAATTAAGTGACACCCATCAATCTCAAGGGGGGAACTCCTTGTACTGTTGCACACCTGTTGTTCGAATCCCTAACAGAGTGTCTAGTTTCATAACATCATTATAAGTAAAAACATAGAGCTCTAGGCTCTCCATAACGGGAAAAAATATGAAACTATGTAAATCCTATGTATCAAAAAGTGTTGAATCTAAAAAGGAGGTGACTATAATAGTACCTTGAATAGTAGAAGGTATGGGGTCCTACTTTTGTTGGGTTTGTTTTATTGCATAAGTTTGGCATATACCACAGCCCTATGACACATCCTGGATACCTTGAGATGATCCACTATGTTGTCTTTGAAAACCTAGAGTCTGGCTACCATGACCATGACCACCACCTCATCCTGAGCGGCCTGATGTATTCCAGTTCCCCAACTGGTGAGAAGCTTATGGCCCTGCTTTAGAACATGGAGTCTGTGCAGATCCTCTCTCACTATCTGTCGGTGGAAACATCCTGCAGAAGCATTGTAGATGGATCATCTTTCTAAAAGCTCGGCACTCAACTGGGTCCATCGGGAAATAAGGTTTCGTATGCCTAAATTTTCTACACAGGTAACACCTCACCTGAATACCTGAAGAAATGTTCTGACTACTAGATTCACCGCAAGTAAGCTCCAGATGATGCTTTTTTCTACCTTTCGAGAAAATACTAGATCTCGATGTCAAACCTCCCTGGCTCACACCTCTAGATCCCCTCTTATTATGCTCAGTAATTAGTGCATGGTTCACTATTGTAGATACAGTAGTCAAATGAAAGATATTCACCTGTGATTGGATGTCATACCTGATACCACCCTCAAATTTCCTAGCCTGTGAAAGATCTTCACCTATCAGAATGGGTTCAAAGTGTTGTAGCTTAGTAAAACGAGCTAAGTAATCCATAACTGATATAGCACCCTTCTCCAGATGCATGAAATCCCAGGATTTTTCAGCCCTCAATATCTTAAGATAGAAATATTTATAGAAGACTCTCTTTAAGTATTCCCAAGGCATATACCAACGATTCCATGTCTGAGTAACCATGTCCCACCATCTCTTAGCGGAATCACACAACATATAAGTCATGATCTTGAACCTATACTCAGGAGGTATCTCCAGATTCTCAAAGATAGATAAAATGGACTATATCCATGACTCTTCAGCCTATAGTCCCCCATACCAATAAAAAGTGGGAGGATGTTGATGCTGGAATACTCTAGTTAGATCAACTATAGAATTGGAAGGATGAGGTGCTCCCTGGAAAGTCTGTATAAAGTGCACGAAGTTATCACCGAATTGTGCCTCAGCACCTTCATCCAAAACAACCACTAGTGTATCATCTGGCATGACTAGAGGATCCACTTGTATCCCATGGCCTACCACCTCTGGGGTATGCTCATATCCACCCTCCTAGAATACTACTGGAAGGAATCATGGTGGAATTGCTTTATAAGGTCCAGAACAGACACCTCGATACAATATTATTCATTAAGGTACATAGTTCAAGATAACAAGAACTAAACAGTAAAAGAAAATCCTCAAAAGTTCACAAAAGTTGGGTACACAGTGTGTATAACCTAAACACGACGTATCCCCTTAAACTCTCACATGGTCATGTAACTCCACCCCATTGGAATATAAACATCTTGGGTACATGGTGTGTAATACTGATACATGGTGTGTACTCAAGTTTCCCCTCCTAGCTAGGTACTTCTACACGTCCATACTCACATGAGTTTAGCCTATATAAAACTACATGGGGTGTACCTAATACACACGGTGTGTTCTAGTCAAAACCCAACATCTCATGTTATCTCTCGCACGGCCGGACACATGGTCATCTACCACACTACATGTACTCAGAGTAAACTTTTTTTACTTAAAAAAAAGTTTATTTCCTCCAGAGAATAAGAACACATGGTGTGTGTTCATGGACCCACACATCGTGTTATATGGGTTTTCGGATAATAATCCAATGAAACTTCCTTAGGACCCCTTGTTTTTTAAAAGTAAATCAACTGTGTGCCTTACTCTGACCCATGGGGGACCATAATCCCCAATAATCAAAGTTTTGAATCACATATATCACATAACTACACAATTTCACCTCATGGTTGAAACATGATCCATCAAATTCTGATCCAATAGGGCCCATACTCCTTAGGGACAAAATTTTGGTGTCCATCTAATTCAACCATAACACATACCAATGCACCAATCACAATAGTAGGCATATCTATCACAACACCTATCACAACATCATGCATATCTAGCACAACATTCCTCACAACAACATGCAATCAATAATGCTCTCAAAATGGCATGGAAATAATTCATGACATGTGATTTCTAATAAGTGCCTATATAATGCATGATATGGAATACCCTCATCTCATCAGGTTGTAATAAACCAAAACCAAAATGATATCAATAATAACATCAAAAATACAATTTCATCACCCAACAGTGAAATCGAATCAACTGTAATATCTCAAAATCCAAAAATCAAAATTCAATTCAAGGCAATTTGGCTTTTCCCTATACACGGGGTAGCTCCTCCCAAGCACAACTTAACACCAAATCCCATTGCATTTCTATCTCTTCCTATTATCACCAAACATTAAAGAAAACTAGAAAATAAACCCTATGATGCCAATTTGTAACATCCCAGATCTGGATACCACTCAACTGGTGCCCCGTACTGAGTTGGCCACATAGCCTCAAGTGAATTTTCCCAAACACCAAAGGTTGATGACTAGTAGTGAGGGCCTATGGTGTGATAGTGGGGAAACTATGCCCTCATTGGTAGAGTGTAAAATAGCAGAATCAATAATAATACAATAGTGGAAACATTAAACAACATACAACTAAAATAAATAGCGGAAGACTGATAAAATAAATAACCAATCATTATTCAATACAAAAGATGATGCAGCATGTTATGTTCTAAGAAAACAACCAAAAAAGGTATAATGTAGAGATCTGCAATATATATTCCAAAAGCACAAATGAAACAAAGGAATCTAAGAAGAATCACAAGCCTCGACTCGATCCCATGCTCTCCTTCTCCTAAACAGCATATCAAGAATCGGAAGAAGGGTGATTTTCTTGATCAACACCTATAATCATATAATATTTTTGGGCCCAAAATCATGACCCAAACAGGGCGTGAGACTAAATCATAGGACGCAACCACACAAGATCTGTTCCAATCTATCAGTGAAAATATATAATAGGTGGTGTACAATAGTGAAAGTAGTAAATAGTAGGTACTCAAAATTAAGCACAATAGATGTATTAAAAGACAATGTAATCAAGTATAGGTGAAGACTAAATCCAAGCTTGTGCTTTAGCTTTAAGGACGCGTCATTAGTCCTTTTATTTCATTATTAAATTTTTAACTAAGTCTAGTCTTGATATCCTAAATTGGAATTCAAGTATCACTTCTAGTGTATTTAACCAAAACCATATAACCATGGTATAACATAACACCAAACTGGATCAAAACTAGCTATATAAGCATTTCAGATGTCAATTAGGGTCAAAACCCTATATATAAGTATCTTAGCATGTGTTAGGGTCAAAACCCATTTTATAATAATTTTAGCATGTTTCAGGGTCAAAACCCATTATATAATCATTTCAGTATAAAAACAACACATGTAACTTAGACTATTACGTGGTTAAAAAAATAATAACTCATGTGGGAATCAAATATCTCAAAAAACATTCAAGTAATCTAACAATTACCAGGATAAACAATTATAAACTCACATGGAAAACCCATAATACAAGCCTAACATGTGATTTAAACAATCACAAGGCATAACTATTTATTATCTCATGTGGGTAAATCATTCAATTAACCAATTCCATTTAAAACAACCCAAAAATGGTAATTAAAGTCATGCCCATAGGTATCCTAGTCCAAACAACTAAATGTTGGACATCCAAGGGAAAACGCACCCACGAGGTGGCCCTCAATCTAGGATAACAATCTCAAACATGCCTTATAATCATTAAATAAATTACCCAATCAATATTAGGTAACAATATAGGTCATTATTCAATTTAGGAAACACCCAAAAATGGGTACATGGAACTCTGACACATATAATCAACTTGACAAATAGAAAAATTCACGAGACCACCTACCTCATGTTTGTATGACTCTCCTCATCAAGTTTTAGTTTTCAAATTGACCTAAATCGAAGTAGATCTAAAAAAATGAGAAAAACTCTCAACCCTAAATAACTAGGTTGAGAGAAGAAATCAAAAAGAAAGGCTTAAAAATAATTGATCACTCACTAAGAGGATTCCAACATATCTGATGGTGTTCAAATTGGAGATCGTATGATTAATCGGTAGCCAAACCCTCATTCGGATTTTCTGGGCACGTCGTACGTCGAAAAGGAGTTATTTCTATCTATCTGAAAAAAACAATGAAACTGCCTGATTTAAGGGAAAAAGTATACAACGTGTACTAGAAACTACATTATGTGTCTATATAAAACATGTCCAGTTCATTACATGGTCATGTACTGGGATTATACAGCATGAAACCCCCATTACACGGTGTGTTTTTGGAAATACATGGTGTGTAACTCCTAGTCACGTCATGTAACAGGCATGCAACCAGCCTTTGATCTCTTTTTCCTTCATTTTATTAAGTAAAAACTAAAAAATAAAGATTTGTACCTCAAGGTAAGAATTAGGTTCTTATAAGGATAGACATATATAATTCAAATAAGGTCATGAGTTTTTTAATCATGATTTAATGAATTAGGTTTCACTGTAGATGAAGTTAGAGTAAAATAAAAAGGAGGCCAACCCCTAGCTATCCAATCAGATAAATTATTACACTCCATAATGAAAAGCTTGATAGTCAATCCAAACATGAGATATAATTTTGGATAAAGTGGTTGTAGTGTGTTTTGAATCCATAGGAGGATAATGAATCATGGATATCATATTCTATATTTATATGTATAAGAAGTATGAATTGAAATTTTATGTGGGATTTTCTATATGTGGAACACTATTTAAGTGATGATTTCTATTATAATTGTGAAATGATTGCATTGTGAAGGGGGTTTGGTGGATTTAATTGGCACATCCAAATGGGGTTGATCCCCACCATAGGATAAATTTATATTGTGGTGGTATCAAAAAAACAATTATCACATTGTAAGATCGTTTCTACATTAAAGAGGAGGGTCAAATGATATTCATTGGTTCTAGAAGTTTAAGACCTCCATATCATTTAAGAAGGGTTTCTATGTAACCTATATTGAGATCGAGGGATATTGAGAAAATCACATTGAGATTTTGGGTGATTAAATAGGAATATATTCAATTCATTTTTTGGATCTAGTCTTTGACTAGTCACCACACCAAATAAGCGTGACCACATTGTAAAATATTTGATGTTAGGGTGCATTGTGTCATAGATTTATGCACCAATTTGAAGAAGGGAGACCACATCCATGACGCGTAGGTATACACCATGCCAAAAAGGTGTTCATATGGGAAAGGATGGGTATTTTAATCTTTTGAAATTTAAGTGAAACATTCCATGGTGATGAATCTTGAACCATGGATATGTCGAGTTTGCATTCCTTTAGATTTTAATATCCTATTTTCTAGGAAGAATTAAAGGAAACTGAATGGGATGAATTGACTCAAAATTAGTGAAGATATTTGTAAAAGTTTTTATTTTTTAAAAAAGAATATTAAATGAAATATTTTACTATTATACTCATGAATACATGCAGATATTGAAAAAGTAAAACATGGTGAATTTCTATTACAATAGAGATAAATATTTATAGAAAGGATATATTTATATATACTTCATTATCTAAAAATATTGAAGACTATTTATGTGAATATATTAGAGGATGAGAGAATAAATTGACATATCTAAAACTAATAAATGAGATATTATTAAATAGGAGGAAGAAGAAATATTGGAACTACTTGAAGATTTTTTTTTTTGAAGAAGGGGAAGAAGATAATATATGAAATTCCATGGATAAGTGATGATATTATCCATGAAGGAGTTCACAGCATACCTATTAATAGAATCACTTGGAGATAAATGACAATAATAAAAATCTAGTGTATCTATAGCAGTGGTGAGAATGTCTATTTTTGGTTGGTGTGCCAACTTTTTTTCCCTTTTGAGCAGTGATAAAAGAAGGGAAGTGTGAGGAAATTGATCCTATGGTGGCAGTGATCCATCCCTAAACATTATAAAGGGACTGACCCCAGGAAATATTGTCCTAGCCTAAACCCACAATTAATCAGTGTGGTTAGAGTATTCTAGTGCATCAACACATTTATAATCACATGGTCATTGGATTATCCCAATGCGGTTGAACCAAGTAAAATCCTTTTTCCTTGTGTGCTTACATTCCTTTATATTTTTTATAATGAAAATTGGTAAAAGTAAGTAATGAATTATTAAAATATTTGATTAAAGGGGTTAGTAAAAGTGTGTTAATAATCAGATCATTATCTACCAAAATAGAAAAACAATAACCCTAATAATCATGAGGTCAATATAAGATTAGACAAATGAGATTTTAAGAAAAAAATAATTGGAAAATGTTTTTCAACCCTGATTCACCCCCTCCCCTAGGGTATATCTCACATAATTCCCATGTGATCCTAATAATTGGTATCAAAGCATAGTTTTTTAAAAAAAAATCCTATGATTTGATCTAATTAAATTTTGGAGTTTATTTTTTTAGTATTATCTCATATTATTTTGGTTATATTAAAAAATTAATTTAATGAAAAGTTAGAACTCTAAAGGAATTCCATTTTTTGGAATGGTGTATGGTGAAAGTGTGATTAAGATGTAATAATCTAGTATCATTTAAAGTAAAGTTGTGATTTTTTATGATTATGAAACAATTAATTCATATAATTATGTTGCAAGGTTTTTTGAGGAACTTGATAAATCAAGTGATGTTGGATATGTCAATGATGATGAGACATCATGTTATCCTAAAGTGGATGTTTTCCAAATATAATAGGAGCTATATTAGAGACTTAATAAATAAAAAATGAAGTTAAAAGAAGATAATAAGTCTTATTATATCTAGGTTAAAGTGCTATAAATTGAAGTTGATAAGTTGAAGATCCTAAACAATAGTTTTTTTTAAATGGCCATAAATCTAAGGAAAAATAATGATTCTAAGAATGATGAAATTAATAGATATGTACACTAATTTTTATAAGTTAAATGATGGTTAAAATAAAAATTTCCTTGACTTAAAATAATTTTTAAAACTAAAGGCCAAGAAGGAAGATCTTTCATCACACTTGGAAGAATCAGTAGAGGATTCATAGAGGATAAAGTAAGAGAAGGTAAGCCTTAAAGGCTTAATTTCTAAGATAAACACCAAAATAAAGGATCAATTTAACATATTAAAAAACTCACCCATGCATTTTAGGATGATATGTGTAATGATAAGACACTCAAATAATACATGAATGCTCAACGTGAGTCAAGAAGAAAAAAAGTACAACATATTAAAGAAGAGCTAGTCTTAGTGAAGAAGCATTTGGATAAATCTAATGCCAAGGGTAAGCCTATTATTAAATATTATTTTCATTTTATATTTTATTATCCTTCAACATGTGGTAGTTTAATGAAGAGTAAGTATATTATATATAAGGATAATCATGAATGAATTTTCTTATCACAAAGGCTCTATTCCATGGGAAATTCAAACCTTGGACATGGTTGAACCCCTTTGAAGCTTGAAAAGAAGAATCCTAGGAGTATTCCTAAGAAAATATAAAATGGAGGTGATGTGGGAAATACACTCAAGAAGGTCTTTATGATAATTAAGGATAACAAAATGAGTTCCAAAATAAGGTATGGAGACATGTGATTCTATTTTGTAATGCACGGGAATATTTCCAATTTTTATTTTGGAGCATTGAATTATATTAACTATTGTGACATTGATATATTTTTTTTCAAAAATAAGATATTAACCATAGGAAATAAGGTATGGAAATGATTCTAATAATTCTTACCATGATAATTATGTCTCTAGTGGAAACCACATGGTATGTTTAGTTGGTTTGAAAATAAAAAATCCGTACATGCATAATGATAAATCTATTTATTTGAGAAATAGATTTCAGGGGCTGGCTGATAAATAAAATTATGATGGAAGTAGCTTGAAAAAAATTCTAATCTACTACTAAATAATATGTTTCCTATAATTATATTAAAGGGGTTTATAAAATATAAATAATTTCACAGCCTATTGATACCATTAAATCCCCGATAAAATAAGTATCCAAAATAAATTATATGTTGAAAACCCTAATGAATATTGAATAGATAAACCAAGTTCCAATAGATTTTAGAAAATAAAAATATAAAAAGTTAAATGTCAATAGATTCTTACTATTAAGACTACCCAATGGATAAGTTATTGTGATTTTGGATAAGAATAGGAGATAAATACTGGGGAAAATAAAGTGGCCTTGAATTCGATCCAAACTAATTGTGATCTGAAAATGGGATCCAAATTAAAGGATAAAGGTAAAGGTTAATCCATCAAGACTGAATTCCGTACTCAATTATAAGAATCTCCAAATCCTCTTTCCTATTGTATTTAAATTTTTTTAATATTTTTTGAATTATTTTTTAGGTTTTGTGGGAGATACGATCCATGGTGAAGCTTCATCAAGAGATGTAAATCGGTGTTATAACACAATTCAAAATTCAAACTGAAGTTGGAAGTGGTTAAAGTGTGATCATACTAAATCTATAATTAGATGTACATTTGTACAAATATAGGTGTTTAAGTAATAAAAATGGGTTTCATAAGTGGTATAATGGTTCAATTGAAGTGTTGGTGTCAAAAATACTTACCAAAAAATGGTTTTATACATTAAATATGGAGTAGGAAATCTTGTTGGAGAGAAAAAAAAATGATTTCCATGATTTATTTGTTTTATTCTAACAAGTGATATCAACTGGTCAATTTTATAATATCAAAATATTTTATAGATATATGATGCATATATTAGATATTATATCAATATTAAATAATGAAATTGAAGAATAAAGGGGGAGTTTGGAGATGAATATCCAAAGGTGGTATACTCGTAGATCAAGGAAGAAAACTTAGAGAAGAAAGAGTAAAAATATTTGTTAACCAATTGATATCAATTTATTATTCTTTTAATAATTGGTATAAATAATGGTGTCCAAAGATAAAATGAAAAGGAGAAATCTGTCATGACTCATACACTATATGGTTAATGTTTATTAACTAATGGTTTGGCGAAAGTGTGTTTGAGTTCATATTAATAGTTCTTTAGTAAAATCTAAGAATTTTAACTACTTTAAATTTTGGTAAGTGGGTAAGTGAATTGGATAGTGGTTATTTTTTGTCATAATATTTTGTTTCCTATATTGAGTTACACCTTATTAGGATTTTATGTTTTCTTGATATCTCACCACTAAGTGATAAGACCACTAATTGAAAGTATTTAAAAATACATCCATGTTTGAGAAGTTTTTATAGATTTAAAGAAAAATCTAAATTTGAATTAATAATTGATATAAAACAATTGGTATCAATTGGAATTAGTTAGAGTCTTTAAGTGTGTTACAATTAAGGGAGCCTGGTCTCTTTGAATTTGATACAAGGAGTGTGTTGAGTTATGGTGGAAGATTTATTTTTTATTCCCAATGAATACAAATTGGTGTCATGAAAATTGGTATCAAGGGGTGTCCCAAAAGAAAATTTCAAAATAAACAATAATTGGAGATTATACTATTAGAAATAATAGAGATAAAGGGGTATCGAAATGAGTGGTATTCTCTCAAATGAAGAGAATTGTTTGTAATATTTCCAACAAGTAGAATAGATTATGTAAAAGGATTTGGATTTGATGTCAATATAGGATAAGTGGTACCATGAATCTATAATGAATCAAAAAAGTGAAAGAATAATTTTTCCAAACTCTAAAATGGGAGAATAAGTTTTTCCAACCCTCATAGGGGGAAAAGAAATCATTGTGGTTTCTTAGAGAAATATTATATCCAGTAATGGAGGTATTTACTATAATTTAATAGGTAATGGATTCATGATAAGTGGTTTCCCAAAAAATCCAAAGAAAAAAATTATTGTCATCCAATTGAGTTTTGTTAATTAGATGATGTTTTGTTTTTTTAAGGATTGATGGTGTTGGATTTTCTGTCAAAATATTTATGATTATTGACACTAAAGTGATGAAGGTCTGGAAGGATATAGAGTTATAATTATATCTAGAAGATAGAAATCATATCATGGTATAAAAAATTATGCTACAAAGGTGGCCATAAGGTTTTTGGTTATGTTGTAGTGAAGAAGGTTTCACTATAGAATGGGTTCAAGTAAAATTAAAAAAGGTGGCCAATCCCTAACTAGTAAACCAAAGAAAGGCCAGTTTTAGGTGGTGAAAATCTCAAAATTTGGGAAGAGAATGGGCAGAGATGTGGATAAAGTGGTCTTAGTGTGGCGTGATCCTATAATAGGAAGTGAGATAATAATTTCACATTTAATCTTAATAAGTAAATTGTGAAGTTAAATTTGATGTGGGATTTTCCACATGTGGGGAACTGTTCAAGAGATGATATCTACATCGTAGTGAAAGGATTATACCATCAAGGGAGTTTGATAATATTTCATTGGAACTTCCAAATAAGAGAGTTTTCACTGTAGCATTAATCCACATAATATCGGTATAAAAATTAAAAAAAAATTATCACAATGTAAGATGGTTTCTACATCATAGAGCAGGATCCAGTGATATTTACTGGTTCTAGAAGTTTGTTTACCTCCACGTCATGGAATAAAGGTTTCACCACAACCTTTATGGATAACATGGGAGATTGAGAATATCATGTTGAGATTGTGAGTGATTTAAATATAAGATACTAATTGGATTTTATGGACATAGTGTATGACCAATCATCATTCCACAAAAGGGAGACCACATCACATAATCATTGAAGCTGAGGTGTACCACATTTTGGAGGTATTCACCATTCCGAAAAGGTGATCATAAAGTTTGGGAGGAGGATTTTATTCTTAGAAGATCAAATTGGATCACTCTGTGGTGATGAATCTTACATCATGGAGATGTTGATTTAATATTCCTATGGAATTGAACAGCCTATCTTCTTTGAGTAATTTATGGGAATTTAATTGGATATCATAAGTTGAAATTAATTAATATATTTTTATGAGTTTTAATTGGTTTACAAATAATATTAAATGATGTATTTTCCCATCATACTCATGAATACTTAAATATTTTTATAAATTGAAACAAGGATAATATCTATTAAGAACAGAGGGAAGTATTTCTATAAAGGATAGAATTATTGAGGCATATTTCTACATAAATATTAAAGACATTTATTGCGTATATAGTAGGGGAGGAGAGGATACATTTATATATCTAAACATAAGAAAGGATAAATTACATAAGAGGAATAAGAAATAAGATTGTCACTCCTTGAATATTTTTCCAAAGAAGAAGAAGAATAGTTTCCCTGACATTTCATAGAAAGGTGATGATGATGTCCATGAAGGAATCCAAAACCTGTATATAAATAAAATTACTTGGATATTCCTATTGTTTCACTACTAAATATATCTTGGATGGCTATTTATTGGATGTTTAATTCTAAAATGTATTCTCAAGAAAGGTTTCAAAGTATTTATCTTGTATCTGCTTTCGTTATTTCTTTTATAGAAAAAAATTTATTTCACCTCATGTGATCACTATAACTCTCCTTTTAATTAATAAATATTTGGGGATAAAAAGTTCGTTTACCAAATCATGGTTTGTTTTTATGTTAATAAAAACTTTAATTTTATAATTTTTTAGATATTTAAAAACTAAAATTACAATAATAACCCAAAAAATATATATGAATGGTATTTTTTTTGAAAAATGGTTTATAAATTAATAAAAAATATATAAAAAAATATATTGATTCATGTGGGAATATAAATTTATAAACCCATTGACACATGAAAATTATATTCTTATCCCTTTATAAATGAATATTTCTGAAAATGTTACTAAATATTGTCAATAAATATGGATCTTACTCTCTTTTCCCAAACCATTCCTTTGATGCATTAATTTATCTTATTTCTTATCTTCTTATACTCAAAAAAATTCTATACTTTCATTTTATACATTCTTACAATGTCATTTCTCAACCAAATGATGATCAAAAAAAATTTCTCTAATGGTTAAAAAAGGTAAATTCACATAGAGGCATCTTGGAAGTAAGTAATGGTTTTCTTTAAATATTCTAATTGTTTTCATGTATTTCACACAACTATTATTAATATTTTTTAATGATTTACTATCTCATGTTCTTATTAATGTTTATTAATATATTTTCTTTAATTCTCTTTCATTTTCATCTCAGTAGGGAAATATATGTCATCCCACCTTTTATTAAATAACTTTTTATTACATTTTACAAACAGAAGATCTTTAAAGTCTAGTGTCTTTGAAATAAGGTTCATAATACATGAAAACATATAATACTATTTTAATACTCTTTAAAGGCTTCTTAAAATTTTCATACTAATTTCAATTACTCCATATCATAACCTGGGGACATACATCAAATGAAAGGGTGAACATAAGTCCTAATAAGCAAAAATAGGGAAAACAGTTTACATGTGAACTTGAGAGAATACAATATGAATAGAAGGAAATATCATAAAGGAATGATAAATAGGAATATCATGATAATAATAAATTGAATAATATATTGAAAATGTGTCTAAAACATTTAATTTATACATTCATAATCGTATCACCAAGTTCCATCCCCAAGGTGTTATAAAATTTACCAAGGCTATTCACCAAGGTATCATAAATATTGTCATCTCTAGAGAATAATTTCTCTACCCAACTCATTGGAGTGCTATCAGAAAAACCCTTAATATGTATTTATTTTCATGTGATACACATATATTATTATCAAACATTTCATTAATTACCCAAAGAGAATAAAATAAATGGGCTTCATATCAAAATCGTGACGTTTTAAAAAGTGATTAAAAACATGATCATTATGTTATTCATAACCCACAGATAGAGAATGAGAATTTTATGTATATAAATTCCAAAATAAAATATATCATTTTTATTTATTTATTAATACCCCTATAAATGAAATATATTTGGGTATTCACAATAAGAAAACAATATAATTTCTTGAGAGAAAAAAAGAGATATTTTGAGACGAAAATTTTGTAGCATAACGGCTATGCAACATGGTTTTAGAAAACATTAATGAGAGGGGAAAGGGGTCATAAATTAATAAAAGATTAATGATATAGTATAGGGATATAATAAAATTGAAATAAGAACATAGTATGCAAACCTGAAATACATACCGCATAGAAGAGATCTTGAATGGAAAAAAGAGAAGGTAAGAATTTCCTTATGAAAATTCGGCAACCTAACGGCGTCACTTAAAAATTTAGAAAATTAGTTGATGAGAGAGAAAATGGTATCTCCACATTTTTACATAAAATGGATAGAAATAATTATATATAATAACATACCACAATATAAAAAATGGAATTTAAAAGACATAACATAAAATAAGTCTTGACTAAAAGAGAAGGGGGAAAGGTTCCCTTACCTTGAAGAGTAACTTCTAAAACTCAATGATCGGGAACTTTGGGGATTGAGGGAACCTTGTGAGGACTCCTTGGGAGGTAAAAAGACCAGATATTCATTGAGAGATAATTTTTAATGAAAATAATGAAGTAATGGGTTGGTATTTATAGAAAAAGTGAGGGAATATTTTATTAATTTCTAAGGGACACCTCACTAGTGGTATTTGCAAAACCATGGGTTCGCCCATGGTATTTGAAAAACCATGTGTTTTACCATGGTATTTTCCTATAGTATTGGCCACTTGGTACTCCTCATAATATATTTTAATCCAAATGAGTTGATCATAATTTTTAATTACATATTATATCATTATGATGTCATAAAACACACTGAAAACTTAAAAGGTGTATTTTTAATATTCACCAAAAAACATAACATTTTATAAAAATATCATAAATTAACCCGAACCTAATATCTATGTTTCGAATTCAAAAATAAACTCCATTTTATGAAAATAATTTTCTGAATATGATATATTTAATTTTTAAGTAAAATCACTATTTACCTAAAAAAGTACTAATACTTAACTAATAATTTCTAAAATAGTTATTTACTTATGATATTATATAATATTACTATTCAAGATGCCTAAATTATATTTATACTTAATTAAGTGAAGTTAATATTCCATTGGTCATATTACTATTCATAAGGGTAATATAAATATTCATAACTTACTATTCAAAAAAATTATGTTGATCTTATCAGATTCTAAATTTCTTACTGATCGTAACTATATATATCTGTTTTTTTAAATCATTTCACATTATTAATTATTTAAAGTATAAAAAATATTTTAAAATACTATTTTTTTCAATATTCATCAATAATGTGAAACTTCTAAAAATTCATCCTATATTTATTTTGACATTTGAAATTCAAAAAAATCACCATTTACCGATGTAAGCACCAATAGTTCGAACTCTCATGCACATATTACTATTTTTGGTCATGGAATCATCATTATTGCTTGTCTCATGGAAAAATAATAAACTAATGATTAAAATATTAAGAAAACTCTTAATAAATTTATTTATATAAAATTATTACACAAAGTAATTAAGGCCTCATTACATAGCCCCTTATAACACCTGCATAAGGCCTAAAAGTAAGGTGTGAAATGGTGATAGAATCTTAGGGAGGCTCAGAAAATATTTCCCAAGTGGTGATTTATATCAGCTTGAACTTCTTCCGAAGGAGATTACGTTCAATATTAACATGTTGAATCTCAGCTTGGTCTTGGTCCAGAGCAACACCCAGTAATGATACCTCCTTCCCAACCTCTGACAGATGGGCTTCGTACAGCCGGAATCTACTGGATGAGGCCATCGACTCTTCTTTATACATTAATTATCCATTATTATTTCTATTTTAAACAAAAATTATAACATTAAAATTTATTATTATTTCCAATGGTCATATTGACCAATGGTCCTATAACGGTCAAAACTTTATGGTCACATTTCAATTATACTCACATCATGAATAAAATGATATAGTTTTGTTGAGTAAAAAATAAAATAACATAAAAATTCAGTAAAAAAATATTATTCAAAATTTCGGGTCATTACAAATTAAATAAACCATTAAACTTATTTAATTATCTTATCTTGGAATAACTTTAATGCTTATACTTATGAGTTGAAATGATAGATTATATATGTTTTATTCATGATATATATCTTTTTAATTATATATGATAATGTTTTATCCAAATATAGAAACCTCAATGCATTGGGTAATAATTTGTTCTATAAAGAATTGTGTTAGAAATAACCAATTAGGTTATTCTATTACGGAAGATTGTAAGGGTGATTACGAATGAATATGGGTGATATGAATATAATATCACAAGAAACATTCATGATTATACTATTTACTTTATGCTTTCATATGAGTTTTTTTATTGAAATATTTTAATTTCATGAGAAAGTATGTTGATTTCATGATTAAATATAGATTTATGAACTTATCTGAGTTAAAAAAATAAAAAATATATTTTTCATGAGTTTTTATGAAATTTCATGGCCTAATGATATTTTTATTTTTTTTATTCCGCTTATTCAGATTTATATTCTCATCTCATATTTTATAATTATTTATATTGGGTTTAAGGATGATTAGAAACAATAATGAAGTTAATTTCAAGTTATGGTGATTGATCTTGAATGAATCAAGTGTGTCATTTATAGAACCTTTTTTTATGGAAATAATGTGCATTGAGTGAAAAAATGTGGGTTTTGTAATATAAAGGATTTATTGATACTTTAAAACACTAAACCTAAAGGTATTTGTAATGTAAGTTTTATAAAATATATTGTAAATAATGTAACTATGGGATAGTTATGTTTGGGTCATTACATTTCACACATTCATGCTAGGTCTAGAACTATGGTTTTACTCCGCCGCTCTATGTGGTTTTGTATTATGATTATAAAAAACTAATTAATCATAATTTATAATACTTATCAAGGAAATTTATTATAACACCAAATCTTAACACTATTCCGTCATCTGTTTCCATCATCATCTATCACCAGCCATCATTGGGTTCAGTTACCCTTCATTGTTTGATCATTATGAGAACGAAAGATAGGCTGGACTGAGGGTGGGAGTTTATGAAGGATATTATTCCAACTGCCATACTGAACCACCACTCACCATGTTTTATAACACTATTTCCTGTGGTGAGGTCCACGACATGAGGGAGTGGATAGGGTTGGGTGTCTATGCTTCGATTGGTCACTTTCTCTTCACTATTTGTCACACAAAAAGATAATTCAAATGATAATAATTAATCAATATCATTAAAGGGGGTGAATAAAATCGAATATGATCAATTAAATTTATTTAAATAAAGAACAAATCATACAAAAAACATAAAATAGATCAACCTTAGGATTGGTTCATCATTTCAACGTGATTTGATCGCTCCACCTCAAAGAACATGCACATCAATCTTTGATTTTTCAAACTCTCTCTCAATCAGTGTTTATTTCAAATATTGTATAAAACTAATCAAAAATTTTAATAAAGAATTTATATAGATTTATTAGGTTATGCATTATTTTTAATTAAAATCTCGAGAAGATCCCGAATCGGTACCCAATACCCAAAAACCAATTACACCACCCCTAATGTAAACCCTTTATCATGAGTCAAATTGTGGTGGTGGATTTTCTATCTAGAACTCCAATTAGATATACATGATAAATTCTTACCACTATAGTATATATATTTCTATGTCCACTATTTAATGTTAATTTCCATAGATTAATTATCATATCAAAAGGTTATAGAAGATCCTAGGCTACAATAAGAACCTCTAAATACTATGAAATGAATCTCATACATATGTCATGTGGCCTAGATACATTGTACTAATTGGAAACAGTATATGTTTGACTATCAGGTGATGGGGGCTCATAATCATTGAGACTTCTTCTCATGAAGTTCACACTTGGTGATCTCTAGTAGTGAGATCTTGAGGATAGGACTACCAATAGTAACACCACATGTTTTGGGTTTCATTGTTTATTTCTATCTACAGACACTTGTATTGGTCTCCTTACTTGAGATCATTATCAATGTGTGCCATATGATTGCATACATTGATGCAAGATAAAAACCATTACAATTAAATCGTGGTGAGTTTTCTTGTTTTGGGTGTGTCATTGGTGGTATGAAATTGGTTGAATGGTCAAGAAAGGATTTGCCGCTTCTAGGTTAAGAAAGTTATATATCTCAAGCCTTGTTGATAAAGATGGTAGTACCTTAATAAATTCATGTCCATGATAGGACAAGGTAAATTCATCTAGTTTGATCAACAAATAATAAAGTAATAAAAGGATAATGATGTGTGTGTGCATCCAACATTATGAGACATTAAATACAAATAGATTGTATTACACAGTGCGTGTTCATAGGTTGGTTATCATTCCAATGATTATTCTTATCTATTTAGGGTCCATGATGGGTTTTTAGATCCCGCTCTTCGTCTATGAATAGTATTCACTATTATCGAGATAAGGTTCTAGAGGGTCACACATAATATCATATTTGGAAGTCTTCCCTATTCTGGTGAATAGGAATTTTGGACATAGTGGGTCCCACCACTGGGGTCTGAGTTTTCGTCCAAGGATATACAATCATCAAAATAATAAATAAATTCATATTATTCAAGTAAATAATAATTGGTATTGAATTTATTTATTATGAAATTAATTATTTGAATGAATATTAGTTGAAAATATTCAAGGTTCATTTAATATTTGAGGGAATGATGAGTTGAGTTAATAGATCAGGTTTTATCTCGTAATATATTTATTATATTACTTGAAAGTGATAAAAAATATTGATGATATTTATGATTCAATTTAGTAGTCATAATATATCATTTATTTAGTGAGAAATAAATATTTAGGTATTGGTGGTTTATACTGGATGTTTATCGATTCATTGTAAATAAAAGAAAGGAACCTCTCACCACATACTATTCAATTATCTATGGTGAGATTGTCTTTATCTCCCCTCTCTCTATCTCTCTTAATTCATATAGAGAGATGATTTGGTTCCAGGTGATCAATCGTAGTGTTTCATCATAGATTGATGAAACAGAGCAATGGTGATCATCTGGATGTTAAAGGCATTGTCAGAACTCTGTGCTAGAACCCAAATTCTGACAATAGATGTTCTCATAGGATTTTAAAGTGTGTGTGGACAATCTAGAGGGATTCTACTTCATATACTTCATGCAGTGATCATCGATGATGAGAAGATGTTGAGTGCTGATTCAGATCAAATCAGGTACTTATTTAGTTTATTTTTGTGCATAAATTATTCATGCTATGATCCAAAGGCTTATACTAGGTAGTGATTCACCGATGATGACGTATTCATGTTGATATTTGGTGGAAAAATTTTGAAAACCCATTTTTGGGGCTTCCGCTGCATGCCTGGTACCTAAAATTTATATCATAGTGTGCATTAAAAGTTTAAGTCAATATAAAAAATAAATTTTTATTTAATTGTAAATAGGACGTCATTACAGTCCCAACGCAGTAGATAGTTTTTCAATCAAACCCCGGATGGCCAGTCAGTTGCCATACAAAGTTTAAAATTTGGATTTAATTAAACATTTTCATGTATTTAATAGATGATCACATATATTTATTTGTATGTTAATGTTATACCTGAAAACTATAGTGTTATTTTTTTACAAAGAACCCAATCATCAGTGGGATTCTGATCACTAGAATTGTAATTTCCAGCCACTAAAAAACATTCTATAGGTGAGTCATTCAAAATTATTAAAATAAATTAATGCATATTTGGTAGGCTGAGAAAATTTTTATAACAAGCAAAAAATTATAAGGCAGATGGTGGGTTTTCAATAATACAAAAAACAAAAAAAAAGGTCTTCCACAGCTGACTGACCCCCCCCCCCACCTCAAACACCTATCAGTCGCCCTCTCGAGCTTCGCCTTGCCTCCACCTTGCCCGTTGGACCACCGAAGCACCACCCTGGGAAGATGTGGCCAGTCATCTCCCCCCACAAAAGTCAGAGACCACAGATGACTTCATCCCAGCCAGCTGCGTCTGACCCCCTTTGGCAGGCTTCACCTGAGGTAGGCAGCTAGATCCACCCCAACGAACCAAGTCGCTCCCCTTTACGGAGAACTCCTCTAGCTCGTACCGCCACAGCTAATCTCTCTCTGCCATCTCTCTATCCTCTAAATGGACCCCTTCATTGTGCATATATCCCACATTTGGAAATCCCTCCTTTGACGAGCTTCTCTACCCGTGACAACTGACGCGGCTCACTAACGGAAGTTCTACTACGAACACCTACAGTCACCATCGAATCCCTATCACGGCGGTCCCCTCGCACCATGACTCTATCTTCTTCGGTGTGCCCATATCACAGAGAGAATTTTCGTTCCAATATCCCTGCATGATGATTCTCCAAGAAACATCTTTGTTCGTCCATATATGGAACCCCAGACGCTTTCCAGCCAGATGCGACTTAATGCCGAACTAGTAGTCGGTTTGTCGTTGTAATTCTTCCATTGGCCATCGACCAGCAAAAAAGCCAGTGAGACTTCAATCTCGCATGCCTCTACCTCATTGGACTAGAGTTTTTTTATACTCTTTCTGAAGAAAAAAAATTAAAATTTTCTAGGATAAATTTCTTAAAAAAAATATCGCTTTAAGGTCGCGTCTGTGATGCCGCCTTTTCCCTAAAATAGTAATTTTTTTATTTTAATTATGATTTCTATAAATTTAAAATTTTAATGATTTATAATTATATTTTTATGGTTATATATATATATATATATAACTTAATGTTTCAACATAATTTATCTTTTATTCAAGTATGGGACTTTTCTAGCCTACATAATATAAACTGTAAGATCGATATGAATGAAATTTTAAAAATTGATTAAACATATAACAAGTAGTCCAAAATAAAAATAATTTCTTAAAAAAATTCGTGAAAAAATATTTATAAGCTTTCTAATCCACCTACTTTAAACTTAAAAATGTTTCTCAAGTATGTGACTTTGCTAGCCTATATAATATAAACTATATGACCTATATGAATAAAGTTTTTAACATTTTCTTAAAAATATAACTAGTAGTCCAAAATAAAAATAATTTCTTAAAAAATGATGGTGAAAATTTATTTATAAGCTTTCTAATCCACCTACCGGAAACTTAAAAAGGTTTCAAGTACGTGACTTTGCTAGCCTATATAATATAAACTATAAGACTGATATGAATTAAATTTTAAATGTTTATTGAACATATAAATAGTAGTCCAAAATAAAAATAATTTCCTAAAAAATGTTGGTGAAAATTTATTTATAAGCTTTCTAATCCACCTACTTGAAACTTAAAAATGTTTCAAGTACGTGACTTTGCTAGCCTATATAATATAAACTATAAGATTGATATGAATAAAATTTTAAACATTGCTTAAACATATAACTAGTAGTTTAATTTTTAATTTTTATTTATATGGGTCTTATAGTTTATATTTTATAGGCTTTCAAAGTCAAATAGGTGGCTTAGGATCCTCCTCGACATTCATTCTTTTCTCTCTCACTTCTGAGTTACATTTCTTACATTCCTTTCATTATAATTTATTTATTTTATTTATGAAACTCTTTATTTTTAAAAACTTTTTATATGATTAGGATATCTTTTAAATTTTATTTATATTATTTTTATGTTGTAGAATTTTAATCTTTTAAAGTTATTTACTTGAAATTGACTAATTATTTCTATGTTTAAAGTAGTCAAATTTGAAAGCTGTAAAATATAAAGTGTGCCAAAAATATAAATAAAAACTGAAATACTGGATAAACATATAAGAATTGCTAATAGTAATAATAGTATTTTGATTTTGGTATACATAAAACATGTAAATAACTTGTACAATCAATGTCTATGTTTATGGTGAGGAGATTATGTCCCACATGGTGGTATGCAAATAGGATGTCCACGTCGAGTGCGCAGTGGAGTCTAATGACCTAGAGAAGGCTGATCCTCGGGCATTGGAACGTTGATTGGTGCACCCTCCATCTGTGTGTCAGTGGGAGGAGCTGTTAACTGCATCTCGTACTGCCCTCTGAATCCTTCTCCCACTAGGGTGGTAGAAGGACCTGCCTCTATCGCAGTGGGGAACCAAGCCTACGATGGAGCTATACCCCAAGACGGTGATGGATCTGGAACCCACGGCTGCGATGGATCCAAAGGCTATGATGGATCTGTAGCCCAAGATGGAGAGAACTACGGATATCCTGTCAAGAAAGACGGATCCCATTCCACCTGAGGCACATCCTGAATCGGATGATCCTGGACTACAAGAGGGCCGACCTCTTCCTGTGGAACAGGTGAGGCCTCACGTGAAGCACGATGTTGTCTACGTCATCGTGGTTATGGATCCTTAACACCAGTAGCAGCTGCAGGATGTTCCTCTGGGGCAGGAACCTCCTCTCTTCGGGATGGACATGCGAAGATGCTCCCGAAAAGTTCATGAAAAGATGCCCTCACCTCCAACGTTGTAGCATGGATAGCTGCCCGGATAAAGACCCCATCCTCCTCTTCATCACTCATGCGGACAAGCTACTATGTGTGACTTCCCTGTAGAGATATTTAAATTGAATTAGAAAATAGTTCAATAAACAAACTAATGGAAATTAATTGACATATTATCCTCTGCATCTCTATTCCAGGTTCAGTAAGATATGGTATAGACTTTAGTTTATACTATGGAGCATACTCAACCTGCTCTAAAAGAGAGAATTGATTCGTAGAAACACCATGAATACAAAACTATGCATGTCTATGTCAACAGTTGATAAATCTGGCATGTACTCAAGACTAGAAATCATCCTTCCTCCCTGTTAGCTTCATCCCATGAAGTAACTCTATCTGTCTCGATGGCAATGTAATCGGCTGAGTACGGAAAAACTGGTGCATGAATCAGTCAGGCTGTTGCCACTCAATAAAATGGAAGTAAATGAGGTGCACTACAGCCAAAGTGTCCTCAAGCCCATCAGTGCAGTATACTAGCAACTGGTCCATAATACTCCAGTATGGAAGCCATGAAATCTGAAATGACAAGTGATTTTTTCAAAAAATAACCTAACTAAAAACAAAAAATGATTCTATTATTAAATATGTTAGACAGTGCTAGATTGTATATACATACCTGATTAGGTAAGAGACAGTCCAACTGTAGCCGATATACACCCAAATGCTATCTCGAAACCGCATCAAAATTGTGTCGCTGACACCACCTGTAAAATACATCATCGATAGTGAAAAATAATGAGAAATTAAATTCAATAACTCATAGTAGTATCAGAAACCAATAGAAATTACTGATCAAACCAGCGCCCACAAGGAGCGTCATGCATCACCTCCATCTCGATCGGCAGAACAGCAAGCTCAGGGTGGAATTCTGGGATGCGCTCCCATGCCCACATCTGAATAAGGACGACGCATCCCCCTAGACTTGTGTGGTCCCTTTGGGATAGCCTACATAATGCTCTGTATGTGTATGCTAAGCAGGATGATCCCTAGTTGTATGTCCCAACCTGATCAAAGTCCTCTAGTAGGGGTAGATACATCAAGTGCATGTGCATCCCCGAGTGATCAGTACACATGGTCCCACCAATGAGCCGTAATATATATGCACTGGTGTAACGCATGACAGTCTGCTCGTCATCATCATCCTATAAATGTGTAATTTGTGACTCCAACCAAGGAATAGATATTGATGCTCCATCTATATCCCTACAGTCAAACAAAACATCAACACTTAACAATTGCTGAGCAAGGTCTGACCAAGATGCACGAGTGGGTCCAATAACGGGTCTCCCCTGGATAGGAAGACCGAGAAGCACTGACACATCATCGAGGGTGATGGTCATCTCTCCCCTGGGAAGGTGGAATGTGTGTGTCTCTGGCCTCCACATATCAATTATGGCAACAAGTAGGTGTGTAACACCCTATAATTTCATAGTATGTTATCTCATTAAAGTAATTCAATAGCTTGTGCTACACGCAACACCGAGTTTGTGCGCACCACAACTTACTAAACTAACCATTAAAAAAGCGGTTATGAATAGTATTAACTGTATTTTGAATCTTATATACTCTATATAATTTTAACATTCATATTATGTGTTTCTTAGACATAATATAAGAACAAATTCATTTTTTTGGATAAAATAAGTATTTTTCAAAAAATGAAATTTTACCGCCTTTTAATAAAGAACCTTTTATTAAATCCAATATTTGACAATTTTATATATTCAATTTAATGAAATTAAATTTCTCTTTAGAATCGGGACATAAAAATTTATTTTGGATAAATTTTTGGTACTTTTCTGATAACTTTCATATTTTGATGAATAGCGAAAAATACTATGTTTTAATTGAAGACAACTTTTTTAATCGAAATAATTTATAGTTTTAAATTACGAATTTGAATGGTTTTTAAGTATAATAAGATTAAATTTTTATCATTTAGTACAATTTAGGTCATTATAAGTAATTTCACATTTAAATTTGACATAAACACATGTCAATCTTTTGATAGTTTTTACTTTTTAAAAACCCGCTTTTTTGTTTAACAACGGGAATTGATTTTAAATTAATAAATTCAACTTATATATTTTGAATTTAGTAAAATATACTTCATTTTTGAATTTTTAATATCAAAAATAGCTTATGATGAACTTTTGGAATTTTTCTGAAAACTTTCAATTTTTGATGAATAGTGAAAAACACTGCATTATTATTTAAACCCGACTTTTTATTTAAATAATTATTTATTTTATTTAAATTTATTTTAAGTAAAAATAGATATATAATACCTATATAAGTTCAATTTAATTCATTGGAGTCATTTTATAATAAAATTAGATGTATAATATTTTATTGAACTTTTTAACCTACTTTACCCACCTCCTAAGAGCATTTACAAATTTGCATAAAACATAATTTTACCACTTCTGTGAGTTGAATTTCAAAACTCTGAGAGACATGGTTAATATCAGTAAGAAAAATGTGGTTCAATAAGATGAAAATATTTTTTTGGTGAATAGTAACGTTTGACTTTTATTTACCATGGTTAAAAGTAAATAGGGTAATTAAGGGTAAAAATGATATCATAATTACCCAAACACATGTCATAATTCTATTGGATAAGTATAATTCGACCAAAGACAACCTTAGGAATAAAATATGATCATCTTTTTTCCACTTGGATTAATTAGGATATTTATTATTATTTTATTTAAAGAAGAGTTAAAAGAGTAAATTCAAAGTTTAATAACTAAACCATTTTTAATATAGGGTTATACATAATATAAATTTGACTATAAATATTCATTATAAATATAAAAATATTTCCTACATAATGATATTTTATTTATAATTTTTAGACATTAAATAATTTAATTTATTTCTGACACAATGATGATGTAGTAATTACCTTAGTAATGAAATATTAAAATAATCGATATTATAAATATCCAAATAAATGTAATTTGAGACTTTTGATGAATTACACTAATTTTATAAGTTAATATGACATGTTATTATTGAACATATGAATTTATTTTTAAGTAATAAACTTTTTATTACTTTAACAAAAATCATTTATTAAATAATTTCAAAATTGACATAATTGATTTTTTAAAACAAATACTATATTTTTTGTTGATATAATATTACTAAAAATCTAAGTCTTGGCCAAAGGGCCTTAATAATATTATATATGTCATTAATAAACCTATTGGTGTTCTCTTGGAAGTTTATAGTATGTTTATTAACCATATAGTGTAAGAATACAAGAAGACATGGTAAAAGTTAAACTATTAAACTAAGAGTTAAATCTACAAGATAAGGTTAAAATGGTAACCTAAACTTGTCTAAAACCTATTGGTTGAGATTTTTTCGACCCATACCAACATTATACTCTAAATAAATCATTTTTGAGCCATTATAAACCGAAAATGATTTTATTATAAAATAATATTTCAAGCTTTTCCTAAAGTGACCCTCACCTCTCTTATAAAAGGGCACCTCTCCTTCTCTTAATTTTACACCTACAAATCCTTTTGTCTCGACCAAAACCTACCCAAATTTCCTCCCAAATTTCCTCCCTTAATACTAGAGGAATTATTTTGGTTATAAATTCAACCTAAGGATCCCTTTTGATCAAATCAAAAGGAAGAACCTGAAGAAGAGGTAAATATTTCATCACCTCTTTCAAGTTCTTTTCTTCTTCTACTTCCTCTTTCTTGGTTGTTTCCATTATAAAATAATAACTCCAGTATCTTATATATAACTTGATGTTATTATAAAAATGGTACAACCATATTCATTATTCTATATATCCTATAAATGACAAATTCACCATACGTGCGTACGTACGGATTAACGTCTCCACGTCGTGGTGTGGTTTGTTATTCAAACACTTCATTATTTGGATGGGTATAATAATGAGAATAAATGATGTAAATAATAAATATAAAATTTAAATGATTATTTATATATGATATACCATCCAATTACATACTATTTCTCCATCAATATAATGATATTGTCGCTCGTGCGTATGTACGGATTACCGTCTCCATGACGCGATGAGATTCATTTCCACGTTCACCATTCAACGATGATTATAAAATATATATCATTAATTAGTATGTAATATATGAAATAATAATTCTAATTGAGATATATATATATATATTTATGTACTTACATATAACTTATTCACTTAGTTCCGTTCAATACGATATGAAAACGGAAACAGCGTTTATGCGTACGTACGGCCTACCGTCTCCATAAACAGTGTTTTCCATTTCATATATATGTATACTATACATATTTATTTTCTAAGTATATATGATATATAAATCATGTTTTATATTCTAGAAGTATTTAAATCATGATCTAAGTGATACAATCAAGAGTAACAAGTTAAAACACGTACGATAAAGAAAGTGATTATCACCCGAAATATTAATTTAACATTGAAATTATTATTAAGTGGGTATTATAAAGTCATAAATGAATCATGTATGATATAATAAATATTAATATGGTTCTGGTATATTTTAATAACATACTACAGTCTTTATACATGAGGTTAAACGTACCCTCTACTAAAGGAAAGTACAAGGTAAGGGTTAATTTCACAATCTCTTTATTATTCAAGGTTGTTTTTATGTAAGTTTCTACTGGGACATATTTATTATCCATTTCTATGTTTCATAAAAGAGTTTTCACATGGGATTATTTTTAAGGTTCCTTTTTACTAAAACATCATTTTAAATGTTTTAAAGATTTATTCTTCTAAACTTTTCTCATTAATGTCTATGTTTTCAAAATGGTTTTAAGGATTTATTTATATATACATGAATGTTTTAAAATGTTAATTCCTTTAAAAAGTTTCAAAGTGGTATGGGACACTTTGATTAAAAACTATCTTTTAAATGACTTCCTTTATGAATTATGTGACTTTTAAATGATTTCATGAAAAGGGGGTATTTCTCTCAAAGATTTTTACTGATCATTTTCAACTATGTCAACATCCTTTACGGGATATTATTCTTGATCGAGGTTGATTTATTATGGTACAAATCTTCAATATTGTATTGAAAGTTTTGTTATATGTTTGACTGTGGATGTGTTATTTTTATACCATTCATGGTTTATGGATAAATTATTGACATTTCATATGCTAATTTTAATACGAATGTTTATGTTATGTTTAAACCTTTTCATAAGAGGAATGAATTGGACTTAGTAAGTGACGGGTGGAGCCCGCTATAGCTCCTTTATGCATCGGTAGGTCTCATGAGACAAACTAGTGTCTTGGTACAAGGTCTTTACAAAATATTATTTTTATTCTTGGCACAAGGCCTTGACTATGTGGTTATAAAGTCTGGCATTATGCATTCCATCATTATGATAGTGGCTATTGATATTTCATGTGATTATTATACTAATAGAATATCCATGTGAATAAGTAAATGGAATTATTTGATTTTATCTTTTCTATATTATGCTAAATTTTAAGTTTAAAAGGCTTTTGTTTTAGTCTTATACATTATCTTAAATGTTTATACTTATTTATGAAAGTTTCCACTATATTTTATCCTTATTGAGCATCTGAGCTCACCCCTTTCTATGTTTTAATTTTCCTAGGATTCCAAGAAGTGTATTATGATTGATAAGCAGGGTTAATATAGGGGATTAATAGCATTCTCAAAGGATCATTTGTGTTGTGTTTTATTTTCTAATGTGTAATGTAACATTCATGTATGTAATCTATTTTCCAAGACTACTAAACTGATCGGTCTTTCGAGACTTTATTCCTTATAATCATGCCAATATATTAAAATAATTCACCAAATCTAGGTAACTGGGGTCGGGGAGTTACAAGGTGATGGTCTACAAATGTGAAATCTGATACGTCAAGGCCATAGAAGACAACATGATGCAAGTATGGTCTAATGTCATGTGGAGTCTCCCTGTGATGAAAATTGTGCGCTCAACGAACCCTGATTGATCGATCTGCACGGCCCTCTAACACGGCCTGAAAAATATGGGTAGGTTGTTGAGTGAGTAGTATGGTATCATCCATCTTCATATAAACAAATGAAATGAGTTGTAAGTGTAAAATGTAAATATAACATTATGGTTAGCATAATGTTATGACTTGTAGAATGGAATACGTGACATATTTATTCACATTGTTTTATGAAGTTATTTTTACCAAAAGAAATATAATTCTCCATGTGTTTTTGATCTGAATGAAATAAAGATAACAAGAGAAAAGAAGAGAAAAAAATAAATGGAAAAAATTATGATGGGAAATAATTTTATTAATGAAAATATCTTTGTAATAATTTTATTAATTGATACATGATTTAAGGGAATATATCTAGGTTTTTTGATTTTTTGTATGTTTTTAGGGTTTAGGTATATGATTTTTGGGTTAGGGTTTTGGTTTGATGGTTTAGGGTTTTGAATTTTGATATTAAGGTTTAGGAAACATGTTTTGGGTTAAGACTAATAGGGTATTTAGATATTAGGTATGTCTCACTAAGATATACATTTTTGGAATAATGGAATACTTATTTTTATAATCATAGATACAATATTTCTAAATTATTGGGTCTTGAATTTGGTTAGACATGTTTTGGAGGAGCATTATGATTAACTAATTATGGATTGGATTAAGATAAACCATGTCAATTACTAAGGATGTTTTAGAAATTTATTTAATTATCTATATTGAATAACTTATTCTAATCATTATGATACTATTATTTAGTTATATAAAAGTTTATTAAAATATAACACATAATGTTATCAAAAACCATGGTAAAGGGAAGATGTTTTTGGGTTGGGGTTTACATTTGAGGGTTTAGGGTTTTGAATTTTGATATTAAGGTTTATGAAAGATGTTTTTGGGTTAATATTAACAGGGTATTTAGATATTAGGTATGTTTCACTAATATATACATTTTTAGAATAATGACATACTGATTTTTAGAATCATAGACATAATATTTCTAAATTATTGGGTCTTGAATTTGGTTAGACATATTTTGGAGGAGCTTTATGATTAACTAATTATGGATTGGATTAATATTAAACATGTCAATTACTAATTATGTTTTAAAATTTTATCTAATTATCTATATTGAATAACTTATGCTAATCATTATGATACTATTATTTCATTATATAAGAGTTTATTAAAATATCACACATAATGTTATCAAAAACCATGGTGAATGGAAAATTTTTTTGGGTTGGGGATTAGGTTTGAGGGTTTAGGGTTTCGAATTTTGATATTAAGGTTTAAAAAAGATGTTTTTGGGTTAATATTAATAGGGTATTTAGATATTAGGTATGTTTCACTAAGATACACATTTTTGGAATAATGGAATACTGATTTTTAGAATCATAGACACAATATTTCTAAATTATTGGGTCTTGAATTTGGTTAGACATATTTTGGAGGAGCTTTATGATTAACTAATTATGGATTGGATTAATATTAACCATTTCAATTACTAATGATGTTTTAAATATTTATCTAATTATCTATATTTAATAACTTATGCTAATCATTATGATACTATTATTTCATTATATAAAAGTTTATTAAAATATCACACATAATGTTATCAAAAACCATGGTAAAGAGAAGATGTTTTGGGTTGGGGTTTAGGTTTGAGGGTTTAGGGTTTTGAATTTTGATATTATGGTTTAGGAAAGATTTTTTTGGGTTAATATTAATATGGTTTTTATATTTTAGGTATGTTTCACTAAGATATACATTTTTGGAATAATGGCATACTGATTTTAGAATCATAGAGACAATATTTCTAAATTATCGGCTCTTGAATTTTGTTAGAAATATTTTGGAGGAGCTTTATAATTAACTAATTATGGATTGGATTAAGATTAACCATGTCAATTACAAATGATGTTTTATGAATTCATCTAATTATATATATTTAATAACTTATGCTAATCATTATGATACTATTATTTCATTATATAAAAATTTATTAAAATATCACACATTATGTTTTAAAAAATCATGCTAAATGGAATATGTTTTTGGGTTGGGGTTTATATTTGAGGGTTTAGGGTTTTGAATTTTGATATTAAGGTTTAGAAAATATGTTTTTGGGTTAAGTGTTCTATTTTTGGTTTTTGGGGTTTATAAAACCAAGAAAAAAATAAGAGATAATAACATTTAATTTACAATATAAGAATGTCACAATGAAGACAATACATCATTCTGGATGAGACTGTGAACTCGACCCAACAATGTTAGGGCATCATTTCTAGTTATGACCTTATTTATGACATATTGTGCATCTCAAACTCTTCCCTTGTTCTTGAGGCCATTCCATCTCATTACGCATCCTATTGGCCTTCGGTCTCTCATGAGGACGCAATCGATTTATGTCAGGTATCACTATCAGCTGGCCTTCAAGCATTGGGAAATGATTATACTCCCCAATAGGTGTCCATGGTGTAGCATAACAGTTAGAAATGGTATCCATCCGATACACTATATCAACATTTTCTTCTCATGATATGTTCACAGAGGCACATGATGTGATGGTGTGTGTCATGGAAACAGTAAGGCCTGAATGTTTCCGCATTGGCATTGCCTTGTTTCCAGTATTACCACCATTTTTTCACTGATACGATTTGTGATGGGGTTTGAACTCTCTTGAACTTCAAATCAGGAGTCTTCTCATCAAAAAATGAAAACATGATAACCAGAAGCTTCCTCGATATTCTTTTCAATCTCTCATTGAATGTGTCTTCCGTATCTTAGCCCCTGTTGTATTCCGTATGATGCTAGTTTTTGTATATCAACAAAGTACTTCATCATCGATATAATGTATCCTGAACTAGGGTAGTTATAGGTATCTTGAGAATCCCTTTGAATAAACCATTGATGCACTCTACAATGTTTGTCATCATGTGTTTGTACCTCTTCCCCCCATCATATGCTAATGTCCATTTCTCTTTTGGAATATGCATCATATAATCATAAAATTCTTGATTATCCTAGTGAATTTGTTCAAAACATTCTTTAAATTGATGTTGGTATGACTCATATGTTACACAGAATAGATGATATTTCACATAATTTGATTTTATCTTTATGTTGAAATAGTAAAAAATAACAAATACAATGCATACCAAGCCTCGTGATTTCATTCTTCATCGGTTCATTGTGGAATTTTTTATGCACATTTCTAGCAATGTGTCTAATTCAGAACCGATTATGTGCATTTGGGTATCTCTATGTACCAGGATCCACATTTATTGCCTCATTAATTTTCTGATGGCAATCAGATATCAAACAAACACCCCGGATGTTGGTGAAATAGTTGTTGATACATGCCAGAAACTAACTCCATGATTCATAGTTTTCTTTCTCTACAATGGAAATGGAAAGCGGAAGAGTTAAAAGGTTTCTATATTGGTTTGTCTCAATCAACAATATGCCCTTGTATTTTCCATATAGAAATGTTCCATCAATCTGAATAAACTGTTTGCTGAAACGAAATGTGAAGATACCGGGAAGGAATTCCCATAACAATTGATGAAATTTAACATGAGATAGATCAAGTCGGTTATCATGAGACACGTGTTCATTTGTATCCAGATTGGATAAAACTTTTTTATGATGCCTTAGTATGGCTAGAAATTTCAGCAACACCAGATATGAGTCATTATAATCACCATAGACCTTCACAATTGCTTTTTGTTTCTCCATCCATGCCTTATTATAGGAAATTTTATAACCAAATGTATATTGATTACTCTCTTGAACAAGGTCTATTGGAACATCTTGACATGTCCTAATCATCTCAAAAACAATAGACGACACAAATTCTGCATCCAATGACGTATGATCTTGTGTGAGTCTTGTCTGAACGCAAGTATGAGCTACCTCAATCCTCGAGATTCTCTAACCTTCAAATGTAATGTTTGGAATCACCCTCAATCGAAATTTAAAATCATCCTCATACTTCTCACATCATATAACATATTTACTACATCATGATTCTTGAATTATATAGATGTAGTTCCTCTCAATATGAAATCTTTTTAGCGTGATTTTTAATGCATCTTTACTTGGAAAATTCCTTCCAATATATAAGGTTTTTTCCAGCTCATTAAACCTATCTAGTACAACTTTGGGGAACTCAATTTCTAGTGTGAGAATGTTATTGTCAAATTTAGGCACACATCTCATTGCTTCTGATCAAGATGAAAGGAGTGGTGGATGATTTATTGTAGTTTGAGGTTGATGTAAAACTAATGCATTTCTCAAATCCTCCTTCCTAACTTCAACTGATCCCTTCTCATCAGCACTGTTATCACCATCTGATCTGTCATTATGAAACTCCTCATCAGAAGTTAGATTGACATGTATATCCAAGAGATCATCTAGGTTTTCCTCTTCTACTGCATCATTTGGAATAGGATCAGTTTCATGGGGTGAACTGTCTTCAACCACTCTTGTAATTCTACGTCTTCGTACAACTGGATGTTATTGTTGTACAGTAGAAACATCAATGTATAACTCCATCATGGTTCTATCTGACCATTGAGAAAATAAATTAATTTATTGTACCCACTGTGCATCAGCAACCAATGGACAAGCTATATGCCACAGTGTTTTTGATATTTGAAAATGTGTATAAATCATATACTTGATCTCTTGATCGGGTCCCAGATTTAAGGAACCATGAATTCTCTCTTGAAGGTCACTTATAGTTACACAATCATCTATACTAACCATCGTTATTGGTTGTGTACTATAAGAATCTCCTTTATCAGTTTTAATAACCTCCCTATAGCGGTACACACAGGAAAAAATGACTCTCTACGTCAAAAATGTTTCTTTCATCAGAATTATGATACTGTAACAAATATTAATAGTTAATTATAATTAACTAATCATATGTATTCATTTTTAATCCTACGTTATCATTAATTAATCTATAATTAATCATTACTAATAAAAATTATTATTTCTAAACTATATATAACTAATTAAACTAATTAATACATAATATATTTAATTACTAATAATAGATTTTTTAACTAATCACTCATTCTTTAATCACTAGTTAATCAATATTAAGTTATTCTTTAATTATTTATTCTTTAATATTTACTCATATTATATTCATTAGTTATTTATAATTAATTAATCATATGTATTCATTTTTAATCCTAATTTATCATTAATTAGTCTATAATTATTCATTACGAATAATAAGTATTATTTCTAAACTATATATAACTAATTAAACTACTTATACAGATTTAGTTACTAATAATAACTTTTAGTCGTTAATGCTTTTGTCCTTATTTCATTCTATAACATCATAATTACCATTTTATCATTGATAAATATACTAATTTTATTTTTTTCCTTAGATATTTTAGTAGTTTATAAAGAAAATATGAATCATCTTAAGCATATCCCCTGGGAGTGTCAAACCAGGAGTGCAGTAGGGCTCGTTGTCATTTACCAGGATACCCTGGGTCAAACCTAAAACTCCTTGTCGGAGTTTTCACTCCTAGGTACATTTGTGCTTGAGCCACATCCACTTGTTTGTATCCAGACAAAGATTTTATTGCTTAGATAACCACATGATCTTTATGCTACCAAAATTTCATAACACTTAATCCTAAGTTAATCCTAAGTTAATCTATACTTAATCTATACTTAATCTATATTTAATCTATACTTAATCTATACTACTAACAATAATTATTTCAAACTATTTATAACTAATTACACAACCTAATAAATAAAATATTAAGAACTACCTAAACTACTTAAAAATGAAATCTTTAAAACTAAAAAGAAATCAATTAAATAAATCAAAAACATTAAATTAAATAAATAAAAATACCTCTAAATGATGCTTCGCAAAAACCCACATAGAAAATGATTTTTTTAGAGAGAGATGGAGAGGATTTAGGACAGATGAAGGAAAAAATTGAGTAAGGAGAAGGGGGGCTTCCCTTTTATAGGGAGCTGAGGTAAAGGCGACATCACTGATGCCGCCTTTGGCCTTTGGGTAAGACCAAAGGTGGCATCAGAAGTGCTGCCTTTGGCCTTACCCAAAGGTGAAAGGTGGCATCCCCCCCTGCCGCCTTTTCCATGTCATCAATTCGGGCCAAAGGTGGCACGGGGGAGCAAAGACAGCATCACTAATGTCACCTTTGTGCATCAACACAAAGGTGGCATCAGAAATTCCGCCTTTGTAGCGTATTTTTTTTTAAAAAGTAACCTATATCGTTTAAAAAAATCAGAAAACTTATAAAAACTCCACCGGACTACAATCCATGCTACGTTCTTGTCTGGCTAGACCCGACCTCCAGCCTTGGGCACCTTTAGCGACCTCCATGTGAGGTATTTGACCCTTCCCTACTGCATTTTGTGCTCAATTCCCTTTAATTTGGTCCGCAATTGTTTTTTTGTGGGTTGTTCTAGCCCATAGTGGGATTAGGTGGGCTTTCCTAGCCTAGAATGCCCTTGCATAGGGTCTGTATAGCCTGGAATGGGCCTGCACGGGTTCAAAAAACTCACACAGTCGTTGTCTGGGGTTACAGGGCCCGAATATTTTTTTAAACAATCAAAAATTAATTATATTAATTAATTTAATTTAGGTTTTAAATTAACTTAATTAAATATTAATTTTTTATTTATGATATTTATTTTAATTTTACGGGTTAAATTAATTTAATTTTGGTATTAAATTAAATTAATTAATTAATTAAATTTTTTTTAATTAAATTAATTAATTGGACCAAATGAAAAAAATTATTGAATTAAAATAAGAGTGAATTTTTATTCAATAAAAATTCCCTCAAGTATAATTAATACAAGTTTAATTTTATTATGCATTTATTTTTAATATGCAAGTTCAAAGCGTATTAGAATGATCATGAGTAATAGACAGTCCAATGTATGTCTAGTGATTTTTTTATTTATTTATTTAGTTTATTTATTTTAATTTTTATTTGTAATAAGTATTCTAATAAATGGTGTTCTATGTGTTGTCAATGTGTCATTATATATATAAGGTCTTGTGTGTCCAATTCTATGAGATATATTTCATACTCCTGAGGCCCCCTTTCCTTTGTATGATTAGTATTATATAATTACAAGATGAGAAGTGACTCACTTCGTTCCAAGTTATGGTGACACACCAGATAAGAGTTTGACACATTGGATGGGAAGGTGCTACAACTCGAGTCGCAAGCAACGCAACTCAAGGTATTACCCCTATGGTCTAGGTTGATCCATTATTCACCTAATGGATCAACTAATAGTATCATCTCATGATCACGTAATCATTTTATTTTTTCATGGTTTATTATTTTGTGAATGTGTAGTTTATGAACGATCACATAGAATAATAAACAAGTATGCATAGATAAAACGAACATGTGACGTGATGAATATTTTCTATTACATTATCAGGTATGAGTGAGATCACATAGTACATTCTTATGAAATAGAAAATGATTTCTTTCATCACTTAAAAATAATAAAACCCTAAAAAAATATTAAGTCATAACTGTCATCCATCATTTGAATTTGGAAAAAAATGGGTGTTTGTGGGGCTCATCAGGCCATATTTGAGGGTACCTCTTATTACTAGGGAGTTATTATGAGAGTGGTGGGTTGAATTAACTATATTGATGTAAGGATTATCCATAGCTAAATTTCTATAATTTTAGATTCAAGAATTGAGTAAATCATGTTATGATTTTAGAATATTTTACTTCACTCAACAGATCAAGGAATCGCGAGTTAATGCATTTGGTTAGTCAAATGCCTTCTTTGAACCCTATGAGTAGTGGTGTAGCCATAGCTTATGGATTATGAGGGGAGGTTCATGGATCCTTGCCACTAAAATACTCAAGAAACAAAGTATTTCAATTATAATATAGAGAGTTCCTATAATTCAATAAAATAATGGGATACATTTAATGATTTAATTAATTAATCAAAATGTATAAATCGGTAATCAAGATGAAAATTACTAATATGATAGAATTTTATTTTTGTAGAAAATGGAAAGTTATACCACAAGAAATACTACAATAAATAATGTACAATTTAAATTTACACATTGGAACGAGTTTCCAAGTATAGAACAAGCACTTACGCTCAATACTATGGTATGGGAAATTCAAGGTGATAGTGTCTTTATACCTATTAATCCACCTTAATAAGTGAGGGTAAGAATTATTATTATAGGAGACTGAGGTGTTAAGTATGTGATGGTTATGTCATAATGTCATCACCAACATCTGATTCTAGTTGTGGTCACTACATCACGACATGGGTAATATAACATGAATTCATATCTCTAAGAAATTCACAAGGATAAAGTGAATAAAAATATAAATAAGGTGATGATTACACTGGCATGTGTAAATTGAAATATAGATCATGATATTTCAATGGACCCATTTCTTATATCATTATCACTCATTTACTCAAGTCTCGTTTTAGGTTAGAAAATGAAAAGTATTGACTAAACACTTCATTACATATAAAGGTATCATTTTCCAAGGAATAATAATTTAAAGAAAGAATAATCTTTAATTTTTATGGTGAATAAATGGAAAGATAGGGTGAAAAGGAAAATGGAAAGTTTCACGTTGAGGGAACATTTACATCATCCTTCAATGAAAGAGGTATTAACAAGATGTTATTTTCTTAAAAAATCATGAAATAATGTTATGGAAGTTTAAATACAATAAACTAAATCAGTGAATCAATTACCCACTTCCTCCTTAGGTATATTTATCAATATAAAAGTAATGATTCAATCTTACTTCTTGGGTATTTAATACAATATACCTTTCACATATCTGTATTTAAATATGAGTGAGTATAGGAATGTTACTAGAAGTAAGGTATATTCTCCAAGTATCTTAGAAAGGGTGGTTCTTAATTCAGTGGTGAGAAGTACAAGAATTTAATATTTCTAAGTTAATGATTCTTTTATAAATATTATTTAGTGTAACCACAAAAATTTATCTCATTTTTTCTTTGTAAATAAGGAGACATTATTCTAGGTTTTGTAATGAATTTTTTTTTGGTGTCTAATACTCAACCAATAGTTATGTGATACATGAATCATATGAAATAACTGATGAATATAAAATGTAAGACTTATTTACCCAGTTGTGGGAAGATAAAACTTTTTCAAGAAAAACTAAACTAGACATCCAGGATATATCTAGTATGGTATTTATACTCATCTGATCTAAACACATTTGGTATTATCAACATATTTATTTAGTTTTGGAAAAATGAACCTTTAGAAATAAAGGTAATCCACAAGGCTTTTAGAATTAGTTCAAAAAGTGAGCATGAACTATTCCAAGGGTAATCTAGTGGTAAACATACTTTTTTAGATTCCTATAAGTCATTAATGAATGGTAAAGTGAAGTATGACATATGAATGTTTATAATATATGAGTTTCTTTGTGCCGACATGCTGAATAATATCTTCACCAATCAATCATCGATCAATATAATGTAGCATGAAGTAATTCTTAAGTGAACATTACCTTATCTATGTCATGGAATTGATTTTAATGAGTAGAATTGATGGTGAAATCTTAAATGTTAACATTTATCAACAAAATGTAGTGTATATTAATCCATAAAATCATATTTTATATATCTGATTCATGATGTAAGGAGAATCAATGTTGCAACATGCATAAACTTCCATTATATTTCAAGATGTTATTTTTAAATAACTGAAATATCCCATAACCATATGTCAATGATAATGATAAATTAATATCATATGATTCATAGTATGATAGAAATACATTATTTCATAATACATGTGTTTATATGAAAAGATTTTGTTGGGATATAAACAAACTTGCATCAAGATAAACACATTGTGCATCTTAGTAATTATCCTAACAGTTGCTTAGGATATTACATAAATACCTAAGATAGAAAATTGGTAAGTGATGGAATACATTTATATAAAGGGTGAACATATCTATTAGAGATAATGGGAGCCATGTTGACTTAGATTTAGTCAATGCTTAAGATCCACATGTATTTGGAATAGGTACTAGTTCCACAAGTGCATGTGGAACATGAATGTTCTAGACACACATACTATATAGGAAGGTTAAAACCATGGTGATGGTTTTGTATTCACCTTGGTCAGTGATACATTATTCATTGAGAATAATTATTATTTCAAGTAATAAGTAAATAGAAATTAGCTAAGATTTAATACATCTATTAAAATTCAATAATATATTCCATTTACCGAAGTTCAAAGGGGGTTATTATTTTGAATACTGTGGTGGGTATTCAAATGAGATTATACATGGATGGTACACGTTTAGTAACAATAAGGCTTTATTAGTTATACTAATTTGTTCTGATTAAATACATTAGAATTTTACTCTTCATAGCTACTTTCTATGATCAGTATTGATCATTGGATGTCATGACCACGAATCATAGAAGGTGTCTATATGTCACAACCATAAAGGGATGGTCACATACCATAATGCTAATAAAAGTTGTAAGTTACTTAAATCTGATTTAGGATTGAGGTAAGCAGTAGGATCATAGAGTATTCATTTGGAGTAAATTTTTTCCATGTGTCTACCAGTGGTTAGTGGGAGTTCCAATGTTTTCCAAGTAAAATATGTTCAGAAATATATGGAAAAAATATTGGCCTTACAGTTAGTTAAGACCAGGATGAAAGAATCTATTCTACAGTGATTGAATTAAAGTATCAAACTATGTTATAGGGAATAGGATCTATTGGTTGGATCTAAAAGTTGTTTGGACCTAGTCAATCATACATACAGTGACATGGTATTTAAAAATACAGGTTGGAACAATTCAAGAGAAGAATTTTTTTCAGTGACACATAGCATATATCTCTCCAGGTATACATGTCTGGGACATGGTAAGTGATTAACATGGTAAGTTAGATACCATACGCTTTAGCGATGGATCAATCATGTATGTCATGATATGTAAAAAACTGATATTTTTATAATATACTTTATAGTAAGAAAATATCAGTTATATCCAGGAGAACTACAAGAAAAGAAGTCAGAACTATTTGATTGTAATTATAAAAGTAAAAAATATATGTACCTAGTAAGTGGAGAAGAAAGGATACTAATTTTTCAGGGACACAAACTGGTCTTCCATTAGATCAGCACAATATAATATCATAGTTTAGAAAAGGTGTTGAGCAAGACAATCCCATAAAATCTAGTGGTATCCATACCTAAAAATACCAAGTATGTTGCAGCTTCTAAGGTATCTAAGAAGTAGTTAAACGCAACAATTTGTTTCGGTTCTTGGAATCACACCTAGTAAGTAAATTATTATCATAATGTAAATTATAATATTCTTACTATCCAAGATGTTAAGTTGCTAAAATGAAAAAAAGGGATATTCTCAGAGTTTCTATTTATTAAGAAGCTTTACTCAAATAGATGAGGTTGTAAATAACATAATAGCCATGTGGAAGAAACATGGCAGACCCATTAACTAAAGTTGAGACTCAGTAGAAACATGATCATTATTATGTGAGAGCTAATAATTATGGTTATAAAGTTGGATCTAGTTAAAGTGGGATTGTTAAAATAGTTGATTCCCTAGACCCAGCAATATAGTACTTTTGATTATCATATCATGTGTACAGTTAGATATACATGATGGGTTATTACCATTATAGTGTATACATTTATATGTCCACTATTTAATGGTAATGTTCATAGATTGATTTTCATATCAAAAGTTTATAAAAGATCCTAGTCTATAATGAGAACGTTGAGATACTATGACATTAATCATAAACATATGTCATATAGTCTAGATACATTATACTGATTTGACATAGTAGATGTTTGACTATCAGGTACTAGGGGATCATAAGCATTGAGGCTTCTTCTCATGAAGTTCATAGTCGGTGATCTCTAGTAGTGAGATCATGAGGATGGGCCCGCCAATAAGAACATCACATGTTTTTGGTGTCATTTTTTGTTTTTATCTACAGACATGTACATTGGTCTCCTGACTTGAGATCATTACCAATGTGTTCCATTTGATTGTTTACTTTGATGCAAGGAAAAACCATGATAATAAAATTGTGTTGAGGTAGCTTCTATCCATGATAATTAAATTGTTGTGAGGTAGATTTTGTTAGGTGCATCATTGGTGGTTTGACATTGGTTGAATGGTAAATAAAGGATTTTTCACTTCCAGGTTAAAGAAGTTATATACCTTAGGACTCATTGATCGGGATGGTAGTACCTTGATAAATATATGGACATGGTAATCAAAGGTAAATCTATCCATTTATATCAACAAATAATAATGCAATAAAAGGATTATAACATGGGTGTGCATCTTCCTTTATGAGATATTAAAGACAGAGAGATTATATTACATAGTGTGTGTTCCTAGGTCGGTTGTCACTATTATGACTATCCTTATCTCTTTGGGGGAATGATGGGTTTCTAGATCCATCTCTTGGTCTGTAAATATTATTCACTACTATTGAGATAAGGGCCTAGATGGTCTCACACATTTTCGTATTCAGAATTCTTCCATATTTCGGTGAATAGGAATTTTAAACATGGTGGGCTCAATCACTGAGGTCTAGGTTTTTTTTCAAGGATATATGACCACCAAATGAATAAATAAATTTATATTATTCAAGTTAAGAATAATTGGAATTGAATTTATTTAATATAAAAAATATTATTTGAAATAATATTAGTTTAAACTATTCAAGGTTCATTTAGTATTTGCAGGAATTCCAATTTCAGTTAATGGTTTGGGTTTTATCACGTAATATATTTATTATATTACAAGAAAGTGATAAAAATATAAATAATATTTACGATTCAGTTCAGTAGTCATAATAGAAAATTTATTTAGTGAGAAATAAATATTCTAGTATTGGGTGTTTATACAGGATATTTACCAATTCACTATAAATAGAAGAAAGGAACCTCTCACCACATATTATTCACTGCTAAATAGTGAGATCTTCTCTCTCGTATCACTCTTCTGATTCCTAGAGAGATGTATGGGTTCTAGGTGATTGATCATAGTTTTTCTTCTCAAATAGATGGAACAGAGTGGTGGTGATCATCGATATGTCGAAGGCTTCATCGGAACTCTATGCTAGCACCCGGATTCTGATGATAGACATTCCCACGGGCTTTCGAAGTGCATATAGATGATCTAGAGGGATTCGACTTAGGATCATTTGAGAAACAATCACTGGCGATGAGGAAACGTCGATCTTAGTTTATTTTTTTGCTTAAATTATTCACTAGATTATCCATGGGTTTATATTGGGAAGCAATTCACTGACGACAATGTAGTCATGTTGATCATTAGTGAAAAAATTTTAAAATCACATTTTTGGGGATACTACTGCGTGCCTGGTGCCTACATGAATCATCCTTATATATGAAAACAAAATGATATAAAAGACTATTTAATATTTTTGAAGTTCATTAATAACATATAATTTCAATTTTGGATAACTATTCACATTTTACATGATCTTTCATATATGTATACAAGTGAACCAATCATGAAAACCAAGGCAAAAAACACTCAAACGATGAAATTGAATCTTATAACTCACCAAAAAGTCTATAAATGGAATTAATAAAATTATTATAAATAAAATAAATTTCTAATAGGTTTTTAATTAAATTATTAATTAATCTAATTTCATTATCCAGGACATTAAGCACATGTGCAGAACACTTTTGGACATAAGGTAAGAGACTTTATCTCAATCTCCATTTCATTAAGACTTAATTGGTATTTTTTCACCAAATCATTTTTATGTAGAGTATATAATATCCTTTTACATATGATATCATGAATCTCATTATCTTTATGGTATTCAATGTTTCATTTGATAAATATTAATTTTATGTTCTATACGATTCAACTGATTACAAAGTGGTGATGGATTCTTTCTGAACCCTCATTTTACCTTCGAGTTTCATTTTCTCTCTCTTTACCCCAATGTAATTATTATATATTTTTTATAAACATATTTTAAATTTTTTTATATGTTCCAAACTTATGTATCCATATAAATTCATTCTTATTTGATGGTAAAATAATTTTTTTAAGTTTTCCTTTTCAATTCCTCCTGATAAGCAAGCCTGATTTAAGAGAACTTCCCAATTTCTTACTCATTTTCAAGTACACTGCATAATTTGTTTTAAGATGCAAATATTTTTCTAAAATCACTATTTTTATCATAAAAAACATCTTTGTTCATTTTTTTTATAAAATTAATTGTTCTTTTTTTGTTTTAAAGAATCTTTAATATTTTCCCTTAAATTGCACTAAAGTGGAACATTTCTAAAGTTTCTTAAAAACTCTTTTTACATGTTTTCACTTAAATTGGACATCATTTATCATGATCTATGCCTATTAATTTCCATGTATGGTTTAAATCCATTATTTCATGGACACCATTAGGACATTCCATTTGGTTATGCCTTATTCACCACTTATTCATTGTGTTTGGTGTATGTATACTTCCCTTTTATTTATTATCATCATTTATTTAAGATTTAATTAAATATCCATATTTTTTCTATAATGGATATGATTAATACATTATCCATATAAATTTTTTACATATGGTGTTTTCTTTGAATAATGTTATTGAATTTTATCTATATATGAAGAATTCTTCAAACTTACAGTGACAGGTGGAGCCTGATTATAGATAGCCCCTAGATGCATCAATGGGTCTCATGAGACAAAATAGTTGGAAAAAAACCCTTTTTGTTTGTTTCATATCAGAATCATAGGGATTTCTACCCATAAACTTAAACCATCTTGATAGTATAATGGTTCATGTTCTAGATAAATGGCATCTAAAAATTAAACATTTTATTAATTCATTATTCAATCATTACTTTCCATGATATTTTCACTATGAAAAAATATATGCATGCATTTTCATTCTTATTTTATTAATGGAATGTGTTTTTAATTTATTTAACTTTCAATAATTACTATTCCTTATTGACTTTTCTTCACTTATTATTGATTTATATAACCATTACTAAGCATTTGGGATCATAGCTTTATTGGTTTTCCTTCCCCATTTTATAAAGATGTAATCATTGAATAAGTGTCAAGGAAGCAGTTTATTTTCATTTATTATGTTTTATTTTTAATTACCAATGTAATAAGGGAGCCATGTATGTATATATTTCTTCAATACTACTAAACTCATCAATCCTTGGTGATTTGATCTCTTGTATCTAATCCATTTTAATAAAATAACTACCAACTATGGGATACTGGGGTTGGGGTTGTTACTATTGGTATTAGATCAAGTTTAGTAGAAACCTTTGGAACTAGATGTTAAATAAACATGAGAATTATAATAATTCCTTATAGTGAATTTTAACTCAATAATCATGGTGATTATGAGTTAACTTATTGTGTACCATTATTTAGTGATGGTGCATAATAAAAGTAAATGAATCAATACCCACAAACAATGTAGGGATTTCCCTACTGAGAAAGTCAACATAATTAGTATTTTAGCTGAGCTTATCGTGACTATATTATGATAGCTTACTCAGGTTATGGAGAATAACCATAATAAACCTGTGTTTGATCATTTCATGTAGAAGAAGCCCCCATCCTTTATTGGGATTACTAATCTAGTTGTAGCTGAGAAGTGGATCAAGTCCCTTGAAAAGATATTTCTAGCATTGGGATGAGATGAAAATGAAAAGGTAGTACTGGAAGTATATTTTCTAAAGGGAGATGTTAATTAATAGTTGTTATTGATCCATAATACTAAGGAAGAATATGAAATAGAAGACATGGAATTGATAAATTTTAAAGAAAAATTCTTTGATAGATATTTCCCTCATAAGTAACGAACTGAAATAAATAGAAACTTTCTTATCTTAATGCAAAGGGGAAAATAGAGTGTTGTAGAGTATGAGGATAACTTCCCAAGACTATTCAGGTATTCTATATATTACATATGTGATTCAGAAGACAATATTTATCATTTCTTTGAAGTTATTAATCCAAGTCTCTAAAAGGAACTGGCTTCTCAAATATTTTCATCATATGATGTAATAGTATTAAGTGTCATAAAAACGAAGAAGGAATTTTCTAGATCCTATATGTTCAAGGTAAATCAATCAAAGAATATTCCTTTTGATAACCATGGAAAATATAAAGCATAAAATAAAAATAGGGGAACAAATTAATTCTCGTTATGAAAAAATTGTGGAAATAATCATCCTAGGAAATGCTTGGAAGGCATGAGAGTTTTTCATAAGTGTGGATAAAATTTTCATCAAACAAATGAATGAAAGGGAAAGAAATAAATCAAAAAAATTCAATCCTTCAACTATAATGAAATAGGGAATTATTTAAATCAATATCCCAAGTTTCAAGGGAATCTTCCATAGAAGAGGCCAAGGGGGGATGATCAAGCTTATGCAATCACCAAAGCTAAAGTATAAGTACCCAATGATGTGGTGGAAGATATAATAATTCTATCTAAAAATTTAGGCAATTATTTATTTGATTCTAGATCATCAAACTCTTTTATATCTATACAATTTCCAAGAAAATTATATATTTCCCTTTTGATTTAATAAGGGATTTTTCAGTAAAAACCCCTAAGGGAATTCTTGTTGTAATAAAAATGTGTCGGGTAGTTCCCATTATAAAATATAAACATGAATTATTTGTTGACCTTATCATCATACCTATGGTTGAATTTTATATAATCCTTGATATGGACTAGATTTCAAGAAAATATGTGATAATTTACTACAAGAAGAAGGAAATTACAATTTGTGAAGAAGATGTATAATACATTGTCTTTAGAATAGAAACCTCATCATCTGATTCTTAACTAGATCAACCCCCCATAGTACTACTAAATTAAATTATTAGGGAGGAAGAGAAAACAACATATAAAGATAAGTAAATTCATCCTCAAATTGATGATGTATAAAATTTATAGTAATACATTGATGTATTTCTTAAGGAATTACCTGGAAACCCCCTAGAGCATGAATTTGAGTTTACCATTGATTTAATCCATGATGCAAGACCAATATTAAAGACTCTTTATATAATGGACGCTATGGAATTAGTGGAACAAAAAAACTAGAGGATTTAAGTAATAAGGGGTTTATCCACCCTAGTGTATCTCCATGGGGATCCCCTGTTCTCTTTGTTAAAAAGAAAGATGGATCCTTGAGGCTGTTCATTAACTATATAGAAATCAATGATTTTACAATAAAGAACAAGTATCCTTTACCTCACATTGATGATTAATTTTATAAACATCATAGAGATCAATATTTTTCAAAGATCGACCTCTGTTCTGGGTATCATAAAATATGAGTAAAGAAGAAATATATTCTAAAGAAATATTTTCAAATGTGGTATAGAAATTATGAGTTTATAGTAATTCCATTTGGATTAACTAATGCACCCTCTATTTTTATGGATCTGATGAATAGAATATTCAAGGAATATCATAATTATTTTGTTGTGGAATTGATTTATGATATCATGTTATATACTAAACATATAAAGACCATGATAATCACTTAAGAATCATTCTCGAGACTTTCATAAAGAAATATTTATATAGTAAATTTAGTAATTGAAAATTTTGGCTTCAGCAAATTTCTTTTCTTGGCCATATTGTCTCTAAGGATGGAATATCAGTTGATCTTGTGAAGAAAAAGGCAATCCCAGAATAGAATACACCAATGAACATAACTGAGGTATATATTTTTATTGGTTTAGTATGTTTCTATCAGTGTTTCATTCATAATTTTTCCTGATTAGCTAACTCGTTAACTAAGATCACACGTAAAGGGGTTAATATTGAATGGACAAAATAATTTTCATAATGTTTCAAGAATTGAAGAGAATATTATTCAATGTTGTGATTTTGAATCTAAAATATAAAAATTATTGGTTTTTAATATAAATTGATGCATCAAATAAAGTATTGGGTTGTTTCCTTATAAAAAATGATAATGTTATTGCATATGAATTAAGGCAGTTGAATACTTGTGACCAAAATTATCCAACTCATGATATTGAGTTGGAATCCATGATCCTTTCTATGAAGATAGGGAAACACTATCTCTATGGTGAAATATGTCAGATATATAAAAATCACAAGGGTTTGAAATACATCTTTACACCGAAAGAATTCAACATGAGGCAAAGATGATGGCTCGAGTTACTCAAAGATTATGATTTATCAATACACTACCACCTAGGAAAATCAAATAAGGTATCAGATGCATTAAGTAGGAAAGATCATTAACTTATGACCCAAATGAGGATTGAGAAAGATCCTATGTTAATGGATTTAGTAAATATATATATGGGAATTGTTAAGGAAGGGGAAACATCACACCTTTTTCAAATGATTTCTAAACCATCTTTACTAGAGAATGTAAAAAGTTCTCAATTTGATGATAGGAATTTTCAAAAGAAAATTAAAGCTGTTAAGGATGGAATATTGTCATACTTTTTGTATGAGGATGGAATTCTGAAATGTGTAAAAAGGTTATGTTTTCCATTGATACCTGATCTAAAAAGGGATATTTTGGATGATTCTCATAGCTCATATTTTTCTATGCACCTAGGTAATACCATGATGTATAGAGATCTGAAAGAACATTTTTGGTGGGATAATATGTAGTGGGAAATTGCTGACTATGCATCAAGATGCCTAGTCTGACAACAAGTGAATGTTGAGAGACAGTATCCTAGAGGAGTTATTCAACCTATATCTATTCCTATGTAGAAGTGGGATGAAATTACTATGGACTTCATAACTAGATTACTAAATACCCCTAGAAATAATGATATAGTATGGGTTATTGTTGATATCCTTACAAAATTATTGTATTTTATTGTTATAAGAGATGATTTACCTCTTGATAACCTAGAAAGACTCTATATTAATGAATTTTTAATACTTTATGGTGCACCTCTATCGATTGTGTCTGATCTAGATCCCATTTTACATAAAAATTCTAGAAGATTCTTCAGAGGGACTTAGATAATGAGCTTCATTTAAGTAAATCTTATCACCCTCAAATAGATGGATAGTATGAAAGGACTATTAAAACATTGGAATACATGTTGAGATCATTCTCACTTGACTTTCAAGGTTTGTGGGATAAGTATTTACCTTTGGTGGAATTTCCCTACAATAATAGTTTCTATTCTAGTATTCAAATGGCATTATATGAAGCATTATATGGAAAGATATATATTACTCTAACTTGTTTAGATGAAGTTAGTGAGTGGAAAATTATGGGACCGGAGCTTTTTGAAGAAACAATGACAAAGGTAAATACTATTTAGGCTCATATTAAAGCATCTCAAAGTAAGAAAAGGAGTTATGCTGACAACCGAATAAAGGATTTATAATTTCAAGTAGGAGATCATGTCTTTCTAAAAGTATCACCATGGAAGGGTTTCATAAGGTTTTTTAAGAAAGGGAAACTGATCCCCAGGTACATTGGACCACTTGAAATTATGGAAATAATTGGAGTTGCAACTTACTGATTATCAATGATACTAATTCTCTCTAAAGTTCATGATGTGTTTCACATATAATTGTTAAATAAGTACATGCCGGAACCAATGTATGTAATATCCTATAAATAAATAGAACTGGAACCTGACTTGTCTTACTGTGAATATCCTATCAAGATTATTGACATAAGATAGAAAGTTTTGAGAAATCAAATGACTTTATTGGTAAAGGTTCTTTGGAGAAACCATAAAATAGAATAAGCAATGTGGGGACCTAAGTATGTTATGAAGAAGAACCGCCCACATATGTTTAGAATGAAATATTCTTGAAAAAATTCATGGATGAAATTTCTAAAGGAGGGAAGAATATAACACCCTAATATTTTATGTTATGTATCTTCTTAAATATAATTTCAATTCATTTGATATTTTACATTATACAAACGAACTATGACATACAATTAAATAGTAACTTGATCATTGAAATGGTAATATGAACATTAAGAATGGTAATCCAACTAATCGAATAGTAACCTTACCTATAAAAGTATAAATAAAATTTAGGTATCTTATTAATGAAAATATGATATATTTATATCATGAAATAAGTAAATAATTTTTTAAAAAAATAATAAATTAAGTGTTAGTATTTTTATGAAACGTAAGTGTTTATTTAAAATTTTATAATTAATATAAAAATTTAAAATAAATTTTATTTTAATAAAATAGATTCATAAATTAATATTTTTTATTATGATTAAAATATTGTTTTATGATACCTTAATTTATTTATCAAAGTGTCATAAAATCAGTTATTATTTTAAATTCGGTATTTTTTGAATAAATGATGGTTTTAATAAAAAATTAAATTTTACATATTTAGAAAATTATTTAAAAAAATGGAGTATATTTTTGAATTCTACACATAAAAAATTATTAGGGTTAATTTTTGGTATTTTTCTAAAATAGTTGAATTTTTGTAAATAGTGAAATATGATAATTTATGGTATTAGAAAATACATGAATTATTGAGTCATTGATGATGTATGGATTATTTAAGCATGATTATATAAAACTATATTTCTCTATTTAATTTAATTATTCACAAGAATCAAAACTACTCATAATCTTGATCCAAAAATAATAAACTAATGAATAAAATAATCAAAAAACACCCCTCTCCTCCACTATAAATATCACCCCTCACCACCCCTTCTCCTTGAAAATTATAAGCATTTAATATTTTCAATTTTCTACCCAATAAACTTCACAATTATCTCCCCCATGTCTATGATCATTTGGTCTCTCCAAAATACCAATCCCAAGCCCCTTAAGAAGGTTCTCAAGGAAAAGAATTCAAGAGGTGAAATCCTCTTTCGTTCTCTTTTAATTTATTTTAATTTATTTTATTTTATTATGCTATACTTATATACTCTATAAAAACATGAATTATAACTCTAGTATATTAAATATACTATAATTTTTTTCTAATGTAATATCCATCATCAAACCCCTTCTACTCTCCCTTTTCTAAAAATGAAAACATCATTCGTGATGTGTTGATTTACTGTCATCATGGATGATGCATTTTCATTTTTCATTAATGCATTAAAGACTAGTCATAAAACCATTATTATGGTTAAATTATATTTTATTATACATATTATAAGTTATATAATGTTCTAGAACTATTATATATATATAGTATTAATTAATAAAACAAAACTAGTTCATGATGATCGAAAAACGCAAAAAAATAATCTAAATGGTTATCATTAACATTTTATCTAATGAATCATCCTAATATCTAGAAACAAAATGATATATAAGACCATTTAATATTTTTTAATTTCATTAATAAGATATAATTTAAATTCTTTATAAATATTCCCATTTTACATGAACTTTCATACATGTATACTACTAAACCAATCATGAAAACCAAGGAAACAAACACTTCTAAACGACGAAATTGAATATTATAACTCATAAAAAGTCCATAAATGAGCTTAATAAATTTATAATAAATCAAATAAATATTTAAGATTTTATTACTTAAATTATTAATGAATATAATTTCATTATCCAAGACATTAATTACAAGTGTAGAACACTTTCTTACATAAGGTAAGGGACTTCATCTCAATCTCTATTTCATTAAGACTTAATTGGTATTGTTCACCTAATCATTTTTATGTGGTGTGTATAATTACATTTTACATATTATACCATAAATATAATTATCTTTATGGTATTCAATGTTTCATTTGATAAATATTACTTTTATGGGGTATACGATTTGACTGATTACAAAGTGGTAAGAGATTCTTTTTGAACCCCCATTTTACCTTCGGGTTTCATTTTCCATATCTTTACACCAATTTAATTATTATTTATTTTTATAAAATTCTTATAAATTAATTTTATATGTTTCAAACTTATGTATTCATATCAATTCATCAATCTTTTATGGGAAAATACAATTTGTTTAAGGTTTTCTTTTTAATTCCTACCGATAAGAAAGCTCGGTTTAAGGGAACTTCACAATTTATTACTCATTTTCAAGTACACTCCATAATCTTTTTTAAGCCACCAATATTTTACTAAAGTCACTCTTTTTATCCTAAAAATATATATTTATTCATTTCTAGTTTTATATAAACAATTATATTTTTTTCATTTAAAATAATCTTAAATATTTTCCCTCAAACCACACTAAAGTGGAACATTTCTAAAGTCTCGTAAAAAACTCTTTTTACATGTTTTAACTTAAGTTAGACATAATTTATCATGATCTCTTCCTATGACTGTACAATTATGATTTAAATCCATTCATTTATGTACACCATTATGACATTCCCTTTGGTTATGTCTTAGTCACCACTTATTCCTTATGTGTGGTGTATGTATACTTGTCTTTTATTTATGATCATCATTCATTGAAGATTTCATTAAATATCCATATTTATTGTATCATGTATATGATTATTTTCCTATCAATATAACATTGTTTTCATTAAATGATGTTATTGAATTGAATCTATGTATGAATAATGCTTTGGACTTATAGTTATGGGTGGGGCCTGGTTATAGATAGCCCCTCGATGCACTGAAAGGTCTCATGAGAAAAAAAATTAGTGAAAAATCCTTTGTGTTCGTTTCCAATAAGAATCAGATAGGTTTCTACCCACAGAATTAAACCATCTTTACTGTATAATGGTTCATGTGCGAGATACATGATGCCAAAAAATTAATCATTTTCTTCATTCAGTATTCATTCATTACTTTCCATGATATTTTAACTATAAAAAAATATATGGATGCATTTTCATTCTTAGTTTATTGATGGAATGTGTTTTTCAGTTATTTACCTTGACATAATGAATATTATTTATAGACTTTTCTTCACTTATTATTGATTCATGTAACCCTTACTAAGAATTTGATCTCACGCCTTTATTTTTTTTCCTTACCTAGGTTATGAAGATGTAATATTTGAATATGTGTCAAATAAGTAGTTAATTTTCATTTGTTATGTTTAATTTTTAATTACCAATTTAATGAGGGAACCATGTATGTATCTAGTGTTTCAATGCTATTAAACTGGTCAGTCCTTTTTGATTTTATCTCTTGTATCTATACCATTTTAATTAAATAACAACCAAATTTGGGATAATGTGGTAGGGGTTGTTATAAAAATAATGTATGTAATTTAATTTAATATACTTTAGCACCCATGATGCAAAAAAAACTTATTGTTCAACCACTTTATAATATATTTTAAAGGGTTCATCGAAAAATCTGGTCACTATAGTGATGCATGGGACAACATCAATTTCTTACCCATAGTTTTTTAGGGATGACTGCATAGATCTGATCACTGTAATTTCTCCCTTATAGTAATCTAACATAGAAGAACATCAACCATTGGAGGCACCTTCCTCCAATCAACAATTCATCATGGATTCAAAGACCAAAATTGAGAAGACCAAGCACCCCGACCACCGCATTAAATTATCCTCCACCATATGGTTTTTGTTTCCACATGATCCCCCTTATAAAAAATTCATAAGAAATAAATCAAGAAAAAAAACATTCACATGAAAGTAAAGAGTACAAAATACAATGTAAATAGAGATTACATGGTTCAAAAATTATGTCCTATATCCATGGGAGAATAGTTTCATCTATTCCATTTATAGAAAACATAGTACATGAGTTACAAGGAGAAACTATATATCGGTGATTTACCCATATAAATTAAATAAGACTCATAGAAACCATATTTAGTCATTTAATCTCCCCTTTTCTCCTTCTAATATCCATCCTTTTAGTTTTCTTCCACCACCTTTATCACTTCAGCCTCCGACACTTGATGCACCGAGGTGAGCTCCTTCTAAATACACATTCACATTTGGGACAAACCTTATAATATATTCAATAAATCATTATTATATTTTACTACACTCATGGACCAATCCCACTTATATACTGGTCCTAACCTATCATCCAATCATCACTTCTATATGTATTTCATGGATAAACTTTTGTTGGACTATACAACCTTTGTTTCCCTGTAGTATTCATTTAATAGACCTACAATAATTATTGAACATTTCACATTTCTTTTCACTCCAATTAAGTAATTTGATGATCATTTTTTTCCTCATCCATCAGGAAATCATTTCACATCTAGTCATTAGTGACTTCATGAAAGTCATGAACTTCCACACTCTACATCACCTACTTCAAACTTCTATTTGAATACCATAATTTTCCCCTTCAATCCACCTCACTACATATTATGAATCATGACCTACTACATGAGCACATGAATCGGATGAACTCTTCAATATTTTCATAATTGGGCTTCCATTATGCTTTATATACTAAACTCATTTATCCAACTATTGTCATTACTTCAAGTGAAATCACACTGTGTAACAGGATTTTTTGGACCTGAAATCATAGGCCCCCATAAAACTTCTATTCAACACAAATTTTTTCTTCTAGTGAACTAACCTTAGATACTTGAAATTAGACTTACATAGTGATGGTGTACTGTCTTCATCCAGGTTCTCCCAAGTGTTACTTCTGGTGATTAAACATTTGAAAATTCAACACTTGACTAGAAAAATAGTTCTCAATCCAAACCCAAAAAAACTCTAATTGAGAATTGTTTTCATAGGAGGAGTCCAATAATATAAAAATTAAATAATACTCTTATAGTCCAACCAAAGTCTCACCAATCAGTTTGCATTCACCCTCCTTCTATAGTAACCTCATATTTCTCCACTCCGTACTAATTCTGATCCTCTAGGCTCCCACAAAAAGAAATTACTCCTTCAACCTCTAGAACCATTATCTTATATTAAATTGAATACATGAAAATCTTATGAATGCCTCCATGGAATTTATCTAAAGAAAAGAGGAACCAAGTTTCCATCTTTTGGATTTATTAAATTTTTACAACAAGTTTTCTAGTTAACTAAGTCATTGGCTGCACTTTTTCAAACATATACTTTTGGGACTTTAACCCATTCCCATAAAACGTGAGATTTTAATGATGCATTGAACTATAGTGACATCTTAAAAACAAAGATCTATCCAAAACTCAAGAAAGTATGATTTCATCATCCTGATGAACATCTATTGAACTTCTGACCAATTCAACCGAGGCATTTGTGGTCCTTTTCTTCCACTGCATACAACCACATTTTTTAAACAATGAACATCCCGCCTTCATTATAGAGATACCTCTAATTTTATAAAGATATTTTTATGATCATTTTCACATATATGAAGGTTTTTCAATGAAATATGGACTAGGAAATTGAGGTTTCCTCTCTCTGAATTTAATGTTTCCAAAGTCAATATCAAATTTAGAATTTGTAGATGATTAAACAATAGTATCATCCTAAATATATTTCCAAAAAAATCCACTCCATGACATAAATTTAGGGAGTTCCAAGTCATAATTTTTGAATTAGGAAAACACAACTAGTAGTCTTATAAAACTTCACCTGATCTATCATCTCTCATCTTGTGGACCAACTTCAAATCCACTTGAACATGGTTATTTTCAATTTTTCAAAAACATTTAATTAAATTAAAATGAATATAATGGTAAAACCCACTAAAAATTGAACATTATTCATGGATACTAAAGATTTCAATCACTATCACTGAGTCCTAGAAAAACATTTCACAGCATATAATTTACATCTTTCCTCCTCCCTCACTCATGTGTGCTCATGAAAACCGTGACTCATACTCCATATTTCAATCATATGATCCTTTTAATGTAAAAATTTTTTCTGAACATATAATTATGGATCTTGAAACCCTGTACAGAAATTTCATCACTATGAATCCCCCCAGTGTGAATTCACATTCCCTTCCACAATTCCACCTATTTTACAACTAACCACATTCAATGAAGTAAGACTGGCCACACCACACCTTATTATTATGATAATAACTATTAAAACACTTGGTAATAATTTCTTAGTCACCCCCTCCCAGCTGCAAGTTTTTGAAACTACCTGAATTTAACCTCTTGGGAATATACTTTTTGATCTTATATTGATTAACCTTAGTTTGATAGACTTCCCAACTAAAAATTCCTTCCAGAAAAATGCATCATTTTTCTGATTAAAACCTTTAGAACAATCAGTGTGCCTATTTTTGTGTCCTTCTAATTCATTATCGATGCTTCTAGTTGACTTCTTTATCAAAAAACATTAAAAACCCACCATGAGAAGCAACACCAGCATCCTCTAAGATCTAAAACTTACATAATCAGATCATAAAATCAGGGATTCTCCCATTCAACACTTTCCAATAGAAACATTATATCCCACTAAATTCAGACAATATAAGGGTTCATCAACTTCCTTCATAATTTTAGTATAATTACATTAAGAACCAAAATATCACTCAATGAAAAGAACCCATTTCATGATGTATTAAATTTAATTAGACTTTAAATATCATATCAACATCATTGTACTTCCCCCATATTCTGGTGAAATTCTTCTAGTAACCTGATTGACCACTTGACCATGAGAAACCAACAGTCTTCCAAATAAGAACTGATTATCACCAACAATAGAATACACCTCAAGAAAACTATTGGTAAAGATAAATTTTGATATCCTATATTATATATAGTTATATTATTTTTATTTTGGTTATGCATTTTCAATTCCATTATAAACTTATCCACTAAATATTCTACTACTGCGTTTTTTATACCAAGCACTCCAACCAAACTCTAATACTACTTGTTGGTATTATACATAAAAATGAGAACATGATTTGATACCAATTGGTGTAGATGTGGGTGCATATAAACTCACAAGAATTTATCCCTTTAGATAATCCATCGCAGCAATGTATTAACCATTGGAATCACCTTCCTTTGATCAACCAACCCACATGACTTCATAGACCAGAACTGGGAAGGCCGATCACCCCAGTCACCACATTGTGTCATCCTACACCATATGGTTATATTCACCTCATTATCATCCTCCTATAAATTTCACAAGTGATAAATCACATGATAAACACACACATTCAATCCCAAAGTAAAAAAACACAATTCACACAAGGATTAACTGATCTAGACATTGTGTCTTATATTCATTGGATAACAGCGGTATATTTTACATTCATAAAAAAACATAGTACATGAATTAAAAGAAAAACAATGTACAAATTTCCTACCCATATATATAGAATACATTTCAATAAATCCATCTTCTATTCATTACATATCCCATATTCTCTTTCTATTCTTCAACCTTTTGACTTTCAGCCTCTAACTTCGGCACTTTAATCTTCGGCATATGGATGCACATAGGCACTCTCCTTCCAAAACCATATCTACCTTCAATTCAAACCCTATTAGATCATTTTTCATTATTATATTTTGCTTCAATCATATACCAATACCTATTATATGGTTATTCCAACCAATTATCCAGACAACATTTTTATCCATATTTCACATATGACCTTCCATTAGACTATGAAACTTCCATTTCCCGGTAGTATTTTTTGTATTGGCCACCAACTCCCAATAAAAATTTCAACCTTTTTATTTACACTAATGATTTTGATGATCATTTATTTGTTCATATTTCTAAGAAAATAATTCTATATCCTATTATCAGTGACTTTGTAAAAGTTTTGAACCTTTGTACTTTTCATAAACTACTCTGGACTTTTGTTCAACTACCAAAATCTACCCCTTCTATCCACCACACTATTATAAGTGAACTAAAATGAGAACCACTATATCATAGTGGTGCATATGATGTTGTGGTCTACAGGAGGCATCATTGTTTTCATGAAGACAATGCATGTGGTTTTCATGTTCCTTCCCACATAATTTTACTTCGGTTATGATCCATGAGATGGATATTTTTTCAATGGAGCACCTCATTAATTAAAGTTTTCAATTAATGAACAACAATAGACTATAACTTACAAGTTCCATGGAATGACACCTGATACATTATGTTGTGGATGACACTCTTCATTCAATGAAGAGCATCAAGGATGCCTATAAGGTGTTGTGATCTTTTCATGTTTGTAATAAGGGATATTGTTGATCTATAGTTGAAATCCGCTTCCTTATCATAGATTTTTTATCACCTTTGGTGTAGGAATTTTCACTCCTTTGGGAATATGAGATTCATTCGATTATGAACTAAGATTCTTTGGAAAATTTTCCCCCATTAGAGGTAGGAGGGATCCATATGCTAATCCTTATGATCATATTCAAATTTTATCTATCCAAGAATGATATAGAGGCTACAACACTGGCAATACAAGTGTGATTATAGTTTTTATGTATGCTATTTTTTGGGTAAATTTAGAAATTTTATTTTTGGGGATAGATCCTTTTGTGTTTTGGGTTCACTTCCACTACCAATGACCGTATGATGATCAAAAAAACTCATTATTGGTATTATAAAAAGTTTCTTTAAGGATTAATGTTTAATACATTTTTTAAAAAAAACAACCTTGTCAGTGAGGCATAGAACTACCCAGGGTAGTTCTTAGCTAGGATTCTTCAGAAACCACAGGAGGATACATGGGGTAGGATTATTTATGGTCTTTAAAAACACCTAGATCAATGGAACCATGTGGTAGTGAAAAGCATGGTTTACCTTTGATTTTTCCTTATATAAAGGTAAGACTACTTAACTTTATATGAGATTCCACTTGATGATGGCCTTCACCACATGAAGTGAAATGTCTTGTTTGACCATTTTATCAAGTTGTTTAATTTTGGATTACCTTTATGAAGAATTTATGTGTAATGGTAATATGTTGGTTACCTTTACATGAAGGATGAAAAATAGAAACCATTTAAAGACCACAGTGTAGTATAGGATATGGTGGTTCTTAAATAACATTAAAATTTTAGTTTGATCAATTTAAATTATATTTTATAAAAAATATATATATAATATATTTGTTAGGATTTTAAAATGGGATTTTTAAGACTTAATAAATATGAATAAGTTCATATTTGTGTCACAAGTTTAAATAAACAAATAAATTGTTTATTTATTAATAAAATTATATTATGAATTGAATTAGATTATTTATAAATTGTTTATAAATAATAGAGAAGATATTTTTGAATATTTATAAAAGTTTTTATATGTAATATTCCTTATGATTAGATTAATTGTAAAATTTTTACAATAATATTTATTTTTAAAAGGTTAATAAATTGATCTCATGTTTAAATATTTAAATTTTTTGCCCATTTGAAGTTTATTCTTACTTAATTCATGTTTAGTAAAAATTTTATGAAATATGAATAATGTGTATGATTAAATTTGTATGATAAATTTCTTCTAGGATATAGAGCTTGGCATTTTATTTTAGGTATGAATCCATAAAATTTAATTTTCTTCTACCTTGACCTCGGTTTGTAATTAAAGTTGTTAGCTTGAATTTAGTTATTGGGCAAAGTTTGTTTATATTGAGTGTTAGAGATATCATGAATTGAATTATCTCTTGATTAAAATCTCCCTCGGGATAGAGACTTGGGGTCAAACTACCTACCAGTCTGAAGGATTATTACTTATATATAAAGGTGAATAGGATTTTCTATCTATCACTTTGAACTTAATTCTATGAAGATTAAAAATCTCATATAAATCTATCCCATTACATGAAAATTACATCCACTATATATATATAATTCATTTAGATATATATGAATATGTTTTGGATTCTATTTTTTGGTGAGAAATACATACTATGGGTTTTGTAGAGATTTTCACATTAATATAGTATGAAAAAATAAATTTGGTGTTTGGAATAGGGATTCGAAAACTAAATCAATATAAGATTGCATACACAAAATGAATAAAACATGATAAGATAATGATTTAATAAGATGTAATATTTATGGATTAAATATGCATATTATGTACCTTGAATTAGTGGGATTATAAAATAAACACCCCTCAAATACTATGTGTGAGATTCCTTCTAAATTAGCACTTTTCAAATACTTGATCATCCAACTAAGTAGTTAATTATAAATATGATTTCCCCTATAATATCATGTTTAAGATAAGAAAGTAAAATGTGACTATGGATTATCTTATTGGGTGGGTCATGTTAAAGATGGGTTCCCCTGGATTATTTTTTATTAGCTTGTTTTTTATCATTTTCTTTGTGTTACACAATCCATGAAACCCTAATAGGATTATTTTTCCATAGGAATAGAGTTGAGTGTATCAATATGATAGATTTTGATAAAGAGTTATATGCTCTGTTATCCAAAATTCAAAACTGATTGGGATGATTCCCTACCTAAATAGCTAAGTAATGGGAAAGATACTAAAGTGGTCTGGAACTTAATGAAATATGGATCTTAGATAACTAAATGGATATGATATATGGGGTATTCATTTTTTGTGCGAGAACTATCAATAAAATACCTTAAAAATGTATAAAACATGATACTCACCCATTGATATGTCTTTTTTATAGATTATGGAATAATTAATAATTATCATATTGATATCATTAATAGATATGACCTATAATACCATAAGATATTGGTATCTAGGGTTGAGAAGAGTTATCAATGAGAAACATTTTGATCATTTTAAGGTGGATGTTATAGAGATTAATTCCACCAACTCTGACTCATAGGTATTTGATACCAGGTGTTTATTACACATTTGTGCTAACAAACACAAGCTCAGATATAGGATGGAATTGATGAAGGGTGAAGTATATATTTGTTTTGGTAATGGAGAAAGAGTTTATGTATTAGAATTTAGCACTTATGATCCAAGTCTACCCAGTGGATCATTTCTAGAATTGAATAAATATTATTATGTTCCCACCATAAATAGGAATTTTATTTCTGTGTCTTGTTTGGCCAATAAGAGGTTTTCATTCATTATCGAGAAAAAGTGTTGTTTTAAATATGAGAATTAAATGTTTTATAGAATTTGGAATATAATGAATGGTTTATATATTCTTAATATGAATAATTCAGTTTATGAGATTTAGAATAAGAATTTTGGATTTGATTTTAATCCCACCCACCTTTGGCATTATCGCCTCAGACATATAAAAAATAAACGAGTTAAAAGACTCTATAGAGATGGATTATTAGACACATTTGATTATGAATCATTTGAAACATGTGAATATTTTATTAATAGTAAAAGTGAAAAAGATACATTTTGGGGGAAAAGGTGAAAGGGTTAGTGGATTTTTTAATATCATACATAGTGATGTATATAGACCAATGAGTACGTAATAAACTAGTGGTTATAGGTACTTAATTACTATAACTGATAATTTAGTCGGTATGGTTATGTGTTTTTAATGAAAAATAGGTATGAAACTTTTAAAAAGTTTAAGGAGTTTTAGAATGAAGTATATAATCAACTAGGAAAGAGTATTAAGATTCTTCAGTCCAGTCAGGATGATGAATATTTAAGTTAAGAATTCATAAATCATCATTAAGATTAGGGATTTATTTTACTACTCTCTTCTCCAAGAACACTACAATGGAATGATGTGACTGGGAGGAGGAATTGGACCTTTTTAGACAAGTTATGATATATGATGAGTTTATGTGACCTTTATATTTAATTCTAGGGTCATGCACTAGAAACTACTACATTCTTACTAAATCGTGTTCTGTTTAAAGTATTTACAAAGACATTGTATGAGATATGGACTGAGAAACATCCCAAAATGAATTTCATGAGGATTTGGGTTTGTGGAGAACTTGTATGATTATTGGATTTTGATATTATTATCCCCAAATCAGATGATTTATTATTTTTTGGTTATCCCAAAGAAACTATTGGATATTATTTCTATAATACTACTAATCATGAAGCATTTTTTTCTCTAATTGGTATATTTCTTGAGAAAGAATATATAAATTGAGGGGTCGGTGTGAGGAAATTTGAACTTCAGGAATTTAAATACCAATAAATAGTAATTTTTCCTAAAATATAGGTTGAGATAGTTCCATAAAGATTTGCGGAATAAGAATTAGCCCAAGTTACACAATAACCTCAAAGGTCTGGAATTATTCATTAGTAACTTGAGAGATATGGATTTCTCATGGATAATAATGATGATGTAATATTTATATAATATGAACTTAATACATGTTGAGAGGCCATTGAGAGTTCTAATTCTAAGAAATGGATATAATCCATAGAATTTGAAATGGACTCCATGTACACTGACTAGGTTTGGAACTTGGTGGATCCACTTGAATGGGTAAAAATCATTGAGTTTAAGCGTGTTTTTTCATAAGAAAACTAACTTGGATGGTAGAGTTTCTACCTATAAATCACACCTTGTGGTGAAGGATTAAAAAATTCAAGGTATTGACTATGAAGAAACCTTTATCTAGTAGTGATGATCAAGTATATTCTAATTATGTTATCCATAATAGCTCATTATGTTTATAAGATATATTAAATGTATTTCAAAACAAATTTCCTTATCGATAATTTATCCAATGATATGTATATGATACAACGCAAAGGTTTTGAAGTTACAAATGAGTCTGTTAAGGTTTTTAAGTTTCAATATCCCATTTATGGACTAGAGAAAATTTCTTAAAGTTGGAATATCCATTTTTATGATGAATTAAAGGAGTTTAGTTTCATAAAAACAATTGTGATTCCTATATATATAAGTAGGTTAGTGTGAGTATAGTAGTGTTTTTAATATTGTATGTAGATGACATACTTCTTATCAAAAATAACATTCTGACACTTCATTCTAAAAATATATGGCTAAGTAAATATTTCTCAATTAAATACATAGTTGAAGTTTCCTACATACTTGGTATGAATATCTATATAGATATATCAAAGTGTTTTTGTGTACTGATTTGGAACACATATATTGGTAAAGTGAAAATTTGTTTAGCATTGAGAACTTCAAAAAGGTGTCTTTTTTAGTGTTTCATGGTATAAATATTAGGAAGATTTGGGATCCTTATAAAGAGTTAGAAAAGATTTATAGGATTCCTTATGTGTTCACCATATGATATATCATGCATTCCATGTTGTGTACTTGAACCAATATATCTTCTCCTTTGATCATAAATAGTAAATACCAATCCAATCCTGGTGCGAGTTACTAGATTTCTATTAAGAACATTATTAAGTACTTGAGAAGGACTAATGATGTGTCCTTTTACTTTGAAAGACAATATGATTTGTGTAAAAAAATGTTACATAGATGTGGGTTTTCAATATGACAAAGATGATAAGAAATATCAATCTAGATTCATGTTTTATTAAATAGTGGAGTTTTTATTTGGAATAATTCCAAAAAATCTACCATAGAAGACTTGAAAATATAGGTAAAACATATCATTGCATTAGATACTATGAAGGAATCAGTTTGGATAAAGAAGTTCATTATTGAGTATATATAGTTCCTAGCATTGACGGAGAAATTGAGCTATATTGTGACCACAATGGGGTTTCTGCTCAGGATAAGGAACCCTGGTCTCACCAAAGGACTAAAATCATCCTAAGAAAATACCAACTCATATAAGAGATAATTGAGAGGAGAGATGTAAAAAAAATTGTGGGGATACATTATATAATTTAGCATATTCGTTGATGAATTCATTACTGTAGAAACAACATGAGGTTCATGTAAAATATTTGGGTTTCAGTCACATGAGAGATTGGTTATAATGGTTATAAATGTATCCTGTCATTATAATAAATGTTGTATTCATTTATCATTTTTTTTATGTGTTTTTTAATCTATTTTACATGAATGGTTGAATGATAATGTCCCCAAAAAGTTCAACTTAGTCTTATCCCTAACTAATTATCATTAAAAAAATTTATAGGTTCTGATGATATGATAAGGTTATCTTGAATAGATTCTTATACTCATTATAAAGAGTTGTATTTGAGATATGAAGAATAGATTTATGAGGTAATGAGCAGTGAGTTATTACTTGGAATGGTTCATTAAAGTATATCCCATATAATATCATACAGTCATTGATATAATTAGGTGTGTATTCTTATTATCAATCCTTCTTACCTATAGTTGGTAAGATACCTAGCATGAGAACCACTGTACTTTGATAGCCTTATAACATGGGTCATAATATTAACTTAGATAATAAGGGGGTGGTTAGGTATATTGTTCATCATATCATCGGTTAGAGCACAATCATGATGGTATTTTTTCATGACTCATCCCTAACTGGGGCTCAAACTGAAACTACCCCAAGCCCACCTCCATAGGCCAAGGGTGGCGACATGTGCCAGAAGTCATATCCTAAATGGGAGGCCTTTTACTAAGTACCTGTATGAAAACACCTGAAAACCTCAATGTATAAGTGCATAAGAATAATAATAAAAAGATGCAATGGATATAAAGTAAACCAAGCATGAAAAGCTTCTAGGGTGTACAAAAGTATGACAGTGAAAACTGGAAAGTAAAGGGGGGAAATATACACCCAACCATAAATATGTACCAACCCCACAAAACTAGAAATTAAACTGCTAAGAGATTCCATATCATGATCTCCAAGATATGATCACCATACGTAGTCTCAATCTGTCATGACCTGTCCCTCGGGGCCCATGTCATGACTACCCCAAGCCCACCTCTCATAGTCCAGGGGCTGGAGACTAGCACCGAGTAGGCATATCCCAAACAAATGGAAACCATTTGCTTGATTACATGTATACACACAAACAACTCCAAGTCACAGATGTAGGAAGGTGAATACACTAAGTAAACAAACACAAGGTACGATTGTAGAAAGCTGAATGTAAATGGGGCCAGAATACAAACACAACTGAAACTGAAATATAAAATTACAAGTCTCTGGAACTCCTTCGTAGAAAACCCTACGTAAAGGGTAGGTACATAAATAGTTGTATGAAGTCACAGAATCATGTCTCTTCTGTCGGGTCACTCTAAACACCACCTGGCCTCGGTCCACCAAGGAATCCATCAAAACATCAATCGTCTGCACAAGACATGACACATGTGGGTGAAGCCAGTGTAGGGGTGAGTAAAACAGTACTCAGTAGGGACCCCAAACCACAAAGGTATACCAAAAAGAAACACACAAAGTAGACTACCAAAGAGTAAAAAAAGTGTAACCTCTAAGAAGTACTATCAAGAGAGTTACTAGATTCATCTCACACATGTATAACCTAAAGTGTAGAAAGCAATACTATCAGTCGTAATGCTAAACATCTTGTACTTTTGAGGTACTCATCCCCGATGAATCATTTTGGTATGCTAGGCCACTGAGGTCCTCTCGTCTGTAGGTACACTGAGGATTTCTCATCTACCAGGCCACTGAGTTTTATTTGTTTGTCGGTCCACTAAGGTCCTCTCATCTGCGGGGCCACTGAGGTCTGCTCATCTGCCAAGACACTGAGGTTCACTCGTCTACCGGCCCACTCAGGTCCACTCATTTTCCAGACCACTGAGGTCCACTCGTCTGTCAGGCCACTTAGTTCTTCTCATCTTCTAGGCCACTGAGGTCCACTCATTTTTTGGTCCACTGAGGTCTACTTGTCTATTGGGCCACTGAGGTCTGCTCGTCTCTTGGGCCACTAAGGTCTTCTCATATAACACTTGATTCCAGGAGAATATAATCCTCAATCCATCAGTTGTATTTCAAATTCCACTAAAACTCACATGGATTATTCGAAAAGGATCATCTCTTCACGAGAGTCCCAATGTCGTAAACATCTCGTCAATCAGATGCACGGTTTGGAAGTTATGCTCGTTTTACTTAAAAGGGGTAGGTCGGGGCTGAGTCCGGTCGGACCGACCCAACCCAGTCTGGTATGGCCCAAAGGCCAATCCCATTGGTCCTACTGGACCTGAACCACTGGGTCGAGGGTCCAGCCTACTGATCCACCCAACGGCCCAGTTCCCTTGGCTCGGTCCACTATAGAAGGCTGACTCGGTCTAGCCCGGGACGCGGCGATTGCTACGTCCGTTCGGAACCCACAGACCACCACATGCAATTCAATGGGTCTACTGCATAAATTTCTTGCATATTTTCCATGGGGTTCCTACTATGGTCTATCTGGATAGAGATTCTATGCCACAGGATATGACTCCTAGCCACGTATAACCGAGATGACACCTACCGCTTTTTGGCGGCCCCGATCCAACTCATGCAGTGGCTACCGCGGGTTCCACTGCCACCAAACTTCACATCAACAGCCTTTTCTGCCACTGAAACCCTCTGTCACCGCCACTGGCTGCTGAGTTGATGGTCTCCTAGTACCACCATATCCCGCAGCCTCCTACTGCAGGCTATCCTATAGTCGTGGTCCCTCCTAGACCACGGATTTTCGTCTCCATGAAGAGCGGGAAGAAGGTAGCGAAGAAGCACACACCAAGAACACAAAAAAAATGGACCATGACCCTTTTTTGTGTTGGAATGGTTTGTCCTTGTTAGGATTTTCAATGAATAATAGAAAACATTACATGAATCCATCTCCCTTAAATTTCCACAAGTCAAATCTCATCCCACAAAACACGCGATTAATCCACGGGTCAACCTGTTCGTGGGTTGATCTACGTCCATCATTAAAACCAAATAACATGGAAGGAATGAATTCACTTAGAATTAAAACCCTACCTAGAATTGGATCTCTCATCGATAAATAATAGAGTCACTCCACCATCGTTCTTCAATTCTTGATCTGCAACTCTTGTCGATGATGGGATTCTTTGAAGGGGAAGGAAGGAACTTGTGGCGATCCATCATTCATCATCATTCGTTGCTTGCCAGTGCCACTCCTCCAGAGCCTCAGATCCAATCCAAGATCGCTCCAATGATCCCATATATCTATTAAACAATTAAATGAAGGAAACACATTTCAGTTTTTCTATTACGCTGAGTCGCTGCATCGTTATGCTGTTTCATTTATGAAATAAAACAACATTTCTATTATGTTGAGTCACCATGTTGTTACGCTATTTCATTTATGAAATGAAATATCTGGCTCGATGTTGTGTTGAAACAAAAAAAATTTGGATTAAATAAACTTTATTAAGTTTATATTATTTTTCTTTAAAATGCCTAAAAATTAACTTTTACCCTTTGCCTGCACCGGTCGATGTTAGGCCCCACCTAAGGAAAGCATACCCTCAAGAGCTCATTGGTACTCTATTATTTGTAATCTGAGTTTCCATTTATGATTTATAAAGTTTAAAAAAAATATTTATTCAATTATTTTATTTATGGTCACATCCCAAAAACTATTTTCCATAGTTGGTCCACGTCGGCCAATGTTAGGCTCTGCCTAAGGAAAGAACGTCCTCACGAGCTCAATGGTGATCTCATATTTTCAATCTGAGTCACCGTTCATGAGTTATAAGGATTTGAAAAATAAAATAATTTTATTTAATTATTTTATTTATGGTTATGCCATTTTTGGGTTTTCTGGCTGGAGGCCCGTGCCGATTAAACCTAAGTTATTACTAGGGTAAAATCTCCATCCTAAATGCAATGGTGCCCTCATATTTCTGATCCAAGTACCCATTTAAGAGTTATTTCACGTTTTTAGAAAAATTTCTCACATGCGCTATTTAAAAACTTAACATTCTTCGACGGACTATTCCAGACACACCGAGCCTCGAAATTGCATTTTTTCTCAACGCCTGGTCTCAGAATTTTTCTAGGAATTTTCTAAAAGTAAAATCGGGAAAATATGAGTTATTAAACAATCACCCAGTATCCCTAAGCTTCTCTGAAGTCATCAATAACTTTTCTGTCATTTTCATAACACATGAAACATGCAGGAAAAGACCATTCATGGGTGAGTATATATATACCTAGTAGGACTCTGTGGAAGTTAAAAGGGAGAGTAGTAAGAGACACAATAGGAAAGAAAATACTATAGATAGAAAATATGATGCATCTCAACCCAAAGCAAGAGAAATATTAACATCATCTAAGAATAAGTGGCTCAACCTAGTGTTCATATGAACTACACATTGAGTATTTTCCACCTATAATAGGAGAGTGACCTCATCCAACCATGAGAAGCTAAAAACAGAAATCACGTGACATAACCCACATGTCTTAACAACCCATGGTATGAGAGTAATTGAATCCAAAGGTATGGATACATATGTGTGTTTTTTTTTGTGTGTGTGTGTGTGTGTGTCTATATATATATATATTCTTAGCAAAATATGCCCTGACGAGAGATAAAGGGGATCTCAATCTCATAGATCATCCCAGGAAAAAGAGTTTCCAACAGTTCCAGAAGTCCATAAACGATGCCCATCATCTCACACGTCTGACCATAATTAACTATGAGAAGGTCCACACTTCACCACTATGTTGCATAGCCGAGGGGGCACAAAATCCAAGTATAGGACCCTCTCCCTTATGCATCAAAGGGGTTTCACTCTATATATATCCGTAGAGGACCTTCTCCCAAGCTTATGGGGGTTCCACTCTAGTGTCGCAAGGACCCACACCCTATATGATAGGGGGTTCCACTTGATAAGTATCCATAGAGTACCCACACCCTGATGCACTAGGGGGCTCTACTCTAGTGTCATGATTACCCATACCTTATTCTATAGGGGGTTCCACTCAGTAAATAGAGGACTCTCACCCAAGATGATGGGGGGTTCCACTCTATAGGTTGAGGACCCACACCTTGGTGTGACAGGGGGTTCCACTCTAGTCATTGAGGACCTAATCCCTATTTGATAAGGGTGTTCTACTCAGTAGGTAGAGGAACCATTCCCAAGATGATGGGGGTTCCACTCTAGTGTATCTGATGATCTTCTTCCTACTCACTACCATCATCAAGCATCACCTAAATAATTTTCATTCCTAGAACATTTTACATCATATCCAAAAAGCCACAATAGAGGGAAACATCATGTTCTACATGGAAAAACACTTAGGATAGGTTACTCCTGGGCCAAAATTTGAGCTCAAACGGAGATACGGAAGATTGAAGTTTCCTCCAAAGGGGTCAAGGGGTACATGACATGTGAGGGGACCCACACGACATGTGGTCCCACTCCATCACCTGGTTGTGTCCCTGGAGGTACATGGCTCACCAACTATGTAGGGATACATGGTGTGTGGGGTAACTACACGTATTTCCCATGCCACTCGAGGTACCACCCATGTGATTGGTTATGTCCATGTATCCATATCATGTATGTGTACTCAAGTCGCGTCTGTGTACATTGGTACATGACATTCTTGGTTGTGACCATGCCCGTGTACTCTCAGATTACATGATGAATCTTCCAGCATGAGGTCACATAATGTGTGTGGGTCCCACATGGCATGTGACACTTATAATCCACCTAAACTCTATTTTCCACAGAAAGTGGCCAACATACCATGTGTTCTTTGAACTACATGGTGTGTAGTCATGATTTGTCTATAAATTAAAATCTTAACTTCGTGCTTAAAATCCATCCATTCCACCATAGATCTTGCCTCCACACCATCTATAATCTGTGGATCTTTTTTGGATCTTTTGTTTTCATCATTTTGATGTCCATAAATCGATTTATGTTAGTCTTTGGAGGTTCATCGCATGTTCTACACGCCTCTGGTCCTTTTGATATTGAATATTTGATCTTTGATCATCAAAAAATTACCCATGTCTCATAATATATCCATAAACACACCTGGTTTTTTTATCTATCCCATCATGTGGATTCATTGCAATTACAGGGGTCCAATTAGGCTTGGTACCACCTGGAAATGTCGAATTGGGACCACGGTGTCCAACCTATGAAGAAAACAAAGAAATTGAGGGGGAAAAGAACAAAAAAAATCGAATGTTTCCAAGAATTCATGGAAAAAGATCAAGAAAAGAGATATTAAAGGTTATAAAACCAAAGAATAATCAAATAAATCGGTATAAGGGCACATAAAAAGGCCACAATTGGTGCAGATCAAAGGTGGTGATTGTTATGCTCAATAAATTCAATCAAAATGAACATAATCCAAAAATTGAAGAGTCGTGCCTAGAGATTATATCACTCTTCATTAAAAAAACGTACTCACCAATGATATAAAGAAGTCGTTGTGTTCATTGTGCTTCGATCTTCTCTGATTTAGAGTTTTTTCATCGTCCGTGGTGATTCTGCCAATAGTAGGAGAGGAGGAGAATCTCTTGATGGTCCTAAGGTTATGAGGATAACCCTGGGAAAATTTCCATGATGATATATTTAAATGAAATATAAATTATTTTATTCAATTAAATTAATTAAATTAAACATTTAATTAATTCATTGAATGCACCTCCAATGGGTGAGATATCTGAACACCGTCCTCTAACCTATTTTAGGTCACACCTAGGGTAAACAATGTGTTCTAAAATCAACTGTTAGGTTCACTAGGTTAGATACCCTGAGAGGGGGGTGAATCAGGGTATGAAAGATTAAAACAACTGCCCCTATTGATCTTGTTTTTATGTTAATCGAAACTCTGTTCTCTCTCTTTCCTGTAGCAAAGTATAAATAGAAATTAAATCATGAATAGGGCACAAGAATTTTTACTTGTTTCAGCCTCACTAGGCTACGTCCAAGGAGCATACACTGGCGATGTTCCGATGTACCAAATCCACTAAAAGCGCACTGTTGTTTACAATGTTCGGAGTGAAATCACTGTCCCTCCTAGTTTATAACCACTCACAATATGAAATCTCATTTCTCTCTCAACTGAAGTGTGCTCACTGCTTCTTCCGAATATCCACTCACAGTTTAAAGACTTTTTGGTCCCTTTATTATCACAAATGAATTTATCTTTATATGTATATAGATGCTCTGTTGAAGTTCCACTTTCATCCATTGATGAATACAACTTTAACACGGGTGTAACGGGAAATATTCTAACTTTCCTGCAGCCCTAGAATGACTAGTGCGCTTTTCTAAGCCTGGTGCACTTCTCTATGCCTTGGAGCACTTCTCCAAGACTAGCACGCAAGTTTCACCTAACCAATTGTGCAACACTCCCTTCGCCAACTCAGAAATTGGGTGACTCACACCCTTTTACGCCCAAACCAATATTGGCACACAACTATCAACTGGTGCGCAACTTCTGAATAACCTTATACTTGTGCTCCCACACCATCACTTACACGGCCGAACCTACTTGTGTGACTAGAGCTCGAATTCTCTCTAATTGTTGAGCTCTCTAAAAATGAGGAGGTATGGACCTCTATTTATAGGCATTTTGACCACTTTGAGCACTACGTGCAAGTCTCCTCCTGGCGCACAAGTCGAGCTGCCCTAGTCTCTGTCGCCCTAGTCACCTTGCGCGCCAAAACCAAAACTTGGGAACCACTCTTTCCTTTGACATTTTTTGATTTTATGATCTTGAAAAACATATGGTGCGCAAGTTTTCAAGCCTCCAAGACACCGGTGTGCAATTCCATTTTCCAAAAACACTTTTCTCCATTTTTCAATTTTAAGGCCCAAAAATTTTGCAAACACTGGAAAACGACACCACCTTATATCTGTTCTTTTTTGTACCGCCTATAGATTATCCATTTCTTTTTTGAGGCTCTTATATCAATAATGGATTGTCAAAAATAGCTCTTGAACCTGGAAACTCACCATGAAAACCCTCCTTTTTCAACAAATTGAACATTGTGGTCTTCTTTGTTAACAAACACAACATGGAGGTCTGCTTTGTCAAAAAATGCAATCACCTCAAAAATGCTTCAATCATACCTTGGGGGATTTTTACCCAAAAATATTCCCCTTTGGGTTTGTTGACAACTCTTCTCATAAAATGATACCTCATTAACGCTTCAGCCACCAGTTTACTCTTGTGATTCTGATAGCGATCAAGGATTCACTCAACATATACTCTAAGCCCACATGACCAATGCTCGGTGTGAGAAACAATAGTAAATGAAAATTTCATCAATGAATCATGTCATTTCTGACACCAATTATTGATACCAAACTGATACCAATTATTGATCTATGGAAACCTTCTAACACCATTCCAACGCCACTCTTCTACTTTTATCACAATCCTCAACTGTCGTGATTTCTATTATTTTATCGATCACTTATAGCATCATCAGATTTAATACTCTCTTTCTTCACTTATTGGGTATTTTTTTGTCCAATCTAATCTCTGGTTGATCACTTTGAACACCACATACTCTCAACTTGGTGCTCCCCATATCATCTTCTTCACCTGTCTTGATAAACTCCCCCGGTCTCACTGCTTCACCTGTCAGCTTCTCCTCATGTCTTTAAAAAAGACATTGTCTTCCTTCTCTAGACTCTCTAGCCACAATTTATCCCTCTATAGGAGTCACTATTTTTCTCCCCCTTTTTCAATGAACCCAAAGGTCACTCATTTGTGGTCTGAAACATAGTAGAGAACACATATTAGTACAGTAAGAAAAACTCACCATACCTCAGAGAGAGGGGGTTTCCACATCCACACTCTTTCAAGTACGGGGAGTCGAATGAACTCCCAGAACCAGTCGATGCCTCTCGAGTGCTTCCTTGGGTAAGTCCTTCGTTAGAATATAAATAACCTATATCTCTATAGGAAAATACATTAACTTCATGATTCCCTGTTCAACCTTCTCCTTGATAAAATGATACTTTATCTCAATGTTCTTTGTCTGTGAGTGATGGATGGGATTTTTGCTAAGATTTATAGCACGTGAGTTATCACACTATATTCTAATTGGAGACTTCTCTTCAACTACCATATCATCAGGTTGCTGCTTCATCCATGATAATAGTGTGCATGCTTGAGTGGCGGCAATATACTCAGCTTCGACGGTGCTCAATGAAATGCAATCTTGCTTCTTGCTGAGTGGTCACGTTGTCATGACACGTCAAATTGATTATGATTTTAAGGTTGATTTACAGTCTAGAGAATACCCTATGTCATCTCTTAAGGATCATTGATAGGTTTTGAGTGTGTATTTTTAATAAGAAGAACAAAATAGGGGGGTGATTTTGTAAACAATTTTAAGAAATTAACTTAATGTAAAGAGTTATAAAGTTGAAAGAAAAAGTGGAATTTAAAAAATATGAGACAAATAATTGGTCATTGCTAAGTTAATAAAGCACTTGAAGAGTTCATTTTTCTCAATTGGTTGTTATGTTTTGTTGTAATTCTTTGGTTGGGGGATTACCAAGATCTTGGTTCCCCTCTTTCCTCTTAAAATGATGCACAAAGAACCACCCCTTGACACAACAATTGTGTTGTCAAGGTTTTGACCTTAAGTATATAATGAGGTCTACCAAATCATACTAAAATCTCATGTATGTGTGAGAGAAAGAGGATGATTGTGTTTTCCAATCGGAACAACCCAAGATTCCCACTTGAATCTCAACCCAATCGGTATTGAAATGAGAAATTTCTCACTTAATTAAACCAAATCAATGCATTCAGAAAAGAATCGTATAAAGATTAAACATAAGTAAAAAAATTACCACAAAAATTACACAAAACCAGTAGAATATAAGGTGCTATAACTCCCTCTTCAAGTGTGTATCTCTCTCGCAATGATCACCCATCGTTTAGCTCGACCTCGGGAGGAGGAGGAAGCTCGGGTGGAACTCATTCTTCATTATTGATCCCCCTATGAGGATAGGGACCTCCAGAACTTCAAGGATGAGGAGAAGACTCTTAGAGGACTCAAAAATGGAAGATCTTCACTTCTGGTTCGAACTCACAAATGTGGAGCCCAGGCTTCTATTTTATAGGAAAACGAGAAGGTATTTTTGAGAACACAGATTTCCTAAAACCACTTGTCACATGGGTTTTGACCTCTATACAGACTTATATCACTTTGAATAAAATAAAAAAGTCATATCCCCACCTCTTTACTATCTCCACCGAATGTTTGGAACCATTTGGACAAGTAGAGCCTGAGATATGGACAGATCACAGCACACAACTTTTGACTTCATGCAGATTCAGTGTGCTAGACAGATCAGGTCGGTTGGGCCCCCATATGGATGAAAGAGTCTTGTATTTCTTCATATTAAATGTATCCCAATAAATTTTGGACCATCCCACAATATTTCATCCCATTTGGATGCACGATTCAGTACTAGTGTGCGGATGAGTCCACTGGTGTGCATGGATCCTGCGCAGTTTGGCCCATTTTTCTTGGACATCATCATGGGCCCTCCAAATCACCTCCTACTGCAATGGAATCATCAAATAAAATAACATTTAATTTTTTAATAGTGATAAATAAAAAATAAATTATTCAAATATGGAATGTAATTTTTTATTATTTTTATATTTTTTAATATAAAACAAGTTTAGCATAGTGGTGTAAGGGTGAAAATGAAACAATGAATCACAGTGCGATCACACACCCACACCTAAACATTTTCACTCCTGAGCAAAGTTACATTTTCAGAAATTATGCATGTAGATATTTCCAAATTCATAAAGATTTAGCATTCAATGAAAATTTTATTCCGGATCAAAATGTGATCAAATAAAAAATCATACTGAGGAGTTATTCACAATGATCAAACAAAAGGATGTCTCAAAATTGTACCAATATGAAATTCTAGGAGTTGAATGATAAAAATTTTGAGAAAATAGTTCAAAAGATAACCAGTTCACTAATTCTCCATGTGTGTGTGTGACAACCATTCCATGCTATTCTTTTCACTTTTTATCGAGTAAATATAAGTTATTTTAAAAATTGTCTACTTATATGATTTTTTTACACCGAACCCGCCCTATATCCTTTGCAATAAAATTCCAAGACCCAGTCACTTAAGAATTCCCAGAAGTCAAACTATAAACTCCCAACCTAGATATCCCCAAATGTTGTACATTTAATCACTCCCCTCATTTATTAATTTTTCAAAAGTTACACTTGGAATAAATCTTACACTCTTCTCCCAACTCATGTTTGATCTCCTCACAACACTAATTGTAATAGTTATAACAATATTAAAGGTTGAGGAAGTGTGGTTTTTGACCTTCCCAATATAAAACCATTTTTTAGGGTGTACAGCAGTTAGATAATAGGTACACATGCATAGGTCAATCTGGTATAGTAATGAAATAGATCTAATAAGGAATGAATGTATGGAAAAATCATTTCGTAAAGTAAAGAAAAATCAACCTAACTTATATTTACCTTCCATTAAGTAATAAATTTTCACACATCATAGTTGTGTGAAAAAATGTGTGGAGAGATTAAATGACACAATTTTCCCTTAAACTATTCACAAAAAAAGGGCACCAATCTTATAAAATGTTTTAAATTGATACAACCATTTATATCATCGACAAACAACCAAATTTCAAAATAAAGTCAAACCAAATTATTGAATTCTTATAAAAATGCACATTTTATCATAATTTTTTTTTTTTTTGAAAGTTAAAACAACATGAAATATAGAAATTCCACATGAATTATCAATTACTTCCATGATTAAACAGGCATCATTTTCTATGATAAAGTGGGCATAAAAAAGTGATATTTCATCACAAAGGTGAGGGGGAGGGAAGGGAGGAAAGTAACAATACAATTCAGCAAGATAAAAAGAGGGGGGAAAAGATTATGAAGATTCCTAAATAACTTAGGAATATACCCACCCCCCCCCCACACCTAAAGTGTTCAGTGTCCTCACTATAATAAAAGAGAGTGTGTGAAGGAAGGATAAAACCTGGTGAGTTTTATTCATAGATTTCTTCTTGAACATGTAATTCCTCCATCAGGGACTCCAGAATGGATTCATGGAAGTGCTTCAGCCACTTCCCATTGACATTGAAGGTTTGCTTGGTTTCTTAATTTTGAACCTGGACAACACCAAATGGAGAGACATTAGTAATAGTGTATGGGCCAAACCAGTGAGAACAAATCTCACCTAGATGAAACTTCAGCCTTGCATTGTAAAGGAGGACCTTCTACACAATGTGGAATTGGCGATGAAGGATAAGATGGTTTTGGGTAGCCTTGGTTCACTCTTTATAAATCCTGGAGTTCTCATATGCATCTATTCTCATTTCCTCCACCCCCTAAATCTGTAACTTCCTTTGAGTACCTTCACCAGAAATATTATAATTGCATTGTTTGATGGCCTAGTATGCTCGGTGCTCAATATAAATAGGGAGGTGACAACTCTTTCCAAACACTAGCTGATATGGTGACATACCAACGGGGGTTTTGAAAGTAGTACGGTAAGACCATAATGAATCATCAAGTCTAAGACTCTAATATTTTCTATTGGGTTGAACCATTTTTTCAAGAATTTATTTTACCTCTCTATTTGACACCTCAGGTTGACCATTGGTCTATGGGTGATAATAAGTAGACACTTGATGACCGACCCCATACCAACGCAAAAGTTATTTCATTTTTCGGTTGCAAAAATGAGAACCCTATTCACTGATGATGAACCTAGGTAATCCAAAACTATAAAAGATTTGGGTTCTCAAAAATTCTAAAACTACCTTAGAATAATCAGTCCTTGTAGCTCATGCCTCTACCCATTTTTGACACGTAATTAACTGCCATAAGAATGTACAAGTTTACAAAGGAATTGGGAAATGTCTCCATAAATTCAATACCCCAGACATCAAAAATTTCATGAAAGAGAAATGATTGTTTTTTCATTTCATTTCTTTTAGAAACATTACCTATTCTTTGACAATGAGGACAAGATTTACAAAAATCATGGGCATCCCGAAAAATTGTTGTCCAAAAGAGAGCAAAATCAAGGATTTTGCGAGTAGTCCATTGGGGACCAAAGTGAACCCCATAATCAAGAGTGTGGAAGAATCTAAGGGTGTACTAAAAATCGCTATCGGGGACACAAAGCCTAAGGACTTGATCACTGCATGTGCGCCAGAGGTAGGGGTCATCCCAAATGTACCAATGGGACTCATGTTTTAGATGACTGGCTTGGTTATTGTTGAAATCAGTAGGAGTGAAAGATGCTACCAAATAATTTATAATTTTGGCATACCAAGGAATAGTATCTTGCACTCGGTATAATTGCTCATTAAGAAACATTTCATTTATGGGAATACAGTGGGATGAGTCAATGTCTAAGGATGGGTGGGTCCTACTGATATGGTCATCCATCACATTCTCTGCTCCTTTTTTATCTCTAATTTCTAAATTGAATTCCTAAAGAAGGAGCATCTGGTGAATGAGACGTGGTTTGGATTCTAGTTTCTTAAGGAGATGCTGAAGGGCTGCATGGTCTGAGAACAAAATGACTTTGGACCCTAAAAGGTATGACCTGAATTTGTCCAAGGCAAACACAATGGCAAGGAATTATTTTTTAGTTATGGTGTAGTTTGCTTGGGTAGGTTCCAAAGTACATAAGGCATAGGCAATGACATGTGGAGCTCGATCGAACCATGGTGATAAGACTGCCCCAACTTCATAGTTAGAGGTGTCACACATGAGCTCAAATAGTAAATCCTGCCAAGGTGGTTGGATTACCGGGGGTGACATAAGACTCCATTTTAACTTATAAAAATATTCCTCACATTCATTATAAAAAAAAAATTCCTTTTCTTTTGGGAGTAACCAGGATTTTACTAAAGTCACGAATGAAACAACGGTAAAATACAACATGACCTAGGAAAGACCACACATCCCGTACATTTTTAGGGAATGGTAGCAAAGAAATGTCATCCAATTTTGATTTATCTACTTGGATACCATCCCCATAAATGATATGTCCCAAAACTATACATTGTCTCACCATGAAATGGAATTTCTTATAATTTAATATGAGATTATTTTCAATACATCGACATAGTACTAAATAAATACTACTCAAATATTCATAAAAAGAAGAGCCATAAATAGTGAAATCATCCATGAATACTTCCATGCAATTCTCTAGGAAATATAAAAAAATACTAACCATACATCGCTGGAAAGTACTCGGAGCATTGTACAGACCAAATGGCATCCTTCTATAGGAAAATGTGCCAAAGGGGAAAGTGAAGGTCATCTTTTCCTAGTCCTCAGGGGCAATATGGATTTTAAAGTATCTAGAATACCCATCAAGGAAATAGTAGTGGGACTTACCCACTAGCCTCTCAAGAATTTGGTCAATGAATACAAAAGGGAAATGACCATTCCTTGTGTGTTGGTTTAGTCAATGATAGTCTATACAAACATCCCAACTATTATGCACATGAATTGGAACCAATTCATTATTTTCATTTTTGATTAATGTAAGGTCAGTTTTTTAGGAACTACTTGAATGAGACTGACCCATTGGCTATCAAAGATGGGGTAAATGATTCCAGTAGCCAATAATTTTGTTACCTCCTTTTTCACAACTTCTATGAGGTTTGGGTTTAGTCGACGTTGTGCCTGCCTCACTAGTTCAGCCTCATCATTTAATAAAATATGATGTGTGAAAATTGATGGGATAATACCAAGAATTTCAGCAAGTGTCCATCCAAATGCTTGTTTATACTCCCTCAAAATTTCAAGTAGTCGCAATTCATGCTCAAGAGGGAGTGAACTAGAAATGATAATGGGAAACTTGTTTCCATTCTCAAGATATGAATATTTTAAATCTTTAAGAAGTTATTTTAGTTCCAATTCAGGTGGATTTTGTATTGATGGGATTATGTGTGAAAGTAAGAGGTCACTGATCTCATCTAACTGCTCAATGGTATCATCCTCAGATGAGGAATGAGCTTTTACAAGCTTATTAGTATCATCAATGGTCATTGGATCCTCAGTGTTCAATAAATCATCAATTAATAAAAATTCATGACAGTTTTCTAGACCACTACTACAATAAATTCATAATTCATTACCAAGAATTTCAATCAAGGATGAAAACTCAGAAAGGGGATTGGGGGAATGGAAAGAAGTGTTTTTAGGGTAAGGGAGTACATCAATTGAATTTACTGAGAGAGAAGATTGTTCTTATGAGGGGTGCTTCATGGAATCAAGGATGTTAGAATGGATTATATCACCACCAAATTCCATAGATAATTTACCATTATAGACATTAATTATGGTTTTGGAGGTTTTCAAGAAAGGTCTTCCCAATATAATTGGGGTGTGTCCATTCATCCTATCATCTTCCATTTTAAGAACATAAAATCAGCAGGAAAAATTAAATTTTGAACCCTCACAAGAACATCCTCTAACACACCAGAAGGGTGTGATGTAATCTGATTTTCTAGCTGAATGACTATTCCAGTGGGCTTTAGTTCACCGACCTACAATGAAGAGTAAATTAAGTATGGAATCACATTAATAGAGGCCCCCAAATCAAGCATAGAATTAGAAAAATAATACTCCCCTGTGGTGCATGGAATTGAGAAGGTTCCACGATCATTGCATTTGGTAGGAAGTGATGGTTATATCAATGTTGAGACATTCCTCCCCAAGCTTACCTTCTCATCACCACGAAGTCTTCTTCGATGTGTACACATATTAGAATTTGCTTCACGGCATCAATCAAAGGAATGTTAACCTGCACTTTTTTAAAAGTTTCCAATATTTTCTTATCAATTTCAATTTCCTTTTGTTTTCTGGGTTGGGTGTCCCTTTGGGTAAATGGAAGAGGAACGGTTTGGATATGAGACTCATCAACATACACACTCTTTCCTTTGGAAGGACTTCTCTCAGGACAAGGATTTTTTTCTCTTAGACCATTTTTAGCAGTGTTTGGGATGGTGGTTTCCTCAGGAGGGGATGACTCTATTGGAGGGGTCATTTGGATTTTAAGATGAGTTCCACTCCTAAGGGTGATGGAACTAACATTTCCTTTATCCTTAGGGTTAACTAATAGTTGAGAGAGTAGTTTACCTGGCCCATGACTTTGAATTTCCCCCACCTAGTTATCTAGTTAGCCTAATTGGGTTTTGAAGTCTTTTTTGGATGCCTGGTTGGTTTTCTGGAATTGGAGATTGTTGGCAGCCATTTGTTTCATCATATCATCTAGGCTAGGATCAGGTTTTGGAGGGGGTTGTTGGAAAGGCCTTTGGGGTGGTTGAAGATTTCTGGGTGGTGTTGGTAGATGACTACTCTTCTCTTGTTGGTTCTTTGTTTAATGAGGCTGGTTTGAATACCCCCTTACTTATAATCTTGGTTTTCTTTCTACCCAGAGTTGGATGGATAGTATGGTTCTTTCCTAAATGGTTGGTTATAGGGGCGTCCTGAGAAGATTTCCTCACAACTCTCAGAAGTTTCTCTCAAATGGGGGCATTGTTCAGAATAATGGGTGTCATAAGATTAGATTCCACAATGGATGGGAGGAGGAGATTGATATTTCCCTTGTGAGAGAGTAAGTTGTCGTAAAAGGGTACTTACCTCTTCAAACTTCGTGTCCACCTTTTTCTCGAATTCAATACTTTTCACCTCATGGAAACCTTGAATGGGTACATTGGACCTTGAACCAAATTGTTTAGTGTTTTGCTACATGTTCTCAATTAAGGTCCTTGCAGCAATTTGGGGTCCTATCTACCAGTGCACCACCTGTAGCAGCATCAATCATGTTTCTATCAATGGGATTAAACCTTCATAAAAAAATTTATTAAAAGTTGGTCACTTTTTTAGTGGTTTGGAAAAATTGAACATAATATTTTAAATATTTCACAATATTCATGAAGTTTTTCCCCTTTATATTGTATTATACCACATATTTTCTTCCTTATTGTTGCAGTTCGAGAGGCTGGGAAATATTTTTCAAGAAAAATGCATTTAATGTCTGCCCAGCCTCTTATTGGGGAATTAACATAATATAACCAATATTTTTTATATATCTTCTAAAGAAAATGGGAATGAACTAAGATTTACTTGTTCTTCATCCACATTAGCAGGTTTTAATGTTGAAAAAATAGTATGAAAGTCTTTTAAATTCTTGTGTGGATCTTCTCCAGAGAGTTCATGGAATCTTGGTAATAAATGAATTAGACCAGATTTTAGTTCAAAATTGGGTGCCTCACCTTTCATTTGAATGTATGTGGGTTGGATATCAACATCAGGTGAGGTTAGTTATTTTAATGTCCATTTATTTTCAGTCATTTTATGAAATTTTAATTTAGTTTGTATGTTGGTTCCAGAAGAATAAGATGAAGGATCAAGAAGAGTGTTGTTGTCTTGTGTGTCCTCCTTCCAAGGGTTGTCTTATGCATCTCGGGATCACTGACATAAGATCCTCTCTGGTTTGGGTTTTAAAGGTGGTAAATTTCCCAGATTAGAATGTGTCATGCACAAAACCTACATACTAAATAAATCATAACACAAAAATATAGGTAAAGTTATAAGATAAAACAAATAAATATTCACAAAATTGATAAAAAACTTATCAAAAAAACGCACTAAAAACCAAAGTGCTCCCCAGCAGCGGCACCAAAATTTCGACACGTTGTCATGACGTGTCAAATTGATTATGTTTTTAAGGTTTATTTATAGTCTAGGGAAGACCCTAGGTCATCTATCAAGGATAATTGATAGGTTTTTATTGTGTATTTTTAATAATAAGAACAAAAGAGGGGGTGATTTTGTAAACAATTTTAAGAAAGTAACTTAACATAAATAGTTGTAAAGTTCAAAGAAAAAGTGGATTTTGAAAAATATGATATAAATAAGTGATAATTTCTAAGTTACTATAGAACTTGAAGAGTTCCTTGTTCTCAATTGGTTGTTAGGTTTTGTTGTAATCCTTTGGTTGTGGGATGACCAAGATCTTGGTTCCCCTCTTTCCTCTTAAAATGGTGCACAAAGAACCACCCCTTGACACAACAATCATGTTGTCAAGGTTTGGACCTCAAGAATATAATGAGGTATACCAAATCATACTGAAATCTCATGTATGTGTGAGAGAAAGAGGATGCTTTTGTTGTCCAATCGGAACAACCCAAGATTCCCACTTGAATATCAACCCAATCGGTATTGAAATGAGAAATATTTCACTTAATTAAACAAAATCAATGCATTCAGAGGAGAAAAATATAAATATTAAGAATAAGTGAAATAATTCACACATAATTTATACAAAACTAGTAGAATATAAGTTTCTAGAACTCCCTATTCAAGTGTGTAGCTCCCTCGTAATGATCACTCACAGTTTAGCTCGACATTAGGAGGAGGAGGAAGATCGGGTGAAACTCCTTCTTCATTATTGATCCCCCTATGAGGATAGGGGCCTCCAGAACTTCAAGTATGAGTAGGAGACTCTTCTAGGGCTCAAAAATTTTAGAGCTTCACTTCTGGTTCTAACCCACAAATGGGGAGCCCAAGGTGTCATTTTATACGAAAATGGGAAGGTGGTTTTGAGCACACTGATTTCTTAAAACAACTTGTCACATGGGTTTCAACCTCCAGACAGCCTTATCTTGATTTTTAGAAAATAAAAAAGTTTTATCCCCACCTATTTCCTATCTCCAACGAAATTTTGGCACTATTTGGACAAGTAGAATCTGTTATATGGAGAGATCACAGCACACCACTTTTTACTTCATTCAAATTCGGTGTGATGTAAAGATAAGGTTTTTTGAGCCACCATATGGACGAATGAGTCTTGGTTTTCTTCATATTAAATGTATACCAATTAATTTTGGACCATCATGCAAAATTTCAGCCCATTTGGATTCATGTTTCAGTAGAATTGTGTGGATGAGTCCACTGGTGTGCATAGATCCAGCACAGTTTGGACCATTTATCTTGGACATCATCATTAGACCTCCAAATCACCTCCTACTGAAATGGAATCATAAAAACAAGTAAAATTTCCCTTTTAAAAGTGATAAATACAAAATAAATTATTCAAACATGGAATGCAATTTGTTATTTTTATATAATTTTCAATATAAAACAAGTTTAGCACAGCAGTGTAAGGGTGAAAATGAAACAGTGGATCATGGTATGATCACTGAGCCAATAAATACACAGACCACCAAGATAGAATTCACCTCATGACGTTGATTTCCTATCATCCACTGAACTGGCCCAATCTGAATTAGTATATCCCAATAACTCTGAATGATATTTTTCATTATATACCAAACTGAAATCCAATGTGCCCTTGATATACCGATGTACTCTTTTCACTGCAAGCATATGGATTTCCTTGGGATTACTTTGATATATCATTGCTTGACATGTGGAGAATACAATGTCAGGCCTTGTCACGGTCAAGTACAATAAACTTCCAACAATTTTTCTATATTCTGTGATATTAGCTGCCTTGCCTTCATCATATTTTGACAGTTTCATCTAGGTAGTAACCAAAGTCTTCATTTACTTGGAATTTTCCATCCCAAATCTCCTCAGAACCTCCTTGGAATATTTTTATTGAGAGATAAATGTGCCATTCCTTCCTTGTGTTACCTTTAAAACAAGGAAAAATGTCAGCTCTCTAATCATTGACATTTCAAACTCACTTTTCATGAATTCAGAAAACTGTCTACACTAAGCTTCATCTGATTCACCAAAAATTATGTCATCGACATAAACCAGCACCATCATCCTTTAACTACTATCATTTTTGAAATAGATATTATAATAAAATACAGCAAGATGGAAACCAAGCCTCTTCAAATATTGATCTAGCCTTGAGTACCATGCTCTTGGTGCTTGTTTCAGTCCATATAATGCCTTTTTTAGTCAAAAGACCTTGTTCTCATCCTTATGAATGAGAAAACCATCTAGTTTCACAATATACACTTCTTCCTCCAGAACCCCATTTAAGATTGAAAATTTGACTTCCATATAGAACACGTTTAACTTAAATTGCACTATAATGGCTAGGAATAATCTGATTGTCTCCAGCCTTGAAACTGGTGAAAATGTCTCATCAACATTTATTCCCTCTATCTGGGAGTATTCTTTGCACACTAATCATGATTTGTTTTGAATCACTATGCCATATTCATTCATCTTGTTGTGATAGACCCATTTATTTCTGATGAAATTCTTATCTACTGTCCTCGAAACAATCTCCCAAGTCTGATTCTTCTCAATTTGATCCAGCTCTTCATTCATAGCCTAAACCTAATTTTTATCTTTAGCTACATCAGAAAAGCATTTAGGATCCACCTAAGATAAGAAATATGTCTGCTATAGTGATTTAATTCTTCTTGTCTGAATTGGAGATTATTGATCACCAATGATATTATGCATGTCCATTTCAGCTCGAATTCTTGGATTCTGTGTAGATATGGATTTTACTTCCTCATGCTCATCATTGGTATATTCTTCTAAATCATCACCAGCCACTTCTTCTCTCCTTGAATTTATTTCCTTCTCATCACTTTCATCAAGAAATTTTTTATTATTCTGTTGAATATTCTCTTCGTTTTCCACAATAGTGACATCATTTCTCTCAACTACCATTCCCATCCTTTTATTAAATCATTTATATGCTTTTATTTTTCCTGAGTATCCAAGGAATGTTCCCTCATCTCCACATGACTCAAATCAATTGTGTTTTTCTTTGTTGAGTATAAATAACTTAATTACAAATATTTGAAAGTACTTTACCATTGGATTATTCCTATATCACATCTCATACAGAGTCTTTCCATCTTTCGGAAACAAAAAATCCCTGTTAGAAATGTAGACCGACGTCAATACTACTTTCTTTCAAAATATATCTAGTAGGTATTTTCTATAAGAATTGTTCTGACCATGTTGTTAATGATCCGATTTCTCCTTTAAACCACTCCATTTTGATGGGGAGTTCTTACTAAAGAAATTTGATGTCTTATCCCATGTTTCTTGAGATAATCTTCCACTTTATTGTTTGTGAATTCCATACCATTGTCAGTATGAAACTTCATAATTTTATACCAAATCATCCTTTCATATTCCCTATAATATTGTTTTAGGCAACTGAACACATCGAACTTATGGGAAATGATGAATACCCATGCAATTCTACTATAATCGTCAATGAAAATAACGTAATACCTCTTCCTGTCAATGGATCTTAGTGATATAGTTCCACAAACATCATCATGTACCAATTCAATCACTCTTGTTGAATTCTTTTCCTTTGCTTTGTACATCTTTTTAATGATCTTACCTTGTTGAAGAGAATTGAATGTATGTGTACGATCACATGATAGATTATGGAGGTCTCTAGCTACATCACATTTCACTAGATCTTCTAGGGATGGTTGGCATAGATGACCAAGTCGTTTATGTCATAGCTTGTTTTCTTCTTCTCTGGATAGAAAGCACACATCTTCTTCTCCACTTACCATGTAAATATTTCCCTTTGTCCTTTTTTCCTATAGGATCACTATATCATCTCTTCCCTTTATGACACACATCTTCTTGGTAAACTGTATAGAATACCCTGAGTCACACAGTTGACTGACGATGAGAAAATTGTGACTGAGACCTTCTACAACCAATAAATCTTCTCGTCTTATTTCTTTTCCCCTAAACCTAGCCTTTCCCGATCCAATTATCTTCAGGCCTTCATCATTTCCAAACTTTACAACTCCTTCTTTGTTATATTTTATGCCTTTGACCAGATCATTATTGACGGTCATGTGAGATGTGCAACCACTTTCAAGGATCCATAAACCAGAATGATCTAATTATTTAAGGAAAATTTTAGTAATAACTGACTTCTCTTCTCTCTTCTTCTTGGTCCATATTTTTGTCTTCACACTCAAAACAGATTGAGACTTCTGGTCTTTCTCAGAGTATGATGGACCAGCTTCATCTTCAAAAACTGAAAATCTATTTTTCATTTTCAACTCACCTGTTGGTTCATTGATTTTCTACTTATGAACACTTTGATTATACTTTGGAACACTCCTTTGTATGGTCGATGTACAGTATCTATCCATGTGACCAAATCCTCCGCACCAAAAATAGTGTCCTTCAAAATATGTTCTAGAGAACCATTCTTTGTTTGACCTCTACCTCTGTTCTTATTCCCTTCGGTATCTTCTGAATATAGAACACACATTTTGTGAGTGTCCCATCTTTCCACATCAATAACACCTGATGAAAGGCACATTCCTGTGTGTCACTTATGTACTGCCAGTAGTTCCTTTGGTTCCTTGAATTTTTTTATTCTTCTTTATACCTACATCAATTTTCATTCTTAGAATGGGTGCTTAAGGTATGAATTCAACCCTGACTACTTTCTATTTATGATCAAGAACCAAATCATCTTTAACATCTAATCTCGATTGATACTTCTTTCCTACTAAATACTAGGCTCATCTTTCATATTTTCAGTCTTCTAAATGATCTTATTTATTGAAAACGTGCTGGGAATCATAAGTTTTTCTTGGTCCTTAATTTTTTTTCACAGACCGACAACTTATCCCTCAAGTTCATCGATACGCTTGTTTTTATCTTTCATTGTGTTATTCAATCCATCTATCTCCCTTTTCTGTTCTTCAATCTTGATTTTATACTAACTAACTGATTCTAAGTCCTCTGGTGTTGATGAATTGAGTTTTTCAATTTCTTCCATCAACTCATACTTCTATTTTTCTTGCTGTTGCATATAGAGTTTGGCATCATGAACAAATTTTTTGTCTTTCTTTGTTTTAGCTCTCCAAACATCTATCTCTTCAAGATCAGCCTCTAACTCATCTTTCATATCAAGTCTTCCTTCAACTTCTTCTTTATAATAAATTTCAATTTATTCCTTTTTCTAAGTACTATCGACAACTTCCACCATATAATTTTCTCCACGATCTTTACAGTTATTTATCTCTTCAACCTCCTCAACCTCAGACTCATCTGAAATGTCACATTATTGTGAAAAAAGATTCTTCTTCTTAAAGAAATTTCTCTTGAACTATTTCTTGCCTTTCACATAGGTTGAATACTTCTTCTTTGGAATTTTTATTTCATCATATTCATCTTATTGAAACTTCTTGGGGCACCTTTCTGCAAGATGACCAAATTTTTCACATCTAAAGCAAGAAATTAGAATTTTTCCTTTGAACTTTCCTTTTCCTCTTTGGAGATTAGAGGAAAGGAACGACATCACCTTTTCTATATCTTCTTCTTCATAATAATCTTCAATGGTGATCTTCTTCATGGCCTTGAATTCCACCTCTTTAGATTTCCCTTTTTCCACAGCATCGTTGTCATCATTTGTCATTTCATATGCAACAAGAGTGTTGTGCAGCTTATCCAATGTCATCTCTTTTGAGTCTTTATCTTCCAAAACTAATAATTTCATATTGAACCAAGGTGGAAGTTTCCCCAGGATGCACTTAATAATCTTTATATCTTTAATGACTTCACCAAGACCTCGCATGTCTTCCACTACAACATTTACCCTATCAAAGAATGCATCAATAGACTCATTCAGGTTCATTCTCAAATCCTCATATTTGTTCCACAGAACTTGTAGCTTCACTTCTCTGACCTTTGAATCTCCTTCATATATATTTAGTAGCTTTTCCCACATGGAATGTTAAGTTTTGCATGACATCACCTTCGTATAGATAGCATTGGATAGGGCTCCCCCTAAAGCATTGATTCACTTGGAGTTAGCATCCAATTATCTTCGCTTGGATTTTGATAACCCACTGTTAATATCAGTTTTTATTCCATGCATTACTGCTGTAAACACATCCATTCCCAAATATCATAAGTAGTGTTGCATTTGATTCTTCCATAACTGAAAATTGTTCCCATCGAAGATCAAATCCCTTTTGATTGGTGACCTCCATTTGAGAGAGAACCACTAATATTAACCTCTCATATGATACCAATTGTTAGGTATGCTCGGTTAGATACCCTGATAGGGGGGTGAATTGGGGTGTGATAGATTAAAACAACATCCCCTATTGATCTTTTTTTACTCTTAAGAAAAACTCTCTTCTCTCTCTTTCCTGTAGCAAAGTATTAACAGAAATTAAATCATGCACAGGACATAGAAATTTTTACTTGGTTCACCCTCACTGGGCTACGTTCAAGGAGTATACACCAGCAATGTGTCAATGTACTGAATCCACTAAAAGAGTACTCTTGTTTACAATGTTTGGAGTGAACTCATTGTCCCTCTTATTTTACAACCACTCACAATATGAAAGCTCACTGCTCTCTTCAAAATATCCACTCATAGTTTAAAGACTTTTTGGTCCCTTAATTATCACAAATGAATGCATATTTTTCTGTATGTAGATGCTCTGTTGAAGTTCCACTTTTAACCACTGATGAATACAACTTTACCATGGGTGTACCAGGCAATCTTCTGACTTTCACGCTTCCCTATAATGACCGGCGCGCTTCTCCAAGACTTGCGTGATTCTCTATGCCTTTGTGTGATTCTCCAAGACTGGCATGAAAGTGTCACCTAAACACTTTCTCAACACTCCCTTCGCAAACTCAAAACTTTGGCGACTCACACCCTTTTAAGCCCAAACCAATATTGACATGCAACTATCAACTGGCGTGTAACTTCTGAATAACCTTATACTTGAGCGCCCACACCACCACTTGCACGACTGAACCTACTTGCGTGACTGGAGCTCAAATTCTCTCTAACTGGTGACATCTCTAAAAATGAGGAGGGTTAGACTTCTATTTATAGGAATTTTGACCACCTTGAGCACCGCGCGCAAGTCTCCTCCCGACGTGCAAGTCCAGCCGCCCTAGTCTCTGTCACCCTAGTCACCTTGCGCGCCCAAACCAAAACTTGGGCACCCCTCTTTCCTTTGACATTTTTTGATGTTCTGATCTTGAAAAAAATATGGCATGAAAGTTTTCAAGCCTCCAAGGCACTGGTGTGCAATTCCCTTTTCCAAAAACACTTTTCTCTATTTGTCGATTTTAAGGCCCAAAAATTTAGCAAACACTGGAAAACGACACCACCTTATATCTGTTCTTTTTTTACTACCTCCAGATTATCCATTCCTTTGTCGAGGCTCTTCTATCAATCATGGATTATCAAAAACAGCTCTTGAACCTGAAAACTCACCATGAAAACCCTCATTTTTTCAACAAATTGAACATCATGGTCTTCTTTGTTAACAAACACAATATGGAGGTCTTCTTTGTCAACAAACACAATAACCTCAAAAATTCTTTAATCATACCTTAGGGGATTTTTTCCCAACATAAACCATGGTCTAGTATTTCTAATCCAAGATTTTGTTTAATATTTATCTCATTCTCTTTAAGAAACTTCATGTACATAATATAAAATATATTTAATATTTTTATAAAATTAATTATGGGAACATCGGGCCTTAGAATCGCATGTCGTCTGAGTTATTGGACTTTTAAATATATGTATAAATATTTAAAATTCTTATAAAGAAAAAATAGAGCCTCTAAATCATTCTATACTTCAAGATTTTCATCCCAGAAAAGTAAAACTAAATAAATAAGTTGGGATACTAATCCATCATTTGTATCTCCCACTACCAAGAACTCTCTTGCATATTCCTATGCTGCCACAACACACGAACCAAGGGGATGGTCTATCCATGCAGGTTTATATCCTTTCAATCATTGATCGCTACTAGGTTCTCCATAGAAGTGGCTCCATCCTCTATGTCCATCTCTCCCTAATCTATAACATGAATAGGGAAGGCACGTATCTCCTTAGCTGCAACACGTGGAAGATGCCCTTCACTCACTCCAGCTATGGAGGTAGGGTAAGGTAGTAAGCAATATCACCAACCCCCTACACGATCTCAAACAACCCGATGAACCTTGGTGATAACTTGCCTCCCCGATCGAACCTCTGCAATTCTCATCATGGGGATACTCTAAGGGAAATATGTTCTCCTTTTGCGAACTCCAAAGGATTACTATGGTGATCAACATAATATTTATACCTACTCTAGGTTTTCCTAATCTACTCATGGATGACCTGGACCTTCTCCATCGTCTCTTGTACCAAATTTGGACCAATAAGATATGTCTCACTGATCTATGTCCAGCATAAGGGTGACCTACAGGGTCTCCCGTATAGGTACTCAATAGGTGTCATGGAAATAGTAGATTGGTAGCTATTATTGTACACAAATTATACTAAAGGAAATTGATCCTCTCAACTCTAGATGAAGTCTAACAGCAATCCCTCTGCATATCCTCCAACACCTGGATAGTGCACTCAGTCTGCCCATCTGTCTGGGGGTGAAAGGTTGTACACATCCTCATTTGGGTCCTAAATGCCTCATGCAAGCCTCTCCATAATCAGGACATAAACCATACAACATGATCATAGACTATCATTGAATTCACTCCATGAAGTTTAATGGTATCTCATATGTACAACTACCCCAAATTCTATATTGAACTATGATCCTTGATAGAAAGGAAGAGTTTTGACTTTATGAGTTCATCAACGATCATCCAAATAGAGTCATGGCCCTTAGTTGTCCATAGAATATTTGTCACAAATTCCATGGATATGCCATCCCACTCCCACTCCGATATTGCAAGGGTTTGTAACAAACCTATCAGAACCTGGTTCTCAGCCTTCACATTCTCACAAGTGAGGCATCAAGAGACAAACTCAACTATGCTCAGTCTCATACCAGACCACCAAAACTACTGTTGTAGGTCTCCGTACATCTTTCCCCTACCATGATTTACAACTAGGGAATATGTATGGAACTCTCACATCACCACCTCCCTGATCATGATTGGGACTACCATTCGTCCCTATAAAATGATGATATGATTCCCTCTTTCATAATATTCATCTAGTGAATCCCCCATTGATATCTAGTCATGTAAGACCTCAAGGTCTATATCTCCCATCTGGGACTCTCTCATACACTTGAGAAGAAGAGGAGTCAACACCATCAATTGAAGAAAAATTTCACCCGCCTGCTTCACTAGGGTCACCTGCAAGGAAGCTAGCTACTCTAAAACATCTTACACCAAGCAAACTTAGGACTTCCTGCTAAGGTAATATCCTACCAAATTTCCCTTTCCCTCAGTATATACTATCTCAAAGTCATAATCCTTTGGGAACTCTAATCAACACCACTATCACAGAATCAAGTCTCTCTATGTGAAGATGTGCCTGAGACTCTGATGGTCTAAGTAAACCAAAAAGTTCTCTCCCATAAGATAGTGCCTCCACATCCTTAGGGAGAATAATACTACTTCCATCTCTAGGTAACGAGTCATATAGTTCTTCTCATGGGGTCCCAACTGCCTCAACCTGTATGCGATAACTACCTATCAATGTATCAGCATGCAGTCGAGCCCAGATCATGAGGCATCATAATACACTATGTACTCCACAACCTCCTCTGGTAGTCTCAACATAGGATCACTATTCAACCTCAGTCTCAACTCCTCAAAGGACCAATGGCACTTCTTATTCCAGGTAAAAGACTTCCCTTTTCAAGTTATGGTGATAAAAGGGGATGGAATCCTGAATAATTCTACCACAAACATCTTGTAGTACCCCACCAAGCTATAACACCCCAATCTTCCATGGTATGCTTCCCTTCGAATAATATAATAGCGTGTGTTGTACGCAACTTCGAGTTCTAACACACACACCACAACCAATCAAACTAGCCGTTATGAATAGTAATATCCACTTTTTAAAATTTTATAAATTTTATCTTTCAAAATGAAATTTGTTTTTGGATTCGGAATATCAAAATTAGCCTAGGTTGAAATTTTGGTATTTTTCTGAAAACTTTCAATTTTTGATGAATAGTGAAAAAACATTGAGTTATAGTTTAAAACCGAATTTTTATTTAAATAATTATTTATATTATTTAAATTTAATTAAGGTCAAAATAGATACATAATACCTATATAAGTTTAATTTAATTCATTGGATTTAGTTTAGAATAATTTTAGATATATAAAAATTTTATTGAACTTTTCACCGTCTTTTTCCCACCTCCTAGGATAATTTGAAAATTCACATAAAACTTAATTTTACCACTTCTGTGAGTAGAATTTTGAAAATCTGAGAGACATGGTTAATATCAAGGAGTAAAATGTGGTTCAATGAGATGAAAATAATTTTTGGTGAATAGTAACTTTTTACTTTTATTTACCACGGTTAAAAGTAAATAGGATAATTAAGGGTAAAAATGATATTAATATTACCCTAACACGTGTCCTAATTCTATTGAACAAGTGTATCTCGACCAAAAACAACCTTAGGAATAAAATATTATCATTTAGGTCCACTTGGATTAGATTAGGACATTTATTATTATTTAATTCAAAGAAGAGTTAAAAGAGTTAAAATCAAAGTTTATTTACTAAAACATTTTTAATATAGGGTTATACATAAGATAAATTCGATTGTAAATTTTCATTAGAAATATAAAACGATTTCCTGCATAATGGTATTTTATTTATAATTTTTAGACATTAAATAATTTAATTTATTTAAGACACAATGGTGATGCAGTAATTACCTAATTAATGAAATATTAAAATAATTGATATTATAAATATCAAAATAAATGTAATTTGAGACTTTTTATGAATTACACTAATTTTTGAGGTTAATATGACATTTTAGGATTGGTTAAATAAATTTTTCTTGAAGTAATAATGCTGTTATGAAATAATCAAAAACAAATAACCCAATAGTGTCAAAATTGACATAAAAGAGTTTTTAAAACAAATATTATATTATTAATTTATATTCTATTCCTAAAAATCTAACATTCGGCCAAAGGACTTTTATCATAATAAGTGTATCATTAATGGACCACTTGTGGGTCTCTTGGATGTATATAGTAAGTTTATTAACTATATAATATAAAAATACAAAGTGACATGGTAAATGTTAAACTAATTAACTAAGAGTTAAAACTAAAAGATAAGGTTAATATAGTGACCCAAACCAATCTAAAACCTATTGGTTGAGTGTTTTTCGATCTATCTCCACCTTAACCTTTAAATAATCCATTTTTGAGCCATTATAAACCGAATATGAATTTATTATAAAATAATATTTCTAGCTTTTCCAAAGTTACCCCTCACCCCTCTTATAAAAGGTCACTCCCCCTTCTTACTAATTCACACTTTCAAAGCCTTTTGGTTAGGCCAAACCCTGCCCAAATACTCTCTAAACTTCCCTAAATTCTACCTAGAGGCCTTAGTTTGATCAGAAAACCAACCTAAGAATCCCTTTTGATCAAATCAAAAGAAAGAACCCGATTAAGAGGTAATGTTTTCACCACCCTCTTCCAAGTTCCTTTCTTCTTCAACTTCTTCTTTCTTTGTTATTCTCATTATAAAATAATAACTCCAATATCTTATATATACTGTGATATTATTATAAATATGGTACAACCATATTCAGTATTCTATCCATCCTTTGAATGACATGTCACCATACGTGCATACGTACGGCTTACCGTCTCCACGTCGTGGTGTAATTGTTATTCAATAAATTATTATTTGGATGGGTATAATAATGATGTATAATTTATGTAAATAATAAATATAACATGATAATGATTCTTTATATATGATATAACATCCAATTATATATTATTTTAATATCAAAAGAATGATATTGTCGCTCGTGCATACGTACGGACTACCATCTCCACGAACGCGATGAGATTCATTCCCCATCGTATCCATTCAAGACTAATTCTCATTTAATGATTAAAAATAATGTTTAAGTACTTGATATCATTCTGGATATGAATAAGATACAACCTATCCATAACAAACATTACTTACGTAACAAAACATATAAAATAAAATGAGTAAGTTAACACTCAAAACAACTATAATGCTAAGATATTATTAACAAATCAATGTTAAAAGATCATATATGATATCATATTAATGTTTATGATTCTTGTATAATTTAATAACAATTATTTCACCATTATACAGGTGGTTAACCTACCCTCAACCAAGTAAAAGTACAAGGTAAGGGTTATTTCACAATCTCTTCATTATCCGAGGTTGTTTATACGAAATTATCTACTGGGACCTCTTTATCATCCATATCCATGTTTCTTAAAAATGTATTTCAAAACATTCTTTATATTTTACAGAATATGGGTTAAAGTCATTTATACCCTTGTTTGATGTTTTATAATATGTTTATAAAGGAATATTTCTGTTGTTTTCCAAACAAGGTCCTTTTTAACCTTTTCGACAGAATTAAGGTAAGAATGTTTTTTAACTTATACGGCGGGTGCGGCTATTTTCCACCGTTGTAAAATCTTAGAAGCTTATCTTACAAGCTTATAAGAATATTTTCAAAGTAAATGTTTTATTTTATAATCATGTGACTTTTAAATGATTTCAAAAAAAAGAGATATTTCTCTCAAATAGTTTTGATTTCATCTATGTCAACATCCTTTGATGGATTTTAAGCTTATTTGAAGTTTATTTATTATGATACAAAACTTCCATATTGTATTGAAGGTTTTGTGATATTTTTGACTGTGGATGTGCTATTTTTATACCATTCGTGGTTTATGGAGAAAGTATTGACATTTCGTATGCTAATTTTAATATGAATGTTTATGTTATGTTTAAACCTGTTCATATGAGGAATGAATTGGACTTAATATGTGACGAGTGGAGCCCTCTATAGCTCCTCAATGCATCGGTAGGTCTCATGAGACAAACTAGTGTCTTGGCACAAGGCCTTGACAAAATCTTATTTTTAGTCTTGGCACGAGGCCTTGACTATGTGGTTATGATAGTCCAGTATTATGCATCCCATCATTATGAAAGTGGTTTTTGATATTGCATGCGATTATTCGACTAGTAGAATATCCATGTGAATAAGTAAATGGCATTATTTCATTTTATTTTTTCCATATTATTCTGAATTTCAAGTTTAAAAGGCTTTTTTTTAGTTATATATTGCCTTAATTGTTTATGCTTATTTATGAAAGTTTCCGCTATATTGTTATCCTTACTGAGCATCTGAGCTCACCCCTTTCAATGTTTTATTTTTTCTGGGATGTGAAGAAGTAATTTATGAATGACTTGTAGGAATAGTATGAGGGGATATGAAAACAAGATGCTGTTGTTGTTTTTTTACTTAATGATCTAATGTAAAACATTATGAATGTATCTAGTTATTCCAAGGCTACTAAACTAATCGGTCTTTCGAGACTTGATCTTTCTTGTGATCATTCCAATATTATGTAATAATGCACCAACTCTGGGTAACTGGGGTCGAGGCGTTACAGTTGGTATCATAGGAAGTTTAGTACAAACCATGGAAGCTAGATTTAGGTAAACTCTGATTAGAGCACATATACCTAAGATAGATTTTGAGGATTAGTGTAGAATAACTTCCTAGAATTTTGGTATTGTAGAGATTATGTGAGTTTTCTGATAAATACATCCCTATCTGGATACGAGTAGGTGGAGGCGGCTCTGGCATAGATGTACCTAGGGGTAAAACCCGAAAACACCGCTTTGAGCTAGACTCAAACGGGAACTAGTGCACGACAACGGGACTTGCTGCACTCTTGGTTACGACACTCCCGGGGGATATGCTTAGGATAACTCTCATTTTCATTACAAATCATTATGAAGGGTTTATGAGTATATACTTCATAAAAGAAAACATTTTTATGATTATGGATTATATCCATAAATAGTTCAATTTATGTTAAGTGTTTTTATAAGTATAGAATTGTGTATTTTGATTCATAAACTGATCTAGTTTATGAAATTGTTTAGAAATTACGCTTAGTGGAAGAATGGAAACCGTATCAATGCACGCACTCCATGTAGGTATTTCCCTCCTGCTCAAGATAATTATAGTGGAGCTGGTGATGAAACTGGTGCTGATCAGCTAATCACCATACTAGGACAACTCACTCAGGTTATGAATAATAACCTTACCCGTATGGAGCACCCTGATCCACAGCGTGGAGGATCAATGTTAGATTTCTTCATGAGGAAAAAACCACCGACATTAAATGGGAGTACAAATCCCTTAGTAGCTGAACAATGGATAAATTCCCTAGATTAAATATTTCAGGCTTTGGGGAGTAGTGAAAGGGAAAAAGTTATCATGGAAGTCTACCACCTCACTGGAGATGTTGATCAATGGTGGTCATTGATTCAAAACACGAAGGAAGATGATGAAGTATCAAATATGGAATGGAGGGAGTTCAAATATCTGTTTTTAGAAAAATACTTTCCTCATGACCATCGATCAGATATGGAAAGACAATTTCTGAGTCTGAGACAAAAGGAGGATGAGAATGTCGCAAAGTATGAGGCTAACTTTACAAGGTTAGCAAGGTATGCTAGAGATTATATATGTAACCCAAGAAGTAATATTGATCATTTCTTTGATGGGTTAAAACCATTTCTCCGTCGAGAATTAGTCTCACAATCCTTCTCGTCATACGAAGACATTGTCTCATGTGCTATCAAGACAGAGATGGAATTCTCTAAGTCTTATGACTTTAAAGAAAAGCAAGAGAAGAAGAGATCTGCTGATCAATCTGGGAATTAAAATAAGGGGAAGAAGGGAAAATTTTAATATCCATCCTGCAGTAAATGTGGGAAGAAACACCCCAGTACTTTCTTAAAAGGAATGGGAGTCTTTTACAAGTGTGGTGAAAAAGGTCACCAAGCTCATGATTGCAAGGGGAAGAAGGAAGCTACTGATGTCCAATGCTACAATTTCAGGGAGATGAGACATTATGCAAATTAATGTCCTAAGCGTCAGGGGAACTTACCTCAGAAAAGGACAAGGGATCAAGGCCAAGCTTATTCTATCACTACTACTGAGGTAGAAGCTCTGAAAGATGTGTTGGTAGGTAATTTAATGGTTTCCTCAAGTTTAGAAAATGCATTATTTGATTCCGGATCATCGCATTGTTTCATATCTTCCCAGTTTGCTAAGAAAATTAGATATTTTCAATTTGATTTAACAAGGGAGTTATCAGTTAAAACTCCGAAGGGAAGTATCATTGCAACAAAGTTTTGTGAATCAGTCCCCATTAGAGCACATAAATGTTATTTATCCACTAATCTCATTGTCATACCTATGATTGAATTTGATATAATCCTTGGTATGGATTGGATTTAGGACCATGATGCAAAAATTTATTGTAAGAAGAAGGAGGTTACTATTTTTGATGATGATGGTAAGGAACACCTTATCTTTAGAGTGAAATCATCACCACCTAATTCTTACCTAGACCCACCCCCATTAGCTCAACTGAATTCAATTGTTGGGGAGGAAGAGAATTAAATGACTGTAGGTGAGTAAAGGAATGTTCAAATAGAGGATGTACCTATTGTGAAAGAATATATAGATGTGTTTCCGGAAGATTTACCTGGACATCCTCCAGAACGAGAAGTTGATTTTTCCATTGATTTAATTTCTGGATCAAGGCCTATATCGAAGACCCCTTATAGAATGGCCACTGTAGAATTAGTTGAACTAAAAAAACAACTAGAGGAATTGAGAAATAAGGGATTTATTCGCCCTAGTGTTTCCCCATGGGGATCCCCTATTCTTTTTTGTTAAAAAGAAAGATGGATCTATGAGGTTATGTATCGACTACAGGGAAATCAATGCTATAACAATAAAAAACAGGTATCCCCTACCTCGCATTGATGATTTATTTTACCAACTACATGGAGCTCAATAATTTTCAAAGATTGACCTTCGATCTGGATACCATCAGTTGTGTGTGAAGAAGGAATACATTCCGAAGACAGCATTTTGAAAAAGGTACAGGCATTACGAGTTTATAGTAATGCCTTTTGGATTGACTAATGCACCCTCAGTATTCATTGATGTAATGAATAGAGTTTTCAAAGAATATCTTGATGATTTTGTCGTGGTATTTATTGATTATATCTTGGTATACTCCAAAATCTATGAAGATCATGAAAATCACTTGTTCATTATCCTGAAGACTCTTAGAAGACATGAATTATATGGGAAGTTTAGAAAGTGTGAATTTTGGCTTCAGGAGATCTCTTTTCTTGTCCATATTGTCTCCAAGGATGGAATCTCTATTGATCCTTCAAAGACAAGAGAAATCCAAGAATGGCCATCACCAACGAGTATAACCGAGGTATGTAGTTTTATTGGTTTAGCAGGTTATTATCGACATTTCGTCTAGAACTTTTCCCAATTGGCTAACCCATTAACAAAGATCACATGTAAAGGGGTTAAATTTGTTTGGACAAAAGAGTGTGAATAATATTTTGAAGAACTGAAGAGAATATTAGTCAATTATCCTATATTGACTCTACCATCAGGGAATGATGGGTTCGTTATTTATAGTGATGCATCAATTAAAGGACTTGGTTGTGTCCTTATGCAAAATGATAGGGTTATTTCCTATGCATCACGACAGATAAAAATTCATGAGAAAAACTACCCTACTCATGATCTTGAGTTAGCTGCTGTAATCTTTTCTTTGAAGATATGGAGACATTATCTCTATGGTGAAAAATGTGAGATTTATACTGATCACAAGAGTTTGAAGTATATTTTCTCATAGAAAGAAATCAACATGAGGCAAAGGAGATTTCTTGAACTACTCAATGATTATGATTACATGATACACTACCACTCGGGGAAGGCAAATAAGGTAGAAGATGCTTTGAGCATAAAAGATCATGGAGCTTTGAACATGATGAGAATTGAAAGGGGTCCTATTTTCATGGATCTAGTGAAGATGGATATGGGAATTACCATGGAAGGTGAGACATTGATACTTTTTCAAATGGATGCAAAACCATCTTTAATATAAAGGATAAAGAGTTCTCAGACTGGTGATGAAGAGTTTCAAAAGAAGATTAAAGATGTGAATGATGGGAGATTGAATGACTTTGGGTATGAAGATGGAATTTTGAAATTTGGGAAGAGACTTTGTGTTCCCAATATACCTGATCTAAAAAGGGAATTGTTGGACGATGCTCATAGTTCCAATTTCTCTATACACCCTGGGAGCACCAAAATGTATAAAGACTTGAAGGAACATTTTTGGTGGGACAATATGAAGAGGTAGATTTCTGATTTTGTGTCAAGATGTATGGTTTGTCAACAAGTGAAATCTAGAAGGCAACAGCCTGGAGGAGTCATGCAACCTCTTCCCATACCGGAGTAGAAATGGGACAATATTACGATGGACTTTGTCATGGGACTACCAAAGACTCCTAGAAGGAACGATGCAATATGGGTCATCGTTGATCGTCTTACCAAGTTAGCACATTTTCTTTCTATAAGGTAAGATTTATCACTTGAACGTCTAGCAAGGCTATATATTAATGAAGTGGTGAGACTTCATGGAGTACCCCTATCGATTGTTTCTGATCGTGATCCCTATTTTACTTTAAGATTCTGGAAGAGTCTTCATAAAGACTTGGATACTGAACTTCATTTGAGCACTGCCTACCACCCTCAAACAAATGGACAATCAGAACAGACTATTCAAACCTTAGAAGACATGTTGAGATCCTGCTCACTTGACTTTCAAGGTATGTGGGATCAATATTTACCTATGGTAGAATTTTCCTATAACAATAGCTTCCATTCGAGTATTCAAATAGCACCATATGAAGTGTTATATGGAAATAGATGTCGCACACCAACCTGTTGGGATGATGTTGGTGAAAGAAAACTTGTAGTCCCAGAACTGGTGGAGGAAATGATGGAAAAGGTAAAGGTAATCCAAAACCACATCAAAGCAGCTCAAAGTAGGCAGAAGATCGATGTTGACAACCGAAGGAAGGAATTGGAATTTCAGGTAGGAGATCATGTTTTCTTGAAGGTATCTCCATGGAAGGGAGTTATACGTTTCGGCAAGAAAGGTAAATTAAGTCTCAGGTACATCGGACCTTTCGAAATTCTAGAACGAATTGGGGCTGTAGCTTACCATTTGTCAATGCCACCAAGTCTCTCCAAAGTTCACGATGTGTTCCACGTTTCACTGTTGAGGAAATACATGCCTAACCCAACGCATCTACTCACCTATGAAGAATTAGAACTGGAACCCGATTTGTCTTATTGCGAAGATCCCGTCAGGATTCTTGATACGAGAAAACAAGTACTAAGAAACCGGACGACTCGTCTGGTAAAAGTCTTGTGGAGAAACCATAAGATGGAAGAGGCAATGTGGGAACCTGAGGAACTTATGATGAAGAACCACCTGAGTCTTTTCATGTGGTAGTATTCTAGAAATTTTGAGGACAAAATTATTTGAATTAGGGGAGAATGTAACACCCCAAACTTCCACGGTACGCTTCCCTTTGAATAATACAGTAGCGTGTGTTGTACGCAACTTCGAGTTCTAACACACACACCACAACCAATCAAACTAGCCGTTATGAATAGTAATACCCACTTTTTTAAATTTTATAAATTTTATCTTTCAAAATGGACTTCGTTTTTGGATTCAGAATATCGAAATTAACCTAGGGTGAAATTTTGGTATTTTTCTGAAAACTTTCAATTTTTGATAAATAGTGAAAAAACACTGAGTTATAGTTTAAAACTGAATTTTTATTTAAATAATTATTTATTTTATTTAAATTTAATTAAGTTCAAAATAGATACATAATACCTATATAATTTCAATGTAATTCATTGGAGTTAGTTTAGAATAATTTTAGATATATAAATATTTTATTGAACTTTTCACCGTCTTTTACCCACCTCCTAGGAGAATTTGAAAATTCACATAAAACTTAATTTTACTGCTTCTATGAATGGAATTTCAAAAATCCGAGAGACACGGTTAATATCAAGGAGTAAAATGTGGTTCAATGAGATGAAAATAATTTTTGGTGAATAGTAACTTTTTACTTTTATTTACCACGGTTAAAAGTAAATAGGGTAATTAAGGGTAAAAATGATATTAATATTACCCTAACACATGTCCTAATTCTATTGGACAAGTGTGTCTCGACCAAAAACAACCTTAGGAATAAAATATTATCATTTAGGTCCACTTGTATTAGATTAGGACATTTATTATTATTTAATTCAAAGAAGAGTTAAAAGAGTTAAAATCAAAGTTAATTTACTAAAACATTTTTAATATATGGTTATATATAAGATAAATTCGATTGTAAATATTTATTAGTAAGATAAAAAGATTTCCTAAATAATGGTATTTTATTTATAATTTTTAGACATTAAATAATTTAATTTATTTATGACACAATGGTGATGCAGTAATTACCTAATTAATGAAATATTAAAATAATTGATATTATAAATATCAAAATAAATGTAATTTGAGACTTTTTATGAATTACACTAATTTTATAGGTTAATATTACATATTAGTATTTGTTATATAAATTTGTTTCGAAGTAATAATGCTGTTATGAAATTATCAAAAACAAAATACCCAATAGTGTCAAAATTGACATAAAATAGTTTTTAAAACATATATTATATTATTAATTTATATTATATTCCTAAAAATATAAGGTTCGGACAAAGGACTTGTATCATGATAGGTGTATCATTAATGGACCACTTGGGGGTCTCTTGGATGTATATAGTAAGTTTATTAACTATATAATATAAAAATACAAAGTGACAAGGTAAATGTTAAACTAATTAACTAAGAGTTAAAACTAAAAGATAAGGTTAATATAGTGAGCCAAACCTGTCTAAAACCTATTGGTTGAGTGTTTTTCGACCTATCCCCACCTTAATCTTTAAATAATCCACTTTGTAACCATTATAAACCGAATATAAATTTATTATAAAATAATATTTCTAGCTTTTCCAAAGGTTCCCCTCACCCCTCTTATAAAAGGGCACTTCCCCTTATCACTAATTCACACTTTAAAAGCCTTTTGGTTCGGCAAAACCCTGCCCAAATGCTCTCTCAACTTCCCTCACTTATACCTAGAGGCCTTAGTTTGATCATAAAGCCAACCTAAGGAGCCCTTTTGATCAAATCAAAAGGAAGAACCCGATTAAGAGGTAATGTTTTCACCACCCTCTTTCAAGTTCCTTTCTTCTTCAACTTCTTATTTCTTTGTTATTCCCATTATAAAATAATAACTCTAGTATATTATATATACTGTGATGTTATTATAAATATGGTACAACCATATTCAGTATTCTATCTAACCTTTGAATGACATGTCACCATACGTGCGTGCGTACGGCTTACCGTCTCCACGTCATGGTGTAATTGTTATTCAATAAATTATTATTTGGATGGGTATAATAATGATGTGTAATTCATGTAAATAATAAATATAACATGATAATGATTCTGTATATATGATATACCATCTAATTATATATTATTTTAATATCAAAAGAATGATATTTTCGCTTGTGCGTACGTACGGACTACCGTCTCCACGAACGCGATGAGATTCATTCCCCATCGTATCCATTCAAGAATAATTCTCATTTAATGATTAAAAATAATGTTTAAGGACTTGATATCATTCTGGATATGAATAAGATACAACTTTTCCATAACAAACACGACTTACGTAACAAAACATATAAAATAAAATGAGTAAGTTAACACCTGAAACAACGATAATAGTAAGATATTATTAACAAATCAATGTTAAAAGATCATATATGATATCATATTAATTTTTATGATTCTTTTATAATTTAATAAAAATTATTTCACCGTTATAAAGGAGGTTAACCTACCCTCAACCAAGGAAAAGTACAAGGTAAGTTTTATTTCACAATCTCTTCATTGTTCGAGGTTGTTTATACTAAATTATCTACTAAGACCTCTTTATCATCCACATCCATGTTTCTTAAAAATGTATTTCAAAACATTCTTGCTATTTTACAGAATATGGGTTAAAGTCATTTATACCCTTGTTTTATGTTTTATAATAGGTTTATAAAGGAATCTTTCTGTCATTTTCCAAACAAGATCCTTTTTAACCTTTTCGACAGAATTAAGGTAAGAATGCTTTTTTTAACTTATACGGTGGGTGCGGTTATTTTCCACCATTGTAAAATCTTAGAAGCTTCCATTACAAGATTATAAGAATATTTTCAAAGTAAATGTTTTATTTTATAATCATGTGACTTTTAAATGATTTCAAAAAAAAAGAGATATTTCTCTCAAATAGTTTTGATTTCATCTTTGTCAACATCCTTTGATGGATTTTAAGCTTATTTGAAGTTTATTTATTATGATACAAAACTTTCATATTGTATTGAAGGTTTTGTGATATTTTTTATTGTGGATGTGCTTTTTTTATACGATTCATGGTTTATGGAGAAAGTATTTACATTTCGTATGCTAATTTTAATACGAATGTTTATGTTCTATTTAAACCTATTCATATGAGGAATGTATTGGACTTAATATGTGATGGGTGGAGCCAGCTATAGATCCTCGATGCATCGGTAGGTATCATGAGACAAACTAGTGTCTTGGCATAAGCCCTTGACAAAATCTTATTTGTAGTCATGGCACGAGACCTTGACTATGTGGTTATGATAGTCTGGCATTATGCATCCCATCATTATGAAAGTGGTTTTTGATATTGCATGCAATTATTTGACTAGTAGAATATCCATTTGAATAAGTAAATGGAATTATTTCATTTTATTTTTGCCATATTATGCTGAAGTTCAAGTTTAAAAGGATTTTGTTTTATTTATACATTACCTTAACTGTTTATGCTTATTTATGAATGTTTCCACTATATTGTTATCCTTACTGAGCATCTGAGCTAACCCCTTTCAATGTTTTATTTTTTCTAGGTTGTGAAGAAGTAATTTATGAATGACCTACAAGAATATTATTGGGGGATATGAAGACAAGATGTTGTTGTTGTTGTTTTTTTACTTAATGATGTAATGTAAGACTTTATGAATGTATCTAGTTATTCCAAGGCTACTAAACTAATTGGTATTTCGAGACTTGATCTTTCTTGTGATCATGCAAATGTTATGTAATAATGCACCGACTCTGGGTAACTGGGGTCGGGGCATTACAAAGCCAAGAAAACTCCACACCTATGACACACACTTAGGTGGATACCAAGAAATAACTGCATTGATCTTCTTTAGGTCCATGGGTAAATCATGCATAGAGATTAAATTCCCCAAAAATGAACATAGTGAGAGTTTACCATAAAGTTAGTTCTCATGAAGAAAATTTAGAACCAACCTCAAGTGCTCTGCATATTCCTCCATCGATTTATAGTATATGAGTATTTCATTGATTAATACAACCATAAACTATCCCAAGTACATCTAAAAGAAATTTTTCATCAAATCCATGAACACTTTGGGGGAATTCATCACACTAAATGGAATCACCGTGAACTCATAGTGTCTGTAGTAACATCAGAATTCCAAATTTGGAATATCAACCTCGTGAACTGTCAACTAGTGGTAGTAGAGCCTGATATTGATCTTTAAGAACTATATTTCACCTTCAAACTGGTCAATAAGGTCATCAATCCTTAACAAGGGATACTTTTTCTTTATCATGGCCTAGTTCAGGAAATGATAATCCCTGAAAAGATTCAAGTTCTTGTCTACCTTTTTCATGAACAACACTAGAGCTGCCTAGGGGGACACATTGGGCCTAATGAAACTCTTATCTTGAAGGTCCTATGATTGAAACCGCATATCCCATAGATTGGTAGGGGATATCTGATATGATGAAATGATATAGGAATGGTTCTGGGATGCAAGTTAATACAAAAAAATCATCTCCCACCTCGGTGGTAGTCTCAGAACATCCTCGAGGAAGATGTCCATAAAATATTCCCTAACTGAAGGAATCCAAATGCCTGAAGCATCTGCTACACCAAGTTATATACTCTCTAACTGATGGGTGATGGGATGCAGTCTCCTTCTCAAGCATACACTTGTCCTACCATGAGATCTCTCCCACCCATAAAGGAGAATCTTGTCCCATCAGTGTAATAGCATTTGAATAATCTATGGTGAAATTAAATCTAGTCTTATGAAGTGTAGATGATTGTCACCTATCGACCATTCAAGGTTTCAGTTCTCTTCTAATGTGTATAGTGACACTTAGGTCTAATCCTCGATGATGATACTTTTTAATAGTTGATTGTTTTTGTTTTGTTTTTATTTTTAATGGGGGGTTTTTTCAGAGCTTAATTAAATTAATTAATGGATAATATTTAATTTAAAAATTTGATAAATATTGGGGTGAGTTCATTATTGGGTATTTTAAGCTTATGATATCCTTGATCTTTTCTATATATTGCATTAAATTAACACCCACTTCACAAGATGATTTTGATCAGAATTCCCAAGTATTAAGGCTTTAGTCCAAACCCTAAATTAACTTAGGGTTATAATATAAATAAGAACTTGTTTATGGTAGTGTATTTATGGTTCCAACAATCCATATAATCTACATGTTAAACAAAACATGTCATTAATCCATGACATTTTAAGTTCAACATACACAATGTTAACCTGGTGAATACTCAACAAGAAAAAGCCCTAAATCACTTAATATCCCCAAATCATGACTCAACCCAATGTTATATTGTATAATCCCTTAATATTTATATTAATATATTTTTTTATTTTTAGTTTTATGAGTTAAAAAATAAAATAAAAAAAATGGGACAAGATAAGAGTAGTGCACTGAACACACACATGAAACGTGAAGAGAATTAAAAAAAGGATTTTTGATTTAATGAGAAAGAAAAAGAAGAAAATGGTTTTAAACTTTATTTAAACTATTTTAGTAATATTAATATTAAAAAACATAGGGTGGATAAAAATTATAAATTATGATGAAGAAACATGCTTTAATATTTAATTAAAATGAAAATAAACTTACACGGTTATAATTAAAAACAAACGCAAATGAGCATGAAAATAAAATTGGATGATAGGTATATCTTATTAAAACAAGATCAAAGAAATACATCCTAGGAACTTTTCAATTATATATTCATTACAACCCTCCTTCTTAAGTTATAAAATTCCAACCCCTTTCAAGGAGAGGAGGGGGATGTATTTATAGCTCAAGGTGGTGGATTGTTTTATTTCTAAATCTCCCATCCACTTGGATCACCAATTTGATAATTCAGACAGTATAATCTGGATAAATCTTATTTTTCAAAGTTTTATTTATTAATGTTGTAACTATACCTTCAAAAATTTTAGGCCATTTTCCTTTTTTATCCAATGTTATGGTGGTTTGAATAAACGATTTTAATCTGTCCATTTCTATCCAGGATTTTTCAAAGGCAAAAATGTGAATGGGTTTTTGAATATAAATATTCTCTCAAATACAAACCATTTATTCTAAAAAATATTCCACCTATATCTTGTATTTAACTACAAAATATCATCTCAATTTGATTTCTATATCATGAGAAAATTTAATAATTGTGTGTTGGTTTTAAATTCCGGACAGAATGATGGGTTGGACTTAAAAGAATATGTTGGGCCCCTTTTGTTGGATTTGGACCTTAAAATTTTTATCCATGATTATTTTAGGTAATAAAGAAAATATTTTAGAGTTTTATCGAATTTGGTCTTCTGGATTGAGCCTGGAAATTCAATCGTTATGGATGGTCCAATTTCTTTAGAGATTATTTACGTCTTCTTGTGTGGACTATATGACTCTTCAAATTTCTTAATTGGAAAAAGATTAATGCTAATGATATGTTTTAAATTTAATAATTAACCCTAAAAAATAATCACACAATTCAGATAATTCAGATGAGAGTTATGATTAAAACATTAAACTGACTCAAATTTGGATTAATTCAAATAATGCTCAAGAATTATATTTAATATTAAAACATGAATATTTCACAAAAATTATGAACTTTTCATAGAAAATAAGTAAAGGGAGTAAATAAAAATTTATGAATAAATTAAAAACATAAAATCCCTCACAATTAGTCTTGTGAATGTCCTCATGTACAATAAATATAAAAACATAAAAAAATCATTTTCACCCACCAACAAATATAAAATTTTTTTTTCATCAATTAGGGGGGGTATAGAATTTTCACTCATTCATAATTAATTCCACCAAAAAAATTAACAGAAACAATATTCTAAAAACAAATCATTTTTCATTCTCAAAATTAGAAATGGGAAACGTAGAAAACCCAAACTTACTCCTATCAAGATGATAAAAAATGTTATTTATGGAGGTTCACTCATTCACCAACCAAAAGTGAAAATATTAGAGTTTGAAATAGATATCATCTTCCATTACCTATCCTAATTTCAAAAATAATCAAGTGGTATTTTTTAGGGGGGTTTCAGTGGCTATGTGATGGTAGGAATATAGTACCCAAAAGAGTGGAAAAGAGGGGTAAAACACCAACATGGGTAAAACAGTGCATAATTTTCTTTTGAAATGAAACATGGAAGAAAATAGAAACACATATTGACACAAGAATGATTGTGTGAATAAATACACCAAGGAAGATAAAAAATTGAATGGTGTGAGAAGAGGACATATTTACAAAACACAAAACTACTCCCAATGACATAAGTGCTCTTTTTTTCTTCTTTTTCTTTTTTTTCATTTTTTCAAAAGTCAAGCTTGAAACATATATCACACTCATATCCCAACCCATGTTTGATATACTCATGAAACTAATTGTAATATTTATAATAAGATAAAAGGTTTAGGATGAGTAACTTTTGACCTACATAAGACACAACCCTTTTTATTATTATTATTTTCAAAAAAATTTGAACATTTTTCAATAACATGTGAAAAATTATATAAAAAAAATCCATTCTCCAAAATCACCTAATGAAAACCTCTCTCTCACACTTAAATTTATGATTTCCCTTAAGCATATGATAATACATTGAAAATCAAGAAATAGATACCCAAAATAAAATCCATTCCCCCAAAGATTAAATTTCAATAAATTATGCAATGTAATTCCATGTAGATGTTGGGTGGGACAGGGTAGTGGTATTTTAATGTGTCTATCAAAGAAAAGGTTTTAGAGTATTTAAAGGGCTTTCAAAAGAAGGATTAATTTAAGGTTAATGGGAGGCTATTTGGCTATTGTGATGCTCATGTTGTTCATAAAATTCCTTTATCATATTAATGTTCACTAAAGTAGGAAATTCATCTTGAAGGTCCAAAAACTCAAGACTCACAATTAGGGGTCAAAAACACATATTTTTAAAATATGGTCATAGGTTACCTTGGAATGAAAGTTAATGTTGGTCCTCATGGTTAGGGAAAATCATTTTCCAAATCAAAAATTGAGCATTCAAAATTTTTTAGTTTTGAAACAAGATTCTTATCCAAATTGATGATGAAAATATAAATTTTTTGAGATGAAAACATATCTTTTGACTCCCCAAAATGGATGGAAAAAATTTAAAAGGTGTATGATGAGTAATTATGACTCTTTTTTCATATTTTTTTAATTATTTTTTTAGTTATTTATAAATACACACCCATATGAAAGAGAAAGAGAAAATAAAAATTTTGATGAGTAAAGTGGTAAAAATATTATAAGAATGAGTGAGTAATAAGATATGTAGAGAAAGAGATATAGAGAGAGAGAAGTTAAAGGGGGAGAGGTTCCCCCTAGTTTGGATTTGGTGGATCACCATCTCCATCCAGTGGTGGGTCAAATGTAGAAGTTTGGGATCCTATGGAATTTGATGTGGTTACCAAGATGTCTGTCCTCTCATGGTGATCCTTTAACCAATGACCATTAACCATGAATGTCTTTAGTAAGTGGGGTCTTGGACTTGTACAACACCAAATGGGTAAACATTACTAATAATAAAAAGACCTTCCCAATAAGAATTAATCTTACCCGGGTGAAGCTGAAATCGAGAATTGAAGAGCATTACATTTTCACCTTAATTAAATACCTTTAATAGGATGTGTTTTTCATTTAGGTCCTTAGAATTTTCTTTTTAGAGATTGAAATTTTAATAATAATCTAGTTGAAGTTCCTCCAGTTTATTTAACCACAAAAATCTCCCTTCACCAGATTTTTCACAATCAAAATTATAAGTTTTCATAACCTAAAATTACTTATGTTGGATTTAAACTAGTAAATGACATGATTTACCAAAAACTAGAGTAAATGGAGACATCCCTATGGGTGTTTTATAGGTAGTTCAATAAGCCCAAATAGCTTCACCAAGTCTTTCAGGCCTGTCTTTTCTGGTGGGATTTACAATTATCTCAAGAACTCTTTTCACTTCTCTATTAGAAAGCTCAGTCATTCCATTTGTTTTCAGGTGATAAGAAGTTGAAGTTTTATGTACAACCCAATTATTTTTAAAATATATTCCATGGTCCAATTACATAAATGAGTTCCCAAGTCACTTATGAAGGCACACGGTTTTCCAAATCGATGGAAAATGTGTGTTTTTAAGAACTCACTAATAGTATGTGAATCATCCTTCCTAGTGGGTTTGGCCTCAACCCATAAAGAAAAAAAATAAATGTCTATAGTAATATATGAGAATCCATTATAATTAGGAAAAGGTCTCATGAAATCGATGCCATAAACATCATAGATCTTATAGAAAATTAAAATATTTTGGGGAATTTCATTTATATTGGAAATTGTGCCAAAATTTTGGCAAGTGGAATAGGATTTACAGAACTCATGAAAGTCCTTTAAGGGTAAAGGATAAAATAATCCTAATTCAAGGACCTTTTGGTAGGTCCTTTTTTATCCAAAGTGGCCACCACTGATCATTGAGTGACAAAATTCCAAGATGGAGGAATGTTCATCTTCATCGACATATCTCTTAATTACCATATCATCCCTAGTTTTCCAAAGTTTATTATCTTCCCAAAAATAGTATTTTGATTCACTTTTCAACTTCATTTACGTTATTTTGGAAAAAAATTATGAAAAATACCAGAAACCAAGTGATTTACTATTGGGGAATACCATGGTGTCTTTGTAGTGAGAGATGAAAGGTGAACAGTGGGGAATTTAGGATCAATGATTTCTGAATGAGAAGAATTAGAAATTATACTCAAGTGATCATCCATATGGTTTTATTTTCCTAGTCTAGATTTTATTTCAAGGTTATATTCTAAGAGCATTAGGATCCATTTTATTATCCTCGGTTTGTAATCACTTTCCTTGAGTAAGAAATTTATAGTAGAATGGTCTGTGAAGATGATGATTTTGGAACCTAATATATAGGGTTTGGATTTATCTAAGGAAAAAACCATATCTAAAAGTTCATTCTCAATCACAGTGTAGTGAGATTGAGTTTAATCTAATGTTTTTGAGTCATAATATATGGCATGAGGAATATTTTATCTTCTTTGACCAAGATCACCCCTAATGGACCTATCAGAAGCATCACACATCAATTCAAAGGGTAAGAACCAATTTAGGGGTTGGATTATTAAGGTAGATATAAGAACGGTTTTGAGTTCAATGAAGGCTCTCTTTCAAGCCTCATCAAAATGGAATGTAATGTCATTTTGTATTAGTTGAGTGAGTGGGAGGTAAATCCTATGGAAGTTATGGATGAATTGCTGATAGAAACCAGCATGACCAAGAAATTAATAGATGTGTCAAAGTGTTGTGTTTTTAGGAAGAGATTGGATCACCTCAATTTTAGCAGGATCAACTTGAATACCATCTTGTGAAATTATGTTCCCTATAATGATCCCATTTTCAACCATGAAGTGACATTTTTTAAAATTCAGTATAATGTTACATTTGACACATTTTTGAAGGATGAGAGAGATTGAATGCAAGAAGGATTAAAATGACTCTCCATAAATAGTAAAGTCACACAGTAAGACCTCTGTGCAATGCTCAATTAATTCAGAAAATATACTCATCATACACCTATGGAATGTTTCAAGATCATTGCAAAGGAAAAAAGGCATTATCCTATATGCATATGTTCCAAAGGGTAAAGTGAATATAGTATTTTCTTGGTCCTGAGGTGCGATTGGGATTTGAAAGTATCCAGTGTATTCATCAAGAAACTAGTAATGCAAATTTTTGGCTAATATTTCTATAATTTTATCAAGTAATGGAAGTGGTTAGTTATATTTTGGTGTTTCTACATTCAATTTCTAGAAGTCGACGCAAACACACCATTTTTTCACTCAAGTTGTGACCACCTCCCCATGTTCATTTGTGAAAACATTTATCCCACCCTTCTTAGGCACCACTTGAACTGGACTGACCCATTCACTATCAAAAATTGGGTAGATAATACCAGCTTGAAGAAGTTTGGTAATATCTTCCCTAACTACCTCAAGTATGTTATCCGGGATTTCTTCAGAGGGGGAAGCCTACCGAGGATTGTGTCCTCCACGACTCTTGTCCTTTTACCAAAAATCAAAGACCCCTCATCTCTTCTTCATTATCAGTCGGTGAGTATGTGTAACTTTACATATAAAATACTGGCGAGCATCATTAACAGGAGGTTGTATGTAAATCTTCCATGGTGGATCTCCAAGGAACAACATGGTTTTGTGAAAGACCACTCTATTCATGGAGCCAAAGCGGTGGCCCAGTAGATGTTGAGAGATATCAATACCAAGGTTCTTGGATCTAATATGGCCATCAATCTTGATATGAATAAGGTATTTGACAGGATCGAGTGGGGATTTATTAAAAAGGTTCTGAACAAGATGGGTTTCTCAAGATGGTCTTGAGATCTTATGTTTAGGTGCTTCAGTTCGGCATGGATGGTTGTGTCATTTATGGGGAGAACTCATGGTTTTTTCAAGACTGTCTGAGGCCTTTGTCAAGGTGATCCTCTATCCCCGAGTGTTTTCATTCTTATACAGGATATCTTAAGAAGACTAATTAACAGAGGCATCTATAATGGGGATTTTCTTCCTTTCCAAAAGAGGTTGAGGCTACCACCCGCCTCTCATATGATGTTCGCGGACGATACCCTTATCTTCATTAATGCGGGGAGGCGGTCTGTGTAGGGAGATATTAAGATCTTTGAGGAGTATTTCCACTAGATTGGTAAACAAATTAATAGGGAGAAGAGTGGATTTTATGTGGCCTTGTCTTGCACTTCGAGCAGGGTGGCAGATATGGGTCGTAGATTGGGAATGAGGCGCAGGGCATTTCCCTTGGAGTATCTTGTCACCCCCGTGTCTCCAGGAAGAATGTGCATCAGTGATTTTGACCCTGTGGTGAGAAAGATTATGGGGCACATCCACAATTGGAAGAACCATTTTTTATCCCTTGGAGGTTGTATTACTCTTGTGAACAGCGTTCTCTCATCCATTCCGATCTATTCTCTCTCATCCACCAATGTGCCGAAGGGGGTTATCAAGGTAATTGATAGACTTTTGGCTCGTTTCATCTAGGATGCATCTTTGGAGGGGAAGAGACATTGGATTTCTTGGGGGGAAGATGGCTTGACCAATTTCGGAGGGAGGTATCAATGTTAAAATCCTTTCAGACACTATTCAGTACATGCACGTGAAGCTAGCATGGGAGGTTATTGAAGAGAGATCCTTGTGGGGTAAGCTGATGGCCTGCAGAAGTTGGGTTGTCACTAAATATTCTGCGGTTAGTGGGTCTTCGCTCCGGTCCTTAGCTAGCAGTTTTATTCCATCCATCCTCCAAAGATCACAGTGGATTATTGGGGAGGGAAACATCTAGTTATGGGTCCACAATTGGTCGAGAAGGACTCTCGGATATCCAGGGTGTCCGGCTCCGTTGATCACATTCAAGGAGGCGAGCCAGTACCCTCATTTTTTCAGAACCATACTGGATGCGGACCAGAAGGAGGTTTTTGACTTTGTTATTTTGAACTCAGATATGGACTGGTGTGTCTTTACCCCCTCCACCTCAGGTACATTCAATGTGAGAGGCTTTTACAGGTCAATTTTTCCGCATGGACAGCAGGGAGGTGGGTACGGGCTGACTTGTTGTAAGTGTATCCCTACGAACTTTAATTTCCTAACATGGAGGATCCAGAACAGTGCTTTACCAACGGACGAGAATATCAGGAGGCTCGGCATCAGCATGGATTCCTACTACCAATGCTGCGTAGATAAGCGCGGGGAGATTATTTCCCATTTATTCTTTGAGTGGGAATGGGCACGCCAGGTGTGGGGTGTATTTGGTGAACTTGCAGGAGCCTCCCTCAATGCTTAGAGCTTAGAAACCTTTGTGGAGAGCTAGTTTCATGGGTAGGATGACTCCAGTAAGGAAAAAAGGGTGAGATCCATCATTTTTAACGCTGCTTGTTGGTGTGTATGGAAAGCGAGGAACCGGGCTAGGTTCGAGGGGCTTGCTTCTACGGGGATATCCATTACCACCAGAGTACGATGTATCCTGATCGATTTGTGTGGAATCGATTATGACTGGAAGAAGACCCCATCCCTTTGTAGGTTGTTTGTGCATCAAAATGTGGCTCAGAGGTCAGCCACCAAGAAATCTGGGCACTGGGTTTAGTGGTGTCCTCCTGAAGCTGGCTTCAAATTGAATATTGAAGGTTCTTGCGTGCTGGGTGAGATGTGTAGTGGCGGCGTGGTCCGAGATCCTAGGGGCAGTGTGGCCTTGTCCTTTTCAGCAAATTACAGTTATGGGAATTCTATGCAGGTGGAGGCCAAAGCGGTTCTTACAAGTATCACTATTTGCAGACAGTGGGCGCTTGACATCTTGCAAGTTAAGACTGATTCTATGGTTATTCACGGTGCGTTGCATGGTAAAGGTATCATCCCCTGGTCTATTACATACACTATTCGGAAATGCAAAGCTCTCTTGGATAGTAGAACCAGAATCACTCACACGTGGAGAGAGGGTAACAAGGTGGAGGACCACTTGGCCTCTATGGCAACCCCTGGTAGCATGGTCAGTTTTCTAACTCACGTATCTCACTTTAAACCTGAGGGGGTGAACTTGATTCAGGGCAATTCCCTTGGTCACCATTACTTCAGGCCTCCCTAGAACTAGTCATCTTTTCTCTGTCATTCTTTTGAATAAAAATGGTAACGTAATGGTTCAAGATTTTCTATATTGATGGATTATATTAATGAAAGTTCAACATAAACTTCCCCATTTATGACTTGGTTAATCATGGTGAAAATTTCACAATCTCCACTCTCATTAAAACATGATGAACGTGATGGAATTGGGTTCAATTTCCTCTCAGAAGTGTCCTTAGAAGCATGGATTGAGAAGGTAGAGTGATCCTCAAATGGGTATCGCATGGCTTGAAATTTTTTTAACTTGACCAGTTGGTCACCGAATTCCATGGATAGGATACCCTCATAGACATAAATCTTAGTTCTAGATATTAGTAGGAATGGTCTTCCTAGAATTAGAAGATATTGAGAAGATTTTGTCTCTCCTTCTATGTTAGGGATATAGAAATCAACTGGGAAGATAAGATCATTAACTCAGACAAGGAAAACCTTAATTATTCTCTTATTACTAATTGTGATTCGATTGGATAACTAGAAGAAAACACTCATTAGGTGCAAAGGACCTAGACCAAGGTTAGAGAATATGTATTTGAGTATGACATTTATCGAGGTTCCTAGGTCTATGAGTGCATCATCGAATTTGGAAATCCATATTTGGAATAGAATAGTAAATGTTCCTAGGTCTTTTCACTTCATGAGTATGGAATGTTTTGTTGAAACATTCTTAATGGTATTAAGCTATCTCTTATGGGTTCACAACTCCTTAAAAAACTTTTCATACTTAGGGACTTGTTTAATGAAATCTAAGAGGAAAATATTTAATTCAACACATCTAAACATGTCGAGCATTTCAGGGTCAGGTTCAAAGGAATTACTTGGCTTAGAGATATCTTGAGGAAAAGGAATTGGGTTCCTTTAAGGGGTGTAAGGAGGTAAGGGAATGGCTTCAAGTTCTTTTTCTAGCTTTTTGTTTTTATTTTCTATATCAACATTTAAAGGTTATTTAGAGGACTCTTCATGAGGCATAGCAATTTTATTTCTTTATCTAAGTGGAATTACACATACATTACCCTTGGGGTTGGTTAATGGTTGAGCTGAGAGTTTGGAATAATTGTATGGTTACTATTGGATAAGGTGGGATGCAAGTTGACCAATTTGGGTTTCAATGTTTTTTAGTCTAGAACAGGTGAAAGAGGCAAGATCTTCCACTTCACTTACCCAGGGTTTCTTGGAAGAATAGGCTTGTCCCAAATTGGGATTTCCTTGATTTTGGTTCTTTGTAAAGTGATTTTATTGGGTTGGGAATTGTTAGGGCTCGTTAGGATAGTGGAATCCATGAGGAGAAAGGGGAGGATTTATCCTTTGAGGTTTAGGAACAAAAGGGTAAGGTTGTTGGAAGTTACCAACACCTTTACCATATTAGAATTGGTTTGGGTTTTGAGGAGGGAATTTAGGGGGATGAGATAAGGGATTAATATACCTAAATCATAGGTTAAAGGTAGAAGATAAGGCCTCAGAGTTGGGTTGGTTGAAGTTTCTAATGAACCGACATTATTGTTGAGGGTTGGTGTTCCTTTGGGCATATACTTTATTAAGCTCCATTGGCCTAGATGAATCAGATGGATCCTATTGAATTTATGGAAATGTTTCAGTTGGATGATATGGAGATCTATAGATTCCACAATTATTTATAGGTTCGTGTAAAAAATATTATAGAGAATATGATGTTGGGGATTTGGAAACCATCGCTAGTTGTCTCACAAGACCTGTAAGTTCACTCATCAACTCTATCATCTTGTTGGGATCTATGGATTGATTCTCTTGGAATTTTTTTAATTGAGAATATGCTCATGTATAGAATTTTTGAGTGTTTACAACCATGTTTATTATGATATATCATGTAGTTGTAGGAGTTTTATCGATGAGAGAACTATCACTTACAGCATCAATGAGTGTTCTCTCCATAGCTAATAACCCCATATAGAAGTATTGGATCAAGAGTTGGTCAGGGATTTGATGGTGTGGTAAATTTTCCACAAGCTTTTTAAACCTCTTCCAATACTCATAGAGTGATTAATTGGGTGATTTACAGATACCACTAATTTCATTTTGGATTGAATCAGTACGAGAAGCAGGAAATAATTTCTCTAATAAGAGTCACTTCATGTCATTCCATGTGGTTATGGAACTAGGAGGGAGGTAGTAGAGACATGACTCGGTGGAGTTAGCTATGGAGAAAGGGAATTATCAAAGTTTTATTTGTTCTACAGAAACCACTTGAGGCTTCATGGTAGATCACACCACTTGGAAAATCTTTAAGATGAAGATGTCGATCCTCACTAGCTAATTTGTGGAAATGAGGTAGAAGATGAATCAAACTCGATTTGAGTTCTAAGTCAGCCTCAATGTTTGGATATCTTATACCAAGGGTTGGTAATTAATATCAGGGTTAGAGAGTTCTTTAATGGTTTTTTCCTTAGGATTGTCCATATATAGTTCAATTGGTTGGACAATGACTAGATCTTGAGTGATTTGATTATCCCTAATGTTCCCCCTAAGTTGGTGAAGAGTTTTCTCTATTTCAGGGTCAAACAGATCTGAGGGATTTTTTGGGAGGCTATGAGGAATTAAAAGTGAACTTGGAAGGATGAGTAATATGGGTTTTTCTTTTTGGTTTTTTCATTTATTATTTTTATGATGAAGGTGGGTTTTTCTTTTTGTTTTTTTTTCAGATTTTTTTGTTTATTTTTTTATAGTTTTTTTTTTGTTTTTTTTTAAACTAAAAACTATCAACTACTTAGAACACCATCCCTAGATATGGTTCTATTTGAAGTGAAGATGATTTTATCTTATCACCCATTCAAGGGTTTGATGATCTTCTAATTTTTATAGCAACACTTAGTTCGAATCCTCGACGATGATACTTTTTAATAGTCGATTGTTTTTGTTTTGTTTGTATTTTTAATGGGGGTTTTGTTTGTAGAGATTAATTAAATTGATTAATGGATAATGTTTGATTTAACAATTTTATAAATATTAGGGTGAGTTAATTACTTTGGATTTTAATCTTATGATATTCTTAGGCTTTACTTTATATTACATTATATTAACACCCACTTCATATGATGATTTTGATCAGAATTCCCAAGTGTTAAGGATTTAGTCCAAGACTTAAATTAACATAGGGTTATAATATAAATCAAAACTTGTTTATGGTAGTATGTTTATTGTTTCAATAATCCATGGAATCCACATGTAAAAAAATTCATTAATCCATGACATTTTAAGTTCAATATACACAATGTTAAGCTAAAGAATACTCGACAAGAAAAAGCCCTCAATCACTTAATATCCCCAAATCATGACTCACAAAAATGTTAGATTTAATAATACATTGATTTGTATATTAATATGTTTTATTATTTTTTGTTTTATGAGTTAAAAAATAAAATAAAAATAATGGTATGAGATAAGAGTAGTACGCCGAACACACACACAAAATGTGAAGAGAATTAAAAAAAACATACTTTTGATTGAATGAGAAAGAAAAATAAGAGAATAGTTTTAAAATTGATTTAAAATATTTTAATAATATTAATATTAAAAATAGATGGTGGATTAATATTAGAAATTATGATGAAGAAATATGCTTTAATATTTAATTTAAATGAAAGAAAATTTACACAATTACAATTGAAAACAAACGCAAATGAGCATGAAAAAAGTGGAGGAGAGGTATCTATTGTCGAAACAAGATCAAGGAAATTCCTACACGGAAATTTAAAAGTCTATATTCATTAAAAACCTCCTCCTTGAGTGATAAAATTCTAACCCCTTTCAAGAAGAGGGGGTTATGTATTTATAGCTTAAGATGGTGGATTGTTTTCTTTCCAAATCGTTCCCTCTAATTGGTTCACAAATTTGATAATTAAGATAGTATAATTTGGAGAAATATTCTTATTAAAAAAATTATATATGAATTTTTTAAGTATAACCTAAAAATTTGGAATCCATTGGAATTTTTTATCCAAAGTTATGGCAGTTTGAATAAACAATTTTAATCGGTCCATTTCTATCTAGGTTATTTCAAAATCCAAAATGTGAATGGGTTTTTGAATAAAAAGATGCCCTCAAATATAAACTATTTATTCTAAAAAGTATTCCACATATATCTTGGATTTCACACTAAAAAATCTCAGCTCTAATTGATTTATATATGATGAGAAAAAACAATAATGGTGCGATGATTTTAAATTCTGGACAGAATGGTGGGTTTGAATTAAAAGCATATGTTGGTCCCCTTTTATTTTATTTGGGAATTAAAATTTTTATCCATGATTATTTTGGGTAATCATGAAAATATTCTAGAGTTTTATTGAATTTGGGTTTTTTTATTTATCCCATAAATTAAATCATTATGGATGGTCTAGTTTCTTCACAAATTCTTTAGGCCTTCTTGTGTGGACTATATCACCCTTCAAATGGCTGAAATGGACAAAGTTTCCTTCTAATGATATGATGAAAATTGAATAAGGAACCATAAAACATTAATCACACAATTAGAATAATTAGTATCAGATTTATGATTAAAAATTAAATTGAAACGAATCTGGATTAATTCAAATAATGCTCAAAAATTATATTTAATATTAAAACATGAACATTTTCACACCAATTATGCACTTTTCATAGAAAATAAGTAAAGTGAGTGAATAAAAAGTTATGAATAAATTATTAACATCATCTAAGACCATAAATAAGAAATCCATACTAAAGATGATGTCATAGGGTTCCATTGTGATGACCAAAAGGTCCCACATGAACCTTTATCCACCAATTGATAGCTCGCACTACTGGATGATAAAAGATATAGAAGAAGTATTTTCTATAGAAATCTCAAGACAAAGTTGTTGGGATAAAACCTAAATTGGGAGATCCATCTCTCGCATCAAAGTACAAATATAATGGAATGAATTGAACATTTTACTACTAATACTGAAGAAAGTTTAGAATAAACACATATCATACCTCTAATCATCTTGTCTATCGCAAGGTCATAAGCCTCCAAACACTACAACTATCTGCGACACCAACTGAAATCTCCCTAAGACTGATGTGATTTGCCTAGTGGTGATGGTGTAAGGATCTAATGGCATCATCCACTACCCATATCTCCTCCGGCTCCTCTTCCAGATCTTCCTCCCTGGGTACCACTCTGCCCTCACCTGGGAGATCCTTGATCATGGAACTGCCTATACCATGGCGATCCTTCAGCTATCTATCTGTGCTTCTTGAGAAATATAGTCGGGAATTCTTGTTCCATGTGACCTTGTCTGTCACAAGAATAGAAATACCCCTATTCGATATGCCCTGGACCTCTACGTTGTCCCTGACCATGTGCCTAAGTCTAATCACGGGGAGGTATTATATGTTGAGATCCCATTGTGTGGTGCTTTCTAGCTACTTCAAATGACTCAAACCTAATATTCCCACTGATATCTCCAACTTATTGGTGTCACTTTGATAGGAATATCTCTTTCACCAGTGCCCACTCTAATACCTCGACATAGGTGGGGATGCACAAGGGCACAATGTTGGCACATATTTCTCTGTGGATTCCATACTCAAATTTTTGTGCTCATAAGTATTCATCCTGGATCATGTCAAAGGAGTACCTAGTAAGGTCTTTGAACCTCACTGCATACTCATCCACTTCCATACCTCCCTACTACAGCTCCATAAGCTCTTGAATCTGAACCGATTTCAAGCAGGAGGGGTAGTAATCCTCACATAATAGCTACTGGAATTCAGGCCATGAGAGTGTCGACTCATCATGCATCTAGGTAATGAGATTCCACCAACACCCAACATTTATATGGAAAAGGTTAGATTCTAGTTAAACCACTTGATTTTTCAATGTTCTTATGAACCTAAAGGCATGTACCATTGACTCTATCCAATCTTATGCTTCTTGAGGATCTGGATTTCCACCGAACCTCAATGGTCTCTAGCACTAGAAATCATGGAGTGCGTTGATATTGCGTGTATCCTAAACCTACTCAACTAGTATAATATAATTCTTGATAGGTGGTGTTTCTTCTATCTAACCACTTGGAGGAAGAATCTCACAAGATGGACCCTAAACTGAGGTCTTGTCACTCATCAGATCATCATCACGATCCGAAATTGATATCCTCGTTGGATGTTATTTTAGAGGTACCCTGAAATTTAATCAAGACATACCACGGTCAAATGAACATATATATATATTGATTATCCATTGAAAGGGTCTAATATTAATTGATTAAATATTAATATTCATGTGTTTAAAATTCTACAAACATCAATTTTAGTGCATTTTACAAATTGAACTCCATTTCTCATCGCATGTTCTATTCATGTTTAAAGTGAAAATTTGGGCCCAATCAATCATCTATTTGTGTAAAAAATTATTTAAATTTGATATTTTGGGATATTATTGATCACTATTTTTAGAAAATTTTACCTTTTAGGATCGATATGAATCCCAAATGAAGATGAATATTTTTTTGCATGAATGCATAAATTTTATGACAAAGCATAATGGGCCTAAGGCCCATCAAACAAAAGTGGGGCCCACAATACAATCCAAATGAAGATAAAATTTGAAATTTAGAAATATAAAATTATGGGGATCATTTCATTAAACTGTGGCTATATCTAATTCTAAATTTTTCAGGATGATCCAGACGGTCAAAGATGAAGATTAAAATAATGGCTAGATCTGAACATTTATAAATTCATCCCACTATTTAAAGAATAACATCCCAAAAGAAGATACAATTTGCCTAAAAAATTTACATATATTATATTAAATATGTAATAAGATATTTTCATTCTATAAACCATTCATATCTCTCCATCTTCAATGTCAAATTCGAATGTCCATTAGGAGGATGAATATGGTCCTATTTTGTGGTCAAAGTTGAAACTTCCACTTTCCTTTGATTTCTCTCCCGCATTTTGACTTTCATAATCAATGGGAAAGTAATTTATTGATGGTTTATCAAAACTATGATGCTTTTATTCCTATATAAGGAGCTATTGGTAAAGGGAATTGGAATCCAAGTTTTCTTTCAATTGTGATTTCCTGCTTTCATTTTGTAATCGCATTATCAATTTTTCTCATGTAAGTTTTTTCTAAATCACATTAGTTTCTTAATAAAAAAATTCTTTTTATTATTATTATATTATTTTATTATTTTTTATTTCACTTTGATACCAATGTATCAAGGTATTAACTTATTCACATCAACCCTTGTGAATTTCTTCACACAATGGTGGAGTAATATTTTTCAATGTTTTCATTCTTAAATTCCCCACTCATAAGTCTACTTCCTACTTCTGTTAATATATTAGAATCAATGGAGGGATAAACCTATTATTGTTTGATGCAAGGGAGTAACAAGGTTATGGATTGTATGTTATTTTATGTACTTTAATATTTAAATCAGTTTATTATTTTAAGATTTCTATTCGATGATTTATTTTATCTTTGTCTTCATCGAATTTAATGAAGACACATTTTGAGTGCTAGTGTGATCCAATTCCTTGGAGTGATCATGAAATTGATCCTCTAAATTAATTGGTGATTAGACTTTAAATTTTACATGTATTAAATAGTATAATGATATTGGGGAGTTATCTTATTGATTTGATAACTCTTGAACTAGTGAACGGAAAATCCAATGAAAAATAATTACATCCATTCTATCCCTAAATACAACTTAGAATCAACCCATCAAAATTAATTGTTTCAATTAGAGTATTTTTGTATTGTTTTATTGGTTCTTTAAATTAATTCGCCATTTATTCAAATCAAATCAATCCAAATAGTTATCCACTTTATATCCAAAACCTCCAAAACTCGAGTGTCTCTAGGTTTATTTTATGATCTCTATGGATTCAATCCCTACTTGTACATCAACAACTGCATATACCTTTAGGGTAAATTTTGGTGAAACCAAATTTTGGTTCCATTTATAGGAATCTAAGTAAGTAACTTAGATACCATAATTCTTTTCTCACCATAAATTCTCTTTTCTCATCCCCCATTTATCTTATCTTTTCCCCCTTTCTGTTTTTGTGTGTCCAAAGAATCTCAAATCCTCATCATAACCTACTACAATGAAGTATCTTCCAAATTATACCATCATGAACCCATGTTTTAATAAAATAAAAAGTCAAAATTTGGAATACACACACCTATGGAATTTCTTTGAACAAATCTTGTATGATTACCCCACACATGATGATATGTACAAACAATGGGATGATGGATGTTTAAAAAATTAATTTCCAGCCCTCTCAAGGATGGTTGAAGAGATCAATCAAAAGGAATTCCATGATTTCCAAACTATTATCCAGATTAATCCCCAAAAATTACTTGCACAATTGTGTGAACAAAATGGATTAAATGAATTCAGAAGTTTTATCCTTGAGAGTTGAACTACAAAACTTTGAAATAGTTACAGAACCCAATCCCACTCAAGTTTTCCCCACCTCAACATTGATAAAAGAATCTTGCTACCCACATAACTCTCATGAATTTATATAAGAACCAACCATTGAATCTAGGGGACTTGAATAACATAAAGGAATTATTGATGATATTTTAAATCAAGAGGAAAATGATTTTCTATATTCACAAGAGGGAAATTTTTCATCATGGATTGAGTGTTCTGAATTTATCCCCATTGATGATTTTTCAAGACCATCAATCACTAATCAATTGAAATAGATTAGAAACATTGATTCCATACCCACTCCTAAAATTCAATTAGATAATTTGAGAAATGAATCATTTTTTAAAAATGAACCAATTATTTCAAAAAAAATGGAGAAGGAATAGATTTTGATTCAAATTTCCATTTTTCTTTAGAAACTTTCAATCAACCCAAAATCAAAATAATTGTCCTTCCTTCCCCACTAAATTATCCCATAATATGTGATAACAAAGACCTTTAATTATTCATTTATTCTTATCATGAAACCAATAACATTGGAACGATCCTTGATGTCTTATGTAATACAACAAAATCAACCAAATCAATCATTTCTGAAATTCCTTAGACTTTCAAACTCATTGTTGAACATGTGTTTTCACATGAAACAAATTATAAAAAGAGAATCAATATCAATAATGTATAAGTTGAGAATAATGGGGTCCTAAAAATGTTGAAATTTGGTATTGGATAAGTTGGGGGGGTCTAAGTCGAGCTAAAGACTTTAAATTAAGCGCTTTCCAAGAGGCAACCCAATTTCTACATTTTTTTGTTTTTTTATTTTATTTTGTGTTTTTATGTGTTTTTTTGTTAATGGAACCCCTTGGTTTTCCAATGGGATCTAATGGATATTGTATGTGAAATTTAGCAGCTACAAAATTTTAATATTTCCAAATAAAACCCTTTCTTTCTTAAGTTCAAACCCAGCCATCAATCATCCTTGAGGAGTCTACATGTGACATGAATACAAAAGTGATCAATTTATTATTTATGGGTCATAAAATTCAAACCAAGTAGTCTAATTATATGATTTCATTTCAAATAATATCTCCCCCTATTTCTTCTTAATTGTAACCTCTCACTTCTCTTCTTTTTTAAAATTTTAGGCAGTTTCATTCTAAGTTGGGGGAGTGAAAATGTGGGATATTGAAAAAAAAATATTGGGATTTTATGATTAAAATTTCAATTCAATAAAAAAATTAAATTCATTATCCTTTCATGATTTAATGTACATTTTGAAACATAAAAACTAGATGTGAAATGATTTTTAATTCCATGATTATGATTTTAATGCATGTTTATGTTCATAAGCATGGTTTTTGAAAATTGTGGTTGTCTGATGTGATTTTTCAATGTTAACATTTTCATCCTCTTAATCAAAATGTCACAATACACATCAATTGAATTTTTGGTGGGTCCCTTTAATCATATCATAGGGTTTGTGGCCACATTCATTTTAATTTGAGTATCCAAAAATAATAATTACAAAAAAAGACCACATAGAGCAATGTTTTTTCCAAATGTGTGGCGTCGGGCACTTGGGGATCACGACTCCATAGTTTCCTTGCCCAGATGTCTGTTTTACATCTCTATTGTAGACCATGGAATTGACAATACGTGTGGCGTTCGACACTTGGTGATCGTGACTCCATAGTTTTCTTGACCAGAGATAATATTTTCATATCTATTGTGGTTTTAAAAAGCACAAAAAAACAAAAAATGGATACTCATCTTAAGGTTTAATGTGATTCCCACCTAGAGCTTCCTTTTGTTTCCCCCTGAATAAGAAAATGGGACCCATGTCTTTTGTGATTCACAACACATCATCATACTTAATTGAAATTGGATGAAATGTGACAATGAATTTTAACAAAGGAATGGGATTGGAATTGGGATATGATTGTGAACCTAGCTTGTGTGGAATGATTTTTATTGGTTTCATGGTTTTTCAACATTATGTATTTTGGTGAGCATTGTATGTTAAAATGTTTTTGGAAAATAGATTTCAATTTCATATTTTTGAGATACTTTTTACTCATGACTAGAAAAACTCAAGTTGGGGGTGTGATTAGACACTAAAAGGGGATAATATTAATTGATTAAATATTAATATTCATGTTTTTAAAATTCCATAAACATCAATTTTAATTCATTTTACAAACTGAACTTCATTTCTCATCACATGTTCTATTCATGTCTAAAGTGAAAATCTAGGCCCAATTAATCATCTATTTGTGTAATAATTTATTTTCATTATTTAAATTTAATATTTTGGTATATGATTAATAACTTTGTTTAGAAAATTTTATATTTTAGGATCAATGGATGAAACTGAAGGGAAGATGAATATTTTTGTGCATGAATGCATAAATGTTCTCGACAAATCATAATGGGCCTAAGGCCCATCAAACAAAAGTGGGGGCCATAATACAAGCCCAATGAAGAAAAATTTTTAACTGTATAAAGATAAAATTATGTGGATAATTTAATTTAACTATAGATAGAGCTAACTCTGAATTTTTCATGATGATTCGGGTGGTCAAAGATGAAGATTAAATTAATGGCTAGATCTGAACGCCCATAAAGTCAGCCTACCATTTTGAGCATAACATTAAAAAAAATTATCCAATTTTCTTGAAATTTTGACATATATTATAGTAAACATGTAATAATATATTTTACTTATACTACCCCTTTTTATTCATCTATATTCAATGTCAAATTTGAATGTCCATTAGGGGGATGAATTTGGTCCTATTTTTGTGGTCAAAGTTGAAACTTCTAGTTTCCTTTGATTTATATCCCACCTTTTGACTTTCATAATTAATGGGAAAGAAATTTATTTATGGGGTCTCTACCCTAGGATAATTATATTCCTATATATGGATATGGTGGTAAAGGGAATTGGAATCTATGTTTTTCTTTTAATTGTAATTTCCCACTTTCATTTTGTAATTGCATCGTCAATTTTTTTTCATGTAAACTTTTCTCAATCACATTAGTTTCTTAATAAAATTTATTCTTTTTCTTATTATTATATTATTTTATTCTTTTCAATATCACTTTGATACCATTGAATCATGGTGTGAACTTATTCACACCAAATCTTGTGAATTTATTCACACAACAGTGGAGTGATATTTTTCAATATTTTTCTTCTTCAATTCCCCCTCATAAGTCTACTTCATGCTTCTATTGATATATTAGAATCAATGGAAGGATAACCCTATTATGGGTTGATCCAATGGAGTATAAATGGTATGGATTGTATATTATTTTATATACTTTAATATTTAAATCAGTTCATTATTTTAAGATTTCTATTCGATGATTTATTTTCTCTTTGTCTTCACCGACATTAATGACGACACATTTTGAGTGCTAGTACAATCCAATTCCTTGAAGTGATCTTGAAAGTTATAATCTAATTTTATTTTTGATTATCCTAAAAAAATTATATATTAAATCATAGAATGATATTGGGGATTTATCTCATTGATTGGATACCTCTTGAACTAGTAAACGGAAAATCTAATGAAAAATAATTACATCCATTATATCCCTAACAACAACCTAGGATCAACTCATAAACATTAATCGTTTTAATTAAAGTATTTGTGTATTTTTTTTCTTTTTTCTTTGAATTAAATCACAATTTATTCAAATCAAATCAATCCAAATAGTTATCCACTCCATAGCCAAAACCTCCAAAACTTGAGTGTCTCTAGGTTTATTCTTCGATCCCTATAGATTTGATCCCTAATTGTACATCAAAAACCACATATGCATGTAGAGTAAATTTGGGTACAACCATATATATATATATATAACAAAAATAGGGATTTGACTAAAGAAGGACAGTCAAAGACTTAATCCAATATGATTCATGTACCATTGATCCCTACAACCAATGTCTCGGTATGCTGATTCGATAAGAAGGTAGTCAAGGTCCTTGTGAATGGATACGTCAGCCACCCATGCCATCACTAGATTCCCTAGCCTGAGAACCACACTCGAGACACTCTGAAACTGTTTCCCTAAATCTCAACCAAATACCCATTGGTGTAATACTCCAAACACCACCCCAAGTATTGAACCACCTCTGATATTAATCTGTCACGGCCCAAGCCTAACTGGGGTTCGAGCTGCAACTTCCCCAAGCCTGCCTCCATAGTTTAGGGGTGGTGACAAGTATCGAAAGACATGTCCTAAATGGGAGTCCTTTTCCTAAGTACTTGTACACACAAAACTAACCATATTAATGTAGTAGTGCATAGGAATAGTAATAAAAAAAATATAACAGCTATAAATTAAACCATTTGTGCAAAACTTATTGGGTGTAAAAAAGTACAATAATACAGACTAAATAGTAAAAAAAATTCCCAACCAGAAATATGCCCCAACCAAAAAAAATCTGGAAAGAAAATTTCTAAGAGATCCCAACTCCTGATCTCCAAACTAATACCATTGTACATGGTCTCAAGCACCCGATGTCTTGAATATCCTCTAAAGTCACCACCAACCTTCTTGTTGTATGCATAAGACATGACACGTGTAGGAAAATCGTATGCAGGGGTGAGTATATACTTACCTAGTAGGATGCCCTAAAAGATAAAAGGGGGAGCAGTAAGAGAAACAATAGGAAAGGAAATATTGTAGATAGAAAACATGATATAACTCAACCCAAAGAAAGAGAAAGAGTAACCTTGTCCAAGAACAAGGGGATCAACATGATTTGTATATGAACTACACATCAAGTCTTTACCAACTATAGTAAGATAGTGACATCATCTAACCATGAGAAGATAAACATGGAAAGCACATGGCATACCCTACACATCTTTGCAACCCATGGTAGGAGAGTAACTAAATCCAAAAAGGTAAGGATATAGATGTATATATATATTCTTAGAAAAATAATCCCAAATGAGAGAGAAATGGGATCTCCATATCACATATCGGCCCAGGAAAAATAGGTTCCAATAGTTCCAAAAGTCTATCAATGATGCCTAGCTTCTCACACGTCTGCCCTAAAGTAACCATGAGAAGGTCCATGCCTTTCCACTGTGTTGTACAACTGAGGGGGAACAAACTCTAAGTTGAGGAACCACGCCCTAGTGCATCAGGGGGGTCCACTATGTAAGTATCCAAAGAGGACTTATACCCAAGATAATGGGGTTTCCACTCTAGTGTTACGAGGACCTACACGCTATCTGATAGGGGGTCCAATCAGTAAGTGTTCATAGAGGACCCATGCCCTGATGCATCAGGGGGGTTCCACTCTACTATCATAAGGACCCATTCCCTTTATGATAAGGTGGTCCCACTTGGTAAGTAGAGGACTCATGCCCAAGATGATGGGAGGTTCCACTCTATAGGTCGAGGACCGGCACCTGGGTGCGATAGGGGGTTACACTCTTATGATTTAGGACCCATTCCTTATATAATAGGGGGTTCCACTCGATAGGTAGAGGACCCTTTCCCAAACTAATGGGGGTTCCACTCTAGTGTCTCTGGTGATTCTCTTCCTGATCACTATCATTTTCAAGCATCGCCTAACTAATTTTTGTGCCCATAACATTTCACATCATATCCCAAAATTCAAAATGGAGGGAACCATCGCATTCTACATAGAAAAACACTTAGGATAGGCTACTTGCGGGCCAAAATCTGAGTTCAAACAAAGGAGACATGGAATATTGAAGTTTCTTCAAAAGGAGCCAAGGGGTGCATGGCATGTGAGGGGACCCACACGATGTGTGGTCCCACTCCATCACCTGGTCGTGTCCCTTTAGGTACACGAATTACTAACCATGTAGGGATACCTGGTGTTTGGTGAAACTACATGGTGTTAACATGCCACTTGAGGTCCCAGCGGTGTTCTTAGTTGTGTCTATGTATCCATCCAATGTTTGTGTACTCAATCTAGGTTTGTATACTTTGATACACAATGTGTTTGGTTATGCCTTTTCCTGTGTACTCTCAGAGTACACACCAAACCCAGCATCATGAGGTCACATGATGTGTGGGGGTCCTATGCGGTGTGTGATACTTATAATCCACTGAAACTCTAGCCACCACAGTTAGAGCCTAACACGTCGTGTGTTCATCAAACTACACAGCGTGTAGTTGGAATTTTTTTAAAAATCCAGATCTAAACTCCATGCTTTGAATATGTACATTCCACCATATATCTCTCCATTACACCATTTTAATTCGGTGGATCTAGTCTGGATCCATCGTTTCTGGCCATTCGGTGGCCAAAAATCGATTTATATTAGTCTTTGAAGGTTTATTGCATATCCCGCACACATTTGGTCCTTCCACCATAAAAGATTTGATCTATGATCATCAAAAATATCAACTACATCCTGTAATCTATCCAAAAACACCCCTTTTGTTGATCCATCCCTCACACGTGGATTCGTTGCTATTTTGGGGGTCTGATCGGGTTCAGTACCACCTGACAATGTTGAATAGAGACCGTGGGGTCCAACCAGTGATGAACGCGAAGAAATTTAGGGGGGAACACAAAAACAATAGTTTATCGATCATTTCCAATCGTTCTTGTCCAACGATTAAGAACGGGGATATCCAGGCTTAGAAAACCAAAGAATAATCAAATAAACTGGTACACTGATGCATGAAAAGACCACAATTGGCGTAGATCAAAAGAGGGGATTGATCTGCTCAATGAATTTAATAAAAATGGGTGTAATCCACAAATGTACGAGTCCTTCATTGATATTGGATCATTCTTTGTCGAATAATTCACTCCCCAATGATCAAAGGAAGATGTTGTGTTCGTTTCACTCTGATTTACTCCAATCCAAAGTTTTATCATCATCTGAGGTGATTCTACCAATGGTAGTAGATGAGGATAAGCTCTTTATGGTCCCATTATTATGATTCTAACCCTAGTAAAATCACCATGATGGTATATTTAAAGGAAATTTGAATTTGTTTATTCAATCAAATTAATCAAATTAAACATTTAATTAATTCACTGAATGTACCTCCAATGGGTGAGATATCTGAATGCCTCGTGATGAACTATTTTAGGTTGTACATAGGGTAAAAAATGCATTTCAAACTCAACCATGGTCTTGGATTTCTAATATGAGATTCCGTTTAAGAATTATATTATTTTATTTAAGAAATTATGCATGCATAATATTAAATATACTTAATATTTTTATAAAATTAATTCTGGGTACACTGGGTCTTAGAATCATATATCGTCTCGGTGCCTAGATTTGAAAATATATGTAGAAATATTTCAAAGTCTTAAAAGGAAAAAAATGGGTCTCTATATATTTTTTCACTTGTATGATAAGTAAATACATTTGGACCTTGATTGAATTTGATTGAGTAAATTCATGGCCATGCATTGTTGTGTCACATATGATGTGATAAACTATTTGGATGAGTGACGCATGATTTACTCATCAGATAGATCAATGGAATGTGATATATTCATCATTTTGGTCAGTCTTTTTTAGATAATCGTGAAAATATGAGTGGCCTATACTAGATTTTCATGTTCTATGTCTAGTGATCACTCGATGTCATGGAAAAAAGTATTATATAGGTATATTTACAATGTATATGATGTATCTCGTGGTGTACATGTTTATATAGAGATATGAGTATGTTTGATGGAGATCACACCAGACCCCTTAGTCGCTTGAGTAGCATTGATGCTTTAATAGAGGATGATCTTTGCTTATATCTATGAAATAGGGATTTCATATTTATTTTCAATGCTACTAATGTCCACAGGGTCACACCGTTAAGCCATTGGATAAGGATAATGTTTTGGAAAAAGTGGTTTGTTATAAAATGAAGAGAGATCATAGAAACCATGTCCAAAAGTAGTTTTGGATGGATTCCCAAGGAATTGTGAAGTTTTTCATTAATGCCTTCATAGTTTTAGTGAAAGTGGGATTTTTTTGGAAGTGTACTAAAACAATAACCACTACATCGTAGTGGTGCATATGGTGTTTTAGCCTATAAGAGACATCATTGTTTTCATTCATACGATGCATGTGGTTTCCACGTTCCTTCCCACAGGGTTTTAATTCAGTTATGATCCATTATATGGATTGTTTTTTTCTGGTGCACCCAATTCATTAAATAATTCAATGAATAAAAACTAACATACTGTAACATAAAGGTTCCATGGGATGGATCCCAATACATTACATTATTCCTGATGCTCTTCATTCAATGAAGAGTATTAAGGATGCCTATTAGTGGATGTGATCCTCTCTTATTGGGTGTGTGAGATACTATTGAGTTATAGACGAAACTCTCTTCCTTCTCATAGCTCGTTTATCACCCTTGGGTTTTCTTCTGTTTCCAATGATCATATAATGATCAAATGAAACTGATCACTCATTGCATCCTCTGAATCATGAACGAAACCCCAAGTACATATATCGGATGAAACTCCTCAGTATTACCACACTCTAACTTCTATTTTGTTTCCAGTGAAATCACATCATGCAATGTTCTTCTATTGCCTTGATTCCCAAGGACCCCATCGAACTTCTGTTCAATTCGCATTGTTATTTCTGGTGAATTGACCTTAGCTTCCTAAACTCATACTTTCATGGTGTTGATGAGCTATCTTCATCCAAGTTCTCCCAAGTGTTACTTCCAGTGACTAAACATCTGGAGCTTTGACACTTGACCAAGAAAACAGTTCTCACACTAAACCCAACAAGTTCATGGTCAGAAGCATATTAGATATCAGCTACAGTCTCTTCCACAATTCAAGTTATGGGATAGACTAGTCATAAAATATGAATTTAGCCTGAGATTGGCATAGATATAGTCCTCTAGAATCTATGGAGAGTACATAAATGGTGGACTACCAAGAAGGTCACACTAAAAAATGTGGAATGTTAATATGATTTAATGAAGTAAACCTACAAAAGGCTAGTGTCATGATAGTTTCCCAACTCTAGGTTGTTGAGGAGTGGATAGTAGCACAATGGGGCTTGAAGCTTGGGTATTAATAATACTACTCTCTAGAAAATGAGGTCTAAATTGCAGCAATGGGGCTAGGAGCCTAGGTAACTGTGAACACTAGGGAAATGTAGTTCACAGTGAATTCCATCTTAATTTAAAATTGTGGGTTGTGAGTATACGTGCACCATATTGAAAATGTATACCTTAATAGGTGCTAAAAAATACATAGTTAATAGTATTGGATAAGTAATATACTACTGACCTTCAGAAATTTACCACTTTATAATATTATGTGTACACTATTGTTCATTTCTATTTTCACATGTTAGTCCATTACTGGAATGGTCACACTGAGTATTATTGTTCGGCCATGCCTATGAACTTGTGCACTTCCACCTTGTGTCCATGTAGGTTTGCAAGAGCGGATTAGTGGAGCTTGTGAGTGATAGTAGATTGTTAGCGGAAAGGTTATTGTTGTTCAGGGAGAATTATGGCACTATTATCTACTTTGATTCATATAATTTTAGGATGATACTTTTTTTGGGGGGATTCTTTCAAGTGTTTCATGTTTTACAAGATTATTATTTCATGTTCCATTTTGTTGAATGTTTTATATTATATATTGTCCAACTTGATTTACTTTTAGCAAGAGATGGATTATCTATGGAGGTGGTTCCAGCCATTTTTGTGGGGATACCTCGACACTTTTCGTTGTCCCTTGACCTAATGTATGCGGGTTTGGAAAGTTCACTTATCGGTATGTTAGGATGTGACATCTATTGGGACCAAAAAAATGATTGGCCCACCGGTGCAGCGATAATCACAAGATAAAATAAAGTGAAAAATACAGAAATAGATGGACACCATATGTGATATGGAAAAACCTCCAAAATGGAAGGGGTAAAACCCATGGAAAAATAGAAGGATCACTGTGGGTAAAAGTGGGTACACACTCCCTTGCTATTACAAGGAGAAAACCTTCGTAAAAATCTATCTTGAATAAGTGAGGAAACTGCCTCACAAATACTCCTCAAAGGTATTTATTGGTGATTAGATTATCAAAGATGGTGGGATGAGATAATCTGCTAGTGGGGAGAGCCTCCTTTTATAGGGCTCTGGTAGCCCTCCCAGCACCTCTGCCACTATCTTCTCCCGCTAGAGGTTTGGTGGAGCTGGCCACTAACAATCTACCATGCCTGTCCCTTTTGACAAATTAGGGGGTGGCACCGTCTGTGGAGAAAAAATCTACCGACACATCTCCTACTTGGAGATTGATTAGGCACCAATCAAATCTCCACACATCCTTTCTATTTTCCAAATCATGTTACTCGAGTCTCTGCAAGGCCGCTCAAGGATTTGCACCATCTGAACTTATCAGAGTCAATCGCCTTCATCAGGAAATCTGCCAAATTTTCTTTAGTATGAATTTTCTGCATATCCACACTTCTTTCCTCCACCACATCTTAGAAAAAATGATATTGTACCCTAATTTTCTTCATCCTGAAATGAAAAGATGGATTCCTTACAATGTTCAAGGCACTTTTACTGTCACAAAATAATAGAATATGCTCTTGTTTGTTCCTGAGCTCCTCCAACAACCTTCTCATCAAAATCGCCTCTTTGAAAGCCTATGTAGCTTCCATGTACTCCACCTACGTCGTGGATAACACCACAATTGACTATAACTTTGAAATCCAGCTCATATATCCTCCTGCAAAAGTAAACACATAACCTGTAGTGGATTTCCTCTGGTTAAAATCACCTACAAAATATGAATCAACGTATCCTCTGATAGTGAAATCAGGTCCTCCATAACATAATGCAGCATTTGAGGTCTCCTTGATATATCTCAGGATCCTCTTCACTGTACTCCAATGCTCTTGTCCTGGATTTTCCATGTACCGACTAACTACTCCCACTGCATGTGCAATGTCTATTCTAGTACAAACCATAACGAACATCAGACTTCCCACTGATGATGCATATGGTACTTGAGACATCTTCATCCTCTCTGCTTCACTACTTGGACTCATCATGGAGGATAACTTGAAATTAACAGGAAGAGGGGTAGATATTGGCTTACAGTCTTTCATGTTGAAGCATTTCAAGACTCTTCATAAGTAATTTTTCTATGATATCCAAATCTTCCCATTATTTCTATCTCGCTAAATTTGCATCCCAAAAATCTTGTTTTTTGGTCCAAAGTCCTTAATATCAAACTCCCTAGACAATTGTGCCATCGTATCTTAGAGATAATCATTATTGGGGCCTACAACCAACATGTCATCCACATACAACAGAAGAATGATGAAATAATTACCATCTGAACCCCTAAAATATGCACAAGGATCTGAATGAATTTTATTGTATCCAAGGCTCATGATATAGGAATCAAATCTATTGTACAACACCTCGGTGCCTGCTTGAGATTGTATAGATATTTGTTCAACCAACAAACCAATTTCTTTTTGTCTTCTTCTGCAAAACCTTTTAGTTAGAGCATATATATCTCTTTATCAAGATCATCATGGAGAAAAGCATTCTTCACATTCAACTGCTCTAGATGTAAACTATATGTTGCGCGCATCGCCAGAACTATCCGAACAGTCGTCAGTCTAACAACATGGGGAAAATATTTCATTGAAATCAATACCTTCCTTCTGAGCATATCATTTGACCACCGGTCTTGCACGATATCTTTCCACCTAGTCTTTTCCATCCCGCTTGATCTTAGAGACCAATTTTTTGTTGATATCCTTCCTTCCATGAGGTAATGGAATAAGATCTCAAGTCTTGTTCTTGTGCAGGGCTTCAAGTTCCTCCTGTATTACTGTCATTCATGAGGATACATATGGACTCTGGGTCGTCTCCAAAAAAGAAGACGGTTCTCCATCCTCCGTCAATAAGAAATACATAATATTGTTTTCAGTGACATAGTTTGAGTTCCATATTGGTTCTCTTTTCTCCCGAGTTAACCGTCATGGTCCAAACTCGACCGGTGCTTGATCTTCGTGCTCTGGTAATGCTTCAAAGAAAACTGATTATTCCTTGGATTTTTCCTCTACTTCAATTTTTGTAGTTTATGTATTCTCCTTCTCCATATCTCGATCAATTGTTATTTTCACCTTATCTTCTGCAAAAATGACATCTTTGCTAATGATAAGTTTGCGGGCAGTGGGGTCCCACAAATGATACTCCTTCACACCATCAGCATACCCTAAGAAGATACATTTTCTAGACCTTGAGTCCAACTTCAATCTTTCCTGATCATTAAAAAATGCATATACAGGACTTCCAAAAGTATGTAACTGAGAATAGTTGGCGGGTTTACCAGTCCACATCTCCAATGGTGTCTTCAGATCAATCGCCAGTGAAGAAGATTTGTTGATCACATAACATATGGTATTCACTGCTTCTTCCCAAAATGTTTTGGAAATTCCTACAATCTTCAACATTGTCCTTGTTCTATTCAATAGGGTTTTGTTCATCCACTCTGTCACTCCATTATGTTGAGGAATGTACCACATTGTGAATTGTGTCTTGATTCCTTCTTGTTAACAAAAAGTATTAAACTCCTCGCTTGTATATTCTCCACCATTGTCAGTCCTCATACAATTGATCTTCTTTTCATATTCAAGTTCCTTCTGCACTTTGAATATTTTGAAGACTTCAAAAACATTTGTATTCCTCTTGATTGGGTACGACAAATATCTCTTGGAATAATCATCAAAGAATGATACAAAGTACCTTACTCCTTCCTGAGATATAACTGGTGCTTGCAAAAAGTCAAAATGGATCAACTCTAAGAACTCTTTGCTTCGTGATGTTGACGTCCCGAACTTTAACATGTGTTGTTTGCTCAAAACAAAATGCTCACAAAATGGTAAGGATACCCCTATAAGCCCAGACAGCAACTTATGATCTGCAAGAATCTTCAGACCTCATTCTGACATATGGCCAAGCTTCTGATGTCATAACATCGTCAACGCTTCAGTTGAAATAGTTGATGTGCAACTATCTCTGTCTCCTTGTACGTTTCACCCATAAAGACGTATAATTTTTTTGAGATCTTCTCTACCTTCATCACCACAAGCGCGCCCTTCACAATTCGCATCACTCCATTCTGGATTCGAGTCTTGCATCTGATATCATCAAATTGTCTCAAAGACTATGTTTTTCTTCAGGCCCTTCACATGGCATATTCTCTGGATAGTTCGAACAATACCATCATGTATCTTTAATTTGATGTTACCGATTTTAACAATCTTCAAGGTGTAGTCGTTCCCCGTGTACACAGGTCCTTTCGGGGTAGTTTCATACTGGTCAAACCATTTCCGCCGAGAATTCATGTGTCATGTTGCTCCTGAGTCGATAATCCATGCATCGTTGAGTTGTTTCTTGCTTCCAGCAGTCGTCGCTACTTTATTGACTAATATATCTCCACTTCCAGAAGTACTCGCTACATTTTTGTTCATGTCATAATTCTGGCTCCCGCAGGAACCACGCTCCACTATCATATCTGTTGGTCTTTTGCCAATTGTCAGTCGACAATTATCCTTCCGCAACACTATCTGAATCTACATTTCCCACAACGAAAAATTATTCTCATTGAATTTTTCAATCTCAAATTTCACCGTCATATGGACAAGCTGTAAGTCCATAACCTCCTTTGTTTCACAACGATACATTTAATAATCTCAATAACTTTTTCTAATGTGAAAGATCAATCAAAACCACAATCACACGGCATACTCAAAATTATGAAAATTATTAATACCCAAAAAGGGAACAGTACCGAGCCAAAACCTACCATCTAATACCACTTGTTGAGATCAAAAAATGATTGGTTCACCAGTGCAGTGATAATCACAAGATAAAATGAATTGCAAAAATACGGAAATAAATATACACCAAATGTAACGTGAAAAAACCCCTAAAATAAAAGGAGTAAAAACATATGAGCAAATCGAAAAATCACAGAGTAAAAGTGAGTACACACTCTTAAACTATTAAAAAGAGAAAACCCTCGTGAAAATAGAGTCACTAAGTCGTCCCTAATCCTCCTTCCGGTTTGTCATACTCATCATCATGATTTAATACCATGTATGACAATAATATGTATCCTTTACCCTTATGTATCCTTTGAATTTTGTTGAAATTACCAACATGATCAATTTCACATTCCAAAAGATATGGTACAGATAAAAAAAATCCAGAATAACGGAAGGGATGTTTCTGCAGCACGAGAAATATGCAAGCTGGTCCTCGGCTGCTAGACAGTTGTTCAGAAAGATCGAACACGGCGCTGGCTTCGTCAATCTCTCATTGAACCTGCAACCCCCGGAGCTCTTCTTCCCCGGTTGTTCCTACACCAGACCAGCGGCATCATCAATTTCCGAAAAGTTTTCGCGCCATCTGACAACCGGCGGTGAATCATGGCTCATTTCCTCAAATGCCTTCAATGAAAACATCGATGGAACGATCAGGCAACGCAAGCATGATTCATTAGCACAAATGAGTCTTACGCTGGATTTCGTCTTGGAAGGTGAAGGCGACAAGCAAGGATTCAGATCGTCGAGGAACAAGTCGCGCGGGCTACCGGGGGCCGTTGTGGCGTCTCCGGTGCTGTACTCCTTGTCACCGGTAAACGAGCACATTCTTTAATTTATTAACTGTTTGCAAATTGTTTTGAACGCTACGAAGATGATGATCATGAAAGGCATCGCTTACCAGAGAGTTGGCAGCCTCCTGATCATATGATAGAATCCTCTCAAGACATGGCCGCGGTGAGTTCTTGTCCGATTTCATCTGTTCAAGGCGCAGCAACAAACCGAATCATCACACATAATCTGCAATTTTAGTGCTAGATCTTTCTACGTGATGCTTGGGATCGTGTGCTTACCACCGCAAAATCATCAGCAAGGCACTGAAGCTGGCGCGTAAGGCTGCTGATCTGCTGGTGTAAAGCCGGAATCGTTTGTTTGCTGCGCTGAAAATCGGCACTGCTCTGGTTATCCACGAGCTCCTGGAGCTGACCATTCATGCTTTCCTCCGGGAACAGCACGGCGCTCTTCAGTGTCCTGATTTCGCTCTTTTGCTTCAAGCACAAGTCCTTCAGCCTCTCGATCTACAAACGCAGGAGATTATCAGAAGCGTTGATTGAGTGAGGTGGATCAGAACGAGGAACCTACTTCGTTGTTTTTCTGTTCCAGCATGGACTTCAGGTTCGAAATCTCTGTCTCCATCTCCTTATTCTGGATGAGGAGCTCTCTCTCACTCCTCAGCACCATGGCCAGAGTCCTCGTATTCCCCTTCACATCCGTCAGCGCCTTCTTCTCACTGCCCCCCGCGGCCAGGGATCCTGATCCCGATCCCGTACCCTTGCCGAATAACTTCCTATGCAGAGCAGTGAAATTCGCTCCCCTTATTGTCGTCTTCTTTAAATCATCGGCGATCAAATCCGTCGGAATAACCAAACCTCCTCGACTCGCCTTCGGCCTGGACCTGGTCTCCACGAATTTCTTCACCATGGCCCCCAAATTCTTCTCGTTCTTGGCCTTCACAATGTCATTGCGTTTAGAACCCCCTGTAGTGACGGATCCGAAGGCAGATGACAAACAACGCGGAGATGGGCTGGAGCTTCCGTTTGGGCGGTTTAAGGAATGATTTCTGAGCGGATGGGCGGAGTTTGTGAGCTCAGCGGAAGAGGAGGGGTCTGAAAACTGTGAGTTCGTGGACTGGGGGTCGAAGGCAGGGTAGCGATTATAGGGTTTCAGAGAAGCCATGGGAGATATTGGAATGAGAAGAGCAGAGTTTGGGATGAATGGGTGATTTATATTGTTTTGATTTCTTCTGTGGACAGAAGGGAAGGTGAGAGAGAGGGACCAATTAGGTTGGCGCTGTTCGAATTCAAATTTCCATGCGAAAAGGCGCGCGCGTGTTCCACTGATATTTTAATGAGTGCTCCCATCCATTCGAATCATGTTATGATTCCATCCCGCTTTCCTACTACTTAAAATATATATGGTAGTAAAATTACTATAGGTAGAGAACCATGATAGAAATAAGGATTCAAATGTGAAATTAGCATAAAAATTGCCCATATGCATATATTTATACAAAATAAAACTAAGAATGCATATTCCACCTTGAGAACTTTCATACCTTGACTTTCATTTTTCATTGCTCTATAGTTTGATTTAATCATATGGGTATCAAGTATGATACTAATCATGAGTGAGAGCCCACTAAAAACCTAATGAGATTTGTCTATATAACGTGTTTGGTATCATAGTTCTCAATGAAGTAAAGATGAGAAATTGCATTGTCGTGACTAATATATTGGTTGTATTAATTCATTTGGTCTCCTTCGTGAGTTAAGAAATATGTGATCACCTATACAAGGTATATATAATTCATTTCTCGTGCTCATACTCAGTATAATTGATAGCTGGAAAATGATCATGCATACTTGTGGATAGTGTGATCACGTCGAACCATTTAATTAGTACATAACAGTCACGACCCGATCCACCAAGACCCCGCCTAGGCCAGCTGTAAGCCAAGAGTGAAACCTCAAGTCCGCTTAAACAAAGTTTGACGATAAACACCGAGTGGACATATCACTGAAATGGAAGGCCTTAACCTAATGTATTTGTACTCACGCACACAACCAGCTCCATGCAACAATGCATTGACATAACAATAAAACTGAAATATCTAGAGAGAAATCAATGCATGCAACAACCTCTAAAAAATACATCAGGGTGCAAAAATGCCATATAAAAGATAAGAGGCACAATACACGCTCAACCAGAAACTAAGGTCCCAACCTAACTACAACTAGAAAAATGAAAACTTAAAAGAGTTTGACTCACAATCTCTGAGACTGACCACCGATTACAGCAAGTACCTCCAAGTCCTATTATGCTCCACCAATACCAGGTCCACCAAAGTCACCACCAATCTGTCTGTCATCTGCATAAGACACGACATATGCGGGCATAGCCCATGCATGAGTGAGTATAAACATACCCAGTATGACGCCCCAAAAACCAAGAGAAAAGCAATAAAATAAAATAGCTATCTCAACCCAAAGACAAAGAGGGAAAAGAAACTTAATCATCAAATTTGCCCAAAAAGAAACTCAAGTGAATAGGGAAAGAAGGTCTACATCTTCACAGCCATCTAAGAATGAAAAAGTTAGTGTACAACTCCCTAAGGTCCCATGTCACGACTCGACCCGTACCATCACTGGACTCCCTGACCTCAGAGCCGCTCTCGAGACACATCGACACTATTGCCATAAACCCAACCAAGACCATTTTAGGGAAACGTCCAAACAACGTCCCAAGGGTCGAACCACCTTTGATACCACTTTGTCACAACCCGACCCGTACCAGGGCTCAAGCCGCAACTACCCCAAGCCCACCTCCATAGGCCAGGGGCTGGCGACTAGCGTCGAATGCACAAAAAAACTCTGGGAGGCCTTTGCCTAAGAACCTGTACACACACACGCAACCAACTATATGAAAAAGTGCAGAGAAAAAGAGGAAAGCAAGGTTCCACGATACTATAAAAAGGGAACCAAACAAAAATGCATCGGCCTCTAACAGTACAAGTACAAGAACAGTAAAGCTGAAAGGGCAAGGGGAAAAAATACACACCCAACTAGAGAAATGTCACAACCCGACAACAGGTGAAAAAGTAAAACAGCTGGAAGAGTCCCACTCCTGAATCCCAAGCTACGACCACTGCATGCAGTCCGAGCACCCTGTATCCCGAAGCTCCTCTGATGTCACGATCAACCTGTCCGTCGTCTGCAAGGGCACGCCAAATGCGGGCAAAGCCCAAGCAGGGGTGAGTATAAGAATACTCAGTAGGATGCCCCGAAGGCTCGAGAGAGCAACAATAGATGTACTGAAGAGGAGAGCAGTAAGAGAGAATAAGGTACAACAAGAGTGAACAAAAGGAGTACATCTCCATCCAATAATAGATATGATCGTTCAAAGAAACCCAAATGATAGAGTAAGGGGGATCTTCATCTCACAGCTCACACCAGGCATATGCCCATACATATACCCAGGGAAACCAGATATACTCGTATCTCAGACCTATAGTATAGATACAAGTCACACAACCACATACCCACGCTAGGGATCTAGTTCGAAGATTTCCACGAAGTACTCGTTCCGGGAGAACACACTCCACGAGTCTGGTAGCTCTGATGACGTCCGTCCGAGAAGTACTATTCGTCGGGAAACGTCACGAGAGGTAGTTACACTCATTACGGGAGACACACTTCTGAGTGGGAAGATCACAATATATAGAAGCACTCATTACGGGAGACATACTTCTGAGTGGGAAAGATCACGATACACAGATGAGGATCACTGCCAGGGCCATGATGGATACCACGACTCATCCGGATTCACCAGCTAGGTGATTCACCAGCTGGGTAGAGGATCAACGCCCGGTAGATTTGGTCACGTCGATGCCTGACTCTACCTAGGGTCAGGAATGGATAGAGGATCTCGCTACGAGCCTCTTGGAGGGATGCCGACTCTATCACAAAAAGTCCTGCTGAAAGGATCATACTCCTATAGAAGGAAACGATGTCTGACCTTCAGGGGAACGAGAAGAAGGGGCACTAACCCAAATGAAATATGTCCAAGATACGGTGGGCAAGAAGATCAATCCATGTACTGAAAAGTATACGGCGTGTAGAAAGGTTACACGCCGTGTCCTCTGACCCCGGGTACTACCTGTGTACAACAGCCCATGTCGCAAGGCTGGTCGTGTAAAACGCAACTATACAACATGTAGAAAGGATCACCCGTCGTGTCAAAGTATCTGGGGTCCGCTCTATGTATGCTGGCCATGTGCCCGTACATGACCTCAGCCCATGTATGTCAACCCGTGAAAATCGGTACACGGGGTGACCCGCGTTACTGGCCTCGCCTGGCCGTGTGGTGGAGTACCGACTGCAAAGATAGAAAAATCATCTCAGAGGAAAACGAACCCGCACTCATGAGGTGGGGAGTCCCGTATCTACTAGAGAAGAGGAGTAAGAAATACCCGCACCTTGAGTCGTCAAGGGAGTAGCCATCTAAGAAACGCCCTAGCTCTGCTCCTCAGGTCATCAGTCATACCTCAACCACCACAAAGTTGCACAAGGAAGCAACCCAAAGGACCGCCATGTCATAGGGGTTCCAACACGACAGACGGTGCGTCAATCGGACGCCTAGTCTGTAAGTTATAGGCATTTTATTACCGAGGGCCCGGTTGGATTCATGTTCGATCCAACCTGGTCGTACTTCAAACGACACCGGTTAACTAAACTGGTCACACCATTGCGATTCATACGAAAAAACACACGAGATGGACTACCCATTGGTCCAAAACGGATAGCCGGTGAAAAAGTTGCATTTCACCGCAACACGCGCGAACCGGGCCTCATGGGGCCCGTGCCTCGACCTCAACTTAAATATAAAAAATTGGTCTTGAAATATCTATCTTAATTCCAGGGTCTCAACGTCGCAGACGATTTTTCATTCTAACACCGTATGAGAGAGATATGTCAGATACAAGATCCCGTAATAATAATAATATTATTATTATTCGGTGTTTCATGGGTCCGAGCTACGAACTAGAATTTAGTATCTAACATTAGACTTTAATCGACCGTATTAATGACAGGATTATATCGCCACTGACGACAAGCCAATCGGGCGTCACACGCATGAGTTATGGCAGGTCGAAGATTTAATAATAATATTAAATCTATTATTTTCCAAGCGCTTTGGGTACCCAATCCAAAAACCCGAAAATGATATCCAATATTGGACTCATAAATTCTGTCTCGAAGTCAGGGTCACACTGCTGCTGACGGTTCTTGAAACCGAGGTCGCACGAAGAAGATACCGTTAAAATACGGTTTTCCCAACGAAAATAATAATAACATTATTATATTATTATTATTTTTAATTTAATTTAATTCCCTAAATCTCACACCCCAAATCCACGCACCACAAAATAAAACCGCCTCCTTTGACTCCATGCCATCCACGCCCCATCTTTGATTTATTTCTTTTTATTTATTTTGATTTTATTTTATTTCTTTTCAAAACATCTTCTCTCTCCAATCTATTCTACATCCCACGAAAATTCACTCTCACGATTTCTTCTCCTCTAAACCCACGGGCTGCCTCCTCCGCTGAAAATGCCGCCTCTTGACTTCCACTATCCCGGCCTCCCGCTCGCGCCGCCGCACCGCCCCTTCCACTGGACATTGCAGCTTCATTCTCTGGCAAAAAAAAAAATTGTAACCATCGCAGATCTGTGATCCTTGGGTCGAGATCGCAGTGTCCGTATTCCGCGCTCAGCGAAACATCGATGTTTTGACGCGCTTAATTATTTGGAATGAACGAACGCACAGAGAATGTGCGAAGAATGAAATATAAAAGGGTCATGGACTATTTCCGGATTGATGTCCATGTTTGGTTGGTCATCATCTTTGAGAATCAAGAACACAAGTAATTGTAAAATAAATATTTATCACACTTCAAGATTTTCAATCTCAAGATAAACGAGAAGAAATAATTTATTCGACCCATTGTTTTTCGATCAGCAAATTAATTCATTTAATTCGCGTTCGTCATGAAAATTCAATCGGGTAAGGAATCCACAAAGATAAATCCTACCTCAAGTTTGGATCGATCGTTGGAGAAGATCGCATTCATCAAGATCCATTCTGTGTTGACGAGGATCGCACTTGCACAAAGATGAGAAGAAGATGTTGCGTTCGTCGATCTTCGATTCACTTGGATCCAAGACTTCATCGTCGTTCGCCGTTCATCAACGGGGAGAGGAGTAGATGAGAGGAAGGGGGGGTTTACCATCATTGGCCAAAATGAATTATGAGGCCAACGCCCTCTAAACAAATAATTTATAACCTCTCTCTAGGTTAAAAGAAATAAATTAAATAACTAAATAAACAATTATTTAATTATTTAATTATTCTCCCGTGATGATGCATATGCCAAACACCTGATGCGGACAAAGGTTATACCTTTATTAGGGTAAAACATATGTTCCGAGCTCATCGATGGTCTCAGATTTTTCATCCGAGTCCCTATTCTAGAGATATTTGGGTTTGAGCTATCAAACGAATAAATTAATTATTTAATTTACCCATTTAATATACCGCCAACGAGCGAGGGGTCCGAACATCCCGCGCCGACTTATTTTATGTCGCTCCTAGGGGAAACACTGCATTCCGGACCCAACCGTGGTCTCGGATTTCTGATCCGATCAACTGTTAAAGAGATATCTCATTTTCTTTAGTTAACCGCACGTGCGTAATATAAAAACACTTAACATTTTTATAAAATTAATTCCGAGCACACCGGGCCTCGGAATTGCACGCCGTCTCAACGCACAGCTTTGGAAATATTCTTAGAAATATTTCACAGTCTTATTAGGCCAAAAACCAGGTCTCTACATCCCATATCTGACGCTAAGCACCACACACAACCTCATAAGAAGCAGAGTAGAGGGCCCACTCCTTGCTACTATGCTCAACGGCTGAGGGAGTACTATATCCAGTGGAGGACCCGCTCCCCATTGGAGCTTGATGACAGGGGAGTACCACTCTGTATATAGAGGATATGCACCCACTATAGTGTAGGGGAGTACTGAATCTACCTGTAAAAAGAGTATGAGGGACCAATGCCTTGATGCGATAGGGGAATACCAACCCCAACATCTTTCTGACGATCATACCCGATCACTGTCATCGACCACACATTGCTGGAAGAATTTTCACACACATAACACCTCGTGTCATATCTCTGATTCTAAATCGAAGGCTGTCATCACGTCCTATGCGGAAAACTAATCAGAATAGCCTACTTATGGGCCCAAATCTGGGTGCTGGAGAAGGATATGCGCAATGTGAAAGGTTTTAAGGTGAGCACATTGTGTGTCCTACTAAGGTTCATGACGTGTCTCATGAAGCTAAATCTTGGTCGTGTCCCACCAAAACACTCGGTGTGTAAAAGATAAAGTACACAACATGCACATATGGTCACACGACGCATGACATCGCCCATTTTCCTGGGCGTGTCCTTCCCTGGACACGACTTGGGTGGCCATGTCCCTCCACACAACGCATCCCTAAAGGAAATACAATGTTTATTTTCACCTGGGGGCTTGGGTGTGTGCTCTCGGTATGACATCACACCCTTTTATTACATAAACATTTCATGACATGAAATAAAACGAAGGACTTTTTAAATTTTAGTTTCTCGGAAATTAGGAACATAATACAAGAAAACATAAAACATTCTTATAATACACTTAAAAGACATATTCATGAGTTCAATATAGATTAATTTTACTGCATCTCATATCCTGGGGACATACATCAAAGTAAAGAGGTGAGCATGATGCCTAGTAATGGAATAATCAAGGGAAACAAATAGCATGTGTTTGTGAGAAATATCAATAAGAATATGAGGCATAACAATAAAGAATGAACAAGTGGAATATCTGAATAGTAAGATCATGAATCATAATCTGGAATTGTGTCTATAACATAAAAATGATCCATTCATAAGAATATCACCATGGTATCATAAATGAAAATTACCAAGGTTATTCACCGAGATATTGTAAAACATGTCATCTCTAGAGATTAAATTATTTACCCAATGCATTAGAGTGCTATCAGGATGTACACATAATATGTATTAATTTCATGTGGGTCATATATATCATAATGAATCATTTCATTAATAACCCATGGAAAATAAAGAATGGGTTTCTTATCAAAATCATGGCGTAGAAAAATGCTTAAAGGTATGATTATTACATCATTCTTAACCCACAAAAAGGGAATGTGGGTTATATATATGTAAATCCATGAATCAATAAATAATTTTTCATCTAGGTTAATACCCATGTAAATGGAAGAGTTTTGGGTATTCACAAAAATAAAACAAATGATAATTTCTCAAGTAAAAGAGAGAAATAAATTCGACTGCATGACCATTATAAAACATGAATTTAGAAAAGGGTGAAATAAGAGTGAATGAAGGTACCCAATTTAAGAAACATAATTTAGAAGTAAGGGTGTGATAAAAAAGGTAATAAAAGAGAGTGACATAAAATTTATAAGACATATACAAAAAAGAGGTTCTTGAATTGAAGAGAAAAGAAGGAGAATTCTCTTAAATTGAATATTTGCTCCAAAATCTTATGGTTTTGGAACCTTGGGGGATTAAGGACACCTTGGGGGGACTCATTGGGAGAAAAATTCACTATAAATTAATGAAATATGGAGTGGTAGTGAAGGAGAATGGTGAAATGGGTGGATATTTATAGCAAAAGTGGAGGAATTGTTTAATAATTTCCAAATATAAGTCCTGAAAATCTAGGTTGTGGAAAATTCAAAACCATTGCCTTAACCATAGTTTTTTCTCATGGTTTTGGACATTTGAGTCAAATTTTATGATATTTTAATCTACAATAACCAAAAACCATTTTTAAATACCTATTTTGGCATGGAAAAGTAAAATTTCTACAAAGTAATGTTATTAAAATTAAATCTTCCATTTTAGACTTTGGAAAGTCACATATAGGTTTGGAAATTGATTAAAATCTATTAAAATACTTAATATTAATAAAATAAAATATTTTAGGTCATGTATTGAGGTTAATTAAATATTAAATCATTATGATATAAATATAAAGTCATAAAACATATCGAAAACCCAAAATTGTATTTTTACTATTCATGAAAAATAAAGTATTTTAGAAAATTCTCATAAATTCACCCTAAAATAATTTTGACATGATGATTTCAAATATAATTTTTATTTTATCATAATAATTCTATAAATATGATAATTTTAAATTTTAAATATAAAAATCATTGTTTATCAAAATATATCATTTTAAGGCACAACCAATTTTTTGACACTTATAAAAATTTCCTAAGACATTATAAAATTATTTTATAATTTATATATAAATAGAAGTGTTTTATAATATTATTTAATTAAACCAAATATTATTCATAATAACTTTAAAATGTATGACTTTTATAAAAATACAATTATGTTTTATTTGTGTCCAAAAATCAATTTATCAAATCCATCACAATTAAAAATATATTTTATTAAGAAAAAATATTCTTAAAATGAAATTGATGGAATAAAAATTTTATTTATATAAATAAAATTACACTTTATGTAACTAAGGTTTGGACACGTAACCCCTTATTAGACCCGCATATGCCCTAAGGGTAAGGTGTGCGATGATACTAGTTTCATGGGGTGGCTCAACTAACATCGACCGAGTGGTAATATACACTAACATAAAATTCTCCCATAGGATATTTCATTCAATCTATACTTGTTGAATATTGGATTTGGCTTGGTCAAGGGTGAAACCTAGTGACGATTCCTCCCTCATAAGTTCTGAAAAAATGGGCTTCAAACGACATGACTCTACTAGTCGAGGCCATCATTTCTCCTTTCAGCATCAATTATCCTCTATCATTACTACTTATAAACCCTAATTATAATGGTAAAATTATTACCAATGGGTATAGTTCACAATGGTCAAATTGACCAATGGTTATATTGATCAATAGTCATATTTGACTAATAGTAATATAAAAATCAAATACCAACAATCAAATTTCCCTTTATACCCTATAAACACCACTTCATTATTTCACACAATATTCACTAAAATTCCTCTTAAATTTATATTTCTATTTTCTTAATACGTTGACTAGTTTAATACTATTTTTTTATTTATATAGAATTTGTTGTGGGGGCTATGATTCTAAATGATCAGGGTGATCCATATTTACCCATTTTAGCTTTTATATTTTTTTTGTCCAATTGTAATGTTTGAAATTTTAATTTTTTTTAAAGGTTGGGGCTGAAGCCTCATTTTATTTTTAAAGAAAAGCAACGACCTCTTTAACTGGGTAGAGGGAGACCCATTACATAGCCCGAAGGCCCAGTGGGAATTTATCCCATTACATGGCTCATAGGCCCATTTTTTTTGGCCCAAGGCCTATTCTCAGAAAAAAATATCATTTAAAAATCCCAGGTCATTAAATTATTCCCCCTTTAGAAATTTCATCCTTTAAATCTCAAATCATTTCTCAGTTGAGAATAAGCGAGGGTACTTCTATTTCATTGATTCCTCTAGTTCCCATGTCGCCTCTTCATACTTATGATTTCTTTATAAAACTTTTACAATGCGAGTTGTATTGTTGCGTAGAACTTTGTCTCTACAGTCCAAGATCTCCATCGTCCATCCTTATAATAGAGGTTATGTTTTAGATGTACCACCTCCAGATTCAATACATGTGAGTGATAAATATGTACTTCCTCAATAGAGATACATTGAAAACATCATGAACTTGATCTATATTTGGTGGAAGTGTTCGCCTATAGGCCATTGCTTCTATTCGATCAAGGATCTCAAAGGTGCCAATGCACCTAGGGATAAGATTCCCTTTCTTTATAAATCACTTGAATTTATTCCATAGTGATATCTAAAGGAAAAATTTATCCCCAACATCAAAATCCAATTCCCTTCGACGATTGTTAACATAGAACTTTTTCTAACTCTAAGAAGGTTTTATTTGTTGTTGGATATCATGAACCTTTTCTATTATCTATTTCACAAGATTAGGCCAAAGTAGCTATCTCTCACCAACTTCATCCCAACATGTAGGAGCTCTACATTGCTTCCCATATAGAGCTTCATATGGTGAAATTTAAATATTTGAGTGGAAGATATTGTTGTATGAGAACTCAATAATGAGATGGATTGATCCCATCCACCTTTAAATTCCACTGAGCATGTTTTCAGTATGTTCTCAAGTGTCTAAATAGTCCTTTCAAATTGGACATTAGTTTGGGGGTGACCAACCATACGGAAATTCAATTCATTATTTAGAGCATGTTGAATACTTATCCATAATGTATATGTGAACCGTTGATCATGATCATAAATGATAGAAAGTTTCACCCCATACAACCTCACCACTTCCTTTACATATATCTTGGAAAGTTGGTCAATATGGAAATCTGCTCGAATAGTGATGAAATGGGAAGTCTTGGTGATTTGATCCCCTATAAACCATATCACATTGTTTCTTTTGTATGTTCTTGAGAGACCAATGATGAATTCCATATTGATATTTTCCCACTTCCATGTTGGTATGGGTAGTGGTTTCACTACCCATTTAGAAAGATGTCACTCCGCCTTCACTTTTTGACACACCAAGAACCTTGCAATGTAGTCTGCAATCTCCCTTTTCATATTATCCCACTAATAATGATCATGAAGGTCCATATACATTTTAGTGCTTAAAATATGTATAAATAATGCAGAGATATGTGCTTCATCCATTAAATCCTTATTTATATCTAGGATAGAAGAGAAACATATCCTTGTATGAAATTTTAGTACACCTTCTTGATCAATATTGAACTCGGGAAGCTTCCCATTCTTAACATATTCTATCCTCTTTTGTATAAAGTGATCTTCTCTATGACATTTCTTTAATTTTCTAGTAATGATGGTTGAGAAATCATTTGGGATAGGATTAATGATGTCTCTTCCCTTATGAATCCCATGTAAAACCTTACTAGGTCCTTGATCAATAGATCTCCTTGAATACTCATCATTTCCAGCACAATAGGGTCTTTCCTACTCAATGCATCAGTAAAATTTTTCTCTCTTCTAGGGTGATAATGAATTGAATATTCATAGTCTTTAAGAATCTCCAACCACCTCCTTTTTCTCATGTTTAATTCATTTTGCATGGATATATTTCAAACTTTGATGATCTGTGTATATATTACATTTCTCTCCCTAAATACAGTGCCTCCATATCTTTAGATAAAAAATAACTGTATCTAACTCTAGGTAATGCATAGGATAATTCTTCTCATGAGGCTTTAACCGTCGATATGCATAAGCAATATCCTTTCCATTTTTCATGAGTATTCACCCAAGCCCTTTCAGATATGCATCTCTATAAATAACAAATCCTTATTCGATAGAGGGTAGAGTTAACACAAGTGTAGTAATCAATCTCTTCTTCAGTTCTTGGAAACATTCTTCAAAATTCTTTTTCTAGAGGAACTTATCTTCTTTTCCAATTAACTTGGTTAGTGGATTATAAATCCATGAATTTTTTTTAGAAACCTCTAATAATATCCTGATAAACCAAGGAAACTATGAATCTAAGTTACTATTGTAGTATGAGGCCACTCCTCTAAAGCCTTTATCTTGGTAGGGTCAACTAATATTCCTTAATTGGTTATAATATGCCTCAAGAATGCAACTTAGTGTAATGAGAATTCAAATTTTCAAAATTTTCAAAACAGATTCTCCTCACGTAGTGTTTTCAATATAAACCTTAAATGATATTCATGCTCCTCATGAGATTTTTTGGAATATATCAGTATATAATCAATAAAAACTTCCATGAGTTTATCAAGGTAGTCCTTACAGACTCTATTAATCAAATCCATAAATATGGTAGGAGAATTAGTCAAGATGAAGGGCATAACAAAAAAATCATAATGCCCATATCTTTTCATAAGGAAATCTTTGGAATATATTCTTTCTTAACCCTTAATTGATGATACCCAGATTGGAGGTCAATCTTGGAGAAGAATTAATCCCCATGAAGCTGGTCAAATAAATCATAAATCCTTGGGAGAGGGTACTTTTTCTCCACTATGATCCTGTTAAGTTCTCTATAATAAATGCATAGCTGCATTGATCCATCCTTATTCACAAAGAGAATAGGTGCTCCCCAAGGAGACACACTTGGTAGGATGAATCCCTTCTCTAGAAGATCTTGAAGTTGTTTTTTTTAATTCCCATAACTCCACATTTTCCATTCTATATGGGGTCTTCGACATCTTCTTGGATCCGTGTATGATTTTAATGGATAAATCTACCTTTATTTTTTAGGGAGGTCTAGGTAACTCTTTAGGAAATACGTCAATGTTTTCTTGAATGATGGGTACATTTTTTTATCCTTGTACTTTCATTTTTTATCCCTATTCACTGACCATATTCATAAAAAGGGTTTGGGAGGTGCTTCTAGACAAAGAACAAGCTGGGATATATCTCCTTTTAAAATAAATATAGTTTTTCAATTCAAGACTACTAAAATTTTCTTTCTCATGTAGTTGATCTTAGCATTATAATTTGAGAGACAATCCATCCCTAGTATAGTGTCAAATTCTACCATGGGAATCACTTCTAGATTTTTGATCATACTATACTCTCAAAATTTAATACTAGAGTTTATATACACTGTTGATGCTAGGATAATCCCTATAGAAGTTTTTACTGATAAATTTACTTTTATAAGAATCATGGATTGATTTTATATTCTTTGAAAACTTGGATGAAATAAAGGAATGTGTATAACCATAATCAAACAAAGTACTTGATATCTTTGAGAGCACAATGATTGTACCTTACACCATATTATTTGAAACCTCTACATCATCCATCATGATAGAAAATGAATAACCCTAATCCCTTAGCCAATGTTGAGGTTGGTGGTGGTTTCCATATATTATCTTTTGATTTGGACATTGATTGGAAAAGTGCCCAAGCTGTCCACACTTGAAGCATTGAACTTACAGATAGTCCTACACAATCTTTCCTTTTTTGTTAGTGTTGAAAAATTTAGGTTTCACTTAACCATGAAATTTTCAATATATATTATCATCTCTTATTAATTTTTAGCACTTTACACTCCCAAGCAATCAGTTCCTCTAATACTTCATCCCACATTTGTTTCATGTGGGAAGTTGCACTTTATTTCCTACTCTTCCATGATCAAAGTTCTTCCTTGAGTTTGTCTCCATTTATCACTTATTTTCATTCGACCTATGGGACCACTGTTTCTCTCCAAACACCAATTCAACCTTCATATAACTTCTTAATATCTTTTTTTAGCTTTAATAGTCTTGATTTTCCAAATTCATCCACAGATGGGGTCTTAGTACACTGAATAATCTACCAACCTTTCCCTTAGGATCCATAAAAAAAGTGGTGTATCAAGAAAGCATTTTAAAGTTCATTTTATAGCTTACCAATGATTAATTTTCCTTCCACTTGAACTCTATAAATTCTTTCTCCATTTTTTTTCACATCGAGTGAGGAAAATATTTATTGAAAAATATTCCCCTGAATGCTTCCCACTCCATAGCATCAATCCCCCTTCTTAGATTTTTGTTTTTAATCAGTGTCCACCACTGATCATATTCTCCTTCTAAGCGGTATACTACTTGGGTGAATTTATATAGCTATGAACAATTGATTATAGAAATGATCTTTTATATAGAGATAATCCACCGTTCATCAATCAATGGGTCAATAGATCCACAAAAAGATGGTGGTCATTGATGCATAAAGGACTTAATGACAAGTTGTTCCCTTCAAGGTGAATCTAGCATCTCATCTTGATTCAAGTTATTATTCATAACTCGATTTATTTGATCCATAATCCTCATGAAGTTTTCCATTGCATCTTTCATTAGAAGGATGTTAGTGCATCATCTATTACACGGTTCCTCTTATTTCCTACCATGTTTCTAAAATAATAAAACTTTAGTGACAAACATGTTACTTTTAGGAATATTATAATTATAAAGGTATTTTATTTCTTAAAACATCATGCTTAAATATGTTATTAATATATTCCAATAACAATTACATTTTCTATATATCCTTTACAAAGGTTAATAAAAGGATTGTGATTAACCAAACATATCCCTCAAGATTTTCAAACCAGGTTTGCAGTAAGGCCCATTATCATGCACCAATTCTCAATTAAGTCCAGATAAATGTGGTGTTTTCAGGTGTTACCACTTGGCACATATGTGTTAGATCCACATCCACTTGTAGTATCTAGATATAGATGTATTTTCTTGGAAAACACTTACTTAATACTCACCAAAATACTAAGATGTTTTCCTATATTTAGACTTGTCCCTAGGGTTCTTAATAATTTTTTAATGTCCTAATTTATATAAATAACTAAACCATCCTTTGATACCAACTATTATATCCTGCCTTTTTATTACATAAACATATCATTACATGGAACAAAACAAAAGATCTTTTAAAGTTTAGTTTCTTTGAAATTAGGAATATAATATAATAAAACATAAAAAATTCTTCTAATACACTTTAAATACATATTCATGGGTTCACTATAGGTTACTTTTACTACATACCATATCTTGGGGACATACATCAAAGGAAATGGGTGAGCATAAATCCTATTAATGGAATACGCAAGGGAGACATGTAGCATGTGTTCGTGAGACATATCAATAAAAAAATGAGGCATAATAATAAGGCATGAACAAGAGAATTATATGAATAATAAGAGAATGAATCATAACATGGAATTGTTATTACAATAAAAAAATGAGGCATTCATAAGCATATCACCATGGTTTATCACTAAGATTTCATAAATAAAAATTACCAAGCTTATTAACCAAGGTATTGTAAAATATGTTATCTCTAGAGATTAATTTTTTACCTAATAAATTGGAGATATATCAGGGTGAACCATTCATATGTATTAATTTTATGTGATACACACAGATTATAATAAATTATTTCATTAATAACTCATGGAAAATAAAGTCACAGATCACCTAGCTTCCCTAGCCACCCCTGGATTCGATGTCACCTGCCTTCCCAATGTCACCTCCTTGAAGCCTGAGGGTATGAATTTAATTTGTGGTGATTCCATTGGTATCCACTATTTTAGATCCCCTAGGCCTCATGTTTCTTTGTTCTCATGATCTTTTGTCTCTTGTATTCTCTCATTTGAATAAATATATAATAATGATGATGGTGGTGTAGAAAAGTGGTTAATGGCATAATCATTACATCATTATTAACCCATGAAAAGGGAATTTGGGTTATATATATGTAAATAATTGAATCAATAAATAATTTTTCATCTATTTTAATACCCATAAAAAAGGAAGAGGTTTGGGTTTTCAAAAATATAAAATAAATGAGAAATTCTCAAGTAAAAGAGAGAAATAAATTCAACAGCATGATAGGTATAAAATATGGATTTAAAAATGGTGAAATGAAAGAGAAAAAAGGTATCCCATTGAATAAAGATAATTTAGATGTAAGGGAATAATAAAAAATTTAATAAAATATAGTAACATAACATTTAGAATACACATACATAAAAAGAGGTTCTTGAATTGAAGAGAAAGGATAATTCCCTTACCTTGAAGAGTTGCTCCTAAATCTTGAGATTTGTAACCTTGGGGGATTAAGAACACATTGGGGAGACTCCTTGGGAGAAAAAATTACCAAAAATTCATGTATTATGGATTGATAGTGAAGGTAAACGATTAAATGGGTGGTTATTTATAGAAAAAGTGGATGAATTGTTTAATAATTTCCAAATATAGGTCTTGGAAATCTAGGTTGTGGAAAATGAAAAACCAGTGGCTTAACCATAGATTTTTCTCATGGTGTTGGACATTTGATTCAAATTTTATGATATTTTAATCTAACAAAACTAAACACCATTTTTAAATACTTCTTTTTTCATGTAAAATAAAATTTCTACAAAGTAATGTTATTAAAATGAGGATTTCCATTTTAGACTTTGAAAAGTAAATTATAGGTTTGGAAATTGATTAAAATATATCAAAATAAATAATATTAATAAAATAACATATTTTAGGCCATTTATTATGGTTAATTAATTATTAAATTATTATTAAATAAATATTCATTCATAAAACATACCGAAAACCCAAAACTATATTTTTACTATTCATGAAAAAATAAAGTATTTTAGAAAATTATCATAAATTCACCCTAACCTAATTTAAATGTGATGATTTAAAATATAATTTTTTTATCAGAATAATTCCCTAAATATGATAATTTTAAATTTTAAATATAAAAATCACTATTTATAAAAAAATATTTGTTTTTAAGGAACAATCAAATTTTTTGAGACTTATAGAAATTTCTGAGAAAATTATAAAAATTATTTTATCATTTATATTTAAATAATAGTGTCTTAAAATATAATTTCATTAAAAAAATATTATTCAGAATAACTTTAAAATGTATATCTTTTCTAAAAATATAATTATGTTTTATTTGTATTCATAAATCAATTTATCAAATCTGTCTCAATTAAACATATATTTTATTAAGAAAAAATATTATTAAAATAGAATTTATGGAATAAAAATTTTATTTATATAAATGAAATTACACTTTAAGTAACTACGGCTTGGATGTGAAACCCCTTATTACACCCACACACTATCTAAGGGTAAGGTGTGTGATGGTGGTAGTTTCGTGGGGTGGATCGACTAACATCAATTGAGTGGTAATCTCCACTAAATTGAACTTCTCCTATAGGTGATTTATTTCAAGCTTTAATTGTTTAATATTAGCTTGGGATTGGTCAAGGGAGAACCCCAGTGACACTAACTCCCTCTTAATTTATAACAAATGGGCTTCAAATGACACGACTCTACTAGTTGAGGCCATCATTTGTTTCTTTCTACATCAATTATCCTATGTCATTATTACTTATAAACAATAATTATAACAGTAAAATTATTAACAATGAGTATAAATCTCAATGGTCAAATTAAACAATGGTTATATTGACTAATGGTTATATTGACCAATTTTTATATAACAGTCAAATAAAAGATATCACATTTCCCTTTATACCTTATAAATATCACATCATTCTTTTAATCAATATTCACTACAGTTCATCTTAAGGTTATATTTTAATTTTCTTAAAATGTTGATTGGTTTACTAAAATTTTGTTTTATTTCTATAGAATTTTCTATGGGGTTGATGATTCTGATGGATTGGGAGATCCATATTTTCCCATTTTAGTTTTACTATTTTATTTTTTGTCAAGTTGTAATGTTTGAAATTTTAATTTGTTTCATAGCTAATTAATGTAATTATCATTATTAATGAGTTAAGGTTTTGTTTGTTCCTTTATATTTTGTATATGCATAATATAATATAATATAAAACAAATTTTCTCAGGAAACATATATCATTTAAAAATCCTAGGTTGTTACACTCGACACATGGCTCGGTTACCTGGGTATAGTCACATGGTATGTGGCCCTGACCACATGAAATGTGATGATTAAATCAGTCCAAAACATTTTCCACTATGATAACCTAGGATACACAGTGTGGTTCCACCAAAATACATGGTGTGTAGTCACATTTTTCATAGACAGTGAATCCTGGTTTTCACGAGGTCACCATATCCACCAATTCTTCTTCCCTTAATTCCCATTAACTTTCCCAAACCCACCAAAACCAAAGAAAGGAATCTTCAGTCATCACTTCCCATCCTTCCGTGGATGGAGATAAAATTACAGTCACCTGAGTAGTAGTCTCTTTTCCTCACATTACTATTTGGATTTCCGATCTATAAAGGCAATTCTTGAGTTCCATAAGGCCATCTCATTCAATCCTAAAACCATAAATCTCTAGGTCATTCATGCATCCATTATGATTATAAGTAAAAAAACTGATATATATATATAAGGAAATATGTAAAGGATCAAAATACAGAAACTAGAGTTGTTACATTATCCCCTCTTTCAAGGATTTTCTCCCTAAAAATCACAGGTTATAAAAAACCATAGTTGTTACATTATAGCTTTATTAAATTCTCCCATGCCGCCAAAGCACTTGAAATAGAGGAATGGTCTACCCATGTAGGATCATATCCTGCCAATCCTCAATCATTATCAGGTACTCTGAGGAGTCTATATCCTCGATGTCCAACTCTTCCCATTCATTGACGTGAAATAGATCATGCATGTATCTTCTTAGCTATGAAACATGGAAGAAGTCATGAACTTTGGTCTGACTGTGGGGGTAATGCCAAGTGGTAATCCACCTTGCTGGCCCTTCGTAGGATCTGGAATGACCCAATGAACCCTAGGGATAAATTACTTCACTGTAAAAATCTCCAGAATCTTTATTATGGGGAGAATCTAAAAAAACATGGTCTCCCTACTTAAACACTAAAGTCCTATTACCTATACCCATGTAATATTTTTGTTGAATCTAGGCTATCCTCATACGCTTTTAGATCACCTAAACCATCTTTGTCGCTACTTTCACCAGCTATGTCCCAACAAGAGATGTCTCACCAATCTCAATCTAGCAAAAAGGTGATCATCAGGGTCTCCCATTCAATTCCTTGAAATTTTCCATTCTGATAGTGGAATGATAAATATTATTATAAGTGAAATCCACTAATAGAAAGTGATACTCCCAGGTGTGGCTGAAGTCCAACATAAAATTTCTTAATACATCCTCCAAAACCTGGATAGTCAGCTTAATTTAGGCATCTGTTTGGAAGTGAAACTCCATACACATTCATAACTAGGTACTGAAAACCATATAAAATCCCCTCCACAATCATTAAATGAACTGAGAATCATGTTTGGATATGATCTTCATGGGTACCCCATGAAGCTAGAAGATCTCATGCATATACAACCACCCAAAACTCTCAACTGAACTCTACTCTCAGATGTCAAGAAAGTGTGTCGAATTGGTAAGTCAATCAAAAATAATCTAAATAGCATCATGACCTCTCACTATTCATGGAATCCCCATAAAAAATCCATGAATATTCCATCCCACTTCTATTTTTTAATCTCAAGAGGTTGAGTCAAACCTACTGGAACCTATTTTTTTTAAAGGTTGGGGCCGAAGCCTCATTTTATTATTAAAGCAAACCAAAGACCTCTTTTAACTGGGTAGAGAGAGACCCATTACATAGCCCGAAGGCCCAGTGGGCTTATAACCCATTACATAGCCAGTAGGCCCAATTTTTTGGCCCAATTTCCATTCTGTGAATAGTAACTCGGCTACTATAGTACCTGCACAGTACCGCCACTACTACAGTGCCCTGCTGCTGCTACAGTGCCTGCCGAGCTACAGTACCGCCACTGCTACAGTGCCGTTACAGTGCTTCTACAGTACCTACACCCAATAGGTTTTGAACCCCCATTTTTCATGTAGGATTACGGGGGTGCTTACCACTAATCCAACCCCCAACTACCTACCTACTAGAACCTAATTTTCAGCCTTTACGTGTTGACATGTGAGGCATCAAGAAACAAACTTAGAAACACTCCACCTCATGATAGACCACTAGAAATATCACTGAATTTCCATGAAGATCTTTTCCAAACCTAAATATAAAACTAATGGGGAGGTATGATACTCCCTCAACACATCCTCATGCAACATGACCAAAACCACCAATTTTTCCTAGAAAATGATGACGTGCTCTCCACATTTATAAAATCCATCTAGTGCATCTCTTGAGGATATATAGTCACATAAAAATTCATAGTCTCCATCTACTAACTAAGCCTCTCTCACATTCTAAAGGAGTGGTGAAGTCACCACCATCGACCAAAGGTAAGCTACACCCCTCTCATCTACCAAGGTCATCTGTAACAAGGACAATTACTCTAATGCCTCCCATGAAAAGAGATAAAGGTATTTTCTACTAAAGTCATATTCCACTGCATTTCCCTTTCATATAGTGCATACTATCTTGAAGTCATAGTCCTATATAAACTCTAACCAATATCTCCACCTTAGGTTAATATCTCTTTGGATGAATATGTACCTGATACTTTGGTGGTATGAGTTAATAATGGATCTCTCACTTAAAAGATAATGCCTCTATATGTTCAAGGTGAAGACTATCACTACCCAATCCAAGTCATGGGTCACATAATTTTTCACCTGGGGTCACAACCACCTCAACCCATAAGTGATCACTATCTATATAAAAATGAATTTGATCCCAGCTCTATGACATTGCTAATTTCATGCAAATGGATTCTCTTTCTGTATTAAGGAAGTAAAATGGGATGTAATCCTAGAAAATCCCACCACTAACCTCTGATAGTACCCTTTAAATCCAATAAAACTCATCACCTCTAAAATAATATTGTTAGTTCCCAAGCATGCACTATGTAAATATTTTTTGGGTCCATAGCTACCCCATTCTTAGAGATGACATGCCATAGGAAGTGAAACTCCCAGATCTAAAATGGACACTTTGAAATATTACTATATAATTGGTTCTCTTAGAGTAAGTATAGGATTATCCTAAAATTCCCTATATGATATTCATATTACATAGAGTATATGAGGATGTAATTGATAAATACAACCATGAATTGGTCCAAGTATGGCTGAAATATCAGGTTCATAAGTTCCATGAACATATAGAGGGAATTATTTTCTATGAAAATCATCAATAGAAACTCATAATTATTATAGTGACATTGGAATATCATATTCAGAATATCATCCCCATGAAACCTTAACTAATGGTATATGGACATGAGATGAATATTTGAAAACCAACTCACACTTTTGAATGGTTGAAAAGATCATCAATCCTCGACAAGGGGTAATTTTTCTTGATCTAAACCTAATTTAGTTGGAGGTAATCAATGAAAATACTTGAACTTCCATACACCTCCAAGAAAAACATTGGATCTTCCCAAGGGGACACACTAGGTCTGATAAAACATTTCTCTTGAAGGTCTTCCAACTACACCCTCAGCTTCCAGATATCAGTAGGGTCCATTTGATATGCCTTAGAATATATTATTATGGTGATAGGTTGCATGTTGATACATAATTAAATCTCTTTACTTATAGGTAGTCTTGATACATCTTTGAGAAAAACACCCTTATAATGCTCCACTACTACTGAAATCTAGATTCCAGTAGATCCCACTAAACCAAGGGATAAACTCTCTAACTGATGGGTGATATGTTTCATCTTCCTAATCATGAACCCTAATCACTCAGCTATAAGATTCTTCTCACCCATGAAGGAAAAATTGGTCCCATATGTATGGAGGAATCTAAATCTCTCGTGATGATAGTCTATTCGGTCATTCACCACAAACAAGAAGTCCATACCCAAGATGATTTTATAAGGTTTCGTTGCAATAAATAAGTGGTATCATGAGAAAATATCTCCATTAATCACCAAATTGAACTATTGAAAGATGTGCAATATATAATAATCACTTCTCATAGACTAAGGACTGCTCTAACAATCAAGAATAAGTTGGATTGCATAAGGAGACCATACTTGATTGGATGTCTCTGTGAAGGACCTAATCAAGCTTATACATTTGAAAGTATACTTCTCACATCATATTTAGAGAGTATACATGAAGTTGGTAAACCTAGAGGCATATTTATCAATAGACATATCACCCTGATGTAGCTCAATGAGCTCCTAGATTTTCATAGAGCACAAAATTGAAGGGTAGTACTCAATGCGAAACAAAACTAAAAGTGTGACCATGAGACCATCATCTAATCGTGGTTATGAGTGATCATACCCCACCTAATCCCTACTTCTCCATGAAGAATACTGGTCAAAAATGTAAAAATATGATCAGGTGGGTTCTGAATAAACAGAAAAACTAAGACCACTAACTCAACCTAATCCTCTACTGCTTGAGGGTCTAGGTCACCATGAAACCTGAGTGATATCTATCACTGTAAATCATATAATTATTTAATATTGTGTACATCATCATCCAATATAGCTATATACTTCCCAAACTAGACCATAGGATTTGGATCTATGCGCTTCCCATTGGATGGAATCACTGATCTATGCTAGAATGGGGGACACACCTCATGAATAATTACTTAAAATGAGGCCTCATTACTCAATTGGTTATCATCATGACCTTGTATTGGTATCCTACCTGGATGTCATCATGAACGTATCTTGAAAGTTTACATGACATACCACAATTAGATGAGAATATCTATGGATCTGACTTAAGAAGGAAATGAAATCCAAAAGACCCAATCCTATATAATGTATGAACCATTAGTTTCCCTATAACTAATGACTCAACATGCCAAGTTAAAAAATAGGTAGTCAGAGTTTTGGAGTATTGATATGTCAGCTGCTCTACCATCACTGGGTTCTCTAGCCTAAGAGAAAAACTTGATACACTCCAATATCATTTCCCTAAGTTCTCAAACAAAACCACACAACATGAAAAACTCCAAACACTAACCTGAGGACAAACCATCTTTGATACCACTCTGTTACGACCTGAACCACTAGGGCTCTTCCTAGGCCGACAGTAATCCGAGAGTGACACCCCAAGCCAGAATCCAATAAGCTAGTGGATAGAGATAAGAACCGAGTAGGTGTATCAATGAAATGGGAGGCCTTATCCTAATGTACCTATATTCACACACACAATCATCTTTATGAAATGGTGCAACGACATAAGAAAAAAACTAGAAAATATAGAGAGTAATCAATGCATAAAACAACCTCTAGTAAAAATACATCAAAGTGGAGTAATAAAATATAAAAAATAAGGGGATAAATAAACAACCAGTCAAAAACTAAGGTTCCATCCTAAATAAAACTAGAAAAAATAAAACTGAAGAGAGTTTGGCTCACAATATCCAAGGATAACCACTAAACATGGCTAGTATCACCATATACTACTATGATCCATTAATAACAAGTCCAAAAAAGTCACCACCAATTTGGCTATCATACACATAAGACACGAGATGTATGAGAATAGCCCATACAAGGTAAGTATAAACATACCCAATATGATTTAATAAAAACCAATAGAGAAGAAATAGAATAAAATAGTCATATCAACCTAAATACAGAGAAGTAAAATAAACCTAATCTTCATATATGTTCAAAAAGAAACCCAAGGGAAGAGGGAAAGGGTATCACCATATTAAAAGATATCTAAGAATGAAGAGTCATCCTATAGTTCCCAAATGTCCCATCATTGATACCAAGAACCACACACAACCATAAAAGAATAAAAATGGAGGGGTCGCTCCCTACTATTGTGCTCTATAACCAAGAGAGAACTATATACAATGAAGGAATCACTCCCTACCAGAGATCGATGACAGGGTATTACCAATCCATAGATATATAAACCGTTCACCTCTATAGTGTAGGGGAGTACCGAATCTACCTATAAAAATAGCATGGGGGATTTATGACCTAGTGTAACAGGGGAGTACTGACCCTGATATCTCTTTGATGATCATACATAATCACTTTCATCATCCATGAGTTGATAGAAGAAGAATCATGCTTGTAACACCTCATTTCATATCTATGATTCCAAAACAATGGTTATCATAATATCCTACATGAAAAACTACTTAGGATAGGCTACCTATAGGCCCAAATTTAAGTCTTAAAGAAGGAGATGCTCAAGTTGGAAGTTTATGAGGGGAGTACACAACGTGTCTTACTAGGGTACATAGCATGTCTCATGAAGTTTATTCTTGGTCGTATCCCACTACAACACTTTTCATGTAAAATAAAAAGTTAAAAACATGAACATAGGGCTACATGGCATGTGAAATAATTTGTAGTCCTAGGAATTTCCTTTTCTAAACATAGCTTGGGTGTCTATTTACCTCCACACAGTGTGTCTCTAGAGGGGGAACAACATGTATGTTCACTCGTGGTCATGGCCATGTTCCCTTGGCACACAAATCAATCAACTGAGTAAAGTCACATGGCTTGTGGGCCCAACTACATGATGTGTGATATTTAACATAGGCTAAAACCCTAGCCATCGTGAGAACCTAAAATACATGGTGTGTAGTTTTGTTTTTCACATACAATGAATCATAATCTCTATATGGTTTCTAGATATACCAATTCTTATTCCCTTCACTCCCATTTACTTTATCAAATCCATCAAAAATGAAGAAAGGTATCTCTAGTCATCATTTCTTGGCCTCCAATGGTTAGAAAACAGAATCCTAATCACCCAAGAAATATTTGTTGTGCTTCCTATCACCATTTGGAGTCCATATCCATAAATCTAACACCCTAATTCCTTAAGAACATCTAGTTCCATCAAAAAACCATTGATATCTAGGTCATTCTTGCATCTGTCATGATTTTGGGGCTTCTATCACACTCGAAATGACCCAACAATGTTGAATCTCCAACCCCATTGGTGGATGATAAAGAAAAAAAAGTACAGTGGTGGAAAAATCACAAGAATATGGTAATATTATCATTGGATGATGTGATCCTGTCCAATAATCACAAATAAAGGAAACTAAATGGGGTGAAAAGTGGTCACATCAAAAAATAATAATCTGATTCAATAACCCTAATTAGTTTATTAACTCATGTGAATAATGATAAAAAAAGAGATATAGAAGATATGAAATAAATGATTGAAAAATAAATCAAACAAAATAATTCCAAAAAATAATGATCCCTACCTCAAGAACAGATCAATCATTGGTGATGAACACATCTGCTAGTGATGAATATGAATATCCTACCGCATTCATTGTTCATCTCATGAATCCCTCAATTGTTCATCATTGATCCATGTTCTCAATCTTGACAAAGTTAAAAGATCTCTCCTCCTCCTCCTCCTCTCCAATGTTCCAAGGCTAGGAGGATAACCTGATATATTTTCCATAATGGCATATAAATAGTGGATAAGGCTTGATTAACATTTAATAACTTAAATTAAATTAATATTTAATCTATTTAATGAACTTTCCAATAAATTCATTTCATATAATTTCTAATGTTGACCAACCTTATATTGAGCCTAGGGTAAACCCTGCATTTCGAAAAAATTCATTGTCTAAGATTTTCAATCCAAGGTATTGATAAATATGAAAACTATTTATTCTAAAAATATGCATTTGAAATCTTTAATATATATTATTATTTTTAATATATTAATTCTGGATCTCTACAACACCCAAAACATAGTGACAACTTTGAAGGAAAAAAATTAGTGATATATATATGAATAAATATTCAAAGGATCAAACTATAGAAACAAGAGTTTTTACAACAACCATGAATTTGATTCAAAATTAATTCCAATGAAATATAAGGTTAAAATGTTCACATGTAAATTTTTTCAAGTTTGGAATAATTTTCCAAAGGGTTTTGTAAATTCATGAAAAGAATCTATTTTTGGTATTTAAGAAATCAAATGTTTATTTTATTAATAAATAATGGAAAATTAATTTTGTTTTTTCTCTTATGATGATAATTATTTACCATGGTCATTAAGGATAATTAGTTATTAAGATATTCCTTAATTTATTTTAAAGGTGAGGTCAAGATAAATAAAGTGAAAATCATGAAAATTTAAAAAGAAGGTTGAAGATTTAATTTTTTGGGATAGAAGTTGTGATTGTGGGATGATGGGAGATCTTTTAAAATTTAAATGAGAATAATAAAAATGGAAATAGATAAAAAGTTAAAGTAAAGAATAATGTAATAATGGAGGATATTTCCTTTTTTCTTTATCTTCTATCTTTTATTTCTTTTATCTTTTATTTACCATTTAGTTCCTTCTAAAAAACTACACACCCAATTATTCACTCCCCCACATGAATCCCTCCCATATTAATAACTTGTGTGAGGCCTCTCTCACTCCCATTAATGTGTGCATGATTAAATCATCTCCCCTCCCTATATTGTAGAAAAACTTCAAGAAATGTGAGTTTCCCCCTCTTGTAATGGGTTAAGTAATTAAGCACAAAATATTTCCCCATGCTACACCCCACCCTTATTTATCAGGGTGGTGATCATCATACTAGTCATTCCAATGGAAAATTGTCTCACAGGTTTAATCATTCCATGTACTTATTAGGTGTGTCACTTGAACTACCAAGGAACATTGTGTTATGAAAATTTAATATCCAAAATCTATATTATTATTGGTGAAACTCCCATATATTTTAATGGGACTAACCATATCAACCTCTTTTTGATGCCTTAGTAGGTGTTGGATAAGATCCTCATAATTATTGAGTTTTGAAATACTCCCATGTACATTTCATTCATTCTTTTGCATGTGGTAGGATCATGGACTCAAGCATGTTTGTGAAGAAAATTTTTACACCCAAAGGAATTTCTCACACTCAAAGTATTTTCTTACATTCAAAGAATTTCATCTCCTAGAGGAATTAGTTGGGAATGGATAATTTCTTAACATTCAAAGTAATTTTATCTCTCTAATATGAAACAAAAATTAATTATCCACATGAGACACTATCTTTTATTAATATGGGTCACCACGTGAGCAACAATCCCTTTCACCCATCTCTCATAGAAGGATACTTATTCATCTTCATAATTTTTTATAAAGATAAAAGAACCATTTATATAAGTTATACCACATTATCTCTAATAAATATGATCAAAATATTCTTCTCTTAACATTTAATTTAGTATAAACTTTATTCCATCACCATTAAATTCCATGTTTTTTTACAAATATTCATATTTTAAGCTAAAGTCCCATGTCCCACTCTCCCCATCCACTCAGTTCAACCATGGAAGGGGTTATACTTATTCTACTATTCCACCATGTATTTTATAGGAATTTTATAGGTCTAATAAAAATTATTATAATCAAATAGAAGCGATCTAATACCTTTCCCAATATTGTAATGCCTCGACCCAACTCACTCTGAAAAGTAACCAAACCTGTTCACCACATGACTTCACGCACACCTCCTTGTATGCTGGTAGATACTGACTAGTCGTGAGGGTCTATAACGGTACCATGAGGAGATGATACTCCCTATATCAGAGTGAGTAATCATAAAAGAAATAACTAAATAACAGAGTACGCAGGAAACCAAAATAAAAAAGAGTATATTATAACAAAGTTAAATATAGCACAAAAACTTGAATGGTCCTACTCACATAAAAGTAAATACATTGAGGATATATAAATACCTCTTTCCAGTCTCTTGAAAATTAGAGCTATCATAGTTGATCAACCAATATTGGGCCTCATCCCAACCTAAACCTTCAATAAAGTGAAGGATGATCTGGTACCCTAGTGCAATGGAGGCCAAAGCAGGGTGTGAGTACATAACTCAATATGGAACCACCAATGAATCCCCATAATATACTAGCAATTTAGTGATATGTGTAGGTGACATGATCTGACCAAATAAGTAAAATGATGAAAAAAATAAAACCACCAATAATATATAGTGACCCTCATATTTTACACATATCATTAAATGATTTTAAGCATAATTAATCATAAAATTACAATACAAGGATCATAAATTCTAGTGTCTTGGAATACTAGGTACATAAAACTGAAAACATGAGACTAAATAAAACATTTCTTTATTTATCATCTATTATGGGCTTCTAACTTCCTTTGACCCATTACATCTTCATAGGATAACCTAGGGATAACATGAAAAAGGGACGATCTAAAAATCTAGGTAAGGGAATAAAAATTAAAATAAATCTTAGCACATGGGTTAGAATACATAACATAATGATATAAAATGGCATGGAACATGATTAAACATAAGATATCATAACATGAGATCATATAATCATGGAATCATAGTAATTTTCCAGCAATATAAAACACGACTTTAGAACGAGTCAAGGCTCATTTCACATAGAGGATCATGAGTCAAGGATCATTGCACATAGAGGAGAATGAGTCAAGTATAACCACCAAGAATGTTGTATATAGATTATGAGTCAAGTCCAACCACCAAGACCATTGTGCATAAGTCTCATGAGACTAAACATTACCCAATGAATTTGAGTGCTATATAATAACACCCATCATAACATTTTAATGAATATGTTTTCCACATAAATAATCATATATAAGTAATCAAATATAGACATAAGGGTTTCCCATGGAAATAATTAGGTATCATAATCATGTCATAAAGCATAATAAATGTGAATATTAGAAAAGTGTTAATGAAAGAAAGGAATTAAATCATACATGGACATTAATAAAGGAAAATATGAATATATATTGATAAATTATGTTAAACTAAAGTGATAACATGCAAAAAGAGTATTTAAGAAACTTAAGAATTAAAACATTTTCATGTTGTTTAAGGAAAATATTAAAGAGCATTTAAAGTAGAAAAAGGGAACAATATTTTATATAAAATCAGAAGTGAACCAAGAAATTTTTAATAATAAAATGAAGGATTTTAGAAAAATAATGGGGTATTATAACATATTATAAAGTTCATTTGAAAATGGATAAGAATTTATGAAGTTACCTTAAATTATGCTTTCTTATTAGGAAGAATTGAGTAGGGAACCTTTTAAAAACATGTATATCCCCATAAAAGAAGGATTAGTGGATATTGATACATGATTTTGGAACATATAAAAATCATTTATAATATTTAAATAAAAATAAAATATATTTTCATTTGGGTAAAAAGAGAGAAAGAGTAACCTGAAGGAATAAAGAAGGTTCAGGTAGAATCCCTTACCTTATGTCTGAAACGATTCTACACTTGATCTTAATGTCCTAAATATTCAAATTATATTTATTAACTAAAAATTAAAGTACCATTTATACATGTATTTTATTTATTATAACTTTATTAAGTTCATTTATGGACTTTTTGATGGGTTAAGAGATTCAATTTCATCGTTTTAGAGTGTTGATTTCCTTAGTTTTCACGATAGGTTTACTTGTATATGTGTATGGAAAATCATGAAGAATGCGGATAGTTGTCCAAAACTAAATCTATATGTTATTAATTAACTTAAATAATAAAAAATACCATTTTTTTCATAACTTAGTATGATTCATTAGATAAATCATTTGTGATAATCATTTAGATTAATTTAGCATTTTTTGATCACAACAAACTCATTTTGTTTTATAAATTAATATCATGTGTAAAAAATGATTCCAGAACATTAAATAATATATAATACATATATTATAATTTGGTTCAACAATAAAAATGGTTTCATGACCAACCTTGAATATGGAATTGAAATATTAAAGCATGTCGTCCATGAATGTGGTAAATCGGCACCTCACTGACGATGTTTTCATTCTTAAAGTAAAAGAGAGAGGAGAAGAGATTTGATGAATAATTAATCAATAAACATGATAAAATTATATTATATGTATGATACTAGAGTTTTCATTCCATTTTTATTATGGTAGGTTAGGAGAGACAAAGAAAATAAAGTAACTTGAAAAGAAATTGAAAGAAAACAGAGGAGGGGTTTACCTCTTGATTCCTTCTTCTTGAGAACCTCCTTAGGGGATTGGTTTTGGTCTTTTGTTAAGACCAAAATCTATTGAACATAGAGGATAGGTTTGGAAATATTATTTTTCATAATTTTAAAAGACACATGGCTTTTGGGGTGTGAGGAGAAGAGGTGGTGAGAGGTAGTATTTATAGTGGAGGAGAGGGGTGTTTTCTCATTATTTAATTCATCAGTTCATTATTTTGCTTAAGACAAGAAATAGTATTTATTATTGAGACTAAATATAGTAATTCGATCATGTGAGTTCAAAACAATTGTTCTTACATAATCCATGAATCAATGAATAGTTTATTTATCTTATAATGTATATATACCATAAATTACCGTATTTTACTATTCACAAAAATTCAAGTATTTTAGAAAAATCAAAAAAATTCACCCTAACCATTTTCAGTATGTAGAATTATAAATTGAAATCCGTTTTTTGAAAATAATTTTATAAATATGATAAATATAATTTTTAATTAAAATCATCATTTACTTGGAAAATACAAATTTTAAAATTAAAACTACTTTTATAACACATTAAAAAATTAATTAAGGTCTCATAAAATTATCTTATAATCTTAAGATATCAAAATATTAATTTATGAAAATATTTTAATAAAATAAATTTTCTTTTAAATTATTAAATTAATCAAAAAAATGTAATTAAATATTTATGAACTATAAAAATACCAACACTTAATTAATAATTTTTAAATATTTATTTTCATATACTATGATATAATTATATCATATTGTAACTTATAATATGGATAAATTTTATTTATACTTTCATTGGTGAGGTTAATATTAAATTGGCCAGTTTACTATTCATAAGGGTCACATTATTATTCCAAAGGTTAAGTTACTATTTCATCAGTATAAGTTCCTTAAATTCATGAAATGATTCTTATTTCATTCATTCATAATTTATAAAGCTTGTATTGTGTTCTATTATTTTTTTATACCATATGACATAATTATAAGAAGGTAATTTCTATAGATAAAACTTTGGGTCGTTATATTCTTCCCCCTTATGAAATTTCACCCTCAAAATCTCATTTTACATTCTAAGATAAAAATAGGTGTGGGTAATTTTCCTTCACCACTTCCTATGGTTCCCAAGTTGCCTCTTCACACTTATGGTTCCTCCAAAGTACTTTGACCAGGTTAGTAGTCTTGTTGTGTAGTAATTTATCTCTATAATCCAATATCTTCACTGGATTCTCCTCATAAGAAAGATCATTCTCTAACTATACCACCTCTGAAGTCTGTACATGTAAAGGATTAGGTATGTACTTTCTTAATAGGGATACATGGAATACATCATATACTTGATACATGGTTGGTAGAAGTGCTTGTCGATAATCCACAACTCTAACATGATCAAATATCTTGAAGGGGACGATGTACCTGGTACTTAGCTTCCCTTTCTTCCAAAATCTCATGATCCTCTTTCATGGAGATGTGTGAAGGAATACCATGTCTCCAAAATTAAAATCTATGTCCCATTGATGATTGTCTACATAGATCTTTTGTCAACTTTGGGCTTCCTTGGTGTGATTCTGAATGGTTTTCAGCCTTTCCACTATTTCTTCAACCATTTTAGGTCCTAGAATATTACGTTCAGCAACTTCATCTCAATATGCCAGTGTTCTGCACATTTTCCCATAAAGGGATTCATATGGATCCATTTGGATACTTGATAAGAAAATATTATTGTATGAGAATTCAACCAGTGGACGATGTTAGTCCCATCCTCTTTTGAATCCCATAGAATATTTTCTTAATATGTATTCTAGTGTCTGAATAGTCCACTCAGATTGTCCATTAGTTTGAGGATGATAGACCGTACTGAATTTCAGATCAGTGCTTAGAGAATATTGGAGACTTTTCTAGAACTTAAAGGTGAATCTTGGATCTCGGTCAGATATAATAGATAGTGTTACTCCATGAAGCCTTACCACTTCTTTGATGTACAACTTTTCAAGTTGATCCAGTGATAAGTCCTCTCAAATTGCAATAAATTGATCTATCTTTATAAGACGATCCACAATAACCCATATAGAATTATTTCCTATGGATGCCTTTGGAATTTTAGTGGCAAAGTCTATGGTGATGTTTTCCCATTTCCATATTGGTATGGGTAATGGTTGAATCATAAATTTGTACTTTCATACTTCACTTGCTGAAATACCATGCAATTTGATGTATATTCAATGATCTCTTTTTTCTTATTGTCCTATCAAAATTTTTCTTGGAGATATCGATACATCTTTGTGCTCCCTGGGTGAATAGAGAAGGTTGAGTTATGTGTTCCATTAAAAATCTATTTATTTATCTCTAGATTTGATGGTACACATAATCATGATCCAAATCTTATGATTCTATCCTCATCAATCTTGAAATCGTAGGATTTTCCATTTCAAATAGATTCCACCCTGTTTCAAATTTCCACATCATTTCTTTAAACATCCTTAATTTTCTCCACAAGGTATGGTTAAGCAATCATTTGAGAAAGGATTGATGATTTTAACCCCTTAATGATTCCAATGTCCATCATTTGTAAGTACAAGAATATTGGAACCTTCTCAATTATCATCATTGATAAAGATCCAGGATCCTTTCTACTTAGAGAATCCACCACCTTATTTGCCTTACTAGGATGGTAGTGGATTGAGCAGTCATAATCCTTGATGAGATCTAACCATCTTCACTAGTGAATATGAAGCTCCTTTTATGTGAATATATATTTTATACTCTTGTTACCAGTATATATCTTACACTTCTACCCATAAAGATAATACCACCATATTTTTAACGCAAAGACCATAGTTTCCAACTCCAGATCATATATAGGATAGTTTTACTCATGAATTTTCAACTAACTTGAGGCATAGGCTATCAATTTTTCATTTTTCCTCAGTACACAACCTAATCCTTTTTGTGAAGCATCGTTGTATACCACAAAGAGTTCTCCACTTTTTAGGAGTGTGAGTAATACTGTAGTGATAAGCCTCTTTTTTAGATCCTTAAAAACTTTCCACACATTCTTGAGTATAGAAAAACCTCACTCCCTTCTGTGTTATCTTGTTTATTGGGTTTGAAAATTGTGATAATTTCTCCACAAATCATCGGTAATACCCGGATAGACCAAGAAAGCTGTGGATATCCATTACAGATGTTGGTCTGGGCCACTCTTTGGTTGCCTTTGTCTCAGAAGGGTCCAAAAATATTTATTTTTTGGTGATAACATTCCCTAATAATGATACTTCCTCCATCTATAACTCACATTTATTATACTTTTTATATAGTTTCTCCCTTTTAAATGTCTTTAACACAGTATTAAAATGTCATGTTCCTCCTTTCTCTTAGACTATATCAGAATATCATCAATAAATACTACTACAAATTTATTGAGGTAATCTATAAATACTCCATTCATTAAGTCTATGGATATTTCTATAGCATTAGTGAGTCCAGAAGGCATCACTATGAACTCATAGTGTCCATACCTCATTCGAAATATAGTTTTGGGAATATCTTATTTTTTCACCTTTAATTGGTGATATCCCGACCAAAGATCCACCTTAGAGAAATAACTAGACCCATATAGCTGATTAAACAAGTCATCTATCCGTGGTAGGGGATACTTTTTCTTTATTGTGATTTTATTGAGCTCATGATAATTTATGCAGAGGTGCATTGATCCATCATTCTTATTGAAAAAGAGGACTAACACACCCCATGGTGAAGAACTTGGGCATATAAAATCCTTGTCCAGATTCTCCTATAATTCCTTCTTCAGTTCTTCTAGCTCAACTATGGCCACTCTATAAGGTGTCTTTGATATGGGTATAGATCTAGGAATAAGTTCAATTGAGAACTCAACTTCTCAATTAGGGGGAATTCCAAGAAACTCTTTGATAAATACATTAGTTTAATCCCTCGCGATGGGCATATCTTCGATCATGATCATATCCTTTGTATCAATCATTTGTGCAATATATTCTTGCTCATAAAGTAGTAATATATACACTTGAGATGATGATTCTGAAGGAGATTCATTTTCCACCTTACACTTGTAAATAATTGGAGGATGCTTCAAGATGTGAAGAGTGATATCTCTTTCCTGACATTTTATGTTGGATTTGTATAAAGATAGTCAATACATTCCCTAAATAACATCAAACTCTACCAAAGGGAGTATGGTAATATTTTCTGGGAGGTTCAGTACACAAACATTAACCAGGGAGGAGTTATGTACTTTGGACACAATAATTTCCCCACAAGTTATTCTCACAGATAACTCAACCTCCAAATTTTTATGTGGTTCTTTAATAGTTCTATTAAACATGCAAGATATGAAAGAATTCATAGAACCATAATCAAATAGTATGTTCACTATTATTGATTGAATAACCAGCGTACCTGTCACCACATCATTTTCTAGCTCCATATCAGCAGAAGTGATATCATAATACATTAATTATTTTCTTGGAGGTTGTTTTTGATTGACTCTAATAAAAATTGTCTTAGGAAATTGGTTTGAAAATTTTACATGTTTCTTTCAGTTGAAATAATGCACTACTAGGTGAGTGTTGATATGAAACTTACTTTATTATTCCATGTTAGTGGGATTATTCATATCCCTTCGATGGTTCTTATCAAAATTCCCCATTATTTCACATTTTAAGAATTTCCTAGTTCCCTTTAGACAGTTCTCAGTATGTTTTTTTTTCTAAATTTTGACATGTGGGATATTTAGTCTTTTTTCCACCATGTGATCTATTTTCTGATCCACCCATATTAGACTCAATTTTTCAACTTTTTTTCACCGGTCCAACAAGACCATTGAGATTCTATGATCTCCATTTCAACCTTGATGGCATAACAAACAATCTCCTCATAAATTTCAAAGTCTTGAATCACCAACACTTTATATAGACTCAACTTTAGTCTACTAAATAAGTGATCCACCTTGATTTTGGTGTTCATGAAAAATCCATAGGTATATCTTGAAATCCTTGTAAATCTTGCTTCATATGACCCAATAAAATCATCTTTCTTCTGCTTAAGTTCGAGGAACTCTCTTTATATTTTGAGATGGAGGGTTTGGGGAAAATATTTATTGAAAAACATTTTCTTGAATTCCTCCCAATCCATGGAATAAATTTCCTCCTTGGAATTTCTATTTTTGATCAGTGTCCACCACTGATCAGATTTCCCATAAAAATGATAGACGACTAGCATAACTTTCTCTTCTTCTGAGCACTAGAGGACATAAAATATCTTTTTAATGGAGTTAATCCATAGTTCTGTGAGGAGGGGATCAGAAGATCCACTAAACATGGGAGGATTTTTTCACATGAAGGATTCAACAACTACTTGCACTTTCCTTGGGGAAGGAGGGAGTTGCACATGATTCAAGTTATTATTTATAACTTGATCTAGCTGAGCAAGTACTTCCATAAATTTTTGAGCACCCATTTCCATCATATTTGGCATATAATTAGGGTAATCATCACATTTCCTATCACATTTTTTATTGGAAAATGTTATTCTATTTCCCACTATTAACTAAGAAAAAAAGTTTAATTAGGTGGATTAAATACTTATCTAATAATCATAAAAAGAAAACTTTAAAAATAAAGGATAAAATCTTAATGGAAAAGTATATTCTAACTTATGATTCCCTAGGTTTAAATATAGTTTATCCATGATATGTTTCCTAAAATATATTCTTATGGGCCTTTTTTTGTTACCTTAATAATGGTTTATAATGAGATTATTAATTCACCAAAGCGTATCCCCTGAGAGTGTCAAAGTAGGTGCATAGTAAGCCCCATTGTCGTGTACCAGGTTATCCCGAGTTAGGTTCGGAACACCTTGTCATATTTGTTAATACTAGGTACATATATGCCAGAACCACATACACTTGTAGTATCCAAATAAGGATGAATTTTATTGATAAACCACTTAATCTATACTAACCAAAATTTAGGGATTTTTTTCATTCTTAGTCTTATCCCTAGGGTTCTTACTAAAGTGCTCTATTATTAGTCTCCAAAAATAAATAAACTTTTACTCTAATATAAACTATAGTTACCTTAATATTTTACACATATCATTAAATGATTTTGAGCATAATTAAACATCAAATTACAATCCAAGGATTGTAAAGTCTAGTGTCTTGGAAGACTAGGTACATAAAACTGAAACATGGGACTAAATAAAACATTTTTTATTTATCATCCATTATGATCTCCTAACTTCCTTTGAACACTTACATCTATGTAGGATAACCGGGGGATACCATGAAAAAAGTGATGAGCTAAAAATCCTAGTAAGGGAATAAACATTAAAATAAATCTTACCACATGCTTTCTGGATGAACTGCCTCAACTTTATTCTTGAAATCAGATACATTTCCACCCATACGTATCGAGAATCTAACATGGTGGTGGATGGCCTTTCCAATAAAGGAGTCAACAAAGCTATGACATGGAGTGATACTTTTCCGATTTAACTTCTCCCTCACTTATTAAGAGATTGTAATAAGATTCCATCTTTCTATTTCATGTAACCCATCTCTCTCTTTTTTAATAAAATTTTCTTTTTGTTAAAAAAAACATGGGTTAAAAGACATAACATAATGATATAAAAAGGAATGGAACATGATTAAACATAAATAATCTTAAGATGTGATCATATAATTATGTAATCATAGTAATATGGAAACAATATAAAATGCGGATTTATTATGAGTTAAGGTTCATTGCATATAGAGGGACATGAGTCAAGTCTCATTGCACATAGAGGAGTACAAATCAAGGCTAACCACCAAGACCGTTGCACATAACGTCTCATGGGACTAAACATTACCCAATGAATTAGAGAACTATCTAGGTGAACCCAACATAACATGTTCATGAATATTTTTTCCACATAAATAATCATAAATAAGTAATCAAACATAAACATAAGGGTTACCTATGAAAATAATTAGGTATCATAATCATGTCATAAAGCATAATAAATGGGTGTATCATAAAAGTATTCATGAAAGAAATGAATTAAATAATACATGGAAATTAATAAAGTAAAATAGGCATATATCTTGATAAATTATGTCAAATTGAACTGATAACATGTAAAAAGAGTATTTAAGAAACTTAAGAATTAAAACATTTTCATGTTGTTTAAGGAAAACATTAAATAAAATTTAAAGATGAAAAGAGAATAATATTTTATATAAAACCAGATGTGAACCAAGAAATTTTTCATAATAAAATGAGTGATTTTATAAAAATAATGGTGGTTTAAAATATATTATAAAGTGCACTTGAAAATGGGTAAGAATTCAAGAAGTTCCCTTAAACCGGGCTTGCTTATTGGGAAAAATTGAGTAGGGAACCTTTTAAAAACATGTATATCCCAGAAAAAGAAGGATGAATGGATATTGATACATGAGTTTGGAACATATAAACATAATTTATAATATGTACACAAAAATAAAAGAAAATTTCATTTGGGTAAAAAGAGAGAAAGAGTAACCTGAAGGAATAAAGGAGGTTCAGGTAGAATCCCTTACCTTATGTCTAAAATGATTATGAAATTGATATTAATTTCCTAAATAATAAAATTATATTCATTTATTAATAATTAAATAACCATTTATACATGTATTTTATTTTTTATAACTTTATTAAGTTCATTTATGTCCTTTTTGACGCGTTAAGAGATTCAATTTCATCGTTTGAGAGCGTTGATTTCCTTGGCTTCTATGATCAGTTTACATGTATATGTGTATGGAAAATCTTGTATAATGAGGATGGTTGTCCAAAAATGAACTTAAATTTTATTAATGAACTTATATAATATTAAAATATCATTTTTTTAGAAGTTAGGATGATTCATTAGATAAATCATTAATGATAATCATTTAGATTAATTTAGCATTTTTCAATCACAACAAAATCATTTTGTTTTATAAATTAATATAATGTATAAAAAATGATTCTAGATCATTAAATAAGATTTAATAAATATATTATAATATTTTTTAAACATAAAAATGGTTTAATGACCATCCTTTAAGACATAATTGAAAGATGAAAGCACGTCATCCTTGAAGGTGGTAAATCGACACCTCACATACAATTTTTTCATTCTTAAAGTAAAAGAGAGAGGAGAAGAAATTTGATGAAGAATTATTCCATAAACATTATAAAATTCCATTATATGTAAGATACTGGAGTTTTCATTCCATTTTTATGAGCAGAGGTGAGAAGATAAAAAGAAAGGAAAGGAACTTGAAAAGAAATTGAAAGAAAACAGAAGAGGAGTTTACCTCTTGAATCCTTCTTGAGAACCTCCTTAGGGGACTGGTTTTGGTCTTTTGTTAAAAAAAAATCTCATAGAAGTGGGGTGTAGGTTTGGTAAGAGTATTTGGTATAATTTGGACAAGGATCAAGGCTTTAGGGGTGTGAGGAGAAGAGGCGGTGAGGGGTGGTATTTATAGTGGAGGAGAGGGGTGTTTTCTCATTATTTAATTCATTAGTTTATTATTTTTATCAAGACAAGAAATAATGTTGATTATTGAGACTAAATACTATAATTATATCATGTGAGTTCAAACCAATTTTTCTTACATAATACATGACTCAATTAATAGTGTATTTAGCTTATAATGTATATATACCGTAAATTACCATATTTTACTATTCACAAAAATTCACGTATTTCAGACAAATCAAAAAAATTTACCCTAACCATTTTTTGATGTGTAGAATTAAAAAATGAACTCCATTTTATAAAAATAATTTTCTAAATATGAGAAATATAATTTTTAATTAAAATCATCATTTTCTTAGATAATACAAATTTTAAAATTAAAACTGATATCCTAACACTTTAAAAAATTAATTAAGGTATCATAAAATTATATTATAATATTAATATATACAAATATTAATTTATGAATATATTTTATGAAAATAAATTTTCTTTTAAATTATTAAATTAATAAAAAAATGTAATTAAAGATTTATAACCTATAAAAATACCAACATTTAATTAATAAATTTTAAAATATTTATTTTCATATACTATGATATAATTATTTCGTATTGTAACTTATAAGATGGATAGACTTTATTTATACTTTTATTGGTGAGGTTACTATTCAATTGGTCAGTTTACTATTTATAAGGGTCACATTACTATTCCAATGTTCAAGTTACTATTTCATCGGTATAGGTTTCTTAACATTAAGAAATGATTCTTATTTCATTCATTCATCATTTATAAAGATTTTATTGTGTTCTATTATGTGTTTATAGCATATGACATAATTATAAGAAGGGAATTTCTATAGATAAAACTACGGGTTGTTACACAATACTTGCTTCGACCTGATGTCAGAATGTCTCTAAGAATGTCTTGGGGACTATGTTTACCATTGTATTACCACCACAATAAGGGAATATATATTACCTAGGAAAATCCCAATAACCATATTACATCCTCAAGTCCACAACATCGATCAACTATACCAGCTTTGGAAAGTGCCAGAATGCCTATGAGCATGAGCATCAGCCCAAGAGACCTCTATCCACACTATAGGGATCCAAATCTCACACCTACATCGATGAGTAAAAAAACCTAAGGTTTCACTAGGAATCCCCCATCCTTAATCCCTCAAGATTAACCCCATCGTAATACCTAGGTATTCTCAATGTCAGACCAACATCTGATTCCTTAGAGGGAGAAGCCATAATAAATCCTATATGTCCATGCATGGCTGATCCGTGGGAGATTTAGAAAATTTATAAGGAATACCCTCCCTGGATCTCAGGGTCATATATATCTAGCCTAGATCAAAGGCCATCCTGACCAGGACCAGTTATGGAGGTGTATAGGTGAAGCAGAGTGTGCATGTATGGAGCACAAGTCAGGCATAGAGCACATGGGTGGGCATGCATTAGGATAGTGGTGGTTAGACTTATTGGTATAGGTTGACACAGAAAAAGGTAGGAGACCAATGGCTCTAGTCTAATTTCACTAGATGGATTAGGGAGTGTGACTGCTTATTAAGTAGTGATCTCAATAGAGGGGATCCAATAGTCACCCTTGACATGTCCAATATCCGTTCTTAGGGGGATGGACCCACATGACACCTCATACCACTATTAAAATTCTAGATGTCTTAGGAATTCACAATGGTCTAATGGTATCACCATTTGAATCCTAGGATCCCTAGGAATTCATAATGGCATCACTGTATCAAATTAATCCTAAGAATCATTGGCATTACTATATGAACTTCATCACATATTCTCTGATGCTGGATCCTAGATAGAACCTATAGGAATCCACTACTATCTCAACCATAATAGATGCTATAACAACTTAAAATCTACCCAGACATTTCAGGCATACCAAGGTCCCATCCATCTCAATAGGTGATTCTTAAGCATCCTAGGAAATCACAATAGATCCAAACCCATCAGGTGATTCCTTGGAATCCTAGGCAATCATAATCCATCATGAATAAACAAAAATCAAATAAGCATACCACAAGGTTTGGTTGAAATCCCACACCTATCACTATCATCCCAACCCTATTGGGATTACACATTGGTTTGGTTTCTAGGGTGACACCTGAAACCATCTCTACCCATATCCATATGCACCCGCTCAGGGTCATTCTTTCAATGGGGGCACCCACTTGGGTTCACTAGGTTAGTACATAAGCATAGGCATCCATCCCTGGATCCTATATCACTAATAGTATCTAGGTTCAACTCTCGATGCTTAGAGGTAATCTTATCCCTCAACATCATCAAAATAATCTTACGAACTCATGGTCCTTGGGCCTTAGGGGTACACCAGACTAGAAATAGTCTTGAGAGATGGCTTAAGGACCATCTATATATCCAGGGTAACTCTAGATTGGTATTATCACCCAACCCCTCTCTAATATACCTCATGTATTTACACCTAATCCAAACACATTTTAAGGGTCCTCACTAAACCTACAAGGTCTATCCATCCCAAGTCTCATCATACCCTATCTTGGAGGTGTCCACGTATCTAGGTATCCTCTTAGTCCAGGCCTTGGCTATCAAAGGTCAAGGTTTCAAACCAATGCACAATGTCCTCAGTATCCTTAGTATTTTACTTATTTCATCCTAGAAACTTTACATAGGTTAATCAATTTAATTTAAATTACCATTTAATTTAAACTAACTAAAAAATTAAAATTAAACCTTATAATTTAAATTAAGCATGATAGCCAATCAATTTAGAAGAGGTCAACTCCCTTAGTGGAATGACCATAAAACACACGCACCATAAAAAAAATACATTAAATCCACAAGGAAAGTACCTAAGACCACCTAACTCAAATAAAAATTTAACATTATTTCCAAGATCTATCAAGAATCAAGATAGCCCGCCCAAGCCTTATACAAGATCATACCACCACCTGAGCTCCTATGAGATGTCGTATCAACCATAAAATTATTAAATTAATTAATTAATTAATTTAAATAAACTTAAAAAAATGGCATAACCAGCGATAAACTCATCGGGCGGTCCAATGGTGTTTGAATCATGAGCAGTCGAGTGTGTTCTACCCTTGATGCACCCCCAATCCAAAACAACCAAAAATACCAAATTTATAAACCTGAATCGATGACCAATTTTACCCAAAACCATCAGAAAACATAAATAAACCCAAAAAATACATATATTTTATCAATAAAATAATGGTGATTTGTTTATAGCCTCTTGATACATACTCTATAAGATTAATATGAAACTCCCCTTCAAGAGCAATGATTTCTCCATGTTTCGATGACATTGTTATCTGAAACCCTATACATTTGGAACAAAATAAAATAAGAGGGAAAAAATGGAAAGAGTAAAGGAGATCCCACATTTATTAATCATAGAGAACCACCAATAACTAACCCAGATCTAAAGAGAAAAAAAGGAGAGGGGGAGGTTCATCCTCCCCCTATGCACACAGTCTCCAATCAAAGAGACCTGAGGGGGTTTTCATTTTATAATCCCCTTAAATTATTAAAAAAATAGAGTAGCTTTCATCATGGATTAAACCATGTGGTCATGCCATATTTATTCTGTCCATCCCCTTGATTCACCCTCTTTCCCCCATCCACAGCCAAAAACACAATGTGAGTGCCATTCATGACATAAATGACCCATTCACACTGTAAATGACTTATAACTACTATTTTTAGAAGTCTGACCATCCCTGACTCATCATGACATCCCTATGAACACCCAATACATCCCCATAACATTAAAACATGTCTAAAAACACCTATTAGAGGAATTAAAATTATTAGAAACATATTTTAAGTCCCAATTCTCAAAGTGAATCTCCCACTAAACATAAAACTGAAACTCTCCCTACATTTTCACACCTAGATGAAAACAAGGTATTAAAATCTCCCCAATATAAGAATTATCATCCCTAAGAAGTCTCATAAACTATTCTACCAAAAAATATGACCTAATTGGGTGTCCAAATCATGGTCAATTCCCCACATTCTACTTCAAAATGCCGAATGAACTTCCAATGAACACATCCACACATGAGATGCATAACTCATCAAAACTGAGACACTATATGAATATATCACTAAAACATATAAAAGAAACTCCATGATTTCCATATATCATAGGACACCACTGTGCCTTAAAAAATCTCATCACCTAGCTTATAGAGATTCCCACTATAAGGTTTAATTCATAATGGTCGATTTTGACTCACTTCGCTCCCCACCATTAGAACCACCCAATAAAAAACACTCCCATTGGTCCACTGACACACTAACCATGTACTGAAATACTCTCTAAACATGGTTACCCTATCATTATACCTAACATAATGCAGAATTATTATCGCACATCCTCCATTTTAATATATTCAAAACGCTCAGTCGAATCCACTAATTCATCCTCAAAATAAATTCCTTCCTCAATCCCAACATTTTTATTAATTACCCACACAATTAGGGTCTCACCCATTCCCCAAATCACAACACCATATTCCCATGATTTCTAAGAATTTTCATCTCAAAAAAACACTTCACTATGTTTCTTCTCATGATTTACCCTCTGAATTACATGATGAAACAAAGTTTCACCCCCTGAATCAAATGATGAAACTGGTTCACTCCCTTAACCATGTCATGAAATGTGGTTTCAACCCTAAAACACATCATGAATCCTATCTCATACCATGAATCACCCTCAGGTCACATTGAGATAACCCCAATCCCATTGCCAATACATCAAATTCATCCAACATTCCATCATAATCCTGAACCTAATATTCATCAAGGAACCAGATCACATTAGATCATATCACACATTAGTACCCCAATGTCATCTCGGCATTCCAATGACCAGTATTTGCACACCCAAACCTTATAATATGAAGTTCATTTAACTACGACTGATATGGTTCTCCCCACCATAAGAGTATTGTTATCATCCCTCAAAGAATCCAAATTCTCATTATCCATGACCCACACCCCATCAATCACCTAACATAATGACTAGAAAGACCATGACCACTTATATTCCAATGATTACAAGAAACATAAAATTACCACTAGTTCCCAGCTCATGGGAATGTAATCATTATAAACCACCAATATTCTAATAATAACAAGGGACACACCCTAAAATTACCAATGGTACACTACCCAATAATGGAACCACTCTTCAAGTGCCACCTCAAAAAGTTCCATCACTATGCGCGTGTAGCTCCTCCCGAGCCACACCTATCTATTCTAGGAAACACATGTCAAGGATTAATCTAGACCATTCATCCAGCACACATGATCCACTTTTTATGTCTCCACTACCATAGAGGTAAATTTACCATTTCATCATAACTCCTAGGAAACCATGACCGCAACATTTTATCAAAACCACCAGTTCTCAACTAGCACATGGATACTCACTAATTAAAAACTCAACTGTGTCACACATATCTAGCACACAATACCTCTATATCATCTAAAATTAATGGGTGTGTGATCCCATACCACCAAATTTATGAAATCTAACTCTCGATCTTGTGAGTCGCATATCATCAAACTAAGTTGATGCTCTAAAACCACTAAACATGCTTCAAGCATGTCAGTTCTTCAAGACAATAACATCTATGATATCATCCTATAAAAACCCAAAATCTCACCCATGTTGAGGCCAAACATATGCTTATATACTACATAGTGTCATTCCAAGTCACAAGTGTCCACCCACACCCTCACACGCACAACCACACATTTATTAACAATAGGTTCAGGAACCTGAATAGTCCTTCCCTTGAAATACATACTTAATAAAAAATTATAATCACCCTAAGTGTTTCACATCCCAAAAGAACAAGTAATATTCTATGCCTTTCCTCAACCCCACCTCAAGGTTATTCTTATGTACTAGGAACCCCTATGCTTGATCCAAATCACACCACATGGGCCTACCCTGCTCATAAAATCATACTCAAGGTATATTAATGCCTAAAAAACATTTAAAAACACCTCACATGAACCAATAATAACCCAAATCATCCACCCATGCTTCCCATATATAAATAAATCATAAGACTAGGTTAAACCCTCAGTTGAGTTTCCCTCGAAAGAAAACCAATCACCGAACCACTAAGGTCTAAGTCAATTCTAGAGGTCTCTAGGTCTCCCACTTAGCCTAAAAAACCAAGTCTCATAAAATTTCCTAATTCATGGGATAGTACTTGATTCAACCATCTCAATCGTCACACGACATATCACATGCCCAATCAAAAAACATCTACCCACTCAAGGGTCTCATCCAACACAACCAGGCATCACATACCAAAAACCAGCTTACTAGGCACCGATTCTCACTAATAATCCACCCATGATATTTCTTCCTAGAGAATAAAAACTCATTGGTAACCACCATCACAACTATTGACACCATCCTTGATTATCCATACTGAATAACCATAGACTCAAGGTTTGGTTTGATATAACTCCATTATAAGATATATGGTAAAACACTATATTGGTTGTTAGTAGAACTTTAAATAACCAAACTTAGAGAACCCACCTTCTCTAAGAATTTTCACGTCAGTCTGCTCCCTAGAAGAATTGGACACACCTCACCAACATAACCATTCAATCGGTATCTTATACTGACAATCCGTATCCAGAAAACCACCATCACACAATTTAGTTAAGTATATTTCCATTCAAATCTATACGAGAAAACAAAATATAGGTTGTTACTATCACTTTAAGTAACAAAAAACGAATAATAACTACCAACTAGGGGTTTTGTACTAAGGAATCACGTTCCTTACCAACCTATAAGAGTTACTGCATGTCCTCTACCAGAGGGATCATTCCATCACCATCATCATAAATGAGTATCAAACCATAGATCCACATGAACTTCCATTAGAAAAAACACATATACTAGGTGTTCCAACTAAGTATAATTCCACCAAAAACTTATACGGGATAATTCCACATGAGAAGTTTCTGACACTTTAAATAGATGGTCTTATTGTTAATGATACAATCACACAATAGGAGACATATATATCATTTTAATCTTATGTGTGAAATCATGATGCATGAGATACCTCTTACCTATGTATACTAAGAGTGAAATCCGATATAAATCACAAACCTCAAACATCATGTGCATCACATGAGGTGAAAATCATATAACTATAACATCACATATCAAGAATAGCAATATTGATCCCCTGGTAACCTAGACTTCATATTGGAATAGATTTTCATGACACACTAACTCAATATTTATCAAAGGATCCAATACACCCCTATTTCACCTATCCACCACAATCCAAGTAGTAAGAAAAATAGAAAAAAATCTAATAACATTTTTTATTTCCTCAAATTAGATCACTCTGAATAGTAATTGGACCGGTTTTCTATGTGACCTTAGGCATGCCTCCCCATATGAAAAAGGATACCTACTGGAAGCTGGGGGTCTATAGAGGTACTGTGGGGAGATTTTTTCCCATATATCAGAGTTCTTAATCATAAAAGAAATAACTAAATAATAGATTAGTTAAGAAATAGAGATAAATAAGAGCATGGTATAACAAAATGAAACTTAACATATAAACTTGAATGATCATGCTTGTATAAAAGTAAATAAACTGAGACTCTATAAATACTTCATCCTAGTATTTTGACTAACTGATCTATCTTACCAATATTTCAATACATGGCCTTTTCCCAACCTCAACATGTAACCAAGTGATATATTATCAACCAATCTAGTGTAATGGAGGCTTGATCTGGGTGTGAGTATATAACTCAATAAGGAACCACTAATGCGGTCCCATATTATATTATAAATAATGTGATATGTGCATGTTACATTCTCAAAACAAATAAGTAAACTGATGAACAAAATAAATAAAACCACCAGCAATACCTAATTTAGCTCGATTCTAGAATTTATCTAAGCATGTCGTGGGGACTGTTCTAACCACTATATCACCACTTCCCCAAGGGCACACATATAAACTTGTCCAATCCCAATAATCATCGTTGATCCGTAAGTTTGCAACCCCAATCAACCATACCTGATTTACCCTGTGTCAGAATGTTTTTGAGCATGAACATAACCTCAGGGGACCTCTTTCCACACTCCCAGGATCCCACAGTCATACCTCCACTAATGAGTAGTATACCCTGGGGCATCACCAGAAATCCATCATCCTTAATCCCTCAAGATGAATCCCTTGATAGTACCTAGTCATTATTAATGTCAAGATGACATTTGATTCCTAGGAGGGGGATTCCCTAAGAAATACTATACATATAGGAATGATTGATACCTAGTCTACCTAGGTAATAAAAATATAATAAAATCCATGGATTCCATGTTCAATCTCTTGGGAATCCAAAATCTCACAACTCCTTAGTCGAACCATCACTGGTCTGTCAACTCGATCCTAGGGGGTATCCTAGGAATCAATCGAGGGGATCCAACAACCACCCTTAGGATTTAAAACATATATTCTCAGGGATATGCACCCACCCAACACCTTATAACACTATTCAAATATTATGAGTCCCAGGAATTCAAAATGGTCTCATGGTATCACAATTTTAATCCTAGGATTCCTAGCCATTCATAATTTCATCATTGTATCAAAAGAATCCTAGGAATCCTTGGAATTAATGTATGAACCTCATCACATGTGCTCTAATACTAGATCCTAGGTACCACCTCTAGGTATCCTAAACTGTATCAACCATAATGGATGCTAGTTAAGCTAGGTTATTCTTGGGCATCATGAGAATCACAATAGTACCGAGACCATCGAACAATTCCCAGGCATCCTAGGTAATCAAAATCCATCACGAATAAACACAAATAAAATAAGTATAACATAAGGGATAGATGAATTCCCACACCCATCACCATCACCCCATCCTAATTGGGATTACACCTTGTTTTAGGTTCTAGAGTGACAACTGCAACCATCTCTACCCATATCCTTATGCACCCGTACCAGGTTGGTTTATCAATGGAGAACCCACTCGGGTTCCTTGGGTTGGTACGTAAGCATAGACATCAATATAGGTATCCTTGGTCCCCAATATTCTATCGGTTAAACACCCAATTATCTAATGGAATCCTATCCCTTGGTATCATCAAAATCATCTTACAACCTCATGAGTATTAGGGGTACACCACACCGATGATAGAATTGAGATATGGATAAAGTCTTATCTCTATATCCAGGGTCACTCTAGGATAACCCACTCGATTAACCGATATCTAATTTTCCTTAGGTCTATCCACATAGGCCTAACACATATTAAGGGTCCTCACCCAACATACTAGGGCCATCCATATCAAGTCTCATCAAACCCGTCTTGGAGGTGTCTACATTTTTTGGTATCCTCTTAGGCTAGTCCTCAACCATAGGCAACTGAGGCATCATGACAATGTACAAGGTCCCCAGTGGCCTTATAATTTTACTTATTCTATCATTGGAATTTTACATAGGTTATGAAATTTAAATTAAATTAACATTTAATATTAGTTAACCAAACAATAAAAAAATTAACCCTTCAATTTAAATTAGGAATGGTGGATAATAAATTTAGTAGAGGTTAACACCCTTAGTTGTGTGACTGCACAACACATGCACCATCAACAACATGAATTAAAGCCACATGGAAAGTACCCAGGACCACCTACCTCAAACAAGGAGTTACCATCCTTTCAAAGCTCCATCAAACATTAACCTAGTCCTACCAAGCCTTCTCTGAGCCCATACCTCCACCCAAGATCCTATGAGTATCTGTCCCAACTATAAAAATCATTAAATTAATTAATTAATTAATTTAAATCAATTTCCCAAAATGGGATAACCGATGCTAAACTCATCAAATATTAAAATAGTTCCAAAATCAAACCCACTGGGTACATTCTACTTCTGATGCACCCCTGATCCTACGAAACCCAAAATACCCAAATTATAAACCTAAATTGATGGCCAATTTTACCCAAAATCTCTAAAAACCTAAATAAAACCATAAAACAACATACCTTACATCAAATTAAGAATATTGTCTCTCTTATATTCTCTCAGTATGTCCTCTACGATCTTCATAAGAAATCCCATTTAGGCAAAAAAAATTAACCATACTCAAGTGAAATAATTTATTTGAAAACCTACACATTCAAATCGAAATAAAATAAGAGGGAAAGAATAGAAATAGAGGAGAATATACTACCTTGATTAATCACGAAGAAACAATAAATACTGACTCATATCGAAGGATAAAGAAGAATATTGGGGAGTTTTAGCCTCCTTATGTGTGTGTGACCTTCGAGTGAAAAAACAAGAGGGGATTTATATTGTATAAACCCTTGAATTATTAAAGAAAACAACCCAACAAGCATCACATTTTGACTCATGTGGTCTCACCATGATTATTTAGGCTAACCCTCTGGTTTAACCATTTTCCTTCATTCATGGATTGAAACACCTTGTGAGTTTCATTCATGGAGTGAATGAATATTTCACATCATGAATAACCTTCAACTACTGTTTTAAGCATCTTGACTATCCCAAACTCATCCCATCATCCCTCTGGACACCCATGACTTTCCCCACACCATAAAACATGTCTAAAAACACATGTTAAAGATTCTAAAATACTTATAAACTTATTCAAATTCTCGATTCTCAAAATAAACCATCCACCAGATGTAAAATTAAAATTCCCTCAAAATTTTCACACCTATATGGACATGATGTATTAAAAATATCACACATTAATGAAATATGAAAACTACATAAAACTGAAAATAAATAATTACTATAAATGGAATACCTTACACTATATATTCCTTTGATATATCTTTATTTTCATCTGATGTGTTTGAAAAAGATCACCAAAGTGGAAGACAAAGGCCTCACACCTTTATATATATCCACATGAAAAAATAAATTGTCCACCATAAGAACAAGATTCATTTTCTTATATGGTGTTCTAGAACCTCATTCTTCTAAGCAAGAAGAATACGAGATCTATATGTGATGAGTAATTCAACCAAGGCATCAAGAAAGCACTATATTACATTCTTCCATCATATGATAGTTCCTTTTATATATCCATGAGGACACTCATCAGTGTTATTTAATTTATTCATGCATTATAACACTTGAATAAATGCTAAGAGTAACTCAATCATTCACCATATGAATTCTCATCCTCTCATCCATTTAATCTTATAAAATGGTTCATTAAATGATATCTATATGGAATAATTCTCCCCCCTAAGTCATATAAAGTAGTGGTGTGTAATTCCATGTAATATGATATAGCCACAAATCACATGAAGGATATGGTAGGATTAAAATGATATCCCTCAGTCATAAAAATGACCAGTGAAAGTAAATCCTATGGAAATTGTCTTTAGATCATATCTCCTATAATCTTCTACTTTCACTAAAGCCTCATATACTTAGTTTTATTTCACCTTATATTGTATTATATATAATAAATTATGAGATATTATGTAAAACTTCATTTTTATATATTCTAAAACACTTTTGGAAATATATCATTAACTTCACCTTATAACACACCATATGAAATACCTTGTGATAACACACCATATGAAATACCTTGTGAATACCCATCCAAAAACACCTTTTGATTAACTATAAAACACTTTTAGAGTATATCTATGAGTCAAACTCAATACCTATTTAGTCAAACATAAAGTGTTACCCCATGGGAATTTGTATCATCGTAAACAAATATGAATCACCAGATTCCTAAATGTAAGAAAAGAGCAACCTCTATAAAAGCATCAATGATGTAGAATATATAAAGGGACTTGGAAGATCTAAATAAAAAAACATGTATATCTATACTTGTGTCCAATAGTTTCATCACATGTTCATGAATTATCACACATTATATTTTTCCAAGACATTGAATAAACACAGGATATAAATTATTCCAATCCCATATAGACCAATAATATGTTCTCGATTCTCTATGTATAGACTAACCTGGTCAACGAATAAATAACATGTCATTCACTATCATGGATGAGAACATCACATGAACCTCATACAAATAGATAATCACATTTATACACTATCTAGGTGTGGCCATACACTCCATAGTATATCTCAATCAAGGGCCCAGTTGTCATACTTTTCATGTGATAGAAAAAATCCCATCTTGGTTAAGATATTACTTCTCGATGGATGAAATGTCTTGCTTCACTCATGGATCTCAACCACATTGCCACACATGTGTACCGCGAAGTGAACATGGTTGCTGATAGTCTTGACAACAAGGCGGTCAATCAGGTTATTACCTGGTTGGATGATTTTCCTGACGACTTGCTCCCTTTTTTCATTAAGGATTGTAATAAGATTTCGTCTTTCAGACTTTTGTAATTCCCCTTCTCTTTTTTCAATAAATTGTGCCTTGGTATTTGAATGAGGCACTACCTCTTAAAAAAAATAATGTAACTATTTTAATTATTACTTCACCAGGACATCCTAAACTCTTTTAAGAAAAAGTGATATATACATTTTTATGGTAAATAATGTAACTCTTTATATTTCTCTTTACCAACATACCCTAAAATCTTTAGGATATTGAGTGTAAATAAATTTAAAATTTCACTGGTATAATTCTCTCATGAAATAGTGATATTTACTTATTTATAATAACTAAATGTAACTATTCAAATTTTTATTTATCATCACATATCCAAAAATATTTAAGATATTAAGTGAAAATAACTTTTATCTTAGATTGGTATAATCATTTATTTGGTAACTTTGAACTTATCAAACACCAAACAAACTCCCACTAGTATCTTAAACATTATATTCTTATTATATTATATTACTAAGATAAAAAAACTCCTTTTCATTAGTAAATAACATTTATTTCCATTTTGTAGGAATATTTGACAAATAAGTTATTGTTTCCATATCATATATGGTATTCTATGTGTATGTAAATTTTATTTTGAAAACAATACTTTATTAAAATATACCATTTATGGGTGGTGGGAACACATTGACTTATATTTGAAAAAAAATTGGATAAACACTTTATCCTGGATATTTTTTTATCCTTGTATCCTTTTAAAAATATGTTATAGATTCTGATGAATCATAAAACATATATATATAATTGATCATATATTTTTTTTCAAAAAACCTATTTGTTATAATTTTTTTTATCATATAAGATAAATGAGATACATGTACACATCCTTTAATTGGATCCATATGATCTTGATAGGTTCATTTACATTTAAAACATTGATATAACAAACCTTTTCCTCATCAAATTAATGTAAAATATAGGCTATATCAATTCATACTTTTATTTTAAAATCCTATATATTCACAAAACTTGGGATGTATACATTCAATATCATATACTCTTAAAAACCAAAGTGTTTATTTCTATTATATTAACACCTAATATGGATATTATATGAAGATTTAAAAACTAATTCAGGTATTCTTGATAATCCTTAAATATTGATTCATTTATTCTCCATCCCAATAACCCTAGGTTTTAGTGATTTTGGATTGAAGAAACATTGCTAGACTTACATTTTAAACTTTTAACAACTTTTAGTGTATATAAAGTACCAAAACATAGACATCACATGACTAGTTAACCTATTCTCAATACATTGAGAATATTATGTATTTTTTTCAAAACTCAATAATCTTGTCATAAAATTTCCATAGATTATGTTATAATGAATTCAATATTCAGAATAATCATTTTTTAGTCTATCTAAAATCATGTTATAGAATTTAACAAACTATAAACTATGTGTATCAAAAGAACCCAACTTATTTTATTTGAGAAAAAATTGTTTACATGATCTTCTCAAGATAAAAATTAGGTAAAATACACATTTTATGAAAATTTCATCCAAGATTGAAGCCTCTAAGTCTTTAATGGAGAATTTTTTTTTCACTATTACTTGAAATAAAAAATCAATAAAAAATATTGAATTATTTCTAATCTTCTAACCTCCTATATATTTACAATTTTTTAAAACAAATATTTATTATCATATACCTTTAAAAATAATATAATTTAATTCTATAAGATTAATATATCTTATGGAATCTCCACTAGGATTCTTATAACCCTTTAGGTAATCTATAAAATTTCATTTCCAATGGTATTTTTGTCTATAATAAACCATTTTACTTCCTTTTTCTTTTTCGACTTACCCGATGGTGTAGAATCTCTATGAAATATTTTCTTCCCCATATTTCCTAAAACATTACCTTTATATCTCTGTACCATGAACATGTTACTTGAGTCTAGACCACCCATGTATATATCAACTATTTTTAACATATTAATGAGACTAGGTAAATGTTTAAAAATTCATTCATGTTATAATTAACATAAAACTACTGGAACCTTTTCAGTAGTGGTTGTAGAATAAAATTTGTGGACATTTCTAGTTTAGGAGGTGAAACTAAAATATCAAAATCATTTAATTACCCAATAATATTGAGTAAATTAGTGGATATTTAGGTTCCTTGCATAATTTTATATTTTGAAACTTTATACCATCCATACCTAGCTTTCTCCTAATAGATCATTTTTAGGTTTTCTATTATTTTATAGGCACTCATAGTCTTATGTTGATTTTGTAACTTATAATACATAGAAATGATCATTAGAATATATATTTATAGTGAATATTTATATTTTTATCATAGGAATCTAACTCTATATGATCCACTACTTCACTAGTTGATTACTTTTGAAGTGGTTATTCCAACACATAAAACTTTTCTTTTTTCTTGGGAACCATTATCAAGTTCTAATACCAGTAATGGAAATTATATTTAATTTTTCTTTATCCAAAATGGATCTAAGGGTCAAAATTGTTGATAATGATGTCATAATATACGATAAAATATTTTATCATATGAATATAAAATTTTATTAAACATTTAATAATAAATTTTATTAAATGGACCCCACTAAAATGACAACCGCTTTTAAAATATGTCATATCAATTAGTGGGATAAGATCCACATTTCACTAAGTGAAGATTATGACTTGGAATTCCTCTCACTACTTAACTATTTAGGTAGGTTACCATACTAATCACATCATATATAACTCTTGGATAGTCTAGCAGACAACGATTTGTCTAATCCATCATATGGATATACCCAAATCTATTCATATAGTGTCCTAACTCATAGGGTTTCATATCTAAGTGTAACCCAAAGTAAATGCTAATAACATACTAACAAAAAAATCTAGAGGAACCATTCTTTGGAAGAACATACCTAAGAATGATTCAGTGTCACCCATTACTTTCTTTCTTTACATAAGATTATATAGGGGAACCATAATTTGGAAGAACCTACATAGTTGGATGATTGGAGTTTTGGCATGTGCTGCTTTGGAATGAATATTACACGTATTATTTTAAAGGGATTTAATCTCACTATATTATCTCATGTTATTATCTTTACATATGCATGCTTTTAGTTATTTATTTTTGGAATCCAATTCCCTCCAACAAATCAATATGTTTAAACCATATTTATGTGCAACCCTTTACATATAACATGGTTTGTTTTACTCACCCAAACATAGAATCAAAATATATTTACACATATCCAAATTCATCTCATACACAAGGGGCATGGACTTTTCATGTAATGGTATATAATTAAATGAGATTGAAAAACTCCACATGAGTAATCCTAGATCTATAGATAGCTAACCCCCACCTTTCTAGATAAGGAATAAGCTTCCAAGGAAATGGGATTTTCAACCTAAAGTCCCTATACCTAAGCATAATTTACTCAAGGGATAATTCAATTCATAATAATTATAACACCTAATTTTCATAAGCTATATTAAATAACTAAATTCAAGATAAAAACTTCAATTACAAATGGAGGTCAAGGTAGATGATTAAAATAAATTCATTATAATACCTAGATTTTAACTACTTAAATGCATGGATGAAAATTCTCTAGATGTAGTTTAACATTTAAACTAATTCATAATAGAAAAAATTTATAACTATAAATTAATAGGTAATAAATTTTAAATAAAATAAATATTCAAATATTTAATCATGAGGTAAAAATTTATGAATAATTTATAAATAAAATCTCATTATAAATAGTTTATAATTTTAGATTTACATTATGGAAATTTCATAATCATAAAATATTTTATACTCAATCTACTATAAAATCTTTTATATTCATTATTATATGGTAGTTTACTTTAGATATATTATATTTTTTGAATTATATATAATTTTATTGAAATTTTTATTATGTAAAAATTTAACATAATCTTACATATCATATACTTAAAAATTATTTACACCCTAATCAAATTATTCACCAAAACATTTTTTATGTGGTTTAAATAACATTTAAGATAAGGCCTCTTTAATTTGAATATTTCAAATTAATTTTACAATTCAAAATTAAATATGAACACCTTTATATTTTGGCCTTATATATGTAATTTATAAACACTATATAAATTTCTCTTATAATTTATAAATAAACACTTTTATTTATAGATCATATGATATTCCATATAATTAGTAAAATTGTATCTTAAATATTAACATTTAATATCAAGAAATATTTATTAATAAATGATTCATAAAAATTAATTTAATTATCTTTAAACTCTTTATAATTATATAATTATTTAATTATTTAATAATATATTTTTAATTAATAAATATTTCAAAAATAACTTTTGTTAATAATTTATAAACATTTTATAAATCATAAGGTAACTTAATAAAATATATACATTTTAATTTTTTTTATCTACCCTTACGTGGGAGGGGTAACCTATGTAAAGGTAAAAGGATTTAACTTTACACATGCCATATGCATAAAAGTAACTCATTAGTTACCTTTATGCATGCCAGCTATGTAAAGGTATCACATCTATCACCTTTATACTACCTGAATATCTAAAGGTAACATATTGGTTACCTTTATACACCTTGACTATGTAAAGGTAATACCGGATTTACCTTTATGTAGACCCATCTATGTAAAGGTAACTTCCCATGATCTTTATATAGAACTTGAAGAACCCAAGTAGTTATATTGAAGTTGGAATTACACTGATCTTGAATTTGTTGTTAATAAGTTATGAATATGAAAATTCAATGTGTTATCAATGTGATTATTATTGGATTAGTCCTAATTCCTAATACATGTGCTGATGAAAATTTGAAGATAACACATTTTTCTTCAATATGGAGAATGTAAAGTGGATTTGAGTGAATTAGAATAAATTTATATAATGTTATGAAGAGTTTAAAGAAGAAAGAGGGTGAAACCCAAACTGAATATAGTTAAAGTGGTAGTATATTATTAGTATCTATTAAATCAGTTGAAAATGACCATTTTTATGATTCTGGTTCAAGAAATTATGAAGAAGAGTTTATTAAATCACTAAGTGATTTTTATTCATAATTCAAATATTATCACAATAAAGTTACTATTGGGTTTTTCACTAACAAATTTGCATTTATCATGGGTATATATGATGAAAAATCATAGGATGAAGAGGAAGCAAAGGATATGTAGAAAACTTTAGAAAATAATTCTTAATGATGCAAGCTTCTCACACAACTTGTTAGATCCAAATAAGAAACTACATTACTTACCAAATAACATCTATTCCAAGTTTAAGAATAGATAAAAATAAATGTGTATGAGAAATAAGTGAATAACAAGGTCATATACTTGAATAATCTCATAAAGGTACCATGAGAGTTAAGGATTCTTAGTTGGAAATAAAATATAAATAAAGATTCACCCCCATTAAAGATGAATTAAAATGTGTTGTTTTTGAAAATTATGTGAATAAGAAAGTTTATATATAAGTGATATATTTATTAGATAAACTACATATAACCTCTATGAATGTTAAAGAATCCCATATAGAGGTTAAGGAAAAGATAATTAAAGAGTTGGATAATTATTTACTAGAGGAAAATCAAATTCATAGAGATCAGATTCAGAACATGAAGAGTCAATGGGAAGAAGAATTGAAATAAATTCAATATGAGAAAATTAATCTCAATATGAAGTGTATTTAATTTTAAGTCAAATTGAAAAATAAATAATTTACATAGGATGATACATCCAAAGTTTCTAATAATATAAATGATTCTAAGTGTAATTCTGAAAATATTATTAGTAATAAGAAGAATCTTTCCCTTGGTAATAAGGGCATGGGATTATCTAATGATAAATTTACTGCAATCTCATTGAAATAGGTAACCCTTATCTAAGAAGTTTCTATTTTTACCGATATTGTTTCATCTTCTATTATAGGTTCCAAAAAAAATCTGGTCAAACATGGGTGAATAAGACTAAAGATAAACCCACCATATCATCAAATGTGGATGATAAGGAGTATATAAATTATTGTTTCCCACAAAATTATCATAATAAGAATTGTGTTTCAAAAAATTATCAATATCTCAAATCCATATAGAATATTAAATAGAATAAGAAATCAAGATTTATTGGCTATTTTTGGTGTTGTTGGAAGTTCGGGCACCAAGCCTTTGATTGTTGGCATGATTTTTCAGGGCATGATAATTATAGAAACCTAGTATTAAAGGGGAGTAGATCTATTGTGAAGATAAATACTACACAACTAAATTATAATTTACAGATAAAGAAGAATATATCTATCAATAATATATTTGGGTGTTGTAAATAGTTTTGTGATTATTAAAAAAACATTAGTCAGAATTATGATGAGTGTTGGCATGTACCAACCATGCACTATACATATGATGATATGAAGAAAATACCACAAAAAATTCATAGGAAAGGATATAAAGTAGAAAATTGTTACTTGGGATATAAATAGAAGAATAAAGTCATGAAAACCATAAAAAATATACACCCAAGATGAATGCTAAAAAGGACGATACACTAAAGAAAAGGTTCTTCCACTGTGGAAGAGGAGGTCATATTTCAAAACATTGAAAATAGTCCATAAACACTATTTTTAGTGGAAGCAAATAAAGAAAAAAATGAATCAATATTCAAAAAAATAAAAGGGTTTATTTGATGCATGTCATCCGAGTTAAAAAAAATTAATTTCATGAGAGTTTTTCTAGAAAGGATAACCCTATGTTTGTTGGAGATCTGGGTGGACGGTGTAGAATGTCTAGGCATATTGTTGAAAAATGCATGACATTGTTTCCTAGAAAAAAAAAGAAATATTAATTAATAAAGGTAAAACACTAGTACCTTCTGGTGCTAAAAATTCTATTGTGAAAAAGGATTCTATACACAAGAAGAAGTCTAATCATGTACCAAAAGAATTCTTATTCATATGGCCAGATCAGTTGTAATTGGCTAAGAAGTTGGATCAGGAACAAAAGAATGAAAGTGAAATTATTGATAATGTGAAGAAGCCTATTCCATCTAATATGAACAATGAATAGATCAATAATTAAATACCACCCTTAAATGGTAAAATTTAGAAATTCAATGAAGGAGAAAGCATGAAGAGTTTTCATTTATCTAAGTTGGATTGAAATAAGTTTTTGGGTTGAGAAATAAATCTCAACCATATTTCTCTAACTGAAAATCAATGTATAACCACCTTATTACCATGTATATTTTGTGTTTGTTTATTTTTATAGGGAATTTAAGGTGAGGAATATATTCAATGGGATCCCTAAAGAAGTTAATGCTATTAAAAACTATACATCATATAGGAATTTATCTATCATGGAGTTATTTATTTCAATCGGTATTAAAATTTCTATTGGAGTTCATTCTTAAATAAATCCAAACATGATGAAGAAAATGGATGAACCCTCTAGTGGGGTGTATCTAAACAACCTATGTTTGAATATATCAATTGGTATTAAATAAAATGTTTTACCTCGGATTGGATCTACCTTATTATCCCAGTTGTTTGTATCAAACATATATAAAGTGTAGATTTGAATTTGAGAAAGTATCAGAATTTACTTAAAAGGAAAATTTATTTCCTATTTCTATCAGTACTAATGAGGGGTTTTGTACCAAAATAATGAATAAAATAATGAATAAATATGTAATAAATCTGAGAAAGTGTTTGTGAAGAGGGTAAATTCTAAAGTCGTATATGAAGTGAGGTGATGCACAAGAGAAGTAAGGTAGTGTGCTTAGGGTTCTAAGGTGGTGGAGCAAGTCAATGAAATTTTTCTATAAATACCCTACCCATCAACCATTTATTGCATAATAAAAATTTGAATTGAGAGATCACTGATAAACCAAAATAGATAAAAGGAAATTCTCTATATTAGCATAAATGTTCCATGTTATCGTGTTGTGTTTCCACCTTCATGAATGTATGATTCTTGGTTGATTCCATGAGCTAGTGTTTGTATAATAAAATCTCACTATGTTATGAGAATAAAGTGTATATGTATATAATACCTTACATGAATAATAATTATCTCAATTTTTGTGTTGTGTAAAGAAGGATGATTGGGTACCGCAAGCGTGAGGCTTCACGAAGGCTAAGTAGTGAGTAGATAGTGAGATCATCATGCTTGTGTTGTGTGAAGGAAGAGACAATAGTGTTGCATGATACATTTGTGTAAATTAGGTTAAGTACATGATATGTGAATCACATGCATTATATATAAATGTATGGATAAAAAACATTGAGTGTTTGAGAAACTTATTCACAACATTATTTTTGTGTGAGGTTACATGAAAATAATTTAGAAGTATATGAAATAATATTTTCATCTAATCAAAAAAAGTTAGGTTCATTTTTATGTGTTATGAAATTTTGAAAATATATAATTAAATTCATATTATATAAAATATATAACTGAGATATGAAGTGAGTAATTAAAAATAATCATAATAATCCATGCAATATTAAAAACTACATTGTTTCGTCATCTTTACAAAGAACATGAGAGAAGATTTATTATGGTATTTCTAAAAAATATTAGTGATAATTTAGAAGTTAAAAAGCTTTGATTATTGAAGGTTAGAAAGGCTAAAAGTTAATTATAAGAAGACTAAACTGAGTATACTTGAATTGGAACAAGGAAAATGTGTATACTGCATCAGTAGGCAGAATCATTTGATAACTTATTCACAGAAGGTTGGGAATACCATTAAATAAATAGTGGGATACTAGTATAAACAATTATAGATTTTTGGGAGATATATTTTATGGAAGGGTTTAGTATAATGAACATTGATGGGATTCCAGATTAAATATTCTATCAGGAGATTACCCACTGTAATAATTAGTGATTAGGAATTATGAGAGTTTATCTTTAAATAATTTTAAAAGATTTTATGTATTTGTATTGAATTTTATTTACTAGTGGATAATCTATGTCTCAGATCATCTTAAATAGATAAAAGATGTTGTTACCCACATAGGGGGGAAACCTTGTAAAAATACTATGTGTTGTACTTTATTTACTTTCTATCTAGAAATTTGTATAATTGTGTTTATTTATAGGGAATATCTATTCATCCTATCATGTATAGAGGTTCAAATTTAAAAGGGGGGTAAAAGTGAAAGAAAATAAATTGATAAAAACTGTGTACACTGATTCACCCCCTCTCAATGTACCTGCATGATCCACTAGGCATTTTAGAACTTTTTTCATAAAGGTAGTCATGGACGATTCTTATGTAGAACACTTATGCATAAGGTTAATCAAATACATAATGGTAATATATTTTTTTACAGAATTTCCAGAAGACTAAAATGTGATGTTTTGTTTTTTGTGTTTTTCATTCCATGAACTACTTTATAAATCAAAAAACATGGATCTAATACCACCCTTAGGGATTTTATAGTTCTAAAGAAACTTATTAGAAGCATGTGGAATCTATTTATTACCTTCCCAAGATCACTCATGTAAGAAATATAAAAGCTTTGTAAAATTTGGAAATTAAGAACTATTATAAATGGCATACCTTAAACCATAGATGCCTCTGCTACACCTTGAAATTCATCGTATGTGTTTGATAAAGATAAAAAAGTTACAGAAAAAGGACTCCCACCTTAATAGATATCCACAATCCAAAACTGAATCGTTCATTTTTTGAATGAGAGTCCTCTTCTTCCAAGGCACACTAGCACCTCACTGTGCTAAGAAGAAGAGAGTTATGGGTGATGAGGAATTTGGAAAATACTTGAAGAAAACACAATATTACATACTACCATCATATCATAATGCCATTATATATCCATCATGACTATCCTTATTGTTATTACATTTACTCAAACATTTCATGTATTCATCCTATGAATGCTTCTAATCCCATACATTTCATCCTATAAAATAGTTCATTAAATGATAGCTATATGAAATAATTATACCACCAAAGTCATAAAAGTAAGTGGCATGAAATTCTATGCAATTTAATATATCCATGCATAAAATACAGGATTTAGTAGGGCTAACATGATAAACCCCAATCATAAAATATGATTGATCAAAGTACATCATATGAAAATTGACTTTAGGTAATATCTTATATAAGATTTATATAATAGGATTTGGAATAAGATTTAACTAGGTATAATGTTCTTTAGTGGATTATAATTTCTTCACATTTTTCATAATTTATGGATGCTCTACCATTGGATTCTTTCTTCTATGAGGTATTTATTATATCATGTTTTAGAAATAGTGTTTTCATATGACATTAAGGTATGAGGCTGGATATGTAACTCATGTTTGTTGGATTTTTTAGTGGTGCATGATTTATGGATTTTAGTTTATATGATGTGAAAAATAATACCCATTATTACAAGATCCCTATCCAATAACCATATTTAAATTATATTTATATAATAAATAATACAAAAAATAACAATGGATGAAAGTAAAAAATGAAGGAAAAAAATAGAATGCAAAGTTAAAATTTAGAGATAAGTTATCTCTAAGAAATGTAGAAAAAAATATTAAAAAATTATATTTAATACTTTAATAAGTTAAATATTTAATAAATAACATAATATTTCAATAAAAAATCACTTTAAATATATTAAATAAAATCCATACCTATTTCACTACTATGAGAATTATTTATATCTAGAGAGACCCTCTTGGAATAGATTGAATTTTAAATTTTAACTTCTAATTAAAAACACTTTCTAAGACATTAGTGGATAAATTTAAAATGGAATTTAACTCCTTAAATAAATTTATACTTACAAGATTCTATATAAGTCAAAATTAATAAAAAATTAGATAATTCCCCATGGAATACTCTCATAGAACAAATTTTGACTTCTAAGATGATTAAAAATCCAACACAAAATGGTATTGAAATTATACATAATGTATGATTACTTTTATTAAGTATTTTATCCTTGTTTATAACTAATAAATTGTACCCACATGTTTTAAGAAGAAATTTCAACCACTTTGGGAACTAAATTCTTATACAATTAGGATTAAACTTTCTTTTTCTTGATTGAGTGATTATTAAAGCTTTATAAAAAAACATTGGAAAGATGAAGTGGTGAAAATAATCAAAATATAAGTACCATTTTGGTAGAGAGGAATTTAGAAAATACACTATATTTATAGGTAACATGACCACTTGAGGGTCATACAATTGGGATATGTGATCGTGTAACCCTAGAATCTTTACACTATGCCCCAAGGATAAGAAAAAGAGGTTGTCCATAGTAGGGCCTTCTCACAGTCACTGTTATTTATGTGATTCCCCATAGATATGTTATTGAATAATTTCAATGGATTCATACGACTGAGTCTATCTGTGATGGACCCATTTTGGGATATCTCTTTGACATGCGATGCACTAGAGAACATTATCAACGTCATGCGGCCTAGTTGTGCATCATGCATGAGCTTATGCTAACTTACATGAACATATTCCACAACCTCAAGACCGTGTATGCAGATCACCTACCTTATGATGTGGAATAGATATAGGGGTAATAGAATCTATAAAAACCCCCTTGAAATAAGTTACCATATGGATGAATACAAGTGACAGAAGGAGAGTTATAGAGAGTTTTGTGATTTTGGAGACTACTGTTTGAAAATTTGGTAAGCAATTTCAAAGGATGGGAATATGGATATAGGGTGACCATTTTTCAATCACATAGAGAATTTATATAAGATCCATCCACATGACCATTTGTGTAAGTGATGATCACATGGTGACCCCTAAGTCACATGATCATGTGATGACCTCTTGGTCAGAAAATCATGTCATGTGATCGCTTAACCCTATACCAGTTACGTGATCACATGACCATCATGTCTTAGTGAATTCTCATGAACCCCTCACCTTTATGTGATCGTGATACCCCCTTACCTTCATGCGATTTCATGACCCCAATACCTTTATGCAATTGCATGAACCTACACCCTTTATATGATTTCATGATCCCATGACTATCATGTTATCACCCAACTCCCAAAAGTGATACTTGAACTCCCTAAGTTTATACTATCATCTTCCCCTGTAAGGATATATCCCATAATATCCTCTATAATATTTTTTAACTCATAGGGAAATATTCCACATGACTCTCATTCCTTTCCCACCAGTAGACCAGGAACATATAAACTACGAGGACTCCAATTCCTATTATAATTAGAATAAGTAAGATGTATTTTTAAGGATATATCTCCATATATAATATATTTTCAAATCCTATATTTATATGTATCCATATTACTGGTTGTACCCAAATTTACCCTACAGGTATGCGGTTGTTGTATTATAGGTAGGGGTCTAATCCATAGGGACCAAAGAAGAAACCTAGAGACACTCTGATTTTGGAAGGATTTGGCTATGGAGTGGCCAACTATTTGGATTGATTTGATCAAATAACTAATGATTTAATTTAAATAAAATAAATTAAAACATACAATTACTTAGTCTAAAACAATTAATGGAGATGAGTTTATCCTAAGTTGTTACTAGGGTTAGATTGGATGTATTTATTTTCTTATAAAGTTCGTTTCACTAATTCAAGACGTATCCACAAAATGATATAATTCCTCAACATCATTCACCAATTTAATCCCTACACAATTACAAGTCTAATCACCAATGAACTTGTAGGATCAATTTAATGATCACTCCAAGGAATTGGATCGCACTAGCACTTGAAATGTGTCATTGTTAAAGTTGGTAAAGACGAAGAAGAAAATAAACCATCAAATGGAAATCTTAAAATAATGAAATGATTATGAATTTAAGCACATTAAATAAAATACAATCAACCCAATGAAACTACCTAGGATCAAACCATAAGGGGTCATACCTCAATTTATGCTATTAAATAAATGGAAGAAGGAATTCGACTTAAAGAAGCGGGATTGAAGAAGAAAAATAAAACAATGAAACGATCACTCCACCGTTGTGTGAATAAATTCACAAGTACTGGTGTGAATAAGATCACACCTTGGAGAAACAGTATCAATGTGAAAAGAAGAAGAATATAAAAAGATAATAATAAGAACTTTTATTGAAAACTAAGGTGATTCAAACAACTTACATGCGAAAGAAGAATTTTACAAAGGCAATTTGGCATAACAATATTACAATGAAAGTAAAACTCAAAAGATGATAAGAAAAATATGATATCCTTATCCCCTTCAACACCAGATCATTATATAGGCATATTAGGAGCCTTATTTCCACCCCCCAACAATAAATTTACCCCCCAACAATTAATAGAGTCAAAAGGAGGGTGAATAATTAAAAGGAAATTGATGTTACAAAGTTGACCACAAAACCAGCCAGATTTGTCCACTATTTTGATGTGTGAATTTATAATTGAAGAAGGAAGAATCTGGAGGGACTTTAGAAGATAAATATTTTCTTCCATATCTCCTATATGATCTGTAAAAATTTCAGGAAATTTGGCCCAACCATTTGGAATTTATGATCGAAATGGTGGGACGACTTTATGTGCATTCACATCGGGCCCACCATTTAAATCTCAAATTCAGATCCCTTTATCATCATGAAAAATTCAGAATTAGCTCCAGAAAAAGTTTAATAAAATGATCCTAATATTTTTATATTTCTAATGTAAAAATTTGAGCTTCATTGGGATTGATTTGTGGGCCCCACATTTGTTTGATGGGCCTTATGCCCATTATGCCTTTTCCAGCAAATTTCTGCATTCAGGCGCAAAAATATCCATCTTCCCTTGGGATTCATCCATATGACCTAAAATATAAAATGTTCCAAATAAATTTATGAATCATATACCAAAATATTAAATTAAAATGATGAAAAATGTATTTTTCACCAGCTATTTATTGAGTAGGCCCAAATTGACACTTTAAGCATGAATTGCACAATGATGGGAAATGAAGTCCAATTTCTGAATTGGACTAAAATTGATGTTTATAAACTTTGAAACACATTAATATTAAGATATTAAGAATGAATATTTTCCACTTTCAGTTACAATTCACACCCCCAAACTTGAGTTTTTCTAGTACCGTGCAAAATATATTACAAATATGAAATTCGAATCCCCTTTTCCAAAAACATTTTAATACACATTTCTCACCCAAATACCTCATACAAAAAAAATTATGAAACCCATAAAAATCATTTAAAACAAGCTAGGTCCATATGAATATCCCAATCCCAAGCTTATTCCTTTGTTCAAATTCATCGGCACATTTCATCCAATTTCAATTAAGCATGATAAAGTGTTGTGCATCGCAAAAGATATGGGGACCATTTTATTGTTCAAGGGAAAAAAATGGAAGCGCTAGGTGGGAATCACATTAAACCTTAAGATGAGTGTCCAATTTTTTTTTTGATTTTTTTTTGATTTTTTTTGATTTTTTTAACCACAATAGATATGAAAAGACTAACTCTGGGCAAGACAACTATGGAGTCACGATCCCCAAGTGCCGGACACCACAAATATTGTAAATTCCATGCTCTATAATAGAGATATAAATACTAACTCTAGGCAAGAAAACTATGGATTCACAATCCCCAAGTGCCGGATTCCACACATTTTGACAAAACATTGCTCTATGTGGTCATTATTTTTTCAATTTTATTTATTTATTTATTTTTTGGATACTGAAATTAAACTAAAAGTGACCACAAAACCCTATTCTATAATGAAAGGGACCCAAGAACTCCAATTTACACCCAAGATCCAGTAGACGTGCATTATGGAATTTTTATTAATAGGATGAAAATGTAAACTTTGAAAAATCACATCAGACAACCGTACTTTCCAAAAACTATTCTCATGAACTTAAACTTTCATTAAAATCAGAATAAAGGCTTGCAAAATTATTTGATATCCAATTTCAGAGTTTGCAATGTGTGTTTTCATGTTCAAGGTTAATGAAATTTTTCTTTCTATTCATGTTCTTATTAAAAAAAATCATTTTTTATTTCATCTCCCCCCAACATAGAATAACATTTTCCCCAGTGTTTAAAGAAAACTTAGAAGGGGGTAGAGGAAGATGAGAGGTGTTCTAAAAGGAATTTGAAACAATAAACATGGAACAAATTCACTTGGTTTTTGAAGTTGAAGTTCATGATACTCCAGATTACTCCTTTGATATCTTGGGAGAAGTAGGCACCTCCTTGATCGAATATGTATCACCCAAAATATTCCCTGAACCATACAAAGAAGAACAAACCAAACAAAAAAAAAAACAACAAAACAATTTATTTAAAACCAAGTATCAACATTTTTATGGTTTTCCTTGTTTTTTTTAATTTTAAAAATCAAAATGATGATACATTGTCTTCTTTATATTTTCTGGGTAAGGTATTACTCAGGGATCACACCGCATGACACAGATGAATACGGTGCTCCCCTTTCATACCCATCCTTACTCATAAAAGAAGAACAAGTCAAAAATCTATTTTTTTAAATACCTACAAAAACATAAAATAAAATAAAATAAACTGATGATACACTGTCTTCTTTTAAATTTATGGGTAAGGTATTACTCAAGGATCACACCACGCGACACAGATGAATATGGTGCTCCCCTTTCATACTCATCCATACTCATAATAGAAGAACATGTCAACAGTCTATTTTTTATATTTTTATTTTTAAAATTTCAAAATGATTTATTAATCCTAGTTGAAAAATAAATATGATTCCAAAAATATTGGAAACATAAAAACCACGGGTTTCCTCCCGTGCAACACTTTTGTTTAACTTCGTTAGCTCGACTTGAACCCCCAAAATTATCTAATTCCAACATTCAACATTTTTAGGACTCCGTTTTAATACAACTCAACAAGATTTAGATTAATTCTTTTTTTAGAATTTTTTTCATGCACAAACCTATGTTCTAAAATGAGTGGTAAAATACAAGGAATATCAAAAATGGTGGATTCAATTTATTTTTTAGTCTTTACAAAGACATTAAGAATCATTACCTCTTTATTGGTTTCAAGATAAGAAATTGTGAAAATTGGAAGTTTTTGGCTATCCCCAATGAATGGAAACTTAAGGATGGCTAGAAAGTCCTTTTGTTCAAGTTCATGTAGGCTAACACTTTTAGAAATAGGTTGGGACTTTGAATCAAACTCAATTTCATTTTCAAAATTGATCAACAGAATTGGTTCCTTTTGAATATAAGATTCAACCACAAAATTGGAAAGATCAATTTTAGGAATGGGTATAGACTCAATTTTTGTGATTTCTCTCAATGGTTCAATGGTTTGTGTTTTTGAAAATTCATCAATGGAGTTATACTTAGGATACTTAATCCATGATGACAAATTCTCCTCTTTTGAATCCAAAAAGTCAATTTAATCCTGATTTAAAGACTCATTAACAATTCCATCATGTTATTTAGCTTGAATTTAAACATTACCTGACCAATTATCTTCATTATCCAACTCTGTTTTCCAAGATTTTAAAGTGGGTTCTTCACTAAATTCAAATGAGTTATATGGGTAATAATATTCTTCTATAAGTGTTGTGGAAGGGACAACCTGAGTCGGAGTGGGTTCCAAAAATGATTCAATACTTTGCTGTTCTACTCTCATGGATGAAACCTCAAAATTCATTTTCTCCATTTGTTGACACAATTTTTCAAGTAATGGTTGTGGATCATGATGGGAAAGGGGTTGATAAATATGGTCTATTCCAGGTGGATAATTAATTTGTTGGAATTGAACAGGAGGGTGTTCAGATTGGATTTGTGGGGATTGAAACTCATTATATGTTTGGATGTTTTGTGGATCATAGGAGTAATTTTTTTTTGGTTCATTAGGTTGTTGATGATCCCACATGTATAAATTAGGATGGTCATTGTACATCACACATGGGGTTGAGTGATTAAAGTAGGGATAGGTTTCCCATGTTTGGACTTGTTCCAAATTGAATTCCATAGGAGTGAGGGGGTGAGAAAAGAGAAGAGGGATGAAAAAAAAGGATGATAATGTCTAAGATAACTTAATTAGGTCCCTGAAAATGGTGCCAAAATTTGGTTGCACCCAAATTTACCCCACATGTATTCGGTTTTTTTAGTACAGGTAGGGGTCAAATTCACAGGGACCGAAGAAGAAACCTAAAGACACTCTGATTTTGGAAGGATTTGGATATGGAGTGGCCAACTATTTGGATTGATTTAATTTAATAACTACTGATTTAATTTAAAAAAAATAAATTAAAACATACAATTAATTAGTCTAAAACAATTAATGGAGATGAGTTGATCCTAAGTTGTTACTAGGGTTATATTGGATGTATTTATTTTCTTATAACGTTTGTTTCACTAATTCAAGACGTATCTACAAAATGATATAATTCATCAACATCATTCGCCAATTTAATCACTACACAATTCCAAGGCTAATCAATAATGAACTTGTAGGATCAATTTAATGATCACTCCAAGGAATTGGATCGCACTAGCACTCGAAATGTGTCATTATTAAAGTTGGCGAAGACGAAGAAGAAAATAAATCATCAAATGGAAATCTTAAAATAATGAAATGATTATAAATTTAAGCACATTAAATAACATTCAATCCACACTATGTAACTCCCTAGGATCAAACCATAAGGGTTCAGCCCTCCATTTATTCTATTCAATAAATGGAAGCGGGAAGTCGACTTAAAGAAGCGGTATTGAATAATAAAAATAAAACAATGAAACGATCACTCCACCATTGTGTGAATAAATTCACAAGCGCTGGTGTGAATAAGATCACACATTGGGGAAATGGTATCAATGTGAAAAGAAGAAGTACACAAAAAGAGAATAAGAATAACTTTTATTGAAAACTAAGGTGATTCAAACAACTTACATGCGAAATAATAATGTTACAAAGGCAATTTGGTATAACAATATTACAATGAAAGTAAAACTCAAAAGATGATAAGAAAAATATGAGATCCTTATTCCATTCACCACCAGATCATTATATAGGCATATTAGGAGCCTTAGGTACACCCCCCATCAATAAATTTACCCCCAAAAATTAAGAGAGTCAAAAGGTGGGTGAAGAATTAAAAGGAAATTGACGTTACAAAGTTGACCACAAAACTAGCTAGATTCATCCACTATTTTGACGTGTAAATTTATAATTGAATAAGGCAAAATATGGAGGGTTTTTAGAAGAAAAATATTATATTACAACTTTACTCTATGATATGTAAAAATTTCAGGAAATTTGGCGTAGCCGTTTGGAAGTTAAGGTCGAAATGGTGAGACAACTTTATGTGCATTCATGTCGGGCCCACCATTTAAATCTCAACTTCAGATCCCTTTATCATCATGAAAACTTCAGAATTAGCTCCGGTCACAGTTGAATAAAATGATCCTCAAATTTTTATGTTTATAATATAAAATTTTTAGATTCATTGGGCTTGGTTTGTGGGCCCCACATTTTTTTGATGGGCCTTAGGACCATTATGCTTTTTCCAGCAAATTTCTGCATTCAGGCGCAAAAATATCCATCTTCCCTTAGGATTCATCCATCGGACCTAAAAAATAAAATGTTCCAAATAAATTGGTGAATCATATAACAAAATATTAAATTAAAATGATGAAAAATGTATTTTTCACCATCAATTTATTGAGTGGGCCCAAATTGACACTTTAAGCATGAATTGCACAATGACGGGAAATGAAGTTCAATTTCTAAATTGGACTAAAATTGATGTTTATGCACTTTTAAACACATTAATATTAAGATATTAACAATTAATATTATCCAATTTTAGTTAAAAATCAATTACCTATAAAGAACATAACACCTTTATGTAATCATTCCCCTATATACCTTCCACATTATAATATTCCTTGTGAAAGATCATACCTTATCTTATAGATCTATATCCTCCATGGGAAACATAAACATATTAATCTCAGGGAAAAATCATAGTGTAAGTAACTTTCAAATCCAATATTACGCTCACATGAAATGTTTTTGGTATTCTTCTATATCTTATTCATCACACCAAGCATGATTCACATGGGCTTAGATATCTACAACGTTCACACCATTAACATGATTCAAATGCCTCTATTACAGGACTCCTCCTTTGGTGTAAGCCCCATCTAAATATTTATTTATTTTAAATGGACATACTCCCAATGGAACATATTAGGAAAACCTCATCTGTATAAGCCATTCCCTATCCTCTACTATCACAATTTTTATGGTATAGATGTCTATACGTATTTGGAATTGGAACTACATGAACTCTGATTTTCATTTTCATGGGATACATAGAATGAATACCTAAGGATTGAGCCCCCAATATCTCATATAAATACCCCTACATACATCCAAGTCACATGAAGTTAAAATTCATGACAAAATATTAGTCGTGTTATGTTAAAATAATCGACAACATCCCAATATCATGATGTTAAATTGAAAGATAATGTCATACCATCATGATTTTAAACTGCATGGCATGGTCCTATCATACAAACTTAAACCATGTCATTCAAATTATATGGGATTTAATTCTTGTCTCATCAGGATATTCAGTAATCCTCCCTAAGGTTAAAACCCAACATAATCAATCTCATCTCCCATACTCCATACCCATCATAATATACTCCTATGAGTCTAGATGTCCCATATATTAGGACCATATTCCCTATAATCCTTCCTTGCTGGTATATATCCCTTATGATATCATTAATGTATCTTCTATTAGGGCCATATTTTCTATTAACCATACTCAATGGGCTATATCCCTCTTGAAATCATTCACGTCCTACCCTCACCTAGATATACTCTCGTGAGTCTGAATGTCCCATTTATGGGGGATAAATTCCTTATGAACAATCCTAATTAGGCTATATCCCTTGTGAGATCATTCATTTCCTTCTTACACCTAGCTATACTCCTAAAATTTTGGATTCCCCATCCATTAGGTCCATATTCCTTACATACCATCCTCATTGGGTTATATCCCTCATGAGATCATTCATGTCCCTACCTCATCTGGACATACTCCTATGAGTATGAACATCCCACCTATTAGGGACATATTCCCTATAGAAAATCTTCTATCATGCTATATTCCCAATAAAATTATACCCCCACCTAGAGGGATATTTATCTTAAGGACCCATCATATCATCCTTATCAATCCATATTCATGACAAGACCTATTTTCACGGGGTCACAATCATTGTGGAACCAACCCATACTCATTGGTAAAAATTCCTTATGAGGTAAACCATAAACGAATTCTCATGTGTAAGGCCTACACCAACTATTTCTAGGAATATTTCACCTAGTCATCCTTACCAAATGATGTTAAAATGCATGGATCAGTCATTGTAACATGATCCTAAATGGAATGACATGTATTATAAAGTGGGACCAAACTATGTGGGTTCATATTCCTTTCACAAGGATACATATAAATCCCCTCTCATGAGATCAATCTTGAAAAAATAAATACCAAATACCTTTCTAGATGACAATAAATGATAGAGTACCCAGCTTCATGGCCTTAATGCATAGAAATCCCTAAACCAACATCACCAAGTAATGATGGGTAACGATATGAAGAACCTATGATACATAAATAAGGTGTCATTAATGGAGAAAATCTAATACATATAGATGTATATGTGAATTTAATACCTATAATATGTATAGATACTCACATCGGCATAAGTCCATAATCTATTCTAAATGTTATGGTGACTAGTCCCATATCAGGGTTTATGAAATATTCATGAAAATGACTTAAATATATAATATATTCTTGGATTATGAAATAATCCCCCTCCCAATAGGGTGTTATATGCCCAACTTTCCATCCCCCTGACCAATGTTAGTTCCTAAGAATCATCGGTAAGGAACCCTAATGAACATCTTTCATTGGAAAATAGGCCTATAGGTCATTACGGACATGAGAACCATTGGGTGTTTCTAGTTCCATGTATAAACCCATTGGAAACCATCTGAGATAGAAGTAGTTATTTTATTTGGGGATTGTGTAGTCATGATCATCCCCTCACAATACCAAATTATGAACCACCCTATTATATGTCAAAACAAAAATGGTTAACTTTACATGTATCTTTTAATAACTAAAAATTAATCGGGTTTCCCACACGCCATATCATTTTGTTTTGTGTGTTTTGTGAAAAAAATAGATAACCTAATGAGAATATTTAATTAACAAAAAATGTCATGACCATGTGTTAGACATTTTATTTTGTGTGTTCTTCAAAAAAAAATGGTGAAAATGATGTGAATTTGTTACTAACATGAACCAATAACTGATTCACCCATGCATATATAGTTAAGTTTGTTTCTTAATTATGATGTTGCAATGATTGATATTATTGTTTATTTTTATCCTTGTGACTATATAAACTTTTATTAGAATATAATTTTAATAAAAAATAATAATATCATCATCAATAAAGATATCTAACACTATAATTACCATGTGAGTCACTACCCCCACAGACTAAAGGAAAACATCACATAATCAGTACCTCCAGTACCAGGTGAAAAAATGATATTGTTAGGGAATACCATCAACATGGTACCATCAAAACCATATAGGATGTATTAAAGGGTCTCTAAGAACTGAATCTTTCCAATCTATCTCATATGAGGGGAGTTGTGATGAATCTAGCAACACATGCCTCCAATACAACTACTTCAAGTGAATTTTCCTAGAGCATGATAATCATCTCCTTCCTTTCCTTGGGAAGGTGGATCAGGGAGTCAAATATGAATTAAATAAGGTTTAAGAGTCACCCATGAGGTATCCTATCATCAGAAACTATTAGTGTTATAAAACCACCACCCCTTAGCTATTTAATAAGGGAGTTAACCTGCTGGTAACCTCTCTAGACACTCAGATTCGAGCTCCCAAGAGATATTCCCTAGTGTGATGAGTTTAAAATCATAAGTAGTGAGACCATATCCCCAATAAACTAATGAATCCTACCAATATACTATGAATACACCCAAAAAATAGGCCCATATCTCTGTTCACACACAACAAGCCTGCAAGAGTGTTCTGACAATAAGCAGGGGGAAGACATATACCCCCACCCCCAAATACAAAGCTCATTGGAATATCTAGAAGTAAAATAGAGGATGGGAGTGGGAATATATACACACCTCAATAAAATATGTATACTATCATATCCTAATAAAAAACTTTCATATCTAAATTTCTTCGTACACCCTTATGAAATGCCAATATATTCTGACAACAATGAAGGATGAACACCAAAATATTATGAAAATCATTCTGAAACAGGAACATACTCCTATTCCAACTACTATAATAGTTTATTAGAATGTATAACATGACTAGATAGATACTCTAGAAAAAGTGAATATTCTTTCTCCCATCCAAGAAGATCATCATCCTATTATGATAAAAGATGAGGCACAATACCATGCTCATATCCCACTTTTGACTGGGATTCATCAACCGAACTTGACAGTAATGTCAGGATAGGTCAAAGAATGCCAATAAAATATTCCAAAGTAAAAAAGGATTGGAAAAAAATTATCATTCAAATTTATTTTCATCAATATATTCTAATAGTCACTTCATATAAAGCTCATATCCTTGTAAACTATTCAAAATTTTCTTAGCATATTCTGGTAGCTGAAAAGAGTCAGGAACATATCCTTGATCCCACTAATGAAGGACTACATCACCATACCTTAGAGGCCCTAAAATATAAGGCCTATATCCTCTATTTAATTCCATAGGTCCTTCAACATATTCTGTCATGGAATGGATATATGAATCATGCCCATATTCTTGCTTTAACCAAGGCTAGCCAACATATTCTAGTAGCCACACAAAGGTGGGCTCATAATTCCATGAAAAATTTATAATATTTAATGTATACTAAAATATATTCATGTTAGTGGGCACATGTTCCAACAATAATATATATTCATCAATATATTTTGGTGGCTACCACATAACAGGCTCATACTCTCGCTCAACCCCAAACGACTGGTCAACATGTTCTGACTATGATGTAGAATAAGGATAATATTCCTACTTTACTGAATTAAAAAGTACTAGAGGATATAAAATATATATTTTTAGCCTCAAAAGGATCTATGAACTCTTTATATGAAGTATAAGTCTATACCTACCATGAAGACCTCCTTGTGGTAGCATAGAGACAGATTATGGGGATCTTACCCCTGAAATCTACCATTAGAAACCTCCCCATGGTGATATCTCACCCAATAAAGGAAATAATACCCTTGTTAGGGAACCTTAATATATAGAGGTTCTCAAAAAACTTGGTTCAATTGAATAAGATATCCCATAAATTATTATTAGTACCTTACCATGATCATTAGAAGACCTAGAGTGGCAACCACCATCCCAACCTTCTATAGGAAGTGAGTCACTGTCTGTGAAAAAAAATATCTATTTTCTGACCAAGTATAAGAATATGTATTTTATGAGGATATAGATGGCCTGGATATATGGAAATATTTGGTAGATCACAATCTTCTTACTGTATTCTGGCCCATCTATGATTCTAACTATGATAACTCAAGTGATCTAAATGAGGAATGATTACCTTACTTACTTTGTAACCCATGGGAAAATTTTCACCATCTAAAGGATAATATAATCCTTTATTATAGATACAATGATCATCTACAAGACATAAACATGCTATTCTTCCAAATAGACCTCACTATTTTCTCCATGGATTGGTACTTGAGGTCATAAATCTCTACACATGCCTACAACATGCTTGCCTCCACAACTTAGCAACCCCAACGAAAATGATTTATGAAGTCTCATCAGATTTATGGATACAAGTATGGTTTGAGTATGAATAATTTCACTTTGTCTCATCCTTGAGACACCATAGTCCCCTAAATATGGTATCTTATAATGTTATTACCACAAGAGAGGTCATGGGTCCAAATAATGCATGCACTAGTTGGTCAATCTAAAAAAATACTACTATTTATAAGGCAATAAAGATCCATGAGTAGAGGGAGGATTCCATTGGTAGGATCCTTATCCATGCCTCTTGACAGGACCAGAAAAAATATAAGAAGGGTGGACTAAAACCTATAACTTTAAGGAAACTCCCCATGTAAAGTTGCTCACATTCCAATAAGGCACTTCAATTGGCTCATGATCAAGTGAAAATGAATGAAATAAATAATATTGTTTTGGAATATTCTATGAAAACTATCTATGAGAAACCCTAGTCTATAGTGTTGGTGTAATTTTTACCATTGCTTCTACCCCTAGGGCAATCAAATCCTCAGTGGGTTTAAAATATATTTGTGATGACTCTAAATAAACCACAACCTATAGGGATGGGGTATTTTTTTACCATGATCACCACCCTAGGAGTCATTAAATTCTTATCAGATTCTGAAATTACCAGTTATGACACCAAATCATACCCAACCCTCAGTGCTAGGGAAATTATTACCATCTTCTCTAAGAAAATCAATCTTCTCTAAACCAGGTAGCAGATGCTAATAATTGAATCCTTAGCTGTTCCCATCACTATGTTACACAACCCTTTGATTCAGGGCATGTTTGATGAATACATTTAGAGAATACCTTACGATCACTATCCAAAAATTAAAACTAGGGGAACATATAACAAAACAGATCAAACACTATAAAGGTATCAATCCAAAATGGACCAATGAGAGAAAGTTTTGGAGGGAAGACCTTAATTTAAATCTTAAAGGAAATACAGGTAGTATAGAATCATACTATTACTCAGAGTATTATGGAATGATTCTTACCACCTAATATATGTTATTGGGAATTTCTACTATCAATATGGTCAATAATATAGATCAACACTTGAATGTCAAGGCACACAATGCATAAACAATACCCCAATAGGTGGGTTGCACTAATGCACAAGATGAGGTTACACATCCCAAGATTCAAAGGAGGAACTAGAACTCAGTGCCTCCACATGAGGAGTTTCCACCCCCCCCAATTCCATTAAACTAGGGATAAAGTAAAAGATTTGGATACACCCCACTCACCACCAAGAAAGGATGAACCCCCCTTTACAGAAGAGAATTTTTTATACTACGAGAATAAGATATTCAATCTCAGATGGATCAATGAGTAATTGGTTAGCATCAATATTCCCACTAAGTATCACCTCTAAGAAGAAGTGACTACCTATCCTACCACTCACCTAGTAGGGGTTAATTTTCCCACAAGAGTGGAATTTTAACATTAGGTTGGCTCTAGATCCAAATAGTTGGTTTATCTAAATACATTAATTAAAGAAGATTGAGATTTTCATCCATTGCAGCATTAACCTCCATCATAATAGGATAATATCATTGTCCTAGAATGAATTTTCAATCATTAGCTGATGAATTTAGGGTAACCATGTTTAACTTCACCCACTATTAATGCTCAAGGGATAGTTTAGGTTTCATTTCCCTTAAAACTATTCAACACCATAGAGTCTATTTCCACTCAAATAAAAGTAATAGAAGAGATATGTTCCCTCATACATTTAAAAAGTAAGACATATCCTTAACTCTTGTGTGTCACTCTACCTATGTCCAATTTTAGGATTTTTTTCTCAGCCTTTGACAGCACAAGGGATATAAAATATCACCTCTCACACTTAAGGTACCGATGCAGCCCCATGATGGGCCCAAGAGGCCATAGAGAGGTAGAAAAACCAAGTTTCTTTGTGAGACTTTAGTGGGGACCTCTTTCATCTGGTATAGTAGCCTCAAATAAGGTTCCATAAAAGGCTAAGAAGACCTTCTCCATAAATCCCTATACCAATTTAGCTCTATGCTAAGGAAGATGATTATTGTTGACCTCATGAACTGAAAACATCATGAAAATAAAAGGGTTACTGACTTTATCCCCAAATAGAAAATCCTGACACACTTTCTTAGCATTACACTCCACTAGGATGAGATATTATAACATTTTATATATAATTTCTATGATGAACTATAGAAACCATTGATTCTATTGAAATATTTGGGCAGGTTTTGGGAGTTTAAGGACATGACCTTGCATCTGGATGAAATCATTAGGTGAACAAAGGATAAGTTTAGGACTATGGCTATAGTATAAGGGAAAATGACTGATAAAGGAAAAACCACTAATTTTATGATCAAACCTACACCAGTTCCAACTAAAGCACATAGGAAGGCTTTGCATCACTTTCCAACTCCCACTAAGAAGCAAAAACACTAAAACTACCCTATTATTTAAGAAAAGAGATATTAGGGACACACACATGTTTATGAATGAAAGAAAAAAAATATATTCCTTACAAGATGAATATGATCCTAGTTATTTTCTCATATCCATGGAGAAAAATATCCTCAAGCAGTATAAGCCCAAAAAACCTAATGAGTCCAACCTTGGTGATCATCCTGACGACTACACTAATCATCATATATTGGGATACAATATCCAAGACTAATATATCTATAAATACATACTTCAGAGTATGGTTGAATCTAAGTGGGTGATACTGGGAAAATATATAGCACAAGTGGACCATGTGTCCACCACCCAATCAAAATAAGAAGGTGATCCATAAGTGGGCAAAATTTCACTGACTGAATGACCTCAAAGACAGTCGATCAGGATCTTTCCATTCTCAGAGAACAAATTTATCAACCCATTACTATTTCAACATCCCATTTATTTTCCAAATGTATTCAATAAAACTCATCCTCTTGAAGTATAAATAATCATTATAAGAAGAATAATTAATAATAATAAAAATAGTTTCATCTGACTCACACATTGATCTTGAGTCTCATGAATTTCTTACCCTCATTGTCTAAAGCACATGCAATACCCCACCAAATAAAACCTCATTGGTTGAAGATATAATCTTTAGTTATGTTAACAAAATTCATTTAAAAAACCCATTATCTAATGATGAATATTCATATGAACTCAAGTTCTCTATACATGACCAGGGAGATTGAGGAAGAGGTCGCAAAATCTGAGAGAACAGGAGAAGACACAGTCTTGGATGAACCCAATATCTCATCCAAACCCCCTTAGAAGATATATATGGCCAATACCCACATAAAAGTACTTTAGTGATCCAAAAAGAAGTATGTAGACAACATATAATCTTTTAAGGATCATCAAATCCTAGTTATTTTGGAAGTCTGAGTGAAGGGTGTGCAGTTGTTTGATCATCCCAGATGAGTGGGTAGACCATTTTGGATTAACACTTTAGAAATATGTGTGCCTTAAAATTATTATCAAGCACATGATATGAATATCATGAACACTTAAAACCTTAAGGAACATGCTAATAAGAAACCCCTCAATGGGAAGTGAAGGCCTCTGGTGCATAAATATGACATATTGAAATAGTCAGCCACTGTAGTGATAAAGATCTTGATCTTGGATGCCATACACATTTCAAAAGAGGTTATAGAGAAAAATTTTGAGGTTGTTAAGAGTCCCTAAGAGTTTAATGTATAAGTCACTGTATCCAAGGTTTATTGAGAAGAAAAGGATTCAGTATAATGTTACACCACTATCTCATTCACATAGAAAGATTGAGAAAAAGACATACATGGGCATATTAAACCAATGTACATTTCTGGAAGTCTCAAATTTTTTGAAATTTGATTAGATTTGATTAATAATAGTTTCAGGAATAATATTATCAGAATTTTAACTCTACAATGTTTGGGATATAATGAGGTTATTTATATCCCAAAAAACTAACCATTTAAGGGTGTGATAAGAACAAGCAGAATCCACATGGAAAGATCAATCTCAAGGATCAATTTAAGGACTTGGTGTCTAATTATGAGTTTATAGTTATCTAGTAGTAAATGACATAAAATTTTCTACTTTGGTGAACTTATCTTTATAGCCATGAAATAGTGTCATCATCATACCATAAATTCTTGAAATACCCCATCAATATAAAGGTTGGAATGGTATGTGGAGATAATTTTACCTTTGAGTCTTGTTAATCCTAATTTGTTGAGGTAGGTTTCTACAGGAGATAAGGAAAGTAATAGATGATGAAGGGTGAAATACAGGTTACTACTCCCAATGGCATGGAAAATACCCATGAAACCCCCTAAAGTTTTCTTGATAATGACTATATACTACTAATAAACCTAAAATAGGTATAATATCCAGCTCCAATAACCCTTTATAATTAACAAACTTCATTGGACCATGAATATGAAAAAGGTATCCAGATTAATTCCATATATAGATTTGATAATTCATTTTAAACATTGATAAAAATTGAAAATTACCCGATAACATCTATTACAGATCGATATGAAAATGTTTCTTAATCCACTGATGATAGTAGAGAAGAAATAAATCATCTATAAAATTCTATCTATCATGATACCCATGCCTTAGAACTCTTAGGGCCTAGGGGTATCCCATTATCTCTCCCTAAGGAAATAGATTCTCTATACTATTTGCCAGTCCTTAGGATGCTTCCGTTAATTATGAGATGAAATATGAAGAAGAAAAACTTAGAGAATACCCTATAGAAATCAAGGAAGTAATCTCCACAACCACAGATGAGCTCATGTGGGAAAATCTGTGATCAAAAGAGGATCTATAACCCAAATTTATAAGTGATTCCACTCCTATTGAATAGAAAGTTATGTATATATCATTATTTAAGAATCAAAAATATGTGTTCACTTGTAATTACACATAAATTCTTGGGTTGGATCTAAATGTAGCTATCCATCACTTGGGACTTCTATAAAACCATCAATGATTCAATCAAACATCTAGGTGATTTCATTCTTCTCATGATACCAAGGGGGAATCTGAAGTTTATAATCTTATCAAAGTCAGATTCATCAAAGATGTTTAATACCTAAAATGTATTTTCAACATAGTCCCCATTAAGAAAAATAATGGGCAGATCAATGTAATATATTAGATAAAAATTTATGCTATTTTTAATGTTCAAGAGTGTATTTTCAGGTTTGGAGGGCTTATGAGTTGTTTTTGAGAGTTTCTATGGAACCTAGGTTGGGTATTTTTGACAAGACCATTTTATGTCATAAATGTGTAGTCTATGACATATATATGTCCCTAGGAACAATCCATGAAATGGTTTATGACATAAGAATATTGAAATACGTAAAATTATTTTTTACACTGTAAATTCATTTTACGCCATTAGATCTTCATTTATGCTGTAAAATAACTGATCAGGGTAAATTTAACTCAAATCGATATGTTTTTCAATGTATATTAGTTATGAAATATTTATGCCATAAATGAGATGTTTACATCATAAATCCTTTGGACCAATAAGTTTAAGTCATGCTGCATGTCTGATGTTTTACATTCTCATTATGCAACTATTCTACCTCTACCCTAGGGTTTCTACAAGTGTGTCCAGGTGTCTCTTCTCCTTCCTAGTTCTTCTGTTCAAAATTTGATCTCTATGAAGGTTGTTTTACTTATTCCCAATACGTGGTATTTCTGATTCTTCATTTCCATTGGCTATAATAATGGTGATGGAATATGTTTATAGAATATATTGATAACATATTGATCCTCATGTAATTCCTCTAGATTCGTTGTACAATCATCTTCTAGGGGTTGGCACTTTATTGGTTGTGGTGTGGTAGTTGAATGTCCTTTGAGGTATGTTATGACCTATCCTCTATATTGTATGTTTTATTTATATAATTTGATTCCAAGATGCATTAATTGGTTCTAGGACTTCCATTGCTATCTTTTCATTCCTTTCTATATTGTTGGATCCCATTACGGGTGTGTGTAACTAAAGTTTTAGGTAGGTTGTTTTGTCTCTAGCCTATGTTGGATGGACCATGAATGCTCTAGTTTTATAAATTATTTTATAAATAAATTGGCTTGATTTATTAATTTTCATGTGTATAAATGGGTTTCTTAGAAAAGGTGGTTTTACCCTATTTTGGTAAAATAAAATGTATTTTCAAAGAATTTTGAAATGGATTTATGAAATGATTTTTTAATCATGGTTTTAATGAAATGATTTGGGAAATGCATCACATGTGAATCATTGGGTAATTAAGTAGAAGGTATAGTAATAGGCTTTGTCTATTGATACTATTAGGGGGTTCTCTTATGGGATGTTCCCCTACTCCCTATACCAAGTTTCCTCAGAAGCGGTTAGCCACTGTTGGGAGGTTTACTTCCTAGGGTGTTCCTCTACTCTATAAATTTGATGAATATGTATAGGGGATTGATTAATGTGATTTTCTATGTTTGGGTATGAGTATTCTAGATAATATAATCATTAGCAATCCTTGCTATGATTTACATGTGCTTTGTTTTTTACTATTTGAGCTTTGATCATTTACTTTGATATATATGTTATATTCTTTGATTTTTTTACCTAAATTATTTAGTATGGTAGAAAATGGGAATGTTTTACCATGTTTTTTATATAATAAATATTTAATTAATTATCATGCCTTGTTATCTTTAATTTTTATTATGTTTATATTTTCATACAATGATTTTTTATAGAACACCTGGGTGGGATCCTAATAAGCCTATTTAGATCACACCCTACACACCCCTTAGGAGTTGTGTAGACTTGGTTATATCTTTTTTATAGGGAAATACAAGGTTACACAATGAGTCATAGAGGTTTTAGTCAGCTGGTGATGATGTAGTGGGATGTCATCCGCTTATCACATGGAGTAACTGTTTCTTGTCTTGGGTTTTGTCCTTTATTGTTGGTCTCATACCTTTTATCTTGTTTAGCTACTTTTGAGTTTTATCATTTCCACTTATTCCTTTTAGTTATGAGATATATTTTCTATTTCTCTTATATTATTTATTTTTTGTTATGTGTATATATATATTCTATGTCGTCTTTTTTAGGTTGGGTGAAATCATTCCCTCTAGTTGTTGTTGATGCCCAATGCTAGTTTCCTGCTTGTGAGGTCCATAACTCCCTTAGAGTATGTGGAAGATTAGGTCAGGTGGTAGTTTATGAGGGAATATCAAGTAATCCTATTATAAATTAGTATTAGACCATGGTTATGATCAATTTTGGGAAAATTAATACATAAGATATAGTATTTTCTATACTTGAGAGGTAGGTTGTAGTGAGTTCTTGGATAGATCTTGTCATGATGAGACTTAAGTTACCATGGGATGTTGGGATATGGGTCTCCTATGTAAATTATTGATCTCAGTATCAATTTTTTCTTATAGATTTTTGGTTTGAACTGAGATTATTCTATTGTCTAATTATTTATACTATTCTCGATGCATAATGATATGCCTCTAAAAAGTCTCCCATGGGTTCCTTAGGTGGAACAAATGGATAGTCCTCAAGGGAATCTGTCTTTGGATCAAAATATTATATAGGATATCATGTGAGAAGTTATTTCGATGGACCAAAATACACTATAAGTCAAGGACACAATTGTTGAGGTGTATCCAGTATATGGAGGAGAAATGGATCGATATAGAGAGTTCATACATGAGAAACCACCACCCTTTATGGTTACAAATGAGCCCCAAGAGGTGAAGGATTAACTAGAAAATATTTTTCAGATCTTCAACTTCCTAGATACACTTGATAATATCAAGGTAAATTGTGCACCATTCATACTTAAGGGTCATAGTAAGAGATGTTGGGATTCCATGGTATGGGTAGATAAAAATGCGGGCTTAAACTAAAAGGGTTTTAAGAACCTATTATTCAAGAAGTTCTTTTGAGAGTCTCTGGTGATGAAAAATTCTCTAGAGTTTCTATCTTTGTAACAAGGAGAGCATTTAGTGTTGGCATACACCAATTGATTCATGAAGCTAGTCTTTTTTTCTCCAGAGGTAGTGAATAATGACCAGCTGAAGGCTCCAAAATACCTATAGGTTTTTCAATTGGATATTAGATTGTAGGTATTTATGCTAAACATTCATACCTATGTATAGATGGTGGAAAAATCTATATGATGGAATAAGTAGACACAAAAATAAATATTTTCTATTATACCCCTTGTCTTCCACCTAGTTACAGCTTCAATAGAGCATAGGGAATGAAGAGGATGTGGCATGAGCATCACAAGAGTGGTGGAGGTGGTTCTTAGTATCAAGAATCATATGGACCATCATTTACATCCAGTAGTGTTCCCCTAACTTGATATCAGTTCAGAAAGGTTATGAACACCCTATGTTCTTGTTCCACACCTAATAAGATGTTTAATTTTTGTGATCAGCATGGACATGTATAGTGATTCTATCAAGATATGTATATACCTCATTATGGTCAAGGATTGTTGGATCTAAAGGCTAATATGGAACAATCATATGCTTCAATGTCTACAGGGCTCTAGGCACATGCCTGAGGAGTGAAGCACCTTCACATAGTGGATGATTTTTCAAGGGAGGTTGATGTGGGTCCAATAATAGTGAGAGGTAATATCTTTGTTGCACCCTTTATAGTGACTTCTTTATTTGATATCAGTTTTCCCACTCATTTATATATACCCATTTTATTTATATTATTAAAATTTCAATGTAGATCATATCTATTTTTATGGACTTAGAAACACCTCTTGTAAAGAGGAAAGAATATGGGTTTCAGTGTAATTCATGTTTGCTATCAATAGTTGTTGCGGAGTTAGTCTAGGATTTCTTTATTCTTGATCCATATCTCTTTTAAATCACCATCAAGATAAATTATCTTGTCACTAATCATGATGAGGTTGATTATCATCATCATCATGTCTCATTAATTACTGCCTATGTGATCTCTTGGGTGTTTTAGGGAGAGTGGGATCTGAGGTCTGTTCATGCAGGACCTTCCCACCCAATGCTCAATAATTTGTTACCTTTTTTTGCATTTGATTATAATGTGATTTTTTATCTTGTTGATCTTCCCATGGATGTTCAATACTTTCCTAATGTTTTCCTATATTTCTTCTCTGGTCTTCCTCTATATAGTTAGGTGGAGTTTATGATTGATCTGGTTCTAAGTACATATCCTATTTTGATACCCTCTTATCGTATGTCACTAGTGGTTCTAAAAGATATCAAGATTTAGTTGGTTGATCTAATAATGAAAGGTTTTTTTCACCCTAGTGTTTCACCATGGGGATCCCTAGTTCTATTTTCCAAGAAGGTTGAAATTTCACTTCAATTATACATAGACTATAAAAAGTTGAACTGATTGATGGTTAAGAATAAGTATCCTTCACCCCATGTAGATGATTTGTTTTATCTATTGAAAGGGGTGATGTGGTTTTCAAATATTGATCTATGGTTTGGTTATCATCAGCTCAGGATTTAGGAGTCTGATATAATAAAGAATCATTTCATTAATAGGAATTTCCATTACAAATATCTTGTGATACCATTTGGTCTAAATAATTCTCCTGTAGTTTTTATGGGTTTGATAAACTAGATATTCCATTAGTATATTGAAACTTTTGTGGTAGTGTTTGTGTATGATATTTTGGTTTATTTGAGGTTCGAGCATAAGGATGAACACTATCCAAGTCTGGTTTTGAAAATTCCTAGGAGTCACCATTTGTAAAAAGCTTTAAAAATGAAATTTTTGGATCTAATAAGTAAATTTATTATGGAATATGATTTTTGAACATGAATTATCAATTTATTTTGAGAAGGTAAAGGTTATGTTGTCATGGGAGGATCCACAAAATGTATTTGAGATTTGAATCATCCTTGGTCTTTCTAGATACTGTTGATAGTACTTCAAGGATTTTTCTATGGTGGATTCAGCCTTGACTACTATTACCAAGAAAGGAGTGAGGTTCACATGGGATGTGTAATGTCAGTCCTATTTCGATGAATTGAAATATATTTTGACATTGGTTTCTATTCTAATCTTAACCGAGCCTTGTAAAGATTATGTGGTGTACTGAAATGCTTTCAGTGTTGGTCTAGGTTACATTCTTATATAGGATGATCATGTTGCAGCATATAAATATCATTATTTTTGGTTGCATGAGAATAATTACCCAACTCATGATTTGGATCTTTCCAAATTTATTCATGCACTTAAATTCTAGTGGCACTATCTATTTTGGGAGAGGTTCAAAGTATTTTATGACCATGCGAGTCTAATCTATATATATTTTTATAAATATTTGAATCTCAAATAGAAGAAGTGAGTGTAATATATTTATACGTTCAACTTTGACATCACTTACACCCTGGGGAAGGGGAATGTCATCACAAACGCTCTCAATCAAAAAGTGACATCGCATGCTATTTTGGAATCAAAGGAAAAGTGGAAACTTATAAATATTTTTGACCAGTTACATTTAGATACTTAGGAGAATGTTTCAGGAATGGTTCTGACTTGTGTTCAGTTATAATCATCTCTCATATTCTATAAGTTCATTAACATGATGATAAATTCATGGGAATTTAGGAAACCCTATATAAATGGGATACCTTCTCTCGATTTTATATCTATTTTGATGGTATTATTTATTTTGGGGATTGGTTTGTTGTTTCAACATATATGAGGATCTTAGTTTTGTTTTATTTTCATAGTTCTTCATGGGCCATTCATTCGGGAACTACAAAGATTTATTATGACATGAGATAACATTTCTAGTGTTCAAGTATGAAGTGAAACATTTTAGATTTTGTTTCTCATAATTACACCTTCCAAAAAATAAAATAAGATCATTTGAAACCTTATGGTTTACTCCAACCTATTCCAGTTATGGTTTGTAAATGGAATGAGGTGTCCATGGAATTTTTTTAGATTACCATGGACTCCTCTAGGGAAGAATGAGATCCAAGTGGTGATTGATCGGTTAATGAAACATGCTCATTTTATTTCAATTAGGTACCCCACTAAAGTTGAAGATCTAGGTAATCTTTATGTGTAAGAGAACATGAGGTTACATTGGGTTCCCTCTACTATCATATCAAATAGGGATCCCAGGTTTACCTCAGAGTTATGAAAAATTCTCCAAGAGTCAATGGGGAATCATGTCAGGTTAATTAAATCTTAGCATCCATAGAAAAATGGTTAGACAGAGAATTCTATTTAGATATTATAGGATATACTTCATGCCTATGTTTTGTATTTTGGTGGATTATGGTATATCCATATGAGACTATTTGAGTTTACTTATAATAATAGTTACCAATCATCAATAATAATGGATCCCTTAGAGGCTTTGTATAGTCACCCACACAGATAACCTATTTTTTGGGAAGATGTGGGAAAGTAATCTCTAGTGGGATTGATTCTTAGTTAGTAGATGTTAGTGAGTATTCTAGATACACATCAATGTCTAGTTACAATATAGAGATTATAGAAATCATATGCTGATCATCGATTTCACACTTTTAAGTTTTCCATTAGTGACCAAGTTTTCTTGAAAATTTATTCTTGGTTGGGTCACCATTGGATTGGAAAATAGGGAATGTTTTCTTTAATATTTCTTGGACTATTTGATGTCACTAAGTGTATTGAGTAGGTTTCATATTAGTTAGCATTACCATCTCATTTGATAAGAATTCATGATTTTTTTTCACATATCTCAACTTAGGAAGTACTATCCTAATACCTATCATGTTCTGAGTTGGGAAGATATTGAGTTAAATCCATACACTTAAATTGTAGTTCATCTCATGGAAATAATTGATTCTTAGGTGAAAATATTGCATGGGAAGTCTTTTCCATTGGCCAGAGTGTTATGGAGATATAGATCATATTCTCATGAGACTTGGGATTAAAAATAATTGGTGAGGGAGCAATGATCTCACCTCTTTTTTGGGCACCCTTCTTCCACATGACTTCCTAAGGATGAAAGGTCTTATGGTGGGGATAATGTAACATCATGGCTAAAAAGGTATGCTATTTTTAATGTTTAAGAGTATTTTTTTGGTTCATAGGTATTAGGAGTTGTTTTTTGGAGTTTCTACATAATCTGGATTGGGTACTATTTGAAGGACCATTTTATATAAAAAATGTATATTTTATGTCATAAATATGTTACTAGTAACAATACATGAAATATTTTATGACAAAATAATATTAAAATCCATAAAATCGTTTTTATTCTGTAAATTACTTTTACATTATAATACCCACTTTTATGCCATAAAATAATTGATTGGGGTAAATTTAACTCGAGGCGACGTATATTTTGACATATATGATTTTTAGAATATTTACACCATAAACGAGGTGTTTACACCATAAATAATTCATCCCAATAGGATTAAGTCACATTTCACATATAATGTTTCACATTATCATTATGTATTTATTATCCTTTGATCCTAGGGTTTCTATAGGAACGTTTGGGTTTCTCATATCCTTCCATGTTCCTTCATTCAACATTTGATCTCCATGGTGGTTGTGTCACTTCTTCCTATTAAGTGATTTTCTTCTTCTTTATTTTCATTGACCATGGCAGTGTCATCAGACCATGTTTATATAATCCATTGATTAATTTTTTATTCTCATGTGATTCCTCTGGATACATTGTTCAATTATATTCCAAGGGTTGGTCCTTTATTGGTTATAGTGTGGTAGTTGCATGTACTTTGAGGTATATTTTTACCAATCCTCTTCTACATCTATCTTTTATAGAATTTGATTATAATATGTAGAAATATATTCAAGGGAATTCATTATTGTCTTTACATTCCTTACTATATTGGTGAACCCTGTTGCAGGTGTGTGTGACTTGAGTTTGAGGTAGGTGGTTTAGTCTCTATCCAATATTGGATGAAACATCAATTATTTGGTTTTATAAATTATTTTATAAATGAATTAGTATGATTTATTGAGTTTCATGTGTGTATATGGGTTTTTAAGAAAAGGTAGTTTTCCCCTATTTTTGAAAAAGAAATGATATTTTCATATCATTTTGAAATGGATTTATGAAATAGTTCTCAAATCATGGTTTTGAGGAAATAATTTTAGAAATTTAGAGTAAGGGAAGCCTTGATTACATAGGTGGAAGGTTTAATAATAAGACTCATCCATTAATACTATTGGGGGGGGGGGGGTTATCTCATGGGGTTTTCCTTTTTTCCTAGTCTAAGTGTCCTAGGTACTGGTTAGAACCTATTGGGAGGTTCACTTTATGGGGTGTTCCTCTACTCCCAATATTTGATGTATATGTATAGGGGATTGATGCACGTGATTGTCTATGTTTGGGTATTAGTATTCTAGTTATACTGACCTATAGTGATGCTTGGCGTGATCTACCTATGTTTGGTTTTATACTATTATAAATTTGATCACCTTCTTTGATATATATGTTATATGATTTGAAACTATTTTACTTGGATTATTTATAACTATGGAAAAAGGGTATGTTTTACCATGATTTTGATATAAAATCTAATTAATTAATTATCATTCATTTTTTTAAAGTTGATCATGTTTGGATTTTCATATAGAGACTTATTATGGAACACCAGGGTGGGATCTTACTGACCCTATTTATCTCACACTATGCACACCACTTTGACAATGTATAGACCACCAATGGCATGAATGCCTTGTTATGTATAGACCTTGTTATGTATTTTTATGTAGGGAAAGGAAAGACGCCATAGTGTGGCGATGAGGTTTTAGTTAGATAATCTTGTGAATATGGTGGTGATATAGTGGGATGTCAACCACTTATCACATAGAGTTTATATTTCACATCTTGGGTTTTGTCCTTTGCTGTTGGACTCACACCTTAGAGCTTATTTAGTTATTTTTGAGTTGTATCTTGTATTTTACTTCCTTTTAGTTCATATTTCTCTTCCAATATTTCTTTCTATTATGTATATATATTCCATGTTTTATATTTCAAGTTGTGAAAAATCATTACCTCTAGTTGATGTTGATTCCATGGTGCTAGTATCTAGCCAGTGGGGATCAATAATGCCCTTAGGGTATGTGTCAGACTGTGTTGGTTGCTAGTTTGTAAGGGTATACCAGGTTGGTTCATTTCATCAGGGTATATATTAATTTTAGGGATGTCAACTGACGCTGTCCACCAAATTATTTCCCAGTTTCAATCATGGAACTCTTTATCGATGTAACCGTAGGCTTTTAATCCCTTTCCTTAATGGGAAAGTACTCAGGATACAACCAGCTCAAGATGAACCCTAAAGACGAGGAAGCCATTTATTTCAAGGAACCTCAAGGGATATTATACTTCTAGGTCATGGTCTTTGTCTTGAATAATACTAGATCCACCTATCAACATGCTATGCATGACATTTTCAATCCCGTTCTGGGAAGAATCAAAAAAATTTATGTTGAAGACCTGGTGGTTAAGTTCCAAAAATTCTATATCCATATTTCCAACCTTCAAACATTATTTGGAAATTTTTAGCAACATATCTTGAAGATGAACCGTTTTAAGTTCTCCTTTAGAAAAAAATTATGGAAATTCCATGGTGTTGTGTTTTTTCACTGTGTCATCGAGGTTGACCATGAAAGGACTAGTTCGATTATCACAATACTGCCTCCTCAAAACCTTAAAGAGTTGAGAGGGATTTAGGGATGCCACACTTAGATTAGGAATTTCATATAAAAATTAGATGGTAAATGCCTCCCCTTCACATAGTTTATTAATAATGGAGTTACTTACCGATAAGAAAAATATTTCCAAGAAGCCTCTGTGAAATTCAAGCAATATCTTATGCACTTACGAATCCCAATGCTTCCAGTAGAAGGGAAGACACTCATCCTTTATTTGGCCATTATAAAGTGAAATATTAGAACCATTATCACATAGAAAAATGAAAAATGAAAATAAAATACTCTCTTGTATATTAGTAGAACAATTCTATATACTTATACCCAATATTTCAATATTTAAAATAACTTCCTTACACTCATTTTAGTAGTACAAAAGCCGAGGCACTACTTACAACTACACAAAGTCTATACATCCTCTCACATCAAACTAATAAAGTGCATTATTATCCACTCTATACCAACCAATTTTATTTTAAAACCCTAAAATTTTATGGTATGTCGCTTTTAAATTTAATATATTCGATATCTTATACACAACACTGAGTTTAAAACCATGATATACTATTAAAAATGTGACCGTTATAACCTAGTTTTTAAATTGGAGGGAATGAATAGTATTAACCATATTATAAAATTTATATAATATATATTCAATAAAATATTTTTATATTCATCCAAATATTTTTATAGGCATAAGAAAGGAATAAATCCAATTTTACGAATAAAAGACCATATTCTTCTAAAGGCAATTTTACTACCTTTTAATGGAACACTTGTTTTCAAAATAAAATTTGACACCTTTATAAATTATATTGAAAAAAATTAAATTTATTTTTAAAATATTAATTTCAAAATTATCTTAGGGTGATTTTTTGGTATTTTTTTAAAAATATTTACTTTCTAGTGAATAGAGAAAAATACCAATTTTTATAAAACTGTCAAATTTATTATATTAAAAGTATATTTATGATTTTAATTTTATATCAATGTAAATTAAATACTCTTTAGTTATAAAAAATCTAATCTATTTCATTTTAATAATACTTTTACCTTATTTTGGTATAAGTACATTTTTGTCTTAAAAATGCATTTTTAAGAAAACTATTTTTAGTTGCATTTTTTTATTTTAATTTTAAATTAACATTTTCCAGTTCTATGTTCTGAGTTTTTAAAAATTTATTACATATTTTGAATCATAATTTGAAAATTTATAAAATAGTATCCTTTAATTTTTTTTTCAATATGAAAAATAACAGTGGTAATTGTTTTACTACGGTTAAGCGTAAATAGTGTAATGTAAGGTAAAAATAATATGACAAGGATTAGAAAATTACCCTAAAATTTTCCCAAATTTTATTGGATGATTTATTTTTGAACCTCAAAACATAATGTTATAATTTTATTCATTTATTGAACACTTTTCTATGATAATTTATTTATATTGTTTAAATTAAATAAAAATCACAAATGTCACTTTCTTTGTCTTAAACATATATCATGTGTCCAAATGGGGATAAAGCTTGCTTTTGAACAAATATAAGTTTAAATTTTGAACCTAATAAACTTATTTTAATTATATAAATTCATTTATAATTTTTAGGAATCATTTGGATGAGGTTAATATATTTATAATATTTTATTTTAAGGAAATGAAAAAAATGTAACATTCATATTTTAATAACTATATTATTATTACTATGGTATTAATCAGAAGATATCGTTGAATATATCTATATATATATATTATTTTTAAATATAAAATATTTATCAACATCATGGTATTTTATTTTTAAATTTTATGGAATAAATAATTAACTTAAATAACTATAAAATAATGACATCGTAATAATTTTATTAATGAAACAATGAAATAAATGATATTAAAAATACTAAAATAAATACAATTTGAATTAATTAAGGTTATAAAAGAATTTTCTGGATGATTATGACATATTATAGGTGTATTAAATATTTTTTTTTAAATTATCTTGTAGTATTGTTTTTCTTAAGGCCAAAGTAATGAATAGTGTCAAAATTGACACTAATAATATTTTATTGACATAATATATTATTAAATTATTTTAAAATCATAAAAAATATTTAAAAATAAAAATTTATTATTATTTTTTCTATAATTTCATAAATTATTCATTTATTTTCCAATTGAAATTTTATAAGTAGAAATTACTACCTTTTAATATTAAATAAATTGTTATCATAATTAAAATTAAAATATGTTAACTAAATTCAATCAAAATGATAAGGCTTAAAGTAGAACAAAAAAATGTAAAATTTTTATTGAATGATGATATTAAAACCTTATATCATATTATATTCTAATACTTGGAAATTTTGTTTTATTTGGATAGAAAATGAATTTATTATAATTTAATATTTTGAGGATTTCTAAGGGTGCCCCTCACCTCAATTATAAAAGGGCACTCCTTACTTCATTTCATTTCACCACATTGAGCCTCTTATATTGACCAGAACCAGAACATTTCACATAATACCATTCTTATCCAATTTATGGAGGTCCTATATTTCTAGAAATACTATCTCTAGATCCCTTAAGAAGTGATCTAAAGGAAGTCCACCAAAGAATATGTAATCATTTTTTACCAACTCATTCAAATTCATTTCTTATTTTAATTCCTATTGATGTATTTTTTACAATATAAAAAATAAATCTATTGACATATATATACTTATATGTTATTATTATTATTATAAAACAAACATATTATACCTTTTATCCATTTTACAAAATATGAAAGCGCGACAAGTGCGTATGTATGACTTACCGTCTCCACGTATCAGTGTAATTAGTTTTCTATGTTCATAATTAAAGAATCATTATAAAAATGTATTTCATAATTAAATATGATATTTATGAAATTAATTTTATTCTATAAATTTTTTTTTCTATACCTTATTCAATATAACCATGACTTTTACGACAAAACATGCATGAGAAACAATGCAATTGACACCCGAAACAATGAAATGGATAAATATTATTAATAAAAGAGTAGTACAACATTATAATGGGATAATATAAGATATAAAGAATATTAATATTATTGTTTTATAATTTAATAATATGTTTGAAATCACTATACCTGAGGTACGAACATGTTTAAAGGAAGTCGAACTCAAGGTAAGGGTTTTCTCGTCTCACTTGTATTTCAGTGAGATACACCTTATTCACCCATTATTTCTTGTGTGTAGTGTATGTAAAATACCATTTGATATATCATATCACTAATTTACCTATTCTCATGTTGTTAAATGTTTTATTAAATGTTATTACTTTATGGGTATTATGATTTAAATTTTTCAAAGTGTTATGGGACACTTTGGAATGTTTAAAGATTATCTTCCTCAAGAATGTTATTAATGATATTTTAATGGTATTTACATTATTTGAGTTAAAATTAAATTTCATTGATTATGTAATTATATTATTATGTTTCAAATGATTTTTTATTATCTTAATTGTTATTTATACTTTTTTTTATGTTACACATAATCGATTCATCTGGTTAACGCTAAGAATTTCTTTTAAAAATACCCTTTCAAATGTTTTTTTTAATTTAAAAGAATTTTTTTTAAAAACATATAAGGAATGAGAGGATTTTAGTGTTTTATGAATCGTTAATATCTTGAGGAATCATTTACAATTTTACAAGTTTATTTCCAAAGAAGATGTTTTATTTCAAAATTACGTGGCTTTTTTAAATTAATGATTCCAAAGTGAAAAGGGTATTTATCTTGAGAAATTTTCAATGATTTTATTATAATATTTTCATATATTTAAACACACTATATTTAATATTATACTTAATTGAGTTTGATATCTTATGTTATTATCTACCATACTTTATTGAATGAATTATGATTATATTTTTGTGATGTACTATCTTAATACCATTCTCTATATTACTCTGGATGGATTATGATTATGTTTATTGTTTGGGGAAAGTTATTAATATTTCATATTATAGTTTCAATATTAATTTATATGTTTATTATGTTCCTACCTTTAATATTAGGAATTCATTGGACTTATTATGTGACAGTCAGGGCCTGTTATAGCCCCTTGATGCATCAGTAGGTCTCATGAGACAAACTAGATCAAGTTTTTACACATTTATGTATGGTGTCTTGGAAAAAGTCTTGATGGTATGTTAATTATGTACCACATTATGAATTTCCTCATTATGATATTAGTAATTGATAATCCATGTTATTATTTTATTATTATAATATCTCTGGTTAATTTTCATTCTTATTTGATTATTTATATGGCATTATTTGATCAACTTTTATTCTTGCCATATTATGATCAAGATTATGATTTAATGACATTAATTTTTAGTTATTCAACTTGATTTATTATTTATCTTTGCTTACTTTATTTTATCACCCTTACCGAGCATTTGATATCACCCCTTTCTTGTTTTTATTTTTCCCCCGGATGTAAAGATGTATATTATGAATGACTTGAAGGGATAATCTAGGATTTTATGGTAATTTATAATGGAGTTTGAATGATGGTTTTTTACTTTCAAGTTATAATGTAATAATTATATTTGTATCTATTTTTCTGAATCAACTAAACTATTTAGTCATTTGGAATGTGATCTCTTGTTTATAGTACCAATGTAATAAAGTAAGGCACCAGCTTCGGGCTACTGGGGTTGGGGTCTTTATAGTTCGTATTAGAGAAAGTTTAGTTGAAACTTTTGAAAATAGATTTAGGAAAACATATATTAGAGAACTTAAACCTATGGTATACTTTGAGTATAACTATATAATAACATCCCAAACAAACCATATTTATGAGTTTAGCAACACATAAAATTTTTAATTTATTTTAAGCATTTCACTAGTTTTGGGATTGTACATTATGTTTCATAATGATATGATCTAATATAGTGTTTATAGTCATTTATAAATATAACCTCACAGAAGGAATGATAACCTCACCAATGCACATGATCCAAAGAGTAAAGGGGATCAAATATTTTATGGTCTTATGCCAATATTTAAAAGGGAACAAGTATCCCAAACATTCTCATCATATGAGGACATAATATCATGTGCTAATGAGAAAAAGAAAGAATTATATAAGTATTTTAGATTTAGAGGGAAGCATGAGAACAAGAGTACATCTTAAAAAAATTGGCTGATGGAAATAAGAGAAATAAAAATTTCCCAATATTTGATACTTGTGGATGGAAACACCTTGGTACATACTTAAAATGAAAAAGATTTTACATCATGTTTGGACCAAAAGTCCACCATTCTTAGGATTTAAAGGGAAAGAAAGAATTTTATAATTTTAAATGCTTCAAATTTAAGGATTTGGGTCACTATGAAAATGATTTCCCTAAGCACTAAGGGAATATACACTAGAATAATCTAAGGGATCAAATTAAATCTTATGTAATTACTAATGATGAAGTGGAATGATTAATGTTATTGTGTTTGGATTTAAGAATTATGATTTTCTATTTGTAAGAATTGTGAAATATAATATGTAGTGTTCTATAATACTTTCTTGTTAAGGATTTGAAAGCATGTGTTGAATCGTACAATGAAAAATGATTCAGTGGAAAGTTGATCTTTTAGAAAACACATAATTGAGGGAATATAACCATTAATATGTTCTTGATGTTGATATAATAATGATAAAGATTTGTTTATCGGATATTAGTGACCATGAAACTGGTTAGTTATTTGATGATTTTTTACTATAATTACTAGTATTATTAGATATTTAGATTTAAAGAATTTATTCAACATTCTAAGACTATAATTTTGGAAGCTTGCATGTTTTAATTAAGGTTAAAGGTGATCAAGATATTCATATATTTGGTATATGACAATAAGAGATACATTATTTTTTTTCAAAAAAATCTGATGTTAAGAAACATTTATTCTATATCTTTGGTCTTTGATTTTGGAGAGACATATTTTGGATGAGTCTTAAGGTTGACTGCTTATGGAATGGATTAAGGATATTATTGATTAAGATTAATATATGATTTTTTTATTGGATAACCTGTTCCAACATCTTTGGTTTCCATAATCATTCAAAGGCTGAAGGAATTACTTATGGATCATTTTATAAAAGCTCTTTAGGCATAAAAATTTATCTTGAATATCCACATTCAGATTTAAGAAATGAAGTGGAGATATATTGAAGCATAAGGATGGGATTATGACATGGAAAGGAATAAAGTAAGTTTATTTTCTCAAGTTATTATCTAGATAGTAAAATAAACCCTCAACTCTTGGAAAATTACTTTGGAAAGTTAATATTATCCATTTACTTTTCTCTTTGAGAAATCAATGGTCTTCTAACCGATCAAAGATTTATGGTCCTATGATAGTTAACTTTCTGATGACCATTTTTTATATCACTATCCATCAAAACTTGATGGTTATATTTTTCATCCATGTATATAGTTTCACTTTTAACTAATGTTATCCCATTTTAATGCCTAATTTTGTTATTATTATCACAATTTCTATCCCACTTTTTAAGATTAATTTTTATTAATTCTTTTTTATGATGTGGGATTTCCACAAGGGTAGTTTAAAATGAAAACTCTATGATTACCAATAAAAAGTTTAAATTTTCAGGATGAAATTTATTGAAGTATTGGATAATGTAAAACCCTTATATTTTATGGTATGTATCTTTTAAATTTAATATATTTGATAGCTCATACGCAACACCGAGTTTAAAACTACGATACACTATTTAAAATGTGGCTCTTGTAACCAAGCCATTAAATTGGAAGGAATGATTAGTATTAACCACATTATGAAATTTATATATTAAAATTTTAATCAAATATTTTTATATTCATCGAAATAATTTTTATAGTAATAAAAAAGGAATAAATCCAATTTTACGAATAAAAGTCTATATTTTTTCTAAAGTCAGTTTCACCACTTTTTAATGACATAATTACTTTAAAAATACATTTTGAAATTTTTATAAAATATATTGAACAAAATAAACTTAATTTTTAAAATCATAATTTCAAAATTATATTAGGGTGATTTTTTTTTTATTTTTATGAAAATATTTATTTTTTAGTGAATAGTGAAAAATAATGTTTTTTATAAAATGGTCAATTTTGTTATATTAATAGTATATTTATGATTTTAATTTTACCTAAATATAAATTAAATAATATTTAGTTATAAACATTAAAATTCATTTAATTTTAATCATTTTTATACCTTATTTAGGTATATGTACATTTTTTTGGCTAAAAATGCATTTTCAAGAAAACAGTTTTTAGGTGCATTTTATCATTTAAATTTTAAATTAAAATTTTCCGCTTATGTGTTTTTAATTTTGAAAAATGGATTCCATATTTAGAATCATAAGGTACAAATTTATTAAATATTATTGATTATTTTTTGGCCAATATGAATAGTAAGGTTGGTAATTTTTTTACCATGGTTAAAGGTAAATTGTGTAATTTAAGGTAAAAATAATATGATAAGGATTATAAAATTACACTAAAAGTTTTAAAAAAAATTATTGGATAATTTATATTAGAACATTAACACATAATTTAAGAATTTTAGTCATTTATTAGACACTTTTCCATGAGAATGACTTTTATATTTTTTAAATTAAAGAAAAATCACAAATGTCACTTTGTTTGTCTTAAACATCTATTATGTGTCCACATGGGGAAAAATGTTGGTGTTAAGAGAATATAAGTATCAATTGTGAACTCGATAAACTTATTCTCATGATATAAATTTATTTATAATTTTTGGGAACTATTTGAATTAGATTATGATATTTATAATATTTTATTTAACGAGAAGAAAAAAATGTTAAATTCATATTTTAATAACTATTTTATTTTTAATATGGAATTACTTAGAATATATCTTTCACTATATATATTATTTTTAAATAGAACAGATTTATATACATCAAGGTATTTTATTTTTAATTTTTATAGAGGAACTAATTACCTTAAATAATTATAAAATGATGATGAAGTAATTATTTAATTAATGAAATAATCAAATAAATGATATTAAAAATATTAAAATAAATATAATTTGAATTAATTAAGATTATGAATAAATTTTATGGATGATTATGACATATTAGGGGTGAATTAAATAATTTTTTTTTGAATTTATCTTATGGTATTTTTTTCTGAAGGCCAATGTAATGAATAGTTTCAAAATTGACACTAATGACATTTTATCAAAATAATTTATTATTACATTATTAAAAATTATAAAAAAATATTTAAAAATAAAAAAGTGAATATTATTTTTTCTATAACGTCATAAATTATTCATTTATGTTCCAATTTACATTTTATATGTAAAAACTACTTTATTTTAATATTAAATAAACTGTTACCATAATTAAAATTAAAATAGGTTAACCGAAGTCAATCAAAATGATAAGGTTTAAAGTAAAAAAAACATGTAAAAATTTTATTAGTTAATGATATTAAAACCTTATCACACAATTTATTCAAATAATTTGAAACTTGGTTGTATTTGGATGAAAAATAAATTTATTATAATTTAATATTTTGAGGATTTCCAAGGGTGCCCCTCACCTCAATTATAAACGGGCACTTATTACTTCATTTCATTTTACCACCTCAAGCCTATTATATCTACCAAGTCATTACCAATATAATTCCATTATTTTATATGTTCTAGAGGTATTATATTTCTAGAAATATCATCTCTAGATTCCTTGATAAGAGATCTAAAGGAAGTCTTCTGAAGAAAAGGTAATTAATTTTACCAACTCATTCAAATTCATTTATTATTTTACTTCTTCTTGATGTGTTATTTAACTTATAAAATAATAAATCTTGTATAATATATATATATATTATTATTTTATTTTCATTATAAAACAACCATATTATACCTTTTATCCATCTTAAAAAAATGAAAGCACCACACGTGCGTATGTACGAATTACCGCCTCTACGTAGCAGTGTAATTCATTTTCTATGTTCAATATTCAAGAATAGTTATAAAAATGTATTTAATGATTAAATATGATATTTATGACATTAATTTAATTCTTCAAATATTGTATCTATACCCTATTATAGATAACTAAGACTTTTATGACAAAACAAGCATGATAAACAATGCAATTAACACCTGAAATAGTGAAATAAATAAATATTATTAATAAACGAGTGGTAAAATGTTATAAGGGGATCATATAAGATATCATAAATATTAATATTATTTTTTTATAATTTAATATTATTTTTAAAATCACTATATAAGAGGTTCAGGCATGTTTAGAGGAAGTCGAACCAGAGGTAAGGGTTTTCTCATCTCACTTTTATTTCTGTGAGATACGACTTATTCACCACTTATTTCTTGCATGTGGCATATGTATAATTCAATTTGATATATAATAAAATTAATTTATTTGTTATAATTTTATTAAATGTTTTATTAAATGTTACTCCTTCCAGGGTATTAGGATTCAAATGTTTCAAAGTGGTATGAGACAATTTGAAATGTTTAAAGATCATCTTCCTCAACAATGTTCTTAATGATTATTTAATGGTATTTACATTATTTGGGTTAAACTTATACTTAATTGATTATATAATTCTATTATTATGTGTCAAATTAATTTTTATTATATTAAGTTATATTTATACTTGTTTTATGATACACATAATCGATTCATTTGGTTAATGCTCACACATTATTTTACAAATACCCTTTTAAAAGTTTTTTTTAAAAAGAAATGTTTTTTAAAAACTTATAAGGAATGAGATGATTTTTATGATTTAATTAAACCTTAACATCTTGAGGAATCATTTAAAATTTTACAAGGTTATTTCCAAAGAAAATGTTTTATTTATAATTACCCGACTTTTTAAATAAATGATTCCAAACTAAAAATGGTATTTCTCTCAAGAAATTTTCAATGATTTTGTTAGAGTATTTTCATATATGTCAATACCATCTATTTATTATTATTTTTAATTCTAGTTGATATATTATGTTACCATATACCATATTTTATTGAATGGTTTGTGATTATTTTTTTGGGATGTAATTTCTTGATACCATTCGCCATATTACTCTGGATGGTTTATGATTATGTTTATTATTTGGGTAAAGTTATTAATATTTCATAAGATAGTTTCAATATGAATTTATATATTTATTACGTTCCACCCCTTTCATATGAGGAATATATTGGACTTAGTAAGTGATGGGTGTGACCCTCTATGGCCCCTCAATGCATAATTAGGTATAACGAGACAAACTAAATTGGTTTTTTACACATTTATGTATAGTGACTTGACCGAATCCTTAATGGTATGTTTATGATGTACCACATTATGAATTAACTCATTTTGATATTATTAATTGATAATAAATGTTATTATTTGACTAGTATAATATCCATGGTTAAGTTTCATTCTCATTTAATTCTTTATATAGTAATATTTGATCATCTTTTATTACTTCCATATTATGATAAATATTATGATTTAATGTAATATATTTTTAGTTATTAACCTTGCTTTATTATTTATTTTTGATTCATCTATTTTATCACCCTTAATGAGAATCTGAAATCAACCCTTTGTTATGTTATATTTTACTCAGGATGTGAAAATATATATTAGGAATGACTTGTAGGTATAATCTAGAAGTTTATGGGTGTTTCCAATGGAGTTTCTATGTTACTTTTACTTTAAATTTTTAATGTAATAATTATATTTGTATCTAGTTTTTTAAATATACTAAACTATTCAATCCGTTGGGATGAAATCACTTGTTCATAGTACCAATGTAATAAAGTAAGACACCGACTTCGGGCTACTGTGGTTGGGGTCTCTATAGTTGGAATTAAAGAAAATTTAGTAGAAAATTTGGAAACTAGATTTAGGAAAGCTTAGATTAGAGAACTTAAACCTATGATATAATTTAAGGATAACTATAGAATAACATCTTGAAAAAACCATGTTTATGAGTTTATCTATGCATAAAGTTTTCAATTTTATGTTGATCATTTCACTTGTTTTGGTATTACACATTATGTTTCATAATGATATGATATAATCTTGTGTATGTCATCATTTATAAATGGAACCTCACAAAAGGTATATGAACCTCACCAATGTACATGATCCAAAGTGTAATAAGGATCAAATATTTTATGGTCTTGTTCCAATAATTAAAATAGAATAAGTCTCCCAAACATTCACAACATATGAGAACATAATATCATGTGATAACAAGACAAATAAATAATTCTCTAATTATTATGGCTTCATAGGGAAGAATGAGAACACGAGTATATATAGGAAAAATCCATCTGAAGGAAATAAGAGAAAGAAGTATTTTCTAACATGTAATATTTTTGGAAGGAAATACCTTGGTACATGATTAAAAGGAAAAGAAGTTTGCTTCAAGTGTGAAGAAAAAGGCACCATGATTAGGATTGAAAGGGAAAGAAATAATTTTCTAATTTTTAATTCTTTAACTGTAAGGATATGGGGAACTATGAAAATGATTTCCCTAAGAACCAAGGTAATATACACAACAAGAAGATAAGGGATCAAAGTCAAGTTTATGTAATTACTACTGATGAAGTGGTATGATTAATGTTTTTTGTTTGAATTAAAGAATTATGATATTATGGTTGTAAGAATTATGAAATATATATGGAGTATACTGTAAAAATTTTTCATTAAGGATTTGAAAGTATGTGTTGAATGGTACCAAGAAAAGTGATTCAGTGGAAATTTAATGTTTTAAAAAACACATGATCGAGGTAAGACAACCCTTAATATGTGATTTAATTTGAGATAACAATGATAAATAGATGTTTATGTGATATTATTAGTGATTATTAATGTGATTAGTAAATTGATGTTTTGTACTATATTTATTGGGATCATTAGAAGTTTGGATTCAAAGAATTTATTCAAAAACATGAGACTATACTTCTAGAATCCTTCATGTTTTCATTAAGGTTAAAGGTTATCAAGGTATTTATATATTAGTATGTGAAAATAAGAGATACATTATGTTTTTGGGGAAAATATTATGTTAATAAACCTTTATTCTAAATCTTTGGTCTTCGATTTTTGATAGAAATATTTTGGTTGATTCTTAAGGTTAACTACTTATGGAATGGATTAAGTATATTATTGATTAATATTAATGTATAGTTTTTCATATTTGATAACTTTTTCTAACCTCTTTGGTTTTATTAATAATTTAAAGAAAGAAGGAATTACTTATGGATCATTTTATAAAAGTGCTATAGGTATAAAAATTTGTCTTGAATATCCACCTATAGTTTTAAGAAATGAAGTGGAGATAGATTGAAGCACAACTAAAGGATTATATTAAGATAGGAAAGGAATCAAGTATTTTTATTTCCTCAATTAATTCCCTAGATAGTAAAATAAATCCTTAAATATAGGAAAAGGACTTTGTAATGATAACATTATCTAATTACTTTTCTTTTTGATAAATAAATGGCCTTTTAATCAATTGTAGATTTATGGTCTAGTAATAGTTAAATTTTTTATGAACATGTTTTCTATCACTCTCAATCAGAAATTGATGGTTATATTTTTATTCTATGTCTATAGTTTAACTTCTAACTAATGTTATCCTATTTTAATGCCTAATTTTGTGGTGACATTCACATTTCCCTTTCCCTATTTTTAAAAGGAAGTTTTATCAATCCTTTTTACGATGTGGGATTTCCATAAGGGAATTAAAAAATAAAAACTCCATGATTAAAAATCACAAGTTTAAATTGAAAGGATTAAATTTATTTAAGTAGGGGATAATGTAACACACTATTATTTAATAGAATTTCTCTTTTAAATTTAACATATCTGATAGCTTATATAAAACACTGAGTTCAAAACCAATATATACTATTTAAAATGTGACTATTATAACCTTTCCATTAAAGTAGCGGTAATACAAAGTATTAATCACATTAAAAAATTTATATATTATATATTCAATAAAATATTTTTATATTTATCCAAATAATTTTTATAGGCATAATAAAGGAAGAAATCTAATTTGACAAATAAAAGGATATATTTTTCTAATGGTAGTTTTACCACCTTTTAATGGTGAACTTATTTTCAAAATAAAATTTGACACAACTATATTATTTTTACTCTTTTGTTAATAAGAAGATATATTAGACTATATATATTATTTTTAAATCTAACACATTCATATAAATTATTTTATTTTATTTTTAATTTTTATGTAAGAAATAATTACCTTAAATAATTATACAATGGTGATGCAATAATTATTTTATTAATGAAACAATCAAATAAATGAAATTAAAAATATTTAAATAAATATAATTTGAATTAGTTAATGTTATTAAATAATTTTATGAATGATTATGACATATTAGTGATGTATTAAATATTTTTTTCGAAGTTATCTTGCTGCCATATTTTTTATAATTCCAAAGTAATGATTAGTTTCAAAATTAAAAATAATGATATTTTATAAAAATAAGATATTATTAAATTATTTTAAAATTATAATAAATATTTAAAAATAAAAAGTTATTATTATTTTGATAATTTTTTTATAAATTATTCATTTAAGATCCAATTGACATTTTATAAGTAACAATTACCAACTTTTTATATTAAATAATTTGTTACCATAATTAAAATTAAAATATATTAACTAAAGTAAATCAAAATGATAAATTTAAAGTAAAAAAAAATATTAAAATTTTATTTGATGATGAAATTACAACCTTATCTCATCTTATATTACAATCCTTAGATTTTTTTGTAATTGGATTGAAAATTAATTTATTATAATTTAATATTTTGAAGATTTCTAAGGGTGCCCCTCACCTCAATTATAGAAGGGAACTTCTTACTTCATTTAATTTCACAACATTAAGCCTATTAGATCAACCATGTACTTCCTATTTATCCTAAAACCATTATTATCTATGTTCTGGAGGTCTTTTATTTTCAGAAAGTCTATCTTTAGATCCCTTGAGAAGAGATCTAAAAGAAGTCCGCCAAAGAAGAGGTAATCATTTTTACCAACTCATTCAAATTACTTTATTACTTTACTTTATCTTGATATGTTGTTTCCTTTATAAAATAAATAATCCAGTATCATCTATATAATGAGATTTTATTATAATTATTAAATAATCATATTTTACCTTTTATCCATCTTATGAAAAATAAAAGCACCGTACATGCATACATATGACTTACCGTATCCACGTAGAAGTGTAATTCATTTTATATGTTAAACATTAAATAATAGTTATAAAAATGTATTTAATTATTAAATATGATATTTATGACATTAATTTTATTCTTTAAATGTTGGATCTATACCTATTCAATATAATCAGGACTTTTACGACAAAACAAGCATGATAAATAATGCAATTAACACCTAAAATAGTGAAATAAATAAATATTATTAATAAAAGAGTGGTGAAATGTTATAATGGTATCATATATGATAACAAAAATATTAATATGATTATTTTATAAGTTAATAATATGATTAAAACCACTATAAATGAGTTTTAGACACGTTTAAAGGAAGTCAAATCTGTGATAAGGGTTTTCTCATCTCACATTTATTTATGTGATATACGCCTTATTCACCACTTATTTCTTTTATGTGGTGTATTTATAAATGAACTTTGATATATAATATCATGAATTTATTTATTTTAATGTTATTAAATGTTTTATTAAATTTTATTCCTTCATGGGTATTATGATTCAAATGTTTCAAAGTGGTATGGGACACTTTGGAATGTTTAAAGACTATCTTCTTTAATAATGTTATTAATGTTATTTTAATGGTATTTCCATTCATTGGGTTAAAATTATAATTAATTTATTATGTCATTATATTATCATGTTTCAAATGAATTTTTATTATCTTAAGTTCTATTTCTACTTGTTTTGTGATACACATAATCAATTTATTTGGTTAATGCTCTCACTTTCTTTTAAAAGTACTCTTTTAAATGTGTTTTTTTAATTTAAAAGATTTTTTTAAAAAAACTTATAAGGAATTAGTGGTATTTTTTGATTTCACGTTTCCTTAATATCTTGAGGAATAATTTACAATTTTACAAATTTATTTTTAAATAAAAGGTTTTCTTTTATAATTGCGCATATTTTTATAGAAATGATTCCAAAGTAAAAAAGGGTATTTATCTAAAGAAATTTTCAATGATTTTGTTAGAGAATTTTCATCTATGTCAACTCACTCTATTTAATCTTATGATTAATTGAGGGTGATTTTTTATGTTACCATATAACATATTTTATTGAATGGTTTATGATTATTTTGTTGGGATGTATTATCTTGATACCATTCTCTATATTACTCTGGATGGTTTATGATTATGTTTATTATTTGGGGAAGGTTATTAATATTTCACATGCTAGTTTCAATATGAATATATATGTTTATTATGTTCCACGCCTTTCATATGAGGAATACATTGGACTTAGTAAGTGATATGTGGGGTCCTCTATAGACCCCCAATGGATCAGTAGGTCTCATGAGACAAACTAGGATAGATTTTTACCCATTTATGTATGGTGTCTTAAAAAAATCCTCAACAACATGTTTATGATGTCCTATAGTATGCATTCCCTATGTTGGGAAAAAATCCCTCAAGGTGTCATCTCAGTGTTTTTGGGCTGATTATGTTTGTTGAAAATACAGATGACTAAAAATCAGTATGGTTGGTGTTTCCTAAGTATATATTTAAGGTGGTGTAATTTCCTAGTATTTGAAAAAAATTTAGACCTCCAAATCAGGAGTTTGGTTTTTGGAAAAAGAAAGATTTCCACATATAAGTTGCACTATACAGACTGAAAATGAGTTCACAGGCTGCAAATCATGTAGTTCATGGACTGCAAATGTGGTATGTGGAACCGTGAAGGATGTTGTGTTTTGTAGATGTGGGTACTATTTTCAGCTACTGAAAAGGATAAATGTGCCATGTGAATCATGTAGAAAAATCAGTTCACATAAGGCACTCAGTTTGTGGGAGGCTCATAGTTTGAGGGAGGCCTGTCATTTGTGGATTGAGGTAATGATACCAAAAATGGGTTTTTATCTGTGTAAGACATCAGTTGCTGCAAAGGATCAAAGTGCTATGTGGACCACATATCACAATTCGTGGTGAAGGCTGTATCACATTAATGTTTTGGGTAATTCAGATTAGTGGGGTTTGTAGATACATTTTCCTATATAATTACCCCTAATTAGATGTTAAGTATAGAGTGAATTTTATTATCAAAGATCATCACTCCAAGAATAATTTTGCAAAGTACAAAGTGGTTCATGAGGGATGATTCTACGAAGGGTGAAGTAGTTTGAGGGAATAGTTTGCGAAAGAAGTTTGCAAGGATTTGTAGACCGCAAAGGAAAATGTAGTTTGTGGATGCATGGGTAGTATGAGAAATAAGATGTGGTCCACATAAGAATAGGTGGTCCATATAAGAAGATGTAGTTCGTGGAAGAAGAGGCAGTCCACAGAAGAAGAGGTGGTCAACAGAAGAAGAGGTGGTCTGCAAAAGAAGAGGTGGTCTACGAAGTACTCATTCCATGCAGTGCAAGACCGTATGTAGAGGAAGCATGATATTTCTCAATGAGTATAAGGTAGTTTTTGAAGAGTCTAAAATAGTTAATGAAATAAAAATCTTCAAACTAATAGTACGTAGACAAGAATAACTTCAACATAGAATCTATCTATAGTTGAGGATGCCATAATTAGTAATAATGAAGGGAAATACAAGTCCATAAACTGTGTGTGGATCCAATCTAGAGAAGTGAGACAAGGTAGAGGAAGAAGGTGATCCTTTCCACCAGTAGTGAGATAGATAAAGAGACTCAGGGAGTGACCCTTGGGAAACTAGTGAGATGACCCTAAAAATTGTAAAGGTAATGAGATTGGGTATAGAAGTGATCTAGCCTAAACCTTGTAATTTAGAAGTGAGCCTTAGTGGATTTGGTACATCAGCACATCATCATTGTATGCTTCTTGGATGTATCCCAATTATGGTGAACCAAGTAAAATTATCATGTATCATGAATTGTAATGACCTAAACTTTTATCAACGTAATTTCTCCCTTCTTGTAGTACTGTCATAATCATATAAAATCACTTTAGGAAACACAATTCCACATCGTGCTTAAATGAACTACTATGTGAACTTTAAACATAAATTTCCACTTCTGTTATTTGAATTTCAAAAATTTGACATACACAGTTGTGATCAGTAATATATTTGGAGTCTGATAGGGAAAACTTAATTTTTGGTGAATAGTAACATACCCTTATGAAAAGTAATGTTACCCTCATGAATAGTAATACGACCCTTATGAATAGTAAGTCATCAAAGTGAATAGTAACCTTACCAATGATAGTATAAATAAAATTTATCCATCCTATAAGTGACAATATGATATAATTACATTATAGTGTTGATATTTTTGTAAGTCATGAATATTTAATGATTAATTTAATAATTTAAAAGGAAATTTATTTTCATAAAAAATATTCATGAAATAGTATTTATATGTATTATTATTATATTATAATTTTATGAGACTTTAATTAAATTTTCAAATTGTTAGAAAAGCAATTTTTAATTTTAAAATTTGTATTTTTTTAAGTAAATTATGATTTTAATTAAAATTTAAATTAATCATATTTAAAAAATTATTTTCACAAAATGGAGTTCATTATTTAATTTTACACATCAAAAAATGGTTAGGGTGATTTTTTGGGATTTTTCTAAAATACTTGAATTTTTGGTGAATAGTAAAATTTGATAATTTTCAAAAATATGATAAATAAATGAATTTCTGCATCATTCTTGAGTCATAGATGATATAAATGGCCATTGTTTAGAACTAACTTTCACTTAATACTATTTTTATTCCTAATAATACTCACTAATTCTTGTCTTGTAGGGAAATAATAAATTAATAAATATAATATTGAGAAAACCCCTCTCCCCTCCACTCTAAATACCACCCCTCGAAACCTCATTTCCTCACACCTCTCAAGCCTTGTACCTACTCCAAATTTTACTCAAATATATTTCCAAGATAATACTCCAAATCCATCATCCCTTGGTATCATAAAAATATCGAAACCTCTCCCCTAAAGAGGCTATCAAAGAAGATATATTCAAGAGGTAATTTCTCTCTATTTTCTTTCAAATTCCTTTCAAATTTCATTTCATTTATTCTCTTATCCTCAACTTCTATTATCCAAATGTCATGATAAATATAGTATGATTGATATAATGGTATTATATCATGTTAATGTAATATTATTCATTATACTCTTCTCTCCCTCTCTTTGTTTATAAAAATGAAATTGTTGCCCTTAATGTGTTAATTTACCTACATCATGGGGGATGCACTTCCATTTTCCTTGAACTCCTTTAAGAATGTCAATATAAAAATTAAATGTTTGAAAAAATATTTTAATATTTATTTTTAACCCCTTTTATATTCTGAAAACAACTTTTATACATAATACTAAATGATAAAACAAAACATGTTTGTTGTGATAAAAAACCACCCAAATTAACCTAAAACGATCAACATTAAATTTTAACTATTGATTCATACACATGGTATATAACATAATTAATTAATATATAATTTAAAAACATGTAATATAATTAATAACATGTAATATTAGTTTTGTATTTTTATCTATGTCCTACACGAACTTCCATTTCGGTGTACAAGTGAACCGTTCATGAAAACTAAGAAAAAGAACACTCCCAAACAATGAATTTAAACTCTATAACTAATCCAAAGTCCCATAAAAGAACTTAATAAAACCATAACGAGTCATGATAATTTATAAAAGGTTCTATAATTGTTAATTAATTAATATAATGTCATTATACATGACATTAAATTGAAGAAAGTATTCAGACACAAGGTAAGGGGAATTCTTGAACCCAAATTTCTTTCTTTGGGTTTTCTCTCTTTCAATCAATTTTCTGTATGGTTATTCATTAAAAATTATTTATTCATCATTATATTACATTTTTTGGGATATAAATTTTTTCCACTAGAGTTTATGTCAAACATAATGTTTTCTAAAAGAACTCTTCCTTAAAAAACACACCTTTTACTTCTCACTCAAGGTCGATGATTCTTGTATCAAGTATGATATACACTATTTAATTTGGGAACCCAAAGTTATAAAATGTATTCTTATGAAATGAATCCCATTCCTTTCCATGGGTTATTTTATGTTAAATATTGATATATTTTCTATGTGGCATGCATGATAATGTAAATGTTGTGATGTGATGGGTGCACCCAAAATTATATAGTGCAATGTAAATGTTATGATGTGACGGGTGATCCTGAAATTATATAGTGATCCAATGAATTGGGTAATGTGAATAACCTCATGATTAAAGTGAATTATGTGTGAACATGATGCTATCTTTGTTCACAACTATGTGTGGTATTTGACGACTAAGACATAATGTTTTATTTTTATGCATTGCCACATTCCAAGTCTTTTCTTAATGTTTCCTATCATGATTATGATACTATGAATATGTTATGATGATAATGATTATGATCATCCTATGTTATATTTTTTCTTATTATTATCTATCCTCTTACTGGGATTTTATCTCACCTATTTTTGATGTATATCCTTAAGTGACTACTTATACTAAAGAGAATACAAGGTCCAATAAGAAGAAGCTAGTGAAGAAGGAATTAAATAAATGTTTATGTTTATGTTGTAAAAGTAATGTTTGGTCCTAGTTTTCCCAAGGCACTAAACCTTTGGATCCTCTTTGTGGAATGATTTTATTTTTTTATCATTAAAATTATGTAAAAGTAATGTAAGGAAACCAAGGTCACTATAGTTGGTATCATAGGTACAATTTAGTTAATTTGGGAATTAGGATTATATAACCTTAGTGAGAACCCTAGTATGAGACTAAGTTTATTTAAGCAAAAAATAAGATTTTCTAAACATAGGGATCCCATAAGATATTATTTTAGTGTTAATTATAGGAAGAAATAAATTATTTATTCATGACTTGTTGACTTATGTTTGTTATAACATTTTATATTTTATAAAATGGTGGGAACTAGGAGAAACCATGACAAAAAACCATTGTAGGGATAATACAGCGATTGCCCAAATGACATCCCCAATGATTTGGGAGGTGGAGTTCAAAACTTCACGGGGTTGATTACCCATTTGTCTCATGTTATGAATAATAACCTGAATAATGTGGAATGTTCTCCTTAACCTAAGAGGTATAAAATAGATATCGAGTGTATTAATACAACAGCGACCACCATTGTTTAGTGGATATTCTAAACTAATAGTTACAGAATAGTGGGTCAACTCTATGGAGAATATATTTTCTATGCTTCACTATTCTGAGATGAAGAAGGTGATTCTATCTGTTTATCATCTCGATGGAGAGGCTGACCAATGGTGGGATTTGATTAAGAACACAAAGATAAGAGATGAAATTGAAGAGATGGAGTGGGAAGACTTTAAGATAAGGTTTCTTAATAATTATTTCCCATGAACTCATCATATGAATATGGAGAGAGAATTCATAGAGATAAAGAAAAAGGATGAATAATATTTCATGGTCTACGAAGTGAATTTTACAAGGCTTGCAAGGTATGCTTCATGATTTTTTATCAACAATGATAGAAAAATTGATATATTCTTTATTGGATTTAAACCCCACATTTATAAGGCTCTTATAATTCAAGACTTTTGGAGTTATGAATAAGTTCTTTGATGTGCTCTCAAAGTGGAGATAGATTTTTGAGAATGGTCCTAAGGCAATGGTGATATGAAACGAAGTATGGAGTTTCATTGTAGAGGATATAATGAGAATGGTGGAAAGAAAACTCAACTAACCACATGTCAAAAATGTGGGAAAAATCATTGTGCGAATTACCTCAAAAGTATGGGGAAATTCTTCAAGTGTGGGAGAGAAGGACACCACGCTCAAGAATGTCGAAAATACATGAGAAGGAAGGAGAATGTGGTGGATGAAAGGATAGAAACACCCATGGTCTAATGATACAACTATAGGGAGAAAGGGCGCTATGAAAGCTAGTTCTCTAAACCTTGAGTCCTCAAGGGTAATCAGCATCATCAGCCACCAAATAAAAATGAGAAAGGGAAGGCTTGTTCCATCACAACTGTGGAATTTGAGAAAGAAAATGAAGTCGTACAAGGTACACTTTCTATTTACTCAAGAATGTAAAAAGTATTATTTGATTATGGTTCTATGTATTCCTTTATATATCACAAGTTTTATAGAACTATTGAATCGAAGACATGAAACCTTAAAGTAGAGATATATATAAAAACACGAAGTGGTGCAATCATTACAACCTAAATGTTGGAATATTATTCTATTGGAGTATGTGGGAAGATTCTTCCAGAAAATCTCATGATACTTCCCTCGGTGAAATTTGATGCTATAACGGGAATGGATTAGATCTCATTATATAGAGAACATATCAACTATTGGGAAAAGAAAATATATTTTCATATTCCAAACCATCCCATACTCCTCTAAAAGTTCAAGGAATATCATGAATCTTATTCGAAAAATCCTTTAATGGTGTGGGTTTTGATTCCCTATGAAGGGAATACCTCACTCAAATGGTTGAGTTAAAGGAAAGTGTCAACCTAGCAGAAATTCCCATCATTATGGAATATAGTGATTTATTCCCCAAAGAGTTACCTAGACTTCCCCTAGATCGTGAGGTAGAGTTCTCTATAGAACTTATACCTGGAGCTAATCTTATCCCAAAGTGTCCCTATTAGATGGATATTATCAAACTAGAGGAGTTAAAGAATAAGATACAAGAGCATTTAGACAAAGGGTTCATAGGCCCTAGTGTATCACCTTGGGGCGCACCAATGATATTTGTGAAGAAGGATGGAACAATGAAGCTATGTATCAATTATCGGGAACTCAACAAGATCACCATAAAGAACAGGTATCATCTTCCAAGGATTGAAGACTTGTTCGATCAGTTAAGAGGATCTCAATAATTCTCAAAGGTGGATCATCATTCTGGATATCATCAGATAAAGGTGGAGAAGGAAGATATTCATAAGACTACCTTCCATAAAAGTTATGGTCACTATGATTTTCTGGTGACACTCTTCAGAATTACTAATGACCCTGCAATCTTCATGGATTTGATGAATAGAGTCTTTAGAAATTACCTTGAAAAATTTGTGGTAGTGTTTATTGATTATATTCTCATCTAATACAAGAGTAAGGTGGAACATGAAGAACATCTAAGACTTATGTTTGTGACATTTAGAAAGGATAAATTGTAATAAAATATAAAAAATTGTAAATTTTTGATGAAGCAAGTCATGTTCTTGGGACATTTAATTGCAAGTAAGGTAATTTATGCAGACCCTTAAAAAAAGGTGATTGAGGAATGGACCAAACCCTCTAGTTTCACAGAAATCCATAGTTTTCTTGGATTAGCTGGGTACTACCGATGTTTTGGGAGAAATTTATCATGATTTTCAAGCCTACTAACTAAGTTAACAAGGAAAGGGGTAAAGTATGTCTAGATGGATGAATGTGAGGAAAGATTTAAGTTGTTAAAGAGAAGTCTGATCACTACACCTATATTCACATTACCAAAAGGTGGAGAAAGTTTTGTGATATGTAGTGATGATTTGAAGAAAGGCTTGGGTTGTGTAATCATGAAAAATGATAATGTGATAGCCTAAGCCTCACAAAATTTGAAGATCCATGAGCAGAACTACCCGACACATGATTTGGATTTAACAGCTGTGATTTTTACCTTGAAAATATAGTAGCACTACCTCTATGGTGAGAAGTGTGTCATATGTACTGATCACAAGATTCTAAAGTATATATTCACACAAAATAAGCTCAACATGCATAAAAGGATATGGTTAGAGCTAATCAAAGACTATGATTTATCTATTAACTATTTTCCTGTCAAGGTGAACAAGGTAGCTGATGCTCTAAGGAGAAAAGAACCTATACTCTATCCATGTTGTGGATTGAGAAAGACCCTATCTTCATGGATATGCAAAGGATGGATTTTGAAATCCTTATAGCAGGGAATAAATCCTACCTTTACCAAATTATTTCCCAACCATATATCCAAGAGAAGATTAAGGAGGAAAAAATGGATGATCTGGAGTTACCAAAGAAGTTAAATGTAGTAAAGGAAGGGAAGAAGAAATATTTACATATCGATGATGATGGTGTGATTCAGTTTGGAACACAACTTTGTGTGCCTTCATCACCTAGGATAAAGAAGATATTGTACAGTGCACATAGATCAAATTTATCTATCCATTCTGGTAGTACCAAGATGTACTGAGATCTCCATGAACACTTCTGGAGGGTTAACATTAGTAATAATATTAAAGAATATATCTCAAGGTGATTGATATGTAATAAAGTTAAAGTAGAGTGACAAAATTCCAAATGGATGATCCAACCATTTCCTATACCCATGTGGAAATGGGAGAATGTAACAATGGAATTTTTCTCGGGTCTCTTAAAGACATCCAAAGAAAATACTATGATATGGGTTGTGGTGGAACGATTCACCAAGACTTCCCACTTTATCGTTATTCAGGAAGATTTATCTCTTGAAAAACTTGTAAAGATATATATGAAGGAACTTGTGAGACTACATGGGGTTCCACTCTCGATTATCTCTAATCATGATCCAAGGTTCACATCTATATTCAAGAGGAGTCTCCAACATGATTTGAGTACTGAATTAAATTTCAGTATGAACTATGACCCCCAAAATGATGGCCAATATGAAAAGACTATTTAGATGCTCAAAAATATGATAAGAGACTAATATTTAGAATTAAAACATGGATGGGATCAACATCTCCCATTGATTGAGTTATAATATAAAAATAGATTCTACTTGAGTATTCAGATGGATCCATTTGAAGCTCTATATGAAAAACGATGTATAACTCTAACTTATTAGGATGAAGTTAGAGAAAGAAAGCTACTTAGACATGATCTTTCAAAAGAGATGACTGAGAATGTTTAAGTCATCCAACAACATATCAAAGCTGATCAGAGTTGGAAAAAGAGCTATGCAGACCACTATTGAAGGGAATTGGAGTTTGACATTAGAGATATCATCTTCCTTCGGATATCATCATGGAATAGAGTCATGTGGTTTGGAAATAAAGGGAAGCTATGCCTATGGTACATTGTACCCTTTGATATCCTTGACTGCATAGGATCTGTGGCCTATAGTCTTTAAATTCCACTGAATATGGCTCAAGTTTATGATGTGTTTCATGTATCAATATAAAGGAAGTACATCCTAGATCCCTCACATATACTGAACTCATAGGTGGTACAACAGGAAGATGATCTCTCCTATGAGGAGAAACCAGTAAATATTTTAGACCGTAGATATAAGGTTCTACACAACAAGACAACCCACCATGTCAAAGTATTGTGGAGTAACCATAAGTATGAAGAAGCAAATTGGGAACCAGAGGATGTGATGAAGGAGAAGTACCCTCACCTGTTTATGTAAAACAATAATTTTAGGGAGAAATTTCAAAAGGGGGGAAAATTTAATGACCAAAACTTTTATCAGTGCAATTTATCCCTTCTTGTAGTAATTTCATACTCACATAAAATTACACGAGGAAACACAATGCTATATCATGCTTAAATGAACTACTATGTGACCTTTAAACATAAAATTTTCCATTTATGTTATTTGAATTTTGAAAATCTAACATAAATGGTTGCAATCAGTAAGATATTTGGAGTCTGATAGGACAAAATTATTTTTTAGTGAATAGTAATATACCCTTATAAATAGTAATGTTACCCTTATGAATATTAATATAAACCTTATGAATAGTAAATTGTCTAAGTGAATAGAAACCATAGTAATGATAGTATAAATAAAATTTATCTATCCTATAAGTGACAATATGATATAATTACATTGTAGTGTTGGTATTTTTGTAAGTCATGAATATTTAATGATCAATTTAATAATTTAAAATAAAATTGATTTTTATAAAATCTATTCATAAACTAGTATTTATATTTCTTATAATTATATGATAATTTTATGAGACATTAATTAATTTTTCAAAGTCTTAGAAAAGTAGTTTTTAATTTTAAAATTTTAAATTTTTCAAGTAAATTATGATTTTAATTTAAAATTAATTTAACCATATTTAGAAAATTATTTTCCTAAAATGGAGTTCATTTTTAAATTCTACTCATCAAAAAATTGTTAGGGTGAATTTTTGGGATTTTTCTAAAATACTTGAATTTTTGGTGAATAGTGAAATTTGATAATTTATAACATATGCTAAAGAAAATAATTTCGGCATCATTCTTGAGTCATAGATGATTTAAATGGCCATTAGTTCGAACTCACATGCAATTTTTACTATTTTTAGTCACAATAATCATCACTATTGATTGTATTGTGGAGAAATAATAAATTAATGAATATAATATTGAGAAAACCCCTCTCCCTTCCACTATAAATACCACTCCTCACAACCTCATTTCCTCACACCTCTAAATACTTTTTCCTACTATAAAATCTAATAAAATATCTTTCCAAGATACTAACCCACGTCTATAATTCCTTGGAATCCTAAAAATACAAAAAACTCTCCCCTAATGAGGCTCTCCAAAAAGATATATTCAAGAGGTAATTTTTCTCTCTCTCTCTTTTCTTTCAAATTCCTTTCAAATTTCATTTATTTTCTTATATTATCATTAAATTATCTTATCCAAATGTCATGATAACTCTATTATTATTTATATAATGGTATGATATCATATTAATAAAATATTATTCATTATACTCCTCCATCTCTCTCTCTTTTTATAAAAATGAAATCATTGTCCGTGATGTGTTAATTTACCTACATCATGGGAAATGCACTTCAAGTTTCCTTAAACTCCTTCAAAAATGTCAATAAAACCATTAAATGGTTGAAAATAGTTTTTAATTTTTAATTTTTAACCCATTTTATGTCCTAGAAGCACCTTTTTTACATAATACTAAATGGTGAAACAAAACATGTTTGTTGTGATCTAAAAACTTCCCAAATTAACCTAAAACGATCAGCATTAAATTATAACTAATGATTCATCCACATGGTTTATACCGTAATTCATTAAAATATAATTTAAAATCTTGTAAGATCATTAATAAATTTTAATATTAATTCTGGATGTTTATCGATTCTCTACGTGAACTTTCATTCATGTGTACAAGTGAACCGTTCATGAAAACTAAGAAAAAGAACACTCCCAAACAATGAATTTAAACACTATAACTCATAAAAAGGACCATAAAATAACTTAATAAAACCATAATGAATCATTTTATTGTATATAAGGTTTTGAAATTTTTAATTAATGATTCTAATGTCATTATATAGAAAATTAAAGTGAATAAAGTGTTTAGACACAAGGTAAGGGGAATTCTCGAACCCATCTTTCTTTCTTTGGGTTTTCCCTATTTCACTCCATTTTCACTATAGTTATTTCTTAAAAAGAATTTATTTATAATTATATTACCTTTTTTTTGGATATTCATGTTTTTTACTAGATTTTATTTCAAACATAATGTTTTCTAAAAGATATATTCTTTCAAAAACACACCTTTTACTTCTCACTCAGGGTTGATGATCCTTGTATTAAGTATGATATTCCATAATTAATTTGGGAACCCAAAGTTTTCAAATGTATGATTATGAAATAAAACCCATTCCTTTACATGGGTTAATATATGTTTAATATTGATATATGTTCTATGTGGCATGCATGATAATGTAAATTTTGTGATATTATGGGTGCACCTAGAATTATATAGTGCAATGTAAATGTTATGATGTGATGTGTGCACCCAAAATTATATAAAGCTCCAATGCATTGGGTATTGTTAAGAAACTCATGAGTAAATTGAAGTATTCATGAACATTATTCTAGATTTGTTCACAAATATATATGGTAGTTTACCACTAAGACATGATGTTTCATTTTTATGCATTGCCACATTCCAAGTCTTTTCTTAATGTTTCCTCTCATGATTATGATCTGATGCCTATGTTATGATGATAATGATTATTCTCATATCATGTTATATTGTTTCATGTTCTTTTCTTTCCTATTACTATTATTTTAGCTCACCCATTTTTGATGTATATCCTAAGGTGACTACTTGTACTAAAGAGAATTCAAGGGCCAATAAGAAGCTAGAGAATAAGGAATTAAATAAATGTTCATGTTTATGTTGTAAAAGTTATGTTAGTTCCTAGTTTTCCCAAGACACTAAACCTTTGGATACACTTTTTCTAATTATTTTTTGTTGTTTATCATTAAAATTATGTAAAATTAATGTAAGGAAATAAGGGTCTCTATATGCATGATTTCAAATCTATTCATACATTACTATGGGAAAAAGAGAGGAGAGTGTTTTGTTTAATTATGAAATAAGATCCCAAGGGGTAGTTGTTTTAATCTATCATACCCTGATTCACCCCACTTCTCAACGTATTTATCCTAGTTTGGATAATAATTAGCATCAGAGTGAAATGTTGAAAGTTAGTGGTTTTATCTCTCATTAGAAGAAATAGAGGTTGTCAATCACAAAGGGATTCTGATCTTCGATGGAAATAATTTTCAATTATGGAAGAATCAGATTCCTGACTACTTCTGATCATTAGGAATTGAAGAAAATGGTTCTTTATCAAAATCTAATTGAGGGGATTTAGATACTGACACCAAAGTAATCAATGCTTTAGGGGGAGCCCTATCTATTTATATTTGTATGAAGTTGATGTCTTGTAAGTAATCACATGATATGTGGGAGAAATTTTTAAATATCTATGAGGGTGACTAAAAATTCAAAGAAGTAAAGATATAGTTTCTATGGAACAAGTTTGAGGATCTCAGAATGCACCATAATGAGTCTGTTGATACATTTTTTTACTGAGTAAATGTTGTTGTGGAAGACATGAATGGTCTTGGGTAAATTATTGAAGATGTAAATATTTTCAATCATATATTGAGAATAATTCCACCTCAATTAAATACTAAAGTTTATTTATCAGAAGATAAAGATTCATTGGAGATGGCATTGGATAGATTTCACAATACTCTTGTTGTATACAAGATGATAAATGAATATAATGAGTATGTGGAAAAAAGAAAGTCTAAATAAGTTGAATTAAATGCCATAAAGAAGATCATTATTGAATATTGGAAGGAAGAAGAAGATATAGATAAAGTCATTTCATTCCTTTAATCAAATTTTTGAAGAGGAAAAGGAAAGTTCAAAGGAAAACTTACACTTCCATTATTTTGATGTGGAAATTTTTAACATCTTACAGAAAGGCTCCCAAAACGTTTTAAGAAGATGATGAGGATAAAGTTGAAATTCCCATGAATAGGTTTTCTTCCTATGTTAAAGGTATGAAAACATTCAAGATAAATTTCTTCAAAAATAATAATCTACTTTCAAAAGAAGATGATATTTTAGAAGAATCTAATGCAGAAGAGATAGAGGATTGCAAGGATCATGAAATAGATGCTATGGTGGAAGTTTTCAAAAATTAACAAATAAGGGAATAAAGAGACAATGAAAAAGGATAAGTCTAAGTAAGAGTTGAACTTAAATAAAATTATAAGCCTCTCTTGAGGAAATAGATGTTTGGAGATCCAAAAAGAATAAATCCAACAAAGTGGTTCATGATGCCAAACTTTATATGAAGCACTAGGAAGAATAAAGATCTGAGATGAATGAAGAAATTGAAAAACAGAATAATTCATTTCCAGAGATCTTATAAATGGCTGTTGAGTACAAGCTCAAAATTTAATAATAGAAAAAAAATCGATAGTTTTAATAACATTGGAAAATATCAAATTAAACATATCAAATAACTTAAAGAGGAATTTTTAAGTATGAAAGGAAAAGTAAAAGATCAGGAGAAACTCTTGATTCCATAAAATTAGGATACAAAGGTAATAGAAAAAGTAAAAGAATAATTCATATTTGTAGTGAAACAAATAAAGGAGTATCAGGAATGAAAAATGATTGATCAAAATAATAAAATTTATATGGGGCTTAATCACAAATAGAAATTAGTAATGGTTGTAGTTATAAAACAAGCTCCCACTCTGAGGTTGAAGATTTATTTGGGTAATAACAAGAACTAGAATATTTAGAGAACCCAATAGAGAATAATTAGTTCATTATTTCAACCTAGGAATGCACCTCGCATGAGATATTATTATTGTGGAAATATGGGACACTGGAAAAATTTCTATTCCTTAGCCAAGAGGTTAAAAAGAGAACAAGACCAACAAAGGAAGAAATACAGAACTCAATATTACAGAATTTCATTTTATGGTTACTGTTTTAGGTGTGGAGGATTCAGGCACATGGAAAGATACTTCTCATTGAAAATGCATAGAAATTTTCCAAAGCATAATGAATTTGGTCATAAGAAGAAGTTCAATGTATCATCAAATGATCTAGAAATGAAAAATCAGTTTACAACATTGAAAAATGAATATGGTATATCATAATTTGAGGAAGATCAAGACTATCAATCCACACCAAATATAAAGTTAAAAACATGGATAAAAAAGAATAGATATGAACATGATGTTTTGATAGAGATTGATTTTAAATAATCATACCACATTGTAATATTGATCATTGATAGTGGGTGTACCTCTCATACATCAAGGAATAAGGATCTAGAGACTAGAATCAGGTATAATAAATAAGGTATCATAAGATTTGGTAATTATGAAGTCCTAAAGATTGTTTTCTCAAGAAAAACCATGTTTGGGGGAAGAGACATGAGACATGCTGATTTTTTGGTTGTTGATGGTCTTTGAGACAACCTACTAAGTGAAAGTCAGTTATGTGATTTAGGATATTTCATAATATTTTCCAAGAAATTATGTATCATCAAGGAAAAATATAATGAAATGGTTTTGTAGGGAAAACATATGAAAGAGGATAATCTACATTATGAGTGGAGAAGAATATATTTGCTTTATGTCCAAGGAAGAAGAAAACAAGTCATAGAATAAACATCTTGGTCACTTGAGGCAAACATCCTTAGAAGATCTTGTGAAATATGATGTTGTTAGAGACCTCCCTAGGTTATAAAATGATTGTACTCATATGTGCGATGCTTGTCAACAAGAGAATATAATTAGAAGATATATAAGGAAAAATAGAAAAGGTCAAGAAGATTGATTGAGTTGGTTCATATTAATGTGTACATACCTATTTTACTAAGAGATATTTATGGGAGGAGATATTATGTTCTCTTAATTGATGATAATAATAGAATGTAATGGGTTTCAACCATCACACACAAATCAATGGTGTTCAATTTAATAACAACTTATCAAAGGGAAGTTAAAAAAATGTTGGGTCAACGAATTCATAAGATCCCAAAAGATAATGGAACAGAGTTCACAAATAGCCAATTATAGGATCATCTTGAGAAATATGGGATAGGGAACTAAGTGTTAGCAGTAAGAAATCCACAACAAAATAGATTAGTTTAGAGAATAAATCAAATTATCAATAAAATGTTTAGAACAATGTTCTCTGAGAATGACCTTAAATCGAAGTTTTGAAAATAAGTAGTGATAAAATAAGTCTATACAGAAAATAGATCATTATTGTAGTTGGGGTTTGACTTAGTGGTAAGAACCCCTTACTTATACATGAAAAATGGGGGTTTAATACCCATTAGGTGTAGGCTACTGTAGTAGAGGCGACACTATAGCAACGACGGGCACTGTAGTGGCGACAAGTCACTATAGCGGTGGAATGGTACTATAGCAGTAGCGGGTACTATGCAGTACTATAGAAGCATGGGTACTATAGTAGTACTATTCAAATAATGGGCCTTAGGCCAAAAAATGGGCCTATGGTCCATGTAATGGGATAAATTCCCACTGGGCCTTTGGGCTATGTAATGGGTCTCCCTCTATCCAGTTAAAGAGGTATTTTCTTTGCTTTAATAATAAATGAGGCTTCAGACCCAACCTTTAAAAAAATAGAGTGTTATTATATCCAAAATAATAAAAGAATCTATATGATCTACGGTATGGAAAAAAGTCGATGTTGAAGTACTTTCGAGTCTTTAGAAGTAAGTGTTTCATTCTCAATAAAAATAAATGTAGGAATTTTCAATCCCATGGAGATGAAAGAATATTTCTTGGCTACTAAAAGAAATAAAAAACATATAAATTCTTCAATAAGTGGTTATGGAAGGTAGTTGAAAGTCATGATGTAACAATAATAGATAATGAGTAGAATATTCAGCAAATACATGATCAGTCTGAGGAGGATAGTGATGAAGAGATAAGAAGATTAGGGGATGGTCCAGTTTCTAGGGATGAATCATAAGAAGATTCATATAATGAGAAGGGTGAGAAAAAATTAGTATCTATACAAAGATCAAAGAGAAGAGACAAAATTGATAGATAAAATATAATCGGTGATCATACAATACTAGTGAAGACCAATAGGATGAAGTCTTTAATACAAGAATCATTATTATCATAGGTAGATCCTAATAGTTTTGATGAAGCAGTTGGAGATTAAAAATGGGTCTAGGATATGAATGAAGAGCTTGACCAAATTGAGAAGAATCAACCATGGGAGATTGTTTCTAGGCCAATAGATAATAAATTCATCTGGACTAAATGAGTATTTCCTAACAATATGAATAAATATGGTGCAATGATTTGAAAAAAACACAATAGTGTGCAAAGAGTACTCACAGATAGAACGTATTGATGTTGATGAAACATTTATAGTTATTTCTAGGCTAGAGATAATTATATTATTCTTGGCCATAACAGTGTAAATAAGGTTCAAAGTTTTCTATATGGATTTCCAGTCAACATTTCTAAATGGGTTTCAAGAAGAAGAAGTTTATATTGAGAGTCTGAATGGTTTTATCATTCATGAAGATGAGAACAAAGTTTTTCAGCTAAAGAAGGCACTATATGGGTTGAAACAGGCACCAAGAGCATGGTATTCAAGACTAGATCAATTTTTGGAGATTCTTGGTTTTCATAATGGTGGAGTTGATTACAATACCTATGTCAACAATGATCATAATGAAAGGATGATGGTGCTGTTTTATGTCAATGACATAATATTTGGTGGATCAAATGAAGCACAGTGCAGACCATTTTTCAAATTCATGAAAAGTGAGTTCGAAATGTCAATGATTGGTGAATTGACATTTTTTCTTGGTTTACAAGTGACACAAGGAAATAAGGTCACATAAATTTATCAATATAAATATTCAAAGGATTTTTTTAGAATATTTTTAGTGAATACTTTCAATTAGATGATGAAACTATCATGATATGATGAAGCAATGCAATTAACGTCACAAAATACAGGAAAATCATTAGAAGTCTATTATACTTGACAGTGAAAAGAACTGATATTATTTTTTAAACATTCCAAGAAGCAATATATCAAGGAAATCTGAAGGAAATACACTTGATTTTAGTGAAAATTATACTTTAGTATATTAAGGGCATGGTGTTCAGTATTATTTACAATTAAAAATCTTAGCAAGATCTATTGGGCTATAGATATGCATATTAGGCCAGATCAGCTGAGGATAAATAATTTACATCAGGTGGTGTATTCTACATTGGATAATTTTTTATTTATTAGCTAAGAAATAAATAAGATTTCATTTCATTGAGAACCACATAAGCTGAATATATTGCGACTACTCAACCACGTACATATTTATTATGGATGAAGCAACAACTTGATGACATGGGAGTTGAAGTAAAGTATTTTATTGGAATCCATTGTGATAATTCAAGTGATATAAATATCATAAAAAATATACTCCATAACTCAAGTAAAAATCACATTGAAATTAATTATCATTTTATCAAGGTGAAGGTGGAACAAGGTCTTGTGAATTTGAAGTATGTGCCTACAAAACTATAGGTTACAGAAATTCTGACCAAGGACTTACCAAAATAATAATATGAATGGAATCGACTAACTTTTGGAGTTCAATTGGCTCCCTAAACTTGAAAAGCTGTAGATGTGGGGCACCCTCTCCTTGAGGTATGGTGTGTTTTTTCCCTACTATGATTATCTAGGTTTTTACTCTGTTGTAGACCTCAAAAGAGTGGCCTTCGGGTTTGTTGAAAAAGGGGGAAAAATTTTAGCTAAAAAATGGGAGAAAATGTCTTAATCAAGACAGGGGATAAGGTGATAGGGGAGAAATGAATTAGGGGGAGCTTTAAATCAGACAGTGATAAAGGTGATCGATCAAATGTTATATATCATGATTGATGTGATTTGTGATGAAAATAGTTGAGAGGTTTTGGAATGAAGTGATTCATTAATGAAATTTTTATGATACTATTGTTTCTCATGTTGAGTATGACTAATGTGGGCTTAAATTATGTGTTGAGTATGTCTTTGATCACTATTTTAATTGAAATAAGCAAATTGTGGTAGAAGATGGAAGAAGCCTTAATGAGAAGAATTGTCAACAAACCCAAAGGGGGAGATTGTTGGGAAAAAATCCCTCAAGGTTCCATCTTGGTGTTTTTGGGGTGATTGTGTTTATTGAAAAATTCAGATAACAGAAAATTAGTATGGTTGGTGTTACCAAAGAAGATATTTAAGGTGGTGTAGTTTCACAATATTTTCCAAATTTTTGGGCCTCAAAATTGAGAGACTGGTTTTTGGTAAAGGAAATATTTCCGCATAGAATCTATGCTATGCAGACCTAAAATGAGTTCAAAGGCTATGAATTGTGTAGTTCATAGACTGAAAAGGAGGTATATTTAACCACAAAGTATTTTATATTCTATGGATGAGGGTGTTATATTAGACTACTGCAAAGGATAAATGCATTATGGGAACCATGTAGAAAAACCAGTTCACAGAAGGCTCACAGTTAATGAGAGGATCACAGTTTGTAGGAGTCATGTCATTTGGCGATTAAGGTGATTATTATGGACAACAAAAAGGGTTTTTCATCTATGGAAGACATCATGTACCAAATATAATAAAATTTATATGTGGACTGCATATCATAGTTTACAGTGAAGGCTGTACTGCATAGAAGTTTTGGTTAATTCAGATTAGTGGGTTTTAGACCTATTTTACTATATAAAGAACCCTAATTAGATGTTAAGTATAAAGAAAATTTCATTAGAAAATATCATCACTTCGGAAATAATTCAGCAAAGTAAGAAGTGGTTCGCGAGGGAGGATTTTGTGAAGGGTGAAGTAGTTCGCGGGAACAGTTTGTAAAAGGTGTTTGTAGGGATTTGTAGCCCACAAAGAAAATGAAAATCTACTAAAGTAGGGTAATTCCATTGAAGAAGAGGTTTTTTTTTGTAAGAGGAGACTATCCATAGAAGAAGAGGAGGTATTAGGAAGGGGAGGTGGTCTGTGGAAGAAGAGGTGGTCTGCGAAGCACTCACGCCACACTGTTTAAGACAATTCATAGAGGAACAAAGATAGTTCACAATGAGTATAAGGAATTTCACTAAGGGAATAAAATAGTTCATGAAAGAAATTTCCATAAACTAATAGTATTTGGAAAATATTAACTTCAACAGATCATCTATATACAGTTTAGGATTCATTTATTAGTGATAATGAAGGGACCTACAGGTCCAAAAACTGTGTGTGGATACCTTACTGTGCAATGAGAAAAGGAAGAGGAAGAAGGTGATCCTTTCCACTGGTAGTGAGACAAATAAAGAGACTTAGAGAGTGACCCTTGGGAAATTAGTGATCTGAACCTAAACATTGTAAAGGCAGTGATCCTGGGTACATAAGTGATCGAACCCAAACCTTGTAATTTGGAAGCGATCCTTAGCAGATTTGGCACATCAGTACGTTATCATTGTATGCTCCTTGGATGTAGCCTAGTGAGGGTAAAACAAGTAAAATTGATGTGTCTCATGCATTATTTCAATTATATTAATATATTTTTATGGGAAAGTAATAGGAGAGTGTTTTTATTAATGATGAATCAAGATAAAAAGGGGTAGTTATTTTAATATATCATACCCAAATTCACCCCCTCTAAGGGTATTTGACCTGATTGGGCTAACAACTTCATTAAGATATTAATAATTGATAATCCATGTTATTATTAAACTATTAGAATATCAATGGTCAAGTTTCATTATAATTTTATTATTTATATGGAATTATTTGATCAGTTTTTATTCCCACCATATTATGTCCAAGATTATGATTTAATGGTATGTATTTTTAGTTATTCACCTTTCTTTATTATTTATATTTTCTTCTACTATTTTCTCACCCTTATTGAGAATCTGAGATCACCCATTTATTATGTTTTATTTTTACCCAGGATTTGAATTTGTATATTATGAATGGATTTTAGGGATAATCTAAGAGTTTTTGGGTGTTTCTAATAGAGTTTCTATATTTTTTTTTCCTTTTCAAGTTATAATGTAATACTTATATTTGTATCTAGTTTTCTAAATCTACTAAACAATTTGGTCATTTGGGATGATATATATTGTTCATAGTACCAATTTTATAAAGTAATACACTGAATCCAGGATACTAGGGTTGGGGTCATTACATGCATGGACTAATGGAAAATCATTCTACAAAAATGCAACATTCAATTCATATCATAGAAGACAATCAAGGGGAAAGAACTAACCAATTTAATCACATAAAATCTTACCTTAGAAATAATTCTAGTAATCACTGATATTATATAATAAGAGATTTTCTATGACCACATCACTCCCAAAATTTGGGAGATGTATTTTGATAGATCCTCTAAAAGTTCAACTGGAAAAAAGATAGAAATCCAAAAACTCAATTGGGTCGTCTGGGGATTTTCTTTGTCTCTCCAGCTAGGGAAATTCTACCCCATTATTTCCTACTATCTAAAGGCTATACCAATAATAAGGTGGAATAAAAAGCCCTTATTGTGAGTCTATATCAAGCATTATAGCTAAAGATAGCCCATCTAAATGTCAATGGATATTCATAACTAGCAATTAAGTAGATTAATAGTGAATATTACACCAATGAGGAATAATTAACCACTTTAATCAGCTAGATAAAGGGATTTATGGTAGAGTTTCCTTTTGAATTGACACTGAATCACATCCCTCATTCATAGAATGATCGTGCTGATGGACTAGCTAATTCAATCACAACCTTGTACATTCCAAACTAGGATGAGATATTCTTACACATCGTACACCAAAGGGTAGTCTCTTTGGTCATATTTTGTGACATAGAGGAGATCAATCAAACCAGTGCTTCCTTTAGGCATGATGAGACAATGTTCATCATTAGATGGATGAGCCCCATAATGTAATACCTCTAGGACATGACCATCCTCTCAGATCAAGACAGGAAGAAATTAATACAACGTCGAGTAGTAAACTTCACCCTTTGTGATGGGTTAAATGAATAGAAATTACTATATAAATATGGTTTCAATAGATTCCTCCATATATGCATTGTATAAGGAGAGACCCTCACCATAATTCAATTAGTCCTTGTTGGCTCTTACAATGATCACCAATCAGGAACTAGGCTCTCCCACCAAATTAGTAAGCTTGGTTACTTATAGAAAAAAATGATGCAAGACTATGTGAAATTCATGAAGAGATATCACACATATTAAATAAATGTAAATTTCATCCATCATCCCACAGATTTTTGGATTATTACCAAATACTCTTGGCCATTTTGTGTATGTGGAATGGATGTTATGTAGCCATATCCCCCAGCTATAGGAAAATAGTTTAAGTACATTCTTACCACCAATGAATTATTTCCCAAATGGAAAGAGGATATACCCCTAAGAGGAATCAAGATGTACAAAATAATAATAAAAATGAAGTGCAACATTATCACTATATTTTTTACCTCATACAATGTAGACAGACAATGGCACCAAATTATATTCTTCTAAGTTGAATATTTTGTATCAGGAGTACAACATCGAGTCCAACCATTCATCCTTACATCACACAGTGACCAATGTTTAGATAATGGATTTGAATAAGACTCTATCAAATATTACCCATAAATGGTGGATAGAGAAAATAAATCTTTTCCAAAAAAACTCTTTCATGCCTTCTGGGTCTATGATACCATAAATCACACTACTATACAAACAATCCCATATCCGCTTGTTTATGGAATATAAGTTATGATTTATAATGAGGTATAGTTTCTATCACTTAAAATTTGTATATTTAGTCATTTATTAGAAGATTAAAAATCACATAAGTAACATGATAAGTTAGAACAACATGATGATAATAGGTCTCATGCATTGCACAACTTGGAAGTCCATAAAAATCAGATTAAGTAATCCTTTAATAAGAAGACCTACCTTCACTCATTCTTAATATGAGAGTTGGTATTGGTTCTTAGAACCTCTATGATACTATGGGAAAACATATAAATATAGAACTAAAGTGGGAAGGACCTTATGTTATACATAAGGTCTATTCTAATAGATCTTACTCTTTAGTTGTGATGGATGGGGAACACATCATTCCCAAAAATAATGCAAGGTTACTCAAGAAATACTTTTCATAGTTCCTGCATGAGAACCCAAGTATTCATAGAAATACTTTAAACTACATAAAATCTATATACTTATCATATGACATTAAACTGTATGGTCACCGTCATCACCATATGATATTAAACTGTGAGTTGGGATTCCATCCTGCATGACTATAAATACATGTGGATTAATTACTATCCATACAAGATACATAGAAATTCCTGGATCTCAGATCCTAGGCCTAGAATCAATATAAACAAATTCCCTCCTCTTATGCAAGAGTCAGATTAATATAGGGGGCATTATTTAAATAAAAAATATGTGGCTTGATTCATGATATTTTAGGATATGTCGTGACACTCGAGTATATTGTCATGGGCCCAACCATAGGTGCATCACCCTCACCACCTTCCTCGTTTATTATTCTACATCAAGACCAGTCACCCCATATACCTGAAATATTGAGAAGGATTCTATACAAATAAAAACCTCTCCCAATATGATAACACTTTACCTTCATAATATAACCAATAGTTTGAGACCATGTACCTAGGACATATTAAAATAACTATGTGTGACTTGATTCCTAAAAAAATTCAAGATATGTATTGACAATTATATTTTTTCCCTGAGAAAAATCATAAATTTTATCCTCATTTCACTTCATTATAGTGGGTGACTTATCTTTTAAGGAACAAAATTCCCATTTACACTATATATGATCCAGATATGTGCATCAGAATTTTCCTTCAAGGAATTATAGGGGGATGATTCCTATATTTACAGAATATGCAGTGATGCCTAGGACTCCTATCCTAGTCTCATACACAATATTCAAAATAAAAATATCTTTTTTTATTCCCTAAACATGATCCAGACTTATTCAAAGGATCATATATTGATTCCTAGAACTATATATGTCATAATTAGAAAGATAAAGTATGAAAATTACCCCTTTCAACTTGATGTTTTGGCCTCCAATTCATCACTGATTGACCATGCACTAAGGTGGAACCTCTTTTCATTTAACTACATATAATCCAAATCCATTGAGGGAACATTTATTACCATGAACTATGTGTGGCATAATTCCTATCAGAACATGTATAAATTGATGATCAGATATTCTATCTTGGGCCCAGTAACAAATTTCCCAAAAAAATCCCCCTACTACCTTAGTGTTTGAACTTCATGTAGATACTTATCCTCCCTGATGAAATTATGGTAAGGTGGGGATTAATTATTATTCAATTCACATAATTTATATCTATGCCAAGGAATCCTAAAAAATATTTTTTTATAACTTTATATAAATTCCCCTCTCCCTATGTATGATTTTGATCTATGTAAAGATCTATATACGAACTAAACATATATTTATTCTTATTATCACAGGATATATAATGACACTAGGATTATTTATCCTAGGACCAGTTATATAATCAATATAAAATTCATCATTTCCCATTCATATGTTTTAGATATTTATAGGGGACCAAAAATATAAGAACTACATGTGTATTGATTCTTATCTTCATAGGATATATAGTGACAATCAGATCCCCTATCCTGGGACCAACCACAATTTCTAAAAAAATTCCATCCCCTTTTTATATGATCCAAATCTACATAGGGTGTTTCTTTGAAATTTTTTTCTATGACTAGATTCTTATCTTTATAGGATACATAGAGACACCCATATGGATCTAGTCATAGAAATCATAAATTACCCCAATTCATCTTGGCATTTGATCAAATCACCCATCATTAATGATGGGTGTTACTTGTTCTCACTGATAAGATGAGTTTACTTTTCCTCACAAATGGGTTATACTTTTTTCAATAAAAATATAAATAAAAAAGTTCATTTTCCTGATTATAATCCAGATATGTATAGGAGTCCTCTACATGGGTTTTCTCATGTGTAAACCCATGCTTTGGTAAGATGTACCCATATTTCTTATAAATCTTTGTTATGCACTCCTAACCATCACAATGTGAGTCATTCTTCGAACAACACTTATTTTTCACACTGAGCATGAATTATGTGGGCTTAGAGGTCTTGTCCAATCACCCCATTAGTAATAACTGATAGCATCATAGATAAATGTGGGAGGAAAAAATGGTCTATTTTTTGAGATGTTAAACTACTCAAGAATGGTCTAGTCCTAGAAACTTTATTTAATTTTTCATGAGTTAGATCTACATAAGGTCCCAAATAATATATTTATTTATCCCTATCATTATGTAGAGAGAAAATACCCTCACCCCCATATCCTATCTTAGATATATGATGTTAAACTGCCTAGCATAAGGTCCTCGTCTCTTGACCCTAAACTGTAGAACACCTGAGTCCTTATCACATAATATAAAACTAAATGACAACTATATAGTAGTCGTATAATGTTAAATAACATATACCATCATCCATTATCATTCCTTGTCAAAGGACCATAATAACCTAACTAGGTTCAACTGAGGTTCAAGATACTTCCGTCACCTTTTCAGAACATCTCATTCCATGAAATTAACTTTGTATCTTTATTTCATTAGATTTCTTCTGAGCTTTAATGACCCTTGTAAAGAAGAGTATCTGAATTAAAGGAACACTTTTGATTTAATATTCATGTAAGCCCCTATAACATACATAAAAGTCCCTGACCTATAAACTAGAGGCATTTTTACCATGTAAAAGGGTCCTTTGATCTATGTGTGCCCTGAAAACATTATAATGGAGTCTATCACCCCAATGTAATTCATATTCATCCCCAAAAGTTTTATCCCATACCATTACTCGTGATTTGAGAAACGTAAGCCACAATTTACAATAACTACACCCCATTAAAAAAAGGTGTTATAATATTCTCAACCTTGGGAAGCCTAAGTGGGATATTGCATTATACTTTCCCCTTTTTCCTTGGTCTGCACATCATGAACTTTAACTTGATGAAAAATGGATAAAGATGCACAACCTTAAAATTTATCCCTTGATGTTCCAAATAATAATACCTTAAACTACTAGTAAAAGAGACATAAATCCTGTAAGGATAAGAACCTAAAAGGGTGGATTGATAAAAATTATACTCACTAATATTTTCTATTAAAGATCTTAGAAAAAAGTTAGAGATAAAATAAAAAAGGGACAAATCTCATAGGGCATATATTGTGACATTAGGAAAAATTGAGTTAAAATTAATGTACCCTTCCATCCAAGAAAAAGTTAAAGAAATGATTTATCACATCACTTCAACTTGATAACATGTGCAGTACACAATGACACAACTTTTAGGGTACCATAACCCTAATAGGATAACCTTTTACCCATAACCTAATTCATTAATCAAGTGTCTGAATCATCAAAAATGTTTAAAAAACCTTGGAAATGAGCATACCTAGATTCAAGGGACTCTATTATTTACTATGAATTCCTATGACTAACTCCTATATATGATCCTATGACCTACCAACTAGAGTCATATTCACCATGAAAAAAAGTTCTTCTGATCCCAGTGATCCTTGACAACATCACAATGAAAATTTTCACCACATTGTGATTTGTGATCATCCCTAGAATGTCTATACTATACCATCATCCCTATTTCAAACTCCTTGGGTCATGATTTACACAACACATAATCCAAATTTCAAGTGGATTCAACTCAATATTTGTTACTTCACCATGTAAAATACCCCTTCTTGATATAAGGATGTAGTACCACATTATTAAACCTTTTTTTGGTCCTCATGGGATGACCCTAAAAGCATGATATTCAGTCCGAGATTCATGACTATAAAATTTATGCCCCTTTATGAGGTATTATATACTAGAAATTAACCCTACCTTCATGATTTTTTAATCACCCTTTTCTATATAAACAATATCCAGGGTTCTAGAACTTGGATAGTTTTCCCCCATACCTACTTCACCAATCAAGTGTTATAATCTTTATAAACCTTTAAATAACCCTAGAAAGGGGTGTACCCATATTCAAGGGAATATATAATTGACTATGAATGTATACCTTAAGATATTTCATATGATCCACTAACCTATACCAGTGGAATATTTTCCTTATAAAAAAGGTCCTTTGATCCCCGTGCGGTCTGTCGACCTCACAACAAAACTAATCACCCCAGAGTGATTCATGATAATACACAACATTTCTACCCTATATAGTCATACATGGTTTAATATCCTTGGGGAATGATTTATATAGTCTAGAATCCAACTATTCATGTGGATTTAACATCCTTGATGTTATGTCACCATATACATACTCATTCTAGAAGAAAGGATGTGGTAACTAATTCTTAAAATTTTGGTGGTCCTCATTGTGTGACCCTAAACCACATGATATTTGGTCCAAGATTCATGAACATAAATTTAATTCTTATTTTATGTGGTAGTATATATTGGTAATGACCCTCTATTAATAATGGGTTTCAATCAGGCCTTTCTATATGAACTATCTGCAGGGTGCCAGAACCCTCCTTGGATAGTTTTCCCCCATACCATACTTCATTGCTTAAGTTTTTGAATCTTTTAAAACATTTCACATAACTTATAATGGAGTGTAACTAGATTAAAAATACTCTCTACTTGAATATGCATGAATGAATCTAGATCTTGTATATGATCCTATGTCTTATAAACTATAGGTGTATTCACTTTACAAAAAAGTTCATATGATCCTTGTGTTCCCTAAAAACATCGCAACAGAACTTTACAGCCTAGTGCGATTCATGATAATACCAAATTTTTTTTTACCATCTCATAATCACTGATTCAAACTCCTTGGTACATGATTTAAACAATCCATAATCTAACTAATCAATTGGATTCAACATCCTTGATGTTTGGTCCAGGCTTCATGACTATAAACTGAATGTCTCCCTTTTTAGAGTCTATACAAGAAATCAATTATATATTAATGATGGGTTTAAATCACCCCTTTACATAATATATCTTTAGGGTAATATGACCGTTCTTGAAAGCTCATTTCATATGACTCACTTCATACCATGAGCAATTTAATCCTCACAAATCTTCCATGACTATCAGTAAGTAATGTATCTGGGTTAAAGGGACTCTATACCTAACTTTGCATGTATAACCATATTGAATCCTATATATAATCCCTTATATTATCAACTATATGTTTATTTTACTTGTAAAAGGTTCCTCTAATTTCCATGTTCCCTATAATCATTACAGTGAAAGTCATCACCCAAGTGTGATTCACAATCATCCATGACATGTCCGTCTCATCTAACCACTCTTATTGAATATCTTTGAAACATTATTCACCATTTCAATGAATCCAAAATTCAACATGAAGTATTTTTTTCTTGATATGTGGTCCAAACTATAAAACCTTAAACTACAACAACTTGTGGTCTAATCTATATAAACTTAAACTACAAAAATATGTTGTCTAAGCTATTCAACCTTAAACTATAGTAACATGTGGTCAAATATATACAAAATAAAAAAAAACATATGGTCTAAGTTATATTGCCTTAGAATTTATCATTATTGGGTCAAATCTATTCAAACTTAAACATTAGTTATATTGGTCTGATTCACACAACCATAAACTATAAAGGGAAAGAAACATAATACTCACTAGGTTAAAAACCTGTAAAGAGATAAATTCAAGTCTCTCTTCACTAGAATTGAACCTCACATCATCTATGAAAAGTGAGAAATCATAAAATAAAATTCATAAAAATTGGTAGGTAAAAAACCCATAGAGTGATACTTAAGAAAAATCCCAGTCCTTGCTCGCTATGCCTCCATTATAAAAATTTTAGAAAAAATATGGGTAATAAAATAAAGATGCATAAATATTATGGGAACCACCATGAAGTCCCACCAATATTCAAGATATGATCACTAAGACCTATCTTAGAAAAAAATAGGGGATTTTATTTCTATGAAATACTCACCCAAATCACCTCTTTGAGTAAAAAAATTAAATTCTCTTCTAAATGGATAATATCTAGTGTTTCGATGATGGTGTTTATGATAATACCATTATATAATCCATTCCCATGAAGAATCCATTAAGGATCAAGTGTTTGATTTTGTAATTGGGTTTACTTAACATTTTGGATAAGCTTAATGTGTTTTGGGGACTTATAAAATATTGGGCCATCAAGATACCAAAAAATAAGAGAGAGAGGGAGAGGAAGAAGATTTGAAAAAAAAACACATGGAATTTAAAAGATTTTGTTTATTGATGATTCAAAATGAGGAAAAAAATTCCCATAGTCTAGAGTCTCTCTCGTGATCTTGAAAATAGGGAGAGCACCTAGAAATACAAATCTTATGATAAAATGTTCTAAGAAGACCCTTAATATCTACCATCCTCTACCACAAAGTGGCTATGTATTGTCACAACTGATTTTTCATTGTGGTATCCACCTCTGTATCCTATCATAGTGCCTCCAATCTGGTGACAGTGTTAAGTATGACCTTCTCTTCCATGTCAATAATCTTTAACTGATCTACCACTATCTTATACATTGTATTTATCATGTAGCAGAAGTGGGAAAACTCTTGTTGATGCCAGCCTATTTCATCTCTCCCAACATTGAACAAGTCTCAGTGTGTTGTTATTTACATTAGAAACTTGGAGGATTCATTAAAGGCCTCATTTAAATGTTGTATGAATAGAAATTAGGTGCTTACAATTATAATATTAACTCATTGTACCTCTTATTATCCCTAATGGTGATATCCTCCTTCACCCTGGAATGGAGTGATCGATAACTGAAACCACCATACTTGAGGGATGTAAACATATAAAGTATGTGGACCAACCAATCCTTGAGCTCTTAAAAGGGTCCCTTTATGATCAAAATCCATATATCTCCCCACACCTATCTCTTGAGTTGTTGTGGAATTACTAAGTACTCCAAACAATGACCGAGGCCTGACCAATAATATATATGTTTTCCAAGACCATGTCACTAAGATACAGACTCATTATCAAATCCATTAGCAGGATTAAAGTAGAATAAGCTTATATCTCAGTTGTCTCTGGTGGGTGAGATCCCTAAGGAGAAGGATCAGATACCATTTAGATTTGAGGTGAAGTTGATGTAATTTAACACATAAATTTTTTTATTCAATAGATGTAAATAATGTTTCCAAATAATTAGTAATTATGATAACCATTGAAAATATACCTTTTTTAGATACAAAAATAGATTATTCCATAACATAGACTATGAATTAATGGGAGATAATAAGGTCTTTCTATGCCATGCTACTTATAGGAATACCTTACACTACTATAGTATGCTGAGGAAGTGTGCTAGGGACATCACCACCATGAAGAGCTTCAAGTTGGGATAAAAGGTCATAATAATATGATGTCAATTTGATGGTATATTCAATTTTAGAGGAACTAATTACCCTTTCTTAGTGATTTCTCCATCATAAAAATATCATTAGTATAATATTTACTAATATTAGAAACTTCTAAGAGCTACTCACCCATGTTGGATCAAAATACACGATGGCCAGTGTGACCACATTTGAAATTGGGTCCAACCATTCTTGGACCCTAACCATTTATGCCCCTCCTCAAACCTTTTCTAAATATTGAGGCACAAATAGAGGTATGAAAGGAGTGTTTTCTTCATCCATATATTTTTGTGACCTTTAAGGGACTCGATGAGAACCTATAAAACTAAATAGGTAAGCATAAGCTATTGGATCCATTAAAAAAAGAGTTTACCAATACAAAACCTACTAGTTGAATCAAGGTGAGGTTGTTTTTATAATACCTTTCTCTTTTCCTCTTCCTAATATTCTCATAGGGAAGGATTTTATAAGCAACCAATGATTATGGCACTGAAGGTGGCACCGATGGAAGAAAAATATGCATTGCTTCCCGATCAGAAACTAATGCCTCTATAAAATCCATCTAATGAGGAGAGAATTGATCATCAGCCTCTCGATCACCATTTGATCCGACCTCAACCACCACTCCCCCAAGATAATAAATAGGGGAGGAAATAGGTGACCAAATTTCTCTAGCCTCCTAAAATATACAAGATAAATATAAGTGGAGTTCTAATAATAATCAAAATGTATGTGAAAAATAATGGATTTTATTATCACATATTTGGTGAAGCTATACTGGTCTTCTTGGCCTGCACTAGCTACTAGTAGACTAGGAATTATCATTTGTGTTCTAGGGGAGTATAAGAGACCTGACTGTTAAGATAATGAATCATCATGGTGAGGTCTTAAAGGAATGCTTCAACCTCGATAGGCTTTTGTTTATAAGAAATTATTTCAGGGTAAGTGAAATTATAGAATCCCTCTATCTCTAACTCTACCTGAAAAAAATCCCACAAAGACTCAGTGACCGATGTATTCCTTCTCCAGTCGTCCCCTTGTTTTCATGTGATAAGAAACACTTCCTTGACCGGAGTAGGCACCCCACTGAAAAAAACCATTCTTACAGGAACTCCACCCACTATTATCATATATTTATATGAAAATATCAATGAGAGAGCTATATAAAAGAACTAGGTTTTATTTCGAGGAATCTATAAAGATTTGGGTCTGTTGGAAGATGGGTTTTAACAATCCCATGTCTTTTTTATTCCATCAAATCTCTCATGACCCTACCCTTAGCCACCACTAGATTTTTATGTCTCTCATAACTAATGCATCCTATTATCTATTTTGATATGACTGAATCTAGGTTTTAGTATAGTCCTTGGAGAGAACAAGACTCAAACTAGATAAAGGGAGGTTCAACTATATTTGGGTCTCTTCCTTAGAAATCATTAGGAAGACCTAGTGAACTACCATTGGGATCCTATTTGAGTAGATGTGAATAGGGGAATGAAATTTTTTCTAAATATATTGAAACTACCTCCTAAAGAGTCACGATTCATAACATTTATAGAAAATAATACCAGTGATTAGAGTAGAAAAGTAACCCTCATGGACTACTATCAGGTAAGCTCGGGTTTTAATGTTTCCCTTTCCATTGTCACCAATGGTGTAACTTGCGCTTCATATGAAATGAATATAAACTAACAGTGCTGATTCAACTTTCTCTTCATTTCTCAATTATTTAGTATAGTGGAATTAAAACCATTAATTCTTTGAAAGAATGTCTTGAACCGAGCACTGATAATGGATCGGGTGTTGATAATTTCATAACTGAACATGTGCACACCCATCCAACCCCACAACACTTAGAAGAGTCTTGAAATCCTATATGGGGCCTTCCCCTTATAAATGTGATGGAGTTATTGATATAAATTGGGCAATACAAGAATAGAAAAGCTGATGAACATACAACTTTCTATCTCTACCACAATCATAAAGGTGGACACCCTTACTCCACCATTTTCTTAAACTAGGCATAGGTACCTGACAAGATACATTTCCAAGAAGCCTTCTGGCTAGAAAATCCTATGGACCTAGGAGGAGAATGATAATACCCAGTCATTTAACTGGCCCTCTATAACCCCCAAAGAATAATAAAACTTTTCCCCATGAGATTCATGTGATTTTCTAGCCTTTATATTCTTGGGAAAAGGTTCTTGTTGGGTATCCTTGATGAATAACTCAACCCACTTTTTGAATGGGATGTCAACCCTTGGGTACAAGTCCTTCCTAAGGGTCTACTTGAATAGATTGATCAAAAAGTGATGGTCTGAGAAACCAATATATTATTTTATAAATATATCATCTTCAATTTAGTTATAAAATCCATTAAAGTATTCTTCACTCAAAAGGGACACCCCTAATCCATCCCAAAGATTCCACCTGATCGAATATCCTAGCTGGATGACCACCCAGACTTATGATTGGATATAGAATTCCCTATTATTTACCTTTATATATGGGTATCCAGTTCAGAATCATTCCAAAACCATTTTAAACCTATGTTAAGATACTTTAAAATATAACTGTTAGAGAGGTCCTGTAATTTCCATGTCAGGATTTTTATATCACCGAGAGGGGGAGGGGTGAATCAGTGATATCTTTTTCTTTTATGTTTCCTTAAATTTGAAACAAAATTAACCTCCTTTTAAATATTTATTTATTTTTGTAAAAAAATAAAGCACACATCTATAAGATCATAAGAATTTATAAGGTTCACTACTCTGTAAGAGTATCTACGTCCTTGGTATGGTTTGGAAACAATCCAATACCACATAATCTACTAGAAAAAAAATAATTTTATTTGGAATAAAATGATAAGGATATTACCTCATACTTGTGTACAACTATGTTCAATACAACAGTTTATGTGCTTTAAATAGAACTAAATGATGTAATACAATTTTGTGCTTCCTGATCAACTTTTACAAAACATAAGCTTTCAAAACAATTCTTCACTTTCTTACATAGGAGAAGGTAAGAAATTCTTGGACTTTGTAATGATACTCAGTCTGATTACCTAGTCCAATTCCCAAGTCTAATTTCCCAATATGAAAATATAAATTTTTCAGAATACCACTAAAACAAATAAGAATTTCTTTTACATTAGTCAAAAAATACCAATCCTATTGATTGGTCCAATTATGGAAACTGAATACAATCTTATCTCTTCTCATTTATTTCTTATTTCCGGCAATCTTATTCAAGAAAGAACAATATAGAAACTTATTCTTTCTAGAATTGAAGCGATTATCTCTATAATTTTACAAGAGATGCAAGTCACATAATACAAAAATTATTCTTCACCTTTTATAGACACACCAAAATGGTTTAAGTGGTATTCTGAAAAGTTTTTCTTGTAATACCAAATTTAAAAAATCTTCAATAATCCTTAAATATAGGATCTTTCTTTGAATTTTTTAGCACCTTTAATTTACCTTCATTTTTAGATCTCTCTTTTACTTATTCAATGCTTCATAATTCCTAACAAATATTTAGTATGAATCTAATTCCTGATTATGATTTCCCAATATGATTTATTGATTACGATAAAGGAATTTGGTCACTCCGATTTTCTTGACATACTTGCAAACAAATCAGAAATGAAGACATCTCATACTATTTCTCTACACTAATTGAAAAAGTAATATGCCCATTCTGATTTCCTCATTACGATGAAGCCAATAGATTATTAAATATGTTTCTCTATATCAATTGTGAAAAATTAAAAACATATGTCTCCCAATTACTATGCTTTATAACAAAGTAAAAAAAATTCTTGGAACTTCAAGAAAGCTTCCTATACCCCTTTGACAACACTTTAAAAAAATCTTCAAACAAGACTATTATTCTTCTTATTTTTTCTTAACCTACTTATTAGAGATACTAAAAACATTATTTATCACTAGACTCAATCAATAAACTTTTCTTATTCAATTTTCCCAACATCTCCCAAGAAGCTTCTTCATAAAAAAATTTCTTCTTATGATGTCATAAGGATACCAAAAAAATGTAATAACTAATCGGTGTCAGAGTAAATCTAGTTATCAGTGGCACACTGAGTCCGATGTACTAGTTCCATCAACTCTAACTTCAAAAACTTATTTTATTTTATGATTATGATACCAATTAACTATCAATAACCAATAATTTCTTTCTCTAAATATTTATATCTTTTAGATTATTGGTATGACTGAAAACCAACATCTTCATATTATCACATTTCTAATAATCCTTCCCAGCCTTTGTACCCTTTTATATCAGACGTTCTTACACTGATGTGATGAGGCTGAAAATATTCAGGTTCCAAAACTTTTTTCCTTCACAAAATCCTTCTTGTAATCATGACTTCCTTCATGAATTTAAAAATATTTAAGATCAACTTTATCATATTCTGAATTATAAGGGAATTTAATGTAATTTTCCATTCCTTCAGCAACATCTTCCTTTCCTACCAAACCTGAAAACAATTGGAAGCACTCCCCCTTTCCTTAATCAATATAGCATCACAAGTTTTACAACTTACATATGATTTTTGATAAATAAAAATAATAAAATCATCATAATATTTTCATCAAAGAAATGAAGACTTTGAAACAACACCTCAATAAAATATTTCTTTCATTATGGACCCAAGATAAGTCTGATGATTTTTTTCTTCCAAAAAAATCTTCCTATTACAATGGGATTTTTTAAGCTTTGTGTGTCCGATTTCTTGAATTTGATTGTCAGTATAATTTTAAAAATTTATAAAGTGAATTTATTTATTTATTTTTTAGACAAAAAAGACAAATCATTTGTAAACAAAACTTCTTCTAACTTCTAAAACCCTTATTCATCCAACTTAGTCCCAAAAATATCTCACTTTGGATTTTGTTGTCAACCAAGTTTCATAAATCACTGAACATTGTAACCTTAAGATATGGATTGCTTTTAAATAATTATAATACTATGTGAACTTACACATTATAGGAAATAAGAATTTTTTACAAAAAATAATCTCTATCCAAAATCAGGGACTCATGAAAACACTTCAACATCTTCAGCATTTCTTCACATATTTATTCTCTTACTTAACTTTTATGGTAAAAAATAGTTCTTTTCCACATATTCAAAATTCTTGTTAACAAAAGTTTTATTTTCCTATAACCACTCCAATAAACAGTTAAAATAGTTTACACACTTACATGCCGAATTCAAAACTCACCCACAACACCCCCTTTATGCATGCTTTCGTAAAGATAGATTTATAAAAATATTATCCCCTTTAAAAACACTATAAAAAGGTAATATGATATAGGGGACACAAAATCATACCTCAATCATTATGAAAATGAGTTTGGACACCCTTGTTCAACCACATTTTTTAAAATTTTTCTTTCTGTAATTTTTTTTTAAATGTTAGCAACTTGCTCTGATGTAGGAGCACACTCCAACTTCAACTCATTATTATCCACATTCTCTTTGATTAAATGATATTTGATATCAATATATTTTGAATGAAAATTTTGTACTAGATTACTTCTAAGGTTTATTTCACTTTGATTATCACAACCCAAGAGCAAGGGTAACTTCACTTCAATAAGTAAGTCTTCTAACTGAGTCTTCATCAACATATGTTGAGTATCAGCTTGAGTGGTAGCAACATACTCAGATATAGACATGCTAAGAGTTACTGAATTTTGTTTATTTGTATTCCAGACAACAAAAAAATTTCTTAGAAATAACACTTCACCTGATTTGGATCTTCTATCATCAAACTTTTTAGCTCAATTAGCATCTCAATACCCAAAAAAATCAATAATTTCTAAGATATCATACCCGATTTTGATCTTTTTGTGCATTTGATATATCTAAGAATTATTTTTCTAGCCAATATATGTGATTATATGGATCACTCTAAAATCATACACATAAGATAACAACATTAACAATGTTGGGTCTTGAGGTAGTCAAATATAAGGATCTTCTAATTAGCTTCCGAAACACTTTTTGATCAACTTATTTACCTTCTCCATCTTTAATGAACTTGGTTACCACTAAAATTGGTGTGGAAATAATTTTTGAATTATCCATTCCAAACTTTTTGATAATTTCCTTAGTATACTTTTCTTGAGAAAGAATAAAGTGTTTCTTAATTTGTAAAAATTGTAACCCAAGAAATTATTTCATTTACAACAACATGGACATTTCAAACAAAATTTTTAATTATTCAGAAAATATTTTATAAGTTCTTGCATCATTCCCCATAAAGATAATGTCATCAATATTAATAATTAAAATAAGGGAAAAATCATGACTTTACTTGATGTAAATATTTCTATCAACTCTTCCCTTCTCAAAATTCATCTTCCTTAAGCAAGTATCCAATTTGGAATACCATGCTCTCAAAGATTTTTTTATTCCATAAAAGGATTTATTTAGCTTACACACATAACTTTTCTCTTTATAAACAACAAAGACACATGGTTTTTCAATGTAAACTTCCTCATCAAGATACCCATTTATAAATGAGGACTTCACATCTATTTTAAAAATTTTGTGACTCTGTTGTGCAGTAATATCAAGAAATATTCTGATTATTTCTAACCTTGCCACCATAGAAAAAGTTTCATCAAAGTAAATTACTTCTTTCTTTTATTAACCTTTTCACACTAATATGATTTTTTTATCACTTCTCTATCTTCATTCATCTTGTTCCTAAAAAATAATTTTGTTCCAATAAAATTATTTTATTTGGATTTGGTATGAGTTCTCAAGTATTATTATTTTCTATCTGATCCATCTACACATTCATATCCTGAACCCATTATTGATTCTCAAAAGCTTCATTCACTTCTTTCGGTTCCACTTTTTAATACAGGGAATTATGTGTAGTAATTTTTGAAGTTATTCTTGCTTGAACCTTCTAACATGGACCACTAATAATGCTTTGATATTCTACTTTATTCCTTATATTGGGATGATATTTTCTAATCTCTTCCTCATCACATGAAATATTTGAGTCTGATTCTACTTCTTGAGTAGGATTACCATTATTAGTATCCTTATCTGAATTGTTAAAAATATATATTTTTCATTCTACTCAACCTCCTTATCAACAAAAGTTTGTTTATCCTCCTTAGTATTTTCAATAACTTTCACATCAATCGAATTAACTATTCTTCATATTTCTTTATTGAAACATATGTATCCTCTTCCTTCTAAATCATAACCAATAAAAATTCAATCTTCACCACTCCTCTTAAACATTCCAAGGTTTCTACTTTTCTTTTTTATGATGTATGGACTCCCAAAAAATCTTAAGTGCTTCAAACTTGGAGTTTTGTCATAAAACATTTCATATGGAGTCATATATGAACTTGGTATTTAGAAACATTAGATTTGAATATACACAAAAATACTCATTTCTTTCCTCCAAAAGTAATGAGAGAGACCATGTTGAAGTAACACATTTTTCCCCATTTCAACTAGACTTCTATTCATCTTTTCAGAAAACCCATTTTGTTTTGAAGTGTATAGTAAAATGAATGCATTCTGAATATCATGCTTCTCAAGATAAATTTTAAATTATTCATTTTTATACTCACCATCATTATCAGTTCTCAAATTCTTTATAGAATACCCACATTCCTTCTCAGATTTCCTACTTAAACGTTTAAACATTTTTAGAGAATATGACTTATGTTTCATATACATAACACAATTAATGTGAGTAAAGTCATCAATGAAATTAATGAAGTAATTATCTCTATTAGTTTATTTTTTTCTCATTGGACAATAAATATCGGAATGGATAAGGTCTAGGGGTCATTTTGAATAGATCTCAACTTTCCTATGCATTGAGTTTGTAATTTTTCCCTTTTGACAAATAGTGAAACACCAATCTATACTTCTTGACATATCATAAATGTCACAAACATTGTCTTACTTTGATAAATTTCCCTTATTTCATTGAAACATGTGTATTATCCTTTTATTACATAACTGATTCTCTTCTACTATTCCCAGATATCAAGAGTTTTTTATTTCACCAACTCGGAACAAGTTCCCTTTTATACTTTGGCCACATGAAACTATCCTTGAATCTTCCTCACTTCTCAAAAAAAAATCCAACTTTTCTGAAAATGGATTTTTTTATTCATCAAAAAGTTGTAAAACACTTAGAAAGTTGTTTTTCATCCCATCAACAAAAAAAACTTTCTTAGATTTCAACTTTTCTTTCCCAAAGATGGTTGATCCATCACCTTTGATTCTTAGAGATTCATCATTGCTAAATGTCACCATTCCTTCTTTGAAGTATTTCACATTATTCAAAAACTATAAATCTCATATAATATGATAAGAACACCCACTATCAAGAATAAAAGTTCATTATCCTTTTTTAGCTTTCAGAGAAGTTTCTATAACAATATCCTTTTCTTTACATTTATCTTTCTTCATCTCGGATTCTTAGAATTAAGAAGATTTTTTGTGTTGGTAAGAAAACAAGACATCATTTTGTAAGGTGTAAAGGTTGTTCAAATATTTCATAAATATTTTCAAATTTTACTCCAACCTTCTCAGGTTTCTTAAAAAGAACAATCCCAGATTTCATCATAACATCTTTATCATAATTCTTACTTTGAGGGGATTAACTCCCTCTCAAAATATTCCTTATATAACTTTTGGAATAGTTTTAATATTGTTGAATAAAGAAACAAAATATTTTTCATATGTATTAATCCACCACAATACTAGCAGTATTTTTAGAAAGAATATTTTCTTCTAAAACTTTCATACTGACTGGAGTTGTGAACATGCTTCTGAGTAACCTTCATTTTGTTCTTGAAAGAACTTTGTTCACCACCAAATTTTCTATTCTCTAACAGAATCTTATTTTTATGCTCAGTTTTCCTTTTATCCTTATTAGAACTAGAAGTAATATATTTTTTTTGGACTCAAAATGTTTATAAACTTTTTACTTCTCAATTTTTCTGGTCTTGGCCACATATATCACTTTCATAGATTTATTCTTCAAAAAAATTTCCATATTTATTCTTCTTACGAACAACTTCATCTTTCTTCTCAACCTCTGAAGGTAAATTTTTATCCTTCTTAGGATTAACCTTTAAATAAATTTCACTAACTTCAGAGATAGAGTTTTTGAAACTTATATCACTTTATTTAGATTTATAAATTTTTTGTTGGATAAACTCCAAATCTTCTTCTTTTAAATCAACTTCACTTCCAAATGTTCATTATGATTGTTTTATTTCTAAATATATTTATTCAAATCATCAATATCTTCCCTCATCTTGAATTTATCATCAAGAAAACCTTATTTATTTTTTGACTAATAATTTTAAATTTTTAGCTTCCTAATTTATTTTTCAAGCCTCCAAATCTTCCCCAAATATTCCTTCAAATCTTATTTATGATGAAATTATAATTGGGATTGTCCTTATTCCGAAAATTTTCTTCAAAATTCTTCATTATTCGCTATTACAATAAAAATATTCTCACCATCATGCTCAATATATTTTTTAGATTCAGATTCAATATCTCCTTCTCCACCATCTTTAGATAAGGGACTTCTCCTTTTATATTTGTAGAAATTTTTATCTATCCCTCTAGAAAAAGATTTACACTTATCACCTTATTTCTTACACGACCTCCTTGGTGTTATTTCTTATTCATCATTATCCTCTTCTTTCTTTCTTTGAGGACAGTTATCCAAAAATTTCCCAATGGATCCACATTCAAAACACTTTAAGGGATTTTTTTCCTTTGTATTTACCCATACCTCTTCTCACATTTTTAGAAAACAAGGATAAAATTTCATTAAGATTTTTATATACCTCATTTTCAGAGTCAGAGTCAGCCACATAATCTTCCTCAAGAACCTTCTTAAAATATTATTTCTTGGAAAATTTTAAAGAAATTTCTCTATCATATATTTTTTTTCTCTTTATATATTTCTCCATTGTCATCTCATATGTGATGAGAGTACTATGAAAATCATCCAAAGATAATGTTTCTGGATCTCTATCTTCCAATGAGGAGACTCTTCCATCAAACTTTTTGGGAAGAATTATTAATATATTTTAAACAAATATAGAATCCTATAACTTTTCACCATGACATCTGATAGTGTTAACATTGTAATTCACCTAGGTAAATAATTACCTAATAGATTCATACTCACTTGTTTTCATATCTTTATACTTTAGCCTCCAGATTTTTAGTTTTTATTTATTCACATTTTTATTGAATTAATAAATATTTTTCAACTTATCCTAAATACCTTTGGTGGTCCCAACACCCTTCCCTCTTAAAATCTCACTTTTATAAAGTGATGATAGTAAATCATTTTTATATCTTCCATCATTCTCAATATTCTTCTTATCAATAGGTGTAAGAGGAACCTTATCATCAAAAGGAGAAAATACATTTGTTGTATCTTCAAGAACAATATACCCAAGAGATATAAGATAAGGAATTATTATATATTTATAGATATGATTGTTTTTTTAATGAATATTAGAATCCCTTTACTGTTCACAAAATTCAGATTCTATATTACAAATTTTATTCAAAACTTTAGAAAAAAGTAAATGAAGGGAACCTTACCACTAATACCACTTGTAATTTCATAATCATGATTGTTGTATCACTGAGAGGGGGAGGGGTGAATAAAATATAGATTTTTATTTTATGTTTATTTACTTTTGAAACAAACTTATCCTCCTGTAAAATATTTGTTTCTTTTTTAAAAACAAATCAAAAACATATCCATAAGAATTAAATAATTTAAATGGTTCACTACTTAGTAAGAGTAGTTACGTCCTTAGTATGGTTTGAAAATAGTCCAATACCACACAATCCACTAGAAAAAAATCCTTTTGTGTGAAATATATTGAGTATTATATTCCCTTAAACTCATGTAGTGTTATATTCAATAAAATAGTGCATATTATTTAAATAGAATGAAATGATGTAATAAAATTTTGTGCTTTCTGATCAAATTTTACAAAACATAAGCTTTTAAAACAATTATTCACTTTCTTAACCAAGAGTAGTTAACAACTTCCTAGAATTCATAATGAAACTCAGTTCTTTTTCCCAGACCGATTCCCAAGTATGATTTCTCAATACAGAAATATAATTTTTTCAGAATTCTATTGAAACAAATCAAAACTTCTTCTACCTTAGTTTATAAATCCTAATCTGATTGACCGTTCTTATTCCGAAAAATTAATATGATCTTATATCTTCTTCTTTATTAATTCTAATTGAAAAGATTATTCAATAAAATACAATTTAAAAACTTATTATTTCTAGAATTGTGGATATTATATCTCCTATTTTATGAGAGTTGAAAGTCATAGAATACAAAATTATTATCCTCCTTTTATAGAAATGTCAAAATGGTTTAAGTGGGGTTATTAAAAGGTTTTACCAATTTTCAAAATTTCTTGAATCTTCAATATTCCTTAAATATAGAATATTTCTTTGACTTGTTTAGCACTTTTAATTTCCCTTTAATTTTAGATCTCTTTTTGAAGTATTCAATGCTTCAAAATTACTAACAAATCACTAGTCTAAATACAATTTCTAAATACGCTATCCCAATAAAATTTATTAATTATAGTAGAGGAATTTGGACACTCTGATTTTATTATCAAACTTGAAAACAAATTAGAATAGAAGAAATATCTTACTGTTACTCTGCACTAATTGAAAAGCTACTTTGTGCATTCTAATTTCCTCATTATGATGAGGACAATAGTTTTTTCAATATGTTTCTTTGTATCAATTATGAAAAATGTAAAACATATGTCCTCCCATTACTATGATCCATAATAAAGGCAAAACAATTCTTGTAACATCTAGCAAGATTCCTATCCCCCTTTGGCAACACTTTCAAAAAGTATTCAAACAAGTCTCTTCTTCTTATTCTTTTCTCCTAACCCACTTGTTAGATATATTAAAAACTTTCTTTATCACTTAACTCAATCAAAAAACTTTTAGTATTTAGTTTTTCCAACATCTCCCAACATAATTATTCATAAAAAAATTTCTTCTTATGATGTCATAAGGACACCAAAAAATGTAATTACTTATCAATGTCAAAGTAACTCTGATTATCAATGGAACACTGAGTCTGATGTACCAGTTCTAGAACCTTAATCTTCTAAAAATTCTTTTATTTTTTTATTATGATACCAATGAACTATACATAACTAATAAATTGTTTCTACAAATATTTATATCTTTTATATTATTGTTCTGACTAGAAACCAACATCTTCATATTTTCACATTTTAAAAAATCCTCCATATCCCTCATACACTTCTACATCATATGTTCTTATACCGATGTAATGAGATAAAAAAATGTTAAGATTATATAACTTCCTTCTTTCATAGACTACTTCTTGCATCCATGAATTCCTTTATGAATTTGAAAACATTGAAGACCAGCTTTAGCATCATTTAACTTATAATGGAATGTATTGTAACATACCATTAATTTAACAACATCTTCCTTTTCTACCAAAAATGAATGTAATTGGCAGCACTCACCCTTTCCTTCATCAATATAGAATCATAAGTTTTACAACTTACTTATTATTTATGATAAATAAAAAATATCAAAGAATCATTAGATTTTTATTGGATCTAGGAAGACTCGAAAGAATCACCTCAATATGATCTTCCTTTCGTTCTGGACCCAAGATGATTCAGATGAACCTTTTATTATAGATAAAATATTCCCATTCTAATGGAATTTTTTTAAGTTCTGTGAGTCTTATTTCCTCAATATGATTGTCAGTCCAATTGTCAAATTTTACAAAGTTAATTTATTTCATTTTTTTAAAAAAAAGACAACTCATTTAAAAAAAACTTCTTCTAACTTCCAAAAACCTTCTCCAACCAAATTGGTCCCAATAGGTCTTATTTTGGAATGAAGTAACCCACATATATAACATTCACTTTGAATGTGTTATGAGTATTGATAATAAAATATGGAGGCACAATACCTTCTTGAGGTTATGATATTAGAGTATCATATTGAAGGATGAACCCATATAGAGGAAAATAGTAAGAAAATGGGTAATCCAATAGATTTTACCCATCAAGCTCATAAGATATTTGTGATTAAATTGAAAAACCTTACACTGGTCAGCTTCTATACTATTAATGATAAAATTTTAGATATCCATGACCTCTTAAATATTATTTATTGAGGGAATATATAATATAAAATGGGAAATATTCAAATTAAGTAAGAGTCGTGAGGGATTTCTAATCAATAAGAAATTTAATAAAATAATGGGGCACAAGACTAGTCAAATATTATGAGAAGAAAATAACTTATTCGAAGTCATAAAATCATGAAACCATAATAGGGACACATTACAACATGATCCTTAATGATTCACATAATCATATGTAAACAATTAGTCATGATATCACTTAAAATTCTTGGGTATCATTACCCCATGGTTCGAGTGAGTTACCATTTATTAGTTATGCAATGAGATTATTCAATTAGTTCACATGACAAGGATTACACGATGGGGTAATGCGAATAATTACCGCGACATGACTTATGTGAAGCAATCACATGATGGAACCAAATCGAATCATGCTACAATTTTTTAGAGTTTTAAGTAGGTGTAATGATAGTCTCTCATCCTCTTATTTATATAGAAATTTAAATAATGCAAAGAGTAACTTGGAAGAAAAAAATACATATCAAAGCCTAAGGAAATCAGGTGAGAATTCACTTCCTTATAAACAAGTCCTCTCTTCTTCTTACAGATTATATTTTTGAAAGGGGGATTTTTTAATTCCTACCAGAAAAATATTTGAAAGATGAAGTGGTGAAAATACCCAAAATATAAGTTTTATTTTGTTTTAAATTAATTTATAAAATAAAATTTATGCCTAGGTCACATTATCACTTGATGTCCATGAGATCAAGTTATGAAATTGTGTAACCCTCAAATATTAATGAGATTATCTAAGGAAAATTAAAATAGGAAGTATGTGATGTATCATTCTCTAGGTTTCTTTTCTTCATGTGATTCCCTAGAGATATGTGATAACCTAATTCTAAAGGCTTCATGTGACTGAGGCTATCCGTGGTGGGAGAATATCATATCCACTATTCTCTATGTGACAACCCTAGGATATATGTAAGCTCCTAACCCCAAATAGATCATGTAACCAACTTTAATGATGATGTACATGAAAACCCCCTTTTTAGATTTCTATTTTTTATTAAATTCACTAGAGGACAACATCAGTGTCATGAGTCCTCATCATGTGATTCCCATGAGCTCATGCTAACTTACATGGGAATATTCCATCACCTCATGCTTGTGTATTTGGATCACATTCCTTAAAAAAAGTGTATATATAGGGGGAATGAAATATATAAAAACCCACCTTGAAAATATTTAACAAATGGAGGCACACATTCAATTAAAGGAGAGATAAGGAGAGTTATGTGATTTTGAAAACTTTTTTTTTGAAAATTAGGTAAGTGATTTTTGAGGATATGAAACCAGAAATAGGGTTACTATTTTATAATTACATAGACCATTTATACGAGTCCTAAAGAGATAATAATTTTAAGAAGTACCAATTTCATGATGACCCCTTGGTCACCTAATCATGTGATAACATCTTTATCATGCAATCATTCCGTGAGATTTCCAAACCCAACACCAGTTATGCATTCACATGACCCTCATGACTTAGTGAACTTACAAATCCCCCTCACCTTTACATGATTTTTGGAACCACTTACCTTCATGAGATTTCATGACCCCAATTCCTTTATGCGATGGCATGTCCCTACACCCTTTACATGATCACATGACCCCATGACCTTTAATGATCTCACAAATCCCAAAAATTGAAACTTGAACTCTATAAGTCTACATTTTCTTCTTCACCCATAAGGTTATATCCTTTAATACAATCCACAAAATTTTCTAATTCAAAGGGAAATATTCCACATGAGTCCCATTCCGTTCCCACTAGTAGACTATGAACATATGAACTATTCCTATTATAAACAAGATACGTAGGATTCCTTTTCAAGGCCTGAGATCCATATCCAATATATTTTCATACCCTATCTTTATATGTGGACATATTTCACATAAAACCATAACTACTTCATGACATTATAAACCTGTATATATTACACATTACAATATTCCTTGTGAAAGATCATACCTTTAGAGAAATATCCACTGTGGGACTCATAACCATAGTCCTCTAAGGTAAAACTCATAGTCTAATTACCATTAAAATCCAATATAATACTCATATGTAATATGTATTATCTTATTTAATATCTCTTTAATCATATCAAGAATGACTCACATAGGCTTAGAGTTATTCAATGTTCACTCTATTAGCTTGATGTAGATGCCTCTATTACATGCCTCCTCTTTAGGTGTAAGCCTTGAGTACATCTTTATTTCCTTAAAAGGACTATACTCCCAATGAAACATCTTAGGGTTGCCTCATATGAAAAATCCCTACTTAGTCTTCAATCATTTCACCTTTTATGAGATATATGAATAAATGTCTTTTGGTTTAAAACTACATGGGATATGATAACCTTTTTCATTGGATATGTAGGATGCCTAGTTAAGGATCTAACCTCCCAAATATTATATACAAATGTCCCCACATATTTTCTAATCACGTGATGTTAAAATTAATGTCAAAATCATAGTTGTATGATATTAAACTTCACAATAACATCATAGTCACATGATGTTAAACTGCACGACAATGTTCTTACCTCATGACTTTAAACTAAATGGTATGGTCCTTTCATATGACTTTAAAATGTCTTATTTTAACTATGTGAGATTTGATTACCATCCCATCAAGATACATAATATTCCTCCTTTAGGTTTAAACCCAACACCATAAATCTCATCTCCCTAGTCTATATCCCTCATGAGATCATTTACATCCCACCTCACCTAGATATACTATCATGAGTCTAGATATCATGTATATTGGGGCCATGTTCCCTATATACCATACTCATTGGTAAATATCACTCATGAGTTCATTCAATCGTTCACTCAACTGGATATACTCCTAGTGCATGAAATCATTTTTTAAATTTTCATAAAACCAATTTTAGGGCTAGAGTAAGAACCCATACATCATCAAATCACACATAATTCAGTGGGAAAAATCAAAATTCAAAATCCAACAAAAATTAAAAATCCAAGTCACTTGAAGATCACATCAATAAAATCACCGAAAATCCCTTGAGCAACCCAAGGATCCCTACATCAAGGTGAGCCTTGTTGTGTCCACACATCATCTTTCACTCAACTGGCTACACTCTTATGAGTCTGGATGTCATGTCCATTATGTACATATTCCATATGGATCATCCTCATTGGGATATATCTCTCATGAGACCATTCATGTCTTTCCCTCACCTGGCTATAATCTTATGAGTTTAGATGACCTTCTTGTTAAGGATATACTCCCATGATCTTAAATGTTCAACCTAAGGCAATACTACATACAAACCATCTTCTATCAACTATTTTCCTGATAGAATCATGCCCCTAACCATATGGATATATTCTTTATGGGTCCTGTCATATAATCCTTATTGAGCCATATTCCTGAAAAGACCTAATTCCATAGGTCCATACTCCTTGTGAAACCAACCCATCATCATTGGGCCACATTCCCTATGAGTTCAACCAAAAAGGGCCACTTATTCATAATCCCCACACAAACTACTTATAGGCATCTTTCACATAGTCTCCCTTACCGTATAGTATTAAAAATGAATATATCATTCCTCTATACATAAAATTAAAAGGTATGATGTTTCCAATTTAGTGTAACTCAACTACATGAGTTTTTATTAATTTAATAAGGATACATAGGAATACCCTCTCATGGGCCATATCTTGACACCATAAACACCAATTACCTTCCTAGATGGTAAAAAATGATAGAGACCCCAATTGAATGGCATTAAAATACATCAATACCCTAACCATAATTACTAAGTAATGATGGGTTTCAAGATAGAGAACCTATGATACATACCTAAGGTTTCATCGATGGATAACCTTTGATATATACAAATGACCACATCGATGGAATACCTATGATATATACATATACTCACATTTTCGTAAGTCAACAAAAAGTTAAAAATATTAGTGTAACCTTTCCTATATTAGGGTTGATAAATATTAATAAACATGAATTAAATAAATAAGAGAGTCCCGAAGTATGAAAAAATTTCACCCAACAGGGTGTGATGAGCTCAACCTACCATCCTCTTGACTAATGTGAGGTATTAAGCATCATTGGAAAAGAACAATAATAACTATATAATGTTATAAAGTAGGACCATATCATGTTATAGATGTTATAACTCTTGGGTGTTTTTGATTTCATGAATAAACCCTATTAGAAACCATTTGGGATAGGAGTAGTGAATTGACATGAGGATAGTGCGGTCATGCTTATCCCCTCACAAAACCAAACATTGAGCCTCCCCATCCCATATAAAAAAGTGAAAAGCCCATTAATTTATAAATTATTTTCATCAATTATAAATAATTTAATTTGGTAAATCATATACATGAATTTTATTTGTAAAACATCATTCAATTGTTATATTATTTTTCTTGTTATCAAGCCTCCAATTCCATTGAAAGCCCATTGTGAATTAACAATCCTTGTATCTTGAATATACATTCCAATAACATTTCATTCATAATATCCTTAATGAATTGCATGAAATAACCGACACCCTCTTTATAATGATTCATCCTTGAATATATAAATTCAAAAGGATAATGTTCAAAAATCTTAAAGGTAATAATCAAATTTTCATACAGAACAAGTAATTGAATATTATATTTAATTTCATTTATTTTTTTTATTCAGCATCAAATAACCCATATATATATGGTTGAAGTTTGAATTTATATTTATATAATAATCTCCTATCCCTTATGTTTACCTATACCCACTCTTAGATCCAAACCACCATTTTTTATAACCCTTGTTGGTATGTTTATAAATTTTTTCATTCTTATACTCAATATTGGCCTTCAATTTTAAATGAAATTCTTAAAAAAGGTTATCATTATTTACACCATAAATATTATAAAATATATAATAGTAAATGAATAATATCTAAGGGAGTTAATGATTTAAATCTATAATAAATTTCAAACAGGGTATAATTAGTGATAGAATATAACATCCTATTATAACAAGACTAAATAGAAGGTAAATAATATTATTATCACTTAAATTTTTTCCTAATAACAACATAAAATAATTTTTAATTATAACATTAATTAAATTAAATTTTCCATCATTTAGATGATAAAAAATAGTGGAAAACCAAATTTTAGTACCCAAAATGTTCCATAATTTCCTTCTAAAATAACAAATAAATTTAACATCCTATCACTCACAGTGGTATTGGGTAACTTTGTGAAACTAAAAATTTCTCTATAAAACAAGTGTTATGAATGGAATAATTAGTTTTAGAATAATAAATAAAATAATATATTTTTATAAAACAATTAGCAACCACACATATTCTATACTTCCCATATTAAAACATCAATATTACTTGAAAATAATCTTTTAAAATGTCAACCCAAGGATGAGAGGTAACATGATAAGTAGTGTGTAATCCATAGAGATGAAATTTATAATTAAAATTTTTATAATAAGAAAAACTTGTAAAAATAAAAATTAATTATCTATATATATAATTCAAATATTAAAGAACCAAAATAGATTAATGAATTCTTAGTTGTATTTTTTATTAATTTGATTGTATAAAGGAAATTAAATGTGTGCTATATTGGGGGATAAGGTAAGAGGCCACTGAATATGAGTAAGTTTCTTCAATCATGAATGAATGGAAAAAGGAGTATGATTGATACCTTCATGAATGAATAGAAAAGGATATGAAGACGAGGTTACTACTTGGAATTCTCTTGTAAGAAGTTTCAAAATAAGAAAATGTACATTTGATGATTATAGATATGATTTGTAATGAATCCATGTCAAGTCATGTTGGAGGATTTATGCACTAAATAAAATAATTTTATGGAGTTATAAGGGATGGATACAAAATTTACTACTGTATAGGATACTAGGTTGTTATTAAAGAAAGAAAAACTGGCTGGAAGTTGGAGAATCCATTCAAGGATTTTCTAGAAAAAAGTTTATTATATACAATTAGGAATATAATTTGGATGATGTTTTGGTGTGATTGAAATTGGATTAAAAAATTAGAGTCATTTATGTGTTTATTTTAAGGAGCCTGAGAATTTCAAGTGGGATAAAATTGGAAAAGTATTCTTTGTATAAGAGTCATTTTAAAGTCTCAGAGTGAATATATAGAAAATTTATAAAGTCATGTTGTATATGTATGTTTCATTTCTAGACTGAGTGTAGATATATTTATGGAATTAATGATATATGTAATAGTCCTTATTATTGTGCATAAGAGTAACCTTTTATACACCCTTTAGTGTTTATCTTTGTATATAGAAATATGGAAAGTTCATTTTATACACATGAGTCATTTACCTTAAACATAAGAGTCATTATGACTTTGAAAAATAAAATTTAAAAATGGTTAGTGATATATAATAGTCATCTAGATTTATTATTTAATATTTAATAGTTATTAGTTTACAAAAATATAGATAGGGAAGGAGCGCACTGAGTTGAAAAACAGTCATTCAGAACTCATAGAAGAGTCATTTTTCAGCAAATGCCTGAGTTCACTGAGGAATGTAAGAGTAAACTAGATGCTACATAATATTAATTTGAAGAATATTTCATAATTCATAAGATTAAATTACATAGAAATAATTTATTCAAAGGAAATTATTCTGTATGTAATATATAGGAGTCAGTTACATAAAGGAATTTGAGAAATTTCCAAAATTAGGAATTCTGAAGAAAATTAACAAGACAATGCAAGAAATGATTTTCATTGATTAATAAATAATAATGAAATTTTTATTTAAACTAATAACTAAGTAAGTAATATTTATTTAGTGGATATGATGATCATGTCATGAGGCTATGATAAAGTGAATAGGAAGTTGAGATTGGTTCAATATTTTGAGAGTTGGTTATGCTAGGGAAAATGTGCCTTATCATGATGATTGATTGAGGAAGATTTGTGAAGATTGAATCATGATTTAATATATTCTTATATGAAGTGTTAATTTTTTTAAAATATTATATATTGACATGAAGGATTATAGTATTCAAAAAATTTCTAGATAATAATAGGCGGTAATATTTATGGATTTTGTGAGAGTTTTAAAAAGAGTCATAAAGAGATATTATGTGAAGATATAATATTGATTTTTTATCTTTTTAAAATACCAAAAATATAGGAGAGTTAAAGTATAAAATATTATGTAGAATCTATGAAACACCACAATATTTTAGTTTCCTTTAAATGAATAAAATGTTTGATATCATGCACCACACACAACCTTGAGCTTAATTAAATCATGAAATAATATTATTTAAATATAAATTTTTTAACCTAGACATTGGGTTGAAGAGTATGAATAGGAATAACTGAATTAAGTAATATATATAGAAAGTATTTACTCAATTCAAATAAATAAATGAATAAAAAAAATTACATTCATTTAACTATTTTTATTAGGAAAAGTATTCAAAAAAATTAATTTTAGGGAATAAGAATACATTCTTCATTAGAAATATTTTTAGGTGTTTTATGTGAGAATAATTAGAAATATTTTATGCCATTTTTTAATTTTTATTAAAAAATTAACATCATTTTTAAAATTATCAAGCCAAAATTATTTTATGATGAATTTTTGAGATTTTTGAAAATTATTGATTTTTGAGTGAATAGTGAAAAATATCGATTTTACAAATACTCTCAATTTTATGACATTATAATGATAAAGAATAACTTTAAAGTTTATGATTTTTTAATATAACTAATATATATATTTATGATTTAATATAATGAATATAAAAATATAACGTTGAACTTAAAAATCTATTCTACTAGACTATTTAGTGTTTCTAGATTATATCACTTGTGTCTATTACCAATGTATTAAACCATTTTCTATAGGATACTAGTTCAGGTTATTTATAATTGGTATCATAGAAAGTTTAGTAGAAAACTTGGAAACTTGATTTTTAAAAACAAAGATTAGGGAACATAACACATTTTTTTATCTTTGAGGATAAGTCTAAGTATTGGATAACATCCTAATGTATTGGTAAGGTATAGATTCTTTGGTTTTCCTAGAAATAAATCAATTTATGGATAATATAAGTAGGTGTGGTTTTATAACAGATGCATATAGGGGTAAAGAACTCGAAAAGATTTGGTCGAGTATATATCGACAATCATTTAGGTGAACAGTGAGTGTTCCCTTACCACACACCTATATTGACACTCCTAAGGGATATGTTAGGGTTAATTCACATTTTCTTTACAAACCATTATGATGGATTTGAATAGATTATGATCATGAATGACCTAGGTTAACATATGGTGTTAAATATTAAAAAAATGATTTCATGGTTTATAAATCCTATGAAATATTTTCATGATTATATAATTGATCACTCTGATTAATGATGCTTGATGGTAATGCTAAACATTTTGGTTTTAAAAAAGGATTAAAGATATAATAATAAATTTGTGGTGGTGATAAGAATGATAAATTATTGAAGTATCTTATTTAGTATTATTCACATGAGTTTCTTTATATCATGAAAAAAATCAAGGGATATTCATTCATAACCTCGACAATTAGATGTTGAGTTAGTAGAGAAAAATATTAATGGAAGGATGATCACAACACAATTCAGTATATCCTCTCTGATATAAGTCTGTAGGAATATTCTTCCTATGAATATTATTATTCTTCCTCTAGTTGAATTTTATTTAATTTTGGGTATGGATGGTATCTCTCAGTATACAAACAAAATCAATTGTCTAATAGGGTAAGTTAATTTCAATATTCAAAATCAAATGCCAATCATTTATCAATATGAGTATTAACCTAAATTTGCATTGTAAATTACTTCCATCATATGGGTTTTTCTACATATTCATAGGGGATATTTATCTCAAATTGTTTGAGAAAAACTAAATATTCAAAATGTGCCTATTATTTGGGAATATATTGATGTATTTATTGATGAATTTCCTATTTTTCCTTTGAATAATGAATATTAGTTTTCAGTAGAACTCATACCTAGAACTTCACTTATTTCAATGAATCTTTATAGAATGGAACTGATTGAGTTTTAATAATTGAAGAAGAAACTTCAATATAAACTAGATAATGGATTCATTTGTCTTGGAGCTTCTCTCTGGGGTGTGGCGGTTTTTTAAGAAGAAATTTGGGTCAATGGTTCTTTTCATTGATTATTGGGAACTTAGAAAGATCAATATTAAGTAAAATTTTCCTCTACCTCATATCAATGTTATGTTTTCAAAATTTTTATTAGATATATATTTTTGTGAGATTGATCTTGAATATGGATATCATCAGATAATGAAAAAGAATGATAATATAACTAATATTTCCTTCTATATGAGGAAAGGTCATTATGAATTTATAGTAATTCAATTTGGACTAATCAATGATCCTTTTATCATTATCAATTTAATTAATAGAGTCTTTAGATATTTACTTGTTTAGTTTGTGTAAATATTTATTGATGATATTATTTTTATATTTGAATATAAAAGAATAGCATGAAGAACATTATAGAATTGTATTGAAGAACTTAAGAAATGAAGATTTGTATGAAAAATTTACCATGTCTAAATTTTGGCTTCAAAAAGTTTCATTCTTGGGTCATATAATCTCAAGTGGGTGTATATCAATAGATCCTTCAAAGAAATTTTTTTTTTAGAAATTTCCTAAATTAATATTGGTAACCAAAATCCATAGTTTTCTTGGGTATGTTAGATTCTACCAATACTTTGTGAGTTATTTATCATGACTGTCTAATCCACTCACCAAGTTGACTTTGACATGGGCTATTTTTTTTGAAAAAATAAATGTTAATTGAATTTCAATGAACTAAATAGATGTTTGGTCAGCAAAACTATACTTATACTAATTTATAGTAGAGAAGGGTTTTTAATCCATAGTGATGCATCAAAGAAGGGTATGAGATGTTTCCTCCTACATAATGACATGGTAATATCATATGCCTCTCTCTAATTAAAAATTTTGTAATTTTTTTCCAGACCATGATTTGGACTTGGAAGTGGTAATTAATTAATTAATGATATAGTGGAATAATTTTTATAGTGAATGTTTTTATAAATAATGATCATAAAATATTAAAGTATATTTTAAAACATAAAGACTCAAATATGTTCCTAATAAGATGAATCTATTTGATAAAAGATTACAATTTCTCAACACATTACCACCCCAGGAAGGTGAATGAGGTAGCTGATGCCCTGAGTTAAAAAGACCAAGCTAGTTTGTCCATGATAATGATTTAAATAGGTATAATATTTATGGATTTTAAAAAATATATCTTCAAATCACAATGAAAGGGAAAATATATTTTCTTTATCAGATGAATGTTCAACTGTGCATCTATGATAGGATTAAGAAGGTATAGAAAGGAGATGTGGAATTAAAGAAGAAGGTGAGGTGTGTTTATGAATTCATCTATGATCATGTTGAATGTTAAGGTTTTATAATTGAGTATGCATATCATCAATAATGAAGGGTAACATATGTCGTTGGGAAGCTAGGACGTCGCCTGACCATGCCCTAGGTAGCGATGGATTTTGCACTAGCCCTTCCCCCCTTGGTGGGGGAGGGTCCCCCGTTGCCTCATGATGGAGAACAATGGACACCCTTCATCCCATTCTCCAACCATGAATTCCTACCTTCATTACATTCGATTACCCTTTTCCTTAAGGTTCTTGAATGTTTTGAAGTTAGCCCACAAGTTTTGATTTCAACATCAGAATTCACAAATGAAACCTCACTGATGAATCTAAATTTAATTGAGTGCTTCAAAAACCATCATCTAGTGGTGGATTCCTTCAATCGGTGGATCTTCAAAGCATGGGGTTTGTAGGAGAGGTAAACAATTGGGATTCTTTATTCTAGGAACATCATGATTCGATTTTCATCCGAGGAGGATCTGATTATCGCTTGGTCGAGTGCACCTTGAATCTGTGGAGGAGCTCATTTTATCATGTTAAATTGGTCCAATGATTTCCATATGAAGAGGGATTGTCCAAAAATGGATATATGGGTAAGATTTTTGGATCTCCCTCTACCTTTTCAAACCCATCTATTCTCCGAATGCTTGTTAATTTAGTTGGAAGGTGGCATGCCATACGATTTCCGCACATATTTTTTTTTAAATTTGATGTTTCTAAACCACATGTTGAGTCATTTTTGATCACTGTGGGTGAGGAGTTTCGATACAGGAAAATTGTTGTGTTTGAGTTCTAGTTTCAGTTCTGCTCGTCGTGCATAATATTGGGTCATATTGAAAAGGATTACAGGCGTAGAGGGTTGAAGTTTTCAGGTTCTGGTGACTCGGTGACTTGATCCTCATCTAAACCTCATGTTGGTAAGAAAATGGATGTGGATGGAAGTATATCAGTGGATACTTTTTAGGTTCAATCGGCAAGGATGGAGGAGATGTGAGTAAGAGTAACTCAAATTCTGCAATGGACAAGATATAGGTGGGGGTTCCAGCTCCTAATCCAAAGGTATTAAAAGTTTTTAATATATTGAGGCAAGACCTAGCTGATATTTTTTAGGGTAATACACTGAACAGGGCTAATACTATCCATGTTCGAAACAATTCTAATGTGAGAGAGGTTCAATTGGATGGGAGTAACGTTGCTGCAGCTAGGGTGGTAAGAAGTGATGAGAAGGCTACTAGAGATGGGGTGAAAGAAATGTTTGGAAACTCTTTCCCAGCCAACACAACTTCGTTTTTTGAGGTTTTAAAGGTGGGTAGTGGTGTTGTGTCTAAGGATGATTTGCAGGGGTTTGTTCAAGACATTGTTCACCAAACCAAAACTGGAAATACAAGGGGTGCTAGCCCAGCGAACCAGACTTTGGTTCAACTACGCAACTGTTTTGAAGTTCTTGAAATGGATGGTTGGAATATATACTATCCAAACATATCCTAGGACAATTATGAGGTTTGAGAAAATAAGGTGAGTGAATATAGGAACAATTTTTTTGTAGGTGAGCCTCCGAGTTTGAGGGGTAACAGGAGGTGGACCGGCAAAGGAAAGGATTACTTCTCTTTACCACCTCGAATGGAGACATGATCATACAAGAAGTTAAACACCAAGAAGATGGATAGTGGGGTCTTTGACCAACAAAATTCAGGTGGTGTGGGTGAAAAAGCATTTAACTTGCTCTTGATTTTGGAAGAATAGGTGGTCAAAAAGGTTTTTCTTCTCAATGTCTATGATGAGGAAGATACCAAAATGATGGGGAGGTCTCTATAGGTGACTCACAGTGAGGAGAAATACACCTGGATAGACAAGAAGGATTTGATTCTTGTTGGGGGCTTAAACAACGGGAAGATCAACCTTGAGAAGTACATCCAATCATGGGACAAGCTGGCCTACGAGATTGAAGATCTTATAATGGAAGAACCAAACACTAATGTAACCTATTTATCCTAGAAATTGTTTAGGGATATTAACATTAGTAGACTTAAATTTTCCTCAAATGGGTCTGTCATCTCTTTTTGTGGTTGAAAGTTTAGTTTCTCACTTTTACCTTAAAAGTGTTTGAAATAATAATTTAATATTCAGTTAGTCAGACCATCAATACCAGACTTGAAGAAGGATTTTTGGATGAATGTCACAATTTATCATTTTCTATTCATCTCAGAAGTATGAAAATTTATAGACATTTTAAGGAGTATCTCTTGTGGGATAACAAGAATATAAATATTTTAGAGTACGTATATTGGTTCCTAGCATGTCAAAAATTCAAGAATATGACACTAAAGGCTAATGGGATGTCACAACCATTACCGATTCCATAATGGAGTTTGGAAAACATCACCATGGATTTTTTCATTGTTCCTAAAACATAAAAAGGACAAAATACTATTTGGTTTTTATTAAGTTACATTACTAAGTCAGAAAACATTATTTCTATTAGAAAAGATTTATATCTTGATCATCTTTCTAGAATATAAATTAAATAAGTGGTAAGGTTTCATGGATCACCACATTATATTGTATCTAACTGGGATTTGAGGTTTACCTTGATGTTCTAGAGAAGTCTTCCACAGGCTCTGGATATAGATTTGGTTTTTGAAACTTCTCATCATCCTAATATAGATTCTTAGTCCATGAAAACCATTCAAACCCTGTAGGATATATTGATATATTTTTTATGTATTTGAATGGTGACTGGGATCAATACCTTCCTCTAGTTGAGTTTTTTTTACAGTAATAGATTTCAATTGAGAATTTCGATGTTTCCTTATGAAGTCTTATATGGAAAGAAATGTATATGTAACGTCTCGAATCTGGGTTCCACTAAACAGGTTCCCTGAACCTGGTTGATCACATGACCTCATGTGCATTTACCCAAATGCCAGAGGCTGCCAAATAGCAGCGAGGGACTAGGTCTGATAGTGGGGAAACTATGCCCTCATTTGTCAAAGTGTAACGCAGTGGAACAAAATACAAACATACCAAAAGAAAAATCGGTAAATAATAACAGCTGAAAAGGACTACAATACAGAAGTAATAGATAACAACAGTCATATATATATATGATGATGCATTATGTTTCTAAGTCTAGGAAAGCAGCTAAAAAAGGATACACTGCAATCTAGAATAATACAATTCCATGTACAAGTACAGTAAAGGAAAACAAAACAGTGCCGCAGGAACTCAGCAGCATCGCAAGCCTAAGCTTGGTCCCATGCTCGCCTACTCCTGTACAATAATCAAGTACTTGTATAGGGACTATTGCCCTTATCAAAACCTGAACACTATGATATGTTTGGGGCCAAGACATGACCCAAACAAGGTGTGAGAAATAAATCCCAGTAGGCAACCACCAAAGGCCCGTGCCCAACTGTCAGTGAATTTTTGCAACAACAATGTGTAGTAATGAAAATGAAGTAAACTAGGAAGTACTCAAAAGTAAAAATTTCTACTAGTTCCATTTAATTATTATTTAACAATTCAATATAATTGAATTATAATTTCTTGATACCCAGCCTCAGTCAACAGTCTACTACATAATGCCACATCAAAACCACAACAAGCTATCTAACGATTACAAGGTAAAAAATAAAATGCCTGTGTTTTATATTGGAATATATAACAACCACTACAATGAATATTTAAATATACTTTACCCTTAGGCTATACAATACCTTTCCCTCAAGCTAATCAGAACCTTGCCCTCAGGCCAAACTGAAACGAAACCCTCAGGTATCTGCCCTCAGGCATAATGAGTATTGCCCTTAGGCGTATGAGATATTTCCCTCAGGCACAAAAGAAACTTACCTCAGGCATAAGAACATTTCCCTCAGGCAAATAAATACCTTTCCCTTGGGATAAACAAGTAACCGGGATGAGCCCAACATAAGGAAAGCAATTCACATACATTTTTCTCTCAAGGAAATTCAAAGCATGATAAAAACACTGGATACCCTCGGGTAGCCTGGCCAAATGTCTAAATAAGGGAACACACCCATGGGGTGGCCCTAGATCCAAGAAATGATCCCAAATAGCAGCTATAAATATCCATTAAATTACCTACACAATTCTAGGTATTTAATTAATCAAGGCCTCATACATACGACACCCCAATCATGGGCGCGTAGCACAATGGTACACAAAAACAATATGACATTTGGAATTAAACATCAGAACACCTAACTTGATCTCCTCTAATCAATATACACGAACAACACCTCACAAAACATCTGAAAACGACATAGATCTGGGATAAATGACTACATGTTCAAACTCAAATAACTTTCCCTCAGAAAAGAATTGGAAGAAAGCACACAAGGAGAGGAAAGGTCTTACCCATGTGGTCCTAACATGATCTTCGGCAAAGGAATCAGAGTCCTGGTTCTCCAAATGATTTATAATATTCCTCTATAGAAAGAGGAGGCCACTGCCCATTTTAAGCTAAAAAAACAAACTACACGGCGTGTACTCTCAATTACACGATGTGTACTTTTCATTTTTTTAACTGTTCCTCTGGAGGCTACTTTTCACCGTCGAACTGTTCATCTATCGACATGAGTACATGGAATGTATTCCTAAGTACGCAGCGTGTATTGTCACTCCACTGGCGAATGATTCCACCACCTTACTATTAACCTGTCGACTGATTACACGTCATGTATATACTAAGTACACGATGTGTAGTAAGTTATTACACCCTTCATCACCAACTGGCCTACACGCCTTGTGTACTCATCCCACACGAACAAAGTACATGGAGTGTGGAAAAGTACATGGAGTGTACCCAAAAAATTTGAGATTTTTTACCATTTCCCTTATTTTCACAAAAACACTTAAGGAAAAAGAAAAAGAAGAAACCCGTACCTGAAGAATAAGAATCAGGTTCTTACAAAATTCCCCCCTTAAAGCAATTTGTCCCGAAATTTCCCTTCTAAGGATGGTGAAGATAAATCTTAGATCAACTCTTTCCACTGAGCACGTACATCGGTCTCCCACTCCTAGGTTTTGTTCTTCACTCGACCATGTTGCCATAGCACCCATACGAGAGGAACTGAACGACCTCAGAGAACCTTTGTTCTCCTATCAATAATACCAATTGGATTCTCCTCAAAGGATGCATCAGTCTGAATCTCAACCTCCTCGGGCTGAAAGATGTGAGATGGGTCTGAGTGGTAATGGCACAGCTGAGATACATGGAAGATGTCGTGAATGGCCCGATACCTCTTTGGTAACTAAAATCGATAAGAAAATGGTCCGACTCTCTCCATAATCTCAAACGGCCCCACATACCTCGGTGAAAGTTTACCCTATCTCCTGATCTTCCTGTATCCCAACCTCGGTGAAACACGAAAGAATACCTGATCCCCGACCATGAAATCCAAGGGTCATCTACAGCGATCAACATAATATTTCTGATGAGACTGTGTAGTATCCATATGCTTCTGTATCAACTGGACCTACTATGAAGTCTCCTACATGAAACGTGGTCCCAGTAAAGTTGTCTCATCTGCCTCCAACCAGCACAAGGGTGATTGGCATGGCCTACCATATAAAGTCTCGTAAGGTGTCATATCAATAGTTGCCTGAAAACTATTATTGTAGGAAAACTTGAACAGAGGTATGTGCCTCTCCCAAGATCCCCAAAAGTCCAGGATTCATGCACGTAGCATGTCCTCAAGCACTTGTATTATATGCTTTGACTGGCCATCGGTCTGGGGGTGGTAAGTTGTTCTCAGAAGCGCCTATGTACTCAGTGCCCTCTAAAAACTCTTCCAGAAATGAAATGTAAAACAGTAATCCTTATCTGAAATGATAGAATGAGGGACCCCATGAAGGCATACTACCTCTCAGATATACAACTTTCAGAGCTCATCAACACCAAAGGTCTCCTTGATTAGAAAAAAGTGAGATACCTTTGTAAGTCTGTCCACAACAACCCACACAACATCACTGCCTTGAGGTGACCTCGACAACCTGCTCACGAAGTCCGTCGTGACATCATCCCATTTCCACTCTAGAATGGGTAAATGTTGTAACAGTACAACTGGCCTCTGATGCTCCACCTTCACCTACTGACAGGTGGAACATCTCGTAACAAAACCAGCTACCTCTCGTTTCATACCTGGCCACCAATACTGATGTCTCAAGTCACGATACATTTTGGTAACTCTGGGATGCACTACCCAAGCTGAAGCATGAAACTCCAGCATCAACTCCTCGCGTATATCCCCTAGAACCCACACTCATCCATGGATACGCATCACCTCATCATTTACTATCTTCCAACTAGGAGGAGGGTCCTCACTTGATACCGACTCCCGTAGAACTAGGCCTTATAAATCAGATAACTGTCTCATCCTCACTCTGTCCAGGAGGGTAGATGTAACGGCTAAAGAAGAAATATAGGATCGCCCCTGACTATCATGCACCTCAAAATGCATCTCAGAGAACAAATCCATGAGATTCCACTCACCAATGGCCTCCTGCACTGCCTATATCTGAGTTCTCCTACTTAGTGCATCAGCTACTGCATTACCCTTACCATGTGTATAGGCAAGATCAAAGTCAAAGTATTGAAGGTATCCAACCCACCTTCGCTGTGTCAAATTCATGTCACACTAGGTAAATATATATTTTAGACTTTTTTGGTCCGTAAACACTAAAAAATGTTCTCCCAAGAGATAATGTCTCCAACAGCGTAACACATGAACAACTGCAGCCAACTCGAGATCATGCACCGGGTAATTCCTCTCATGTGGCCTCAACTGCCGAGACCCATATGCAACTATTCGATCGCCCTTCATCAACACCACTCCCATACCAATACCTGATGCATCATAGTAAACTATATAGCTCTTCCCTTGCTCTGTAAGTATCAGGATTGGTGCTGATGTCAACCTTCCCTTCAGCTCCTGAAAGGTTGTCTCGCAATCTTTTGACCAAACAAACTTCACACCCTTCTTATTCAAACCCATCAACGATGATACTTAGCGGGAAAAGTTTTGTATAAATTTCCTATAGAAGCCATATATCCCCAAGAAACTCTGTATCTCAAACACGTTCTTAGGATGCTCCCAAGAAACTACTGCTCTCACTTTCTCTGGGTCTACTGTAACTCCCTCCTCTGAGATGATATGACCCAGGAAGTGAATCTGGTCCATCCAAAAGTGGAACTTTGAGAGCTTAGCATATAGCTGATGCTCTCTCAGTGTACTCAAAACAATATCAAGATGGGTAGCATGGTTGTTTTGAGTGTGAGAGTACACCAAGATATCGTCCATGAAGACTACTACAAAAGAATCTAGATATGGGTGGAACACACGATTCATCAAAGCCATGAAAACTGCTAGCGCGTTCATGAGTACAAATGGCATGACCAAGTACTCGTATAGACCATATCTTCTCCGAAAGTCTATAAGCAGTGTGTACGATGGTCTAAAATGAAATTGATGGTATCCAGATCTGAAGTCAATCTTTGAGAACACTCGTGCTCCTTGAAGTTGATAAAAAAGATCATCAATACTTGGCAAGGGATACCAGTTCTTGACCGTCAACTAGTTCCACTTCTGATAATCCACACAAAGTCTGAGGGTACCGTCTTCCTTCTTTGCAAAGAGAACAGGCGAACCCCAATGAGAAGTACTGGGTCAGATGAAACCCTTTGCCTGTAACTCCACCAACTGCCTCTTGAGCTCCTACAATTCTGGTGTAGCCATCCGATAAGGAGGAATGGACACCGGTGATGCTCTTGGCACTAACTCAATAGAGAAATAAACCTCTCACACCGGAGGTAGACTTGCAAATTCATATGGGAAGACATCCCTAAAATGGTCAACTACTGGAGGGAAATCCTTCTAACAAGTTCCATGGTCATCCAGATACAAACTCGCATTCTGGGGTGTCACATCACCATGCCCACAATGCTCGGTTCCAGCTCGGCTCGCTTGGATATCCCATTCTCCCTTGTATAGAAACTCTCCACCCTCTGGTGACGTGAAACTCACCCAGTAACGATAGCAATATACAAAGGATCGAAAGGGTACCAACCAGTCCATCCTAAGAATGAATTCATAGCTCGTCATCTATAAGTCATAGAGGTCCTACAGAAAGTGACACCCAACAACCTCTTGGGGCACTCCTTGCACTGACGCACACCTGCTGTTCTAGTCCCAAACGGAGTGTCTAGTGTCATAATATCAGAAGAAGAAGAAACACAGATCCCAAGGATATTTGCAACAGGCACAGATATAAAGCTATGTCCAGTATCAAAAAGTACTAAAGATAAAACAGAAGTAACTAGAATAGTACCTCTGACAGTAGAAGGTATGAGATCCTACTCATACTGGCTCTATTGCACTGCATATGCTTGCCCAGTGCCGCGACCCTATGACACAACCTGGCTACCCTGATCTGACCCGCCCTACTGTCTCTGAGATCCTAGTGTCTGGCTACCATGGCCACGACCACAACCTCAGCCTAAACATCTTGATGTATCCCAATTTCCTGACTGGTAAGAAGCTGCTGGCCTTTCTCCTGTATGTGGAGTCTTCACAGAACCCCTCTCACTAGCCACTGGTGGAAATTCCCTACAAAAGCACTACAGATGACCCATATTGCCACAAGCTCGGCACTGAACTGGGTCACGCGGACACTGAGGTCTCTTGTGCCCCTCTTTACTGCACTTGTAACACATCACTGGGCCAACTGAAGAAATCTTCTGGCTAGTACTACCACCGTGATAGGAATCTATCTATCTCTTCCTCTTACTGGTATAAATTGTACCAGAAACTGGTGCCAAACTACCCTAGCCTACACCACTATCCTCCCACAGGTTCCGCTCAGTAATCAGGGCCTGATTCACAATAGCATGCACTGTAGGAAACCTGAAAACATTCACCAGCACTCAGATGTAATACTGAAGACCATCATCAAAGTGTCAAGCCCTCAACACCTCATTTCCCACCAGAACAGGTGCGAAGCGCTGTAGCTCAGTGAAGCGGGCAGAATAGTCTATCACTAACATGGCGTTCTGCTACAGATTCATAACCTCTCGAGCTCTATCTTCCCTCAGCATCTCTAGAAATAAAAATTCATAGAATACTTCCTGAAAATATTCCCACGCCATGTCTCTATGTCGCTCTTTCTGGGTGGTAACATCCCACCATCTCTTGACAGAATCACGCAATATGTATGTAGCGAGCTTGACCCTCCGCGCAGGAGGCGTCTCTAGATGCTCGAAGATAGTCTACATAGAACCTGACCAAGAATCCGCAGCCTGTGGTCTGACATCCCCTAAAAATGTAGGTGGTGATGCTGCTGGAATATATGTATCTGCTCTACCACAGATGTGGTAGCTGGTAGTGCTCCCTGGAAGGTTTGCGTAAACCACATGAAGCCTTCACGGAACTGCGCCTCCGCGCCTGTGTCCGGTATAACAGATGGCGCCATATCTAGCTCTACTGGATGATCTATCGGTAGCCCATGGCATACCATCTCTTGAGCATACTCGTTGACAATATTCTATTGTACAACTCATGGCCGTCTCGGTGGAAGGACTCTACAAGGTCAAACACGCCACAAATTAAGATCATCAAGGAATAAAAACAAGGAGTGTAAGAAGGGAACAGGAGAAAGAAAACATTTAAGTTTTACAAAATAAGACTACACAACATGTATAATAACTACACGACGTGTTCCCTCAATTCTTCCACATGGGCGTGTACTCTTCCCAAACTGGTCATGTAACACCCCAAACACACGACGTGTTGTCCCCAAACATGGCGTGTGCTTGAATTTTCTTCTCCTGCCCGAGTCCTTCTACATGGATTAGCCACAAAACTCTATTTTGAACGAGACTACACGGTGTGTATAAGATCTACACGACGTGTACTAAATGAGATTCAACGACACGTGTTGTCTACACACATGGCCAGGTACACAGCTCAGACTACACGTCGTGTTCCAAATAGAAACGACGTGTAATGCTTAGATTTCAACTGCCCGTGTTGTTAGTGATACGGCCGAATAATTGGATGACTCTACATGGTGTGTTACACCCGCACACGACGTGCACACCACCCCATTTTCCCAGCCACACAACCAAGTCCACATGGCCTCTCACTGGTCAAGACTACACAGCTTTTCTCTCTAGTACACGACGTGTTTAAGAAGAGGTAACACCAACCCTCGTTTTTTAGTTACACGGTCGGATCCCCATGTCAAACTACATGGCGTGTTCGTTATTAACACAACGTTTATAAACAAAGATTTCCTCCATCCATGTTGTTAGTTACACGGGTGGACACAAGGTCCACATGACACGACGTGTACAACTGGTACATGGCATGTACCCTAGAGTTTTCCCAACTCGTGTTTCTGCCTACACATACTATGACACGGTCAGACACTACATGGCGTGTACTTACGGTACACGGCGTGTACTTAATTTTTTTCCATTTCTTCCAGAACAGAAGATTAAATGACATGTAATCAAAACTATATAGCGTTTATTCTGGGTTTTCCGGATAGTAAGCCTTAGAAACTACTCCAAATCCTAGAAAAACACTGAAACCAACACCTAAGTTCCAAATTCCGATCCGTGAGGGCCCACACTCATCGTGAATCCAATCTTGGAATCTTATATGTTTTATAACAAGGTAAACAAGTCGATGATTCACAAAATTCCAGTTGATGAGGGCCCATACTCCTCAAAAACCAAAGTTTGGCGTTCATTCCTAGAACCTTACATAACAATACCCTATCAAATAGCATGTATTTTATCAAGGCATCTATCCCAACAACATGACTTTTCTATAACAACACCTATCACAACAACATGAAATTTCTAATGCACCTATATGGCATGGAAAATATGCATGGAATGTGATTCTAACATGTGCCTAAATGATGCATGCTATTTCATACCCTCATATCATTGGGTTGAAAATAAATAGAACCCAGTTATAAAAATATAAACAACACACAACAAGTGCTTCACCCAATGGTGAAAATCAAATAAATTGTAATAATCATAAACAGAAAATCAAAATTTAATTCAAGGCAATATGATCTTTACCTGTACATAGGGTAGCTACTCTGAGGCACCGTTATTACCAAACCCCTTAACAATATATATCTTTCCGTCATCGCAAAATAATAAAATAACTCAGAGAAAAGAAAAAGCGCCTATGATACCACTTTGTAACGTCCTGGATCTGGGTGCCACTCAACGGGTGCCCCGAACCCAGTTGGTCACATGAACTCAAGAACATTTCCCCAAATTCTAGAGGTTGCAAACTAGTAGAGAGGGCCTAGGTCTGATAGTGGGGAAAATATTCCCTCATTTGTCAAAGTGTAACACAGTGGAACAAAATACAAACATACCAAAAGCAGAAGCGGTAAATAATAACAGCTGGAAAGGACTACAGTACAAAAGTAATAGATAACAACAATCATATATATATTTGATGATGAATTATGTCTCTAAGTCTAGGAAAACATCCAAAACAGGATACACTACAATCTAGAATAATACAATACAAAGTACAAGTATAACAAAGGAAAAAAAACGGTGCAGTAGGAACTTAGCATCATCGCAAGCCTAAGCTCAGTCCCATGCTCTCCTACTCCTCTGCAACAATCAAGTACCTGTATAGGGACTCTTTCCATTATCAACACCTATAGAAATATGATCTATTTGGGCCCAAGACATGGCCCAAATGGGGTGTGAGAAATAAATCTCAGTAGGCAACCACCAAAGGCCTGTGCCCAACTGTCAGTGAATTTGTGCAACAACAGTGTGCAGTAATGAAAATGAAGTAAACTAGGAAGTACTAAAAAGTAAAAATTCCTACCATTTCAATTTAAATTTAATTATTATTTAACAATTAAATATAATTGAATTATTATTTCCCGAGACCCAGACTCAGTCGACAGTCTACTACACAGTGCCGCAACAAAACCACAATAAGCTATCTAACGAGTACGAGGTAAAACAATACCAAGCCTGTGATTTAGCTTGGTAGATATAACAACCACTACAGTGAATATTTAAATGTACCTTTCCCTTAGGTTAAATAGTACCTTTCCCTTAGGCTAATCAGAACCTTTACCTCAGGCCAAACTGAAATGAAACCCTTAGGTATCTACCCTCAGGCATAATGAGTATTTCCCTCAGGCGTACGAGATATTTCCCTCAGGCACAGAAGCTACTGACCTCAGGCTTAAGAACATTGCCCTTAGGGGAATAAATACCTTGACCTTGGGCTAAACAAGTAACCGGGACTATCCCAACACTTGGAAAGCAATTTACATACATTTTCTCTCAAGGAAACTCAGAGCATACTAAAAACACTGGATACCCTTGGGTAGCCTGGCCAAACGGCTAAACAAGGGAACACACCCACAGGGTGGCCCTGGATCCAAGCAATGATCCCAAACAGTAGTTATACATATCCATTAAATTACCTACACAATTATAGAGATTTAATTAATCAAGGTCTCAGCTATACGAAATCCCAATCATGGGCGCGTAGCACAATGGTACACAAAAACAACATGACAGTTGGAATTAAACATCAGACCACCTACCTTGATCTCCTATGATTAATATATGCAAAAAACACCTCCCTAAACGTCCTAGAACGACGTAGATCTGGTATAAACAACTACACATTCAAACTCAAATAACTTCCCTTCAGGAAAGAATTGAAAGGAAACACACACGGAGAGGAAAGGGATTACCCGCGCGGTCCTAACGTGATCGTCGGTGAAGGAATCAGAGTCCTGATGCTCGGTTGGGAACTCTTCTAAGCTTCAGCCTCCCCTCCTAGTGCTCTAAACGAGTTCTAGGCTTCCTATGTTGAAAGAGGAGGCCACTGCCCGTTTTAAGCGAAAAAACAAACTACACGGTGTGTACTCTCAAGTACACAGAGTGTACTTTTCATTTTCTTAACTGTTCCTCTGGTGACTACTTTTCACCGCCTAACTATTCATTTGTTGACATGAGTACGCGACATGTATTCCTGAGTACACAACGTGTACTGTCTCTCCACTAGTGGCTGCTTCCACCACCTTACTATTCACCTGCTGACTGATTACACGGCGTGTATATACTAAGTACACGGTGTGTAGTCAGTTTTTACACCCTTCATCACCGACAGGCCTACACGCCCTGTGTACTCATCCCACACGACCAAAGTACATGGCTTGTACCCACAAAATTTGGGATTTTCCCCATTTTCCTTATTTTCACAAAAACACTTAAGGAAAAAGGAAAAGAAAAAACCCGTACCTCAAGAATAATAATCGGGTTCTTATAGTATACCTATAATGTAATGGGATGAAGTTATAGAAATATTTCTATTGGTAACTAATCTAGATGTGGAAGTGGTAAATAAAATTAGATTATTTTAGAAGCATATCATGACATCTTGAAGTCTAAAGAAAAGTTATGATGAAAATTATCAGTGAAATTTAGAATTTGAGGTTTGTGAGAAGGTATTCTGGAAATTTTTCCATGGAAGAAGGTTATGAGATTAAAAAAGAATATAAAGTTGATCCCAAAGTATATTTTCACATTATAGGCTCTTTATAGATTAGGTATGATATCTTATCACTTGGTAAATCCACTTAATATCTCTCAAGTTTATTATGTGTTCAATTTATATCTCTTGAGTAAGTACATGACTAATACATCACATTTAATAAATGCAGAGGTTATAACACTATAGAAAGACATTTCTAATGAAGATAAACAGATATAAATCTTTAATCATAGAGATAATTTTATAGGGAACAAGAATAATCACATCATTAAACTTCTCTATAGGAATCAAAAATTCGATGATGCTACTTGAAAACTCAAGGATGTGATAAAACAAAATATCCTCATTTACTTGTATCAGAGTGATAAAATTTTAAGGAAGAATTTAATTTTAAGGGGTGAGGGTGTTAGAATGTAACACCATGTTATTTTATGTGTAACACCCCAAGCTTCCACATTATGTTTCCCATTTAATAATGCAGTAGCTTGCATTGTACACAACTTGGAGTTTTAACACACTACAACCAATCAAACTAGCCATTATGAATAGTAATGACAACGTTTGAAAACTAATAAATGGACTACATTTTTGAATTTGGAATATTGAAATTATCTTAGGGTGAATTTTTGGTATTTTTCTGAAAACTTTCAATTTTTGATGAATAGTGAAAACACTACGTTATTGGTTGAAACTAACTTTTTATTTAAATAATTATTTATTTTATTTAAATTTATTTTAGGTCAAAATAGATATATAATACCTATATAAGTTCAATGTAATTCATTGAAGTTATTTTATAATAAGTTTAGATATATAACAATTTTATTGAACTTTTTACCGTCTTTTACCCACCTCCTAGGAGCGTTTGCAAATTTGCATAAAACTTAATTTTACTGCTTCTGTGAGTTGAATTTCAAAAATCTGAGAGACACAGTTAATATCAGTAAGTAAAATGTGGTTTAATAAGATGAAAATAATTCTTGGTGAATAGTAACTTTTGACTTTTATTTACCACATTCAAAAGTAAATAGGGTAATTAAGGGTAAAAATGATATCATAATTACCCTAACACATGTACTAATTCTATTGGATAAGTATAATTCGACCAAAAACAACCTTAGGAATAAAATATGAACCCCTTTGGTCCACTTGGATTAGATTAGGTCATTTATTATTATTTTATTTAAAGAAGAGTTAAGGGAGTTAAATTCAAAGTTGATTAACTAAAGAAATTTTAATATAAGGTTAAACATAATATAAATTCGACTATAAATACTCATTAGAAAGATAAAAATATTTCCTAAATAATGGTATTTTATTTATAATTTTTAGACATTGAATAATTTAATTTATTTATGACACAATGATGATGCAGTAATTACCTTATTAATGAAATATTAAAATAATTGATATTATAAATATCTAAATAAATGTAAATTGAGACTTCTGATGAATTACAAAAATTTTATAGGTTAATATGACATGTTAGGGTTGGTTAAATAAATTTTATTCTAAGTGATAAAGTTTTAATGGATTTCATAAAAATAAAATACTAAATAGTGTCAAAATTGACATAATTGAGTTTTTAAAACAAATAATATATTATTAAATTGATATAGTATTTATAAAAATCTAAGGTTAGGAAAAAATACTTAGATAAAGTTATATATATTAATAATTAACTACTAGTTGTTCACTTGGCAGTTTATAGTAAGTTTATGAACCATATAATGTAAAAATATAAATAGATATGGTAAATGTCAAACTATTTAACTAAGAGTTAAATCTAAAATATAATGTTAATATGGTAACCTAAAACTGTCTAAAACCTATTGGTTGAGAGTTTTTAGACCCATACCAACCTTAGTCTCTAAATAAATCATTTTTTATCCATTAGAAACCAAAAATGATTTTATTATAAAATAATATTTCAAGCTTTTCCTAAAGTGACCCTCACCTCTCTTATAAAAAGGAACTTCCCCTTATCTCAAAATCACACCTCCAAAGACATTTGGATCGACCAAACTCTACACAAATATCCTCAAAAAAAATTCCCTTCGTTCTAGAGGCCTTCCTTTGGTCATAAATCCAACCTAAGGAGCCCTTTTGATCAAATCAAAAGGAAGAACCCGAAGAAGAGGTAAATATTTCATCACCTCTTTCAAGTTCTTTTTTTCTTCCACTTCCTCTTTCTTTGTTGTTTCCATACCAAAATAATAAATCTAGTACCTTCTATATACTGTGATGTTATTATAAATATGGTACAACCATATTCTTTATTCTATCAATCCTATAAATGACAAAGTAACCAAATATGCGTACGTACGACTTACCGTCTCCACGTCATGGTGTAGTTTGTTATTTAAACACTCAATTATTTGGATGGGTATAATAATGAGTATAACTAATGTAAATAATAAATATAACATGTTAATTATTCTTTATATATGATATAATATCCAATTACATACAATTTAACCATCAATATAATGATATTGTCGCTCGTGCATACGTACAAATTACCGTCTCCACGAACGCGATGAAATTCATTTCCCCATCGTAACCATTCAAGAATAATTTTCATTTGATGACTAAATATATTGTTTATGAACATAATATCATTATATATATGAATCAAATAAATCCTATCCATAAAAAACATGACTTACGTAACCAAGCATATAAAGGAAAACAAATCAGTTAACACCTGAAACGATGATACTACTGAAATATTGTTAACAAAGAAATATTATAGGATCATATATGATATATATTTATGTATAAAGTTCATTTATAATTTAATAAAAAATTATTTAACTATTATAAAGGAGGTTAACGTACCCTTGACCAAAGAAAAGTACAAGGTAAGGGTTAATTTCACAATCTCTTTATTATCCGAGGTCGTTTTTACATAAGTATCTACTTTGACCTCTTTATCATCCACATCCATGTTTTCTTAAAAATGTATTTCAAAACATTATTAATATTTAATAGAATATGGGTTAAAGTAATTTATACCCTTATATGACCTTATATGTTTTTAAAGGAATCTTTCTGTCATTTTCCAAACAAGGTACTTTATGACCTTTTCGACAAAATTAAGGTAAGAATGTTTTTTTAACTTATACAGCAGGTGTGGATATTTTCCACTATTATAACATTATCAAAGATTCACTTACAATATTATAATAATATTTTCAAAATAAATTTTTTCTTTTATAATTATGTGACTCTTAAATTGTTTCAAAATAAAAAGAGGTATTTATTTCAAATAGTTTTCATTTCATCTATGTCAATATCCATTGATGGATTTTAAACTTGTTTGAAGTTGATTTATTATGATAAAATATTCCATATTTTATTGAAGGTTTTGAGATATGTTTGACTATGGATCTGTTATTTTTACACCATTCATGGTTTATGTTTAAATTATTGACATTTCATATGCTAGTTTTAATACGAATGTTTATGTTATGTTTCAACCTTTTCATATAAGGAATTTATTGGACTTAGTATGTGACGGGTGGATCCCGATATAGATCCTCGGTGCATCAGTAGTTCTAGTGAGACAATTAGACATGGAATTGGATGAGGCCTTTCCCAATTTCATATATGTTTTTAGCTGAAGCCTAAATCATTTTTAGACATCTTGGCCGAGGCCATGACAAGATGTTTCAGAATGCCCGACATTATACATTCCCTCATTATGAAAATAATAATGAAGGTTCTTGTGATTATTCAACTAGTAGAATACCCATGACTATGTTTTATTATGGAATTATTTACTCAGCTCATATTCCTACCATAAAATGTTCATTTTTATTATTTGTAAAGGAATGCCTTTTTTATTATTTACCATGCCTAATGTTTATGTTATATTCCGCTGTATTGTTTACCCTTACTGAGCATTTGAGGTCACCCCTTTCTTATGTCTAATTTTCCCAGAATATGAAGAAGTTAGTTATGAGTGAATTTTAGGCATAATCTAGGAGGCTTGGATGTTTCTAATGAAATAAATTAGTGTTTTATTTCTTTTCAAGTTGTAATGTTTAACTTATGTATGTATCTTGTTTCCAATAATACTAAAATGATTGGTATTTTGGGACATGATTAGTTGTATCATGCCAATGTTATGTAGTAAAGCACCGAATTTGGGTAACTGGGGTCGGGGCGTTACATTATGATATAGTTTTCTATAAATAAATGTTATTTATTTGATAGATTTATTTTCACACAACACTGAGTTTGTATGAACTGCGTTATACTATTGAAATATTATTATTTAATGTGTCTGTTATCTCCAAAAAACTGGTTTTAGGTTTTGAATATGAATAACTAAATTATGAAATATTTATGGTTTATAGATGTATAAGATGAATTCATTGCTTATTAATTTATTTGAAATGAAAATAAAAATTATTTTAAAGTAAAAGAAATGTTTTCCTAAAAAACTATTTTATACAGGAAATGCGTTTTATATTAATAAATTAAATTACTCACTATTATTTAATTTTTTAATGATATTTATATTATATTCAATAAAATATTTTAACATTAATCAAATATTTTTTCTAGGAATTATAAAAAAAAATTAGTTTCACTCTTAAAATTTTATTTTCTAAGAAACACTTTTCTTTATGTTTTTGACAATTATTTTAAATAAATCTATATGAATTATATTAATTAAATATTAAATTTTTTTCTGTATAATTAGAATCATGAGGCTCTAATTTTTTAAATAGGTCTCTTTTATTTTTCTTCATTATGAATTGTAACCTTGGTAAATATTTGTCACATCTTTAATGGTAAAATGGGTAATATAGGGTTAAAAACCCTGAGATAAGGCCTCAAGATCTACCCAACACATGCCTTCATTTTATATTATGGGTGGAGTTTGTATATTTCCATAAAATTATTTAATATATGGACACTTGGTTTCCATGTATATTTGATTATGACCTTTATATTAATTTAAGGAAAGAATAAATACAAAATTTTACTCTATTAAATTTAATATATCTCAAATTTTTACAAAAGGATAAAAATTGTATAATTTTGGTTCTAAATGTTTATTTGGAAAATAAATAATTTTTTATGGTAATTTATATATAATTTTTATTGATTAAATAATTATCTTAATTTATTACCCAACATAGATATAATATTCATTATATTAATAGAAAAATAAAATGTATGATTTTAAAAATATTACAAGTAATACAATTTGGATGAATTATTATATTTTAGTAATTTTTTAGATGAATATAACATATTATATATGTTTTTAAGGTTTTTATTTTAATTCAATTTATATCATGTTGTTTTCAAAGTCAAATTATGTGAATAGTTATGAAAATGATATTAATTGTGTTTTATGATAAAATATATTTTATATTTATTTAAAAATCATGAAAATATTTAAACATGGCAGTTAGGATGATAAATTGTTTGAAATGTTATCCCTTTCCAATTTACAATAAAATTTATTCCATATATGTAAAATAATAACCCTTTAATATTAAAAAGTTTTTTACCATGGTTAAGATTAAAGTTGGTTAAACAAGGGGTCAGACCAAATGATAGAGTTTAAAATGACACCAAAACCATTATAAATTTCATTTGATGATGAAAATTTTAACTTATTATCCTTATTTTATAATCTATATCAATTTTGAAGAATTTTTCATGATAATGACTTATTTATATTTTAATATTTTTAGTAATTCCAAGTGTGTCATTTCTCTCTGTTATAAAAGGACACCCAATGTATTTTTTATTTACAAAAAATTGATCAATTTATATTGAAAAAATCATAAAAAACCCCTTCCCAACATCATTATACATGTCATTTTGGTTCTAGTATTCTCAAAGTACCAACCATAGGGTGCTTAAAAGGATATCTAAAGGTGTTAATTCAAAGAAGAGGTAATTTCCTTAACAGATCACTTTCTTTTTTTACTTCTTATTTTACATAATCTAAATCTATAATATTTATCATAAAATAAAAAAATTAAATTCATAAATATAATTAAATTTTATTATTATTATTATTATTATTATTATTATTATTAAGCCACCATTGTCCACCCTCTTTTCCACCAAATGGGATGTGAAATTATCGCTTGTGCATACATGTAGACTACCAACTCCACATAGAGATACAATTCATTTTCTACAACCATAATTAATGGAAGTTTATTATGATGGTTTTAATTTTTTTATATAATATTTATGAAAAAATTATTATTATATAATTATAATATCATATCTACATTCTTAGCTTCTCAACCATTTAAAAACGATAACATCACTCATGCGTATATGTGGACTACCACCTCCACGAAGCGATGTGATTCATTTTTCATTTCCAATTTACATAGATAGTAATAAGGAAAAATTTAATAATATATATGAAATATATGATATAATAGTGACTATTAAAAGATAAAATATTATTTACCTTTCTTTTGTTCTATTTTTTGAAAAGTGAAAACAATGTTCATGCGTATGTACACCCTACCATATCCATGAATGGTGTGATATATTTCTTTATCTCCACCTATTATAGATGATTATAAATATATATATGATGAATATATATGATATTTTTAAAATTATTAACATTATATAGATGATATAATCTTGATCAATGTACAGGGACCAAAACTACTAGACCAAAACTATCGAACCAAATCAAACATGAATAATAAAGTAGTCACTACTGGAAATATAACCTATACCCACAGTTTGAAACCATGGGTATAGCACATGAAACCATGGGTATAGTCTATAACCAAGATTTAATTATCCATGGTTTACTGAGGCATTGGTATAACCCTATACCCATACTTTCTACAAAACTGTGGGTATATCTCAGTGAAATTTCATATCCCCCACGGTTTTCTAAATTGTGGGTAATCATGGGTATACATTTTCACATCACAAAATATATAGCCATGGTTCATTGAATTGTTTATATATTTTTTTTTCTTCACATCACACATACCCACGGTTCATTGAACAGTGGTTATGGATAGTTTTCTCAGTAACACATATACCCACGGTTTATCGAATTGTGGGTATAGATGGTTTTCCTAGAAACCGTAGCAGCTTCCCACCTTGATCCTTCCATCATTTACCTATAAAAAAATGCAAACCAAAATAAAAAAAGTTAAAAACCACAATATATACATTTCCAATATTATAAAACACTTTAAAACACAATTTAGCATGTATATAAGTTTAACCAAGTGCATTCATAATAGTGGTAAGATTGGTAGAAAAGAACCCAAGGTTCATAAGTTTGGTAGTGAAAATAATAGAAAAGATATATAGATGTATACAAAACGTATATCAGGGGAATCAATTATTTTATACCTATGAACTATTTTAGTTGCTTTATAGTTTTTCAAAATCACACTTCATGTTGTATAAATTTTGTAACGCACTTTATATTCTGAGGTGTATTTTTATACCCTATATTCTGGCCTTCTTAAGAATTCAGGTTCTACTAATAGATGGGATAATATCATTAAAAATTTTGGGAGATGCTCATTGTTCTATTTATTTACACACAATGAAGTCTAAATAGGCATAGTCATAGATTATCATTATAGGAATATGAATTGGAATTATATATAATGTTCATGAATCTGTGTCTCGTTAATGTAGATCGATTGGGAAATCAGTTGTGAGGTATATGCACCCTACCCATTTTCTCATCTATTCAGGTTCATGTAGTGATGGTTTCTGACAACATTTTTGGATTCTAGGATGAAGTGAAATCCTATGGTGGAAATTAAACTTTGGTCATTAATGATTTGATATGTCACCAATGTTAAGATAAATTTTACATTCCCAGATGTTGGTGTATAGTTGATGTTTCAATATTCAAAATTATGGATTTAATATAATTTTCATAACATGTTATCCTAAAAATGTAACCAGGATTAATGTATTATATGTCACTAATATGGGAAGAGTTAAACAAGAAAGACATGAAAAGGGTAGTCCAGGGTAAAATCCACTAATTATATAAGTTGAAATTTCACTTGCTCCCCCCAATAACTAATTACTGAGGAGATGATGCATTATAATCTAATAACATGGTGATAAATATAGAGGTGGCAAGATAGTTCCTGGTCATAAGTATATAGGCTAGGAAATAATATGAATATGGAATGGATTAATGCCTCCCCAAGAAATGTATATCTTGAGATATTTAACCTTTGGAGTAGTTGGATAGTAATCAAGAAATGAAATGATCTATGGGTTTCACATCAAGGCAGTGTATAAATTCTATAGATAAGGAATGTGAAATTTCCCAAAAGAATCATTACTGACATTAATTTATCATATATTAGAATATATATCACTAATTTGGATATGTGAGTTCATACTGTCAATGAAAATATCCAAACCATTAGGCATGTGTGTGAGATGTTGGAAAATGGGAACATAAAAGTGATAATCAACCAATCTATAAATAGAGTGGGACGATTCACTTAACTATGAAATCATATGATGAAGATAATTTGAAATGATTTCCATTAGTTATCATATCTTTATTTAAACGATCAAAACTATTCATTTTTTACATATGAAAAAAGAGAACAGGGAACTAATAAATTCCCCTTAATATACAAATGGTAGATCTTTGGAAGGTAGTGTTGTGCGGTTGGACACCTTGGAAGAAGGGAAAATTTCTTCTTGTTAGAGTAGGATTCTGTAGGGGTGGGACAAGACCCTATTTATCATCTCACAATAAATAAAAAAACCAATTAAAATAGAAGAGTTTATAATCAATAATGTATCAGTGATGAAATTGAAATTCTTAAGGCAGTAAGATACGAAGATATCAAAGGGTATTCACACAAAGAAAGAGTAAATATAACCCTTTTTCAAAAAAAAAACCATACCATAAGATCCTTTAAAAATTATGAGGTTCCACGCTAGGCTATAGTGCCAAGATAGTCAATGAGTTCTTATTTTTTCATTCCAATACCATTATCCATATGATCTAAATAGAAAAATTTCATGATTATCCTCCTTCCCATTTAAAAAAAATCTTAATAAATTACATGTTAACATACATTATGAAGATAGTTCAATTTTATGGATCTGGTTTAATGAGAATCTCCAGCTCACCAGCATCTCCAGGAAGCACACGTTCAGTCATGCTTAAGAACATTAACTTATCTAGAGCATCACTTTCATTACTAAAATAAAAGCATGGAGCAAGGTAAAAAATGTAGTCAAAATGAATCAAAATATTTTTTAATTCACAAATTGGAAAACTTGAATAAAGTAAAATTTGAGGCGTAGCTAGTAACACAACCCCACATTACAAGCTCTCGTAGAAACTCCTCCTTGTGGTTGTATAAGCTATGAACTATCAAATATAACAACCTACTAACCTAAAATTCATTTCAAACTTTAACTCATCTTACAGGAAAAAGGAAAAACGAATAAAAATAATAATCAGGGAGAATATGAAAACAAAAAATTTATTAAAGCAACAAGTTCAACCTTCACAATAAATTCAGACTCTACAACCATTCCAAAGCATCACATCACAACTATAAGTCACTCCAATCCAAATAATATTTTTTCAATATAATTCCCTAATGAAGAATCAACATCAATATTTGTCTTCTAGGACCATCATTTAAATACCTTCATTTCCCTAACCATAAAATGGAAAAAATTACAAATAAAAGACATTATGAATGGCATGGATATAAACATGATGTGACAATACTCCAATATAAGAAAAAAGATCCTAATATAATAAATCAATATAGAACATACTATATCATAATGAAATGAAGGATATTGATACCTTTATAATCCAATAACTCATGGATGTGACCATTTGATATTATATGTTTTCCTGATGTTTTTCATGTGGGTGAAAGACAAACATGTGATAGTGAAAAATAACTGAAGGAATTTTTGATATATGCTAATGAGACATTATATTTAGTTATAAGTGTAATTTTTTTCAAATGAAATAATGTGTAAATAAATATGAAATGAATAGTATAATAGTTAATAAACAAAGGTTATAATATCCTTCTGAAATTAATATTTATTATATAATTGAATAGAATTGATTTTCATTTTTTTGTGGTAATGTTGGTCAATATAGTTGATGTGCGATGAAATCATAGTTTTTTCATATTGAATGTTTTATTGAAAAAAGATAATGTTATTTAGAGAGTTTATGATACCTTTTTAGAAATTTTATAATTTCAGAGAAATTATGAAATGAAGGCATACTGGATGAATTTTTATAATAAAATTTTCATAGAAGGTTCCTCAAAAAACTATTTCAGTTTTATAATAATTAATCAATAATGATTATATGATGAGTTGAATATATAAATGAATGAAAATAATATATTTAAAGGAATTTAAAAAAGATATCTGCTATTTTATCAATAAATTGTTGTGGTTGGTGTCATAAGGGAAGCTGTTACCACAATGATGGCTAAACAGTTTTTGAGAGCACTTGATTTGTTAGAACTTCAAATGAATACCAAGAAAAGGTGTAATTCATGATTAAAACCTAAATTGAGTGAAAAATATAATTTTTTTAAATACCAAGAAATTTTGTGTACTATTTATGCTATCATGAGCATTAGAATTATTCACTATAGACATTTTTAGCATAAGAATCATACAAAGCATAATACAAAACAATGATTAATTATGCATGCTGCATATTTCATAATGCTTAATGATCATAATGCCAGAATAGATTCATAATGCACAATGAAAAAACAAAATGAATATTAAATAATGCTGAGGCCAACTTGAAAAAATTATGTTTATATTTAATAATTAAAAAATAGAATGCATAATATATATTTCTCACAAAGAAAACCTAATAAGTATATAACCGAATTAAAAGAAGCCGAGTATATGAGTATGATTTATGATATGAATAATAGTTAAAAGGTATACATTTTAAGAGACTGATATGTAATATGTAGGTACCAAATATGAAGCTTGTAATCTTTTTCCAATGTATATATAAGTTTTCGATAGATTCCTTCATCAAGAAATAGAAGTTTGGTTCCATGAATGGTGACTCCCATGAAATTTAGTACTCTTAAAAATAATAACTTCTTTAATTATCACTGCACAACAATCATACTCACTGTAATCTACCCATGAAAAATGAAAATAATAATTAAATATAAATGATAAAATATATCCAAATATAAATCCATAAATAAGTTACAAATTTGAAAACATCGATCAATTACTCAGAACCTATTCTTCATAGGCTTTGTACTCTGGAGTCCTGACCTGCATTTTTAGAAATAAAAAACAAATATTTTCATTCTGTTGTAGAGAATCATCAAAAAACCCAAAGAGAAGGATCTTGGTAGTATGCATACTTGTTCTAAGGAAACTGCCAAGGCAGTGATTGTGTGACTATGTGGCCCGCCTTGAAGTCTAGGAAAAATAGCCTGATTGATCTTGTCTTCACATTCATACAACACCTTTAGTAAAAAATTAAAAGTATCATTTGTAGCCCATATCCAATCTTTCACCCTCCCAACATGCACCCCTCCCTACCATCACTCCTCCCTCGCATCCTGCACCCCCTCCAAACCTATTATCCCATCCCTCCCTACAACCAGACCCCTCCCTACCAACTAGCAACCACCTCTCCCTACCTACACCTAGCCACACTGCACCAAACCCCCCTCCAAACATGCACCATCCCAACCTACACCACACCTACCTACTTGTACCCCCTTCCTCCCAACCTGTAGCCCCCTCCAAACCTATTTACCCCAATCCCTACATGCACCCAACCCCATACCTCCCTCCCAACCTACAACCATCCCCTCCCTACCTATACCCATCCCCCCTCCAAACCCGCACCGTCCTAACTTGCAACCCCTTTCTACATGCACCCCTCCCTCCCAACTTACAGTCCCCTCCAAACTTATTGCCCCTCCCTCCCTGAACCCATCCCCATCCCTCCAAACCTGCACCCAGCCCCCTCCCTACCTATACCCAAACCCCCTAATCCCAACCCCCCCTCCAAACCTACAACCTCCCAACCTAAACCCCCTCTTTACCTGCACCTGTCCCTCCTAAGTTGATGTTATGAAAGGACATTCCAGAACATGGTTATTTTGGAAATAAAAATTCCAAAACAACACCCTATCTCTAAAACACTATGAAATTAGGGTACATGAATCCAAAACTACATTAGACCACAAAATTAGTCTTGATGAACATAGATCACACAAATAGAACATGAGAAACTAGAACCATTAATTTAGTCACCTTCCAAACCCCCCTTTCCCCCATGATTATTCCATAGTATTTCTAATATAGTGACATATAGTAGATTGTACTTGATGTACGCATGCCAATCACTATATAATTAGTACATAATTATATAAGTCCCACAAAAATTAATATATCCCCCATCTTATATAGTCTAAGACATAATTATACTCTTCCCATTCTTGTTCAACGACCCACCTCTACAAAGTACTCCCATTTCCTACTTCATAGGCATCCAAGAGACATATACTTATAAACCAAAAAAATTCATTGGATAAAAAATTGAATATGAATGATTTTGTACACAACATCCTATAATTATCTAAGTATGTGATAAGTTCACTATAGAATTTTTGACCAAGTATGGTTACCATTAATTCTTCCCTTATGAACCCTCAGTCATGATTTTCAAGATCCATAACTTCCTTGTTATAGAGAGGGTTTCATTTATGAAAATACGTATTAAAGATGTGACATTATCTATTTTAAGGGGGACTATTTTTATACATTTATTCCATTAAAAGACCACTCATTTTATGTTCATTTTATATTAATTTATCTAGAATGAATCTTATAAGAACCTTCCATTTGATACGATTGGAAACATATTTACAATACATGATCATCAACACCTATCACACACCCCTTTGAAATTTCAACCCCAAGATATTATACCAAAAGTGTCACTTTAATCACAAATCCTTACATCCATGGTTCACCAATACTAACAAGAACAATCCATAATAAAAGGATTCATGATAAATTTCAAATTATAATCTTATTTTACAAGACAACCTTACTTTTTTTACAAGTCATATCCAATAACACCATTAATATGACAATGACTTTGTTAAACTCATATTACACCATTCCATATAATATGCAAGATACTTTAATTCCCATTCTCTTATCCCTATAAAAATAGAAAATCAAATTTCTATAACTTTTTTAAACTCACATTACACCACCCATTAAATTACTTATCACATATCCAAACCACTAAACTAAGAATCCATCCCCTTATTCCAAATCCCATGTATCACTCTATTATAACCCATGTCACACTACCTATCCTTTAAAATTTTCCACCCTCACACAAGGAGGAAGATTTTATCCAATCCAAAAATATTCATGTCCTTTTCAGGGGAATATTATTTGTTATTATACTTCCAAGTAATATTCCAACCATGATTTATGCATGTTTTAAAGTCATTCATTTTTATTTATCATACCTTTTTCTTTAGAAACAAAATAAAGTATTTACAGCTAAAAATACAAGATAAAATAACCAATATAATTTTTTTAGGGGAACTTATTGGTTCACCATAGAATACTTATAGTACCATAGTCAAGCCATCTATCTACTCTATCAATATCATAAGGATTCAATACATTACAACAATAGGCTAAGTATAAATCCTGACTTATATCTAGTGGGTATTTTTTAGGAGTCCCACTATAGTATAGATCCTCTAGAAAGATGGTGGATCTCATTAGTTGGCCAGTTAGACAGTTTTTCTTACCATTATACCGCCTCACCCATCAGCTAGTTTGTGGAACTGAAGCTTCTCGTAAGATGCATGACAATACTTTCCTTAACAAATTTCATTCCCCAATAACCTGGAAACCTTCATAAGAACATATATAATTATATTTAAGGTTCATTTATATAATTTAAAGAGATTCAAAAAAATAGAGATAATATTCCATGATAAAGGTTTAAAATTAGAGTTCACATGTACATACAATATAGAAAATATAATATTTGAAAAAATTCATAAGAATTTTAGAGTGTCATGCCATAGGAATAAGAAACGTCAATATAAAAATGAAAAATAAAACAAAATAGAAGGAGAACAAAAAAATCCCATCAATAAATAATCCAAACCAACAACATTCCCAATATTAAGTTCTTCATGTACTTGAATAATTCTCCATTATAAGTTAAAAATGGTGGGGATTAATATCGCCCCATCACCAATATTGCTATCCCCATTCCCATTCCCACCACCATCATCATCAGCAACATCATCAGTAGCCTCATCACAAACAATAGCATCAACAATATCCTCACCACCAACATCTCTATATCTACCACCTTAATTTCCACTAAGACCCTTATTTTCATAACCCAAAAAATAATTTAAAGAGAGCATTGCTTCCATATATGATTCAAAAGTTGAAGCAACCTCTGATGGAAGTGACTGACTCAAAACTACCATAGATTTCATGAAATGCTCGTTCATTATCATACTTATTTAACACTCCTCTAAATATATTTTCTTTACCTCAACTACTTAATCACGAGGAATTTATAGTTCATAGGTCTGGGAGGCTTGATAGGAGCCCAGTTATGACCAATACCTAGAGGGGATGATTTTTTTCCCTAGTTGACATCATACTTTCCCTAAGTTCTCCCCACATAATACATGACTTAAATGATCATGTGTCTTGAGGATGTCATTTTATTTTCCATTGAGGGACTCCAAGGAAGACTATAGAAATTATAAAGATATTAAATTATTAATTTTATATAAATATTTAAAATATAAATAAAAAACCATACAATCTTATCCTATGTCTGTGCATTTACTTCACTTCCATCCTTTTTCTTTCTACTCAAGAAAAAAAAATTGGCACGAGGTATAAGACCATAAATTCCTAATATTGATTGCTATAAATCATAAATGAAAAAATCTAGATTAAAACCATATATGGTAAATTCAAAAATCTAGCCTATGTCTATTCAATAATAATCTCAGTAGAACATCCTATATAACATCACAATACCTGGTTAAAGTACTTGGTGCTTCTCATGCATGGGAATTGTAGTGCACCCAATGTATATAGATATGTCATTGAATCTTTGTTCTTTGTGTTTTCCTCGACACTTCCTAAAAAAATTCCAATATAAGTAAAAATAAATAAATTTTATAAGAAAACCATTAAATATTGAGATTACCTTAAACTCGTCAGTCTTCCAATGTGCAATAATTTTTTATATTTACTTTTTGGACATTCGGTGAATATGGATACACCCTTAAAGTAAGTACCAAACCTGATCTTCCAACCAACATACAAATCATGATTGTATAAGCACCATAACTCCCCAACACCCATTATCCTTGCAGTCTTTGCGGCTTCTTTGTTTGGAAAGTTAAACCAAATATTCAATGAATATTTTATTTAATTTAAATACAAAAATAATATAGATATGACATTATTAAATTTTTTACCCATATTTTCTCTCATTATTTGTCCTTGTTCTCTTTACTGATATGTCTCCATTAAACTAGTTTCCCCAGAATGATATCGTGAAACATGGAAAAAGTGGCCATGAAAATTCTACACTGGCTTGAATTTGGGCCTACCATATGATTTTGTCAATTGTAATATACCATTATTTGTGTTTGGTGATTCCAAGATTCCTTCATCCAAGTGCACCCATATCTCCTTGAAGAAGATCCTAGGGAATTAGAAAAAGAGGGGGGGTAAAGAAGTATTAAGTCAAGGTACAAGATGAAAAAAATAAAGTGATATAATTTGAAACAGTTATAATAAAAACTTTTTGCAAGATGATCAGTAGACTATGATAGATCTATGGGATGTCCTATCTCAAAATCCTCTTAAGGAAGTGACTTTTCCAATGCATGATTTTGGTGGCCTTCATGCACTAGAGTGGAAGCTGAAGGAACCAACTCATCAGATTTTGTCTGGATGGTAGGAATTGAAGGTGGTCTAGACATGTAAGAATATGGGTACTAAGATGGGTGATACATTATCATATACAGATATGGTAAAGGTGAAAACATCTATGGAGGCGATGTACTCATGGTATGGGAAGAAAGGAAAAATGGGATGATGGAGCCATCAGTGGGATCATCTCTAAAGGTGGAAAAGTCATTACATGTGAATAAGAGGGATGCTAAGATGATGATGGAGGCATGTATAAGAGTATCCCTAGAGACTCAAGTGATAGATGTAAATGTGTTGTGGAAGGTGTGTCCTTTGGTGGGTCTGTGTAGGAATGAGTATGACGGGTCCTCTGTCTAGGTCTAAGAACATCCCCACTCAGACCCATGCTAATAGGATAAAGAGTAAGATCTCATGGAACTGAATGTCGCTAAAAAAATTGATAAAGAATATTAACATGAAATTTATGTAATGTAGAAGAAAAATAGTAAAATTATTATACCCATTGATGGAAGTGAATGAGGCAACACATGATCACACCCCAGTCAATAAGGATCAAATAGTCACTTCCTTCAACCTTTTGTAGTATTTGGAATAATTTTCATAAGAATGAAATGTAAAATTTTTAGAAACTGATTTTATAAATCATGCATAGAACATACATCTAACTTTAATTCATGAGAGGAACCAATTTTACTTCTTTTAGTTACTAATTGTACAAATTATTACAAGGAAATGACTAACACAGTTTTGAAAATTACATTACTAAGTTACACATTTTTTAAAAACAATATTTAAACCATGTTTTCTAAATTGAAATAAATTTTATATAGTGACATGACACCAAAAAATACAAAAAAAATCATTCCAAACTAAAGTGTAATTAATGTAATTACAGTAATAATAACCCGAGAAACTCATGTCAATGTAAACTGAATGAATAATAAAAATATATGGTTGCTTATATTATTTACCAACTACTACTTGAGGTTCAACATCAGATCTCACAATGGGACAATTTGATTAATGAAATGCAATATTTTGGGAAACACCAATGGGGTGCGTCAATGGTGAAAATTTCATCACCAGCATCATGAAATATATTTCTTGGGATTACGTTATTAATGACACCATAATTAGGTCTCATATGATCTTTCACATAAAACACTTGTTTATCGATTTATTCCAAAATTAATGGCTCATCATTACATAGGAATTGACTCATGTCAATAGCTCTAAACCCATAATCATCATAAATGTATTCTGTTGTCTCATTGAATCAAACCATTTACATTTCATAATAGTGAATATACCTTGAGAGTAGTAATCCAACAACAATATTTTCTCAACAAGTCCATAATAATATACATCTTCATACCAAGTATGACTATCTGATACACTTTCATAACAATCTGTTGTAGTGGTTAACATAACACCATCACACCGTGTTCTCATTTTCACTGCTTGATCCATTGTAAACAATTTATACCTATTGATTATTAAATATTAGTATTCACAAACCAATGAATTAGGACCAAAATCCAAATCTCTTAGTTATTGAGAAATAGAGTAAATTTGTAAACTCAACACCTAAAATATATATGAATAATACAACTAAATGGATATATATTTTTTAATCTAATTAAATTAATGTTAATACCTTTGATTTCAATGAAACATGACACTCTAGGCTTTTCAAAGCCTCTCTCCTTCTCAAAGGAATATATCGATGAAATATAATTATAATTTGTTTATGTTATCTACATAAAATTATAATAAAAGTGTAAGGTATATGTAAAATTTAATAATATTATATGACATATAAATATTAAAATTACCTACTTGATATAGTCATCGAGGAAACCAATGTTAAACAATACTATGTGATGTTTCATCTCCATCTCTTTAAGGATCAATGTAGCCAATGTATAATACCCCACAATTCCTGATATATGGGGATGATATGGAAATGAGGGATCAATTTCTCCATACAGGTCATCTTCATATCTCATTGGCTAGTTAATTATTGTGGTCACATCAGACAACTACATTGAACAAAAATCTATACATTCTTGATCCATATATACCTCACAATCGAACCTTCATGATAATTTTTGTTATGGACATATGATTTCATTGTGCACATATTTCTTTCAGTAGGATACATGCACAAAAAAGAAAATGGTCAACCAAGAAGTGTTTCAGTTGGAAGATGAATTGTTAAATGCAACATGAAAGTGAAAAAGAATGGATGATTTTATTTTTCCAAATCATATAAAATTAATGGCCCCTCCTATAGAATTCTTTATTAAGAATGACTTGGATAACCTTTTACCACAAAGGTCTTTAAAAAATGGAACAAGTGAATATCTATCACCCTTAAATTATTGGATATTAACTACTGAATTGCTATGGGAATCAATTCATGAATAAAGATGTGATAATCATAAGTTTTTAGGGATTTTAGTTTCACATCTCTTCTATTGACTCATTTAGATATGTTACTAGAATAGACATCAGGAATAATACTATTCTCTAATACTACAAGAAATTGATCTTTCTCTGATGGTTTCACCACATAATAATCACAAGGAACTTTTAATTTGTTTTCACCGATACACACAGAATGTAGTTCTGGTCGAATACCCCAATCCAACATGCCCTAACGAGATTGGAAGTCATCTTTGGTATTCCCCTTAATATTCGAAAGAATTGCAAGAAAAATTTCACATATATTTTTCTCAATATGCATTACATATAAACAATGATGTAACAAATTGGTTGACCAATATAGAAACTCAAAAAAATACTTCTATTTTGCTAATTTTAAGTGGCTTCAGTGTCAAAATTATTACTATTTTTAGAATTCAATTGACCTATTCCTAATGAAGAACTAAAATATTTCAATTCATTAAGCACACAAATTCTTAAAATATGTTGATGTGGTTGGTTAGTGTTAATAGTATTATGAAACATTTTTTGATTCGTCATGTATTGATGATCCATTGGAAAGAATTGTTGACACCCCATGAAAATGAAACTACAATGATATTTAAGCCTTCTCGATCATGTGTTCTTTATACAAACAAGACAAGATAGTTTTCCCTTCCTACTCCACCTAGACAATATTTCATAAGCAGGGAAATTATTTATGGTCCATAGAAGGGAATCACACATCTAAAACATATTCCTTGAATAAGCATCGAATGTCTTCACATCCAAATCCCAAATTTAAAGACCCGTAAATTTCAAGGGAAATTTTTTCTTAATTTTCTTCGGGATTTTACAAGTATGCAGTTTCTAACAGCACCTGATTCTGAGGCCCGGTGTGCCCAAAATAAATTTTCGAAATTTAGTTCGGGTACGTTCAGTGAACGAACGATCGAGTTTTTCTAACTTTTGAACCGATGATCAGAATCGAAATCCGAGGGCACCGATGAAACCGCAACACCGGTAAATGCTTAGGAACACCTTTTTCGAAGGTGCGTTTGCTCGGGAGGAGATGTTAAAAATGTGAGGAATAAAAATATAATTGTTTTACAATTTTATTTTTATTTCTTTACTTTGTGGTTTAACATCTATGAGAGGGAGTTGGGGTGGGACCCACTAAAAACCCAACTCCTCTTGAGAGGATTAAAGAGTGATGTGGGGCCCAAACGAGCCCCACCCCTTCAAATTCCCTTAACTTCTCTTCTGCATTAATGGTGCCAAATTATCTATCCATTTATTATGACAACTTAAGATTAATTAAGTTAAGTTATTTCACCTTTTGAATTTTAAAAGTGTTGGAAAAAGTAATAAAATAAGGCTAGAGCCTTATTTTATTTTTGGTTGTTTCGTTGTGTAGAGAGAGGGAGAGTTCTACCATCGAAGAACTTCATCTTCCTCCTTGAAGAACATGAAGAATGCTGACATGCCGCTTCCTCCTCAGACGATCTACATCAACGTGTACGAATCCTCACCCCGCAACATTGTTTTCCGCAATGCTCATCGATCGTCAACTACTGAAAGAGGTAGGGTATTATTTTATGTTCGTGTTTATTATTTTGGCGTTCTTCGTTAAATATTTATCCGCTTTCTATCAAATTTACAGGAGGAGGTCGGACCGCACAAACACGGCCGACCCTCCCCCCCTTTGTTGTTGTTCTTAGTTATGTTTTGGAACAGAGGCGACGCAGTGCCGTCACACCGCGCGGGAACGAGGGAACCGGGGTGAAGGAGCGCGGCGCCGTCGCGCCATGTCGTTGAGGTCGAAAGAGGCCGCGGTCGGAGCAGGGCCACGATGAAGGGGCAAGGCGCCGTCGCGCCGTGCCGGTCAGACAAGGGCCGCGACTTAAGGCCGCGACAGTGAAGGGAGGGGCGGCCGGAAATCCAGTCGCCGGTTCAATGAAGGGTGGGATCCGCGGGGGTCCCGCGGTGGCACACCGGCCCACCAACATCGCCGGTCGTCCGAGAAGACCGGCGGTTGTAACCCCCGACGGCAGGCGAGGCGGCCCCTCCACATGAGGGACACCGTTTCACCATCAAGGGAAGCAGCCCCCCCCCCCCCCCGCGCTTTCCGCTCGGCCGAGCCGCTGGCCACATGGGCCGCGCCCGCGCCGGATCAGGTCAGGCCGCCCGCGCCGGGCCGGGCCGCCCGCGCTGGGCCGGGCCCCCCGCGCCGGCCGGACCCCCGCGCCGGGCTGGGTCGCACCAGCTAGGCCGGGCCGCGCCAGCCGGGCCGGGTCGCACCCTAATGGGCCAGACCCGGACCCAGACCCGGGTCAGGTCGACCCGGTTCGGGCCGACCCAGGGGGTTTTTGGCCGGGTCGGTCCGGTCCCAAACCCCCCTAAAATCAAACAGATTCGTTCAAATGCTCGTAACTTGGAATGTGGACCTCCGATCGACGCACTGTCAGTTGTGATGCAATCCTTGGATCAATATGGTCGTTTCATTATATTACACTCAAGGTTTCAGAGAACTTTGTGTACGACCGGGTTGGTTCGAACATGAAACCAACCGGGCCCTCGGAGCGGAAACACTTACAACTTGAGCTCCGAACGTCCGATTGACATGCCGTTGACTTTGTTGGATTCATCTTAGTGAGAAGGTTATTTTGGATTACTACTATTAAGGTTTGGATGCAGTTGGAGTATGGTCAGGTTGTTTTTGACTTAAAAACCAATCGGGCCCCTGGGACGAAAAAGCCAATAACTCTCTGACCGGGCGTCCGATTGACATGCCGTCTGTCGCGTTGTGTTCCTTTTGACGAGATGGAACTTTGGGATACATCAAATCCAGACTTCGTGTCAGTTGATGTATCGAACCCCCTTGGCTCATTGAGCGGACCCTCCCAGAATCGAGCATGCTGTGTGCGGGAACCCTATAGCTGGCTGCATTTGTGACGACGATGACGACTGTACTGAAATCCTCCATGGGTTCGATAGAAACGACTACCGTACTGGAATCCTCCATGGGTTTGACGATGATGACTACTATTCTTGTATCCTATGTGGGTCCGGCAGTACTTGACTACTGTTCTTGTATCCTACGTGGGTCTGACAGTATTTGACTCTGTACTTGTATCCTACGTGGGTCCGGAAGAGTAGCTGGTCTTGTATCCTGTGTGGGTCCGACAAATTAGCTGGTCTTGTATCCTATGTGGGTCCGACAACTTAGATAAATCAGTGGCTACATCTGATCATCTCTATCGCCTTACGAAGAAGTATAACTATGTGAGATGAGTCTTGACTTTCAATCATTATCTTTGATATGATTGTTTTTCTATCCTGTGTGGATTGGGTTGTGTTATCTTGTGTGGATTGGATTGTTCTATCCTGTGTGGACTAAATCGAACTTGGACTCGGATGTTGGAGTTGAACTAAAATTGATGACTTAGGTATATTTATGGGCATATACCTAAGCAGTGTTGGTTGTTACTTCATTACTTTGTGGTATATCCTTCGTGGATTCTAGGAGACCTTCGGGGGTCTCGGGGTCCCTAATGAGTAGCATATACTCACCCCTGCATGGGATATGCTTTCACTACATTGTGTTGGATGTAGACGACGGACATCGCTGATTGTGGTTGAGGCTTGTAGAGCGAGTCGGTACCTGGAGGTGGACCACAGGGCGGGACGTACACAGAGCGGACGAATGGACCCGAGGAGCTGAGGAGACTATCTGTACCCACCCTTCAAGTGGGATTTCCAGTGGATGGCTCGGTGTTTCTGCTTTACTTTTCAGCTGTTGTACTTTATTTTCAGTTGTACTTTACTTTTAGTTGGGTTTGTATTCTGGCCCATTTACTTTCCAACACTTACTTTTGTACCCAGTTTCCTTAGAGTTTACTTTATATTGCATACTCTGTGGTGTTTGTTTACTTTATAAAGGCAATGAATTTCTTTTTTTTATCGGGATTTACACCTTTGGTGCTAGTCTCCTACCCCTGGCCTATGTAAGGAGGGCTTGGGGTAGTCATGGTACGGGCCCCGAGGATGGGTCGTGACAAATTGGTATTAGAAGAGTTCAGTTCTACCACAGAACTCAGAACTATGATCTTTCTTCAATGTGAAGAAATAGTGTTAAGGGTATTGAGTGTGGTTATTAGTCCAGGGAGTCCAGTGTTGGTGCGGCAACCGACGTATCTGTACACCAGGACCCTGAGTTCTGATTTCCGACTCAGTGCACGAAAACACTGATTGCACGTGTGTTTCAAAAGTTTTCTTTGTGATTACTTTGTATCAGCTCACCAGGTATACTGTATTGACTGTGGCACACCTATTTCTTTTCAGGATGACCCCACGATGGTAGCCAGCTAGGGTTCCGAGCTTTGTGCGAGACGGCAGCCCACCGAGCGATGAGGACTCGGTGCAGGGCCCTATTACAGTTGAGGCACCGGCGGTACCTCTACCCGCCGAGCCACCGATGCCACCAGCCCCAACTGCTGAGAGTGTACGTCATGTTAGTGCACTGTATGAGTTTCAACGTCAGTGACCACCCAGGTTCCGTTGGGAGATGGACCCTCAGGCAACCGAGGATTTGCTGGAGGCTGTAGTTCGAGTTTTGAGGTTAGCAGGGACACCATCTGACCTCATGGTGATCCTTGCAACGAGTCTCTTGCACGCAGCAGTAGGCAGATGGTGGATCCTGATGCTCCAGGTGCATGATGAGGCATCTCTCCTTTGGTCAGACTTCGATATCCTATTTCGCTCAGAGTTCATCCCAGCCACCCTCTATGCGGTGCACATCCAGGAGCTACTACAGCTGCGACAGAGCAGCATGACAGTAGCCCAGTACTCAGCGAGATTTACCGATCTCTCGCGCTATTCCACGGACATGGTATGGGACCCATTCTTCCGGGCCCAGACCTTCGAGCAGGGACTGAGGCATGAGATCAGGGCTTCGATGATCTCTCTCATTATTCCGACGCAGACAGGAGTACTGGAGCGATCCCTTCTCATAGAGAGCTTTCTTGCTGAGCCTACACCAGCAGCGAGACCTACCGCAGGGCGGTATGTAGCTGAGTCTTCTTTAGCTATCAGTCGGCGGATGACACAGTGGTCCAAGCAGACTAGACCATCAGGTGGACAACCTTAGGACACTGGCTCAGAGGTGCGAGGTACACAGCGCATAGCCAGTCTTACGAGGAGTAGATAGTGCTATACATGCGGGGGGCAGGGCCACATGACTCGTGACTGCCCGAACCGCCATGCAGAGGAGCAGCATACAGTTGAGGGACCACCCAGGCAGAGGCAGAGGTTCGACCGTGGTGGTCTGTAGGGAGTAAGCGAATTTGGCAGAGGAGCTGGCCAAGCAGCAGGTGGTGGGAGACGCTTTGAGGCTCTACCACCACCACCACCAGGGGGTCCACCCCGACCACAGGGAGCTGGCGGACAGAGGCAGGCTCAGCTTCAAGCAGCGGAGGCCTATGACCACGGTGCACCAGAGATGATTCAAGGTACTATATGGGTCTACTCCACCCTTGTTTCAGTTCTTATAGACACAGGAGCGAGTCATTCTTTTATTGGCGGTACCCTTGTTCGGAGCTCAGAGATTCTGACGGAGCCGTTGGCTCGATCCTTAAGGCTAGAGACTCATACGGGAGAAGACTCGATGATTACGCACTGGTGCCGACAGTGTGAGCTTACTCTAGGAGGCGAGAGCTTCGGCTGGGATCTTCTTGTAGCGGCATCAAGGCCCTATGATGTCATCTTGGGCATGGATTGGTTATCTTCAGTCCATGTTCAGATCGACTATATTAGGTGCAAGGTGCGGTGTGTCCGCACCGATGGGAGAAGGTTCACCTTCACCAACGAGAAGAGATACTTTGCAGCACAGGATGGACTCACGCAAAGGAGAGGACAACCAATCACTCATCAGTTGGATAGCCTCATCCTAGGAGAAGTGGACGTGCGGAGTCTGAGTTTTCCTGTTGTGGTGGATCAGTATGCAGAAGTTTTTTCTGAAGACGTTCCATGACTACCTCCTCATAGAGAGGTAGACTTTTATATTGACCTGTAACCCAGGACAACCCCGATATCTACTCCTGCATATTGGATGGATCCCGCTGAGCTTCGAGAGCTACGGGTACAGCTGGAGGACTTGCAGGGCAAGGGATTTATCCGACCTAGTGTTTCACCCTGGGCTTCCCCAATTTTGTTCGCCAGGAAGGCGGACAGGAGCTTGCGACTGTGTATTGATTACTGATGCCTGAACCAGGTGATTGTGAAGAAAAATTATCCACTTCCGAGGATTGATGACCTCTTCTATCAGCTCAAGGGAGCACGATGCTTCTCTAAGATAGACCTCAGTTCAGGCTATCATCAACTCAAAGTTCGAGACGAGGATGTGCAGAAGATGGCCTTCAGATGTCGGTATGGCCACTATGAGTTCTTGGTTATGCATTTCAGTGTAACCAACACTCCAGCAGTGTTCATGAGTCTCATGAACAGGATCTTTCAGACTTACCTTGATCAATTTGTCGTAGTCTTCATCGACGACATATTGATATACTCGACCACTGAGGAGGAGCATGCCTACCACTTGCAGGTTGTACTGGACACACTCTGAGAGAACCAGCTTTATGGTAAGCTCTCGAAGTGTCAGTTCTGGATATGCGAGGTCCACTTATTGGGACACGTCATCTCTGAGGCGGGAGTTGCGGTGGATCCTACGAAGATCGAGGAAGTTCTAGCTTGGGAGCCACCCAGGAGCGTGACGAAGGTGAAGAGTTTATTAGTTCTGGATGGGTACTACTGGATATTTGTTCCAGAATTATCTAGAGTTGCAGCACTGCTTACAGCTTTAATGAAGAAGGAGAAACCCTTCGTGTGGTCAGATAGATTTCATTAGAGCTTCCAGGAGCTGAGACAGAGATTGACCAGAGCACCTATCCTGAGGCTAATGGAGGAGGGAGTAGGGTACGTAGTCTACTGCGATGCATCAGGGACCGGACTTAGGTGTGTACTGATGTAGGAGCGGGCAGTGATCACCTATGGATCACGACAGTTGAGGCAGCATGAGCAGTACTACGCTACCCATGACCTGGAGTTACCAGTATTGGTCTTCGCTCTAAATATGTGGTGATACTATCTGATGGGCAAGCACTTCTCAGTCTATTATGACCACCAGAGTCTCAGGTACATCTTCTCACAGAAGGACCTGAATCTTAGACAACGGAGATGGATCGATTTCCTCTAGGACTATGACTTTGAGATAATCTATACTCCTAGAAAGGGGAACGTAGTATTTGATGCTCTCAGCAGGAGGATGGGCATTCAACTACTTGGAGAGGTGATAGAGTAGCTAGACACTTTTTAGATATCCTTCGTGGATAGAGATGGGGCAGCCTTCCTTCAATCGCTCATAGTCACACCTCCACTTCTTCAGTGGGTCAGAGAGGCATAGTGTGGGGACATTTACTATGAGACGCGACATGCATAGATTTCAACAGGACAGGCACCTAATGACTTTTCTATAGGAGGAGAGCACGTCTTCCTTTTCAGAGGACCTACCATGGTACCAACTACTTTATAGGAGGAGGTGCTGAGAGAGTTTCATACTTTCCCTTTAGTGGTATATCGAAGAGTGGCGAATATGTACCAGGATCTTAGACGATAGCATTGGTGGCCGGGTATAAAGAAGGCTGTAACAGAGTTCGTTTCTCGATGACTCACCTGCCAGCAGGTGAAGGTGGAGCACCAGGTACTAGTAGGCTTAGTAAAACCCTTGAAGGTCCCGGAGTGGAAGTGGGATGGGATATCTATGGATTTCGTTACTGGACTTCCACGTACTTCCATAGGTCATGACTCTATTTTGGTGATTGTCGACCGACTCACTAAGTCGGCCCACTTTTTACTCATCAGAGAGCAGGGCACAGTGGAGAGCTTGGGACGCCTCTACGTTTAGGAGATTGTATGGATTCATGGTGTTCCATCATCTATCGTCTCCAATCGAGATGCTCACTTTACTTCCCAGCTTTGGAAGGGGTTGCAAGAGGCATTCGGGACGCAGCTACGTCTGAGCACCGCATTTCAACCTCAGATGGATGGTCAGATGGAGAGGACCATTCAAACTCTCGAGGATATGCTCCGTGCATGTGTCCTCGACTTTGGTCGTAGCTGGGAGGATCACCTACCCTTGGTGGAGTTTGCGTACAACAACAGCTACCACTCCACCATCGGGATGGAACCATATGAGGCATTGTACGGCTGACCTTGCAGGTCACCTCTGTGCTGGACAGAACCTAAGGAGTCAGCACTTATGGGACCAGAGATGGTCTAGGCCACGATAGAGAAGGTCCAGGTTATCCAGGAGCCGATGAGGACAACTCAGAGCCGACAGAAGTCTTATGATGACAGGAGGCGGAGACCACTTGAGTTCGAGGATGGAGACCATGTTTTCTTGCGGGTCTCACCTCAATGTGGATTACGGATATTTTTCGGGGCGAAAAGTTATCTCCGCGCTTCATCGGACCTTTTCAGATTCTCAGCAGGATAGGCGAGGTGGATTATCGCCTGTCTCTACCACCTCAGTTGCACCGGGTGCACAACGTCTTCCATGTATCTCAACTGAGGAGATACGTGCATGACCCAACACATATCATCGACCATGGGGAGCTAGACATTGATGACGGGGCATCTTTTTCGGAGGACCTAGTGGAGGTTGAGGATCGACAGAAGAGGGTCCTACGTGGGTGGTCGATCCCTCTAGTGCACATCAGGTGGCAGCACGGGAACCTCTAGGAGAGCACTTGGGAGCGGGAGACTCAGATGCATGCTCATTACCCTCATTTGTTTCCATATTTTGTGATGTATCTTTACAGGAAAGTAAAGCCCTGAGGTGGGAGTAATGTAAAGACCTGTAAATTTCAAGGGAAATTTTTTCTTAATTTTCTTCGGGATTTTACAAGTACGCAGTTTCTAACAGCCCCTGATTCCAAGGCCCGGTGTGCCCGGAATCAATTTCCGAAATTTAGCTCGGGTACGTTCATTGAACGAACGAGCAGGTTTTTCTAACTTTTGAACTGATGCTTGGAATCAAAATCTGAGGGCACCGATGAAACCGCAGCACTGGTAATTGCTTAGGAACACCTTTTCCGAAGGTGCGTTTGCTCGGGAGGAGATGTTAAAAATGCGAGGAATAAAAATATAACTGTTTTACAATTTTTTTTTATTTCTTTACTTTGTGGTTTAACATCCATGAGAGGAATTTGGGGTGGGACCCACTAAAAACCCAAATCCTCTTTAGAGGATTAAAGAGTGAGGTGGGGCCCACACGAGCCCCACCACTTCAAATTCCCTTAACTTCTCTTCCGCATTAATGGTGCAAACTTATCTCTCCATTTATTATGACAACTTAAGATTAATTAAGTTATGTTATTTCACCTTTTGAATTTTAAAAGTGTTGGAAAAAGTAATAAAATAAGGCTAGAGCCATATTTTATTTTTGGTTGTTTCGTTGTGTGGAGAGAGGGAGAGTTCTACCATCGAAGAACTTCATCTTCTTCCTTAAAGAACACGAAGAATGCTGACACGCCACTTCCTCCTCGGACGATCTCCGTCAATGTGTACGGAGCCTCACCTCACAACGTCGTTTTCCGAAATGCTCATCGATCTTCAAATACTGCGAGAGGTAGAGAATTGTTTTATGTTAGTGTTTATTCTTTTGGCATTCTTTGTTAAATATTTATCCTCTTGCTATCAAATTTACGAGAGGAGGCCAGACTGCACAAACATGGCCGACACTCCTCTCCTTTATTGTTGTTCTTCGTTATGTTTTGGAACGGAGTCGATGCGGTGCCGTCGCACCGCGAGAGAATGAGGGAACCACGGCGAAGGAGCGCGGAACCGTCGCGCCGCGCTGGCAGGACAAGGACCGCGGCCTAAGGCCGCGACGGTGCAGGGAGGGGTGTCCGGAAATCTAGCCGCCAGCGCTAGGAAGGGCGGGACCCTCGGGGGTCCCGCGGCGGCACACCGGCCGGCCAACATGGCCGGCCGTCCGAGAAGACCGGGGTTCGTAACCCCCGGTGGAAGGGGAGGCGGACCCTACACGTGGGGGCCACCATTTCACCCCCCTGCTTTTCGCTCGGCCGAAACAGCTGAGCCACTGGCCACGCGGGCCGTGCCCACACTGGACCGGGCTGGTCGCGCTAGGCCGGGCCGCCCACGCAGGGCCGGACCCCCGCACCGGGTTAGGTCGCGCCGATGGGGTCAGGCCGCACCAGCTGGGCTGGGCCACAACCTAATGGGCCGGACCCGGGTCAGGTCGACCCGTTTCGGGCCGATCCAGGGGGTTTTGGGTCGGGTCGGTCCGGGCCCAAACCCCCCTAAAATCGAACAGATTCGTTCAAACACCCGTAACTTGGGCTATGGACCTCCAATCGATGCAACGTCAATTGCGATGCAATACTTGGATTGAGAAGTTCGTTTTGGTATATTAAACTCAAGGTTTCAAATAAATTTGGGTATGTACGGGTTGGTTCGAACACGAAACCAACCGGGCCCTCGGAGTGGAAACGCTTATAACATGAGCTCCGGACGTCCGATTAACGTGCCATCGACTTTATTGGATTCCTATTAGTGAGATGGTTCTTTTGGATTACTCAAATAGAGGTTTAGATGCAGTTGGAGTACGGTCGGGTTGGTTTTGACTTAAAAACCAACCGGGCCCCTGGGACAAAAAAGCCAATAACTCTCAGACCAGGCGTCTGATTGACGCGTCGTCTATCGCGTGATGTTCTTCTTAACGAGACAGAACTTTGGGATACATCAACTCCAGAATTCATGTCAGTTGATGTATCGACCCCCCTTGGCTCATGGAGCGGACCCTCCCGGAATCGAGCATGCTGTGTGCGGGAACCCTAAAGATGGCTGCATTTGCGACGACGATGACGACTGTACTGAAATCCTCCGTGGGTTCGACAGTGAAGAATACCATACTGGAATCCTCTATGGGTTCGACAATGATGACTAATATTATTGTATCCTATGTGGGTCTGGCAGTACTTGACTACTGTTCTTTTATCCTACATGGGTCCGACAGTATTTGACTCTGTACTTGTATCCTACGTGGGTCTGGCAGAGTAGCTGGTCTTGTATCCTCTGTGGGTCCAACAACTTAACTGGTCTTGTATCCTATGTGGTTCCGATAGCTTAGATGAATCAGTGGCTACATATGATCATCTCTATCGCCTTACGAAGAAGTTTACCTGTGTGATTTGAGTCTTGACTTTCAATCATTATCTTCGATATGATTGTTTTGCTATCCTATATGGATTGGGTTGTGTTATCCTGTGTGGATTGGATTGTTCTATCCTGTGTGGACTAAATCGAACTTGGACTCGGATGTTGGAGACGAACTAGAATTGATGAATTAGGTATATGTATGGGCATATACCTAAGTAGTGTTGGTTGTTACTTCATTCCTTTGTGGTATATCCTTCGTGGATTTTGGGAGACCTTCGGGGGTCTTGGGGTCCCTACTGAGTAGCAAATACTCACCCCTGCATGGGCTATGCCCTCACTACGTTGTGTTGGATGCAGATGATGGACAACACTGATCGTGGTTGAGGCTTGTGGAGCGAGTCGATACCTAGAGGTAGACCACTGGGCGAGATGTACACGGAGCAGACAGCTGGTCCCGAGGAGTTGTGGAGACTATCTGTACCCACCCTTCAGGTGAGATTTTTAGTTGACGGCCCGACATTGCTGCTTTACATTTCAGCTGCTGTACTTTCTTTTCAGTTGTACTTTACTTTTAGTTGGGTTTGTATTCTAGCCCATTTACTTTCCAGCACTTACTTTTGTACCCAGTTTCCTTAGAGTTTACTTCAACTTGTATACTCTGAGGTGTTTTTTTACTTTATAAAGGCAATGCCTTCTTTTTTTATCGGGATTTACGTCTTTGGTGCTAGTCGCTAGCCCCTGGCCTATGGAAGGCGGCCTTGGGGTAGTCACGACACGGGCCCCAAGGATGGTTCGTGACACCAAAGATGTTTCAACTCTCTTATTAAAGGCTACAAGTAGACATATATATCATTACTGGTATCAGATGATCCATATATTAGTATGCTCAAAAAAGTTAATGGTTTTTTATATACATCCATGGAGGAAGATTATAAACATGAATAAAACTAACCTCATACTGTGAGCAGTGAGAATCTGACCAAATGGAATAAAACCATCACTGGATAGACCCAACATAACATTACGCACCTCAGCTATAAAATCAGGATGTTGTGCATCAAATGTCTACCATGCTAATTTATCTTCATGATAAACCAACTCGTTATTACCTTTAATTATCTCAGCATCATGTCATCGCATATTGGCTGAGATTTCTGTAGACATGAATAGATTTTGATGTCTGGGAATCAATAGAAAGTGCCACATGACTTTCTGTGGCACATTAGATGGTGTTCCATCTGCATCTGTCTTCCATCGAGATGTACCACATTCTTTATTATTATTATGGTCAGCTATTTCCTCCCAAAAAATTGTAATATTTTGTACATGCATGGAATTTATTAGAAGAAAATCCAATCTACTTAATTAACTTCCATGCATTGTAATTATTTGAGTGAATATTTACATCATCAGGAAGCAAGCCCTTAAAAAATGTAAGAATATAATCAATGGTAGTATTAAAAATTACATACATTGTTTTCCCAATATATAACCACATTAAAAATTATAAATTTTTAATTTTAGTACATTCATGATATACTGGAGTTCTGGCATCATCCAATAAATCATTCACTATCTCAACATCATTTTCTTCAGTATTTTCCTCTTGTGTACTGATATCAATGTCTTCTTCCACTAGAATACTATCTCTCTCAGGATGATGTACACATGGAAACCGATCAAATTCAAATTATCCATGTCACTTATTTGATTTCATTCATGAACAGTTGAATATTGTCTTGTCACTCCATGGTGATACCAAGCAAAATTGTTTGTTTCAAATCCAAATTTCGTAATATGATAGATAAATTCTTCCCATATTAACCATGGTCTTCCAACACATTTATAACATATAAACTATATAAACATCTATATAAAGCATTATTAAATGAAAAATATATAAAATTATCCAAATTATTTTGAAACTCAGTTGAAATCTGATTGGTACGATACATTCATCTTCTATTCATTCTATAACAAGGGGAAAAAGTTATCTTCTAATCAACAATGTAAAACAAAATTAAAAAATAGATATGTACTATAAAAAATAAAACTACTTGAACATAAAAACTTAATATTTAAATATAATTTAGATTTTTATTACAATTTCCTTATTATTTATCAGAAATTTAAACCCTTTCAGTATTAGAGATAAAATTCTTACCTCTATCCTATAAATAGATGATCAAACAGGTAATCCATAATGGGAAAAGGAAGGTTCCATGTCTATGCTAGAGTGGTACGTGTCATTATATTTGAATTATACCATGATAATGTTATCATCCCATATCTAGCTAGAATCAGACCTACAATCCCTTTTTGAGATGCTTTAAAACATAAAAGTATTAATTTTCATAGTAATTAATCTAATGGAGTTATTTTTTAATGATCCATTATTGGGTCACGAATTCCTTCTAAAATCACATCCATATCTTAGATGTGAACCTAGTGTCTTGTTGTGAAGTGATATATAATAACTCATTATAAGGACCCGACTTTATTACATACATAATCTTGAATTTAGTCAAGAAAACACTTCCTTTTACATTGAAGATCTTTTCAAGTTTAGAGCTTTAGAGAATTAGGACAATACATTCATGACATTATACATTATTACAGAGTGGATACCATAAAAACAGTTTCCATTTTTTTTGAAAATATGAAACATTAAAACATAAAACAAGACTCCTTGACAATTCTTCAACATTTAACATGTCTTCCTTCCTTGTATTACACATCCATTAACATGTGAAAAATCATTTAAAAACTTGGGATGATCACAAAATCTCAGTAAGGGATGGAAAATAAGGAAAGAACACATTATTCCATGAATACTCATAACGTATGAAAACATTTTCAAAAGACATTGTTATCACCCATATATACTTACTTTGTGTAACATGAGATTTACACAGGATCCACACAAAACATGAGAACATAAATATAATCATAAAGGTATCTTGGGGAATTAATTACATAATCTTGTAACCATTCTTCACTACCTTATAATTTACAACCCTCACAGCTACCTTACTTTGTGGAACCATCGCAGTCAGACTTGGAGTAACCATACGACCAACTTATAACTTACTCATACACAATGAATTGGAGGGAGATATAGGTCTCACCCTTCATCATAAATATTTCCCTAGATGAAAAACATAATCATACAACATGAATAAGTCCATAAATACATTACTTTTTAATTTTGTAAAACCAAATTTAAAAAGAGGATATCATACAATTGAAGAGAGACTTAATAGAGTGGATGGAGTATGTATATATACTATAAATACACATAATGAAACATAATATAAACAAAACCCATCACACAAAAAAATTTAAATAGCACATAAATAACGAAGTAGAAAGTTAACCCAAAGAATGGAAATCAGGTTAAGAATTCCCTTACCTCGGGTTTGTCTTACTTCAAACTTGTTTAAACCTCCTTGTAGAGTAACCCTTAGAACATGAAGGTTGGGACCTTGGGGGATCGAGGAAACCTTGTGAGGAATAATATGAAGGTAAATAGGCCAGATCTTCGTTGAGGGAGAATTGGGAATAAATTCAATGAAGGGAAGAGTTGGTATTTATAGGAAAAGTAAGGGATTATTTTAATAATTTTCAAGGGACACCTCATGAGTGGTATTTACAAAACCATGGGCTTTACCATGGTATTTTCCCATGGTATAAGCCCCTTGGGACACCTCACATATTATTTAACTATACACAAGTCTACCAGATTTATGACATTATTATTATATCATTAATGATGTCATTAATACATCGAAACTAAAAACTGTATTTCTTACTATTCACCGAAAAATCAACCGTTTCATAAAAATTCCCAATATTCACCCTAACCATTTATCGACGTGTAGATTTTATGAATGAAGTCAATTTTTTGAAAATAATTTTTTAAATATTGTTAATTTAATTTTTAAATAAAATCATACTTAATTCAAAAATTAACAATTCTAATTCTGTAAATACTTCTATATCAAAATGAAAAATTAACCTAGATGCTATTATCTTAGAGCCTTAATAAAATAAAATAATAATAAAATTTACTATTCATTAGGGTCATATCACTATTCATATTAATATTCATAAGGGTATGTTACTATTCACCAAAAAAACAAGTTGGTTCTAATAGACTCCAAATAATATACTGAACACAATTATAGATGATAGTTTCTTGAAATTCAAAACATAGAAGTAGAAAAGTTATGTTTTAAAGGCTAAATAAAAATATCTACTTAAAACAATGTTCCATGCATTTCTATTTATTTTTAGAAAAAATTGGGGTGTTAAATTATCCCCAACTTCTTGAAATTGCGTCCTCGCAATTTTATTTACTTATTAAAAAACTAAGGGTACTTTTCCCTCATAGAATTTTCAGACTCCCATGTTGCTTCTTCAACCATGTGGTTTCTCCACAAAACATTTACTAGGTGTATTAACTTATTCCTCAATACCCGTTCTCCTCGATCAAGAATCTGAACCGGTTTCTCTTCATAAGAAAGGTTCTATTCCAGCTGAACTGCTTTTGGGCTCAAGACATGTGATGAATCTGGCACATACTTTCTCAACATCGAAACATGAAAAAAATTGTGTGCCTGAAACAAACTCGGAGGCAAAGCTACACGGTATGAAACTTTTTCAACTTTCTCTGATATTTTAAACGGACCAATGAACCGTGGACTTAGCTTCCCTTTCCTACCAAAATGCACCACTCTTTTACAAGGAGATATTTTAAGGAAAACATGATTACCTACCTCGAAAGAGAAGTCTTTCCTTCTGTTATCAGCATAACTTTTCTTCCTACTCTAAGCTATCCTCATGTTCTGCTGGATCATCCTCACTTTCTCAGCCACTTCTTCTACTAATTATGGCCCCATCAACTTTCTTTCACCAACTTCATCCCAAAATGCTGGAGTCCAACACCACTTCGCATACAAGGCCTCAAAAGGTTCCATCTGAATACTGGAATGAAAAATGTTATTATAAGAAAACTCAACTAAAGAAACATACTGATCCCAACTGCCCTGATATTCCATTGAACAAGCTCGAAGCATATCCTCCAAAGTTTGAATCATTCGTTCTGAATGCCCATCTAATTGAGAATGAAAAGCTGTATTGAAATTTAACTCTGTTCCCAACGACTTCTGAAGTCCCTTACAAAAGTTATAAGTGAACCTGGGATCTTGGGCAGACACTATGGAAAGAGGGACTCCATGTAACCTGACAATCTTCTTGAGGTACAATTGAGAAAGCTGATCCAAAGACATTGTATCTCGAATTGATAGAAAATGTGCAGAATTTGTTAGCCGATCAACAATAACCCAAATAACATTGTTACCTCGAGAAGTCTTTGGTAGTCCCACCACAAAGTCCATGGATACATTCTCCCATTTCTACTCTGGCACTGGAAAATGATAAAGCATACCCTATGGTAACTGCCACTCTTCTTTAACCTGTTGACATGTCAAACATTTCATGGTAAAATCAGCGATATCTATTTTCATTCCATCACACCAATAATACTCCCAAAGGTCTCTGTACATCTTAGTACTTACAGGATGAACAGAAAATGGAGAACTATGAGCTTCACACAACAATTATTTCTTCAACTAGGAATCACAAGGCACACACAACCTTTTTACAAATCTTAAAAAACAATCTTTATCAAGATTAAATTCTAGAAACTTACCCATTTTAACCAATTATACCTTTTCTGTAGCTCATGGTCTTCCTTCTGCGCTTGCTTAATTCTGTCTGACAACAAAGACTGCACTAAAACCTGAAACAAAACAGATCTATTCCCTAAACCAACAACTTCTAATCCAAAATTCATCAAATCATTAATCAAGGGATCATGTTCCAAATTTAGAATGGTTAATGATGCATGATGTTTCTGACTTAAGGCATCTGGCACTTTGTTTGCTTTCCCAGGATGGTAATTGATTATGCAGTCATAATCCTTTATCAGTTCTAGCCATATTCTCTACCTCATGTTTAATTCCTTCTGAGTGAATATATACTTTAGACTTTTATGGTCAGCATATATTTGACATTTGGTTCCGTATAAATGATGCCTCCATATTTTCAAAGAAAAAACCACAGATACCAATTCCAAATCATGTGTGGGATAATTTATCTCATGAATTTTAAGTTGTCTCGAAGAATAGGCAATTACCTGATCATTCTGCATAAAAACACAACCAAGTCCCTTCAAGGAAGCATCACTGTAGATGAAAAACTCACCATTTCAGGAAGGTAAGGACAAAACTGGAGCATTCAAAAATCTCTTCTTCAGTTCCTAAAAACAAACATCACATTCCTCTATCCCAACAAATTTAACTCCTTTCCATGTTAACTTAGTTATTGGGATAGATAACCGTGAAAAGTTCTTAACAAACTGTCGATAATAACTTACTAAGCCCTGAAAACTACGAATCTCTGTAACATTTGTGGTTCTTGGCCATTCATCAACTACTCTTTTTTTTGGTAGGATCAAATATTATTCCATCTTTATTTACAATGTTCCCAAGAAAATAAATCTGTTGCAACCAAAAATCACACTTGATGAATTTTCCATATAGTTTATTTTCTTTTAATTTTTGTAAAACAACCCTTAGATGTTTTTCATGCTCCTCTTTATTTTTAGAAAATACCAGAATGTCATCAATAAATACAACCAAAAACTTATCTAAGAACTCATGAAATACTATATTCATAAGATTAATGAATACAACAGGTGCATTAGTTAATCCAAATGGAATAACAACAAATTCATAATGCCCATATCTAGTATGAAAGGCTGTTTTCAAAATGTCATCTTCCTTCACCTTTAGCTTATGGTATCCGGATCTCAAGTCAATCATGGAAAAGTACTGAGCTCCCTGGAGCTGATCAAACAAGTCATCAATATGAGGAAAATGATACTTGTTTTTAATAGTGATATTATTCAAAGCTCTATAATCAATGCAAATTCTCATGGAACCATCTTTCTTTTTAACAAACAAAACAGGGGATCCCCATGGTGAAGTGATAGGACGAATGAAGCCTTTATAAAGCAAATCCTGCAACTGATTTTTCAATTAAAGAAGTTCTATTGGAGCCATACGATATGAGGGTTTTAAAATTGGCTTATCATCAGGAACTAAGTCAATTGTGAATTCAACTTCTCAATTAGGTATGACACCAGGTAACTCATTAGGAAAAACATCAAGGTATTCATTTACTACTGGAACATCATTAATTTGAATAGTTCCCTTGTTTTCAACAATATGAGCAAGATAACTTTCATGTCCATATTTCAATAGTTTCTCAGCTTCCTGATATATTATCAATTGTATGGGTTCATTCTTTTATACAAACTGAAACTCTTTCTAAAAACAACTACTTTAGCTCTACAGTCAATCTTAGCATGATAATCAGAAAGCCAATCCATCCCCAAAATAAAATCAAACTAGACTAAGGGTAAAACAAAAAGGTTTATAGGTAAATTATTTCCACATACCACAATAGAAAGATTATTATAATTCCTCTTTGCTATAACATTTCCCCCTGGTGTTTTAACAACAAGTTCGGGTCTCATTTGTTGAGGTGATATTTCCAATTTACCAGAAAATTTCTCAGAGATGAAGGAATGTGTAGACCTAGTATCAAACAAAACTTTAGAAAAATATGTGTGAAAAAACAAAGTACCTGATACAACTTCATTGGATGGCCTGACATCTACTGACGTAGTCTCAAAGGATCTCACTACACCCTTCTGCTTGTAATATGGATTCTTTGCATCATTCAGATCTCTATTTGGGAAGATGCTTGCATAGTGACCCATCTCACCACATTTAAAACACTTTACAGTTTTCTTATCAGGATTATTCTTAAGATCATTTTCATTGCAATCTCGGGCCATATATCCAAACTTACCGCATTTAAAACACTTCCTAGTTTTGCTAAGACATTCCCCTGTGTGTTTCTTGCCACAATTTTCACAAACTTGAAATTGTATTTTCTTACCATTAGATTTCTTTGGTTGATTATTACCCATTTCTTACCAATTGGACCTCTTCTTCTCTTTGTTTCCAAAATTCACATGATCATTAAAAAAATCCATCTCTACCCTCTCAGCACATCAGACAAGTTTCTCATAACTTTTGAATTCATAGGAGGCCAACTCCCTTTGATACCTTGGATTCAATACTGAGTAAAAGCGGTTGATTTTGCTATCAAGATCCAGAATAAGATTTGGAGAATACCTCACCAGTCGGGTGAAGTTCACTTCATACACATCCACCGAATCTTCCTCCTTCTGTTTTAATTCAAGGAATTTCTTCTCCATTCTTAGTCACACCACCTTAGGAAAATATTTTTCAAGGAAAAGACTTTTAAATTCATCCCACTCTAAGGAATCAAAATCCTCTCTACCCCTAATATTCCTTACCATTGACCACCACTAATCATTTTCTCCTTCAAAATGATAAATGGAAAGACATACCTTTTGATTATCTAAACATCCCATAACATAGAATATCTTTTCAAGGGCTTTGATCCATCATTCAGCTGCTACTGGGTCAGAAGATCCATTGAATGTAGGAGGATTTTGTCTCATAAAATGTTCCAGTACTGTCATGTTCTGTTGTGGTACCTCTATTGGTTCTCTTGCATGGATTCCAACACCATTTATTGCCTGTGTTAGCTGAGCCATTACTGTCACAAACTGCTCTGTTCCAATCCCTACCATTCTGGGCTATAGTTCCGGAAGGATGTCATTGTGTCGGTGCCTCTACTCTTCAGCATCTCTGTTGCTTCTGCAGACAACCATTCTGAACAAACATGTCTTATATAAAGAAACATGGTAATCTTTAAATTCTATTACATCTAAAATTAAACTTAGAGTGAAAATCATTTATGGTATTCTATTAACATCACCCTAACCCCTAAAGTTATCTAAACCATCCTCTGATACCAACTATGAGGACCCGACCTTATTACATAAATAATCTTGAATTTAGTCAAGAAAACAATTCCTTTTAAATTTAAGATCTTTTCAAGTTTATATCTTTAGAGAATTGGGACAATATATTAATGACATTACACATTATTACAGAGTGGATACCATAAAAATAGTTTCCATTTTTTTTCAAAATATAAAACATTAAAACATAAACAAGACTCCGTGACAATTCTTCAACATTTAACATGTCTTCCTTCCTTGTATTATACATCCATTAACCTATGAAAAATAATTTAAAAAATTGGTATGAGCAAAAAATCTCAGTAATGGATGGAAAATAAGGAAATATCACATTAGTACAGGAATACTCATAACGTATGAAAGCAGTTTCAAAAGACATTCTTGTCACCCATATATACTTACTTTGTGTAACATGAGATTTAAACAGGATCCACAAAAAACATGATAACATAAATATAATCATAAAGGTATATTGGTGAATTACTTACATAATCTTGTAACCATTCTTGGCTACCTTATAATTTGTTACCCTCACGGCTACCTTACTTTGTGTAACCATCGCAGTCACACTTGGAGTAACCATACGGCCAACCTCCAACTTACTCATACCCAATGAATTGGAGGGAGATATAGGTCCCAACCTTAATCATAAATAATTCCCAAGAACCAAAAAATAATCATACAACATGAATAACTCCATAAAAACATTAATTTGGAATTTTGTAAAACCAAATTTAAAAAGAGGATATCATACAATTGAAGAGAGACTTAATAGAGTGGATGGAGTATGTATATGTATTGTAAATACACATAATGAAACATAATATAAACAGAACCCCTCACAAAAACAAATTTAAATATCATATAAATAATGAATTATAAGGTTAACCCAAATAATGGAAATCAGGTTAAGAATTCCCTTACCTCGGGTTTGTCTTACTTCAAACTTGTTTAAACCTCCTTGTAGTGTAACCCTTAAAACATGAAGGTTGGGACCTTGGGGGCTTTAGAAAACCTTGGGAGGACTAATATAAAGGTAAGGAGGCAATATCTTCATTAAGGGAGAATTGGTAATGAATTAAATGAAGGGAAGAGTTGGTATTTATAGGAAAAGTGAGATATTAATTTAATAATTTTCAAGGGACACCTCATGAGTGGTATTTAGAAAACCATGGGATTGCCCATGGTATTTTCCCATGGTATAAGCCACTTGGGACACCTCAAATATTATTTAACTATAAACAACTCAACTAGATTAATGAGATCATTACTATATCATTAATAATGTCATTAATACACTGAAACTAAAAATTGTATTTTTTACTATTCACCGAAAAATCAACTGTTTCAGAAAAATTCCCAAAATTCACCCTAACCATTTATCAACGTGTAGATTTCAAAAATGAAGTCCATTTTTTGAAAATAATTTTCTAAATATTATTAATTTAATTTTTAAATAAAATCATACTTATTTCAAAAATTAAAAATTCTAATTCTATAACTACTTCTATATCACAATGAAAAATTAACCTAGATGTTATTATCTTAAAGCCTTAATAAATAAAAATAAAAATAAAATTTAATATTCATTAGGGTTGTATAACTATTCATATTACTATTCATAAGGGTATGTTACTATTCACCAAAAAAAACAAGTTGGTTCTAATAGGCTCAAAATAATATACTAAACACAATTGTAGATGACGATTTCTTGAAATTCAAAACATAGAAGTAGAAAAATTATGTTTTAAATGCTATTTAAAAATATCTACTTAAAAAAAAGTTCCATGAATTTATATTTATTTTTAGAAAAACTTAGGGTGTTACACTCATACAATCAGAATATATAATTTATTTATAAGCATCAAAATCCATCTACTAAACTATAACCATGTATAGTATGGTAGCGGGGTGACTTGGTCTGATTTTAGGAGCCAATAGATGTGTTTCACCACTGAAAAGGTGTGTGGGGGGGGGGGGAGGTGAATAAGTTTACATTTTTATAACTTTTCATTATATTGACATTGAACACTATTAAAATTGTAGGATATGATAAATTTTTTAAAAAATTTAATCTTACCTAGATGTAGTAAAAATTAATAAAATAGGGACACAATATTATTACATGCTTTAGTCTCATAACTAGAAAATTCCTTACTATGATTGGTAAGATGTGACAATCATAGATTCTATAATATAATTCCAATAGGTTACTCTATAAAATATTCTCTAGAATAGATAATATTATAACTTTATATCCTCTAAGATGAACTGAGTAGCATGTGTTCACCTATTCATGATTCCTGAAAAGAGATAATTTCATTATAGCTCAGTATGTGTAACATATCACTAAATTAGATACAGTTTAATGTATATAAATTCTTAACATCTAAAATTTATGATTATTAAAAAGAAAATGAAATTATAATCACATAAATAATATGATCCATTCATAAAATCTGTATCTTATCTCATGTTGTTGGTTCAATAAATTTATTCTTCAAGAATAGTTGTTTCCCAAATAAATTTAAATTAGTTAATTATTCTTAAACAATATTGATATAAAACAATAATTTAATTTAAATTCCCTGCAACATGCACTTAACATATAACTAGGATTTATTATTTCAAACATAGAAAATTGAAGGCCAATATCAATCATATAATCTTTTTTTAAAACATTTTATTTGTTTTCTTCAAATAAAAATAAACACTTAAAAAATGTTATATCAGCCTAAGAAATTTCAATATGAATGACCCTTATAAATTTTTTAAAACCCACATATGATTCATTAAAATTAAAATTAGTTTTGAAACATATTTTAAAGTTATTAAAAATAAAATTACCCCAAACATGAATGTTTATCTATAAACACAAGGAATAACAAAAATTCCAAAGGTAAGAAACTTATGAAAACAAGAAAAAGGTTCCATGAAAATATCAGTAGGGGAAATATAAAATTAAGAAGGTTATGGAAATACACTATATTAAACCTCTTACCATGAAAGAGTGTATCATGGTCTCTACCCTAGGAATAAAATGTGAGATGCATCTAATTTTATAAATTTTATGTGGACCAACATCAGACATGTTCTAAGTATAATTAACAATCCCTAAAACTATCCCACAAAATCATTATTGAAATTCCAACCTCTCCTAGCCCAAGAACCTAGCATGGTTGGAGGTACAATAGTAACTTGTGAACCAACTAGTTAACATAATATTAGAACTATGAAATAGTACCCATGTTTCGATTACTAATAACAAAGTGAGGTGAGTGAACAAACAAGAAAAGATCAATAAAAAATACATAAGTAATAACATTACCTCACATCCAACACCCTTATAATTAATATCAGCTAACACATCATGCATAAATGGAATAAATAAGAACATTCCCACACAAGGGGATCAATAATAATAATATAGTCGTAAAAACCCTCACAATGGGGAACATGAAACAAGGGTAAACCAATAGGGTCTCACAATAATTAAATAAAAGTCATTATAAATTGAAAATTGATATAAAAAATAAAACAGTTATTAAAATTATAATAAATATCCATTTAAAAAGGTACTTTAAACATCATTTATAAGTCAAATGAAACCACAAACAAATCTTCTATTTCAAATCCATCCTTTAAAATGTGGGTCTTTCTATTTGAAATTAAAAAATGTCCAATGAAACTCTATTTCCACCAATTTTTTTTTGAAGAGTCATAAAGAAATTTTTTATAAGGGCCATAACAATAAACCATTTTCAAATAAACATTTTAAATAATCAAATAATCCCCTTTAAAATCATTTCATATTACGACCCACATTATAAACAAAATTCACTCTTTAAATAATTCTTTTACACTCTAAAAACACAAATTGAATCAAAATCCAACACACACCATCAAAACCATCTTAGATAGCCTCATAGGTTTTTCTAAAATAATTATCATTTAAATTTTTTTCATATTAATCCTAAAAAAATAATTTAAAAGAAGAAACCATTATGATAGCTCAAATTTATTATATATGACTTAAGAACATCACATTGATATCACATATATTCAAAATTTCAATAAAATGATATTTAAAAAGATCTATAAAACATTTAATTCTAAAATGAAGAAATTTCATAGAAAAAAATACATAGAAGAAGAAAAAACTAATCTAAAATGTCTCATATTCATCAGTGACCATATGAATTAGAAAGAAGATATCCTCTATAAGAAAAAATAAAACAAAACCAAATACTATAACCATCAAGACCCTAATAACTAGATGGAACAATGAATTTGGATTCTACGAGTAAAATGAAAACAATGAAAGAATAAAGGAAGAATAGTAAAGCATAAAAAGAAATTATAATTATACCACAACCCACACAAAATAAAAGACACAACTTGTGTGTTATGAACCATTACATTTCTTCTCCCTACAACTCAAAGTCCCACTTCAAATTTTAGAAATAGATATAATCTTCCCAAGTCCCTTTTCTTCATTCCATTTTTTCTTATATATCAAGGCCATATTTACAACCTCTAGGAAAAAATTATTAATTAAATTTTCACCCATTACCAAAAAATATACCAGAACCCATCATAAAATCATCCGACCCAAGATTTATTATCCCTAGTCCATCCACAATTCGTGAAATAAATAGAATCTCAGTAAATAACACTAAAAAAATCAATAACTAACCTCTCAAATTATTTATGATAGACTAAATCCTCAACCAACAGGGGATGCACATCAGGTGAGGGAATGCTCGATCTAGGGGGTATGTGTGGCCTGAGAGAGGATGCTCGACGAGGGGAGGAATAGGGGAGGGGATACGTGACGAATAGAGGAGGAGGAGTGGGGATGTTCATCATCGACCAGAGAAGGATAAGGGGTGCCAGGTGAGGGAAATGTGGGGGATGGAAAGGGAACTACGGGGGGGGGGGGGGGGGGGGGGGCGGCCTGACGAGTGGGGGGGGGGAGTGGGTTAAGGTGACATAATTTGCCTCTCAATACCAACAATTAAGTAAAAACCATTTGTATTAATATCCTATACCAACATTTTACTCAAAACTGTGGGTATAGAAAAACCTGAATTAGGATATATGCACAATTTATCAAACCCTAGGTATATCTCTGTTGGGTTAGAACCTCTTTCAAGTAGTGAGTTATCACCCAAAACAATGATTTTAATAAGGAATAATTAATAAACCGTGAATAAAATTGTATAAGTAAATAATAAATTTATGATATATATTATTTTTTTAATATACATATAATAAATATATATTTATTAATCAATAGGTTCTAACATATATAAAGGAAGTCAGACCTAAGGTAATGGCTTATTTCATATTATCATCATTATTGAGGATTTTTTATTTTTAAGTCTCTTATGGGGGAATTAATTGATATTCATATGTTAAACCAAATATATTTTATAATCATATGTTTAGTTATGAAAATTTCATTTTTTCCTCTTATTTATACTCATTAAGTACTTAAGATAAAAAAATAATATTCTGAAGGAAAACCGACTTTATCTTTATATATGGTTGTGAATCAATTTCTTGAAAGTACATATTTTCCATAAAATTTTTAAAATAAATTTTTTTATATTATAAAATTATTTATTAAAGTAATTTTTAACCATTCATTAAATTTTAAAAAATGTTTGAATTTTTTTTTCATTTCTTGAATGAGGTAATTTTGACTTATTACTAGAAATGTGAAAGGAATTTTTTTAATATACACTTAATGAATATAATTTCCCACTATAATTTCTAACCAAGTAATTGAAGCTTAATTTAAATGTTTCAATGGTTCCTTTCAAATAAAACGTTTTACTTAATATTTTTGAGTTTTTTAAATTTTGAATAAGTGTTTTGAAAGTGAAAATGGTATTTTCCTCAAGAAATTTTGTAGTGATATTTATAATATATTTTCATCAATATAAACATACATTTTTGAATATTATGATTTACCAAAAAATAAATCTAATGATACCATCATCCACATTTCTCTAGATGTTTTATGATAAGTTTGAATGGGAAACGTATTTACATTCCATATGGTAGTTCTTCCAATACGAGCAGTTATTAGTTTTTAAGGCATTTTGAATAAGTAGTATTGTTTATTAACATGATTAATACATTGGAATTATTAATCTGTAGATGGGGATTAAATTAAATATCCCCTGGATGCATCATTAGGTCTCATGAGTAAAAAAGTTGGGTATTTTTCTGAGGTATTACCCATTTATATAGATATATTTCCATGAGGCCTCAATGATAAGTTTAAGATTTTTGAAATTATTAATTACATTATTATAAAATCAGTTATATATTCCCATGTAATTATTTGAATAGTTATTATATCAATGGATAATTTTCAAGATCATGTGATTATTTATATGAAATTATTTGATCAATATTTATTCCTTCCATTCATTAATGCCTTATTTTTTCCATATTTTCTTCCATTGTACGCATACCTTTACCGATCATATGATATCACCCCTTTATTATGTTAATTTACCTAGGATTCCAAGAAGTGTATTATTATTGATATGAATGGATATTAAAGAGAAAATACTGATGTTTTCAAATAAAATATTACACTTTATTTTATGTTTTAAAATGAAATGTGATATTTAATCATCGATCTAGTTTTACAAGACTACTAAAATATTCATTCCTTTGTGATGTGGTCGCTTGTATCTAGTACCAATGAAATAAAGTAACCACCAGCTTTTGGATACTAGTCTAAAGGTATTTACATGAATTAAAAACCATTCTTTATCAAATATCAGTTACATTATTGATGCATCATATATTATTTCATAATTTAAAAATATATTTTTTAGGTTTTAGTAAAATGAATAAGTAGTGGTGAGAATTATATTTATTTTTATTTCGATAGTTATATTAGTTTGGGTAATATGTGGTAGTTTGATAATTAAATATGAATGTAGAGGTAATAGAGGTTTTGGTGTGGTTTACTTAATATGGTTTTGTGGAAAGATTATTTTGATTAGGGTGTGGTAATTCTCATTACTATGGAACCATAATGAAAAAAAGTTATTAATTAAATTAGAGGAATGGGGATGGTGTTAGGTTTATAATTTCCTGATTAAAAAATTACTAAATTAATTCTCCAATATAGTGAATATTATTTTGAAAATTTAAGAGGTGAATTAATAATATTACTTAATTATATGGGTAGGTTTATATAGAAGTTTTGTGTTATTTTAGTTAATGTTAAATATGTTTAGATATTTTTATGAAATGTAATTATTATTGGAAAATGTGAAATTTTAACATGAATATTGAAATGGGAAGAGAGAAATTGTAACTTTTTTACTTCATTGTTTGGTGGTTTTCATGCCATATTTATATTTTTAGAGGTGGTAGTGGTAGTTATATAGATGAGGTGATGAAAGGACAAGATATTTTTGGTGATGGTTGAGATGATATGAAACCGTGGTTGGGGTTTTGCATCATTATATACAATTTTATTTTTTATTTTTCATACATACCACAACCTGATTCATGAAGCTTGATTAATGGAAATATGTGGTTTTGTGTACCTGGTGAGCCCCCAACATTCAAGATATGGTTGATATAGATGTATGATTTCTACCCCTCTCCCACTCTTCATTTTGGGTATAATGTAGTTTTTTGGCATTTGAAGTGGTTGTTGTGTGTTTATGGATTAGTTATAGTATAAGGTTTTATAAATAGAAATGATATAAGGTTATAATATGTGATTATGGTATGTGAATGTAGGTTATTCATGTGGGAATGTATTATAGTTCCAAAACATATTCTATTGGGATATGAGGGTGATTAGATCAATGGGTAAGTGGGTTAAAGGTAAAAATATTTCAATATTTTCATAATTTATTATATATGTATATGTATATATATATATTATATGCCAATTTGGAGAGTGAACTTATGGTGAGATTGGTTTTTATTGACCTGTGATGGGACTAAAGTTGAGTTTTCTATTTCAACACTGATGATTTTTAATGCTTCTTCTATATTTTCATGATATTTTTAAGGTAAGAACCAAAAATTATATTTTTATTATTAACCATACTAATATATACTATTTTTTATATATTTACATGATTATATGGGATAATGGGTAGGATATTACTATATCATGACGTGGTGGAAAAATGACACTAGAGGAGTTTTTTACTCTAAGTATTGTTTGATTTTTATATTATTCTTCATGAATTTTTGGTTATATGATATTAATTTAATAATTAAACTATTATTGGAATTTTGGGTTTTTTTGTATGCGGTGTTGGTGTTTATTGGAGGATTTATTTTATTGTTTCTAGGATTAAAGATGTCAATTTCATGCACATTATGTGTTATATACCCTCAATGATAGTATTTAACCAATAACCTTTTGAAGGTAGGATTCATGGGACACAATCAGTGTCACTACCAACTTAGAGGGGTTCTATTGGTTATGGTTCATGACACAAAGCACCATGAATTCTAATTTATTTTTTTTAATTAATTAATTAGTTAATTATTTATTATGTTCTGATTTTATATTTAATTATATCAAACCATACATTGGATTTTAATTTCATTAGTTCCATGATACTTAGTACACGATGTTTCATTTTTCTGTAGTTTTTAGTTGGCATTAGGTTTTTGACAAAAACTGGGCCTATTCTGTAAGGTTAATCTATAAACAAATAATTAAGCAAAAAGAACCATTTTTTCACACTATTTAATAATGTAAAATTAGATAAGGATGTGATGAAGGTCCCCTTGAGATGAGTTTTTCAATTCCATTCCATTAACATATGGTGCATGTCCCTAATATGCGATTTTAATAATTTTTTATTTGAATAGATTAGAAGTGAAAATAGGAGTAGTTATATTTATTCCATAAATTTATTAAAGAATTTATTTATTAAGTATATATATTGGGGGTGAAGGGAGTTTTTTGGATAAAATTGATTCAATGAACCTTATTTTAGTTATATATTAATAAAAAATATTAAAGGGGTAATCTTGTTTTAAAGATGCCTAAAGTAGAATAATAATTAATTAAAATTTTCTAATTTAAAATGTAATTTAATAGGTAAAAAAACAAAATCACCAATAATATTATTAATATTATGTATTTTTATATATATTTGTATGTATTTATATATGTATGTATGTAAATTAGGAAAAATATGTTATTTCTACGTGGTGTCTAAATTTAATATAAGAATAGTTGCAATGACATAAATTTCAACAAATATCATGATAGTGATATTTTCAAGGGCATTTAGTTTTTCTTAAGGGATGTTTATAAAGTCAAAGATGTCAGGTATCAAGATCAATTATGACCCAACTCAGAAAATTTCCAAGGGCATACACAAGATCTCTTCATGAGAAGAATATAATAGTGATTTAATAACTAGAGAATTTGGATACATTAAATTAATATCATCATGGATAACGTGTGTCACATGCAACACTGAACTAAAAAAAGCTATGAAATATTTATTATTACGGAAATTTATTAATAATAATACCCCTAGTAAATAAAAAAATGATTGTAATCAACTATAAAATCCATAAAAAATATTATTAGGAACACAAAATGTTTTAAAATATAATTTTCAATAAAATAAATCTTCATTTATATATATTGAATATTAATTTAAAATTTATATTCATAAATTTAATAATTTTAATTTCACAAAATAAAATTCATTTTTTAATTCCACATAACAAAATTATCTTTGGGTGAATTTTTGAGTTTTTTCTAAAATAATTGTTTTTAGGTGATAATTGAAAAAATACCTATTTTGATAAAGCCATCACTTTTTTGAAATTGTCATATTATAGTATTATAGAAATCAGAGTGCATATCAGTGGTAGTTTCCTCTATGGGTCTTGACAAGTTTCTGAGTTTGAGTCTAGCCGAGTCAATCCCTGCATTATGTGTTGTGTTCTTTTCTTTGTAATATATCCCCTTTCACAATATCAATATAAATAATAATAGATTTTTGTATTTTTAAAACTCTATATATAAAATATATATATTTATAACTAAAATTAATTATTAAAAATTACAAATTAGTTTTTATAAAAATCATGTTTATCAATTTAGAAATTTATGTAATTTTAACTCTAGGAAAATATTTTTATTCACTTATATGAAAAAATAGTTTTAATCACATGGAGAAATTACATATAAAAAATGGATTTTAGTAATTCAGATCAATATTTTACTATTATATAATTAGTTAATTTTCATTTTTGGGAATAAATGTATGGTTACTAATATTAAAATTAATTACTATAATAATGGTAAAATAATTATTTTCAAAGAATTGTTTTAATAATTTTGATTAATTTTTATATAAGAAATTAAATTATTCCATTACCAAAAAATAAATCTAATATAATTTTTAAACCCATTTATAAATATATTATATCTAATTTATTTGGTAATCAATACTAAATATTATTAAGAATACTTAATGGAAAAACAATATTTTTTCAACAAAATAATTTTCTTTATATTAAATATTTTAATTTAAAAGATAATTATATATTATTTATAAACATAAATTTATTAAATATAGGTTATATTTAGTTTCATAAAACACAAATTAGAGATATGGTTAATTATTTTATTTTTATCAAATTATTTATTACTTAATTAAAAAAGCTAGTTACCTTAGTTTAAAAGAAAATGGTAAAATGTAAAAATAGAATGCTAAATGATGTGTAACATGTTTTAAAATGATATGCGGAGGATTTATAAACCTTATTTCACCAACACTCCCTTATTTTCCATTTTTGAAACCATGGACCCTTGAATTGTGTCATTCCATCATTGAAAAATAATGGGTGCTCACAAAAGTTCCTTTTCTTAACTTATAAATTGGGACACTGAAACTCCTTCATGACACACCCATTACTTTGAATTTATTTTGTAAACTCTTTAATTTTTTACTTTATATAAACCTCTCAAATTTCCATAATCCTTTGATCACCATATGTTTGCCGGATCCCTTAATTTCCATGGATACTCTCAAAATAAGTCTTAAGCTGAAAAAGTGAGTATTACTTACACCATGACATTTATTCTCAATATTTCTATTCCAAACCTATGAAAAACCTAGGAATATAATGAAATAAATATAATTATTATAATGGTTTGTTCTTATATTAATGTAAAAAATATCTATTCCTTTCCATACACTTATAAAAACAAAAGAACATTAATCATTAGTTGTATGGAGTACCGCCTAAAAAAAGTAACACTTTTCATTTATTATTATTTTTCATTATTTATAAAAACCACTTCCAATATGATTCACAAAAATAGAAACATCTAAATAAGGTCATTACTATTATTTTATAATCATATTAAAGAGATACGTAACCATACTCACCCATCGAGATATTGCATGTTCATGTTTAGTGTGGGTTTAACCACATAATAGAAAAGTGATATAAAACTCTACCATGCATTACTTTGGAAAATTAAATTCAAAGGTTATTATAAATTCATATGTAAATAATTATTTCATTATGGTTCTATAAAAATTATATTAAGTGTTAATGTTTTTATTAAAATACCATTTTGATTTCTAAAATTAACAAAATATGACGACACCAATTCAATTTTCAGAGATACATAAGAAGAAATGTTATTATAAATATATATAATATGATAATATGGTATATATTAAATTAAATATAGATAAATAAAACTCATAATAAGGTATATAATAAACTTAATTTTATTATTCTAGAAGTTAGGCACATGATTAGATTAAACTAGGAAGATGGTAAGGGTTTGTACTAACTCAATTTTCCTGATTTTATAATGTTCTATAATTTTTCCTCCTAAAATAATTATGAAATTATTATTAACTCAATTATTTTGTTACTTTTAAGGGTTTCTTATATCAAGTTTTCACCCCTGGACACACATTTCTTATTAGACACTATGTTTTCTTTAGAATGGTGTATATATTTACACTTGAATATTTTGTGTCATGATCCACTCATTATTCCTGGTATTTAATGTATCATTTTAAATAATACACTTATATGATTTATCATTATAAGGTTTTTTATGTCATAAGGGTCTCATTGAATCAATTTTTTATACGTCTATTCAAATTATTTCTTACTTGAATATAATTTTCATGATTTATATGATCCTTAAATTCCCCTATTTTAAGTGGTATTTCTTATTTTTCATTGGGGTAATAATTTCTCCTTATCAATAACATAATATTTGATAATTTTTTTCTAAAATAAAGGTATAAAATTGGAAAGGATAACTCCCATTCTTACCAATTAATATTTTATTTTTAAAATGTTTTGATGAGAATATATTTACCATAATTTTGAATATTCTATCCCATGTTTCATGTTTTTACAAAGTAAATTATTTTAACGTTATTGTATGATTTTTATTTAAAAATGTTTTTTCATGGTAAATGTTTCATTTTCATCATACTATTCAAAATAAATTATATTATTCTTGTAAATTTATTATTCATCTTTTAGTTTATTCTTTACACGTGTTTTTAAAAAAATGTGAAATATTAGATCTCTATAATTGAAATGATAATTCACTATTTTTATCTTACCTAATATTCACTAGTTTATGACAATAATTATTCTTCCAATTCAATTCCTTTATGAATACCATATTTTTGATTCCTTTAATTGAAGTGTGTTAACCAAGATTCCATACATCGATTGATTTTAGAAATTATTGAATTAACTACATATTCATTACTCTATACCATGTTATTTTGAGGGTTGCTTGCATATTATGCTATTCTATTAATTTATTTAGATGATATTGAAAATCTATATACATTATATATCAATAAATATGTTTGTGGATTACTAAGGAGATTTTATTATATATTGTTTAATCATCCACATTCTTTCTCTAGATGGATTATATCAATGATATCCAAATTTCTTATTTGTGAAGTATTGATGTTCCATATTTTTGTATGTCAATATGGATGTTTATTGGATCTTAAGGAAAGTTTACTATGAATTTAATGGTATAGTTTATTTATTTCTTTATATAATGAATGAATTAGACATAATTATTGATGGGAGAGTAGAGATATAGATAGACCCTTAAAGTATTTATAGGTCTCATGAGAGAACATTTCCTGTGTCTTTTGGTTTATTCTAGACCTGAAAACATATTTAATAAACAAAAGGCCTTGACAATTAGATCATGATGTCTAAGATGATTATTTATTTGATTAGGGAATGGAAATAATGGTCTAACATTATGAATTTCATTTATAAGGAACCATTTATTTTATCCATGTGCTTGTTAATTGATATTTCATCCGTGGATATGTTATTATCAATATTTATTTTAGTTATTTCATTATTTTTACAACTTAATACTATCATATTATTTATTATCTTATTGATATCACTTATTATCTTTGATTTTTATCACTTATTTTTACACTTACTGAGGATTTTAGGTCACAACTTCTCAGGTTTCCATTTCTTGAGGTTATGATGAAATGTTTTACACATGACATTTCTAAAAACATAGATTCTATGGATAATTTTGTAAGAGATAATGAAGACTTATTATAGAATAAATAGGTTCTTATATATTGAATAAGATGTACATTTTTTGAGATATACATGGATTTTTTTAGTGAATTTTTTTAACTCCCTAAAAATATAAACTGAAAATTTATTTCAAATTTATGTACATCAACATTTCTTGAAGACATTGTAATTATTTATGGTTAAAATTGGGTTGCTTCAGTTCATTTAAATATAAGGTGTTTTTGAGAACCAAATTATAGGAGAATAAATCTAAGGCATCATAGTTGGTATCAAAGGTGGATATATAAAACATTAGATGTTATGATTTTAGTTTAGGATAACATAAGGGCTGATAAATTAAGATGTATCATTATTTAAAATTTATAGATAACTCTTCAGGATTTTTTGAGATAGTAATGAATATTTTATATTGTTTCATGATTAGGATAAGATAAATTTAATAAATAAACTTAAAATATGACTAATGTGTCACGAACCATCCCCCAAGGCTCATTCCATGACTACCCCAAGCCCTCCTCTAATAGGCCAGGGGCTGGAAACCAGCGCTGAGTAGGAATATGCTACAAATGGGAGGAATTTGACTAAGTACCTATACACACACACACATGTCTCCAAGCACAAAATAATGAAATGTAAAAACAATAAGTAAAAAAGAATGCATAATACTAAGATACTAATAACAGAGTATGATAGTAGGAAAACTAGAAAGTAAACAAGGCCATAATACAAGCCCACCAAAAGTAATACCTTTGAAAGTGAATGCACAAGTTCCTAAAACTCGTCTGCAGAAAACCCTACCCGAAGGGTAGGTACAAAAATGGATGTTTGAATTCACTGAAGCACACCTCATCTATTAGACCTCTCTCTATGCACCACCTGGCCCCATTCCACCAAAGACTCTGTCAAAGTGTTAATTGTCTTCATAAGAAATGATACGTGCAGGCATATCCCATGTAGGGGTGAGTAAAACAATACTCAATAGAGAACTTGAAACCACAAAGATAATACCACTAAGAAACACACTAAGTACACCAAAAGGAAAACACCTAAAGTACACCACAAAGGAAGCACATGAAGTACAGTGAATACAGTTAACTGACACATGTATAAGTATAAAGTATGAAGAGAAATATTTTCAGTTGTAGTCCCCAATCTCCTCAGTCTATATTAAACTATATGTTTTAGTGGTGCACACAAAATTGATGGACCATATATCATCGATGGCACATGAATCATCGATGGAACATGGAGCATCGATGGCGCCCATAGCATCGATGGCGCCCAGGGAATCTATAGTTCATGGAACATCGATAGCACACAAAGCATCGAAACTGAATATATTGTCAATTTCCCATAGAGTTTAAATTAATCATAGGGAATCAATGGGTCATGAGGCCTCTAATTTACATATTGACCATGATCACATAGTCATAGCCTACTGTAGGAGTCTACTCATAGTGCACTTGTTCTAGGAGAAACTACTCCTCAATCCATTAGTTCATATGAAAAATTCCAAAAAAAACAATTAGAGTATCTTAAAAGGATCATCTCATCTCAAGGGTCCCAACGCCACAAAAAAATGTAAAACATACACAAGGTTTGAAGGATATGGCTAATTTAGTAAAAATGGGCTCATCCAAACTGGGTCCGACCTGACTCGACCCGGTCGGTCTGGGACAACATGAACTGGCCCGGCCCACTGGGCTGCCAGAGTAGCCCAGTTCTCTAGATTTACTTTCATTATGTGAGTCAACCTTGCTCCAACGGATGTGGCCTGCCCTGGTAGCATCCCCCTAGTCCACATGGTAGACTGACCACGTGGCCAGCCGGCTCTCCTGGTCAATGTGGCTGACCACCGCATCGCCTACCACATTGTTGACACCGCAGGTTATTCCTTAGATGTAGCTTCGAGTCATGTCCCTCTATAGCTACCGCCAAAGTATCCTCTTCCAGTGTGGTCCTGCCCAAACCATGGTTGCACACCCCACTGCCGACCACCCCATCGGTGGCATGTCCGTCTTCCACCTTGCCGGAACCCAGCCTCCCACTAGGCCACATGATGTCCTTGGTGGACCACCACGCTACCTCATAGAATGCCCAAAAATTGTGGGAAATCATATATCCAAGTTTCTTTTGACCTGATCTACCCTTCTATGGTGTCTACTATCAGTTCTCCTTGAATCCAGGGTTCTGATAATACTTGGAACCACCTGGAAACATCGATCTAGGAACTACGGGGTTCTAATAGAGAGGAATGAGAAGAATGAAGGGAGAGATTCAGAATTTAAAGGTCTATCATTATTGGAAAACCATTCTTGGACAATGATCAAGATTTGGGGGATTTTGGGTTAGAAGAGATTAAATTGTATCCCTATGATAATCCCTGCAACATAATCCATCCCCTAAGAATGATCGAATCATGGATCAACTTGTTCGTGGGTTGGTATGTGTTCATCATTGAACCTAAGAGAGAGGAATCAAAACACAATGTAATAACCTCTACCAGGAGTTTGGACCGTTCAACATTGAGGATTAGTTACTGTTAGTGATCTGTCGAGAACCATCATGATCCACCACTCCTTCGTGGTCTGCCATAGAGAGAGATTCCTCTAATTCTCTCTAGATCCTTAAGGAAATTCTAGGGTTATAATCCTAACCATGGATTCCTGTTCAGTTTAAAAAAAGAAAATGAGTTTTATTATCATTGCATCACTGTGAAATGTCAAATTAAATAAACATAATGTTTATTTTATTGTTTTAAAACGTATAAAAATTAAATTTTATAACCAACCCATTCCGATCAATTTTTGGCCTCACCTAAAGAAAACCCCCCTTAAAAAACCAATAGTGGTCATGGATTTCCAATCTGAGTTACTGTTTATGAGTTATTTGAATTTAAAAATAAAATATTATTTAATTTAATTATTTTATTTATGGTTATGCCCATGGTGACTTTTTCTATAGATGACCCATACTAACCAATTTTAGTTCAAGCCTAAGGTAAAGTAACTACTATGATCTCAACAGTGCCCTAAAATTTCCTGATATGTTCACCTGTTTAAGAGTTATTTCACTTTTTCTAAAAATTTATGTGCACGTACTATTAGAAAGTTAACATTTTTCAAACATTTGTTTCAAGAACCTTGGGCTAAAGAATCACATTCCATATTAGCACGTGGTCTCATAATTTTCCCAAATAATTTATAATAATTAAATCAGAATTATCTAAGTCATTAAATTCTACCCACCTTAGATATTTACACCCCCGAAAGCCAAAAAAAGATATAATAAATAAAATGATGAGGGTACTGAGCATAAATATGAGCCTCCCACTCCCTAGTACTTTCCTAGAGATTTTCGTGCTTCCACTGAATGCACACCAAAGAAATAAACCACCCATGAAATATCTTATACATTTTATCCTCTATCACCACCGAGTACTCCGAAAAATTCACCCCATCATCAATACCTAGATATCCCCTGTCGATGATGAGTGATTTATCATTAATGTACCTCCTCACCTATGAAACATGGAAGAAAACATGCAACTCGTGCTACTACAGGGGTAGAGCTAGGTGATACTCCACCTTTACAACTCTAATCAGAATCTAAAAAGGGTTGATGTATCTTGAAAATAACTTTCCACCTCAGCTAACTCTAGACAATCCCTGTTGAGGTGAGACCAGAAGGAAAACATGGTCCCATCCTAAAACTCCAAAGGGCACCACCACCTACAAATATATGACCTATAATGGATTTTTTAAATCTTAAACTTCTTCTGGATGACATACACCTTCTATATAGTTTCCTACACCAACTACAACCTAATGAGTACTGACTATCATGGGTATTTCAAGAAAAGTGGTAGCCTGTAGGGTCACCCATATAAGGCCTCGAACAGTTCCATACCAATGGTGGAGTGGTAGATGTTATTGTACGCAAATTCCACTAGGGGATGGTGATCCTCCAAACCGTGGCCAAATTCAAGGATGCAAGAACATAACATGTCCTCAAGAACCTATATGGTTCTCTCTATCTGAACATATGTCTTGGGATGAAACATTGTGATCAAGCAGAGTTGAGTCCCAAATGACTCCTACAATCCCTTCCACACCTGATATGTGAAATGAGCATCATAATCTGAGGCTATCATTGATGGAACTTTTTGAATAAAAACTATCTCTTGCATATAGAGGTATATCATGATCTCTATTGAACTCTTCTCACAGATCGGTTGAAAGTGGGATGAATGGGTGAGTTAGTTAATGATCACCCAAATGTAATCATTTCACTTAGACATGAGTTGTAAGACTTTCATGAAGTCTATCGATATCCCATCCCACTTCCGTTATAGCACCTCGAGTGGTTGGGTCAAGCCCGCTAGAACCTCGAGCCTAGAATTCACTTTATAGAAAGTGAGACATCAAGAAATGAACTCTACCACCACTTTCTTCATCCCTGGCCACCTGAAATAATGTTGAAGGTACTGATACATATTTTAAACTCTTTGATGTACCACCAAAGGGTAAGTATGGAACTCCCTCAAGACCTCCTCCTACAATGTCAATGGTACTACTATGCATCCTCTGAAGATAACTACATGCTCCCCACCATTCTAATATCTATTAGGGGCATGACCTATGGACATCTGAGCACATAAAGTCTCATAGTCGGTGTCTCAAAGCTATGACTCCCTAACTTGCTATAATAGTTGAGGGGTAACTAACATCAACTAGAGATAAGTTTCTCCATCTCTATTCACAAAGTATATCTACAATGCAACCAAATTCTATAACTCCTCACTCAGTAAATGCATGCTAGATCTCATACTGAGAGAATCTTCCACTATGTTCCCCTTCTTAGGAGTATAGATAATCTCACTATCATAGTCTTGGAGGAACTCTAGCCATCATCTCTCTCTTAATTTCAGATCCTTATGGGAGAAGATATTATTTATACTCATATGGATAGAGTAGATGTTAATCTACTATCCTATTAGGTAGTGTTGTAACATATTCAATGTGAAGAATATTGTTACTAGCTCAAGATCATGGGTCACTTAGTTCTTTTCATGCTACCTCAACTAGTGCGAACCATAGGAAATCACCACTTTCCCCTACACCAGGACACAACCAATCCCAATCCCTAATGTAACACAGAACACCACATACTCAACACCCACCTCTGGTAAACTCAATATGGGATCACTCATCAATATATTCCTCATCCCCTGAGAGAACTACTGGAAATTATCTATCCACATAAAATGCTTCCCCTTCCATGTCAAGGCCGTCAAGGGTGATTCTACTCTTGAAAAGTCGAGTACAATCCTTCAATAGTACCCATTAAAACCTAGGAAACTACACACCTTGGTAACACTTTTGGGTGGCTCCCAAAAAAAGCATAACTTCAATATTCACCGGATCTACTGCAACTCCAACCTCTGAAATTATGTGCCCCAAAAAGTGGACCTCCTAAATATAAAACTGACACTTTAGGAGATTCCCCAAAATCTGATTCTCTTAGAGTGTGTCCAGGACCATCCTCAAGTGTATAACATGCTCCTCCTTAGATTCTGAGTACACTAGGTTGTAATCAATGAAGACCATGATGAACGGGTCTATGTAAGGCTGGAAGATCTTGTTCATGAGTCCCATTAAAACTATTGTATCATTCATCATGCCAAATGGCATCCCTAAGTACTCGTAGTGTCCATACCAACATCTGAAGGTTATCTTCGATACATCCTCATATCATACATGTAGCTGACGATATCCATATCTGAGGTCTATCTTTGAGAACCACCTCACTCCCTTTAGTAGATCAAATAGGTCATCGGTCCTCGGTAGTGGATACTTATTCTTCATGTTCACTTTATTCAGGCTCCAGAAGTCCACACATAACCTCAATCTCCCATCTTCCTTCTTGGGAAACAAAACCGGGGCTACCCAGGGTGAAACATTGGGTCTTATGAATCCCTTCATCTATAATTCCTCTAGATATTCCCTCAAATAAAGAATCTCCATGGGATCTATTCGATATGCATATCTAGATATAGGTGTTTTCCCCTAGTATAGATCAATGTTGAAGTTTACCTCCATGCGTGGATGTAATCTAAGGACATCCTTATGGAAGATGCCCTCATACTCCACCACCACTGCAAGAAACTGAGGACTCATCTCATCCACTGCATTGAGGGTAATTCTAGACAAATGGTTTGTGATCGTCTTAACCCTCCTATGTTAGATTCCATCCTGTGCTACTTGGGTTTCCTTTTTTCCAAAAAAGAAAACCTGGTCCCATCTATGAGGACACACCACACTCAACGCCTAAAATAATCAATCTGGGCATGAACTGTGGATAACTAGTCCGTACTGAGAATTACTATGTAAGGCCTCAATGCTACCACTAGAAGATCCCTGCTAGAACTCTCACACCAAGAGTAAGAGAACACTATCAGAACCAGTGTGTGATTGTCAAATCTCCCCCATTATGATTATTTAATAATATGGATCGAGTCAACAGTTCCTCTAGAATCTCCATTTCTCAAACAAGGGTCGTGGTTAGAAAAGAGTGACTAGAACCCGTGTCTTTCAAAACTCTAAAAATGGTGGAAAATACAAAGATAATTACTTTAATAATCTATAGAGCATTGGGGCTGTAAGACTCCATCACCTGAAGCTAGCTTAGTCCCTTCTCACCAGCTCCTTGAGCCCGTGGTGGACCACCTGGGGGTGGTGGTGGTGGTACCTTGAACCTACACCCACCTCCTTCTACCCATCCATATCCTCTTCAACATCTACCATTTAGTGGACCACTCTATTCCTATATTCACCTCTAGCTCAGTGGTTCCTCGACTCTCTCCTGATCAGTCATATGATGGGTTGGACAATCTCTAGCTAGATATCCCTGGCCGCCACATGAGTAACATAGCTTGTCCTTGGGATGACTCACTCTACCCCAGGAGCCTCAAATTTATGAACCCATGTCAAGGGGTCATCCCCTAAACTATCTCATTTTCTTGGATCCCTACACCATCTTTTGACTACCTATAGCTGAAGATTCAGCAACCCGATTCCCAGTGGTAACTCCTAGTGCCGACGTCTAGTCCTCCAAAAAGTTATCCACAAATAGAGCTTGATCCAGTACCACAAAATATATAGGGATGCTATGTGATATCATGGATACCCTTATATCCCAATGTATCCCCTGATCTAAGGTTTGATCCCTAAAGAATGGGCCCTGTAACATATCTATTGATTAATAAGATAGATCTGTAAATCTCTCTCAGTACTCTGCTACTATCTGAATTACCTCCTTCAAATACAGTAGCTCCTATATATGCAAAAAATATAATGTCACTGGAAATAAATACTCCCCAAAGAGATGCTCAAAGTCTATCCATGAAAGGGTCATTTTATCATGCATCTGTATCATTATGATCCAACATCTCCCCACAGAGCTATGAAGAAGACTCATGGATTGGACTAACATCTGGTTGAGAGGCGTCCTCACTAGGTGGAAGACATGAATAACCACCTCCAGCCAATCCTCAACTGCCTGGGGGTCTGGCTCATCACTATTCCTAGGAGGTCACTTCCTCTAGAACTCATACAATGAACTCATCCTGTGTGCATCCTATATCAGTAATGTTGGTAGTAACTACTACTCTTTGAGTGGTGGTATAACTAGTACACCACCTGAGGGTGCTATATCTAGTACGTGTCCTTGTACTGATGCCTGATCACTAGGAATATCATTATCATGATCACACATTGGAATCCTAGATGGTTGTTTGTGTGGAAGCATCCTGAAATAGATCAAGAGGTACAACAGTTAATAGAGTATACCTAGTGACCTGACACTAACTCAAGAAGGACATGAAAATACACTCAATCCTATATGATGCATGTACCATTTATTTTTCCCTGCAACTAGTGTTTTCATTTAGCATGTTGAAAATAATAATCCAGAGTCCTTGTGTATGGATACATAGACTAATGAACCAAAAATGGAGTACCTGGTCTGAAATACTAACTCGAAACACTTAACACTATTTTCCCGAATCAACCTCATAGACTCTTGGTTCTTTAGGTAGAAATAAACTCCACTGACACCACTCTATCACGACCCGTCCACCAGGGCCTATGCTGTGACTACCCCAAGCCCACCTCAAACATGACAGGGGCTAATGACTAGCACCGAGTAGGCATATCCCACAAATGGGAGGCATTTTCCTAAGTACTTGTACACACACACACACATGTCTCCAAGCCCAAAATTCTGAAATGTAAAAATACTAAGAAATAAGCATGCATACCACTAAGATACCAAAAATAGAGTACGAAAGTAGGAAAACTATAAAGTAAACACGCTAGAATACAAGACCACCAAAAGTATGGTCTGCCAAAGTGAATGAACATGTTCTTAAAACTCATATACAGAAATCAATACCTGAAGGGTAGGTACATAAACGACTGTATGAAGTCACTGAAGCACATATCATCTTTTGGAACTCTCCTTAACCACAACCTGGCCCCGATCCACCAAGGACTCTATCAAAGTGTTGTTCATCTAAAAAAGACATGACACGTGTAGGCACAACCATTGTTGGGGTGATTAAAACAATACTCATTAGGGACACCAAACCCACAAAGATAATACTACTAAGAAACACATGAAGTACAACACAACAAAAACACACTAAGTACGCCACAATGGAAACACTTTAAGTACACCACAAATGAAACACATGAAGTATAGTCAATACGGTTAGCTAAAACATGTATAAGTATAAAGCACTAAGATAATGATTTATAGTTGTAGTCTATAGGTCCCTTAGTATCTTTGAAACTCGAAATTTCAGTGGTGCACAAAGTCTCAATGGTGGATGGAGTGTCAATGGAACACATATCATTGATGGCACATGAAGCATCAATGACACAAGGAAAGTCGATGGTTCCTAGAGCGGCAATGGTGCCTGGGTCTTTGATGGTGCACGGAGTGTCGATGGTGCATGAAGAGTCAATAGCACATGGAGCATCGATGGGTCAAGAAGCCCCTATGTCACATAGTCACCAAGATCACATAGTCACAACCAGTTGCTGGATCCCACTCGTAGTGTTCTTGTTTTGAGAGAACATACTCCTCAAGCTATTAAGTTGTATGCCAACTTCCACCAAAACTCACTTAAAGTATCTCAAAAGGACCGTCTCATCTCAAGGTTATGAACATTGCAACTGGATCATCCAATATAAAAATGTTTTGAAATATATGACCAATTCAGTAAAAAGGGTCTAGTTTGGTCTGGGTCCAACCTGTCTTGACCAGGTTCTCTTGACCTGACTCGATCAGTCTGTGTCAAACTAAACCGACCCGACCAGATTGGAATTTAGAGTGGGCTAGTTCTATAGAATGGCCCACGATGTGTGGGCCGACCTTGATCCATAGGACACGGCCCACACTACCCATGTCCCCTAGGTCCACGCGGTCACCACAACCACATGGACAACTAGCTCCCCCAGTCAATGCAGCCAGTCATCCCATTCAACACGTCTGTCTGTTGCGTCGCTTACCCCGCAACCGCTACCATGGGTTCCACCTCTAATGCGGCTTTGAGCTGCATCCCACCACTACCACTGCTATGGCGTCCTACCATGGCCCCTTTCCACTTCCTTCATAATGTGCAACTACAGGATCCTCCTCCGGAAGAAGCCAACCTGGAACATTTTTGCACATCTCATCATCAGATTCCCCACCGATGGCCCATCCATATTGCGCCCCTCCAAAACCCAGACTCCCACCAAGTCGTGTGTTTTCCTCACTAGACCACTGTGATGTCTCACCGGACCATTGCACTACATCACCAGATTCTCAGAAATTAGGAAAAATTTTAGATATGTGTTCCTTATGACCAGATATACCCTACTGCAGTGTCTGTTATAGGTTTTCCTCGAATTTGGGGGTCCAATCGTACTTGGAACTGCCCGACCACATCAAGCTGGGAACCACAAGGTTCCAAAGGTGAGGAAAACGAATAATAGAGAGATAGATGCACAAATAAAAGGTTTAGCATCATTGACCAAGTTTTCTTGTCCAATAATCAAGATTCATGGAAGTTTGGGTTAGAAAGGATTAAACTGTATCCCGCTAATAATCCCCGCAAGATAATCCCTCCCGCCAGAATGATTGAACCGTGAATCAAAATATTCATCAGTTGGTCAATGTTACTCATCGTAATTAAGAGTGATGAATTGAATCAAAAAGTAACAATCGCTACCTTGTATTTTTATCATTCAATATCAAGGATCCGTTATCGTTGGAGATCTATCAACAACCCTCATGATCCACCACTCTGTCATCTTTTGTGGATGGGAGAGATTCCTATGGCTCTCTCTAGATCCTCCAGGAAATTCTAGGGTTATGAGACTATTCCTGAGTTCCTGTTCAATTAAAAAAAGCCATTGCCTCATTTTTGCGTCATTGTGAAGCATCAAAATAAAATAAACTTAAAGTTTATTTTATTTTTTTAAAACGTCCAAAAATTAACTTTTGCAGTCGACCTACACCAGTCGATGTGAGGCCTCACTTAAGGATACAACCCACTTACAAACTCAATGGTGGTCTCAGATTTACAATTTGAGTTATTGTTTATGAGTTATTATGATTTCAAAAAAAAATTATTTAATTTTTTTATTTATAGTTACAACCCTCGTGGCTTTTTCTACAGATGACCTGCACTGACCAATGTTAGGTTCCACCTAGGGTAAATCTGTTGCATTGAGCTCAACAATGCCCTCATAATTTTGATCTTGGAACCCTTTTAAGAGTTATTTCACTTTTTAAAAAAATTCACACACACATGATATTAAAAACTTACCATTTTTCAAATAATTTTTCCGGGAAACCCATGCCTCAGAATAGCATGCCATCTCATCGCCTGGTCATAGAATTTTATGAAATAATTTCTTAAAATAAAATATAGGAAATACGATTAATTACATAAGGTAATAGTATAATTATAATTTAACATATTGATATTTTGGCGATGTAGAGATTGTGTGATTCTATTTGTAATTATATCTATGTATGAATACTATAAGTGGATTCATTTTTTAGAACTCATTTAATTAGTGGTAATAACCCTAAAAACGGAATATTTAGTATTTACTCAATCGTCACCTAGTTTATGATAAAGATTCCTAACTGCACACCTAGTTTCACACTCCTAGGGGGATATACATTGGTTAATAAAATTCTATTTACAATCGACTATGAGGGATTTGATTGTGATGTTAACTAATTAGGTTAGAGAACCTGAAAAGAAAAAGATCTTGGATAAAATATTATTGTACAAATGGATTAATATGTTAAAATTAATGTACTACAAGTTAAAATTGAATAATTCATAATGGAAAAAATATTTATATTGATGTTTTCATTATCAAATTTTTAATATTATCAAAACCTATTTATTTTTAGTATTTAGCTGAAATAAGAACATGAAAATAAATATGAGAAAGGAATGTATCCAGAACTCACTATGTATTAAAATTGAATAAGGGTGCATACTTATATGGTTGATAATTTTACTGTATTCTTATTATTATAGAAAATGTGAGTTTCCCAGTCTTATTTAAGGAAGTGATATTGATATTCTTATAGAAGTTAAATCTGAAATCACATAGATATTTTCATTAGTGTGTGATATTTATCAATTATTTTTTTATATTCCAATTTTTTTCTATGAATAAGTGAAATATATAAGGATTTTTCTTTAATAGTTTTCTTAATGGTTTGAAAACTGATATTAAATTGTATCAATAACATGTAAATTTAATTTTATGACAAGGTTATTTTTTGGGGATAACTTTTAGAGAACATGTTATTTAGGTATGGGTAACAATTAAGTTTAATATATTCTTGATGTTGAGGAAATAAAGGGTAGATTGACTTTGAGAAAAGCGAGTAAGATAGTATTTATGCCATAGAAATTGATTATTGATCTAATGAAAAAGCGACCTATGATAGTTTGACTAAAGTTTATCACATTTTTTAGATAATGGTATATATTTATAATTGTGGGAATTTATAACCTAGTGGTTAATATATTTTAGGATTAATGATTGAGTTAATTTTTGGGGGAATATATGATTTTATTATGGTTTAATATCTTAAATATTCAATTTTTTGGGGGAAAGGTATGTTATGGTGAATATATTATTAGGTAATACACATAATTGTGTATATGGTTTTATAAAAAAATAATATTTTTTAAGGAAATATATGTATCATGATATCAACTTGGAGAGGAATATATATTTTATATTAGAATTTATATCCTAAATGATGAATATGTTAAGAATATCCTAACCCACTTTCATTAGCATGTAATAATTAAAAATTGAGAGGACACAATTTACCTAAGAGGGTAGAATGTAAAAACCTGAGAATTTGAATCCGTTAAATTTAAAATATCTTAGATAATTTATGTCACATGAAACATAAAACTAAAACAAGCCATGAAATATTTATTATTAATAAAATTTAAGAATAAAAAACAACTAGTAAATAAAAAAAATATTGTAATAAATTAAAAATCCATACAAAATATGATTAGTATCACTTAATGAAATAAAATTAATTTTTGATAAAACTGGGTTTTATTTTATATACATATATAATGAATTTTCATTTAAAATTTAAATTTATAAATTTTATAAAATTAACTTTAAAAAATTTACATCATTTTTTAATTACTCAAAACAAAATTATCTAGATTAGGATGATTTTGTTTTTGTTTTTTATAAAATTAATTTTTAGGTGAATGGTGAAAAAAGATTGATTTTGATAAATCCTACAATTTTATGAAATTATCATCATAAAAGTCTATAACCCAAATATTTTATATGTATTTAATTTGAAATCAATTTTAACTATTTTATAGATTTCTTAACATGAAAATCTGAGATTTATGTGAACTGTGATATACTATAAAAATATTATTATATAAAGGAAACTATTATAAATTATACATTAAATTTGATGGTATGAGTAGAAATAAGCATATTATGAAAAATATTTATAAATTATTTATATAATGAAAATTTAGTGATGCATACGTACTTACTTTTTGGGGTAGTCATTTTATGCTTCAAAAATATATTTTCTTGAAAAATGGGTTTTATTTCATTTTGTGCATGAAAATTATAATTAATTTCTACCATTTTTAGAAATATCTTCTGAAAAAATTAACTTCATTTTTGAAATATTCTTATAAATATTATATTAACATTAATTATTTGGTGTTTTATGAAAATGTTTATTCTTAGGTGAATATTGAAAATACTGATTTTTAAAGTAACCTATATTTTCATTTCTAATATTTTTAAAGATCCATTTTTATTTGGGTTAGTTTTAAAATTTCATTAGTTTCATATTGGGAAAAATTATTTATTTTATTCTTTTTGGATCAAAATTTTATATTATCTTGGAAGAATAACACTTTTAGACTGAAAAATGATTTTTAGAAATACTTTTGTCATTGTATTTTGTGTTTTTATATTAAATTAATTTCTAAAATTTCAAGAGATTTAGTCATGAAAAAGAGATTCCTTATTTAGAATAATAATTTCCAATTTTATTATTTATTCCAATTTGATTTCTATTCATTATGAATAGTAACCATGATAAAAATATTACTACCTCAGTAAAAATGGTTAATCGAGTAAATTAAGGATAAATATAGAGAAAAGTCTACAAATTTTCATCTTATTTCTTATTGGATAAAGGTTTTTCCACCATTATCACATTAGGTAATAAATTTAATTGTTTACGAAAGACTTGTCCATAAAATTGACTTTTTAATTTTTTAATCCTTTAAAATATCCATAGTGTGCCCCTTCCCTAACTTAAAAAATAAAACCCCTCACCTATTTTCTATATAACTTCTTGATCCATATAACTTGAAAAAAACATACCCTATTATATTATAAAAATTACTATAAATGAATTTTATGTTCTGTTATTCTTAAAATACAACTCTAAGGGTCCTTAAGAGGTAATCTAAATGAGGTCTACAGAAGATGAGGTAATCATCTTACCCAACCTCATTCAATTTATTTTTTTCTACATATTTTAAATATGAGGTATTATTCAAAAAATAATAAATTAAATATCATTTTTACTAAAATATTATTATGATTATTTAACCACTATTATCCACCATATGTTCTAATAATTGAGAAATGAAAGTATTGTTCATGCGTACGAGTGTACTACCACCTCCACATAGTGATATTTTCATTTTCCAACACCATAATTCAGGATTTTCTGTTATTATAGATTTAATATTTATATATGATATTTATGATATATTTATTCTTTTATAATTATAAAATATTGTCTACTTTTTTACCTTTCCTTCCGTTGGAAAATGATAACATCACTCATGCGTACATGTGGACCACCACCTTCATAAAGATATATTATTCATTTTTCATTTATACTTTATATGGTTGGTAATAAATACATATTTAATGAATATATATTACATTTATGATATAATAATTATTATTTTGAGTTGAATTATTATTTTCCTTTCTATCATTCTACTATAAGAAAATGGAAACATCGCTCATGTTTACATTCAGATTACCATCACTACGAAGAGATGTAATTCATTTTTTATCACCACTTTATATGAATAGTTATAAAAGTGAACATAATGATTAAATATAATAATTAGTACATTATTAGTAATATATAGATGATAAACCATGATCAAATTAGAAGGAATAGAACTTCCAAGTTGAAATATGCTCGAAAAATAAAACACTTATCACCCTGAACAAAGATTTTATTAAATACATGTTAATAAATGAGATATAAGATTTTATAATTAAATAATATAAGTTATGATGTGTATAAAAATTGTTCTTAAATATATTTATATTAATTTTATATTTAATATAGAGTATTTTTGAATGCATACGAAGCAGTACAAGACTAGAGGTAGCGGTTATGTTACGATCACATTGCTTTTCAAGATTATCTATGCTAAATTCACATTGATGGAAATTACATGGATTTTATCCTTTAAAATCAATATATTTTTTTCCTATTATATTTATTTATATATTTTCTATGTGTTATTTCCATTTTCCTCTCTTTAATACATAAAATGACTGAGAATTTTTTTTTAAAGAAAAGATAACCATATTTATTCTTTGGTCAACACATATTTTCTTCCATGTAAATTCTCCTCAAAAGTGTTTTATGGAAGTTTTTAACTATACATGAATTTTTTTTAAAAGGTAATTTTGATTACGTTTCATTTAATTTTCTATGGTTTAAAGTGAATTTTTTAAATTAATTTTTTTGAAACAATTAGATTTTAATTTTTTGTTTTAAAAAGTGTGAAAATATATTTATTTAAATATACAACATGGACAGATATTCCTACTATTATAAACATTATTTAAATTGAATATGAATTTATAATTTTACAAGAATTTCTTCAATGGAAAAAGTTTCTTTAAAATTTTGGAAATATTTTTATCTTAAATAAGTTATTTTATAGTGGAATAGTTATTTTCCTCAAGAAATTATTATAGTGATATTTTAAAACTAATTTTAATCTATGATGAAACCCTTTGATGTTACTTATGTTTCACTAGGGATATAATTCTTTGATTTTTTCATTATTCATTCTCTATATGGTTTATGTTTATGATGATGAATATTAGGTCTTGAAAATTCTGCATACTGGAAGAATAAAATTCCATAAACAATGTGAAAGTTGGAAACAAACTCAGAAGAAGAATCAAAGAAAGTGTTCAAAGGGGAAGAAGCCTTGATGGAAGGTTTGGTCTACATAGTAAAAATCTCTATGTTAACCAATTCTCCACATGGAATTCCGTCGCTTCCTAAAGTACCCCATGAATGAAATTATTCGCAGGCCGAGATGATACTGCCTATGCCCATAAATGAAACTAAGATGTTTGTGGGGATGGATAGTTATTTACACCCCTATGAATGATCTTCCCCCACAAAAGAAATAATTTGTGGGATGAGGTAGTACTACAGGTTCCTATAAACAAAAGAAAGTTATTTTCAGGGTCGGACAATGATTTCGATCACCACGAACAACCGCTCCCCACAAACAAAGTCATTTGTGGGCCAAGGCACCCTCCTTGGGATCCCAAAATGGAAGAAACATAGCCCACTATGGATACCTGAACAAGCCCATATCTGGTCCCTCCATTATTTTATAAAATACCACCAAGGGTAATTGAAAATGATATCGGAGGGATGAGCGATGAGATAGTGAAACATAAAATGTAGATCCAAATTGGGAGAGAACCATCAATTCCTAGTATGTAAATTATAAATCATATAATTAATGAGAAAAAAAACTAATCTGGCCCTCAAAAAACATAAATCCCCTTTGAGGACACCAACCCAGATGTCTTTAATGGATGGACCATTTGTAGAAAATTACCCCCATAACAAAACACTATGCGGGTGGAACCCTACCCCATGTAGAAAAATGGTACACAGGAGAAACTCGGACCTGCATAGCAACATGCTATGTAGATGGAACCTAGCCTTGTATAGAAACATTCTACACAGGAAGAACCCAAGTCAATGTAGGAAAATTATACATAGAAGGTAGCCTCACCCGCCTAAAAACACCTTACGTGGAGGGAACCCCATCCCATATAAGAACCTACTACATAGAATGGGTCACCCTAGTGTGTTCTACTCTCCACCACCCATCACTACCTTCCATCGTATCATCTGTCCCAACCTTGTCCCCTTTGTGGACCATTATAGCGACAATAGGCCAGTGACACTTCCACTGAAACCTGACATGTATGAGTAGATTATCATTCACATCAATGTGTCCTTTCAAGTGTACATTAACATGGTAAGTGGAGTCACATGCGTACCTCTTCAAAAATGGGGACCCTCATAATGTTTTCAAGAAAAATTTCCCATGGTAATGATGGTTCTGGCCATGGAGGTGATCATGTGAACCTTTCAAATATATTGATTGAGGGGGAAAAATGGCCTTTCCCTTCGATGAAGGCCACTTTTGGTCAATCCTCTCTTCCCTAGGGACTAATAGGGAACCCTCTGGGAGAAAGTCCCTAACCTTTCTTGTAGGAGGTAGCACTCTTGATCATCTTCTCCAACCCAGAACATAGTCAAATAGATCACCAGATGTGACTATCCTGGAAACTAGAATAAATGAGGATATGGTCACATTAAATTCCCTCTCTCTTTCCCTTTGGGATCCAATATCCATCCCTTAGTAGAAAAAAGTTGATTTTTTTCTCTTTAGATCTACTACTTCATCTCATTTCTCACACTGAGCATGACTCATGTGGGATTAGAGGTTAGCGGTGATCATGAAATTTGCATGATCCCAAACACCAAATAGGTCTCCTTTACAGTATAAGCCTCAATCGTGTTCAATGGGACTCTTATACAGTATATGTCCCAATAAATAAAAATTGGAGTCTGGATTTGGACCCGGGTTGGGTCGACCCGAAGCAGGTCGGATCGGCCCAATCCAGGTCGGGTCATGTCAGTCCGGCTGAACCGGACCGGACCCAGACCCAGTTTGACTCATTTCACCTTTTCGCCCATATATTGGGCTACTGGTGTCCGATCGACGAACCGTCTGCATCGATGGAAATCTTAGAGAAAGAAGGTTCTTTTGTCATACCCCACTTGAGGTTTGGACATAGTTGGGGTATGGATGGGTTGGATTTAATCTAAATTCAATTGGGCCCTTGGAGCGGAAACGCCAATAACTCACAGACCGGACATCCGATTGACGCACTGTATATCACGTTGGGTTTCTTATGATGAGATGGAACTATGGGATACATAAACTTGAGACTTCATTGTAGTTTATGTATCGACACTTGGCTCAAGGAGCGAACCCTCCCGGAATCAAGCAAGATGTGTGCAGGAACCCTATGGATGGCTGCGACTGAGATGATAGGATCCTACGTGGACCTACTACTGTACCAGGATCATCTGTGGGGTCGACAGCGACGATACTATACTAGGATCCTCCGTGGGTTCGACAGTGATGGTACTGGACCGGGATCCTCTTTGGGTTCGACAGTGATGACTTCTGTACCAGGATCCTCCGTGGGTTCGACAGCGCTGATATTGTTCCAGGATCCTACATGGGTTCGACAGAGGAGATGATTCAGTGGCTATATCTAATCATCTCTACCCCTATACATGAGTTATATACATGTGTGTGTTGAGTCTTGACTTTCAGTTGTTATCATTGAGATGATTGACTTTACTTACTTTGTGGAATGGGTTGTGCTTGGGCTCGAGTGTTGGAGCTGGACTGTGATTGGTAACTTAGGTATATGTATGGGAATATACCTAAGTAGGGATGGTTGATACTTCGTGATTGTATCTTACTACAGTGGTTTATCCTTAGTGGATTCTTGGAGACCTTCAAGGGTCTCGGGGTCCCTTACTGAGTATTGTTATACTCACCCCTGCACGGGCTTCGCTCGCACCTTGTTGTGTTCTGTACAGACGACGGTCAGTAGTGATTGAGGCTGAGGGTGACAGATGGGAGGCTACTCGGAGATGAACTAGATGGTATGTACCTTAGGGACGAGTTTTTCAAGATTTGTACCTACCCTTCAGGTAGGATTCCCCAGTGGATGATCCAGGAGTTGTTTTCCCTTTTTACTTGTACTTGTACTTGTTGTTCAGTTGGGTTTGTATACTGGCCCACTTGCTTTCAGCACACCTTTCTTTTCTATATTAGTACTTGTTGCTTCTACTGCTTGTGTTCAGACTGTGTGTGTTACAGGTTTAAAGGTAGTGCCTTCCCTTTTTATCAGGGATTCACCTTTGGTGCTAGTCACTAGCCTCTGGCCTATTGAAGGCGAGCTTGGGGTAGTCACGGCACGGGCCCTGAGGACGGTTTGTGATAATAAAACACTCACCCATCAGGTATTTTCCACATATTCAGTATGAAGACTATTGGTACTAACTCAAGATCATGGGTTATGTAGTTCTACTCATGTGGTTTTAACTAACATGAACCATAGGTGATCATCGCCTATCTAAACATCAAAACACAATCAATCCTAATCCATGATGCATCAAATAACACTATGTACTCGATTCCCTCCTCTAGAAATATCAATATGGGAGCATTCATCAACCTCTATCACAACTCTTGAAATCACTGATGACACCTTTCCATCCACACAAAAGGCTACCCCTTCCAAGTCAAAGCTATCAAGGGTGATTCTACTCTAGAGAAATTGGTTAAAAACCTCTAATATTACCCTACCAATCCAAAAAACTCCACGCCTTGGTAACACTCTTGGGTGGATCCCAAGAAAGAACTACATCAACATTCATCGAATCCACTTCTACTCTTGCCTCTAAAATGATGTGTCCCATGAAGTGTACTTCTGAAATCCAAAACTGACACTTATAGAGATTCCCTTAAACCTGGTGCTCTCCGTGTGTTTCGAGGACCATTATCAAGTGTCTCACATGATTATCCTTAGACACTGAGTACAATAGGATATCGTCAATGAACACCACCATGAACCAGTCTAAGAAAGTCTAAAATATCCAGTTCATGAGTCCCATGAACACTTATAGGATATTCATCATGTCGAAGGTAATCACCAAGTACTAATAGTGATCATAGAAAAATCTGAATTCCATCTTTGGTATATCCTCATCTCGTACTCATAGATAGTGGTAACATGATTTGAGTTCAATATTAGAGAACCATCACACCCATATTAACTAATTTAAGATATCCTAAATCCTTGGTGTTGGATACTTATTCTTCATGGTTACCTGGTTCAAGTGTTGGTTGTCCACACATAACCTAAAGATCTTGTCCACCTTCTTTGCAAAAAACACTGGAGCTACCTGAGGGGAAAAACTGGGTCACATAAATCCCTTCTCCTACAAGTCCTCCAACTACATCATTAGCTCATGAATCATTGTGTGGGCTATATGATATGATTTTTTAGATATAAATACCCTATTGGGGTGTAATTCAATTAAGAAGTATAGCTCTCAGTAGGGAGTTAAGCCTAGAACATCCTCACAAAAGACGTCCTCATACTCTGACACCATCGTATGGAATTGGTATCCCATAGTTTCCACTGATCCAAAAGTCATACTAGACAAATATTGAGTCATAGGTTGCACTCTCATATTCCTAAGATCATCATGCTCTGCCAAGGTTTCCTTGTCAGCCACAAAGGAAAACTTCGTCTCGTCACTGTGGACACACCACATCCTCTTCCTAAAAAAGTTGATCTGGTTATGAACCATGGATAACCATTCCATATCTAAGATGAATTAATAAGGAATCATCGCTATTAAAAAGATATCTCATACAAAACTCTCACCTTAAAGCTTCATATTTCACTATCATCATAAGTGTGCAATCGTTGATTCACCACCTATCAGAGTCTTTAATCACAAGGGTCAAGCTAAAGGCTCAACTGGAATCTCTAAGTCTTTAACTAGAGAAGTGGAAAGAAAGGAATTACTTGCACATGTTTATATCAATAATGTGGATAATGTATAAAAGACATAGAACTTACCTTGTATCATCCCTAGATCTTTGGGGTCATAGGCCTCCATAGCCTACAACTGGTATTGTCCCTAACCACCAACTCCATGAGCTTAGTTTGGACCACCTAGGGGTGGCAGTGGTAATAGGTCGCACATATGAGCACCTCCTACGTCTCTATCATCTCCTCTTCCATTTCCTCCTCCATATGGATCACCCTACTCCTACCTATATCTCTACCTTGGCAGTCCCCAACTATCTCAAGATAAACAATACCACTCCCTTGGCTTATTTGATCCATACTGAGAGCCTTACACTGCTGATCATGAGTCTTATGATCATCTCATGAAGCGTCTGACATTATTGGATCCCAAAGACTACTATAGGTTGCCTATTTTTGAGGTCTCGGCTTCTAGGTTCCCACTACCAACACTGAAGCTTTGATATATCACCTCAAGGCATACTCAAAGGTTTTTTCTTTGAAGAACAGATCCTGAACCATATCCATGGAGTATCATGAGAGATCAATAAACCTCATTGAATACTCCATCGTGGCCAAACTACTCTGGTGCAAATTTAGAAGCTCTTGAATGAATATTGATCGCAACGTGACTGGATAAAACTCCTCAATTAAGAGTCACTCAGAGTCTAACCAGGATAGAGTTGTCTCACTATGTGACTGAGTCACTAAACTCCACTATCGCCTAGGAGATCCATAAAGAAGAATCATTGTGAAGACCACCATCTGATCTTCAGGCATCCTCACAATGTGGAAAACTCAATTGACTACATCTATCCAGTCCTCATCCACTTAGGGGTCCGACTTTCCCAGAATCCTAGGAGGTCGCTGCCTTTGAAACTTGTGCAACGCACTCATCCTACGTACATCCTCAATTGGCATTGTCAGCACTAGATTCTACTCAATAGGTGGTGGTACAGTTGGAAACCCACCCATAGGATCTATCTTTGACATAATCCCATGTATCGATGCCTCATCACTTGGAAAATCATCCTTGTGATCATGAGATGGAATCACGGCTGGTTGTCTTTGCAAATGAATCTTGAAATAAACAAGATGTACCAAGGTCAAAGAGTATATGTGGGGATATGACTCAAGAAGGACATGTAAACCAAAAACCATTTATATATGATGCATGTACCAATGTTTTCCCTATAACCAATGTATACATGTATCAAGTCAAAAGGTAGATGATCAGAGTCCTAGTGTATGGATACATCAGCTACTACACTAATAATGGAGTCATTTTCCTGAAAGACAAACTTGAAAAACTTAACATTGTTTCCTCAAACCAATATCATAGACTCTGGTCCTAAGGTAGAACAAAATTCTCTGATATCACTCTATCATGATCTGATCCACCAGGGTCTGACCCATGACTACCCCAAACCCACCTTCAATGGGCCAAGAGCTAGTGGCTGGTACTGAGTAGGAATATCTGAAAAATGGGAGGAATTAGAATAATGTATATGTACACATGCACACATCTCCAATCCCACACAATGCTGAAATGTAAAACAACTGAAAACAATGCATGCATATATCTATTATCTCACAAATAGAGTGTGGCAGTAAATTACTAAAAGAGAAAATGGGAAAAATACAAGCCCAACCAAAAAATTAAGATTGAACAACCTACTCTAAGGGTGAGGACTACGATCAAATGAAAGCACCCAGAAAATACTTTGGTCTATCAAGATCAAGCTATTCTCCACCCACTCTATTTCCTCTTAGGAAACTATCAAATGGGTTTTCATATACATAATACATGACACGTACAGGCAGCGCCCATGTAGGGGTCAGTATAACAATTTCTAGTAGGACACCCCAAAAACACTAAACATGAAGCATTAAGAATAGTCAGATCATAATAGTGATATAGTACTAAATAGAAATAAGAGAAGCCCATATATACTCAAGGACACCACACCACTAGGCGCTCACAACCAACTACCAACTATGGTATTCTGCTTGAAGTAATGCTTTTTCTAGGAGAATCAACCCCATGATATATGTTATCAATAGAGATACTCATCCAAGAGGTCAATATCATTGGGATATTACCAATAATTCTCACTGGTCTCTGAAGACCCTAATACTCAGATAGGCATTCATTCCTAGGACCGCTAGGGGACACCAAAAACCTAATATGGATCAACCCACTACATAGGGGATTGTATGCTAATGATACTGAGAACCCTATCGATACAGTTTTCTAGATGGAGGATTAACTCCCTACTCAAGGAGGACATGCTGATTCTAAAAACCCCACCTATGGTATAAAGATCATAGAGGGTCACACTCCAGTCTCACTAAGGGACATCGTGAACTCTATCTAAGACCCATCCTCTAGAGGGGATCAGAATTATGATATTTGGATGTAATGATGCACTGTACCCTCAAGGTAAATGGATCAAGGGAACACACTCAACCAAGAATGGTCTATAATGAAAAATGAAGGGCTACAAACACCCTCAAAGGGGGTACACGGTGTGTATTGGGGGTACACGGCGTGTCCATCCAACCCTTGTTCTTCCCATGTGGTGATGCCTTGCATGGAATGTAAAAAACAACAGACACGACATGTAATTGATCACACATGGTATGCATAGGTCACCTAAAACCATATCCATGGCATCTTCCCATACTCATATACACCAGACAGTGTCTGTTTACTCTGGTCATGTCCATGTACTCGACCTACCCATGCTCGTGTAACCTCTTAGTTACACACTAAATGACCTAAAATGTGTCACATGGTGTGTGAAAAGGTCACACAGCATGTGATATTTAACTCAATGTCGAAACCCTAGCACCACACAGGGGGGTCCCAAATGGAATATAATGCCAGATTACACCCCATGTAATCTGGGATTTTCTAGATCCATAGGTTTCTTCCTACACATCACCTATGCACACCAGCATCACCCCCTTTATATAAATTTCATATATGGGGTCATCCAATTCCTATTATCTTCATTGTCCATGATCTAGGTTCAAATCTTCTCAAAAAATGCCTCTATCGAGCCATCCATCACTACACATCAAAATCAGAAAGAACAAGAACAAAAATCCATCTGATATTCCTCTGACCATCCTGCACTATCATCGCACCTTGATCTCACCCTTGATTATGAACCTCTCCCATGGTATTGATCTATTTCACTTAATAATGGTCGTGTAATGATCAAATACTGGGTATTCATCGAACCATGGACTAAAGGAATTTCCCATAATGAACATGCATAGAAAAGGGGGGTACAAATCTATATGCCATAATATATGAGGAAAAAAACTCAACCTTTTTCCATTCATCCTTAATCCATTATCGAATAAATAGATAGATGAAGGGGATAATCAACCAACAAACAAAATAAATCCATCAATTTAATCTACCATTGATGCGCGAATCAATTCTTGTTTGTGGAATTAATCCATGTTTGACTAGGATAAAATAACGGGATGTAAATTACAAATAAACATCCTAAATAGAGTTTTGATTGATCATTGATGAAGAAAGATTCTATTTTTTCCTTCATTGATGAGATCCACAAACTCTATTGGCACAATGATCCTCAATCTAGTCTCTATCTATTTTCGTTCTCCAAGATCTCCTCTAACTCTATATCCAAAGGCTCTTCTAAATTATTAAGGTTATGTAGAAAACCCTAAAAATTGTTCATAGAAGAATATAAGTATAGTATTCTATTATTGTATCAAATAAAATAAAATAAATCAATTTATTTATTTATTTTATTAATTTTGTACCCATGATAAATTTTTCACAAACATCCCACACCGAAAAAGGATATGTCTCACCTAGGGTAAAACTTATGTTTTGAACTCAATGGTGCCATTGGATTTATAATTTGGGACCTTATTCGAGATTTATTCCACTTTTTTAGGAAACTTAATGCCTGTGATATTTAATATATTTAATATATTTCAAACATTTATTCTGGGCACATCAAGACTTGGAATCACACATTGTCTCAGTGCCTGGTTTCAAAAATATTCCATATAAAATCCAAAAATAATATAAGGAAAATATGATTCATTATAGTAGGGATTCTCTAAGGGATGGTGTGAGGATGATTAGAATTAGATATTATTCTAGTTGAGTATCTTAGTTCCCTCAATGATGCGTGAGGTAGTTCTCAAATGTTTCATGAATCACCCTTGGAAATGTATCCCAATGTGGCTAAGATGTATCATGCCTTGATGAGTCAATTTTAGTGTCTAGGAATGAAGAGACCAGCCACATAGTTCATATCCTAGTGTTTAGTATTCTAGAAGGTGAATGTTGAACATCATGCTCCTAATGGGTTGCTTTAATCACTAGATATCTCTTAGTGAATGTGTGTAATAGTAAAGGCCATATTAACCTATTAATTGGTGAGTTTTGTGTGTTTCGGGAATTAGGATAAGTTTTTGAGTAGAATATGGTGGATCTAGTGCTTAAATCTCAATCGAAGGAGGATCTTGCAGTTTGGAGCTATAAGATATGGTGGGGAGGAGGCCCTTATAGCATAGAGGCATCCTTATAGTGTAGAGGATTGATATAGTGGATTTTTGGTGGCCCTTCCAATTCAAAAATGGCTACAACATAGAGGTGAGTTGAAACATAGAGGCTCTAGTGTCCAATTTTTGTTATCCTTTTCAGTTTCAGGGTGGCTATGGCATGGTGCATTGGTTGTGTCATATCCTTTCCTAGGTAGATAGGATCTGGGTAAGATCTATGATGTGGATTCCAGATTCCAATTAGAATAAGGGTGATTATAGCATAGATACTTGTGTTTATTTATATAATTAAGTGGAAACCTCATGATTATGGTGTATTTGTGGGTACTAAATCGTAGTTTTTTAGTTTAAATATAGGGTATAAAATCTGAAACACCTTTGATACCCACCATTCTTCTAATTTTTTTTCTTGAATCTCAAGAAACCTAGGTGTATCCTTGGGAAGTCCCCCCACCCTCTCCATCATTAGATTTTATACCCATCTTCAAGGGATTTGTTCTTAGCAATCTAAGGTGAGTTCCTATCACTTACTCCATTTTCCCCCTTTTCCCTATCCAAATAAGGTTTTGGTTGTAGGAATGGATAGTTTGGTTATGTTTTGGATAGATCTTGATGGGGAACATCATATCCAAGTTTCTTGATGCATTTTGTGTTCCCTTTATTAGTACCAAGTTAGATGAAGGAGTTTTTGATGTTTTTGTAAGTATTTATGGAGAAGTTTGTTTGGATTGTTTTTGAGAAAGAAGGTTTACTAGAAATGGTTTTCTCTTGTTGTCTTAACAAACATCACATTAATTTGGAAAGTTTTATAACAAAGTAAATTAGATAAATTTAGCATTGTATGGATAGGATCAGAAAAAGGTTTCCTAAACTGAGTCCATCGGATGAAATTTTTGTAACTATAGAAATCAGATGAAGTTTTATACTTAATGATTACCTTATAAAGTTTCCAATTTTCCATCAAATGGAATTTTTGATAACAAAATATGGTGATTTTTTTATATTTTGAAATTTTCCAACATCATGAATTAAAAATATCTTATGATCCAAGCATTTTTTAGAAAGGGGACTAAAGTTGTTCAGGTGTACAAAGTTCCTATTAAAATCTTCTCTATAGTTCACCAGACATATTAATTCAGACAGAGATTTTGGATGAGGAAATAATGTGTTTGAATTTTGTGAATTTTTTCAATAAAATAATATTTACTTGGATAATTAGTAAAGGAAAATATTTTCTTTCCTTTATATAAAGTATGTGTTTGAATTTTAATAAGTTTGTAAGATATGGATGTATGATGTTTGTGATGGATATTTGTAAAGCCTAGAAAACAAATTAAATGATTCTAAAGTACAAAGGGAGATGCTGAAGAATGGTATTGTATTAATTCTAAATCAGATTAAGTCCAAATTAGCTAAATTATATATCTGAAAAAGTCCAATCAGATAAAGTCTTTGGAAAGATTCCATTGGATGTACTTTTTTTACAATGTTCATCAGAAAAACATGTACGAAGTTGTGAAGTTGAATTTATAAAAATATGATCAGACAAACTTTTGTATAACAATAATCGGGCATAGGATAGTGTATTAAGAAATCTAACATAAGATTATATTGCAAGGTATCAGATGGAGGAAAATTTTTTGAGGTAGTTTTTCATAAGTTCTTATGAATTTTTCACATGAACAATCAGATGGAGATTCCCATCAGTCATAATTTTTATTGCAAAGGTTTATTACTAGAAAAAAAAATTAGTGGTATAATTTTATTACTGGTTCAAATTTCTTTATAAAGTTTTTTTAAAGATATAAATGTGATTATATTGAGCTGATATTTTAATGTTCCAAATATCACAGAGGAAAAAAATTTATACTCACTAATTTTTAAGGAAATTTGAAGAATTTTGAAGTTGTTGAATATTATCATATACATTCAAGAACATTCTATAATTGTTGAGAAGCTTTCAAGAAATTATTTTAAGTAGGAGTTTAGAATTTAAATTTTTTGTTAAATAAGAAACTAAAATTGAACTCCCACATATACTCCATCGGATGTTTCTATATAATGGGTGAAAGCGTGAGTATGGTTGTGTGTATTGTTCACACATGAAAAATTGGAAGTACTGAAGAATTGTTTTCAAATAGATATACCATGTGGACTTATACAATCCAAATTTTATTAGGAATTTTCCTACCAAGGAATCTCTTGGTTGAGGTAGAAGAAGAATTCTATTTTAATCAAAGGTTTTGTGATCAGTTAATGGACATATTTTTCGATCATTGGAAAAACTTTTCTATTAGGTGGAATCAGACATACAAAGTGATGTAAGAAATCTATTTCAATTATTAGAAGTCACCAGACAGACTTACTAGATAGAATCTATAGATAGAAAAATTAGATAAATAAATTGTATGAATAATGGGTGGATGAAGGAAGTTATTACCTGCTAGTGGGTAAGAAAGTAAAGAAGTAAAAGTAGCACAGTGAAGACATTCTGATCCTATTGGTGAAGGTTTATAAAATTTGTTAAAAAATATTTTTTATATCTTATCTATACATAAATCACATGCATTTTAGTTTCAATAATAATGCAATGTAAGTGTAAGGATATTCCTTTATTGTTTTAACCACTAAAAGGGATTGTTTTCTAGTGGATTGGGTGGTATTTTATTATTTCCAAACCATCTATCTACTATTATTGAGTAATGAACCTTATAAATTCTTGGGTTCCTTGTGTTTATGTTTGAATGCTTGTTTTTATCAAATTCATATCTCATTAACAAGAGGAAAATGTTGTTTCAAAATAAAGAAAAACATAAAAAGAAAAGATCACTAATTCATGTCATCCCCCTATTAGTTTTCATATTGGTCCTTTTAATTGGTATAATAGGTAAGGTTCTCTTAATTTACTATTTTTATGTCTCTTGTTTATGAAGTTATTAAATATTTGACAAATGGTTTCCCACCTCATGTTGAAAATTGTCCCTTTACAACTGATGATTAGAAAAATTTTGTGAATGATGGGCAACCCAAAAATGTTTTACTATCCTCACTCTCTAAAATTGAATTTCTTAGAGTTAAAGGAGTTGGAACTTCTAAATGCATTTGGGATTAGTTAAAGAACATATATGAATGAAATACGAAAGTTAATAAAGATAAGTTACAAATTTGGAGGATAAACTACAAAGATCTCAAAATGGGTGATTATTAATCTATTGGTGACTTCTTTACAAGGGTGAATGACATTGTAAGCACCAAAATATATCTTGGTGAGAAGTTAGAATATTCAATCATAGTTGAAAATATCTTACGAATAATTATTGATAATTTTGATGAAAAAAATTCATTGTTGAAATATAGAGATCTTGAAACTCTATCTTTGGAGGATCTAAAAATACTATCATCACATATGAAATGAGAAGAGAGAAAGTTATAAAGAGTAAATAAAAGGTTGATCGAGAAATTTTCTTCAAAGTTTCCAAGCTAGAAAAATCTAAGAAAGTTATCGAAGATGAAAAATTTAGTGACTCAAACATCAAATGTGAGATTAGTAAAAAAAATGATGAATTTATGTCCTTATTTTCTAAACATGTAAAAAGGGGAACTGGAAATTATGAAGGAAAGTTATTGATGAAATTTCTTGGCTATAGAGCTATTGGGAACTTTGTTAAAAATTTACCTCTAAGAAATTAGGATGAAGAAAGTGATGGTGATGATGATAGAAAATTAAGAATATCTTTTAAGAAGAACGAAAACAAATCCAAATCCTATTTCAAGGGAAAGGATAAACATTTATTTAAATATAAAAGGATAAAATTTTGTTTAAATATGATTAAGTTAACAATAATGAAGAAGAAGCTGAAAACATCAGTGATAAAGCTACTCAAAATAATTTTATTGAAAAAGTGAATAATGAAAATTTAACCAATAATGAAAGTGATAGTTTTGAATAAGAATAGACTTAGATGAAGTTTATATTGAAAATAGATTTGATATAATGTATTCAAAATATTGTAAGACTTGAAAGGGTGAAAAAAAAATTTAATAAAGATAACCTTACTGCAAATAGTCAAGAATAATTTCTTAAATAAAAATTCAAGTTTCTAAAAGATACTGATGATATGAATAAGTTTCTTGATAAAAATAATATCCTCAATGTCAAGCTTGAAGAAGTGTTAAAAGTGAAGAAAAACAATTTAGAACTCATTCATCAAAAACTTGCTAAAGTTGAGCAAGAAATTACAAGATTCCAAAACTCAATTACTTAAGCTAGTGAAATTTCTAAAATGGATCAATAAAAATTTTCCTTAAATGATAATAAGGAAGATAAAGCTACTCAGAAGAATAAGAAAGTTAATAAAACCATGTATGTAGCCAAAACCAACAAAGTTGGAAAATATTTAGTTTCAAAAATTTCATAGTTTTAACCAAAAATATATATTACTGATGATTCTATAGAGGTTAAAAATAAGGATAATCTAAATAAGAAAATATCAAAATAAAACAACAACTTTGGGGTAAAACAAAGTTCTAAAGTGTAAAGTAAGAATGTTTATGGAGAACAAGTACACAACTCCATAAAATATGAAAGTTTTAGAGGAAAATATTTCTTTTATGGTTACTATCTGTGTTGTGGTAGATTTGTTCATATATAGAATATTTATTGGTTTAATCATCAACATTATAATAATTCTAAGAGAAATTGGAAGTATAGTTTGAGGGGGAGTCGAACCACATAAAGAAGGCATCCTAAGAAATTTGGTGTGAAGATTGAAAATAGATTCCAACCCTTGAAAACTATTTTTAAAAGATGTGAACAACCTATAAATATTGAAAATGATATCTTTTCATGTTTTCGGTACAACAAAGTTTGAATAAAAATATCAAAATTCATATGTGAAGAAAGAAAAAGGAAACAAAAAATATTTTTTTAAAATAATCTATCAAATATACAAAAGGATAATAGCCATAGATTTTTGATAGTGGGTAATCTTAAAATATGATAATAGATTTGAAGTTTTTGAATAAATTGTAACAATTTAAAGAAGGTATAATGACTTTTAGAAAGGATGAGTCACTCAGAAACAAAGTCATTGGATCTACAATCATTGGGGGAGAAAAGTTGAAATCCAAAAAGAGACTTTTTTTAATGGGATGAAGCACAAATTGCTAAGTATTACATAATAATATAATTAACATAATGAATTTATTTTCAGAAAATATAGTTTTATTGTGAAAATAATAGAATATGGGAAATTTTTTACAAAAGTCCAACGAACCAAGGGAAATTTGTTTCAAGTTAGTTGTGCAGAAAGTTCATGTTATTTTAGCATGATGGAATAAAATCAGTTATGTAATAAGAGTATTGGGAACATGTTTAAAGGAATATGAGTAGGTTAACAAAGAGAGATAATATTTTTTATATTCTTGATATGACAAGAAGAAGATATTGGTGTTGTTCCATTTTCAAAAAATGGATGATTACAAAATCAATTCATAAGAAAGTTGAGATATGTTCAACTCATCCTTTAGAGATGATTCACTCTAATATCTATGATCCAATGAGTAAACAATCAATATACATACGTAAGTACTTTATTTATTTCATTGATTATTTTACTCATGGTATGTGTATTATGTTTTTGAAACATAAATCATAGGATTTGAACATGTTTAAGATTTTCAAGAGAAGAGAGGAAATTGAATATGGATATTATGTGAAGAAGTTATGAATTGATTATGGTGGTGAATATAAAAAATGGTATTTTAGATATTATATTTAAAAACGTGACATTCTTCATGATTTCTGTGCCCTGTACATACCATAGTAAAATGGTGTTGATTAAAGAAGAAAAATAATCTTGGTGGAGATGGTGTGAAGAATTTTGATAGAACATGATGCTTCTCGTTATTTTTGGAGGCATGATATCAGTGAAAAAATTTATATTTATAATCTATGTTAAACTTTGATATGAATAATTATGAAATGTTTTACAATGAAACACTAAGTTTGAATCACCTAAGGGTGTTCATAATTCCTTAAATTTTAAAATTCAAGAGTGGAAATATTGGGAAGTTAGATCAAAGAGGTGTTCATGGAATATTTCTTGGATATGATCCTAATGGTAGAGGATATAGATGTTTTAATAAATAAATGGGAAATAAAATTGATTCTATATATGTAAAAGTTCTTGAAAATTATGATAAGAAAGTTATATAAATAGATGAAGATGTGAAATATGGGGAAGATGAGGTGTTTTTAGTTGAGCAATATGACAAGTTATTAAAGATGGTAACAATGTTAATGCTACACAAGATGAGGATTTGGACTCATCTAACTCAAGTGATAAGGAACAAATTTGAACATCACATCCTAGTCTAAGAAAGAAGGTGGAAGTTCACAACATAATTAGTGATCAACTTTAATAGGTTCAAACTAGAATAATGTCAAGGTTAGTCTCACATACTTCCTTATATTCAAAAGTTGATCCAAAATATGTTAATGAATATTTTTGAGCCCCAAGAGTGTATTGATGCTATGAATGAAGAGTTGGATCAAATTAAGAAGGATTATACTTGGGAAATTTTACCCAAACCAAACAATAAGAATGTTATTGGTACAAAATGGGTGTTCAAAAATAAGTTAAATGAATATGGTGAAGTGATATGAAACAAGCAATGGTTGGTTTTAAAAGTTTACTCACAAATTGAAGGCATTTATTTTGATGAAAATTTTACTCTATTGGAAAGATTAGAAACTATTGGAATATTTCTTATTATCACTACTCGGTGAATATATAAAAAAATTCAAATGGATGACAAGTTATATTTTCTTAACAAATATATTGAAAAATAATTTTATATTGAACAACTATGTGGATTCATGATTATAAAAGATGAAATTTATATGTATAAGTTTAAGAAATACTTATGTGGGTTGAAGCAATATCTAAGATCATAGTATTAAAAATTGGATACTTGTTTAATGAAGTTAAAATTAAAGAAAGGAAGATTTTCTAGTAACCTCTACATAAAAAAATGAAGAGGTTTAACTCATTGTGATTATTTATATTTATGATATTATCTTTAATGGGAATTATGAAGAAAATTTTGAAATTTTTTTTGAGAAGATGAAGAAGTTGTTTAAAATTTCCATTCTAGGAGAAATGAAATATTTTCATGTCTTACAACTCTCACCAAAGAAAAAATATATTTTCTTATCTAAAGAGAAGTATATTAAGGTACTTCTTAATAATTTTTGTATGTAATATTAAAATCTAGTTTCCACACCAATTTTTGTGGGAACCAAGTTTTATAAAGATGGTGAAGAAAAAGAGGTGGATCCTAAAGAGTTTAGGAATTTGGTTGTAAGTTTTTTATATTTAATATATTTAAGAAAAAACATGTTGTATGTTATTACTTTATATGTGCAGTATCAAAGTGCTCCAAAAGAATCATATATCATGGAAGTAAAAATAATTCTCAAATATATAAAAGGTGAAACTAATTATGGTATAAAATGTAAAATATCAAAAATGATTGATTTGTTTGGTTATATAGATTTTGATTGGGAAGGAAGTGTTGATGATAGAAGACCCACATCTGGTTGAGTTTTATTTTTGAGGGAAAGTTGTGTCTGTTGGCATACAAAGAAACAAAATTATGTAACTCTCTATATAGAAGAAGTTGAGTATGCAGTTTCCACTCAAGATGCAACATAACTTCACTATAGAAAGGGTAGAGCTTAGAGGTGGTCTTTTTTACTATACATGGTGGTTTAAACCACTGCTATATAGCTTAGCGGTGGATATCAAAACTACCAAATATTTCATGATCATCAATAATTTAGTGGTGCCTTTCCTATTTAGTATCATTTTTATATGTGTCGTATTTATAGAATTTAATGGTGATTCCCTATTAATTTAGCAAATAAATATAAAAAAAATAATCCAAAAATAAAATTGGCAAAATGAACATAACTTTCTCTAAAATATATAGAGGTCTTTATGTTTAGAAGAAGTTTATTATAACCACTTCTAAATAAAAAAAGTAAAAATATATTTAGTAGTGGTTATTATAAACCACCACTAAATTTTTTACAAAAAAAAATTAATAAAAAATATAAATATAAAACCTCTAAAAAAACAAACTAAAACATAAATTCATAATAAACTAATACATACACCATCATACATCCGTATTCATATATATATAGTCTCAATTAACCCATAACTCAATCAACGCATACCTCAGTCAACCCATACCTTTATTAACCCATAGCTCAGTCATCAATATATATATACAAAATATGTCCAGCAACAACAAACCATAGCCAATATACATCTATCCCACAACCTCCACTACATCCATCTACATCCACATCATCTCATTAATTAGAACCGAACACATTATCTCATCAACTAGAACAAAAAAAGAAGACAAAAATTAGAAATGAACATAATAAATCAGAATTATAGTAGAATCATTGATAATATTTAAAGATAATATAGAAACTAAGAACCCCCATGACCGTATTCTAAATAATTTCATGGATATGAATGGTCAACCTTCATCCTACTATTGTCATCTTTCACATATAATAAAAACTATAATATTTAAAAAAAATAAATGAGAAATAGAATGTACACATAATATATTCATAATGATGCACAAAACATTTGTGATTTTTTTAATCAAATAGAATAAATTCTGACATAAAAAATAATATATCATGAATAAAACTTTGAAAACATAAACATAATTATTTAATATATGATTCAACACTTGAAACTAAAAATGGATAAGTATATAACAATCTAATCAATTTTTAAATCGACGTGTGGTGTACTTGAAATTTACTTAATAAACAAATTTTAAATACTTTGATATGGAAGGATGCATTATATTTAAAAAATAATTAAATGGTGTTTTTCCCATGATTTCATGTCAATAAGATTCATTTGATATATTTTTTACCATTACACGTGTGTTTTAGTGTTTTAAAACATTGAAAATGCATTTATGGGCATCTCGAGAAAACTGTAACTCACAATGATGTGTCATCAATTCCTACATTTAAAAAACCATTATAAGTTCCTTTTAATATGATTTCATGGTAATATGATGTCATTTTTAAAGTTTTGACACCCTTACACATGTTTTAAAAAACTTTGGTAGCTTTAAAAAATGTTTATTTTGTCATTCTGAGTACACCGTGTGTCGGATGGATTTGTTTTCTATGCGTATACACCAAAAATAATTAAACCATGTTTTTTACATAATTTTATGTCAATATAAGGTATTTTTATATATTTTTGTCCATCACACTCACGTTATAGTGTTTTAAAACACTTAAAACATGTTTACGGGCATCCGAGGAAAACTGTAACTCACAATGACATTTCGTTGGTTCCTATATTTCACAAATAAATATATAGTCTTTTTATTCTAATTTAATGGTAATATAACATCATTTTTTTACTTTTGACCCCCTAACACACATTTTTAAAGTCTTTGGTATTTTTTAAAACTACTTATTTAGTCATTCTAAGCACACCACATGTCAGATTGATGTTTTTTCTACACATACACACCAAAAATAATTCAACGGTGGTTTTTCCATGATTTTACGTCAATCTAAGGTAGTTTGTTATGGTTTTGGATGTTACACATGTATTTTAGTGTTTTAAAACATTGAAAATTAATTTATGGGTATCCTATTAAAACCATAACTCATAATTATGTTTCATCGGTTCTTACATTTCAAAAATAAATATATGGTAATTTTCCTCTGATTTCATTCTAATATGATATCATTTGCATAGTTTTGACCCCTCTCATAATTTTTTAAAGACTTTAATATCTTTAAAAATTGCTTATTAAGTCATTTTGAGCACACTACACATCATATGGATGTGTTTTCTGCATGCATATGCCAAAAATAATTAAATGGTGGTTGTACCATGATTTTATGTCAATATGAGGTAGTTTTATATGGTTTTGGCCATCGCATGCACGTTCAATGTCTTAAAACACTAAAAACATGGTTACAGGAATCCTGGGAAAATATTAGATCCGAATGATGTGTCATTAGTTCCTATATTTCAAAAATAAATCTACAGTCATTTTCCTCTAATTTCATATCCATCCAACATTGTTTTCATAGTTTTGACCCCATGAAACACATTTTTAAAGACTTTGGTATCTTTAAAAATTTATTATTGAGTTTTTCATAGCACACCACACATTAGGTGGATGTGTTGTCTATGTGTACACATCAAAAATAATTCAATGGTGGTTTTATCATAATTTAACATCAATCTAAGTTCATTTTCTATGGTTTTGACCATTACATGCACGTTTTAGTGTTTTAAAACACTGAGAATGCATTTATGGGGATCCTGTGAAAACCATTACTCAGAATGACATGCTTCCAGTTCCTATATTTCAAAAATAAATCTAAGTTAATTGTCCCATTATTTCATATCCATCTGAAATTTTTTGAATAGTTTTAACCCCCATACACACATTTTTAAAGACTTTAGTATCTTTAAAAATTTCTTATTGAGTAATTATAGGCACACTGCATTTTATATGGTTGTATTTTTAGTGAATACACGTCAAAAATAATTCAACAGTGGTTTTTCTATGATTTTATATCAATCTGAGGCCATTTTCTATGGTTTTGACCATTACACGCATTTTTTAGTGTTTTAAAACAATAAAAAAACGTTTACGGGCATCCCAATAAAATTATAACTTAGAATGGTGTTTCTTCAGTTACTACATTTCAAAAATCAACCTATGGTCATTTTCCTCTCATTTCACAGCCATCCAACACCATTTGCATCATTTTAACCCCCTAACACACGTTTTTAAAGACTCTTATATCATTAAAAAACTTATTGACTCATTCTGAGCATATCTCATGTAGAATGGATGTGTTTTCTATGATTTCATGCCACAAATAATCTAATGGTTGTTTTTTCCATGATTTTACATCAATATGAGTTTTCTTTCTATGGTTTTGACTGTTACATGCACATTTTAGTGTTTTAAATCATTAAAAATATGTTTACGGGTATCCCAATAAAACCATAACTCATAATGATGTTTCACTAGTTCCTACATTTCACAAATAAATCTATGATCATTGTGCTCTAATTTCAAAGTAATCTTATGTCTTTTTCATAGTTTTGACCTTCTAACACATATTTTTAAATACTTTGGGATCTTTAAAAACTATTTAGTCATTCTGAGAACACCACACAACGGATGGATGTTTTGTCTATGCATACACACCAAAAATAATTCAAAAGTGGTTGCTTCATAATTTTACATCAATATGTGGTATATATCTATGGTTTTTTTCAGTTACACTCATGTTTTAGTGTTTTGAAACACTAAAAATGTTTTTACAGAAATCCTGAGAAAACCGTAACTCATAATGACATTTATTCAATTTTTACATTTCAAAAATCAATATATGGTCATTGTCCTATAATTTCACATCCATCCTACAACATTTTCAATGTTTTGACCCCCGGACACATGTTTTTAAAGAATTTGGCATCCTTAAAAACTATTTTTTTATCCACTCTAAGAACACCACACATCATATGGATGTGTTTTCTATTCATACACAACAAAAATAATTAAATAGTAGATTTCCTATTATTTTACATTAATTTGAGGTCATTTTCTATGGTTTTGTTTATTACACACATGTTTTATTGTTTTACAACACTGAAAACATGTTTAAGGGAATCCTGAGAAAAATGTAACTTGTAATGATGTGTTGTTAGTTCCTAAATTTCAAAAATAAATATATAGTCATTGTCCTCTGATTTCATAGTTATCAGAGACACGAAGTGGGTGGTATGACTCGGAGTGCGTGTTTTCAATATAAAAGTGCCATTTTTATTTTAAAACATATTTCACATAGCCAAAAATAATCAAATAAGCTTGTATTATTTTTAAAATTTAAGAAAAGATCCATAATTCATTTTTGACATGTGGGAATTGACGACACATCAACCCGAAACATGATGTGGTCAACATAGTCAAAGAGAATGTTTTCAAAATAAAAGTTTCATTTTAGTTTAAAACACCTGTCACATTTTCAAATTCAAGAAAACAATCTCAGATTGTTTTCAAACTTTATTAAAATGATTCATTATTAATTTTTGATGTGTATGAATTAACCACACATCAATCAGACACATGAAGTATTCAGTATGACTCAAAATGCACGTTTTCAGTAAAATAGTCATGTTACTTTAAAATTATTTTTACATAACCCAAACCAATAAAAAGAGATCCTATTGTTTTAAAAATTTAGGAAAATTATCCATAATTAATTTTTGACGTGTAGGAATCAACTGCATGTCAATATGACACATGATGTGGTCGGTATGACTCGAAGTGCATGTTTGTAGTATAAAAATGTCATTTTAGTTTTATTCATGGTAGTTTTATGTGTTCTTTGAAAATGTGTGAATGATTTATGGAGTTTATAATTTACCTCAATGGGATGATCTATAAGGATGTAAATTTCCATGGGTATCATTCCCATCATCCTTTTAAATATAGACACTAAATCATTTTCTATTTTCGACTGCCATTGATCTTGTGTTTTCATATAAGATTCGTGTTCTTTTACCTTTTCTTTTAACCTTGCATTTTTTTGTTTACTTCATAGTCAATGAAACTTCTCAAACCCACACTGGGTGTAGTAGTAAATGATGATGACACCCTACCAAATACAACTGATGGAGTATGCCCATAACCCATCCCCCAAACTCACCTGAGATGCTTCTTCCCTAAAATGATTGCAGCTACATTGTTCGGAGATGCCGATGATGATTATGAAGGGCTTTCATCCCATGATTCTTGAATTTTAACCAGTTAACACAATAATATTAACAATTATTTTTTAAATTCTTTATATATCATAATATTATCTAATTCATAATTTTTTTCACGATTATTTAATATTTTTTCATTACTAAAAAAATGTAATAATGAAAAATAAATTATAACAACCAACACACCTTAAACACAATTAAATGGGGATAACTGGATGGATAAAATGGTTCTAATAAAAATAATTTACATCATTAGATCCATGTAGTTAGCCCCATTTAATTGGGTTTATGGCGTGTTTTTTTTATAATTTATTTTTCATTAATATGATTTTATAGTAATTAAATATCATTAAATAGTAATGAAAAGTACTTACTCCAATGTCTCTGGTAGGCTCATTAACAAAACTACCAATGGTTTTCCTATTCAATTTAAGTCACATCATTATCTGGACAACAGAGTGACATAATTCATTATCCTTTATAAAAAATATATATAGGTTAGAAAAAACTATAACTTATAATAAAATAATATATATAATAGTGGATAAAATACAACCAAAATTTTTACTTTTTTAGAAAAACTTTGAGACCCAATGATATGAGAAATGAATTGTTTCTCATGATTCATGGAATTTTTTAAGCTAATTACTACAAAAAATAGAAACATTAACAAAAATATATAATTTTATTGTGTTTGTGTTATTAAGATACTATAAAATATGCAATTACCTCATGAGATGCATCTATTTTAATATCAACAAACATCTTACACTACTCTTGAGAAATTCCTTCAGGAACTTTCTCATACATCTATTGTGATCTCAAAGATATGACATTAAATTTATTCCATAATCTCCATTTAAAATCTCTTCATTCCTTGCTCAAATTTTTCAGATTTTATGGGCATGAAAAAGAGTCAGGGGAATCAAAATGAAAAAAAAACATCTAGAAAAAAAACATAACACATTATAAGTATATTACAAAATTTTACTCATGTATTTTAAATTATTTATCAATGAATATAAAATTAATATTATATTTACTTGGTTGTCAAAGAATTCATTTTTTTAAGCTTTGTGAATATGCCTCCAATCATTATAATTGAGGAGAAAACTCATTGTCTTGTAAGAAATATTCCCAAGAATCTGTCCATAAATTCTAGCAACTTCACTAGTAGTCACCACAAACTCATCAAAAAGAACAATAATCTTGAGGTCTTTTAAGTTATATACATCTTTTATATTCATATTTATAACTGATTTTCTGTTATCATTATCTGTTTTACAAATTCATTAAACAATTAATAACATATGTAGTTTTTTTTGTACAATGGCATACATATCTATAGTGACCCTATCCTTTTACACATATTATTACATGATTTTAAGCATAATTAACCATAAAATTATAATCCAAGGATTGTAAAGTCTAGTGTATTTTGATGACTAGGTACATAAAACTGAAAACATGGAAATAGAATAAAAAAATATTTATTTTAATCATCCATAAAGAATTACTATATTCCATTAAGCTCCTAAATCTTCATAGGATAACCTGGGGAATACATGAAAAAATGGGATGAGCTAAAAATCCCATTAAGGGTATAAACATAGGAATAAAGTAAAGCACATGGTTTAGAAGGAATAACATGATGACATAAAAAGGAATAGATCATGAATAAACATAAGGAAGCATAACATGTAGATCATGGGGACATGTAATCATAGAATAATAGGAATGTGGAAACAACACACAACATGAAATAAGCATGAGTTGAGGCTAACTTCCAAGACCATTTCATATGGCGGACAAAGTCCCATAAAGAAATCAGGTTCACTCCCTATCCCAACATGATGTCTCATAAGACTAAACATTACCCAATGCATTGAAGTGTTATCTGGTTATACCTATCATAACATGTTCATGCATATGTTTTCCACAATAAGAAATAAACATGAGGTATAAACATAAGGGTTACCCAAGGAAATAATTGGGAATCATAAACATGTCATAAGGAATAAACAAAGGGAGTATCATAAAAGAGTCCATGAAATAATGGATTTAAATCATAAATGGAAGTTTGTAAAGGAAAATAGGAATATATAATGATAAATGTTGTCACAATGATATGAATTTTTTTTAAAAAGAGTGTTTAGGAAACTTTAGAAATGATCCACTTTAGTACGGTTTGAGGAAAAATGTTAAAAAGTCTTTAAAACAGAAAAGTCATAATTGTTTTTGTAAAACTAGAAATTAACCAAGATTTAATTTCATTATAATATGATTGTTTTTTAAAAAAAAATAATGGTGGCTTAAAATAGATTAAGGATGTTACTTTAAAATGAGTAATAATTTGAGAAGTTCCCTTTAATCGTCCTTGCTTATCGGGAATAAATGGGAAGGGAACCATATAAAACATATATTTCCCCATAAAAGATAGAATAATATGGATAAGAACATATGTTTGGAACATACACATAGAATTTAGTAGGATTAAATAATAATAATTAATAATTACATTGGGATAAAGAGAGAGAAAGCGTAACCTGAAGGAAAAATAGAGGTTCGGAAAGAATATATTTCCATATGTCTGAAATTATTCTACACTTGATCTTAATGTAACTTCCCAGGTAATTATAGAATAATAATTTTTCATATTTATTAATACTTATGAATTAGATGGTGATTTTACCTTAATAGGGACACTATTTCTGATATCGTACTTGACACACAACAATGGGTTTCTCTGAAATCTTACATTGCATACAAGAATGAGTTATACCAAAGAATAATATATTATTAATATTATTATTCTAAATGGTAGTTATAACCTAGCCGTTATATTATAGAAAACTAATATAACTAACTATATTATGTTTTCACAATTTTATTAAATATTTTTACTTTCTTCTAATAAATTTTATGGGCTAAAAATAAGAATAAATCTGATTTTAAGTATTAAAAAATCTAATATTTTTAAAAGGTAGTTTTACCACCTATTGATGGAGAACCTTTTTAAAATATATATTTTAAAACTTTTATAGGTTCTATTTTACAAAATAAACTTCTTATTTAGAATTAGGATATCAAAATTTACTTTGGTTGAATTTTGGTATTTTTCTGATAAAATTCATTTTTTAATGAATAGTGAAAATACTACTTTTTAAGGGTCAAAATCATTTTAAGTTATGCTCATATTTCAGTCCTTATAAATGGATCTCCTAAAGGATATTTTGATTGTTTGAGAGTTATTAGGCAGGGTGATCCTTTATCATCCATCCTTTTCTCTGTTGCTGAGGATTATCTTAGTAGGGTTCTTTCTATCATGGCTGGAAATGGAAAATTAAAGCATATTTATACTGGAAGGGGGATTGTTGCTCCTTCTCATCTCCTATATTCTGACGACATCATCCTATTCACTCAAGGGGATAAAGGTAATATCAAGAATATAAAGATATAACTTTTTCACTATGAAATGGTATCTGGATAGGAGATTAGTTAGAGAAAGTCTTTTATATACTTTAGAAGGAGCATCTCTCCTAATAGAATAGATGACATCATTAGAGAATTGGGAATTTGAGAAGGAAATATTCCCTTCACCTATTTGGGGGTGCCCATGTTTTGGGGGAGGCCAAAGGTATGTCATTTTTCTAGCATTTTCGGCATGATTAGAAGACAACTTTTTACATAGAAGTAAAAAACTCTTTCAATGGCTGGTAGGGTTTGTTTGGTGAAGTCAATCATCACTTCCAAATTTGTGTACTCTTTTATGGTGTATAAATGGATGATTGCTTTAATCAAGAGAATTAATAATTCTATCAAAAATTTCATCTGGAGTGGTAGCATATTGGAAAAGAGGTTGGCAACGGTTCCATGGAATTCTATTTGAAAGTCTTATGATGGTGGTGGTTTGGGCATCAAAAATCTTAGGGTTTTAATGACTCTTTACAGACTGTGTTTATTTGGAGGCTTATAAATATAAAATCTGAGGAGCTTAGTTTTCTTTGATCTAGGTTTACTCATAGTCTCGATCTAGGAAACTTAAATTATTTCAATTCCTCAGTGTGGCCTGCCTTCAAGGGTATTTTCTCTAAAATTGATGTTGACTCTCGGTGGTTGGTTTCTAGGGACTCATCTCTTCAATTTTGGAAATGTAATTGGAGTGGAAATCATCTGATTGACTTGGTTCTGTAGGATCAGTCAAATTTGGATTTTTATTTGTCAATTAAAGATCATCTTGAGAGTATGGAGAATCTTCTGGATCACATCACTTCATTAGTGGATAATTATTTTTGGTCTTCTAGAGGTGATTTTTGGGCATGGGAACCTACTTCCAATAGTATTCTCACATACAAATGATTTTATAACCATTATTTTTGTTGTTCATCAGAATTAAAATGGATAGTCAATCTACATAAAAATTTCTTAAGGCCATCTAGATCCATTCTAACATGGATTTTGGCTCATAAAAAATTACCAACTGATGACTTTTTACAGGTCTGTGGAATCTCCCTTTTATCTACTTGTGCTTTATACTCTCAATATAGGGAAGATGTGGATCATCTCTTCCTCAATTGTGCAGTAGCTTCAGCGATGTGGAGGGCAGTTGCTGATATTTTTGAAGTTTCTCTGCCTCAAACCAACTCAATATATGACTTCATTAAGAGCTGTAATTTTCTAAAACCGTCACCACAAATCTGGAATTTTTTCAAACTGTGGTGGAAGAAACTATTAATTTCATTTAGTCTTCAAGAAACAAATTCAGACATGAGTTACAGCCTTTTTGGTTTGGCGTTGGTCTTGCAGGTATCCTTGCTGCTGTGCGTGAGGTGGAAACACCTAAAGGTGTGTTTTGTTACAATTCAATCCACGATTTATCTGTGCTGAATCGGATCGAGATTAAAGGTAATTTCCAGCCTCCTCTTGGGACAAAGGAAGTCATATGGCAGGCACCTTTTTGTGGGTGGATTAAAGTTAACTCTGATGGTGCTTCAAGGGGAAACCCAGGTCCCTCTGGTTTTGGTGATGTCTTTAGGTATTATCAGGGGAATGCTCTTGGATGTATTTATGGATCATGTGGCATTGCCTCTACTCTTGAAGCATAGATGCTTGGTGTTATTGTGGCAGTGGAGCAAGCAGAAGAGCGGGGTTGGAACAAGATTTGGATTGAGTGTGATTCTATGACTATTGTTTTTGCCTTACGCACTGGGTCCCTTCATCTTTCATGGAATCTCACTAATCACTGAATTAGATTCCTGGACTCACTTTACTCAAAGGATCATTTTGTTACTCATGTTTATAGAGAGTCAAATTCATTGAAAAATGGGCTTTCTAATAAGGGTGTGAATGGTAATGATTATCTTTGGATGGATCATGTCTCAGATGATCTCCTTCCTCTCTTTAGGAAGGATATTTGTAAATCTTCTTCTTTTAGACTTGTGTAAGTTTTTTTTACTAATATAGGTGTCTTGCTTTTCTTGGAAGGATCTCAGTTTCACATAAAAAAACTACATTTTAATTCAAAATTTCCATTTCATATAATTCATTTATATTGTTATATTATACTTTTACTTGGTCTAAATGTATAATTATATTAAGTTTTTATTATTTAATCCAATTTAGTTCATTTGAATAATTTTAAAATTGAAATTGGATATAAAACTATGTGAACTTTTGAACATTTTACTTTAAAAACTCGTTTTCTCGACCCGTCAATAAGATCTGTGTTAAACCTAATTTAACCACTTCTGTGAGTTGAATTTTTGAAAATGGACATACATGGTTATAATTAGGAGGAACAATGTGGTCCAATAGGATGAAAATAATTTTTGGTGAATAGTAACTTTAGTATTTTATTTGCCACGGTTAAAGGTAAATCGGATAATTAAAGGTAAAAATAAAATTTTAATATTTTAAAATTTTAAAATTAACCTAAAACTTATTCTAATATTATTGGATGAGTTATTTTAGACCAATAAAATCCTTGGGGATAAATTGTGACCTTTGGAATCCACTTGGGTGTGATTATGACATTTATAACATTTTATTTAAAGTAAAAACAAAGATGTCATAAACATGTCTCTTATTACTAAAACAAATTTTATATGGGGTTATATGAGTGATATCTTCAACTATAAATAGTCCTTAGAAATATAAAAATATTATCTAAATCATGATAATTTATTTATAATTTTTAGATATTAAATAATTAAATTTAATTATGACATAATGATGATGCAGTAATAGGTTTATTAAAGGAAGGATAAAAAAATGATATTAATAATATTAAAATAAATATAAATTGAAATATTTGATGTCATAAACAAATTTTTTGGATGACTATGACATGTTAGGGTTGTGTTAATGTTTTTTTTAAGGAATCAAGTTTTTATGATTTTTTAAAAAAGTCATGTAGTGAATAGTGTCAAAATTGCCATAATTTATAACTTAAAATATAAAATATCTAATTAAATGATATAAAATTTATAAAAATACAAGATTCAACCAAAAAAATTATATAATTCCAAAAATTTCATTAATTACTCATTCATTGGTCGATTTTCATTATTTGATAATTATTTAAACACTCAATGTGTAAATTACTTAATAAAACTGTAAGAGTTAAAAGGGTTAAAACATAAAGATAAGGATTTAAAAAATATCCAAAACTTGTATAATTTTTATTGGATGGATTTATTTATACCCATAATTATCCTATATTCTAAATAAATAATTCTTGACTCATTTGGAATCGAAATTGAATGTATTTAATACTTTTAATAATTCTAAGGGTGCCCCACCCCTCTCCTATAAAAAGGAACTCATTCCTCTCTATTCCTTACACTTCAAAAACATTTTTGTTCAGAAAATATCTACCCAAAACCCTTCCTGGAATACCTACCCACATTATTGAATCCTTATTTTAGCTATAACACCCTCCTTATTGCTGTTAAGGTGTTAAGAAAGGTGATCATTTGAAGGAAAGGTAATCTTTTATTTAAGTATTTCTATTTTATTTCTTCTTCCAATTCCTTCAAATATTCTTCTTACAAAATTAAATAATAACTCCATTATCCTAAATATAATGAGATATTATTATTTTAATATCATCACCAAAATCCATCTCTACTTCCATTAAATGGGAAATGAATTAATCATCAGTGCGTATGTGTGAACTATCAGCTTCATGAACTGATCGAATTTGTTTTCCATAACTTTCTCTCATGACTGGTTATAATAGTAGAATTAATGTTCATATGTGATATTAATGACATATTAATCACTATAAGATAATAATATCATTGGAACCGGTCATGCATCAGAAGCCCCAAACAGGTGGGTTTTAAAAATTTTCCACCGACGGTCGACGTAAACATGTCGACATCAGAGAAGAGCATCCCGGTCTTTGCCAAGGACCACGCGTGGAGGATTTTAAGCAAAAAATTAAATCGTAAAATACCTGGTTTAAATCAGAAGTCGCGTACGACGTCTTCTCATCATTGGCGATTGTTGCCCGAAGAATCTGAAGTCGAATTCCTCTAGATCGTCCACACGCGCTTCAAGGAATCTGCGGGAGGGCCGTTCGTCGTAATCCAGGTGCTAGCATGGATTTGCGACGATGACTTAGATGCTCCAATGACCACCACATCCCATCACTAGCGATGCCTGAGAGAGAGCTACATCCGAGCTCCTTGTATCCAGAGAATCTCTCTCTAGAATGTGGGAGAGAGGAGAGGAGAGATAAGCTCCATGAATAGTGTTTGGAAAATTCCCCTCCTCTTTTATTTATAGTGCTCAATTAAAATATCTGGTATCACCTCGCTGGCCCCGAATACTTAATGCACTATCAGTGACATTTTATAACTACTAAATTGATCCATAAATGTTATTATCATTTACTTGTAATATATTAAAATATATTACATGATAATAATTAAGTCATTAACCCGACTCGTTGCTCCCATAAATATTAATTGAACCTTAAATAATTTAATATTCGTCAATTAATATTTCTTCATGTATTTACTTAAAACACATAAATATATTTAATAAATAAATTCAATACTTGTTATTCTAAACCCGAATAATATGAATATATTTATTGCATTGGTGATAGTTTAACTTGGGACAAATCCCGGACCCCTGTGGCGGGGCCAGCCATGTCCAAAACTCATATTCAACTGAATAAGGAAGATTCTTGAATACGCTATTGTGTGTGACCCTCTAGGCCCTTATTTCGATAGATGTGAATAGTATTCACTGACCAAGAGCGAGATCGAGCAACCCATCATGGCCCCTGAAGAAATAAGTATTGTCACAATAGTGACAACCAACCTACGAACACGCACTGTGTAATATAATCTCTTTGTCTATAATATCTCATAAAGCAGGACGCACTCCCGTGACATCGCCCTTTTCTTGCTTTATTGTTTGTTGATGTAACTGGATGGATTTACCCTCGACTTCCATGGTCATGGTCTTATAAAGGTACTGACATCCATATCAACATGTCTAGAGATATATTACTTCCATAAACTGGAAGCGACAAATCCTTTCTTGAACATTCAACCAATGTCATGCCACCAATGACGCACCTGACACAAACTACCTCACCACAACTTCATCATCATGGTTTTCATCTTGCATCAAAGTACGCAATCAAATGATATACATTGGTAATGATCTCAAGTTAGTAGACCATTACACATGATCGTAGATAGGAACGTCTAATGACACCCAAAACATGTGGAGTTCCTATTGGCGGGTCAGTCCTCATGATCTCACTACTAGAGATCACCAAGTGCAAACTTCATGAGAAGAAGTCTCAATGCTTATGAGACCCCAGCACCTGATGGTAAGACATATACTATGTCCAATTAGTAATATGTATCTAGACCATATAACATATATTTAAGATTAATGTCATAGTATCTAGAGGTTCTCATTATATCCTGGGAACTGCTATAACCTTTCGATATGACAATTAATCTTTGGACATTACCATTTCAATAGTGGACGTAGAAAAGTCTACACTATAATGGTAAGATGACATCATGCATAGTTAACTCTATACACGATATGGTAATCAAAAGCACATAATATTTGGGTCTAGGGAACCCACTATTTCAACAAATATATCAATTATGTTCTTACTTTCCATGCACATAAAAATGATAACGTCGTTCCTACGTACATGTGAACTATCACCTTCATGAAGTGATGTGACTCATTTTTATTCATTACATCACTTATATGATATATATATATATAAGTATATTTAAGTGAGTAATAAGATATTAATTACTTTATAATAATTCTGGAAAGATAAAATAATACTTACCTTCTTTCCATAATGATCAATGATGTAAAGACCCAGAAATTCCATGGAAATATTTTTTTCCTAAATACATGGGAATTTTACGAGTCCATGAAATTTTATGGCACTTGATTCTGAGGCTCGGTGTGCCCGGAATCAATTTCTGAAGTTTTTGTTTGGGTACGTTTAGTAAATGTACGAGTGGGTTTTTATAACTTTTGAACTAGTTCTCGGAATTGAGATCTAAGGGTACCGTTAAACTCACATCGTCGATATTCGCTTAAGAAGACTTTCATCTCGATGGCAGTTGGTCGAGAATAAAAGTTAGTTTTTGGCTTTTTTATAAAAAATAATAAAATAAAGTGTGCAACAACTTTATTTTATTTGAGCAGCCCTTGGGTGTGTGTTGGTTAAAACCTCCACTTGGGAGTTGGAGGTGGGACCTCCACACGCTAACCTCCCATGAGAGGTTATGGTGGTGGGGCCCACCCAATCATAACCTCCCATGAGAGGTTATGATGTGGGGACCACGCGAGGCTTAACCCCCTATTAATAGAGGAGGATAAAACCTCCTCAACTCCCCCATTAAATGGAGAGAAACACCTTGAAACTCTTCATTAAGTGGGGAGAACCCTTGAACTCCCCACTTAATGGTGCCACCACCCTTGGAGCCTCTCCACCTTCCCATTTAATTAAATGGAGCCAACCCCTTTAATTAAAAGGATCCAACCCATTTAATTAATGTGCCAACCTCTCGTGGATTAATTAGGGGAGCCTATATAATTTAATTCTCCTTTTTGAATTGTTGTGCCAACGTAATATTAGACGACTCAATATAATATTATTTTCACTTGGCATTTTGGTGGAACTTGAGAAGAGGAAATCTTGGGAGAAAAGTTCTCCCAATGAAGAACGCTCCTCCCAACGAAGAATGAAGAACACCACCAACAACCTTCTTTGACTTCCTCCCTCAGATCCTACCGACATGGAGTGTCTTCCACGGCTGACGCAGCTCAAAGATTGTGAGTGCATGACGAACGTGGTGAACAACGAACTTCATCGTCTTCTTTCCGCAACACTATCAACGAATGACGAATGTCGATCGGCGAATCAAAGGTAGGGGTTATTGCAAGTTGGTGCTTTCTTTTTCTTTTCTCCTCTTTGTTGAAAAGAATTGATGTGAAGTATTATAAATGATTGAATTTCAACTTCCTTTATCTTTGTTGAACAATTGTTATCACCCCTAAATGTAGAGGGTGCGGTCCAATTAACATGTCCCAACTCTCTCCGCTGATCCAATCGGGATGTTCCTTCGGTATGGTGATGAAGCGACGATGATGAAGGCGGCAACGATGAAGGTCGGGCTACCCGCGACCTCCGTGAATCACGCTGCCCCCGCGGCGCACCGGTGTTCTCGGCCAAACACCGTCAGTCGAGCGGTGCCCGACCCGCCTACTCGCGGCCTCCCGACGCCCTGCCCGGTGCGCACCCCGGCCAAACCCGCGGCCTACCCCGCAGCCTGCCCGGCCCCACCAGCGCCCTACTCGGCGCCCCCGCGCGCTGCCCCGTGCGCTCCCCGTCGCCTTGCCCGGCGCCCCCGGTGCCCTACTGTGCCCTGCCCGGCGCCCCCATCACCCTGAGATTCCCTACCCGGCATTCTTAGCACCATGTTGTGGCCTTCTTGGCCCCTTCCGCCACCTGCCTGGCGCCCCTGCACCTTGCCTAGTGACCCCGCGCCCTGCTCGGCGCCCCCACGACGTTCCGGATCCCTCATGTCCACCTGACTGAGCAGGTGACCCATCCCCCTCACGGTGCCCTAGCCGAACTGGCCTAGCCTCACCCTCTGGGCTGAGCCATGTCGGGTCACGCCCTCGCAACACTCTGGGCCAAACTAGCCCCAACCTTCAGGCCGAGTCGCCTACGTGGTGACCTCCAGGCCGAACCGCCCTCGTAGTCCGCTGGGCCAGGCCCAGCAGACCAGGCCGAACTTAACGGGCTGACCTGCCCAACGGGTTGGGTCAGACCCAGCGGCCCTGACTGGGTCAGCCCAATCTGGGTTGGGCAGAGTCGGTCCGACCAGGCCCAGGCCCATTACTACCCCTTTACTTTCTTTGGTCATATCTTTGGCACTGGACATCCGTTTGATGAACCATCAGCGGTGCCAGTATTCTTGGAGAATAGTTGTCCCTTTGAGTATATCCCACTAGTGTTCGGGGTATAGTTGAGTTACGGTCAGGTTGGATCATACAAGATTCTAACTGGGCCCCTGGGACTAAAAGGCTAATAACTAACAGACCGGGCATCCGATTGACGCGCCGTCTATTGTGTTGAGACCCCTATAACGTGGAATACCTTTGAGATATTTCTTCGTGGCACTTTGAGATAGTTGGAGAATCGCCCAGTAGCTCATGGATCTGATCCTTTTGGTGACGAGCAGATACAGTGCGGAGACCTAGTAGCTAGTTGAGACCTGATGACTTCTTGACTGATTCGACTCAGAGTGATTCTACTAGCCCAGTGGAGAGCATCTGGTAGTTGGAGGCAGACCCACGGTGGAGGAGTGCCTGGTAGTTAGCGTCAGACCCGTGGTACTCGACAGAAGGAGTACCTCTGCAGGCTATTAGGGGAGCGTCTGGTAGTTGACGGCAGACCCACAGTGAAGGAGCGCCTGGTAGTTGGCAGCAGACCTATGGTACTTGACAGGAGGAGTACCTCAGCAGTCCAAGGTTCGTGAGAAGCGCCTTGGTGTCACGGTAGTCCCACTGTACTCGATAGAGGAGGAGTTCTCCAGCAGTCGTGGTTTCGATAATGAAAATCTTAGTTTGAGCTGATTCAATGACTTTAGTGTTTTTCTCATGATTGATATGGGTTTCTAGATAACTTAGGTATATGTATGGGCATATACCTAAGTAATGGTTATCCGTTGATTTCATACTTTGTGGTTTATCCTTATTGGATTTAGTGAGACCTTGAGGGTCTCAGGCTCCCTACTGAGTATCATTATACTCACCCCTATACGGGCTATGTCAGCACCTCGTTGTGTTGGTTTCAGATGTCGGACAGCGTTGACTGAGGCAAAGAGTAGCAGGACTGGACGGTACCCGGAGGTGGATCACTCGGTGTAACGGTGCACGGAGGAGACGGATGGACATGGAGTGTTGAGGAGGCTATCTGTACCTACCCTTCAGGTAGGAACCCCGGAGGACGACCTAGTAGCTACTGTACTTTTCTTCAGTTGTACTTACTTTCATTTGTACTTGTACTTTCCTGTTGGGATTGTATTTTCGGCCCCTTTTTACTTTCCAGCACTTCTTTTGTATACAGTTTTACTTAGTGTATTACTTCCATTTGTGTACTCTGTTGTGATTTTTTACAGTTATAAAGGCAATGCCTTCCCAGTTTAGGGATTTACACCTTTGGTGCTAGTTGCCAACCCCTGGCCTATGGAAGGCGAGCTTGGGGTAGTCACGATACGGGCCTCGGGGGACGGGTCATGAAAAATGAAAAATGTAAAATGTTACTCATGCGTACGTACAGTCTACTATCTCCATGATTATAACATCATTCATTTTTCATAACCATACTTAATGGTTTGATTTAAAAGTATAATTTATGCATAAAAATGATAATAATGTCATGAATTTTATTCTGGATATGATTTACTTATGACCACATAGACTAGTGACATCATACCATGTTCATTTTCGACTCAAGTACCGAATATCGACAAAACTTCCAACATGAACTCAAATAATTTAATAATTATTATAGCATAATAATTAATGATATAAAAGGAATAATATATATTGAAAGGTTCTAAATCAAGTATAAATGAACCTAATTTTATTATTCATGAATAACAAGGAACATATGTGACAAATTGAACTCAATGTAAGGGACTTTGTCTCAATATCCTTTCATTGAGGCATGATTTGATATTATACAGCAACTTATTTTATAATGTGTATAATCAAACCCTTTGACTTTTAATTTCATACAAATGTTTTCAAAATGAATCTTCTTATACAAATATTTTTAATTTCTTTATGAAACAACAAAAGGAATGTTTTCTTTTAACATATGTGGTGACAATGACTTCTCTATCATCATAACTGTTATTTGATATTTGGATTCCTCTATAAGCCTTAATGTTTTTAAAAGAAAAAAATCCATTATTCCCTTTTTTGGGTATTTATGTATTGAAACTAGTTTTGAAAATGTATTGACAATTTCAATATCTTGAAATTATTTCTTGTGATTGTAAATGGAATTTTATGAGTGAAATATTGATAATTGCAATATTTTATGTGTTATGATTATATAATGGTACTTAGAAATTTGATGGGTGGTTATGTGATAAACCAAATATGGGTGGTTATGTGATAAAAAAAATATGGGTGGTTCCATGATAAATCAAGGATGGGTGGTTACGTTATAACCTCCAATGCATTGGGTATGGAAGTTGGATGTATGGTTACTCTATTTGTAAGAGTGATATGTGTGGTAGTAGACTGTATGGTAATTCTATTTAGCAGTAAGATGTTTTAGTTGCAATGATTTAGGGAATTATGTCAATGTGTGTCCAAATTTTATTACTTAGGGTGGAAACCAACAAGATTGAAAGCAAAAGGTCATAGAAAAATCATTTTCTACTACTACAGTTGATGTGGGACCATCAAATGAAGTGTTTATAGGTATGTTATAGTATTTTTTAAAATATGAACATACTCTATTTGACTCTGTATCTTCACATTCATTCATTTTTGAGATCTTTACAAGTAAATTGGAAATATCACCTCGTGAATGTGATATAGAAATTTGGCTAAAAACTCTAGGTGGAAGTATTAAAGTTGCCAATATTTTTGGGAATATTTCTATTATAATTAGTGGGATGGTCCTTCTTGTAAATCTTGTTGAACTTTACATAGTGAAATTTGATATCATTTTGGGTATAGATTGGCTTTCAATTTATCATGATAAAATATATTTCAAAGCTAAGAAAGTTTTATTCAATGATTTCATACCTTTGATAACATACCAAGAATATGAGAGATTGATTAAATATGGAAATGAAAGTTATCTAACCCATGTTTTTGAAAATAAGGAAATGGTTTTAATTGGTTACATTCCAGTAGTGAATGAATTTGAAGATGTTTTTCCTAAGGAATTTCCTATTACTGTTCCTAATCGAGAGGTTGAATTTACTATTGATTTAGTTTCTGATGCTAAGCCTATTTTTAAACCCCCTTATCGAATGGATCAAGTAGAATTAGTGGGGTTTAAAAAATAGTTTCAAGAATTGCTCGATAAAGGTTTCATTCAACCTAGCACTTTACCATGGGGTGATCCTGTAATATTTGTGAAAAAGAAAGATGGTTCTATGAGACTTTTTATTTATTAATGATCCTTGAATAATATCACTATTAAGAACAAGTATCATTTTCCTCGTATCGATGATTTTTTTTATCAGTTCTAGGGAGATCAGTATTTTTTGAAGATTGATTTGAGGTTTGGGTACCATCAACTAAAGGTGAAATAGGATGACATTCCAAATATAGTGTTCCGAACGAGATATGGGAATTGTGAGTTTGTAGTTATTCCCTTTGGGTTATCAAATACACTTTCTATATTTATGAGTCTCATGAATGGAGTCTTTCATCGGTTTTTTGATCAGTTTGTGGTTGTGTTTATAGATGATATTTTGGTATATTATAAAATCTAAAAGTAACATGAAAGTCACTTAAGGATATTTTTTCAAACCTTAAAAGAAAAGAAACTATATGGAAATTTTAGTAAGAGTAAATTTTGGTTGCAAAAAATTTCATTCCTTGGTCATATTGTTTCTAAAAATGGCATAACTATTGACCCTTCTAAAACAAAAGTTGTTGAAGAATGGAAAATACCTATCAATATCATATAGATTCATATTTTTCTTAGATTAGTGGGTTATTACCAAAGTTTGTTGAAAAAATTTCTCGGTTATCTATCCCACTAATTAAGTTAACGTGTAAGGGAGTTAAGTTCATCTTGATAAAAAATGTAATGATTACTTTTAGGAATAGAAAAGAAGAATGGTAAATGATCCAGTTTTGGCTCTGCCTTCTAGGAATGGTGAATTTGTTATCTACAATGATGCTTCATTGAATGGACTGGGTTGATTCCTAATGCAGAATGACCAGGTAATTTCTTATACTTCACGTTAGTTGAGACCTCATGAGTTAAATTACTCTACACATGATTTGGAATTAGCTAATGTTTTTTTTCACTAAAAATTTGGAGTCATCATTTGTATGGTGTAGAGTGTGATATATATACTAATCTCAAAAGTTTGAAGTATATATTCGCTCAGAAATAATTGAACATGAGACAGAGGAGATGGTTGTAACTAATCAAGGATTATGATTGAAAGATTAATTACCATCCAGAAAAAGAAAATAAAGTGTTTTATGCTTTGAGTCGAAAAATTAATGCTACATTAACAATGATATGTTTGGAACATGATCCTTTGGTTAATTATTTGATGAATTGTGGATTGGAAGTTATTGGTACAAAAAATTACTCTATTTTTTCAGGTTTCAGTACAATCATCTTTATTATACAGAATTAAGCAAGTGCATAAGGAAGATAATGAGTTGTAGAAAAATGTATAATTGGTTTATAAGGGTAAGTTACCTGAATTTAACATTGATAAAGATTTTTTTATTGGGTTTAGGAAGAGATTATGTGTGCCTTGTGATTAAAAATTGAAGAAATATTTGTTATGTGAAGCTCATAGTTCTCCATTTTCAGTTTATCTGGGTAGCAATAAGATGTACAGAGACCTTTGGGAGTATTACTGGTGGGATTGAATGAAAAGATATATTACTAACTTTACCTTGATATGTTTTATTTGTCAATAGGTTAAAGTAGAGTGTAAATTACTGAAAGGGATGCTTCAGCCTTTTTAGTGAAAGAGTGGAAATGGGAAAATATATCCATGAATTTTTTAGTGGGATTACCAAATACTTCTCGAGGTAATAATGTGATATGGGTTATCGTTGATCGATTGACTAAATATTCTCATTTTCTTCCTATTAGAGATAATTTGTCTCTAGATCAATTTTTTTGGTTGTATATTAAAGAGATAGTTAGGTTATATGGATTTCCCCTCTCTATTGTGTCTAATTGTAATCTTAAGTTCACTTATAACTTTTGGAAAGTCCTTCATAAGTCGTTGGGTACTAAATTAAATTTCAGTACATCTTTTCATCTTCAATCATATGGGCAGTCAGAATGAAAAATTTAGACATTGGAGGATATGCTACATTCATGTTCAATGGATTACTAGGGAAGTTAGGATCGATATATTTCTTTGGTTGAGTTTTCTTATAATAACATTTTTCATTCCAGTATAAAAATGTCACCATTTGAAGCATTATATGGAAAGTGTTATCAAACTCTAGATTTTTGGAATGAAGTAGGTGAAAGGAAGTTTATAGGACCAGAATTGGGAGAGTAAATGGCAGAGAAAGTTCAGTTGATTCAGAGACACCTGAGGATAGCATGGAACAGGAAGAAAAGTTATGTAGATAACCAGAGGAAGGATATATCATTTGAGGTATTTGATCATGTCTTTCTCAAAGTTTCTACATGGAAAAGTGTGATGTGTTTTGTTAAGAAGGGGAAGTTGAGTCCATAGTTCATTGGACCCAATGAAATCCTAGATAAGGTTGGATCATTTTTCTACCAAATGGATTTACCTCTGAGTTTATCCCAAGTGCACAATGTTTTTCATGTTTCAATGTTAATAAAGTATATCCCAAATCCATATCATGTTTTACTCTAGAAGTAGTTCAGTTAGAAGAGAATATTTCTTATGAGGAATAACCAGTTCAAGTTCTTGACCACATAGAGAAAGTGTTGTGGAATAAATTGATTCATCAGGTTAAGGTGTTTTGGAAAATCATATGGTTGAAGAGGCAACATAGGAATCTGAAAATGCTATTGGGGAAAAATACCCTCACTTATTTGATAAGTGAAAAAAATTGTGAGGATGAAATTTCCAAAAGGGGGAAGGATGTAACATCCTAGATAATTATAGAATAAAACTTTTTCATATTTATTAATATTTATGAATTACACTACTAGAATTTAGAGCTACAGATACGGAGCTATACCCATGAACAATAGGAAACGTGGCTATATCCTGTTTACAACCACATAAATTTCGTTGTCCGTGGAAATTAACCCACCCCCACTCCCCAATTTACCGTAACCCTCTCGCGCCCCTCCTCCTAACTCCCCTCATCCTCACGACTCTTCTCCCCGACATTCTGTGATCCTCCTCCTCTGACGGTCCACCCAACCTCCCCATGATCGTCCTCCTCCATCGCGGCCACTCCACTTCCCCGTCGTCGTTGCTCCAACGTGGACTCCCCACCTCCTCTGATGACGTGCCTCCGATGCGGCCACCTTGCTTCACCGCGATTCTCCTTCTCAGACGCTACCCCGACACGGCTTCAACGCTTCTCCGACCGGCTCAGACGCGGCCACTCTACCTCTCGGGATCCTCCTTCCACAAGGCCACCCCATGATTCTTCTCCTCTAACACAGCGGCCCCACATTCCCAATTTCTCAGTCGAAACAAGTCCTACCTTGGCATCCTCCTCCCGTTATTTATCACTAACCCCACTCAGGGGACCCTAGTGAAATCCACCCTTCTTAAATTTCTCATGCGAAATCCCTGCCTACTGCACTCCTTGCCTCACTAGGTATTTTCTGATTTTTTGGCTCCAATGTGGTATTTAGGACTCATGTTTTCTCTTCTCTAGATAGGTGGTTCAATTTATTCTAATCTTGGGTTTCATGGAACTAACATCCAAGAGTAATGGTCATCTTTTTAATTAGTCATCTGATCCTAGTTCAGTTGTGAAGTGACTTCCGGAGCTGTGAAATGGGTTGCAACTGGGTAGTACAGGAGCGTACACCTATTGACTTTGACATAAGTTGAGTAAGCACAAACAATTCATGCATGGAAGTTGTGTATTTTTTAATCAGTGTTAGATGACAGAGGGTAGAGGATCGATGGAAATTTTAGTGAGATTCTCATAGGTGAGGTATCCCATAGCTTCAAATGAAATGGAGGAAGTGACCTATGAAAAAGGGCTCTTTGGAAATATATTGGGTATGGTTATACCAGATCTTGGTTAAGGAAAAGTGTTTCCTAGGGTGATTTGATAATGTCTTGGGAGAAGTGGTATATAGATTTAGATTTGGATCTTCGAGGTGTTTCTTGTGGAGCAATTTTAATTAAATCCATGTGGTGGTGAGTGCACCAATGGATGGTGTGGTAGGTGATAATATTTTTTTCTAGAAAACTCATCACATGCCAAGAATGGAATTATCATGCACCAAGAATGGGTATTGAGTTGTTTTTTGGTTATCTCTTAGGAATGTATGGGTTTTGGATTAATCCAGTCATCATGTTTGGGGATAGACAAGATGTGGGTTGTGGTGCTTGGATTTTGATCAAGTGATGTTGTGACAAGGGTTATCCTATAGTAGAGAGAGTGACATCAGTCATGGGAAATATAAACCCATGAGGGTAGAGTAATGGTTTTGGGAGACCAATAGGTAGGTATTTCAAATGGAAATTAGGTTCCAATGACCCAATGAGTACCTAAATTGAGTTGGTTTTTCTTGGAAATCAGAGTCCGAACATGGGAATTTGGGTTGAGTGGAAATAGTAAAGATCCAAGGTTTCTTTAGATTTGAAAATTAATTGGTTCTTATGGAATTCATGTCATGGTATTGATCGACTAATGACCCAAATGAGGGAATCGCACTAGTTTTCAGACTTGGGGTGGTTTTGATGATCCAAATGTGTTAAATCATGGTTATGTCAAAGCTGGTGATAGGGCTTGATGGTAGTCTATTTGGTGGAGGCCCAGACTTAAGAATTTCACCATGTTTCAAGAGTTTAATTCATTGGCCTATAATGGTGAACATGATGTGCCTCCTGAAATAGGGGGATTGGGAATTGAATGTTCTAAAAATGTGGTGATGTTTGGAGTCTATGCATCATCATTAGGATCAGGATGGCTTGTGATGAACCAATATGATTGGGTTAGGAAATGTCAGTGCTTTCAATAGAGTACAATGATAGGTTTATATGGTTGAAAATTTAATCTTAGATTCACACCATGATTTGGAATGAATATCAAAGTTCCAAGTTATAATAATGGAATTTAATTCACTTATTATTTAGTTAAGAAGTATCTAGAGAAGTATGATAATGCTCAACAAGCTATTGTAATGTAGACACCCTAATAGAATGGGGTGGTTGAGAGGTAAAGTAGAACCGTAAATAATATAACACAAACTATGGTGATCTCTAGTGGTATTACAAGGTATAAAAAAGGTTTCCTTCTGAACTAAGGTATAAAAGGAAACCAACATTGAAGTATTTATGAGTCTTTGGTAGTAAGTTCTATATTCTTAACATGGAAGGGAATCAAGAAAAGTATAGAAATAACACGATGAAGTTATATTTCATATATATTTCTTAAGAAGAAAGGTTGATAGATTTTTTAATAAGATTCTTATTAAAATTTTGAAAATAAAATATGTAATAATGGATAGGAAAGAAAAAGGAATATATGGAAGGAGCATTGAAGATAATGTAGAGAAAATTGAATCTTTACAAGAGCCTAGAGAGTCTCTTAGGGGTAGTGAGGACTCCATAATATAATTTTTTGATGAATATGAGAAAGAAAAATACATAAAGATTCTAATTACACCTAAAAGATTTACTAGAACTAAATATATTGATGAAGATAACATTTTGGGAGACAAATATATTGTAGTATAAACTAGGAGGATGTATAAAATTAAAAGAAATGTCCTATTATATTTATTTGAGTAAAAAATATATGATTAAGCATCAAATGATTAAAATTGGATTAAAGATATGAATGAGGAGTTAAATTAGAAAAAAAATAATGACACATAGAAATTTTCTCCACAAACAATAGATGAAAATATCATATTCATGAAACAAGTATTCAGAAATAACGTTAATGAAAATAGAGAAGTTATAAAATTCATAGTCAGAATTTTTTGAAGGGGATATTCATTGATTGGTAGGGTGGTTGTAGATAAAATATTTTCACCAATTGATTGTATTGAGGTTATCAAATTGTTTCTTACCATATTTATATAGAGAATATCAAGTTATATCTAATGTATATAATAAAAAGTATTCTTTTCTCATTGGAGTTTTTTAAAGGAAGTTTAAATTGGTCAAATATGTGGATTTAAAATAAATGATGATGATAATAAATTGTGCATTTTTAAGAATGATTTTTGTGGCTTAAAACAAGTACATGTAGCTTGGAACTCAAGGCTTGAAAATGTTCAATTATTTTGAGGTTTATGAGAGTAGTTGACTATAATCTCTATATTAATAGGAATTTTTTTAAAGGCACAAAGGCCACTTTATTTAAATTATAAAGAAAAAGAAGAAAGTTCAGAGGAAATACAAGAACACAACACTTAAAAAGACATCAACCCATTTTAAAACGGGTATTCATACTATGAAAATTAAGTCTTCCACCCCTTTCGCGGGAGTTTTAACCTCTCCTCACAGTCTTGTCTTGTATCCATTGACCTTCACCATTAGCATCATCAAGGTGCTCCACAACAACATCAGTCTTTATGGTTTCATCTTTATTCACTCTGTCACTTTTATTCCCATCATCATCACTGTTAAGTGAGGAAAGTATTTCAAAAGTGTTATGAGTACCAACATTTCTGTCTATCTGGGTCCTCGATGCTTGAGGCGGGGCGCTGCTTGTGAGAGAGGTAGAAACCTTTGATCTCAATAGTTCAGCATTCTCCATAGGTGTATGTGCCTCTCTTGATGGAGGAGGCATTGTAGTTGACTCCATCACATTGTGTATTTGTCCAATTGTCTTGGAAACACCCAAAATAGAGATGGGTTCCGGAAGGGAACCCTTTTTTAGAGCAGAATTTTCCTCCTCTCGAGCAGGAGTTAACTCTTTCATCATATTAGAATCAGGCTGGATTCTCAGCCTTGGATTCTTTCCACTCTAAGATGGATGACTTTGGGTGGGACTCACCCCTTCCATTGTGCTGGGTATCTTAAACTTCTTCAGTAACTACTCATCGATGGGAAACTTAGATGCCACACAAGTGGGTTGAACATCCATGCCATGAACTCCTATGGAAGTTCCAGTAAGAGTACTATCAGGGTGAGCGATGGGAACTAGTTTGGGTCCAAATTCAGCAGTACAGTGATTAAATTCACTTCCCACCATAGGAGGGTTAATTCTCAAACTCGAAACTTGTAGATTTATAGGAACATGCAGCGCCCTATCAGTTGCAGGAAATTTTTTAACTCCACTTCCCACTGTAGGAACAGATTTTGGGAGACAATAGTTTTTTGAATTTGCACCTTGTGTTTGCTATAAGTCTATTGAAGGGCTAGAAACATCATCCTTTTTCACATATTCCTTGGACTTGGTAGGGTAGGGGACCTTTGAATTTCCATTGTCAGTAGTCACTTCCTTGGATTTATTGTTTGTGTTTTTATTATTAACCTTACTTAAGGTCGTTGTCTCTAACATGTGCTTCACTTTTCTACATTTTGAAGAAAAATCAGTTTTCTCATGCCTAATTCTTTCATCAGCCTCAGTTTGTGCTAGAATCTCTATCTCTATTTGACTTTCCATAGATTCTGTCTCATTTTGATCTTGGTTTATTTCTTTAATCAGCACATCTTTGAAAGACAGACCCAATTCAGGTGAGTCACTTTATTCTACTAAATCAGCCCAAGTGACATTGGGTCTATCAATCAACTAAAAAGCAGGAAGCTCTGTATCTTTCAAGATGACATAGGTGGAGTCCAACTTGGGGATTTTACTATGATCCTTGATCATATGTTCATTCTGAGACATTGTCTGAACGTTTTCAGAGATTAGGAGTCTGTTGGGAGAGTTGTGAGAAATCTAATTTGCATCTTGTTCCGAATATTGTACATCAGTCCCTTGGGGAAATTTATTACATTATATTCTTCTGCAATGATCCTCATCATTCCCCTTCAGCATGCATCTAGTACAAAAAATATTGGAATGACAGTTGGACCTTGAGTTTCTAATCATACAGCAGACTTCACAGTACAAAGGCAACTTTTCATACACAATACGAAGATTAATTTCATCCTGTGGTGTGGATAGAACTACCTTATCAACCATGGTAGAACTTAAATCTAACTCAACTAAAATTCTAGAAAAATGTCCATATCTAACATTTTCAGTAGCCAAATCCATCCGGATTGGAATGGCTATCGCAGAGGCGATGTCATAAAGAATTTCAAAATGCCACAAAACCCAATTTAAACCATAAATCTTTATCCAAACCTGGGAAAAAGTGTCTTTAAAATCATAGAGACTAAAATTTATCTTCCATTCATGGATTCTAAGGGTTATTGGCTTCAAATTTATAGAACCAAAGCTCCATGCTTTACCCTTCAATTCAGTAGAGGGAAACAACAAGTGAAAAAACCCTCTTCCTAAAGAAACGCATTTGAAGTCATGAAATCCCCAAATAGTATCAAGATGAGAAACTAAATCAGAAATTTTCCAAGGTTGTGTACCTTTAGATAAAGAGATCTGGGAAATAAAGGAGTTCTTACAGATATCTAAGCGTTCCAAAACTATATTAATAGGAATTGTTATAGCCAAATGATGGCGTAGGTTTATATAATTTAAACTATCTGAAATTTGTTTGTTGGATGATCTGATAGGGCTATGAACTTCATATTCATTAGGTGTTTCTCATTTTTAGGAATTCCAATATACAATGCATTGCCTTGGAGTTTAATAAACTAAGTGCAAGGGAGTGATCGAATTAGAAATTTCATAAATTTTTATATGTAATTCATTGTTTTATTCCCTCAAATTCCATTAAAATCCTTGGCATTGCTATATTTTCACATTTTGTATGATTTTCTATGAGTAAAATAAATGTGTATTGATTTATTGATTTTAGTGATAACTTTTTTATGTTTTCATTAATTAAATGTGTTTTCATTAATTAAATGTATTCTCATTTATTTGCGTTCAGTTTATGAGGATTCTTCTGCTCCTGTCATTGATTTAGGTGCATATGCCAATGCGGATGTTGATGATGATGGTGGTCTGAGAGGAGGAGATGATGATGTTGGTGTTTCTGAAGGAGATGATGAGGGTTGTGATGGTTTTGATGATACAGATATTGAGGTACATTTTAGATGTAAATTTTATTCTTGGTTTATACATTGAATTCTACCATATAATGGTGTTAGTGTTTGGTAGATGTTGTGGTGTATACATGTAGGAAGAACTAAGTCGATTAGTTTAGAAAATATGATTCATTTGATGAGATCAACCAAAATTAGAAGACTGGTTCAAAGGTATGGGGTTTAAATGAATTATATACTTCTATTGAATGAATAGAAACATGAAAATCCAAATTAAACTATTATTTTTTTATTCAAATTAGTGAAATATTCCATGAATAAAGAGATGGCTTCTTTGAAGTTAAAAAAATCAAATATGGTTGAACTTTAAGTGGGTAAAAAGGAACTTGAAAATAAGTGGGTTTACTAAATTAATTAATATAATGATGTTTATAAATGATAAAAATTATGGATGGTAATAATGTGTTATTAGTAGAATGAAAAATTTTATTTTTTGTAAATATTATCACTAAATATAAGCATTATATTATCTAAACAATTCTAAGTATGGTGTAATTGGAAAATATGCTTCTAGATTTGGTGGACATTAAGACAACTTTGCTTCATGGTGAGTTAAAGGAATAAATCAACATGAAATAACCAATATGAGTACCAGAAATTGGGATCCATGACTTGGTTTGTATATTGTATAAAATCTTGTATAGAATAAAGCAAGTACCGTGATAGTGGAATCAGAAATTTGAATCATTTATCACTGATAAAGGCTTTGATAGTTGCAATGGAGATAATTACTTCTACTGAAATAAATGGGATAATGGTACCTTCATAAATTTCATATTGTATTTCAATTACATTTTTTTACTTGGACTAGATGATTTAATGATTTAGAAATCTATGGATAATTTTTTGGAGGTTTTGAGATGAAAAATCCCAAGAAATTCGAGAAGATATTGTGGATAAGTATAGAAATAGATAATAAGAATGTAGATTTAGTAATAACCCAGAATGAACATATCAATAGGATCATCAAAAGGTTGGTCATGAATAGATGAGAAACAGTGACTACCCATCTTGCACTTCAACTTGACCAAGGCATAAGAAATCACAATGGAAGAAGAGTGCCAATACATGGAGAAAGTTCCATATTCCTTAGGTATTGGAATTTTAATGTATACAATGATATGTACTCAATAATTTATTGTTCTTATAGTGGTATTTGTTATCATATTCATGTAAAACCATGTAAAGGGACATTGGGATGCCATTATATAGAAAACCAAACTATTTGTACATGTCTATTACAGAATTTTTAAGATAAATAACATAATAATACATTCAAGGATCTAAATTTTTAGTATCATATGAAAATTAGGTTCATAAAACACTTGTACATAATACAAGAACATTATTTAGCAACTGGGAATGGATGGAGGGGGGAGGGGGGTGCAAGGGGGTTGTGCAGGCTAGGGGGCTGGGTGGAGGGGGGAAGGGGGTAGGGGGCAGGGTACAGGGTGGAGGGGTGCAGGGGGCAAGGTGGAGGGGGGCAGGGGGCAGGGGGAAGGGGGTAGGGGCAGGGGGCAGGGGGCAGGGGGCAGGGGGCAGGGGGCAGGGGGCAGGGGCAGTGGGCAGGGGGTAGGGGACATAAATTGTATGACATTAAGGTCTGTATTTTGATAATTAGTTTTAGTGTTCCTTTAATTTAATAGCTTTATGGAAAGTGTTCAATATGAATTTCTAATTTTCATTTTTGAAACTATGGATTACCAAGATAATGCAGTTTTACTTCTATATGGATCTTGATATTTCTTATAAATGCATTTATAGTTTCTTAAATGTTTTTATTATACAAAAACTCAGCATATACAAAATGAAAACATTTTATAACATAGAAAAAATATTTATACTTTTCCTTTAAATAAGTTTATTTATATTCTTATTTTGATTTATTTATATTCATTTTCCATTTTGGATAAACTGTTATTTGTTTTGTTATCAATGAGGAATGATGCTTTTCATATTATTTTAATAGATGGGCTATATAAATACAAGAAGCCTTCAATCCTACCGGCCAACACGGGTAAAATATGGCCACTACTTACTATTCCAAAAGGCAGGTGACAGGTTAACGACATCAATTTTACCATCCATAAGACTAATCTATTTGACAATGTACTCTTAAGGAAATGTAATCTTAATGTGCCACTACTCTGCTTCTATGTTATATCTCATTAAACATTTGGTTTTAGGTTGATTATTGTATAAGAACTGTCACTTAAGTAGTCTGGTTGATGCTAAGGGGGTGCATACCGAGAAGAGCTACTGAGAGGTCTTAATGGACATCGTATTGACTTCACTCAAGTTGAAGTTCAAGGGGAACTACAATAAACACTCAATAGAAACAAGATGAGGTGGTTCCTACTCTGATGACCACACGCGCAAATAGACTAGGGTTGACCTGTTGGAACTGTCCAACTGTGGACAGGTTAACAACAGCCCATGTTCGGGGTTTGAAACCTAAAAATTATTTTCCCTTTTCTTTTCTTTTATTTCCTTCAGTTATTTTACTATTTAATAACATTTTTCTTGTGTTTTCTGGGCACGAAAAAAGTTGAACATCACCTCATGCACCTATTGAAAGATCGAATCATACAGTTGTTGGAAGCATAAACAAACATCAAGGTTTGTGTTTCTACTTTGTTTTCAATGCTTTTTATGTTTTCCACATTCCTCTTTAAATTGTATGTGAGACATTGCCCATTTAATTTTAAGGTTTCTGTAAAATACATTTAATGTGTGAAGGTGTTTATACCCAGTGGGGGAGCAACAAATTTTAGTTAGAAAGCTCCAAAATCCGAAGGGGACGGTTTGGTTCCACCTTGAGGTAGGATCCCTCTTCTAGCCTCTTTAATTCAAGAATGATTTAAATTGAATTTAACTTCTTTCTTAATTCTGCTTAATTATATTGAATTTCATATCTTGAATAAGTGTTCTTTAATATAATTGTTTCATTTGATAAAGTCATGTTTTTATAATAAAACCCCTCCAATGGAGGTGCGCTGTCTGTGAAAACTCACAGTGATAGTTATGTTGATCTAGTTGCTTAAATTATTGCATTTGATTTGTGCTGAATGAGTTTTAGAATAAATGTTAAATATAATTAAATAAATTGTGTGATAAATCAATTCCATGATTTTATAATAAAACCCCTCCAACGGAGGTGTGCTGTCTTCTAAACCAAAGAGTAGTAATAGTTATTTGTATCATGTTTAGATTTGGTTTGAGTCTTTCATATGCCTTTTCCTGCTCCCTTCGCTCCTAGTCGGATGATGCTGCCCCGCGGATGTCGCTGGAACGGGCCAACACGTCGCGGTCACGTCGCGGTCACACCGCGGTCACGCCGCGGTCACGCCGCGGTCACGCCGCGGTCATGCCCCCGCCTCCTCCCGCTCCCTTCGCTCCTAGACGGAAGATGATGCCCCGCGGATGTCGCTGGACTGAGCTGACACGCCACGGTCACCCTGCGGTTATGTCGCGGTCATGCCGCGGTCACGCCGCGATCACTCCACGGTAATGCCATGATTTGACCCTGCTCCAGGACGACACCCCGCAGCAGTTCACAGTGATAGTATTCCAAGAGTCTTGTGATCAATGTTGAGACTGAATAATCACAATTTCTGCTGGAGGGGCAATGGCCGGAATGTTTCTTCACCTCCTCCTGCTCCCTTCGCTCCTGGATGAATGATGCTACCCCGCGGATGTCACTGAACTGGTCACACCGCGGTCACTCCGCGGTCACGCCGCGGTCACGCCGCGGTCACGCCGCGGTCACGCCGCGGTCACGCCGCGGTCACGCCGCAGTCACGCCGCGGTCACGCCGCATTCACGCCATGATTTGGCCCTGCTCCAGGACGACAACCCGTGACTGTTCGCAGTGATAGTATTCCATGAGTCTTGTGATCAATGTTGAGACTGACTAATCACAATTTCTGTCGGTGGGGCGACGACCAGAATGTTGCCCCACCTCCTACTCCCTTCGCTTCTGGCTGGAAGATGCTGCCCCGCGGATGTCGTTGGACCAGGCCAACACGTCGCGGTCACGCCGCGGTAATGTCGTGATTTGGCCTTGCTCCAGGACGACACCCAGCGGCGGTTTGCAGTGATAGTATTCCATGAGTCTTGAAATCAATTTTGGGACTAACTAATCACAATTTCTGTCGGCAGGGCGACGACCAGAATGTTGTCCTGCCTCCTGCTCCCTTCGCTCCTGGAAGAAAGATGTTGCCCCGTGGATGTCGCTGGACCAGGCCAACACGCCGCGGTCACACCACGGTCACGTCGTGGTCACGCCGCAGTCACGCCGCGGTCACGCCGCGGTCACGCCGTGATCACCCCGCGGTAATGCCGTGATTTGGCCCTGCTCCAGGACGACACCCCACGGCGGTTCGCAGTGATAGTATTCCATGAGTCTTGTGATCAATGTTAAGACTGACTAATCACAATTTCTGCCAGCAGGGGGGCTGTTGTCTAGGTGGGGTTGTCCTGGGGGTCTGTCCAGGTGGGTTTCCAGGAGGGGGGGTCTGTCCAGGGGGTGGGGGGCTGCTGTCCGGGTGGGGTTGTCCAGGGGGTTGTCCAGGAGGGAGTAGGGGTGTCCAGGGGGGTCTGTCCAGGGGGGGTCCAGCGGGGGCTATTGTCTGGGGGGGCTATCCTGGTGGGGTTGTCCAGGGGGTTGTCTAGGAGGGAGGGGGGTCCAGGAGGGGGGGTCTGTCCAGGGGTGGTCCAGTGGGGGCTGATGTACGGGGGGGGCTGCTGTCCAGGTGGGGTTGTCCAGGGGGGTATGTCCAGTGATATGATAAAATTGAACATCCCATGTGAAACACCTCCAAATCACCACAAGAATCCATCCAAGGCGAGCATTATCCAATCATCTCCAGAATCACATAATCCCTACAACAGACCACTCAACTCACCTATAATAAAAACCATCAATCAAACCCACCTTCTTGTACCCTTAAAAAACCACAAACCATCCACCTACCACCCAACAACAACACCGCTCCCCTAAACACCAATAATTGCAGTCATCCCACCCAACACCAAACAAAACCCAACCCTCCTAGACACTCACGCCAGAATAGCTACCGCAACCCAAAAGGCTACTGGAAAGAACCCATCCAATAAAGAAAACCTTCCTCTAGGAACAACAACACTAGTCCATACGCAACTAGAACCACCTACTACTTCATGAACCTTGAATCCAAGGAAACATTCTACAATATCATGGCACCAGAACACCACATTCGACCACTCAAAGACTCAAGAAAACAATATCCTAACATCACCATATGAAAAAGAAAAGCCACCAAAGGAACGCCCAACCAGTCAACCACAAACTCAACCACAACCATCCACAACAAATCACCTACATGTATCCAAGTAGTAGGAAAACCACAACCCAAAAAGAAACCAATCAACCAACACTACTCGAATTTTTGGCTTTCGAGGGGGGGACTTATAGCGGCCTCCATTTGGCAGCCGCTAATACTATCAACAGCGGCGGCCAAATGGCGGCCGCTGCACTTTAATACAGAAAAAACCTAATTTTCCCCTCCCCCCATTATCCCCTCCACGCCCCGCAACCCACCCCTCCCCAACTCTGCGACCTCGACCCCCACGACCCCAACCCCTCGACCCGGTGACCCCGACCCCCGGCGACCCCGACCCCCGGTGACCCCGACCACCGGCGACCCCGACCCTCGGTGACCCCGACCTCCCGGTGACCCCAGCAACCCCCGGCGACCCTAACCCCTAGCGACCCCCACCCCCTTGCCTCTGTGCTGCGCCACCCGCAACCCTAGAAACCCCCACTGCCTTGCCTCCGTGCTGCGCTCTCGTGACCCCAACACCCCCCGCGACCCAGCAACCCCCACCCCCTGCCTCCGTGCTGCACCTTTGGACAGTCCCTCCGTCGTCGTCCCCTCCCAATCCTGTTGCATCCCTCCGGAAAGTCCTCCTGCCTCTGTTAGACCCTCCCGGTCTGTTGTGCCCCGCCATGTAGAACCCTCCACGCTTCATCCAACGGTTCCTCTCCTTTCGATTCTGGTCGTCGAACCCCTATCATCACTTCACTGTATCGTCATGGATCCGCAATCAAGTCACACCCCATTACCCGCAGTCGAGTCCTCCATAGGTAATGTTTTTTATCCTTCAAATTTGGTTTTTAAATTTTAATGATATGTGTTTTTTTAGAATTTAAATAAGATATTTCACTTTTGATTTCTATTAAATACAGATATGGATAGGAGCTGGATTGATATGTAAGATGGATTTTCAGCTGGATATTATGATGGGATTAAGCGATTTATGGATTTTACAAACAAATTTCCAAGCGATATGATTAGTTGTCCATGCAAAAAATGTGCAAATAGATATCTCTTCAAACGAGATAGTGTTAGAGAACATTTGTTTTTTAATGGGTTTTTGAAAAACTATAAGACATGGACACGTCATGGAGAAGATTCAGTTTCATGTCATCATTCAGAAAGTATTCATATGAATGTTGATTCGAGAACAGATGATCCAATGAACATAATTCTCAATGATATGAAGCGTCAGTTTCAATCTGAAGACAGTAATGTCGTAAATAACGATGTTTGATTGAGTAATCCCCATTCTTCTGCAGATGGAGAAGCATTGAAATTCTTTGAAATTCTTGATGATGTGCGTACTGAATTATATTCTGGATGCACTAAATTTAGTAAACTTTCATTCATCGTTGAATTGTTACACCTGAAGGCCTTGAACCAGTGTTCAGACACCTCATTCGACATGTTGTTGGTATTATTTAAGAAGGTACTCCCTGCTAGAGAGAAGATTTCAGAGTCATTCTATAAAGCTCGCAAGTTGACTGATGATCTTGGTTTTACATATGATACAATTGATGCGTGTGTCGCAATAATTGTATGTTGTTAAGAAAAGAGAATGCGCAATTAAATAATTGTACTATTTGATATACATCCAGGTGGAAGACCAATGAGATTAATCAAGGTAGTCAGATTCTTCTTGGGAGTCTTGAATCAAGGGAAACAAGTTGCCGCTAAACAGATGCGTTATTTCCCACTGAAACTGAGACTGAAGAGATTCTTCTTGTCCATTAAAATTGCTAAATTGATGACTTGGCATTTAGAGAGAAAGAAAGAGGTTGATAAATTAACTCACCCAGTAGATTCTTTGGCATGGAAAGAGTTTGATCAAAGACACCCAGACTTTTCTCAAGATGATCGTAATATTCGACTGGGGTTGGTAGTAGGTGGTTTTAACCCATTTAGGTCCATGGTTGGTGCGACATATAGTACATGTACAGTGGTGTTGGTTCCATACAACATTCCCCCATGGGTATGTATGAAGCAACATTTTTTGTTACTGTCAATTCTAATTGATGGACCGAGAGGACCTTGTGATAAAATTGATGTTTATATGAAACCTTTGATTGATGAGCTGCAAGAATTTTGGGCCGATGGTGTAATGACTTTTGTCTCAGCATCTAATGAAATGTTTAGACTTCGGGACACTCTGTTATGGACAATTAATGATTTCCCATCATATGCTAACTTATCAGGTTGGAGTACAAAAGGAGAATTTGCTTTCCCTTGTTTTAATAAGAGTAAGAAATCTATATGGATTAAGCACTGTATAAAGTGGGAATATCTTGGTCACAGACACTTTCTTCCTTCATTGCACAGGTTCAGAAAATACTGTGTATCGTTTGATGGGAATAGAGAGTATGACCCATCACCACAAATATTTTCTGCGGTTGAAATTTGTGCACAACTTGATCAAGAAAACATTCGTACAATGTATGATTTTCAAGATTTATTAGTTCCTGCATTGCCTTCTATTCCTGCTGCAAATAGACAGAGAAGTCATAATTGGAATAAACGAAGTATATTTTTTAATTGCCTTATTGTAAATATAATATTTTAAGACATAATTTGGATGTGATGCACATTAAAAAAATGTATGTGATAATATTTTGTGCACTATTTTAGGCATCAAGGGGAAATGAAAGGATAGTGCTAATGCTCGGCATAATTTTCAAGAAATGGGATTGAGAAAACCTTTGTATTTATAGCTGGGTGAAGGTAATTGGGAATACATGCCTGTTGCACAGTACACAATGAGTAAAAAAGAGAAACAAACATTTCTATCAATTTTGAAGACCGTTAAGGTGCCAGATGGTTATTGCTCTAACATTTCGAAGCATGTGAATATGACGATCATGACATTATAGGGTTTGAAAAGTCACGATAATAATATTTTGCTTCAACAGTTAATTCCTATATCAATTCTAGATTTCTTACATTCCCAGGTTGTTGATCTGTTGATTAGAGTTTCTAATTTTTTCAAACAGCTCTGTTCTAGGAATCATCGCATGAGTGATTTTAAAAAGCTACAAGATAAGATTGTACTTGCACTATGTCACCTAGAAAAACTCTTTCCACCATCTTTTTTTGATGTCATGGTTCACTTAACCGTGCATTTAATTATTGAAGTCATTTCTGGTGGTCCCATGCAATTAAATTGGATGTATCCAATAGAGTGATACTTAAATACATTTAAATGGTATGTGCGCAACAAATCTCGTCTAGAAGCCTTAATTGCCAAGGGATATTTAATGCATGAGTGTAATAATTTCTATGCTTCATATATTGATGAGGTTGAAACAAAGATAGATAAACCATCCCAGAATGATGAGGGTTCAATTGGAGAAGGAATAACATTTGATATGCGGAACGATGAGTGGCTTCAAGCTCATCGATATGTGTTGTTCAACACTCCATAAGTTATGTCATTAATACAGTAAGTTTTATAGTTGATGTGTATTTTGTTTCTATATTTATTTTATTTCTTACCTTATATTGTGTTGTGATTTAGGATGCATATCGCTGAGTTGAAACGTGAAAGGCCCCGTGAAACTGACTATCAAATCCAAAAACATCATTTCAACACATTTCTTGAGTGGTTCAAGACTCATGTACGTATAATTGATTTAATATTTTTATAGTGAAACTTAGTTGTATTTTCACAATCCTTTATCCATTAAACTATATAAGTTAAATTTTCAGATTCAAAAGTTACGTGATTTAGCCCAGCATGTGAGCGAAGAACTCAACCAACTAGCTGATGGTCCATTTATTACAGCCCGTTGCTACAAGTATTTGGATGCTAACAGATTCTGATTTAGTATTAGCGATGTTGACATGAACCGAGCCACACAAAATAGTGGTGCTGGTTGTTATTTTGTTGGTGCGGGTTATTATTATGGATTGTTGAGAGATATTATTGAGGTTATTTATGGTCATGGATTAAAACAGATATTGGTAAGGTGTGATTGGGTCAATCCAGTTCATGAAACAAAAGTTCATAACTTCCAATTTACATTAGTAAACTTTAACAATATGCTATATAAAGATGATCGAGTTAGCAATGAGCCCTTCATACTGACATTGTAGGCAGAACAAGTTTACTTTGTCAGCATTGATTCTGATTGGAAAGTTGTGGTGAAAATGTCTAGAAGAGGGGTTTTTCTGATTGACCAAGAGCAACCTGAAGTTGTCGCATTTCCTGATTAAACACTTAACCAAACAAAAGTAGTTGTATGAGATGAAGATATACAATGGGCCGGAGAGACAGTTGAAGGATATGCGATAGACTTTCATGATTAGTGAAAATTGTAATTATATCCCCAATTATTATTTGTAAAAATATTTATGAGTTATATATGTATAAAAATTACTTGATTTAACTATAATTTCTTTTAATGTAAGTATGTCACAGGGTGGTCATGGTGGTTCACCTAATGTTATTGGTATGTATGTTTTCATTTTTCTAAATTAATTGATTGTAATTTTCTATTTATATTTCCCTAACTATTTCTAATCATTAATTTATATTGTAATTGAATTATGAATTTATTTTTATCAGGATCTAGTGCTTCTTCCAGCAGACACAGGGGTCCTGGTAGAGGGGTTCGATCCTGGAACTCTGGAGCTCGATTGGATGTGTTATTTGACGACACATTTCATCCAGTTGGAGATGGTGCTACTGCATTGAGTCGTCAGTTTGGGCATATGATACGAGACTCACACAAATTCCCTCTGACAACTCGTGACTGGAGTTCTTTCCCCCAGGATACGATGGACAGATTATGGAGGGAGGTTCAGGTTATTTCAATGTTTAATTTTTCATGATATTGTTATCATTATTGTCCCATATACTGACAATTTTTTTAATAGGATAATTTGATATCCTGTCCAGATGAGTTTTGGGCTGTATGTATGTCCAAATTCCGAAAATTATGGAAGGATTACAAGTCAAGGGTGAAGAGAGATCACTGGACACCATTTGCGGGTGTGTCAGACATTCTACAGTGAGTCCCTTCGGGCATTCTTCCTATGCAATGGCAGGATTTGGTTGTGTTTTTGTCGACTGGGGAATCGATGGTAATATTTATTACTTTTAATCTATAAATGACTAATTTTTCAAATGTCTATTAATTAAATACATTGAATGTAGACCTAATCTGCTCGTCATTCACATAATCGGGCGATGCAGGGCACGCCTTCCAGACTTGGCACTCGACATGTGTCACAGCTCAAACATGATGTAAGTTTAGAATTCACTATTTCATTCATATTTTAAAAATATTGTAGTATAACATGGTGAACCCCTTTATTATAGTTACACCAACGCGGCGAGCCAATCAATCGGATTTCCATATGGATGAGGACTCGTAGGGCGAGTGATCCCAATGTTTTTGGTGTTATAGTAAGCAAATTATTTACTAATAAATGTATTTTTATTTTATATAAATTATTCATATTTGTTCATTCATTATATGCTACAGGCTCATTTTGACGCTCAGTTAGCAGAGTTTCCAGAGGATCAACATCGTAGTATTGTGCGTAGAGATGAAATATTTTACCATGTCATGGGGCATGACGGTCATGGTTATTCTTTGACTTATGGCGGTGGTGTCCCACGATGTGCAGTTGTTAGAGCAGATGTGATGGGTGCATGCAGAGAGTTAGGGATGCACACACATGCTGAGATAGATGCTTCCATGCAGGATATGCAGTGCAATTTTGATTCACAGTTTCAGCAGTTACGTGCAGAGTATGAGGAGAGGTTGTCACAGATGTCATCACGTATCGATGAAATGACGACGCAACAAGTGGCGCCATAGGTAAACAATAAAACAAACCATACTCAGATTGACTTTTATTGATATGTTTAAGATACATAATATTGATATATATTGTAGGCTCTGAATATAGCTGGTGGACATCACAGTGATATTGGTGATCCATATGATAATGAACCCCATGCATGAGGTAATTGAATTTGTGTTGATGAATTATCTAGAAGTTTTTATATCCTTAATGAATATAATTTTCCTTTTTTACCTAGATTAGTTTGTTTTAGTATTTTTAGATGACATCTTCGTTCACTCCAAGACTAATGATGATTATACCCAATATCTTGACATTATACAGATTACACTTATAATGCATCAACTATACGCCAAGCTATATATATGTCATTTTTGTATTGATTAGGTATAGTTATTGGGTCAAATAATCTCAGAGGAAGGTGTATCCGTGGATGGAGAGAAACTTCAGGTAGTTGTTTCTTGGGAGAATCCCAAGAACTCTTTCGATATATGTAGCTTTCTAGGGTGAGTGAATTGTTAAGTGGTCGAGCAGGCGGCATGTCAATTGGACGTGTCGTGTGCCCGCGGTGACCGAGAACGTAGTTCTGGTGTCATAAACGGCCAAAACGGGAGTCTAACTGTCAAATTTATAGAGGAAAACATTGGATTGACCTGAAATCACAGGTCAACAATATAATTATTATTCATGATGTGTGCGCACAGACGGCGCGTCAATCGGACGTGCGGTTTGCGCGGTACGGCTCAATATGCGTTTTTTAAGTGTTGTGTGCGCTTCATAAACGCGTGTGGGGGTCCAAATGGGACTAACGAAGTCATAATGGCCTGAAATAAGATGAAATAAATAGGTGATTTAATTTTGAAGTGGTCGAGTAGATGGCACATCAATCGGACGTGTCGTGTGCCCGCGGTGACCGAGAACGCAGTTCTGGTGTCATAAACGGCCAAAACAGACATCTAACGGTCAAATTCATAGATTATGACATCGGATTGACCTGAAATCACATGGAAACAATCTAATTATTGTTCATGATGTGTACGTGCAGACGGCACGTCAATCGGACGTGCGGTTTTCACGGTACGGCTCAATATGCATTTTTTAAGTGTTGTGTGCGCTTCATAAATGCGTGTGGGGGGGTCCAAATGGGCCGAACGAAGTTGGAATGGCCTTAAATCAGAATACATCAACGGGTGATTTAATTGTGATGTGTTCGAGTAGACGGCACATTAATCGGATGTGTCGTGTGCCCGCGGAGACCGAGAACGCCATTCTAGTGTCATAAACGGCCAAAACGAGCGTCTAACGGTCAAATTCATAGTGGACGACATCGGATTGACCCGAAATAATAGTGAAACAATATATTTTATTATTCGTGATGTGTAAACATAGAAGAAACATCTATCGGACGTGCGGTTTGCGTGGTACGGCTCAATATGCGTTTTTTAAGTGTTGTGTGCGCTTCACAAACGCACGTGGGGGGGTCCAAACAGGCCGAACAAAGTCAGAATGGATTGAAATCAGAAGACATCAACGGGTGAGTGAATTTTGATGTGGTCGAGTAGAATTCATGTCAATTGGACATGCCAGGTGCCCGCGGTGGCCGAGAACGCAGTTCTGGTGTCATAAACGGCCGAAACGGGCGTCTAATGGTCAATTCATAGCGGACAACATCGGATTGACCTGAAATCATAGAGAAACAATATAATTATTATTCGTGATGTGTACGCATAGATGTAATGTCAATCAGATGTGTGGTTTGTGTGGTACGTCTCAATATGTGTTTTTTAAGTGTTGTGCGCGCTTCATAAACGCGCGTGGGGGGTCCAAAGGGGACGAACAAAATCAAAATGGCCTGAAATCAGACGACATCAACGGGTGAGTGAATTGTGATGTCTTCGAGCAAACGGCACATCAATAGGACGTGTTGTGTGCCCGCAGTGACCGAGAACGCCGTTCTGGTGTCACAAACAGCCAAAATGGGCGTCTAACGGTCAAATTAATAGCGGACGACATCGGATTGACTTGAAATCATAGGGAAACAATCTAATTATTATTTGTGATGTGTATGCGTAGAGGGAATGTCAATAGGACATGTGGTTTGTGTGGTACGTCTCAATATGCATTTTTTAAGTGTTGTGCGCGCTTCATAAACGCGCGTGGGGGGGTCCAAACGGGCCAAACGAAATCGGAATGGCCTGAAATCATACGACATCAACGGGTGAGTGAATTTTGATGTGTTCGAGAAGATGAAACGACAATCAGACGTGTCGTGTGCCCGCGGTGACCGAGAATGCTGGTCTGGTGTCATAAACGGCCAAAATGGGTGTCTAACGGTCAAATTCATAGAGGACGACATCGAATTGACCTAAAATCACAGGGAAACAATCTAATTATTATTCGTGATATGTATGCATAGAAGTCACGTCAATCGTATGTGTGGTTTTCACGGTACGGCTCAATATACATTTTTTAAGTGTTGCGCACGTTTCATAAACGCGCGTGGGGGGGTCCAAACGGGCCGAATGAAGTTTGAATGTTCTGAAAATAGACAAAATCAATGGGTGAGTGAATTTTGATGTGGTCGAGTAGACGGAACGTCAATTGGACGTGTCGTGTGCCCGCGGTGACCGAGAACGCAGTTCTGGTGTCATAAACGGCCAAAACGGGTGTCTAACGGTCAAATTCATAGCGGATGACATCGGATTTACTGGAAATCATAGGGCAACAATATAGTTATTATTCTTGATGTGTATGCGCAGACGGCACGTCAATCGGATGTGTGTTTTGCACGGTACGACTCAATATGTGTTTTTTAAGTGTTGTGAGCGCTTCATAAACGCGCGTGGGGGTCCAAACGGGCCTAAAGAAGTTGGAATGGCTTGAAATTAGATGACATCAATGGGTGAGTGAATTTTTATGTGTTCGAGTAGACATCACGTCAATCAGACGTGTCGTGTGCCCGTGGTGACTGAGAACACCGTTCTGGTGTCATAAACGGCCAAAACGGGCGTCGAACGGTCAAATTCATAGCGGATGACATCGTATTGACCTGAAATCACAGGGAAACAATCTAATTATTATTCGTGACGTGTACGCGCAGACGACACATCAATCAGACGTGCGGTTTGCGCGGTACGGCTCAGTATGCATTTTTTAAGTGTTGTGCGCGCTTCATAAACGCGCGTGGGGGTCCAAATGGGCCGAACGAAGTCGGAATGTCCTGAAATCAGAAAAAATCAATGGGTGATTGAATTTTGATGTGGTTAAGTAGACAGAATGTCAATCGGACATGCCTTGTGCCCGCGGTGACCGAGAACGCCGTTCTGGTGCCAAAAACGGCCAAAACGGGCGTCCAACGGTCGAATTCATAGTGGAAGACATCGGATTGACCTGAAATCACAAGGAAATAATCTAATTGTTATTCGTGATGTGTACGCATAGACAGCACATCAATCGGACGTGCGTTTTGCGCGGTACGGCTCAATATGCATCTTTTAAGTGTTGCGCGTGCTTCATAAACGTACGTGGGGGGGTCCAAACAGGCCGAACGAAGTTAGAATGGTCTGAAATCAAACGAAATAAACAGGTGAGTGAATTGTGAAGTGTTCGAGCAGACTTCACGTCAATCGGACGTGTCGTGTGCCCACGGTGACCGAGAACGTAGTTCTGGTGTCATAAACGGCCAAAATGGGCGTCTAACGGTCAAATTCATAGCGGACGATATTGGATTTACCTGAAATCATAGAACAACAATATAATTATTATTTGTGATGTGTACGCGCAGACGGCACATCAATCGGACATGCGGTTTGCGTGGTACGGCTCAATATGCGTTTTTTAAGTGTTGTGCGCGCTTCATAAATGCGCGTGGGGGTCCAAATGGGCCGAATGAAGTCGGAATGGCCTGAAATCATACTACATAAACGGTTGAGTGAATTTTGAAGTGGTAGAGTAGACGACACGTCAATCGGATGTGATGTGTGCCCGCGGTGACTGAGAACGCATTTTTGGTGTCATAAACGGCCAAAACGGGCGTCTAACGGTCAAATTCATAGTGGATGACATCGGATTGACTTGAAATCATAGGAAATTAATATAATTATTATTTTTGACATGTACGTGCATACGGCACATCAATTGGATGTGTGGTTTGCGCGGTACGGCTCAATATGCATTTTTTAAGTGTTGTGTGTGCTTCATAAACGCCCGTGGGGGGTCCAAACGGGCCGAACGAAGTAGGAATGGCCTGAAATCAGATGAAATAAATGGGTGAGTGAATTTTTATGTGGTCGAGTAGAAGTCACATCAATCGGACGTGTTGTGTGCCCGTGGTGACTGAGAACACCGTTCTGGTGTCAAAAACGACCAAAACGGGCGTCTAACGGTCAAATTCATACCGGACGACATCAGATTGACCTGAAATCATAGGGAAACAATTTAATTATTATTCTTGATGTGTACTCATAGAAGGAACATCAATTGGACGTGCAGATTGCGCGGTACGGCTCAATATGCATTTTTTAAGTGTTGCGTGTGCTTTATAAATGCGCGTGGGGGGGTCCAAATGGGCCGAACGAAGTTAGAATGGCCTAAAATCAGACAACATCAACATGTGAGTGAATTTTGATGTGGTCGAGTAAAAATCACGTCAATCAGACGTGCTGTGTGCCCGCGGTGACTGAGAATGCCGTTCTGGTGTCATAAACAGTCAAAACAGGCGTCTAACGGTCAAATTCATAGAAAACGACATTGGATTGACCTGAAATCACAGGGAAACAATATAATTATTATTCTCGACATGTATGCACAAACAGAACGTCAATCAAACGTGCGGTTTGCACGGTACGACTCAATATGCATTTTTTAAGTGTTGTGCGCGCTTCATAAATATGCGTGGGGGGGTCCAAACGGGCCGAACGAAGTTGTAATGGCCTGAAATCAGACGATATCAATGGTTGAGTGAATTGTGATGTGGTCGAGCAGACGGCACATCAATAGGACGTGTTGTGTGCCCGCGGTGACCGAGAACGCAGTTCTGGTGTCATAAACGGCCAAAACGGGCATCTAACAGTCAAATTTATAGAGGACGACATCATATTGACCTGAAATCATAGTTCAACAATAGAATTTTTATTCGTGATGTGTACGCACAGACGGTACGTCAATCGGATGTGCGGTTTGCGCGGTACGGCTCCATATGCATTTTTTAAGTGTTGTGTGCACTTCATAAACGCGAGTGGGGGGGTCCAAACGGGGCGAACGAAGTCGGAATGGCCTGAAATCAGATGACATAAACGGGTGAGTTAATTGTGATGTTTTCGAGTAGACAGAATGTCAATCAGATGTGTCGTGTGCCCGCGGTGACAGAGAACACCGTTCTGATGTCATAAACGGCCAAAACGGGCATCTAACGGTCAAATTCATAGAGGACGACATCGGATTGACCTGAAATCACATAGAAACAATATAATTATTATTTGTGACATGTATGTATATACGGCATGTCAATCAGATGTGCGGTTTGCGTGGTACGGCTCAATATGCGTTTTTTAAGTTTTGTGTGCGCTTCATAAACGCGTGTGGGGGGTCCAAATGGGCCGAACGAAGTCAGAATGGCCTGAAATCAGAATACATCAATAGGTGAGTGAATTTTGATGTGTTTGAGAATACGGAACATCAATCGGATGTGTTGTGTGCCCGTGGTGACCGAAAACGCCGTTATGGTGTCATAAACGGCCAAAACGGACGTCTAACGGTCAAATTCATAGCGGACGACATCGGATTGACCTGAAATCACAGGGAAACAATCTAATTATGATTCTTGATGTGTAAGAGCAGACGGAATGTCAATAGGACATGTGGTTTGCGCGGTATGACTCAATATGCATTTTTTAAGTGTTGTGCGCGCTTCATAAACGCACGTGGGGGGGTCCAAATGGACCGAATGAAGTCGGAATGGCTTCAAATAATATGAAATCAATGGGTGAGTGAATTTTGATGTTTTCGAGCAGACAGAACGTCAATTGGACTTGTCATGTGCCTACGGTGACCGAGAATGCAGTTATGGTGTCATAAACGGCCAAAACGGGTGTTTAATGGTCAAATTCATAGCGGACGACATCGAATTGACCTGAAATCATAGGGCAACAATCTAATTATAACCATAGAATTAATGATTTTAAAATTTTAAAATGGTAATCAAAATTATGAATATATTTTTGAAAATCAAATACTTTAGATCTATTACAGTAAGTTTGAATTGAAATATGTTAATTTGTTTCAATTATTTGTTTTCTAGGTTTTATTCAGTACTAATTTTGTTATTAAATTTTGTTATGAAGTTATATTTGATGATGTATGTGGAGCTTGGAAGATGAATGCTGAGATTTATTTGGGTATATATTATTGTTTCATTGAAATTTTTTTAAAAAACATTAAAAATCTATAGCGGCCGCCAAATGGAGGCCGATATAGGTGTTTCCATCGACACCTGTAGCGGCCGCCATTCGGCGGCCGCTAAAGGTCTGGGTGGCCGTTGAATGGCGGTTGCTAAAGCCTATCCCGGCTTGCCTACAGCATCTTCCAAATGGCGGTCACTGATAGCAATAGCGACAGGCCAAAAGCGGCTGCCGATTAGCGGATGCTAGGTGGCCGCTATAGACCTTTAGCGACGGATTTTGGTGGCCGCTAAAGGTCATGATTATACTAGTGAAAAAAACTATAAATCCCCGCTTGAATCAGCCACACCATGAACCCTATCCTCTAAAACTGCACCTAGAATAATAACATGTGACTCTATCCGCACCACACTAGAAGCCCCTCTAGAATCATCCCCACACACAAAAATTAGGCATCCTCTACACAGGATCCTTGCACTATAAACATCCCACACCCACCCAACACCATAATAGCAACAAGAACCCCCACAAGAACATCTCCTAAATGACCCACACAAGCTGAGAACTAGCCAAAAAAATCCACTCTACATTTCTATCCCTTTCCAACGGATAAATCCAGCACCAAAAACCCACAATGGACCCAAAGGCAGCACAACAGTATAGGGTTTCTAGGAGGGGGGGGGGTTGGCTGTTATCCAGGTGGGGTGGTCCAAGGGGGTTTCCAGGAGGAAGGGGGTTTCCAGGAGGTAGGGGTGTCCAGGAGGGGGGGTGTCCAGAAGAGGTGGTGCAAGGGTTGTCCAGCCGGGGGGCTGCTGCCCGAGTGGGGTTGTCCTAGGGGGGTCTGTCCAGGTGGGTTTCCAGGAGGGGGGGGGGGGGTCTGTTCAGGGGGTAGAGGGGGGGCTGATATCCGGGGGGGTTGCTGTCTGGGTGGGGTTGTTCAGGGGGGTGTCTAGGAGGGAGGGGGGTCCACGAGGGGGGGGTCCAGCGGGGGTTGTTGTCCGGGTGGGGTTGTCCAGGGGGGTTGTCCAGGAGGGAGGGGGTTTTTCTAGTGGGGGTCCAGCGGGGGCTACTGTCTGGGGGAGGGGGGCTGCTGTCTGGGTGGGGTTGTCCACGGGGTATGTCCAGTGATATGATAAAATTGAACATCCCATGCGAAATACCTCCAAATCACCACAAGAATCCATCCAAGGAGAGCATTATCCAATCATCTCCATAATCACATAATCTATACAACATACCACTCAACTCACCTATAATAAACACCATAAATCAAACCCACCTTCCTATACCCTTACAAAACCACAAACCATCCACCTACCACCCAACCACAACACCACTCCCCTAAACACCAATAATTGCAGTCATCCCACCCAACACCAAACAAAACCCAACCCTCCTAGACACTCACACCAAAATAGCTACTGCAACCCAAAAGGCTGCTAGAAAGAACCCATCCAATAAAGAAAACCTTCCTCTAGGAACAACACCACTAGTCCATACGAAACTCAAACCACCTACTACTTCATGAACCTTGAATACAATGAAACATTCTACAATATCATGGCACCAGACCACCACATTTGACCACTCAAAGACTCAAGAAAACAATATCCTAACATCACCATATGAAAAAGACCAGCCACCAAAGGAACTCCCAACCAGTCAACTACAAACTCAACCATAACCATCCACAACAAATCCCCTACATGTAGCCAAGTAGCAGGAAAACCACAACCCAAAAATAAACCAATCAACCAAAAACTATAAATCCCCACTTGAATCACCCACACCATGAACCCTATCCTCTACAACTGCACCTAGAATAATAACATGTGACTCTATCCACACCACACTAGAAGCCCCTCTAGAATCGTCCCCACACACTAAAATCAGGTATCCTCTGCATAGGATCCTTGCACTATAAACATCCCACACCCACCCAACACCATAATAGCAACATGAACCCCCACAAGAACATCACCTGCATGACCCACACAAGCTGAGAACTAGCCAAAAATCCACTCTACATTCCTATCCCTTTCCAACTGATAAATCCATCACCAAAAACCCACAATGGACCCAAAGGAAGCACAACAGTATAGGGTTTCCATGAGGGGGGGTTGTTGTCCGGGTGGGGTGGTCCAAGGGGGTTTTTAGGAGGGAGGGGTGTCCAGCAAGGGGGGGTGTCCAGCAGGGGTGGTGCAAGGGTTTTACAGTAGGGGGGCTGCTGTCCGGGTGGGGTTGTCCTGGGGGGTCTGTCCAGGTGGGTTTCCAGGAGGGGGGTCTGTTCAGGGGGGTGGAGGGGGGCTGCTGTTTGGGGGGGGCTGCTGTCTAGGTGGGGTTGTCCAGGGGGTTGTCTTAGAGGGAGGGGGGTGTCCACGAGGGGGGGTCCAGCGGGGGCTGCTGTTCGGGGGGGGGGGGTCCGGGTGGGGTTGTCCAGGGGGGGTCTGTCCAGGAGTGAGGGGGTGTTCAGGAGGGGTGGTCTGTCCAGGGGGGTGAGTGGGGTCGGTCCAAGGTGGAAGGGGGGATGCAGGGGGATGGGTGCATGGGGGGGCTTTAATATTTGCATACTAAAACCTTTTCTTGAGAACTTCATATTCCTTCTCAACAAGCTTGGGAACTTCCAACTCCCTTCTAAGCTGTCCATCTCCTAATTGTCTCATCAATATTCTTGGGTACTTCAACTAACTTGTATGCCATTTATCATCTGTATATTGGCATGAAACAACTTTTCTTCCTCATTGACAACCTGAGATCTTTCACTCATCTCAATACACATGTTGAAAACATTCAAGTACATGTAACAGGTTTTATAAATCAGCCTTGAGATCTCAAATTTCCTCAACTTATTTTCATTGATTAATTCAATTTATCCCCCTTAATATCAGACTTTATTCGGTCATTAACAGGGATGAGAGAAATCCATACCTCATCAATGATTTTTTCAAGCACTTTCCAGAAATTCCATATTTACATGGAATAAATAAGTCTGGCAGCTTCTCAAGGGTCTTCTCCATTCATCTCCCAGGGGGCTGCAGGGAGGGGGTGGGGTTTTGGGCTACTGTAGGAGTTGGGGGGTGCAAGGGGGATGTCCAGGGGGCATGGCGGTGCAGGGGGATGTCCAGTGGGTTGCAAGGGCTGTCCAGGGGGTTGCAAGGGGTTGTCCAAGGGGGATTGTGCAGGGGGTGTAAGGGTTGTCCAGGGGGTGCAAGGGGGTTATCCAGGGAGGGTGTGCAAGATGGGGTGGGGGTGTGATGGGGGTTCTGCACAAGGGGGGTTGCAGGAAGGGGGTGGGCTACTGCAGGAGTGGGGGGTGGGGGGCAAGGGGGTTGTCCAGGGGGGGTCTACCCGGGGGGGCTGCAAGGAGGGGGTGGGGTGGTGGGCTACTGTAGGAGTGGGGGGGTGGGGGCAAGGGGGCTATCCAGGGGGGGCAAGGGGGTTGTCCAGGGGGGCATGGGGGTGCAGGGGGGTGTCCAGGGGGGTCATGGGGGTGCAGGGGGGCTGTCCAGGGGGTGCAAGGGCTGTCCAGGGGGGTGCAAGGGGGTGCAAGGGCTGTCCAGGGGGGTGAAAGGGCTATCCAGGGGGTGCAAGGGTTGTCCAGGGGGGGTGCAAGGGCTGTCCAGGGGGAGTGCAAGGGGGTTGTCCAGGGGGCATGGGGGCTGTCCAGGAGGGTGCAAGGGGGCTGTCTAGGGGGGTGCAAGGGGGCTGTCAGGGGGGGTATAGGGACTGTCCAGGGGGTGCAAGGGCTGTCTAGGGGGGCTGTTCGGGGGGGGGGGTTGTTGGTTTTTTTTTAAGAAATGTCAAGCCCTATAGACAAGGTTTTAAACTGTGGATGTAGACCTAAATCCACAGTTTTAAACCGTGGCTAAAGCTATATAGCCATAGTTTTGAACTGTAGCTATAGGCTTTGTGCGGCTTAAAGTTCTGCCACAGTTTGAAATCATGGCTATAGGTCTTGCCCTATAGCCACGCCATTACCAGCCATGGTTTTGGGACTTATAGCCACGGTTTGAAACTGTGGCTATATCCTGAATTTCCAATAGTGTTAGATAGTGATTTTACCTTAACAGGGATGCTATGTTTGATAGTTTAGTCAACACGCAACTACGGGTTTCTCTAAAATCTTACAATGCACACAAGACTAAGTTATAACGAAAAATAATATATTATTAATATTATTATTTGAAATGATAGTTATCACCTAGCCATTATATTGGTGGGAATTAATAGAACTAACTATATTATGTTTACATGTGTTTATTAAATATTTTTACTTTCTTCTAATAAATTTTAAGGGCTTAAAATAAGAATAAATCTGATTTTAAGCATAAAAAGATATAATATTTTTAAAAGATAGTTTTATTTCCTATTTATGGTGAACCTTTTTAAAATATAAATTTTGACACTTTTAGAGGTTCTATTTGAAAAAATAACCTTCTTATTTGGAATCGGGATATTAAAATTTACTTTAGTTGAATTTTGGTATTTTTCTGATAAAATCCATTTTCTAATGAATAGTGAAAAATACTGCATTTTAAATCAAAATTACCTTTTCATCTAATCCATTTATATTGTTAGATTATCCTTTTACTTGGTTTTAAGGTATAATTAGATTAATTTTTTATTAGTTAATCCAATTTAGTTCATTGGAATAAATTTAAAATTGAAATTGGATATAAAAACTATGTGAACTTTTGAACATTTTACTTTAAAAACCTATTTTCTCGACCCGTCAATGGGATTAGTGTTAAACCTAATTTAACCACTTCTATGAGTTGAATTTTTGAAAATATACATACATGGTTGTAATCAGTATAAAAAATGTGGTCCAATAAGATCAAAATAATTTTTAGTGAATAGTAAATTTAGTATTTTATTTACTACGGTTAATGGTAAATCGGGTAATTAAAGGTAAAAATAATATTTTAATATTTTAAAATTACCCTAACACTTTTCCTAATCTTATTATATGAGTTATTATCAACCAAGACAATCCTTGGGCCAAAATTGTGACCTTTGGAAGCCACTTGGGTGTGATTATTGTTGGAGTCGGTGCCCTGGAACCAACTTCTTTGTACTTTATGATAAAAATGTATTCATTATTTGAATATTTATAAACTACTTATCACATCATTATTGTTATTATGCATGACATAGTATGTGATAATGTCCTAAAAGTAGCTATCACACTAAAAGGTCATAGAAATTCCCCACTATGATGAGAACCTAGAAGTGCTACGACACTATTCTTGAATATATGTTCTATAGTCGGACAATATTGTTTGAGGGACACAAATGATATATTCTATCAAGGGTGGACACTCATTGAGGAACCTCCTCATGGTGTACACCCTTGGTAATATCTAGTATGGGTATTATGATAATGAGACCCTCCAGTAGGAAATCCACATTCATACGTGTCATTGGATGTTCCTATATATGGTTGTATGTATTGTTCCTTAGACTTTAAGATTATTATTAATGAGTATTATGAGTCACACGCTTATACGTATTGATGAAAACTGTGTTGAATTATGTTCACGGTGAAGTGGGATATGTTGGGTGTGTCACGAGTAATATTGCATTAATGAATAATGCGAGAAAGGATTTATCCCTTCTATTATTTAACAGAAGTTAATATCTCAGGCCCTTTGATGGAAATGATATAGCCTAAATAAATCTATGTACATGGTGATCAATAGGAAAGTTCTATTTTTGTAAAGTCAAATAAATATATAATCAATCACATAGGTTGATGGCAATGGCATGCAACCTACTTAATTTGAGATATTGTGATAAAGAGATTATATTACATGGTAAGTGTTCATATGAGGTGACATATTGTTGCGGCATTAACTTCTTTCTCTATGGATTCCTTGGTGTGTTGTTAGATGCTAACCTTGTACTTTAGGATGCTTCACCTAATTCCACTGAGAAAGAGGCCTAGAGGGTCACACACTAAGTGTATCCAGAATCTCAGTTAAATAATATATTATTATTATTTATTTAATAGGTTGAATAAATATTATTCTTGTATGTGGTTTAATAATTATTCATATATGCTTTATCGCATATAAATATTTATTTTCTATTTAGTAAATATAATATTTATTTATTTATTAGCAGATAATGCAATGATATTTATTTAATAAATAAATAGATATTATTCAAGGCTCGATAAATATTGTGGAGGAATAGCAGACTGAGTTTAATAGTCCACTGAGAAATGATTATATTGAAAATTATTTAAATAAATAATATTTAATTATAATTTGTAAGTTAAGTGTGTGTCAATAAATAATAATATTACTATTATTATTTGACATGGGGTTTTTCTAGGATTAAATAATAATAAGGGAACTTGTGCAATTATTTTATTTTAACCCTAGAAATATAAATACCCAATTATATTTTTTTCTCATTAGTCAATTCGGTTTTGAAAAATGATTCAAGGAGAATCCTCTCAAGCCTAGAGAGCTCCCTTCTCTAATAACTCTCCTAAGAACAGTGAGAAATCCTCCTCTACCGAATCAAGGAGAACGATTTGGAAGCGATTCTCAAAGTGATCAAGACGGATGATTAAAGAACAAGGATCTTTCGTGCTTGCACCTAGAGACTCCTTCAGCGACGTCAGGAGATTCCTGGAACACATGTGGATCACCACTAGAGGAAATCTATATTTTGTTTCTACAATGCAATGATAGTGCACCGCAGATCTTTCACCGGACACATCAATGAACAAATAATTCCTTAGAGGTAATTCTTTATCTAATTAAATTAATTATAAACAATATGGGTTGATCCTTCTCTCTCAGTTCCGAAACAATTCTTCTTTTTCTATTTTCTTTGAATCAATTATGTCGATCATGACGTTCATAATCGTATAGATCATGTATTAATCATTGATTATAGAAAAAATTAAAGTTGGGCAATTCCCATCACACGCTTCCAATGTGCCCAGAACCTACAAGTGGTATCAAAGGGAGGAACATAATTGTTTTTAATTATTTAAGATTTTTTTTTGATTTAATCATTTAGTTTTTAGATTTTTAATTCAAGATTAATCATTGTTTTAATCTGAATTGTGATATTGGTTTATTCCTCATTCTTTTATCATAGATCTAATCAAGATGTTTAATTTTTTGATTAAAATAAAATCGATGAACTCATTTAAAGGTGCCAAGGATTCTACCCGGATAACACAGTAGTACACACCATGTAACCGAAGTTACACATCATGTAATTGTGTTCAATGCACCAGGAGTTAATTCAGAAATTACTCAACCCGTGTGCATTAATGATATGCAGTGTAGTTAATTCTTATACAACGTGTTGACCGGGACATATCGGTGCACATTCATCCAGACTACACATTGTGTGGACCATTGGATAGGGTGTGTGGTTCCTTTACATCAAATACGGGTCGTGTATTCAACACACGGCCTACCTGATGGGTGACCATGTAACACAGAGCCAACATGGCATGTGGACCATTGGACACGTCGTGTACTCCAAATTTTCTGAGGCATAGACTGCACACCGAGTCCCTAGGCGTGTGTCTTAGATAGACGGTGAGAGTTATACATGCCATGTAGATCAAATCTACATGTCGTGTACTTATACCAAGTTACACATATTTAAAATTTATTTATTTTACTATTCAAACCTTGAGACATGTACTTGCATGTGGTTGTAAATATAAGACACTCCATGTCATAGGTTTTAATATATATAAATATTTAAATGTTTAATTAATATTTTCATAATGTTCAAGATCTGTATATCATGTATGAGTCGTATTAAAAGTTGTTACTCCACGTACATTGAAGCATAACATGTGACCAAAAAGTCATGTAATTCATGTAATCATCCATGAAGTACACATCGTGAAATTATGTGATAAGTTGTGTATTCCATATGTCACAAGAGTAAAATAGTGTACGATTATAATACATGTTGGGTAGATCTGTATAGGTATTCACCGTGTTGTCTCCAAGGAACATTTATGTACATGGTTAATTTTAAATGAACTTATTTAATTTGTTTAAAATTATAATGCATAAGAATATCAAGTAAATTCAGATAAGAATTAAGATAAAAGGATTTATTAATTAAAGATAATAATTAATCGATCCAAGTACGATTTATTTTAAATAAGAAATATTAAAGAATTTAATTCTAGTTTTATTAAATGCATAATATGTTGTATATATGTGGATGATCTTGATCTAGACCAGACATTTGTATGTGATTGGTTTTATATAATTAATTATTAAATTAAATTTTTGGCCTACATGCCTTATCTACTCATTATTATGTAGGGAATGTATACCCATGGTTTCTTTTATGTAAACCCACTTTTACCCCTCACTTCCATGTGAATAAAAGAACATGTAATGATGGATCTCCCAAGCTAGTGTAGGCAGTTCAAGTTAGGATCCGAGGTGAAACCAATCCAATAAAGATATAAAGGTGGATAGGTGAAAAGCTATAAACATAAACCTTGGATTGGTTCAAGGTGTGTCTCCCCTAGTTCAGCAATTATTTTATCAACTGCTAGATAAACTAACCATTATAACAATATCATGATCATACACTTTATTTTATTTCTATCATTTTCATGGTTATTCATTATGGATGGTTTGTCGTGATTACATAATTAATGAATTAACATGCATGTAATATGGAACTAAAATAAATTGTCTTTTGTATAAATATTATTTAAAGACATGGTTAATCACTTAAGTAATCTCACTTAATATTATCAAGCATGTGATAAAGATAATAATTGAAAATTTATGCATAAACGATAAAATATATCAATAAAATATTAAGTCAGTATAGCCTTCAATTACTTTGGTTAGAATTGAACCATAGTTCAAAGTACTTGAACCACCAAATTTGGGGCGCTTTCAATTATCATGGAATTATAACATGAGGTTTTGAGTTGAATTGATTTGGTTCACATCAAGGGTTGAATACTAAAGTAGGACTTGGTGTAACTAGGAGGAAAAGGTGGAGGAAATACAAAATTAAGGATTTTAGGATTTGGGAGTCCACTCAATGAATCAAGGAAATGTGATTTAATGCAATTGGAATTTTTAATGCCTACCTAAAACCATTCAAGTTGCTTGACCAACAAAAGTTTGGGTAATGAGAAGGGGAATATGGATCCTTTCCACTTGAATGTACAAGAAACAAGATATTCTAAATCCAATGGTGAGGGCTATTGGGTTTCGATAAAACAGTGGGAGACTGATAAATATAATATTTATTTATTTGTAAAAATTTATCAGATAAAGTACTAAATATCTACTTATCTTATTTGTAAAAACAACATTAAAAATGACATCAAACATATGATTGTGATCCATACTTGAGAAGGAAAACTTTCCTACCAACACTAATTTCCAGAAGTTGAAAAGGCGCCTACAGTTCATCCTTCTCCATGAAAATAAATTGTATATGCTGGAAGAACTTTTACTAGTTTCCCCTAGAAATAAGGAAAGTGATGAAGAACTATCTCTCTAAGAGAAACATCTGAATGATGCTACAGATGTTCAATAATTCATGATATCATCCATTTACAATGAGCTTTTAAATAAACATGAAGAAATGGATGCATATATCATGATATCTAACCTTCAGGATATCTATCAAGAAAAGGCGAGACAAGAGAGGTATGAGATCTCCAATACTTTGTTTACCACTAAGATTGGAGATTCTACGCCAACTGGGACTCATGTAGTCAAGCTTATTAGATACATTGAAATCTTGGACATCATAGAGATTAAATTCCTGAATGATTTGCATATATATATCATACTTTCATCACTACCCAAGACCTTCTCTAGTTTTATTGTGAATTATAATATGAGCAATAATGAGAAGAGTTTATCAGAACTTCTGACCTTGATTCTCCAAGTGGGTAAGGACATGGAGTGTGAAAAAACTGTAATTATTATGGTAAATAAGAATAGGAAGGACAAGGCAAAGGGTTCTAAGATATATGAACATTATAAATCTCACGAGCACCAGCCTACTAAGAAGAAGAAGATTCAGGGGCAGGGAAAGGAAAAAGAGGCGGTGTATTTTTCATGTGGCAAGCCAGGCCACTAGAAGAGAAATCGTACCCAAAAGCATGGGGAATCTAAAGGTGAATTCATTATCAAGTGAAATATCTCCATATCTACACATTAGATATTAGATATATCTTTTGGTGCTCACATATATATCCAAATGCAGGAACTAAGTAGATTCTGTAAGATTTTCATAGGAGAGGTGGATTTGTGAGCTGATAATGGTGTAAGGCCAGCTTCTCTAGACATTGGTGACTACCACCTTTCATTTTAAATAGGAATGATTTTGGTTTTATGTCATTATTATTATGTACCTATTGTTACCAAAAACATAATTTATGTATCAAGTTTAGATAATAATGGGTTTATTTTCAAGTTTATAAATAAAAGTTGTTTCTTTTATAAGGACAACATATGTTATGGTATTACACATTTAAATAATGGTCTATATGTATTAAATTATGAAAACCAAGTGTTCGAAATTGATAACGAATCAAGTTCACATGACTCATATAACACCCAAATTTGGCATCAACGTCTTGGTCATGTAAATGAGAAATGTTTTACAAAGCTCTGTTAAGATAATTATTTAGACTCATCTGAGCTAAAACCACTTGATAGATGAAATGATTGTTTTCAAGGAAAAATTACCAAAACTCTAATTGGTGGATAGGGTGAAAGGGCCAAAGTATTTCTAGGATTGGTACACATTGATGTATGTGGACCATTTCCAACAAAAACTAGAGGTGTATATTCTTACTTCATAAATTTTAATGATGACTTGAGTAGATATGGATATATATACTTGATGAGATATAAGTCGGATTCCTTTGATAAATTCAAGGAATTCAATAATGAAGTAGAGAATCATCTTGGTAAGAAGATAAAGAAGCTTTGATCAGATTGAGGTGGTGAATATCTTAACTAAGAGTTCATCGAATTTCTATGGGAGTTTGGTATTCTATCTCAATTCACTCCACCTTATACACCATAGTGTAATAGTATTAGTGAAAGGTATAACCATACCTTGTTGGACATGGTAAGGTCAATTATGAGTCATGTATATCTTCCATTATCCTTTTGGGGATATGCATTACAAATTGTAGCATACACATTAAACCGAGTATCAACTAAAGAAAAAAATGGAATTCTCTTCAAGCTATGAAGTATAAATAAATATGTTTTCTCGTATATATGTGTATGGGGTTGTGAGGTGTTTGTTAAGGCCTTCTCAGGAAATAAACTAACACCCTGGGGCACAAAGTGTATCTTTATATGGTATCTGAAGGAAAAAAAGTATACTACCTATACAACCCCTTAGATAATAAAGTGGTTGTCGGCAGACAATCCATATTTCTTGAGAGGGAGAGCGCCCTCAAAAAGGATATCGAGAGAAATATTGACTTAAATAAAGTTGATTCTCAAGATACATAGGATTTGGTATAGGAACAAGTTCCATAGAAAACCATAGAAGAAGTATTTCATGAAACAAAAGTACTACATATGAGTGTAATAGAGGTAACAGAACCATAGAGATATAGTTTTCTATTCACTGTGGATGGTGAATCATTATTTTTGGACAATGATGAACCTCTATCCAACAAGGATGAATTAGAGAGCCCTGAAGCTAAAATATGGCTAGAAGTTATAAATTCTGAGATGGATTCCATGTATCAGAACCAAGTTTGGGTTCGGGTCAATGCATCAGTTGATGTAAAGCATGTTGTATAAAAATGAGTATTCAAGAGGAAAATGGACATGGAAGGTAAAGTAAGTACCTATAAAGTAAGGCTAGTGGATAAAGGTTTTAAATAGTGTCAAGGAATTGACTATGATGAAACCTTTTTTTCAGTTTCCATGTTTAAATCCATCAGAATCATACTCATTGTAGCAACTTACCATGACTATGAGATTTGGCAGATAGATTTCAAAACTACATTCCTTAATAGGGACCTTTAGGAAGATTTCTATATGACACAACTAGAAGGTTTTGTGACTCCAAGTGATGCCAAAAAGATTTTTAAGTTGTAGAGATCCATTTATGGATTGAAGCAAGCATCCAGGTCATGGAATATTTGACTCGATGAAGCCATAAAAGAATTTGGTTGCATTAATAATGAATGTGATCCATGTATTTAAAAAAGTTTTAATGGGAATTTGGTAATTATCCTAGTATTTTATGTTGATGACATATTACTTATTGGAAAATACATACCAGTCATACAATCAGTTAAGGACTGGTTGAAAAAGTGATTCTCCATGAAGGACTTAGGAAAAGTAGCCTACATTCTAGGGATCAAGATCATTCATGATAGATCCAAGAGGCTGCTTGGACTAATTCAAAGTACATATATTGACCAGATACTAAAGATATTTAGTATAGAATAATCTAATATGGGATTGGTTCCAGTTCCACATGGTTTAAATCTTTCTAAAAAAATATGTCCCTATAAACAACAAGAGAAAGATAGAATGAGTAAGATACCATATGCTTCAGTGATAGGGTCAATCATGTATTCCTTGTTATATACCATACTTTATGTTTCCTATTAACTATTCATGGTAGGAATATATCAAGAAGATCTAGGAGAACATCATTGGACTACTGTTAAGGATATCCTTAAGTATCTGAGAAGAACTAAGGATATGTTCCTACTGTATGGAGGATACAAGGAGATAGTAATCAAGGGTTATGCTGATGTTAGTTTTTAGAAAGATCATAATGATTTGAAGTCACAATCGGGATGTCTTTTCTATCTAAATGGAGGAGTTGTGAGATGGAAGAGTTAAAAGCATCCAGTTGTCACTAATTCTATAGTACAGTCCGAGTATATAGTGGATTCTAATGTCACCAAGGAAGAAATTTGGATTCTGAAAATTTTTTAGGATCTTGATGTGATACCTAAGAGTAAAAACCCTATCTCATCATATTGTGATAATACTACAGTGGTGGATCTTCCAAAAGATCCAAGGTCACACCAATGTAAAATGCATATACTCTGGAAGTATCACCTCTTGAGGGATTTCGATCAGAGGGGTGAAGTTTTAGTGAGTAGAGTACCCATAAAAGATAACATGGTGGACCCCTTTACTAAAGTATTATCTTAGCAGAAGCATGAATATCATGTGAGAGCTAGCTAACTGAAGGTTGTTAGCAGTTGGCTCTAGTGCAAGTGGGAGACTATTGGAGTTGGTTCCCCAGAACCAAATTCTTTATACTTTATGATAAACATATATTCATTGTTTGAATATTTATAAACTACTTATCACATCATGATTATTCTTATGTGTGACATAGTATGTGCTAATGCCCTAAAAGTAGATGTCGTGCTAAAAGGTCGTAGCAGTTCCCCACTATAATGAGAACCTGGAAGTGTTATGACACTATTATTGAATATATGTTCTATATCCGGAAGATATCATTTGAGGGATACAAATGATACAGTATATCAGGGGTGGATACTCATAAGACTTTGAGGCACCTTCTCATGGTGTACACCCTTGGTAATATCCAGTATGGGTATTATGAGAATGAGACCCGCCAGTAGGAAATCCACATTCATACGTGTCATTGGATGTTCTTATCTACGAACATGTTTATTTTTCCTTAGACATTAAGATTATTATTAATGAGTATTATGTGTATCACACATATATTTATTGATGAAAACTGTGATAACAGATGTTCACAGTGAAGTGGGATACATTGGGTGCATCACGAGTAATATTGAATTAATTAATAATGTGATAAAGAATTTGTACCTTATATTATTTAATAGAAGTTAATATCTTATGACCTTTTATAGAAATTATATAGCCTAAATAAATCCATATCCATGGTGATCAATAGGCAAGTTCTATTTTCATAAATTCAAAGAAAGAGATAATCGAGCATATAGATTGATGGCACTGGCATGCAACCTACTCAATTTGAGATATTATGATAAAGGGATTATATTACATGGTAAGCATTTGTATGAGGTGACATGTTGTTGTGGCATTAATTTCTTTCTCTATGGGTTCCTTAGCGTGTTGCTAGATGCTAACCTTGGACTTTAGGCTGTTTTGCCTAATTCCACTAAGAAAGAGGCCTATAGGGTCACACACTAAGTGTATCTATAATCTCAATTAAATAATATATTATTATTATCTATTTAATAGGTTAAATAAATATTAATCTCATACATGGTTTAATAATTTTTCATGTATTCTTGATCATATATAAATATTTATTTGTTGTTTAGTAAATATAATATTTATTTATTTATTAGAAAATAATGTAGTGATATTTATTTAATAAATAAATAGACATTATTCAAGGCTTGATAAATATTGTGGAGGAATGGAATACTGAGTTTAATGGTTCAGTGAGAAATGATTATATTAAATATTATTTAATTAAATAATATTTAATTATAATTTTCAAGTTAAACACTTGTCAAGAAATAATAATATTACTATTATTATTTGACATGGGGCTTTGATAGGATTAAATAATAATAAGGACACATGTGAAATTATTTTATTTTAACCATAGTAATATAAATACCCAATTATATTATTTTCTCATTAGCCAATTCGGTTGTGCCCAACGATTCAAGGAGAATCCTCTCAAGCCTAGAGAGCTCCCTTCTCCAAGAATGATCCCAATAATGGCGAGAAATCCTCCTATACCGGATCAAGGAGAACACTTTGGAAGTGATTCTAAATGTGATCAAGGAGGAAGAATCAATCATGAATATTTTACGTGCTAGCACTCAGAGACTCCTTCGGCAATGTCTAAAGATTCCTAGAACACATATGGATCACCACTAGAGGAAATCTACACTTGGTTTCTAAAACGCAATGATGGTGCACCATAGATCTATCATTGGACACATTAATGAATAAATAATTCCTTATAGGTAGTTCTTTATCTAATTAAATTAATTATAAACAATATGTGTTGATCCTTCTCTCTTAGTTTCAGCACAATTCTTCTTTGTCTATTTTCTTTAACTCAATTTCATGGATCACGACATTCATCATCATATAGATCCCAGATTGATCATTGATTATGGAAAAAATTAAATTTGGGAACCACCCATTTCATGCTTCCTCTATTCCTGGAACCTACAATTATGACATTTATAACATTTTATTTAAAGTAAAAAACAAAGATGTTATAAACATGTCTCTTATTACTAAAACAATTTTAATATGGGGTTATATAGGTGATATATTTGACTATAAATAGTCCTCAGAAATATAAAAATATTATCTATATAATGATAATTTATTTATAATTTTTATACATTAAATAATTAAATTTAATTATGACATAATGATGATGCAGTGATAGGTTTATTAAAAGAAGTATCAAATAAATGATATTAATAATATTAAAATAAATTTAAATTGAAATATTTGATGTCATCCATAAATTTTATGGATGACTATGACATGTTAGGGTTGATTTAATGTATTTTTTTGAGGTAATAAAGTTCTTATGATTTTTTTAAAAAGTCATGTATTGAATAGTGTCAAAATTGACATAATTCATAACTTAAAATATAAAATATCCAATTAAATGATATAAAATTTATAAAAATACAAGATTCAACCAAAAATTTGAGATAAGTCCAAAAATTTCATTAATTACTCATTCATTTGTATTTTTTCATGATTTTTTAATTATTTTAACTCTCAAAGTGTAAATTACTTAATAAAATGGTAAGAGTTAAAATGGTTAAAACATAAATATAAGGATTTAAAAAATATCCAAAACTTGTATAATTTTTATTTAATGAATGTATTTTGATCCATACTCATCCTATATTTTAAATAAATAATTTTTGACCCATTTTGAATCAACATTGAATTTATATTAATTTAATACTTTTAATAATTCCAAGGGTGACCCTCCCCTTTTCTATAAAAAGGCACTCATTCCTCTATATTCCTTACACTTCAAAAACCTTTTGGTTTAGAAAATATCTGACCAAATACCTTTCTAGAATCTCTCCCCACATTATTGAATCCTTATTTTAGGCATAACACCCTCATTAGTGGTGTTAAGGTGTTAATAAAGGTGATCATCTGAAGAAAAGGTAATGTTTTTATTTAAGTATTTATATTTTATTTCTTCTTCCACTTCCTTAAAATATTATTCTTCTGAGTTGAAATAATAAATCTAGTATCCTCAATATACGGATATATTATTATGTTAATATAATCACCTAAATCCATATCCACTTCCATTAAATGGGAAATGAATTAATCATTTGTGTGTATGTGTGAACTAACACCTCCACAAACTGATTTAATTCGATTTCCATAACCGTCTCTAATTACTGGTTATAATAATATAATTAATGTCATATGTTATATTAATGACATATTAATCATTATAATATAATAATATATCAATTATTTTCTTACTTTCCATGCACATAAAAATGATAACATCGTTCGTGCGTACGTGTGAACTATCACCTCCACGAAGCGATGTGACTCATTTTTATTCATTACATAACTTATATGATATATATATATATATAAGTATATTTAAATGATTAATATGATATTAATTATGTTAGGATCATTCTGGAAAGATAAAATAATAGTTACCTCCTTTCCATAACGATCAATGAAAAATGGAAAATGTTACTCATGTGTATATACGGTCTACCGTCTCCATGATTATAATGTTGTTAATTTTTTATAACCATACTTAATGGTTTGACTTAAAAGTATAATTTATGTATAAAAATTATAATAATGTCATAAATATTATTCTAGATATGATAGACTTATGACCACATGGACTAGTGACATCATACCATGTTCATTTTCGACTCAAGTATCGAATATCGACAAAACATCCGACATGAACTCAAATAATTAACTAATTATTATAAAATAATAATTAATCATATAAAATTAATAATAAACATGAAAATGTTTTTAATAAATTATAAATTAACCTATGTTTATTATTCAATAATAACAAGGAACATATGTGAAGAATCAAACTCAATGTAAGGGACTTCATCTCAATCTCCTTTAATTGAGGCATGATTTGTTGTTATACACCAACTTATTTTATAAGGTGTATAATCAACCCATTTGAATTTTAATTTCATTTAAAGGTTTTAAAAAGTATTATTTTTATACAAATCATTTTACTTTCTTTAAAAATGACAAAAGTAATGTTTTCTTTAATGTATGTGGCGACAACGACTTCTCTACCACACTAACCATTATTTGATATTTGGATTCCTCTATAAGACTTAATGTTTTTAAAAGGAACAAATAATTCCCTTATTCCTTTTTTTTGTATTTTGGAATTGAAACTGGTTTTAAAAATTGATTGAAAATTTCAATATCTTGAAATAATTTCTTGTGATTGCAAATGGAATTTTATGAGTGAAACGTTGATAATTACAATCTGTTATGCATTTTGATTATATAATGGTACTTACACATTTGATGGAGGTTATGTGATAAACCAAATATGGGTGGTTATGTGATAAACCAAATAGGGTTGGTTCCATGATAAAACAAGGATGGGTGGTTGCGTTATAACCTCCAATGAATTGGGTATGGAAGTCGGTCGTATGGATATTCTATTTGTAAGAGTGATATGTGTGGAATTCAACAATATGGTTATTCTATTTAAGTATTATTTTTTCCCAAGTTACATTTATAAGTTATATGTGATTTCTATGGTTTTTATGTTAATATTTTGATTACAAAAAGGGTCATAAATGAGTTTATATTCAGTGAAAAGTATTTAATACTTCTTAAAGGTGAAATGTATTACTTTATGATAAAGTATTAATGGTTTACATGTTTTTGAAAGGATAATATTTTTCCTTATTTTTTTATCCCTTACTGATATTTTTATGCTCATACCAATTTTTAAAATATTTTTCACATGATTTAAGGGATAATAGAGACAAGGATGGGATCAAGGGAAAAGTTTTGATGTTTAAACATGAAATGGAACCATGATTCTTTTTAAAAGTTTTTGATTTATGAAAAAATGGATAGTGAGTAGAAGTGTATAATTTTTAATATTTGAGTTGTTATATATGATATATTTCCTAATTATCTAAACCTATAAACTTGAAAATATCCTCGATGTGAATTAAATTAAAATTCTTGATTATGTAATGTTTAAGGTCAGGGATTTATACTTAATGTCATGGATAATCAAATTAAATTAATTAATTAATTAATTCATAAACTTTTATAAATTTATTTTATTTATCAAAAAATTATTAAGTTCATTTATATCCTTTTTTATGAGTTATAAAATATAATTTCATCGTTCGGGAGTGTTTGATTCCTTGGTTTTCATGATTGGTTCACTTGTAAAAATGTATGAAAGATCATGTAAAATGAGAATAGATATACAAAATTGAATTTATATGTTATTAATAAAAATATTTAAGATTAAATGGTTAAATAAGTTATTTTTTAATTTAGGGTGAGGATGAATCCTTAGATAATACATTAGTGATAATCGTTTAGATTATTTTGGCGGTTTTTTGATCATCACAAACTAGTTTTGTTTCATTATTCATTATTATGTATAAAAGTTAGTTTCAGAACATAAAAAGAGTTATAACATAAAATTTAAAATCTATAACAACCATTATAATGGTTTTATTTCCATCCTTGAAGGTGTTAAAAGAAAATGAAAACTTTTCATCATTGAAGGAGATAAATCAACACCTCGCAGATGATATTTTCATTTTTAGAATAAAAGGAAGAAGAGAAGATACATGATGGTGAATTTTTCATTAACATAATAAAATTAAATTATATATAAGATATTTGAATTATCATGCATGTTTGGAAATATTAGGTGGGTATATTATAAGAAAATAAAATAAAGTGAAAATAAAATAAAGAAAGCGAAAGAGGATTTTACCTCTTAAATTATTATCCTTAAGAACCTCCTTAAGGAAATTGGTTTTGGTATTTTATTGAGATAAGAACCTCCTAGACGTGAGGAAGAGAATTAGGAAGAGTATTGGTCATAAATTGGATAAGATTCAAGTCTTAAGAGGTGTGAGGAGAAGAGGTGGTGAGGGGTGGTATTTATAGTGGAGGAGAGGGGTGTTTTTTTATTATTTTATTCATTTGTTGATTATTTTGGCTCAAGACTATGAATAGTATGGATTCTTATGACTAAGTACAGTAACTAGGGCATGAGAGTTTTAATAAATGGTGCTTTAATCATCCATGACACGATAATTCATGTATTTATCTTATACTGTAAATTGTCGTATTTCACTATTTAGAAAAAATTAAACTACTTTCAAAAAAATAAAAAAAAATCATCCTAACTATTTTTAAACATATAAAATTAAAAAATTTAATCCATTTTATGAAAATAATATTCTAAATATGAGAAATTTAATTTTTAATCAAAATCATCATTTACTCAAAAAATACCAATTTTAAAATTATAACTGGTTTTATATCACTTTGAAAAATTAATTAAGGTCTCATGAAATTATATTATAATCATAAGATAACAAAATATCAATTTATAAATATATTTTATGAAAATAAATTTTCTTATAAATCATTATATTAATTATAAAATTGTAAATAAACATTTGTGTTTTATAAAAATACCAAAAATTAATTTATCATTTTCAAAATATTTATTTACTTATACTATGAATAATTATATCATATTTTAATTTATAAGATACATAAATTTTATTTATACTTTCATTGGTTAGTTTATTATTCTATTTTCTAATTTACTATTCATAAGGGTCATATTACTATTCCAAAGGTCAATTTACTATTCCATTGGTATAGGTTCCTTAATTCCTGAAAAAGCCTCTTATTTCATTCATTATTCATTTATAAAGTTTTTTTTGTGCTATTTATGTGATTTTATATGATTTATATTATATGACATAATTATAATAATTTAAACTTCATTTATATAATTTTGGGTCATTATATTCTTCCCCCTTATGAAATTTCACCCTTAAAATTTCCTTTTACAAACTATAAGAAAAATAGGTGAGGGTACTTATAATTTATTGCTTTCTATGGTTCCCATGTTTACTCTTCGTACTTATGGTTCTTACATAGTATTTTTACCAGGTGGGTGGTCTTATTGCATATAAATTTATCTCTATGATCCAAGATCTTCACTAGTTGTTCCTCATAAGAGAGATCATTTTCCAACTATACCACCTCTGAATTCAGTACATGTGAAGGATCCAATAGGTACTTCCTCAAGAGGGGTATGTGGAATACATCGTGTACTTGAGAAATGGTTTGTGGGAGTTATGTTCAATAGGCCACAACTCCAATACAATCGATAAACTTGAAGGGGGCGATGTACTTGGGACTTAGCTTTCCTTTTATCCCAAATATCTTGACCCTCTTCCATGGGGATATATAGAGTAATACCATGTATCCAACCTTAAACTCAAGGTATCTTCAATGATTATTTGTATAGATCTTCTATCGACTCTGGTTTGCTTTGATGTGATGTTGAATTTTTTTTACCTTTTTCACCATTTCTTTGAGCATTTTAGGTCCTAACATCTTATGTTCACCGACTTCATCCCAGCATGTCAATGTTCTGTATCTTTTCCCATAAAGGGATTCATATGGAGCCATTTGGTTTCTTGAGTCGAAACTTTTTTTGTAATATAACTCATCTAGAGGTAGATGTTGGTCCTATACTCCTTTGAATTCCATAGAACATGCTCTCAACATTTCTTCCAATGTATGAATAGTATATTCATTTTGGCCATCAGTTTGAGGATGGTAGGTCATACTGGATGTTAAACTCAGTGTTTAGATCATGTTAGATACTTTTCTAGAACTTGGAGTTAAATCTTGGATCTCGATCAGATACAATCTATAGTGGTACTCTATTCAGCCTTACCACTTCTCTAATGTATATCTATGTAAGTTTGTCTAGTGAAAAGTCCTCTCAAATTGTGATAAAGTGAGATATCTTTGTAGATGATCCACAAAAACCCATATAGCATTATTTCCTATGGATATATTCAAAAGTACAGTGAAAAAGTCTGTGGTGATTTTTTCCCACTTTCATGTTGGTATGGGTAATGGTTGAATCATCCCCTTAGAATTTTTCCTTTCATCCTTCACTTGGTTACATACCAGGCACTTTGATGTATACTTAGTGATCTCTTTCTTCATATTGTTCCACCAATAGTTCTCTTGTAGATATTAATACATCTTTGTGCTACCTAGGTGAATAGAGAATATTGATATATGTGCATCATTCAGAATATCTTTATTTATCTCTAGATTGGATGGTACACATAGTTATGACCCAAATCTCATGATTCCCTCCTCTTCAATTTTGAACTCTTAGGATTTCCCCTTTCTCATGGTTTCCACCTTCTTCTGAATTTCCATATCATTTATTTGAGCATACTTTATTTTCTCTGTGAGGGATGGTTGATAAATCATTTGAGAAAGGATTTATGATGTTCTTTCCTTAATGATTCCAATGTCTATCCTTTTAAAATATAAGAAGACTGGATCCTTCTCAATTCTCATCATTAACAATGTTTCAGGATCCTTTCTACTTAGAGAATCTGCCACTTTATTTTCCTTACTAGGACGATAGTTGATTGAGAATTTATATTCCTTGATGATCTCCAACCATCTTCATTGGTGAATATTAAACTCATTCTATATGAATATATATTTTAGGCTATTATGATTGGTATATATTTCACACTTCTCCCCATGGAGACAATGCCACCATATTTTCAATGCGGTGATCACATCTACCAACTCCATATCATGTGTGGGACAATTTTTCTCATGAATTTTCAACTGACTCAATGTGTAGGCTATCACTTTATCATTTTACATTAGTACACAACATAATCCCTTCTTTGAAGCATAATTCTACACTACAAAGAGTTCCCCACTTGTCAGTAGTGTGTACACTACTATAATGATAAGCCTCTTTTTCAACCCTTTGAAGTAGTCTTCTCATTCACAGCTCCAAAAAATCACTTCATTCCAATTCATCTTGGTTATTGGGTTTGAAAATCATTATATATTCTTCACAAATCATTAGTAATACCTATATAGACCAAGGAAACTATGAATATCCATTACGGATGTTCTCTTAGGAAACTCCTCAATTTCTTTTGTCTTATAAGGGTCTGCAAATATTCCTTTGTTGGTGATAACACTCCCCAAGAATAATACTTCCTCCATCTAGAACACACATTTACTATTCTTTGCATAAATTTTCTCCTTTTTAAAATTCTTCAACATAGTATTTAAACGCTCCTCATGTTCCTCCTTACTCTTGGAGTATATCAGAATATCATCAATAATGACTACCAAAAAATTTTCAAGGTAACCTATAAATAATATATTCATTAAGTCCATGAATATTTCTGGAGAATTAGTGAGTTTTAAGGGAATCACTATGAACTCATAGTGTCTATACCTCATTCAAAAGGAAATCTTGGGAATATATTCCTTATTCACCTTTAATTGGTGATATCCCAAATGAAAGTCCACCTTTGATAAATACTTGTCCTCGTGTAGTTTATCAAACAATTCATCTATAAATTGAAGGTGATACTTGTTCTTTATCATGATTTTGTTGAGCTCGTGATAATCAATACATAGATGAATTGATCCATCCTTATTCTTAATGAAGAGGACTGGTACACCCCATGGTGAAGAACTCGGGTATATAAAAACCTTATTTAGATTCTCTTGTAATTGATTCATTAATTCTTCCAACTCAATAATGTCTATTTTGTAAGGTGTTTTTGATATAGGTAGAGATACAAGAATAAATTAAATTGAAAACTCAACCTCTCGATCAAGAGGAAGTCCAGGAAATTCTTTGGGGAACACATCGGTGTAGTCACTCACAATGGACATATTTTTTAGCATGATTCTCTCCTTTTTATGAATCATTTGAGATAGATACACTTACTCATAAGGCAATAATATCCACACTTGATATGATCATTCTGATAGAGATTCATCCTCCTCTTTAAACTTTTACAAAATTAGAATATACCTTGGGATGTGAAGAGTGATATACCTTTCATGAAATTTGATGTTGGATTTGTATAAAGATATCCAATCCATGCAAAATATAGCATCAAACTCCACCAAAGGAAGTAATACAAGATTTTCTGGTAGCATCAGTTCATAAACATTAACCAGGGAGGAGTTATAAACTTTGGATTCAATAATTTACCCATTTTTTATTTTCACAAATAACTCAACCTCCATATTTTGAGGTGGTGTTTGAATAGTTCTACTAAACTTACAAGATATAAAATAATACGTAGAACTAGAATCAAATATTATATTGGATATTCCTGAATGAATAACCTGTGTACCTATCACCACATCATTGTCAGGTTCCACCTTAGTAGTAGTGATATCTTATGCCCTTCCTTGTTTCCTTTGAGGTTATTGTTGTTGATTTCCCCCAAGAACCCTTGAATTAGGGAAATGTCTTGAATAATTCTTATGTCCCTTGTAGTTGAAACACTACACTATAGGCTGAGTATTGATCTGAACCTTCATTTCTTCTTCCATATCTGTGGTATTCTTCATATCCCTTTGGTGTTTATTAGCCATATTCCCCTTTCTTAAACATTTAAAGTATTTCTTGGCTCCCTTTAATAAATTTCTAGGATGATTCTTCCCACAATTTTGACATGTGTGATGTTGGATCTTATTTCCATCATGGGATTTATCTATTGATACACCCATATTAAACTACATTTTCCTCTTTTTGTCACGAGGCCCATGAGACCACTAAGAGTTTTCGATCTCCATTTCAACCTTAATGGAGCAATGTATAATCTCCTCATATCTATCAAAGTCGTGAATTTCTAGTTATTTTTGTAGACTCGTCTTTAGTCCACTAAAGAAGCGATCCACATTTCTTTCGGTGTTCATGAAAAATATAGAGGCATACCATGCAAGCCTTGTAAAGTTTTTCTTAGATGCTCAAATAGAGTCATCTTCCTTTTACTTTAGTCTAAGGAACTCCCTTTCCATCTTAATATGGAGAGTTTAGGGAAAATATTTATTGAAAAATATTTTCTTAAAATATTTCCATTCCATAGAATCAATTTCTTCCTTGGCTTTGTGTTCTTGATCAGTGTCCACCACTGATCAGCTTCCCCATAAAAATGATATACTACCAGTATAACTTTCTCTTCTTATGAGCACTATAGGATAGTTAATATCTTCTCAATGGAGTTAATACATTGTTCCATAATGATGGGATCATAAGATCCACTAAAGATGGTAGGAATTTATCACATGAAGGATTCGACTGAAACTTTATCTTTCTTAGGATAAGGATGGAGTTCCACATGATTCAAGTTATTATTCATAACTTGATCCAGTTGAGAAAGTATTTTCATAAATTTTTGAGCACCTGTTCCCATCATATTTGGTATATCATTAGGTCAATTGTCACATTACTTATCACATTGATTGTTGGTACAAGTTGTTCTATTTCCATCCATCAACTAATAAAAATAAAGTAAAAGTAAGGGGGATTAAATACTTAATTAATAAGAATATAAAAAGAAAACATTGAACATATAAGGATAAACTTGTAAATGAAAAGTATATCCTAAATTGTGATACCATAAATTTCAATCTAGGTTATCCATGGTGATAGAATTATCCTTAGGGTTCTTGCTAAAGTTCTCTAGTATAAATATCTAAAAATAAATAGACCTTAATTTTATACCAAATATAGAAACCCTATCATTTTACAAATATTATTACATGATTTTAAGCATAATTAACCACCAAATTACAAGCCAAGGATCGTAAATTCTAGTGTCTTTGGATGATTCGGTACATAAAACTAAAAACATGGAAATAGAATAAAACATATTTATTTTAATCATCCATAAAGAGGTCATATCTTCCATTGAGATCCTATATCTACATAGGATAACTTGGGAAATACATGAACAAAATGGATGAGCTAAAAAGCCTAGTAAGGGTGTGAACATAGGAATAAAGCAAAGCACATGGATTAGAAATAATAACATGATGACATAAAAAGGCATGAATCATGAATAAACATAAAGAATAATAACATGTAGAGAATGGGGACATGTAATCATTTAATCATATAAATTTGGAAATAAAACACAAAATGACATAATCATGGGTCGAGGCTAACTGTCATGACCATTGCACATGGAAAACAAAGTCCCATAAAGGAATCAGATTCACTCTTTGTCCCAACATGGCATCTCATGAGACTAAACATTACCCAATAAATTTTAGAAATATATGGGAAAACCCATCATAACATATTCGTGCATATTTTTTCCACAAGAATAATCAAACATTAGGTATAAACATAAGGGTTACCCAAGGAAATAATTGGGTATCATAAACATGTCATAAGGAATAACCAAATAGAGTATCATAAAAGAGTTCATAAAATAATTGATTTAAATCATAAATGTACATTAATAAAGTAAAATAGTCATATATAATGATAAAAATAAATTCCAAATGATGTGAAAAAAATTAAAATGAGTGTTTAGGAAACTTTAGAAATGAGCCACTTAGTGCGGTTTAAGGGAAACATTAAAGATTCTGTAAAACAGAAAAGTCATAATTGTTTGTGTAAAACCAGAAATAAACCAAGATTTTATTTAATTATAAGATGAGTGATTTTATAAAAATAATGGTGTCTTAAAATAGATTATGGATTATACTTGAAAATGAGTAAGAATTTGATAAGTTCTCTTTAATCGGGCTTTCTTATCAGGAAGAAATGGGAAGGGAACATAATAAAACACATATTTCCCCACAAAATAAAGAAGAATAGAGATAGGGACATATTTTTGGAATATAAAAATATAATTTAGGAGTATTACATAAGAATAATTAATAATTTCATTGGGATAAATAGATATAAATCGTAACCTGAAGAAAAAAATGGAGGTTTGGAAAGAGTCACTTACCTTATGTTCGAAATTGTTCTTCACTTGATATTAATATTTTGTATAATCAAATTAAATCCATTAATTAATTAATTAATTAACTTTTATAAATTTATTTGATTTATCATAATTTTATTAAGTTAATTTATGGCCTTTTTGATGAGTTATAAGATACAATTTCATCATTCGGGAGTGTTCAATTCTTTGGTTTTCATGATTGGTTCACTTGTATAAATGTATGAAAGATCATATAAAATGAGAATATATATCTAAAATTGAGGTTATATGTTATTAATGTACATACATAATATTTAATTTTTATATAAGTTATTTGGTTATTTGGGGTGAGGATGAATCATTAGATAAGACGTTAGTGATAATCATTTAGATTATTTTGGTAGTTCTTTGATCATCACAAACTACTTTTGTTTCATTATTCATTATTGTGTATAAAATTTAGTTTTAGAACATAAAAATGGTTATAAAATAAATTTTAAAATCTATAAAAACTATTATAATGGTTTTATATTCATCTTTTAAGGCAATAAAGGAAAATAAAAACTTTTCATCCTCGAAGGCGATAAATCAACACCTAACAGATGATATTTTCATTTTTAGAATAAAAGGAAAAGGAGAAGAGGCTTGATGGAGGATTTTCCATTAACATAATTAAATTATAGTATATATAAGATGATGGATTTATCATGTGTGTTTTTATAGAGGAGTTGATGAGAGTATAAGAAAATAAATGAAAGTGAAAATAAAATAAAGAAAGCGGAAAAGGATTTTACATCTTGAATTATTATCCTTGAAAACCTCCTTAGGGGAATTGGTTTTGGTATTTTGTTGATATTGGAACCTCATGGAAATGGGAAAGATACTTTGGAAAATTATTGGGAAAAAATTGGACAATATTCAAGGCTTAATATGTGTGAGGATAAGAGGTGGTGATGGGTGGTATTTATAGTGGAGGAGAAGGGTGTTTTTTTATTATTTTATTCATTTGTTTATTATTTTGGCCCAAGACTGTGAATAGTGTGGATTATTTTGAATATTTATAGTAATTAGTGCATTTTATTTTGAAATAATGGTGCTTACATCATCCAAACATCATCCATGACTCAATAATTCATGTATTTAGCTTATACCATAAATTATTGTATTTCACTATTCACCAAAAATTCAACTATTTTAGAAAAACCCAAAAAAATCATCTAAACCATTTTTCAACATGTTGAATTCAAAAATTGACTCCATTTTATCAAAATGGTTTCCTAAATATGAGAAATTTAATTTTTAAATAAAATCATCATTTACTCAAAAAAAATACCAATTTTAAAATTGTAACTAATTTTATAACACTTTGAAAATTTAATTAAGGTATCATAAAATTATCTTATAATAATAAGATAAAAAATATCAATTTATGAATCTATTTTATGAAAATAAATTTCATTTTAAATAATTATATTAATTATAAAATTTTAAATAAACATTTATGTTTTATAAAAATACCAAAACTTAATTTATCATTTTCAAAACATTTATTTACTTATAATGTTATATAATTATATCATATTTTCATTTATAAGATACCTAAATTTTATTTATACTTTCATTGGTGAGTTTACTATTCTATTGTCTGTTTTACTATTCATAAGAATCATATTACTACTCCAAAGTTCAAGTTACTATTCTATTGGTATATGTTCCTTAATTTTTGAAAAATCCTCTTATTTAATTCATTATTCATTTATAAAGTTTGGTTTGTTTTATTTATGTGATTTTATGTGATTTATACTATATGACATAATTATAATAAGGAAAACTTCATTGATATAATTATTGGTTGTTACAATACCAGTAATGGTAACTTACTAATATCCTCTAGATGGAGGGGTGACCTACTGCTCCATCGCTAGAGGTATATCAGATGGTCAACTACCAACAACATCAGGGGAAACTACTGGCTCACTAGAAGTCTCTAGTATATTGGAATCACTCATATCCACTGAAACTAGTAGTGGTGGTGGTTTTCTCTAAGATGCTGATCGGTTAGGATCTAAAATATTTTTTGTTCTAGACATTCCTATAATTAAAATGGTTTAGAATGTATTAAACGTATAAAAAATTCATAAATAAAAGATTTTTACAAAAAAGAAAAAATATAACAATGTATATATGTATGAAACATTTATAAATGAGAAATTGTAATACAGTGTCATTACCAATTTATACATTTAATTAACTTCATCTTCATTGTCTTCATTGTTATCAACATCCATTGTGATGAGTACTTAATTTCCACCCTATCTTTCATTTTATATTATTTTAGTGTTGTCGGGAATAAATTTTTCAATGTTTTGTGGTTGATTAGGTTCAATTTCACAAAGTACTAATTGATCTTCATCTCCCATATCATAAAAGTCTTTCTACTTTAATTGTATAACAGTACTCCAACCTTCTTGTATTTCATTATCCACATAATAAACCATTTTATCTTGTGAATCCAAGATAAATGGATTTTTCTATACACACTCATTGGTACTGATCAATTGAGAGAAGTTGGCATAACTAAAATGTAACAAATGTTTCATTATACCCTTGTCAATGTTAACCCACTTTCTTTTGAACAAGACAACTGAAAATTCACTATGATAGTTTAATTCAATTATAAAAATCAAAATTCCATAGTATCTAACCTCTAAAAGTTTAAATACATCACTTTTTTGAGTTTTCAAGTCTTCTTAATGATAAATTATAAGAAACTTGAAGCCATGAATATTGTAGGAATCAAATATCTTAGCCTGCCTTAGAGGACCTTGAGCTAAAAACTTCAAATCATTTGATATTTAAGCTCAATTCTCAACATAATTATCTAGAAAAAAAATATATAAGGTGTTACTGTTAACCTAGAAAAAATAAATACATGTCAATAATATGAATATGAGTATATACTTACATGATGGTAAAACCATTCGACAATATCCTTATTAACTTCTTTGTCTAATTCCATCTCATTTCAAGATCGACCCCTTAGTCACCAATTTTTTTCAATCAAAATTTTTCAATAAATAGATCTTCAATATAGCTATTGAGTAGCACATATCTATGTGCTTGTAACAACTCCAATTCAGTCAGTGTAAAATTTGACCCCTTTCCAATTGGTCATCCAATAGTTGGAAATACCAATGACTAGTTTTCAGCATGATAATTATTGGATATGTCTTCAACATGTCCAAAACAATTTAATTTAGTCTCAATATCATCCTAATACCTAGAACATAAGGTCATACACACTCCAAATATATAACCTTAGCCTTTTGGTTGAGATTTATTCCTCTCATATTATTTAAAATTAACTAAGTACCTAATGAAAAAAAAAGAAACATATTAAAAAAATACTTAATGATTTGATAAAATTGAATTCACCAATGAAAATAAAAATAATATAAATGTATCTCTCAATTGGATACATCCATCGATAGTGTACCAATCCACAAATTTTATCTTATTCAACCAAATGAAAAATTAGATGAATCATGACTATGAAGAATAAAGGGTGAAATAATATCTCCAAATGAAAAAGTGTCAAAAAATTCTTTCTTAAAGTTTATCAAGCTCAGTTGGATTTAGAGTTTTTCCACAAATCTCTCTGAAAAAGTTATAAAACTCAACTAGAACTGTAGTTACTTTTTTAGGTAAAGTATTACACAATGACAATGAAAAAAATTACTCTATAAGAATATGTGATTCATGAACTTTTAATCCATGTAAATTTTTTGTTTTTAGTCAACGCACCTTGAAATGTTACTTGAATACCTATATGGCACTATTACATTCTTTAAAGTTAAAAGGAATGTATGTTTATCATGTATTTTCACTATAATAATTGCAAAAGGATATTTTCCTTTATCAATTTACCATAAACAATGCTTTATATTTATTGATTCCAAGTCCTTATGAGCATTAAGAAGACCCTTTGATTTACCCTACTCATTAAGCAGTGTAAAAATTACATTGTCACAGACATTCTTCTCAATATTCATTATGTTAATATTATAATATATAAAATTAAACTCTTAATAATGGAGTTTGAAAAATATATTCATTTTCTTCCACTATTGTGTTCCATATTCTTCGGATAATATTCCTTATGCCCTTTTCCCACCTTCTTTAAACTGATTACATTTTCTAAATTCTATAGTGACATTTATTAATTGTCTCAAGATTTATAAAATAGATAATAAATTCAGTGGATTTTTCAATTTAATATCTCTATTGAATTGTATCTTGTTAAACCTGTATTTATGAAAAGCATCAAGAAATTGATGATAACACATAAAACATTATTTTCTACTATGATTTAATCATTGAGGTTTAAAATAAAAATTATAAACTGGACAAGAGAAACTAGTATGAGTGTTCCAATTGGATAAGTTTCCTAGTCTAATAAATTCATTAATTATCCACATTAAAGTAGTATGCATTTTGAATAGTTTTTTCATATAATCATCATATTTTTTCATGCCATCATCCCATAATTCTCTTAATTCTTTGATTAGAGGTTTAAGTCATACATCAATGTCATTCCTAGAAATTTTCTTTATAGGAATAATTATCAAAATAAAAAAAGAAGTCTTCTTCATGAATATTCATAGTGGTTGATTATAGGGGATCAAAATAATTTTCCAAATGATATAATTAGTACTTAAAGTACCAAAAGGGTTAAAAACATCAAAATACAATCCCATACATATATTCCTAAGATCTGAAGAAAAATATTGATATAATGAATCAAACACCTTTGATGATGTTGAATCTTTTGGATGACTCATAAATATATCATTTTTACTATCCTGAGCATTCCAATTCACGTCGTATGCAGTCTTAGATTACATGAATAATCTTATCAAGCATTTATTCATAGGAAAGTAATGCAATACCTTTATAAGATTTTTCTTCTTCTCTTTCTTCTCGTGTTTACATTGATTTGTACTCTCATTTTTGTTCATTAACATCTATATACTTGTATAGAATCTTATGAATTATTCTTTATTATAATCTTCTCCCACTAGTGGAAAAAACGTTTAACACGTCGGCATTTTTCACGTCGGTTCTATATAACTAACATTAAAAGATTTAATAATAGATATATCACGTCGGTTATTTTATAACCGATATGATATATCGATTAGGATCCATTTTTTACATCGGTTATTTTATAACCAATGTAAAATATACAGAGATTAGATTTTTTACTTTGGTTATTATATAACCGACGTGAAAATTGAATCTGTCACGCTTTATCATGTCGGTTATAAAAACCGATGTGATAAAGCTAATCTCATAAATTTATCACGTCGGTTATCAAAAGAACCGACGTGATAAAGAGACATTTATCACGTCAGTTATTTTATAAACGATGTGATAAATTTTTTTTCTATGTCGGTTATTAAATAACCGATGTTATAAACATTAAAAAAATATTTTACCATGTTGGTTATTAAATAACCGACGTGATAAATCTTTTAAATGATTTATCGCACCCTGTATTCAGTCATTCTGTTTTCTTCGATTGGGTGACCTGCGACTCGTCTCTCTCACGCGGAAAACCTAGAAACGATTCTTAAAATTCGTACCCTACAGCCTCATTTTTCCAACATCATTATTCATATTTATTATCATCAGATCTATCAAGTCGACTCACAACACTCAAGTAAGCCTCACACGACTCGTTTTCAGTTTTTATTTTCTGCGATTACCTAAACTAATTTTTTGAGATGTTATTTTTCTTTGTTCTTATTATCATGGTAAGTTTCATAGTGTTCATTTATAACATGCTAAATTCTTTTCTGGTAAAATAAACCTATGGAATTGATATCATGCAATTTTACAATTTTTGTGTGTTCTATCATGTGTGTGTGGGCGTACAGGGGGTTTCTAAGGGGGTGGGGGGCTGTGCAAGTGGGTGGGGGTGTCCAGGGGGGTTGGGTTGGCTGTCTAGTGGGGCGGGGGTGTCCATAGGGTGTCAAAGGGGGTGGGGTGGTGTCTAGGGGTGCGGGGGCTGTCCAAGGGGGTTGGGGTTGTCCAAGGGGGTGTGGGGTATGTCAAAGGGAGTGGGGGTGGTGTCTAGGGGGCTGTGGGGGCTGACCAAGGGGGTTGGGTGTACAAGGGGGTGGGGTGGTGGTGTCCAGGGGGTGAGGGGGATGAGGGGGTTGTCCAAGGGGATAAGGGTGTCCAGGGGGGTGGGGGTGGTGTCCAGGGAGGTCAGTGGGCTATCCAAGGGGGTATGGGGTGTCCAGGGGTGGGGGCTATCTAGAGGGGTGGGGCTGTCCATGGGGGGTGGGGGCTGTCCAGAGGGATGGGGGATGTCTAGAGGGTTCGGGGGGCTATCCAGAGGGTTGGGGTGTCTAGGGTGTCCATGGAGGTGGGGGGGAAGTCCAGGGGTGTGGGGGGTCCAAGGGGGTGGGGTGTCGAAGGGAGTGGGGGGGGCTGTCCAAGGGGGTGAGGGTTGTCCAAGGGGGTGGAGGCCTATCTAGAGGGTTTGGGGGGCTGTCTAGGGTGGTGGTGGTGTTTAGGGGGTGAGGGGGTTGTCTAAGGGGATAGGGGTGTCCAGGGGGGTGGGGTGTCCAGGGAGGTGAGTGGGTTATCTAAGGGGGTGGGGGTATCCAAGGGGTGGGGGGCTATCTAGAGGGGTGGGGGATATCCAGGGGTGGGGGATGCCTAGAGGGGTGGGGGATGTCCAGAGGGTTAGTGGGTTTGTTTAAAGGGTTGGGGTGTCTAGGGTGTCTATGGAGGTGGGGGAAGTCCAGGGGTGTGTGGGGGGGGGGTCCAAGGGGGTGGGGGTGTCGAAGGGGGTGGGGGATGTCCAAGGGGGTGGGGGTTGTCCAAGGGGGTGGGGGCCTGTCCAGAGGGTTTGGGGGCTGTCCAGGGGGGTTATCCAGAGGGTTGGGGGTGTCTAGGGGTGTCCAAGGGGGTAGGGGTGGGGGGTGGTGTCCGGGGGGTTGTCCAAAGGGGTGGGGGATATCCAGAGGTTTCAAATCATTAGGATCTGTGTAATTTTTAGTAGTGAATTTATACATATTTTAATATTTATACTTCATATTTATTTTTTACGGAAGGGTGAATTTGGTATCCAATTTCATCAAGATGTATTCTTTGTGAACCTTAAGAAGAAATGATCCAAGATGAATTTAAAACTATTTTATCTAACTATATTTTCTTTTTAAAATCATTTTCAAGATTATTTTTTTTAAATACGCATAGATTTGTTTTATATTTCACAATTGTTTTACATTCAAATTGTGATATTTTTCATATAAACGTATATTTTTCTTATCATAAAAAGATGTATAATTTTGATATTTTTTATAGTTAATAATGATTCGAAGTTGGATTACGGCACATCAAATGAGTAATGAATATGAGTAAGGTATTGATGCCTTTTTGGAATTAATAAACGAAATGTTACAAGTAGTGACATTTTTTTCTATCCATGCCTGAAATGTTTGAATATGAAGAAGTTGAAAAGTAGAGAGATAAAAGATCATTTGATTTTTCATGGTTTTAATCTGAGTTACAGCCCCTGTATTTGGCATGGTGAAACTAGACGGAATGTCAGATCTACTGATGATGATGATTCTCAAGATGGTAAATCCAATGGAATTAAAGAAATGATTCATGATATTGTAGAAGAACAAATTGAGATAGAACCAACAGTTGCGTGTCTATATGGTGATGCTGAAAAACCATTGTATTCTGGTTGTACAAATGTTACAGTTTTGTTGGAGGTGTTAAGAGTGATTAACCTGAAGGTAAAACATGGATGGAGTGATATAATTTTTACAGAGCTGCTACAATTGATGAAATACATTCTTCAAAAAGATAACAATCTTCCATATTCACATTATAAGGCCAAGAAAATATTATGCCTGATGGTATTGGGATATAAGAAAATACATGCATGTCTGAATGACTGTATGATATATAGGAAGGAATATGAATTTCTGTCAGAGTGTACTGAATGTGGGACATCACGGTATAAGGTGAAAGAAAAATCACAAGCTGATGTAGATATTACCAAGATCCCTTCCAAGTTATTTTGGTATCTTCCTATGATTCATCATTTCAAACATTTATTTTCTAATTCAAATGATTCAAAAAGGTTAATATGGCATACTAATTAGCGGATATGTGATGTAAAAATACTTCATCCAGCTGATTTTCCACAAAGGAAGAAAATTGATGAGCAGTATCCTACATTTGAAAATGAAATTAGAAATCTCAAACTAGGGTTGTGCACAGATGGAATGAATCCATACCGAACCCTCAGTAGCACACATAGTTCATGGCCTGTTTTATTGGTAATTTACAACCTCTCTCCTAAAGTTTGTATAAAGCGCAAATATTTCATGTTGAGTATAATGATCTCTGGTCTGAAGAAAACCGACATTGATATTAATGTTTTCTTGTCACCATTGATTGATGATTTGAAACTTTTATGGGAGGATGGTATTAGGGTGTGTGATTCTTATAAAATGGAATATTTTCAACTGCATGAAGTGCTTATGTTCACTATAAATGACTTCCCAGCATATGAAAATTTGTCGGGATACAGTGTTAAAGGGAATAAAGCATGTCCAATTTGAGAACAATAAAATCCATATTGTCAATTGCATCATGGGAGGAAAACAGTGTACATGGGTCATTGAAAGTTTTTCCCAATGGTTCACTCTTATAGAAGAATAAAAAAGGCATTCAATGGCTCACAATAATTTGATATTGCTCCAAAACCTTTATCCCCTGATATGTATTTTGAGAGGGTGGAAAACCTTGATGTGACATTGGGAAAGACACAGAAATCTGGTAATGATAGACATATTTGGAAGAAAAGGTTAATATTTTTTGAGCTACCATATTGGAGATATCATGAAGTGAAACATAATATTGATGTCATGTACGTGGAGAAGAATATTTGTGATAGTTTCATTGGAACATTGTTATATATTAAAGGAAAGAAAAAAGATGGGTTGAATGCAATATTAGACTTACTATCAATGGGAATACATTTGGAGTTAGCTTCCACTCCTAATGGAAGACGAACATTTCTTCCCTCAGCTTGTCATAAATTATCCAAGAGGGAGAAAATTAGCTTTTGTTAGTGTCTTCATGATATCAAAGTGCCTCAAGTTTATTCTTCAAATGTAAAAAAAATTCTCATTGAAGGACTTGAAGTTGATAGGTATGAAATATCATGATTGTCATGTCATGATGCAACAACTTCTACCAGTTTCATTGCGTGGAATATTTTCCATCCATGTTAGAAAGACTATAATGAAGTTGTGTTATTTTTTCAATTCAATTTTTAATAAGGCGATTGATGTTAATGCTTTGAACATTTTGGAAAAGGATTCAATTTTTATACTTTTTCAATTGGAAATGTATTTTCCTCCAACTTTTTTTGATATAATGGTGCATTTAATGATTCATCTAGTTTGAGAAATAAAGCTTTGTGGACTTGTATATCTTCGTTGGATGTATCCTTTTGAAAGGTATATGAAAATATTGAAGGGTTATGTTAAGAATCCATATTGAATTAAAGCCTCCATTATTGAAAAGTATATTTTTGAGGAGGTTTTAGAGTTTTGTTTGATCTACTTGGCTATGGCGCAGCACATAGGTTTGCCTCCATCTCACCATGAAAGAGTTAGTAATGAGGGAAAGGGTATTTGTGGCTTAAAAGTCAAATTGTTGTCAGCTAAACAGATGAAGAAGTTAGAATTATAAATCTTGAATAACATAGCTGATGCTCAACCATATATCACATTGCATATTAATGAGTTGAAATAATGTCATCCAAAGAATAAAGAAATGTGGATTTTGAATAAGTAGAACAAAACATTTTTGTCATGGTTTAAAAATACCTTTCTTGGTAGATCAGATGTATCAGAGACATTAAAATGGGTAGTGGGTGGTCCATGTTTAAATGTGATAACATGGTCCGGTTATGACATTAATGTCTATACATTTCATACGAAAGATCAGGACAACAGAAGTGAAGTTCAGAATAGTGGTGTATTGGTGTTTTCAGAAGCAATGCGTTTTTCGAGTGCTAAAGACAAAAACTCAATTTCTGCATCAAGTGCATATTATGTAGTGATTGAAGAAATATGGGAGGTTGATTACTTTAAAATTAAAGTTCCTATTTTTAACCGTAAATGTTTTATTGGTAACAACAGTGTTAGACACGATGAATTTGGAATGACAGTTGTTAATCTGAATAGATTGGAAGACATAGCTGATTATTTTATAATGACAACACATGCAAAACAAATTTTCTATGTATTAGATCAATCAGATATGCAGTGGGCTATTATTTTACAAGGGAAAAAACAATATATTGGTGAGGATGAACTTGATGAAGATGCTGATTTATGTGAGATCCCTACTTCCATGTAAATATTAACAGAACATAATGATGAGCATGTTGAAGACATGGTTTGTGCTATAAGGAATTATCACGATGAAGGAATTTGGGAAAATGATCCATTTGTACATTCTTAAAATTATAGGTAACATTTTTTTATTTCTTGTTTACATTTATTATTTTCATAAAATGTTAGATATTTTAAGTTTTTCCTTTATTAAAACATGTATTAAAACAAATAAGTATAAGTTTTTGTTTGTTTTAATTTTTTTTAGTTTACTTTATCATGTTTACCATTACATAAATTATATATCTATTATTTTTGTTCAATGAAAATTACTTTACCATGTTTACCATATTTAATAGGTTTACCATGTTTAACATTTTTACCATCTTTACCATCTTTACCATATTTACCATTGTTTAACATGCTTACCATATTAACCATGTTTACTATTACGTAACTTAGTACAATTTTCTATTTTCTGTTTACATTAGCATTGTAATATTTGAATTTGTATATTTGTGCACTGATGTTTGTTTTTTTGATTTGAAGGATAATGATAGATCAATCAGTTGATCAACCACATGATTCTAGAGATGAGCATATTGGTCATACCTCTGGGGAGGAACATTCACATGCTCCTCTTGATGTTCCCGAATCTTCCTCATGTTCTCCCATTACGACAAAGAGTTCAGGAGTTGGTAAATGTGGGTGCACAAGTTTACCAAAATTATCACTTGCCCATACGCAGTATCAGAGGATACTCGTTGAGTTTGATGAGGATGATATTCCTAGAGGTCCAAATGCAAAAGATTTTAAGAGTTTTGTATCGACTCAGGGTAAGAGAAAAGTAATCATTTTTTATGATGACTGGAGAAGTGTGGACAAAGAAATAATCTCTCAGTTGTGGGAGACAATTTTGGTAAGATATTTTGCTATTTTTTGCATATTCTTTAAATGTTTCTGGTATATATAATATGTTTAACATCTTATTTATCAAATGAAATTTGATATTCCTGACACTCGTGGAGTTAGGAAGAAATGATTATCGATAGCTTCCATGAGATGGAGGAATTTCAAATCAATCCTCTCGTCTGATTTCATTTTTGGTCATAGGAGTCATTAAAATCCATGTCATATATATCATTTCATAGATGAAGACACATGGAGACAGTTTGTTGAAAGTAGAAGAAAAGATTAATTTTTGGTAAGGGCGATGTAAACTTTTATAAGATTTCATATATAAATGATCTTATTAATGTTTTTTTAATGATTTATTATTCTTAATTTATAGAAAACAAGGAAATCTCATCAGGAGATCCAATATAGAAATATATACCCTCATAGTTTATCTTGGGGAGGGTATACATTATTGGAAGAACAAATGATGGCGGAAAAATTAAAAAAACTAAGATATGAGTCTTCAAGCTCGGGAGAGGTGGCCCCTCCATCCCCTCCATCTAGACATGAGAAATGGAAGAGAGATCAGATGGGAAAAAAAGGGCAATATCTTTTGGAAGATTCAAGAATCTTAGCTGAGAGGATTTTAAGATATCTATTTTATTTATTTAAGTTAACTATATTCTTCATATAATTTTAATCATTAAAGAAATGTTCAATTAATTAATACAGTATTATCTTGCGGAGTAGAGATCATAGGGGGTATTTACAGCTATTGGGAGGCAAGATATTTTATCTACATCATTGGGAAAGCCCGAACATCCTGGTCATGTGCAAGGATATCCGGAAGGTGTATCGGTAAGAAAAGTGTTTACACATTCTTCAATTTCTTATGTTGAGGGTGTTTATAAAAAAAAATAGAATCCTTGGAGGCTGAAGTTCATAATATTAATGTGACGATGGAGGAAAAGATAAGAGCGTTGGCATAGTCTATGTTTGTAGACATGCAAAGAAAATTTTAGACTACAGCTCTCACTCCTCCACCTCCCCCTACAGACCCCATTATTTATCCTCCACCTCTGCCAGTAGCTCCCACTCCCCCACCTTAGCCTGTGGACCCCATTTTTTATCCTACTCCTCCGCTGCAGCTTCCTACTTATTGCGAGTTGTATGTTGATGATCCTCAACATCATATAGTTTCATATGGGCTGGTATATTGTATAGGATATATAGTTAATCATTAAAAATTAGAGGTAGAGAATCATAGGGTCACTGTACAGGATATTATAGATAGATCAGCTCGAGTACCATTACCTACAGATGAGGTGTTGACAGTTGGACATAGTATTGGCCATTTTTTAATTTGGCCATCTAGACTTCTGTGACTCATTACCATAGAGATATGTATTTTATATCTTCTATTTTATTTTTTTATTAAAGTTGTTTTATCATTTAAAAACTAATATATTTGTCTATTTATTTTTACAGAAATACTTCAAAGGTAAAGAAATATTGTATAGACAACAACAAAGACAAATGGCTATGACATCAGATACATATTCTAGTAGTCTTGAAAGATTGTCAAGATATTCAAATTTTTTGGTGGATCCTTATGAGTTTCCAATGGAAGCTCATGTTTTTGTATGTGCAATAACTGTGGGGATTGTGAAAACTAATATCATAGAGCTTATTACAGAAGATAAGTTGGGCATCAACGTGGTGAAATTTTTTTCCATGTAAGTCTTAACACCTTTTCCCTGTGTTATATTTATTAAAAATGTATACTTATGTCTGTTTTGTATTAGGTATATTTATAACATTTGTGAGAAGAATGAGCGGAAAAATGTATATGGATTCATGGACTTGCATTTTATTTCCCCTGAAGCACGTTCATTTGATGAGGAACAAATAATGCTTTATATTGCTGAAAGATTTGAATAGAATATAGTCACACAATGTTGGATGATGCCTTTTTGTGAGAGGTATGAAACACATCTCTCTCAAAGAGTTCATTATATTTTAACATAAAAACCACTCACCTTAAATTTTCTTTTATCAATGATCATTGGATGTTAGGTGTTTTTTTCCCAAGGGAGAAAACACTTTATTGAATATGCTCTGTCCATGGCGATGTGTGGGAAATTTTTAAGAAAATGTTGGAAAAGTAAGTTTCAATTTCTCAATAGTTTTATATATTATAATGAATTTTAAATTTATCACATTCGTATTATTTTCTAATAGGGGATGGGTCTACTTTGAAAAAACACAAAGAAAAGGAGTGCAAAGATCAAATATGTAAATGTAAAGGTAAATATCCATTTATAATTTGTACTTGTTGATTTATTACATAAAAATTGTATATTGAATTTACACTCATTCAAACAGAATTTTCATGAACAACAAGGCATCATCGAATGTGGATATTATATGTTAAGATTTATGTATGAAATAATAACAACTGGAATAGTTGTGAACTTTGACCTGGTAAGATTTCCTTTTAAACTTTGACATAATATTTCATTTGATTTATTCATTATACATGTTAAATAATATCCTATTAATTTTTATCTATTTGATGACCCTCAACCCTATAGTGCTCAAGAAGTCAAACACTTACAAGTGGAATGGTCAAATTATTTTACAGGTTTGATTGAATTTTAGTTGTTTGTAGTGTAAAATGTAATTTTGAATATTGTCATTGTAATTGTGTATTTGGTATTCATTTAGGTTGTATTTAGTTTTTTTTAAGTTGAAATTGTAAGTTTTGAATGTTATATATGTGAATGTTTAATTTTTCTCTACTTCTTGTTTTGGTCGACTTATGATGGTTTTTCTGGTATGGATTCTGGTCTAGGGGGAGGGGTTCCAAGGGTATGGGGGTGTCCAGTGGGGTGGGGGGGTATCCAGGGGTGCGGGAGGGTTTTCCGGTGGGGTGGGGGTGTCTTGGGTATCCATGAGAGTGGGGGGGCAGTCCAGGGGGGTGGGAGCATTTCCAAGAGGGTGGGAGGGTTGTCCAGGGGAGTAGGGGGCTATCCAGGGGGTGTCCAGGGGTGTGGGGGTGTCCTGTGGGGTAAGGGGGTTTCCAGGGGTGTGGGAGGGTTGTCTAGTGGGGTGGGGGTGTCCAGGGTGTCCATGGGGATGGGGGCATTCCAGGGGGTGGGAGAGGAGGCGCTGCCATCCCTCGGGGGGCTGAACGCTGCTGGAAGGTACTCATCACTCTCACATGTGAATCTTGAGCTCTCAAAATGTTTCACCAATGCTTTCTTCCCTTTTAAAAATAATTCATTCAATCAATTTGATGCCAGTAGAACCAAGGGAAATGCCATCATGTGTGACTAAAATACCTGGATCTTGGCGGTGGCAATCTCCCAGATCTTGCGGGACTAGAAATGATGCTCCCAAGGCTTCCCATGAGATGCCTGAAACAGCCTCCACACAGCCTTGGAGCTTGTGAAGTTCACATAAGCATATCCCTTATTGTAACCCGTCCTCAAAAACAACATATACATCAACTCCATCAAACAAAAAACACTTTAAGAAGTAAAAAAAAATCAAGGAATATGTTGCTCACTTGAATTCAATGGGAAATTATACAAAATAAAATGATGACGGAACACCTTCACCACCACCTCGGATGTTCTCCTCCATGCAATGTTGGTCCAATAACATTACCAGCATATCCTGTTTGTCACTAAAAAACACAAAAACATCCCTATATTTGTTCAATCATCTAATTTGGGAAACTAAATAGTCACTTATGTGTACTTGTTGGGTATATTTTGGATCATCTCAATCATCTTCTCTGCATCCCTATCCACCAACTAAACAGGCTCTCTCTTTCCACCACTAGTTTTTTTGTTAACGTCATTTAAGGCATCTCATGGGAAACCTTGGGAGCATCATTTCTAGTCCCGCAAGATCTGGGAGATTTCCACCACAAAGATCCAGGTATTTTAGTCACACATGACATCATTTCCCCTGGTTATACTGGAATCAAAGTGATATAATAAATGATGTTTATAGGGGAATAAAACATTGGTGAAACATTTTGAGAGCTCAAGATTCGCATGTGAGAGTGAAGAGTACCTTCCAGTGGCGTTCAACCCCCTAAGGGATGGTGACACCTCCTCTCCCAACACCAGTTGTCCAGGGGGTGGGGGCAGTCCAAGGGTGTGGGGGTGTCCAGGGGTGTGATGGGGGCTGTCTAGTGGGGTGGGGGGTTCTTGTCTAGTTTTGGTCGGGTTTTGGTCTGTTTTTGTCCTGGGGGTGTCTAGTGATGTGGGGGTGTGGTGGGGGTTGTCCAGTGGGGTGGGAGGGTGGGAGGGTGTCCATGAGGGTGGGAGGGATGTCCAGGTGAGTGGGGGGATGTCCAGGGGTGGGGTGGGGGAATTCCAGTGGGGTGGGGGGTTTCTAGGGTTGTGGGAGGGTTGTCCAGGGGAGTGTTGTCCAATGGGGTGGGGATATAGGAGGGTGGCGGGTTTCTAGGGGTGTGGGAGGGTTGTCTAGGGGTGTGGGAGTGTTTTCTAGGGGGTGGGGGTGTCCAGGAGGGTGGGGGTTGTCTATGGGTGTGGGGGGCTTTCCAGGGGGTGGGGGTAGTCCAGGGCTGTGGGGGGTGTCCAGGGGTGTGGTGGGGGCTGTCCAGTGGGGTGGGGGGGTTATGGTCTGGTTTCGGTCGGGTTTTGGTCCGTTTTTTGGTCTGGGTGTCCAGTGAGGTGGGGGTGTCCAGGGGTGTGGTGGGGCTGTCCAGTGGGGTGGGAGGGTGGGAGGGTGGGAGGGTGTCTAGGAGGGTGGGAGGGATGTCCAGGTGAGTGGGGGGGTGTCCAGGGGGTGTCCAGGGGTGTGGGGGGCAGTTTATTGGGGTGGGGTTTCTAGGGGTGTGGGAGGGCTGTCGAGGGGTTTGGGAGTGTTTTCCAGGGGGTGGGGGTGTCTAGGAGGGTGGGGGGTTGTCCAGGGGTGTGGGGGTTGTCCGTGGGTTGGGGGGCAGTCCAGGGGTGTGGGGGTGTTCAGGGGTGTGGTGGGGTTGTCCAGTGGGTTGGGGGGGTTTTGGTCTAGTTTCGGTCGGGTTTTGGTCTGTTTTTGGTCTGGGGGTGTCCAGTGAGGTGGGGGTGTCTAGGGGTGTGGTGGGGCCTATCCAGTGGGGTGGGAGGGTGGGAGGGTGTCCAGGAGGGTGGGAAAGATGTACAGGCAAGTGGGGGGATGTCCAGGGGTGTCTAAGGGTGTGGGGGCAGTCCAGTGGGGTCGGGGGTTTCTAGGGGTGTGGGAGGGATGTCTAGGGGCGTGGGAGTGTTGTCCAGTGGGGTGGGGGTGTCCAAGGGTGTGGGGGCTATCTAGGGGTGTGGGGGTTGTCCAGGGGGTGGGGAAGTCCAAGGGTGTGGGGTGTCTAGGGGTGTGGTGGGGGTTTTCTAGTGGGGTGGGGGTTTCAAGGGGTGTGGGAGGGATGTCTAGGGGTGTGGGAGTGCTTTCCAGGGGGTGGGGGTGTCCAGGAGGGTGGGGGTTGTCCAGGGGTGTGGGGGGATGTCCAGGGGTGGGGGCAGTCCAGGGGTGTGGGGGTGTCCAGGGGTGTGGCGGGGTCTGTCCAGTGGGGTGGGGGTTTCTAGGGGTGTGGGAGGGTTGTCCAGGGGTGTGGGAGGGCTGTCCAGGGGGTGGGGGTGTCCAGGAGAGTGGGGGTTGTCCAGGGGTGTGGGGGGCTGTCTAGGGGGTGGGGCAGTCCAGGGGTGTGGGGGTGTCCAGGGGTGTGGTGGGGGCTGTCCAGTGGGGTGGGGGGGTTCTGGTCAGGTTTTGGTCGGGTTTTGGTCTGTTTTTGGTCTGGGGGTGTCCAGGGGGGTGGGGGTGTCCAAGGGTGTGGTGGGGGTTGTACAGTGGGGTGGGGGGTCTGGTCTGTTTTTGGTCGGGTTTTGGTCTATTTTTTGTATGTTTTTGGTATGTTTTTTGTCTATTTCAGGTCTTTTGGCAGGGCATAGTAGTGGTTGATCGGTGGTGGGGCCTGTCCAATGGGGTGGGGGGTTCTGGTCGATTTTCGGTCTTTTTTTGGTAAGTTTTTGGTCTATTTCGGGTCTTTTGGCAGGGCATAGTAGTGGTTGATCGGTTTTATTTTAAAAAAAAATTGTTTTTACGTCGTCTATTTTATAACCGACATAAAAAATGCATTGGGATTAGTTTTAATGTCGGTTATTTGGAAACTGACGTAATAAATTCATGGGAAATGGTTTTTACATTGGTTATTTCATAACTGACATAATAAATGGAAATGAATAGTTTTTTACGTCAGTTATAAAATAAGCTACATAGTAGATATGTTTTCACGTCGGTTATTATTTAACCGACATTGGAAACCACTTGGAATACATGTTTATCACATCGGTTATGAAAATAACCGATGTGATAAACACTTCAGAGGAGTGATTTATGATGTCGGTTATATAATAACCAACGTGAAATAATATATACCACATCGGTTATTAAACAACCTACGTAATAAACCACGACTCCGAAGCATTTTCCACGTCAGGTTTTTATCAACCGACGTGAAAAATTCTTCGGATTTGTGTTTTTTACATCGGTTGTAAAATAACCGACATAAAAAACAATGTTTATAACGTCTCCTGTGATAACATCGGCCAAAAGCTAACGTAAAAAATAAAAAATATCCGCTGTAAAAAACTTTTTCTGCACTAGTGTCCCCAGTAAATCATGCAATCATTAGGGCATGCATGTATCGTTTTATAGTCAATTCCAAGTTTGTTAAGGATTTTTTTTCATCTCATAGAATGATGTGGGGAACTTAGCTTCAATAAATAAATCATGAAGAAACTCTAAAATCATATACATTACTTTATTAGTAATTCCATAGAGACATGTGATATGATATGACTTAAGTAGAAAAGATAACTTTGAATACTTGTCACACCCTTCATACAGTTCTTGTTTTCTATCTCCAACTAATTAATAAAACTCATTTTTTTGGTCACTGAAGTTCTGAGCAAGATTAACCTTCTCATGATCAACTAAAGGTTCTATTTATCTATTAAAATCTTGGAAATTGTATCCTAAAAATCCAAATGCACCATTTATCAAATTTCGAACTGAATTTTCCATTGATAGGATTGTCATTATTTTGACTTTCCATAACATTCAATTCTCCATGACAAATCCAACATACATATTCATAAGGAAACTATTTCAGTATCAAATGTTCATATAATTCATTTGTATGCAACCATCACTTGAATTTACAATCAGGACATAGAAATTTTATTCTACCATCCATTAATCAGTTTGAAATTTCATAATCAAAAAATTATTCCAAACCCTTGGCATACTGAGGTGTATTTTGAGGTAAGTTAATCTAACTTTTATCCATAGGTATTAAATTATCACTCTTCTACCTATACATTTAGATATAAAGATATAAATTTTTAATAAAATAAGTATAATCAGAATTAAAAAATTCTTAACTTCATCATTGACCAGGGTAAGGTATTGATTCAACATAACACAAATTCAATATAAAAATGATTCAATCCAACATTAAAAACATAAACAATATAAATTAATAAATATTAATCCTCACAATAATAAAGTCAAATGCCTTGGAATAAGTTCATTGATTCGAAGAGAGATGTTACTGTGATATTGAACGTACTTTCACCAGTCCACAATAATACATGAACATAATTCATCTATTAAAAGATATCTAAATTTTTTTCTTTTCATATTATCAATTTTCATTTTATATTTTAGAAAACATGATTGTCTCTATATCTAGATATTATTTTGATAATTATGAAAATCAAGATTTTTTGTATCCCAAAACAAGAACTTGGAACTGTGATATCTGGTGTATATGTTTCCATATGAATCATATCATTAAAAATGATTATGGTTTTACAAAATTTTCATAATCAATTTGAGAAATGGAGCACAACTTTAATAAAGTGTCATATATAGAAAGCTTCATGTAATATGAAGCTATGTAGCTTGTATTAATCGGTATTCATTATACTCATGATTAAGACTATTTTTTATTTAGTATATTAACTCCATGATATCATTTTAAAAATATATATATAAGAGAGTAGTAAATTACATGTGGCTTGTTTTCTTAAGCATCAGGCTAAATGATCAGGTTTTTCAAATGAAAACCCCTCTACCAAATATCTAAAACCACTATTCTCCCCAATTCATCCCACAATGGCCCTTAAGGTGGAAATAAATATGAAAATTATCATTTTAAAAACATTTAAATGATTATAAAATGGGGAAGTGACACAAAACCGAAATATTATCCTACCTCTTGATGAAAATGTAAAATATTCAAGTCTTACACCACACACCAAAAACACCATGGGAACTTGTATCATTCCAAATGAAAAAATAATTAATTATAAAAATTTATAATTAATTATTCAAAATTTAAAAACCAAATAGAAATAATTTTCTAAAAGAACATTGAGGTGTATCCACTCTCCAAAATGGTGACCAACTACCAATGGAAGGTCTGCAACATAACCCTAGAATTATCCTAGGAAAAATATCTTAAAAATAACACTCTATTACATAGATATTTATATAATTTAATTAAAATCCTTAAAAAATCAACATTCAATCTCACCTTCAACAATTTAGAGGGTTTCAGTTATCGGGAAAAGGGTAAGGGAGTCCTCTTTTGGGGGTCATCATTGAGGATAAGGGGGTCACTATGAGGTCCTCATTAGGGAGAAGGGGGGTCAAGGTCATGGGGATCAGAGGGGGGAGGTTATCATCAGGATAAGGGGGTCGAGGTCATGGGTATGGTTAAGGAGGAGGTACAGTCTATGTTGGGAGTAGGGGGTTGAGGTCATCATCAAGAGTAGGGGGTGGATCGGGTATAAGGGTATTCAGGGGAGGGGTTCAAATTGGGTTTTTTTAAAAGATATATCAGTGGTTTAAATAAAACCACCACTAAATTAAAAATTAAAAAATATATAGAAGTGGTTATATTAAACCACCACTATATTATAAATTATATTTAATATGATTTATTTAGAGGTGGTTATTATAATTTTCACTAATAAAACCCCTCTAAAACCTCATTTTTTTTAGTATTTATGTGGATGAAGACTCATTTGAAATATTTTTTAGTTGAAGTAAATTTATCTATACTCTTGGGTTTTGATAACAAAAGTGATATAAATGTCACTAAAAATATAGTGTAATGTTCTCATTTAAAGTATATTGATATCAAATATCACTTAATCAAAGAGAATGTGGTGAAGAATGAACTAAATCCAGAATATGTTCCTACAATGGAAAAAAGATGCTGATATATTCACTAAACCATTATTGATCGAAACATTTCATAAATTAAGGTTGAACATGGGTGTACATCCTCCCTCTATTCAAGGATAAAGTATGTTAATCTATCCCCTATCCAAATTTTCTTTAGATGGTGTTTTCAATGGGAATATAATTTATATAAATCTTTCCATTGGTATGTGTTTAACATTTTAAGTAATGCATGTATTTATGGGGAGTTATTAAAAGGGGTAAGTTGTGATTTCATCATATATGAACTATTTTAACAAGTTTATTAAATTTGATGCAAGAAACCTTTTTCTTATAGTAAAAAATTGAATAATTTGTGAAAATTTTAGGTTTAAGGAAGTATGTAAGAAGAAGTTTCTTAAGTCACTGCTTTTGGCTAGCATGGTTTTGTTGTTCAATGATTCCTATTTCCTACATCAATTTTTCTCATATAGGATTGGAATTTTTGGATAAGTAATTCATATATTTAGGTATAAAATTTCATTAATTTATGTTTCTTGGTTGATAAAAAATTCCAAAGGGATAGATTTTTGGGTTTGATTTGACTGAAGGAGTTTTTGAGGTTGGTGGAAGTTGTTATGAAGAAGTTTGGTTGGATTGTTTTTAAGAAAGAATGTTTTTTTGGAAATGGTTTTCTTTTGTTGTCTTAACAAAAATAACATCACCTTGGAAAGTTTTCTAAAAAAGGGAATCAAACAAAGTTTTCATCATATAAATAGGATTAGATTGAGTTTTTCTAACCTGAGACCATCATATTAACTTTTTGTAACTGATGATATCAGAAAAATGATTCATGTTGAATGTTTATTTTATAAATTTTCAAAATTTCTATTAAACAGAATGTCCAATAACAAAATATAATGATGCTTTTCTATTCTTAAAGTTTCCAATATCATGAGTTATGAAGATCTCATGATCCAAGAATTTTTTAGAAAGGGTGATAAACATGTTCAGGTGTACAAATTTACCATAATAAAGTTCTATAGGGTTCACCATACAGATCAAATTAGACATAGTTTTTAGATGAGGAAATATTCTGTTTTAATTTTGGGAAGTTTCTCAATAAAATAAATGTTAATGGGCTAATTTGTAAAGGGAAATATTATTTTTCCTTTCTATAAAGTTTTTGTTAAAAGTTTAAGAATTTTAAAATCTATATAAGTATGAAGTTTGGGATGGATATTTGTGAAGCCTAGCAAACATAAGAAAAATTGTTGAAGTACAAAAAAAGATATTGAAGAATGGGATAAAAAAATTCCAAATTTGATGAATTCTAAATTTGATAAATTCCAATTAGAAAAAGTCTTCAAACAAAGTCCATTGAATATACTTATTATACAATGTCCATATAAAAAACATGTACGAAGCTATGAAGTTAAATTTTCTAAAATACAATCATACAAACTTTTATATAATAATCATTGAATATAGGATGGTGTGCAAAGATAGCTAAAAGAAGTTTTTTATGTAAGGCATCAAAAAAAGAAAAATGATTTGAGGAATTTTTTTAGAAGTTCCTAAAATTTTTTCATATGAACAATCAAATAGATATTCTCACTAGATAGAAGTTTTTTTATAAAGTTTTCTTATCAAACAAAATTTTTAGTGGAATAATTTTCTTGTTGGTTCAAATTTATTTACAAATATTTCTTAAGGATATAAAAGTGATGATGCTGAGATGGTCTTTTAATGTTCCAAATATCATGGAGGAAAAATTGTGATACTAAGCAAATTTAAATAATGGTGAAGTCATTGAAGGTTCTTATATACATTCAAGAACATTCTAGAATTGTTAATAAGGCTTCAATTAATTGTTTGAAGTAGGAGTTTTTAATTTCGAGTTTTTATTAAGAAGGAAATTAAAATAGAATTCCCACCTTTACTCCCATAAATGTTTATATAAAAATTATGTAAGTATGAGAACGGCTTCTGATGTGAAAAAGTAAAAGTGTTAAAGAATTGATTTCGGACAAAGATATGAGATGAAATTATGAAATCCTATTTTGAGCAAGAAGTTTCCAACCAAAGAATCTATTGGTTAATATAGAAGAAGAAATTGATTTCAATTAGAGGTTTTTTTATCAGTGAATGGAAAGGGTTTTTAACTAATAGGAAACTTTTCTATCATGTAGAATTAGACATACAAAGTGATGTAAGAAAGTTGTTTAAATTATCATAAGTAAGCAAATATAATTTATATATATACTTTCTAGAAGTAAAAATCTAATAGATAAATCAGAAAAAGAAACCGTATGAACAATTATTGGATAGAGGAATTTCTTACCTATTGATGGGTAAAATAGTGAAGAATAAGTATTTTTCAAGAAGAAAAAAGTGAATAAGTACAAGAAACACTGTGAAAACTTTTCAAGCCTATTTGTGAAGGTTTTTTAAAAGTTTTTACAAAATCTTCACTACATATTATCTGTGCAAAAATCACATGCACTATAGTTTTGATAATAGTGCAAAGAAAATGTAAGGATATTCTCTTCTTGTTGTAACCACTCAAAAAGATTATTTTCTAGTGTATTGTATGGTATTGGATTATTTATAAACCATTCCAAGGATTATATACTCTTTTTGAGTAGTAAAACTTTTAAATTCCTGTATTCCATGTGGTTATGTTTAAATTATTGTTTTTAAAAAATTAATATATTAATAATAAGAGGTGAAGGTTGTTTAAAAACAAATCAAAACATTAGAAGAAAATATCACTGATTCATCCCATCCCCCTCTTAGTGATCATATTGTTCCTTTCACCCTTGAGTGATTCTATCCTAGTGATCATCTTTTTCTTGCTTGGATCTCGTACAGTGATTTGAAAACCCATGTTTGAGGTAGGGGATCCTTGTTCTCTCTTTATTTAGTGAAACTATGATATTCGCATGCTTTCTTTTCCCTTTGGGTGGATAGTAAGGACTAAATAAAGAATATAATAAATTATAACAAATTAAACTAAAGGGGAATGGTGTATTCACATGTCGTTTACTTGATTTTGTGATATTTCTTATGAGATTATTCCTATTTACTGCTACTTTTAAAAACTACTATTATTATTGATCCTTATGTTTGTTGTGGATACTATCAATTATAAACCTTGTTGTGATTGATTTTTTAAACTCACCTTTCATAAAAGGTTAAGAACCTATATATGTCTAATGAGCTGATGGTGTGTGAATATGAAGATTATGTGGAAGCACCCATGTAAGTGATGATGAAACAATTTGAAAACCCTATTTAAATAGAATTTGTGATAATTATAGGAGTTTAATTCTATTATTATGGGTATTGTTGTGCTTTTTGAAATTACCTTAATGTTTTGTGGATTTTTTGGGGTTTTTATGGTGATGGTGGTGATCGTTTTGAGGGTAGATTATGTTAAGGTAGCGAGGTTGTGGTTGTTTTGGCATAGGATATGTGAGGGTTGGTGTGTGGTGGTCAGTTTATGTTTGATAATATGTGATGGTTGATCTTTTTTTCTAATATTGGCATGAGATATAATGTTTTATGGTGTTATTTGGTCAGGTCATTATGTTTTTTCATATGTTGTAGTCACCTAATAGTTATGGGATGATGTTAGTAATGATGAGACCATAATGGCATGGGATGAAATTAAATAAGTGTGGGCTAAAATTCCTTGTGTGTCACTTGATTAATGGACTGAAAGATAATAAATGGGTTTTAATAAAATGTTAAATGGATGGATTAAACATGGGGTGAACTTTAGAGTGGTTTTTCATTAAATATGGAATAGATTAGTTAAATAAGTTGAGATTAGTTGATAACTAGTAAATATTGAATTGGTTGAATATATAAATAAATAAGAGAATTTTGGAATGTGCGTGGATTCTTTGTGTGATGAGTTTATTTTAGTAATAGCAGCAGTTGGTGGTGAATTTTGTGTAGTGATGTGGTAGTGGTGCAGGGTATGCTAGTTTTTTTATTGAGAACCCTTAGGTTGGGTATTGTGTGTGACTATTATACTTATATTTTCATGTTATTTCTATATTCACCCCACCTGATTCTATTATTTCATATTAATTCCCAATAGTGGTTTTGGGTTTTAGGTGTTTTCCCCGCTCTCTATATATTAGAACTGAGTTTGGATTAGTTTGTGGTCATTTTTAGAGATGATGTATTAGTTGGTGGTGATACCAAGAGGTGATGGATTAGTTGGTGGCAATTTTTAGTGATAATTTCTCAGTTGGTGGAGATGCCTAGGGATAATGGTTCAGTTGGTGTTAATTCCTAGAGATGATGGCTCAGTTGGTGACAATTCCTAGTGATGATAGTTTAGTTAGCGGTGATGCCTAGTGATGATGGATTGTGGGTTTCTGGAAGTACTTGATGAGAAGTGTGGTGGGGGTCATCCATGGTAAGAGGAGGGAACGGGGTTAATTTTCTTCATGTTCATGATACTCTATTACCTTGGATATGATATGCATGGATGATGGTGAGATTGTGAACTTATGATTAATAGTGAAGTGGTTGTGGGTGACTTGAATTATATTACCTTTTATATTATCTTACCACATTAGATGAATTATTTGGTGAGTAGACCTTGGTGAGAATGGTATTGGGTATTTGAACTATCTAGGTGCATGTTTGTTCTATTTTTTATTCACTGGTTCATTAGTATGATCTTCTCACATTTTCATGAGATACCTTGGGTATAATCCTACACAGTATAAATTTTATACTCACCCTATATATATAAACCATTTTTAAAGTTTCTAGGAGGGTTTCAAAGACTATGTTGGACAAAACTATCTTGGATATTAGGGTCACTATAAATTTTTTACCTTAGGATTTCCCTTAGTACTATTCTCATTTGGATCTTTAATTTTTATTATTTGACATAAATCATCATATGGTGGTTATTTTATATTTATTACATGGTATTAATCGATGGATTTCATCTTATATCCAGTCTTTGAATTCTTTTATAAGGGTAATTTCTCTCATTGTATGTTTTATACCCTTGGTCCTGGTAGCCAACCCGAGTCCTATTGGAGGTGGGCTTTAGGGTTCACTCCTTCTCTTCAATGTCAGACCAAGAGGGGTACTAATGGAGGCGGGGTCATGACAGAGTGGTATCAAAGCTTTTGGTTGAGAGATAGGACGAATATTGGGGTTAACCACTTGTGATTCTTGTATAGGTTAGTAGGTAAAAAAGTATTTATTGAGATTAGCTCATAATGTAAGTAAGAGAGACTGACTAAGACATAGGGTTTTAGGGCCCCCTGTGGTCCAACGTAGGGACCCTAAACTTTTTGAATGTGTTAAGTAAAGTGACGTTGCTTGCAGGGTAGAGACCTATGACAGGTACATCTCTTTTGGTTTAATGGGGTGATATTGGTAAATCAAAATGAACTCAAATAAATTAATATTAATAAATTCCATGATATCAATATTAGGGTTCATCTTGTATTTTCTCTTCAAAAATAGCTCCTGGTCATTGTTTGCATGCATTTTGAGGGAAGAGAGGTTCAGTAAGTTGATCTAGTGGATCATCAAAGGATTAATCTGAATAAAGAGGACGATTTTTAGAATAATACATTACATAATTTATAGTTTAAAAGTCTATAAAGTATGATAGGGTGATTTTAATCTAGAGATGGAGAATTGGATAAAGGATCTTGAGATCGCCTTTAGTTTAATCTAGGCTCGAGTTGAGTACTGGGTTCTATTAGTGATTAATTAGATACGAGGGGTGTAACATTAATAATGGATGTTGTATCTTAGAGAGAAGAAGGTGGAAGTTATTTCTTGGGTAGTTTTCCAAAGGGATATTTGTTTGGAGTTCTTGTTGAAGATGATGAAGGTGGAAAATATATAGGAGTTTTTCTCCCTTCAACAAGGGAGCCTAAACATATGGGAGATTGGGATCAGGTTCAATGACCTTCTTTATTTTTTTCTTATCCTTTTTCTAGATGATTAGTTTCGATCATGGGGTATCGAGGAGGTGTTATGCCTAGTGATCAGATATGCAGTCACCCCATTTATGCTTCCTATATACTTGGAGGTGTAGAAGAAGGAAAAAGTGATCGAGTAGATGCACTCATAGGGAGGAGTGTCTTGGGAATGAGGTCGAAAGAGCTTCTCAAGGTATAGAGATTCAGATGTGGGGTCATGAGTGTTGGGGTAGTTGAGGCTCCAATAAATAGGGATCCAACCTCAATAGTTTAATTCACACTATTATGGGGTTGAAAATTCCCAATCACCCACTTGGGGGGCTTGTTCTCGTGTTATATATGTGGGGGTTATGGTCACCATAAATTTCAATACTTGACTGATCAGGGACGTTTATATGGAATTTGTGATCAAATCCATTTATTTCCATAATAAAAGAAGTTTCCACTGATGTCATATCAGCAGCAGGGACCACCAACATTTGTTCAGTAACTAGGTAAATAGATTTATACTTAGTCGAGAAGAGATGTAGTTGGTATAGTTGGTATAGGTCAGCCCCATGATGGTCCTCATCCTTAGGTACCCAAACCAGAGTGTGGTCATGGAGGCCATCAGTAGTTAGTTTGAGGATGTGAGAATTGAAAAATTTATTCTTTGGAGGCACTAACACCAGAAGTTCTAGTGGTCATTCAAGTTACGATCAGTTTATCTTCTCCATCAGTTCCTATCTTGTTTGATTCTAGAGCTTCAAAATCCTTTATTGCGCCTGCTCTAGTCCTATTATTAGAACTAGTGGTGGAGATTCTTATAATCCCCTGGTGTTCCCCATATCAGTTGAAGGTTAGACGATATTATTTGACATGTGATGAGGGTTTAAACTGATGATGGGGTAGCATCATTCAATGGTGGATTTATTCATGTTGTAGATACATCCCTATAATTCCATCCTTGGCATATATTAGTAGTATTTTTTGAATGAAATTATTGATTACTTTTAGAGTAGAGTTTCATTATTTGATGTGGAGGGATGAATAGTGGTGTTCATTAGCGAGCGGATTTATTGGATGGGTTTTAGGCATGTGAAGCCTCTTTTATCTAAATTAGAATAGTTATGAATAGAACAACAAGTGATAGAGGCCCTCGGAGCTATTGAGAAGTTTTTTGATGTCTTCCTAGATGAGGTTGTAACACTACACCCTTGAGGTGATGTCGAGTTCAAGATAGATTTGGAAATGGGAATATCTTCGATTTTTTTTGGATACTTGTCATATGTCACCCACAAATCTATGGTATTTAAGAATAAAAATTAATAATATTTTACATAAGGGATTCATTCGGCCCAATGTATCTCCTTAGGGTGCTCTGATACAATTCTATAAGAATGTGGGCAATAGTCTAAGGTTGTGTATGGACTACTAAAGGTTGAACTAGGTGATGGTAAAGAACCATTATCCCCTTCCACAAATAGATGACCTTTCTAACCAACTAACACTACCACAAAACTATTTTTCCACAGCGCCACCCTTTAACAGCGCTAAAAAAAGAGATGATAAAGGGGGGACTTTATCAGTGCTAAAAAAGCGCTGATAAAGGGCACTTTTAACAGTGCTAAAAAATCACTATTAAAAGTCACCCTTTATCAACACTTTTTTTTAGTGGTGATAAATCCCCCCCCCCTATCAGTGCTTTTTTAGCACTGTTAAAGGGGACCCCTTTATCAGTGCTTTTTTTATTAGCGCTGATAAAGGAGGGCTTTATCAGTGATTTTTCCTAGTGTTGATAAAGTTTATATTTCAAAAAAAATCACAAAAAATAATATATTGTTATATAAGTATATTTATATTGATATAAATATAATATATATTTTTTAAATATGTTTTAGATAAGTATAAATAGACTATTACATTTAATATATAAGAAATTTAGTAAAAATGGCTTTAAAATATTTTAAAAAATATTATTAATTAATAATTTTCTAATTATAGATTAATAATCATTTAATAACAATTTAAAGATACAAAAAAATCAAAAAAAATTAATAAAAGATCTAAAATAAGTTGAAAATGTAACTCAAACTTCAAACAGCCATAACTTTTGATCCGGGTGTTCGTTTGAGCTCTACAACATATCAAATTGAAGCTTGCGACAAGATATACACACTAGTGACCTAAGGGAACCTTTTGTCACGTTTTTAAGGCTCAAAAAGTTCCATAAGACCTCTAAAATTGAGTTTTTAGTCGAGATACCCCGATTTGTTAACATTCAAACAGGTATAACTTCTGATTCGGATGTCCTCTAGGCCTATACCACATATCATATCGAATATTGTTTCATTTTCTTCAATTTTAATAGTTGTAGAGTTGAAATGGACTTCTTAATTAGAAGTTATGGTTGTTTTAACATTCTATGGATTTTCAAATACACACACACACACACACACATATATATATATGTATGTATTTATTCGTAAATGTGTGTGTGTGTGTGTGTCTATGTGTATGTGTGTGTTGTATATATGTATGTATGTATTTATTTATTTATTTATAAACACACATAAAAAACATATTTTATAAATGTATTTAAAACTAATATTATAAATATATATTAATATACAAATAAATATACAGATACAAAATTATAACTAAAAATATATATATAAATAAATAAACAAATATATATATATATATAATAATATATGAATAAATATGTATGTATTAATATAACTAAATATATTTATATTAATATGAATCTATATTAATATACGAATAAATATAACTATATATATAAATAAATATATATTAATATATATTAATATATGAATCAATATATATATATATATATATTAATATATGAATAAATATATATGTATTAATATAACTAAATATATTTATATTAATATGAATCTATATTAATATATGAATAAATATAACTATATATATATAAATAAATATAAATATATATTAATATACGAATTAATATATATATTAATATATGAATAAATTTATATGTATTAATATAACTAAATATATTTATATTAATATGAATCTATATTAATATATGGATAAATATAACTATATATATATAAATAGATATATCATTAAATAGAGAAAAAAACTAAATAGATTAGTGGTAAAGGTGCAGGCGCGCAAGGGGGAGGTCTCGAGTTCGAGTTTAGGTGGAAGCAGGGGGGAGCGCGGGCATGTGGGGGATGCACAGGAAAGTGCAACGCGTGGGGGAGTGGGAGGGGGTCTGTCTAGCGTTGATAAAAGGGGGGGTCAAGCGTTGTTAAAATCCCCCCCCCCCTGCATTATATATTCTTTTTATTTATTTTTTAATTTTTTTTTTTTGACTTTTATCAGCACTTAAAAAAAGACCTGATAAAATACCTTTTTATCAGTGATTTTTTTAGCACTGATAAAAGACCCCTTTTAGCAGCGCTTTTCTGAGCACTGATAAAAGGTAACCCTCTTTATCTTCACCTTGATTAACATCACTTTTTTTAGTGTTGTTAATGCACTTTTCTAGCACTGATAAAGGCCATGTTTGTAGTAGTGTAAAGGGAGGAAATTGGTTTTCAAATATTTTTTTTGTTGTAAGTATATCATCATATGAGGGGAAAATAGAAAGATATCTCTAATACAACCAATTGGACTAATGGCCTAATATCCTAATGGTAAAGGGAGGAAAGTATTACATGTTAGAATTTCAATGGGACATAAAAGGGGTGAGAATCATAAACATAAACAATGAGGCATGATGTAGCATGATAACATAAAGCCAACATGGGAATATGGAAACAACTTTAAACAAGACAACAGAAGCATAAGTCAAGGTTAAGCACCAAGTTATAATATAATAATGTGCTTAATATAACCTATCGTTCACCATATATGGATTCTCATGAGACTAAAACATTACCCAATTCATTGTAGTGTTATCTAGGCGCACCCATCATAATCATGTCATGTATATTCATTGTAGTGTTATCTAGGTGCACCCATCATAATCATGATATGATTTATTTATTCCCTTAATGGGATTTATATATCACACATTTCTTATGTATGTCCCGAAGATACCCCATGTATTTTTATAATCTATGAAATTTTAGAAGAATTTTAATGTTGTTTTCAATAATGGTTTAATGTATCTTCTTGTTTTATTTTATTTTTAGGTATATCTAAGATGTCATTCATTGAGTTAATATAGGGATACATTCCTGCATGGATACTAAAGGGGGTATCTTTGATAGTTCATGGAGGACACTAAAAATATAGACCTTGTGTATCATTTTGTTTCATTTTTATTCTTGAATTGGATTGTATGGTTTATATATTGGATGGATTAACTCATGTATACATTTGTTCACTCATTTAACTATATTTTCTGTTACTTACTTAAGTGTAATCGAGTTTTGTTTTATTTTATATATGTATAAAGAAATCAAAATTATGTATAATGGTGTTAAAATATAAAATATTTCCCCATGATATATGTTTATACATCATAACTTTTTGACAACCTATGGAGATTAGGACGAATGTACCTAAGGTCAATAGTGAGTAGGCTTTGGTTTAGGGTAATTCTTGATTACTTTGTTAAAATGGGAACCAAAGTAAATTTAGTATAGTAATAAATATTTAAAAATGTATAAGATAGTGGGGAGGGGGATTTTAATTGTACTATACTTAAAAATTAAATATAATTAATTTTTTTTGACAAAAATAATTATATAATATTAAAAATTAAAGATCAAACTTGAATTTTATAAAGGTTTTTACAAAACTATTTCATTTGTGTATATATTCTCACTCCTTAATAATTTTAGAGTTTCCTTAATCTCTTATTTATATTATTTTCAAAGAACCTAACTTAAAATTAGTATATATTTATATTTTATTTGTATAATTAATAAACCTAATCTCCATCATTTTAACAGTAGTGAGTACACACTAATTTTTTTTTGTTTTTTATAAGAAAAAAAATACAATTTATCTCACCCTCAATCATCACAATAGTAATATGAATGTTTTTACTAGAGAAATCAAGATAATAATAAGAATATGTAAACAAATGAAAAAATATACATTAAGATCCTAGCACACTTATATTCACAATATTTGGTTCTTTTATTATTCTAAAAGGCTTATTTATAGTATCTCATGCATCCTTTGGAATTTCATAGATGATAGAGGTCAAATATATTCATTATAGTGTATATATATATATATATATATTGAAAACATCTAACATTGGAATTTTGACTTTATGTCCAACTATTGGATACCTAGTAGGCTATCGATGGGTACACATTCATGCCTGAAGAACTTTGCAGGAAATTTGTTGCAAGACACAAAGTACATGTTCATTTACCACTATATATCTGTTAAAATGAAAAAATGTAAAATTTTTGGCAGATGAAAAATGAGCACTCAACCAATGTATATTGAGTGCCCACTAACAACAATCAGTACTCATTAACCCATTATTGGGTACCCATTGATCTTCACTAAAAATTAATGCTCCCAATGATGTTTTGTTGCTTCCAATGGGTATAATGTTGTTTCCTACAAGGTACCTAATGGACTTAAAAATCTATTAATTATCAAGTTTAAAACTTTTTTTGATCCATATTTAAGGAAATTTTATTACACATAAATAAAAGGGTTTGTGATCATTAAAAAATTTCAATTAGGTGGGAGAAACACTCAAAATAAACCATTCCACACATGTTATGATACATGAAACTATTGTGATATGAAAAATTACATATCCTATAAAATAGGGTTATAAAATCTTATGGTTGACATATTTTTCATTTTTTAAATAAATTTATGAAAGGAAAATACATTAAACATTTTCCAAACCATTAGGTTGTATCAAAAAAACTCAAAAAAAATCTACCATATATATAATTCTAGGTCATCATATTCATTGGAAATAAATATTTCATGGGTGTAATTACAAAAACATAATTCTATGTTACATAAAAATATCATAATAAATAAAAATTTTGATACTTAAGTACAATAATAATAGATGAACGTGAAATTATTTATTTCAAAGTGTTCTAATAATGGTGTTTTAATTTTAGTTAAATTAGGAAAACCTTTAATTTGTAATTCATATCTCTATAATTACTATTTCAAAATTTAGTTTTTTTAATCTCAGAGCTAATCCATTTCTTTTATAATATTATTAAAATTTGTTATACTTTTTTACACACAACCATATTGAATCCAAATCAAAAATAGGGAAATGGTTATGAAATTTTCGAACTATTTCATTTATAATCAATCATCATTATAAATTATAATAATAACTATTACTACTCTATAAACAAGATCTATATATGGTTATATAGATGAATATATGCTTGTAACACCCAAATCTAGAGAAACCCAAATACCTAGGTCAAGGATTACCAATCTCAATGTCATTACCCTAAACATTAGAGGATGGAAAATAGTGTTAAGAATTAATCAAGATGGATAATAATATTTCCTTGAAATCTAAAACATGTCACATGCCTCTATAAAAAAAACCCAGTATCTTTTATATGTAGATATAAAATAAAATACATGTGAAAAAATCATTTGCACACGTGTGGACACAAAAAAAAACTCACACATTTTATAATAGTTGAATATAAATATGACCCAAAATAATTTCATAAAAAGGTAAATATAACATGAAAGAATTATTTCCTAAATCATAAACTGTGATGTAGTTAACGTCACCATGACATGGTTAACATTATGTTGTGTATTTTATTTCTATGTCTTGGATTAATTCATGATGTATAATACATGAATGATATATTAATCTCTTTATATTTTATTATTATATAAACACATCAATAATGACATGACATGAGATTAAATGATATTTTGAGAGTTTTAATAAAAATTTAGAGTTTTTTCATGAACAGACTCCACTAAAAACCCGTTAGGGTCAATAGTAAATCTAAGTGTGTCCCTAAAAATCCATCTCCAGCAATTCAGGGTTTGGTGACTATAAATGAGGGTATATAAAATAAAATATGGTAGGAATTACACTCTTTAATCTTAGGAAATAAAATAAATTCCCTAATCAACATCCAATACTATAAATGAAATAAAACCAATATAACAATAATAATATTAAATTTCAAATAATTTTATAAAAAAATAAATTTATAAGACATATCCAATAGTCAATACTAATGAATCAAACTATTAATAAGGAATATATACCCATCTAATGCCAGTTAATCACCATCCCATGAGATATTAATGTTTATCCCACTCACTAACACTATCTTGTGAATCAATATAAACAATATATAGAAGCATGAGTAAGTATACAAGTATAATCAATAGGTTCCTCCCTAGAAACTATCATTCCAATATGGAAGAATCATACTAAATCATTATTGAATAAAAAAACTGAACCATGTACCTATCCCCGATCAATCTAATAACCAATATTACTAAAAATAAACTCTCCAAATATTAATACAATATAAGTATTGTAAATTAGAAAAATATAGCAACAAAGGTACCCCATACATGCTTCCTCAATGATCCATCCACCCTCACCCAATGACATATGTTCTATAAATCCCATCCCTTCCCTTTTCTATATATCACAACATACCACAACCATAACTACATATCATAACCTTATACCATATTCAAATACTACAACCTCATACTACAACCAAGTCTGCTACATACTACAACTACTATGACAAACAATACCAAAATGAAGAGTAAAATATGGGTAGTAGTCAACCATTTATTTCTATTACATCTTAGATATTGGGTGTTCAACCTATATCCAAAAACTCATAAAGGAATAAATTAGGTTATTCAATTTAGGTGGAGATTTGTAGAAATAAAAAAATTACAATGATATATAATAACACATATATCCAATCCTAGGTTCATAGACTTTAAGTTCATCTATATCCATCCCATCATACAAATAATCACCATTTTACGTGTTTTTCCCTTGTATGATGGTGTCATATTTAATATAAAGAAGAAATGATGTTAATATATGTTGGATGAAGATGAAGAAACCACTATTTTGAGAAAAAATATGATTTTTTTCTATCTATATATATTATCTTGAGGTTAAATCTCCAATAAGGGGAATACGTTGAGTTCATCATGAAATATCATGGAATATGAGGTTACTATTGCTTAAAATGTTAATATGCCAAATCAAAATTGAATCTTAGGATGATTAATGGGTTTATATGGATTAGATTCCATGTGGTACATTTCAAGGAGGTTAAATATATTATCATACATAATAACACTTGAAAATTGATAATATTAATGAGTTGAGTAATATGAGGAGCTATGGTGTGAATATAAAGGAGGATAACCATATTACATGAGGTGATTATATGATGACATTGATAATAAGATGATAAGTTTTATAGAGTATGGATCTTGATAAAAATTATTTCTCAATGAAAAATCTAAGGATATGGTTCTACATGAATAAAAATAAAAGAATTTGATGAGAGACTGTGTTGTTGAGAAATATTAGTGCTCATTGTGATTTATAATGAAAATGTATCCTTATATTACTGACATGAATAAATATTAATTGTGTGTTTGAGTTTATTGAATGATTATTGAAGGGATGAGATCATTTTCATATTAGAAATGCCTTTTGTTAATTGTTAAATAATTAAATCACTATAAACTTAAATTATTAGCTAATTTTAAATAAGTGTTGATGTAATTGAGGTAGTATAAGACCATTAAAGTACTTTAAAAAGTTTATATGTACTAGAAGGTCTTTGGGAATCATTCTTATGGAGATTATTTAAATATATACTAAAGGGATGTGAGTTTCTTTGAGAAGTTTTGAGTTGATTTAAAGAAGTTTAGAATTGGATGGATTTCATACGTAATATCTTTAAGAAAGTAGAAAAATGGAAAAGGTATGCATAAGATCTCATAAAGGAAGAAATCAATAAAGTACTGGGATATATAAGAGTAAACATAAGTTCATACATAGGTATGTAAGATTAAATTAGAGAATAAAAAATAATAATATGGATATACATAATAATAACTTTAAATATTCATAACTTACATAAGAGTAATTTGGAGATATGTAAGAGTAACCAGAGTTTTTCAAAGGATACCCAAGAAAAGTCAAGTGGTCAAGTAAGATTAAAATATTTGTACCAAAGTGATAATAAATAATAAAAATGAAAATTATATTTTGTTTTGTATGATTAAAATGTTAGTATTCTTGGTGATTATGATGTGATTCGAGCCATTGTTAATTGTTTTGATATTAGAAGGTGAATATTTATCTATGTGTCAGATCTTTTAAGTACAATTGTTGTTTCATGTGAGAATATAGAAATGAAAAATAATATGCAAATATTATGGAATTTTGGATGAAGAAGATTCTAGGAAGAAATTTATATTCATGGAGAGTTAATGATAATATCTTGATAGATCTTAAATGAATATATATTTAATGAGTTTGAATGAAAATTAAAGATTGAAGTTGGAAGAATTCTTGGGGTAATATTTTACCAGTTTCAAATATGAAGATCACATTTCATATTTGAGTTATGGAAACATTATACACATGATTAATGATGATTTTATAAAATAAAAAGATTAGTTGATGATTTTTTTTTTATATAATATTGATATAATTATGGTATTACCCTTGAATATCTTGATCCTTGAGGAATCTAAATAATAGAAGAGTGAAATAGGAGAGACCAATGTGTATACTATCTATTTATGAATATTTTGGTCATCAAATTTATTGAAGAAGAAGATAGGTAGAATAATCCATGAGGATATTTCTATAATAAATTAAGATGATCAGATCTATATAGTCTTGTGTGGACTTGTATTGTCTATTATTGATTGATCTTGAATAATATATCTACTATTCATTTCATTGTTACAAGTTTTTTCTTATAAAATTTCAAGCTGATGCTTGTATAGTTGGTTAGTGTTGGAATTGGGCTCAAGGCTATTTCCTTACTATTGTTTGATTATTTATAACAAAAGACCAGCCATGTATGTGTGGGATAAAAACCATCATACATAGAGGACTATCCCATACAATCAGAGTAAACCATGTAAATATATGTCTTATATGAATTTTGACATTTCTATTTATCCTTTATGCAAACTGATCAATTTGGAGTTGAGTGATTGAGGTCCAATCACCATAAAAGGTGTAGTGTTAAATGGAAAATATTTAAATTGGTAATTTTTTTACATATTTATTCATCCCACTCCCTCTTGGTGTGGTTTACTTAATCTCATAGAGTGTAATAATTGGAATTAGATATTCAGGTTCCTATTATGATTTGATTCTCTTTCATTAAAAGATCAAAGTTTTGAATTTTACTTTTAGAAATAATTATAAAGTGCATATTTTAAGAAGTTTTTGAGTTTCCAGTCAAATAAAATATGGAGGTTATATCTACCAAGACTTTAAAAAATGGGAAGAGGAGAGAAAAAAATAAGTTTTGGAAGATATAAACTAAGAGAAAAGTTAGAGGAAAAAATTTAAAATTCCATATATTGTAATCATCATGAAATCATATCTATCATAAATGGTGAAGTTCTGGTCAGAAATCCACTAGTAAGAATATAAAAAACACTTTAACCTCATGATTTTTGAAGTTTTTACATGACAATGTGGTGACTAAAATTTTATTCTAAAATTTTCTTATAGATAAACTAAGTACAAGTGATGAAAATGATATTTCCAAGAAATCACAAGTTGATTCAGATAATATTTTGAAAAGAAACTTATATATTTTTTCTAGAAGTTTTAACTTTTATATATAGATACATTAGATACTTTTAGAAGGATATTACCCTATTTTAAGGTGATTATGAAAGTATATAGAACATGTTGGATGGAAAGGTATTGACATGTACAAATGTCACTAAACAAATTGAGTCCAAAAGGGAATTGAATATAGAACTTAAAGAATGTTGTTCCAAAGTTTAAAAGGAAATTCTAAATGCAGTTCAAGAGAAATATAAATACAATAAGGGACCTTAAGTGAATATATATGCATTGTAAGAAAAAAATATCTACCATTGATGTCAAGAATACTCAGTTGATGATCAAAGATGAAAAGATTAATGAACATAGAAATTCTTTGAAATAGAATAATAAGATGCATGAAGAGTATGAAAACCATGTTGATAAGATTAAAAAAATAATTTATAGATAAAATTAAGTTATTTTAATATGAGAAAGATATCATCCATACAAAGTATCTTGATATAGAAGTAAAATTATAAAATTTGGAATTTTTTCAAGCCAAATATTCAAAAAAACTAGTAAAATTTGTTCTTTGATGTATATTTATGATGAGGATATTAGTTCTTAAATACCACTATCAATTGGAAAGAATATCTAGGTATTATTAGGAGATATATTTTCTATAGGATCAATGAAAAGTGAGGTAACACATGTGCTAAAAAAATATTGCTTTTACTAATACTATTTCAATGTATAGTTCTAGTTACAAATTAAATTCTAGAAAAATATGGGTTTAGAAAAATGGTAAGAAGCTCACCACTACATTAAAGGTGTATGTGAGAAATTTTAGGAGAGTTATTTTTATAAATAATGCTCAAAGGGGTGGTGTTTTTCCAAAAAAAATAACTATATGTTAAAGCTTTATAGAATGTGATTTAAAGAATAAAATCAAGGTTCATTGGATATTTTTGGTTCTATGAGAAGTTTGGATAAAAATACATTGAATGTTTTCAAAATATGTCAGTAATCAGAAGGGAAATAGTTTCCACATAAATGGATATCAGTACTAAGTTAGATAAAAGTACCTATAAGGAAGTTAATTTGTTTTATCAATAAAAAATTTTGTATGTTGGAAAATCTAAATGAAAATTATAATAAAGTTGTAAATTATAATAAAGAATTATGTTTCAAATCAACCCAACATATTCTGAATTTATTTGAATAAAAATGACCATAAAAGCTGAGAAGAAATCATAGGGATAAAAAAATGAGAGTTTACCTTAGGGTATGTGAAAAAGAAGTTTAATGAACAAAATACACCCAAGAAGGATGAGTATGATACTACACAAAAGTCACCAAGAAGATAATTCTACTTTATAAGAAAAGGAAACATTATAGACTATTTCAAACAATCAATGAGTATTAGTATTGGTGGATTCAAGATGAAACTAAAAAAAATAGAATCAATCCAAAAAATAAAAAAGAGAACTATTTTAGTGGAAGACACATGTGAGAATAAGGAAGATTTTGAATTTTATGAGATGTTACTAGAAGAAGGCAAATCAAATATTTTTGAGAATTTATGTGGAACATGAAATAAAGATAGAAACATTTAAAAGATTTTATGATCATGCTTCCATACGAGTTGGAAATTCTCAAATAAATGAAAAAAGAAGCAGGGAATACATGTGTATTGATGGATATGGAAAATAAGAATATTTCAATAAAGATAATACTTAAGTAATAAAGTATACCATGATTCCAAAGTATATTAGAGTTTAGAAAATAAAGGGGAAAATCATTAAGATTTATCTTGAATTTGGAGATGAAATTAAAGGAGTTATTGGGTTTAGAAACAAGCCTTTAACTTGTTTCCCTTAATAAGGATAAAAGATCACCTTATTCCCATATTCGATATGTTTTTTTATTGGGAATTTAATGTGATGAATTCAAGGGGATAACTTGTTTGATGGTCTTGTTGTGGAAGTGTTACATATAGAAAATGTATATATCTTAGAGGGGATATATCTTAGTAGAATCATTTCATGAAGACTAATTTTAAAAATTTTACATAGAGTTTATTTAAAGAAGATATCATCCTGAATGAATTTAAGATAGTGTTTACCCATTGATAGGAATAAAAATTGAGTAAGTTTCCAAAAATTATTATTTTATATGAATCTAAAAATATATAAAGTTATTTATAATTTAATTGTTGAGTTATTTTAGTCATATTTTCCAACCATTTTTATGAAATAATAAATTATAAAGTTAAGGGGAGAGAAATTGGATTTTTTAATGACAAGTAAAGTGAGAATAATTTAAGTAATACATGCATATTGAAGAGATTGTTGAGAAATTAATTGATCACTATTGTTTTCTAAACTGAGAATTATACAAATTGAATTATATTTGATTAATTGATAACTCACATATGATATAAAGCTTTATATTTATTACCAATAAGGGGGAGATAAAATAAATTTAGAATATATTTACATATATTTCTTTGTGATTATTAATAAAAAATTGAAAGGATATATTTTTGGTCCCTTGGATGTTGGTGTTTTATTTTTTGTCAATAAGAAATGATATCAATATATATTGGATTAAGATAAAGTTAGCATTGATCTGAGACATAACTTGAAGCTCTTGGTTGGAACAAGTATCTTCTAGTAATCTTCAAGGTTTTTGAAAAGTGTATAACTTACTTTCCATGTAGTTTCTAGGTGTTGTTCCATGACCCTAATAGGTCATTTCTAAATGTTGAGTCCTGACTCCCACATGGGGTGAGGGGAAGGTTTATGTACTGATATCACTATGCACCCTAAGAGGAAGAGGGTGAATAAGGGTGAATTGATATTTATTATAATCTTAAGTTTAACGGGATGTTATCCTCATATTTTTGAAGTCACTTTGAGTTTTTCATGACGATAACACACAAGAACAACCAAATATAGAAAAAAAATCACAGACACAGGGATTCTGCTTGGTCTATTGAAACCAGGCTACATCCAAGGAACACATATCAATGATTTGTTAATAGTCCAAGTAATCACCACTCCACTAGTTTATGATTATAATATTTAAGACATGATCACTATTCATAAAAAGTTCATAACTTATTCCTCTCTTATTCTCACTATTTCCCATGAGGGTTACACAAAGATATAATGTTGACATGTAGGTAGAATTCATAAGGATGGAAATAGAAGATATAAAACTAGAAAATAATTGGTGTCTTCCATAATGATCTAATATTTACATCCTAACCTTCACTGATGTGAAAAACAACTCTCCACTTCAAATAATGTTATTTAATGTAATTCAAACCAATCTTGTTTCACTCCTTAATACTAGATATTACATAAATTCAATAATGGATTTATTCTACTTCTCTTATTCTTGATATCCTTTATTCCATCTCCATATCTTATTCTTCTTTATAATAAGTTTCAATATATCTCGGGAATTTTGAAATTCAAAATTTTAATTTTAATCAACTTCCAACTTCCTCTACTTTTATGTGAGGGACTGATTTCATGTACTTAACTTAATGAGTAAAATTGAATCTATTTATACATGTTTATAATGTTATAATCTGATGTGTATTCCATAAATCTATGTCTTATGCCAATGTTATGATCTCATGTCTCATGTTCTTTGATTTCCTTATGATTCATGTCTTATGAACTATTAATATTTATGCCATGACTCAAGATTCTAACCTTTGATATGTAGGGTATAGTTTTCATATTTTATTCTCATGTTCTTATACCCTTATGTTCATTTTATGATTACGTATCTCCCTTATTTACCCTTACTAAACATCTAAGCTCACCCTTTCTTATGTTTCCTTTCACCGGGTTATGAAGAAAGGTTTAAGTAGGGTATGTTTATGAAGAGTAATAAATGGATAGATCTTTTTGGGTTAAATTTAATATCTTTCTCCAAATTAAGAATATTTTGTTCTAAGTTTCCAAAGTCATTAAACTATTATGGTCCTCAAGCATTTTTTTGTGTAATATATTGAATATTCATCTAAAAAGATATAATATTCATATATGAAAATTCTGGGTCGCTATAGTTGGTATCAGAGGATGGGTTTAGTTAACCTTTGGAAACTATGATGAGAAAAATTTAGTGAGATCCCTAGGGATATTTTTTAGGATATGTCTAGGGACATATCTAAGGATAAGTCTAAGTATGAGTCAAAGTTTTAGGAAAATGTATTAGAATTTTGGGATGGATTGAGCGGGTTTTAAGAAATTACATCATTGTATGGTTACTATAAGTGGATACAAATTTGGCATCGAGTTACCTAGGGGTAATAACTATAAAAATAGAAAATTGAGTTGGAATTTATCATCACTTGATGCATGACAATGAGTCTTGTTGCACACCTGGTTTGACACTCCCAAGAGATATGCTTTGGAAATTCACAAACTCTTTAAGAACCATCATGAAATATTTAAATAGATAATGATTGTAAATGATATAAGATAAACCTAAGGTGTCGTAGATTAAAAAATTTCATGATTTAGATACCCTATAATTTATTTTCAATATTATTTGGTTTCCCATTATGATTACTATTACTCACACTATGCTTTTTGGTTTTAGTCAATGGTGAGAACTAGAAGGCACGGGGTTAACATTGAATGTGATGGACAATTTTCTGATGAGTAGTTAAATGGGATGATGAATTAAGTGAATGATGTTTTTATTATGCTTAATAAACTATTACAAAACATGATTAACAATGCGAACCTTAACTAACTCTCAGACTCACAAAAGAAGAGAATGATAGATTTTGCTGAGAGTTTGGGTATTGGATACCATGGAGTAAAGAAGATATAGTTTCTTATATGTAAAGAATGTGGGAATAATCACTCAATGGAATGTCTCAAAGGAATTAGAATATGCTTTGTGTGTGTAAAAGGACATAAGTCAAGTTACTAAAGTGGAAAAATGAAAATTTCGGTGAATAAAATGGATGAGAATAATATTCTCCCTAAGGTATCATTAATGGTTAAATATTTCAAATGTGTAAACTATGGGAATTATGAAAATATATGTCTTAAAGGTAAATCTTATAAATAAAATCAACAATTTTTTATGAGTAATGGTTATATTACTAATGGTGAAGAGACTAAAAATGACATATGAAAGAAAGAAATGCTAAGGAATAAGATGATGAAGCTTGGTTAATGGTATATGAAGAAAGTGGAATGATTGATGTATTTATGTATTGGTATTAAAATAATTATATTTTTATCAGTATTATTTTAGTTATTAGAATCATATAACATCAATTTATTATTCCAAAATAGTTTTTAATTAAGGAGTTTCAAGAACATGTTAAATGGTATTGATGGAATAGAAAAGTGATTTAATGTAAAGATAATATTTTTATCATGGTAAGGTGACCCTTAATATGTTATTAATGTTGGGAAAATAGTGTTTAGTTTGGATAATGAGATTATTGATATGGATAAAGTAAATTGGATAGAATTTATGAACTTAGAACTAATAAAGGATTTTTTGACAAAGTGGTTTATGTTATCATTGATGGAGTTTACAACATTATTGAGTCTATAGAATATATTTAATAATCTATGGTTTTATTCAAGGAATGAGAAAGAATTTATGCTTTCATTGATTTTTTATAGTAATTATGGTTATTATAAAGATTTAGGAGAATATATGATGAAGTTATTCACATGTTTGGTATGTGAAAATCAAGATCCGCTTTATGGTATATTTGATTTTTGAGAAATTTCGTGACATTATTTCTAAATTTTTGTATTTTAATCTTTTAAAAGGGTCATAAGGTAACCATTTATGAAATATTTTAAGTTGAACATTACACAAGGATATATATATTAATTTATTACTTTACCATATGAATATTTATCCATATTAGATAACCTGTGCTAACCATTTTGTTGTGATGATCACCAAAGATAGATGAAATGACTTATCATTCTATTTATAGATATTATGATCTGTTAGTATTTTAGGCACAACAAATTAACCTTTATTTCTTAGAGTAAGATATGAAGGGGAAATAGATCAAGGCACAACCAATGGATGATATTGTGATTATTAAATTTAATTAAATCAAGTAAGTGTATCTTCTCATGAAAATTCTTCAAAATTAGGAAAAGGATCTTGAAATAAAATGTTGTCCTCTTATCACCATTTTTGATGATATGAATGAAATTTTTCATGACACATTTTCCTATGGTTTTATGTTCACTAACCTTATCTAGCTCACCCACTTTCTTATTACCAGTGGTCTTTATCACTCTCTATAATTATTTATGCTTTTCCTCTATGTTCAAATCTTCACTTCCCACTTATGTTATCCTATGTGGAAACCTAGTTATGAGTTACTTTGGGAAAACGTTATGTTTATAACTTTTTCTTTTTAAAGTATGTTTTATTATTAAGTTATATTATGTGGGTTTCTATAAATTAATTTTTTAAATGTTAAACTTTTGGTGACTGAGATGGATTTTGAGGGAAAATTCATTTTAAGGGGGGTAGAATGTAACACCCTGAGATTTTGTGAAATATTTTTTTCAAATGAATTTAATATTTTGAATATTTTTTATTACATGAAATATTGAGTTTATCTTGTGTTACACACAACATTGATTTTAGCTTTCATTACACACAACACTGAGCTTAGCTTTCATTACACACAACACTGAGTTTAAACAAAACATGTCATATTATTAAAATATTATTATTTAATATGATAGTAATCAGCTACCCGTTGGAATGGTGGGTATGAATAGGATAAAGTAAATTATGAAAATATATGGATTATATATTTATATAAAAATAATTATTTGGTGACCAATTAATTAAAAAAATTAAAATAAAAACTGTTTGAAAATGAAGGAAATATTTTCATAAAAAACTATTTTTATGCAAAAAAAACATGGTTTACCTCAATAAATTAAAAAAGACACTTTTTATAAATTATTTTATTAAAATTTATATATTATATATTCAATCAACTTATTAATATTCATCTTATGTGTTTTCTAGACAATAGATAAGAATAAATCCAATTTTATGCTCAAAACTGTATTTTTCTAAAAAATAGTTTTGTCACCTTCAGCACACCTATTTTAAAATTATTTTTTCAAAATTTTAGAAAATTAATTTTATAAAATAAAATTAATTTTTTAAATCATATTTTCAAAATTATCTTAGGGTGATTTTTTGGGATTTTTTTAAAAAGTTTCATTTTTTGATGAATAGTGAAAATACTGAATTTTAATTAAAAACAATATTTTCATTTAATTTATTTATAAAGTTAAATAATGTTTTAAATAGGTTTTAAAGTAAAATTATTTCAATTATATATTAATTAATCCAATTTAGGCCATTTTGATCAATTTCTTATAGAATTTTGATAAGAAAACTTTGTAAACTTTTGAACATCATCTCTTTAAAAAACTGCTTTCTCATCGTGTCTAAGAGATTAATTTTAAATTAAAATTTTCCAATTATGTGAATTAAATTTTTAAAAATATATTCCATATTTTTAATCATAATAATTTATATTATATAATAAGTTCAACTTAATTTTTGACCAAAATAAATAGTAAAAGCACTAAAAATTATTTAACACGGTTAAGGTAAAAATGGTTTTACCAGGGGTTAAACTAAAAAGATAAGGGTAAAAAATGACCCAAAACTTTTCCAAAACACATTATCTAGAAATATTTAGACCTTATAACTTCTATTTTCAATATTATTACATTATTTGATCCTTGTGAAAAGAAAAAAAACATCGGTGTTATTCTCTCTTTCAAAAAAAATAGAAGGGGTCCACTCACCTCACTCTCTTTTTCACACATTAAAACCCATTTGGTTTGGAAAATAACTACCAAAATAACTTCCAAAATTTCCTAATATCATCCTATAATAATTATTTGTAACTTAAGTCTAACTTAGTAAGGATTTTGGTGCAAACCTAAGGAGGATACCTGAAGAATATGTAACGTTCATCAATGAATGTTTTTATTTTATTTCTTCCTCCAATTAATTAAATTGTTATTATAACATGATGATATAATAAACTAATTATCTTAAATATACTCATATTTTTTATTTTAGGGTAATTACATAAAACCATCTCCACTTCCATCAAATGAGTTATGAAATCATCATTCGTGTGTACGGAAAACTACCGCCTCACATACCGATGTCATTTGTTTTTTCATTAACACCTATCATGGTTTGGTATGATGATGGATATAAAGTATATATATGATATTTATAACCTTATTATACCTATTTATTAATTATATCATATATACCTCTTTACTTTCCATTTTATAGGGGATGCGATAACATTGCTCGTCTGTACGGTGGACTACCTCTCGCGAAGTGATGTGATTTGTTTTCACTAACTCTTTACATGAAAGATAATAAGGATAAATATATGTGAAATACATGAAATAATTATAATATAAATTAAATTTTTATAATTATATAAATATAATAAATAATTTTATTTCTTATCGTTTCACTCACTGAAAGATGATAATGTCATTCGTATATGTGAGGACTACTGCCTTCACAAAGCGATGTGACTCTCTTTTCATCACCACACCACATGGATGATATGTATAAGTATATTTAAAGATATAATATTTTTATTCTTATATTATTAAATTTCTATAAAGATAATATATTACTTACCTTCTTTCCATGATGATCATTGAAAATGGAAACATTACTCATGTGTACGTATGGCCTGTCATCTCCATGATTGTAACGTACTTCATTTCTCATAACCATATTTCATGATTAGACATAAAATTATGATTTATGTATAAATATGATAATTATTTCATTATTTTTATTCTTTATATAATTAAAACATGATCAAATTAAGAGTATCAAAAATAACAAATCAAAATATATATGAAAAATAAAGCATTTATTGCCCAAAATGTGATTTTAACAAGGAATTGTTAGTAAATGGGTGATAAAAGGTCATAAGAAAAACATATATGGTATGATATGTATAATTTTGTTTATTTAATAAATGTATAATAAACTTATATTTATTATATATTATGTTAGAACATGTATGAAATAAGTCAAGACTTAAGGTAAGGGATTTCTAGTCTCTCTTTTATTTCTAGGAGACATGAAAAATCACCACTCGTTTCTTTTGTGTGGTGTATATATTTACCATTTTACATGTTATATCATTAATACCATTATTTTAATTATATTTAAAGTTTAATTTTATGATATTATTTATTGGGGATTATGATTCAAAATATTATTAAAGCAGTAATATATTTTTGTCTAAATTTTCCTTCTTTGAGAATTATGTCATATCATGCACCTATCTTCTTTTATAATGTATATATACAAACCATTTAAAATTTAATATCATAAATTTATTTATTCTAATTATATTTCAGTTTTTATTTAATTTTATTACTTCATTTTCGTTACAATTCAAATTTACCAAAGTGGTAAATATTTTATGTTTCAATCTCATTGTTTATTGGGATTGTTTATAACTATATTTCTGATGATCAAATCTTATGATATATCTCTCAACAAACTCTTGAATTTTATTCTACTCTGGTAATGACATGATAATAAGTATTTTCCCTTCATTTTACTCTCTTCATGTACTCAAGATTTAAAAATAATCTTTTTAATAAAAATTATCCTTTCGGTCAAAACCCCTTTTTCATCCAAAACCATGTTTTCTAAAAATGTTTTCAAAATATTTTATATTTTAAAAAGAATTTTTCAAAACTGAAAGGTTATTTTCCTTAAAAAAATAAATTATTTTTAAATATTTCTTTATAATTTTTCAAGTTTATTTTCAAAGAAAAATATTTTCAAGATGTTTTGTGTTTTAAAAATGATTTTAAAAGAAAATACATTTTCTTCAAGAAATATTACAAGCGATATTAAAAAATAATTATTCATATAAGATGATATAATTTGATATAACTTATGCTTTTTTGGGGATATGAACCAAGTATACCATTCTTATTCTTTCTCTAAATAGTTTATCATGAAAATAATTTTATGAAACTTGTTTCTCTTCCATGGGTTATACCATGATAAAATTCTTATGAAACCTGCTTCTTTTTCCATGGGTTATGCCATGATATAATGATGAAATGATTATGAAACCTATGTATTTTCCATAGGTTATGGTATAATAAAAAATTTATAAAACCCATTTAATTTCATGGGTTATGATATGATGAATGTTTTATGATCTTGTGGCACACATATGTATGATTTTAATTATGTGATAGGTGGTACCTATATCTCCCTCTAATGAATTGCGTGAAGTTGAATAACTCATGAGTAAATATGTTATATGTGAACCTAATTACATGTTCACAATGTTATGCATGAACCTGATTACATATTCACAATGTTATGAGTGAACATGATTACATGTTCATGGTTTTATGTGTAGACCTGTCTTTCATGTCCATAATGTTATGTGTGAACCTGGATGCATGTCCATAAGTTTATACAAGGTCCTGGTTTCATTCCCTTAACTTAATTAGTGAACATATCTCTCTTTATACATGTTCACAATGTTATAAGTAGATATGTATGCCACAACTATATGTCTTATTCTAATTTTATGCTCTCATGGATCATGTTCTTTGATTTCATTATGATTAATATCTTATAAACTACAAATATTTATCCTATGCCTCAAGATTATAACCTTTAATATGAAAGGTATGGTTTTCACATATTATTCTTATGTTCTCATACCCTTATGTTTATGTTATGCTTATATATCTCCCATGTTTATCTTTACTGAGCATATGAGATCACATTTTCTTATATTTTCTTTCCTCAAGTTTATGAATAAAGGTTTAATTAGGGTATGTTTGTGAATAGTACTAAAGTGGAAGATCTTTGTGGGAGATATTGAATATATTTCACCAAATTAAGAAGATTGTGTTCCAAGTTTCCAATGGCATTAAACTATTATGGTTCTCAAGAATGTGTTTGTGAAATGTATTAAATATTCATATAAAAATATGTAATATCCATATATGAAAATCCAGGGTCTCTATATTATGTATGATCCTACTGAGTATACATGTTATGATCACCCTATATATATATATATATTATTTTTTAGGTTCCCATGAGGGTTTTAGAGACTGAGCTAGACATTACTATCTTGGAGTTTGGGGTCACTGTAGAGTTTCTAACTTATGATTTCCCTTGGTACTATTATCATTTGGAGATTTCATTTGTATCACTAGACATGCATTTTTAGATAATGATTATTTAATATTTATGACATGGTGTTGTTTGGTGGATTTCATATTATCATCGGTCTTTGACTTATTTTATAAGGGAAATTATTCTCATTATATATTTTATACCCTCAGTGCTAGTCTCTAATATGAGGGATATTGGAGTTGGCTTCAAGATTCACTTTTTCTCTTTATTGTCGGCCTAAGAGGGGTACTAGTGTAGGTTCATGATAATGTGGTAGGATATTTTGATCAATTTTTTGTGACTAGATTAACTCAAACTCAGGGTGAATATGATTCTATCGAAGTGATTTTGGATCATTTGATGAATTCAACTCACTTTTTCATAATTAAGTATTTGATCATGGTGGTTGTACTATTAAGGCATTATTTATAGGAGATTGTGAGGCTCCATGGGGTTCTAAGGATGATTATATCTGATTATGATCCTTTTTAATTTCATGGTATGGAAAGGTCTCTAACACACTTTTAACTCTATTATTTATCCTCATAGATTTTCATCCACTAATTTAGAGGACTATATATATTTTAGAATTCATGTTGTAGTCATGTGTTCAAGATTATGGAGGTTTGTGAGTGAAGTTCCTACCCTTAGTTGAGTTTTCCTATACTAATAATTATCATTCAACCATTGGTATGGCATTATTCAAAGAGTTATATGGTAAATATTTCATATCTCTATTGTGTTTGATTAGGGTGGGGATATAATTGTTTCATAACATGATAGATAAGGTTTAGGTGGTTTAAGAATCGGTGAAGTTGGCTTAGGATCATTAGAATTATTTTATTGATTATAGGAGGAGCCCTCTAGAGTTATAAATTAGAGATCATGTATTCTTGAAGGAATATCATCAGCATGGTAAGTGAACATTCATTCATGGTAGTAAGCTTTATCCCAAATTTTTTGGTCCTTTCAAGGTGTTAGAGCACATCGGTGAAGTTTCCAATTGATTAGAACTTCCTCCACAGATAAATCAGATCCACGACGTTTCCATGTGTCGCATCTTCATCGGTATCTTTATGATGACTCTTATGTCATTGATTGGGGTGATTTGGATGTTAAATATGATTCGATGTTTCAGTAATTTACTATTGATATTCAAAATCATCAAAATAAGGAGTTTCATGGACATGTTATTACCTTTATTCATGTAACAGCCCAAGATTTTGGATTCTTTAAATTGATACTATCTTTGAAAGCTTGTATCACATGTAACTCTGAAATAACACAAAACCCAACTAAAATGAACCAAAACATATTAAAATTAAATGAATAATATAATCATTATTAAATAAAAATACAATAATCAATTAAAATAATTACATATTATTATTTTGCTTTGATCAATATTTTAAAATAAAAAATTCTTTTCAAAGAACCGTTTAAAAAATGGGTATTGTATTTTACCTTGATAAATTAAATTGATTATAGTTCAAATTTTATCATAATAGGTAATATTTATAATTATAAACTAATATATCAATATTTAATTATTTATAAATCTATATTAAATAAGATAAAAAATATTTGAAGTTTAAAAAGGTCTTTTTTAAAGCAAATTTTCATTATATATTGTATTTTCATTTAAAAGTTAATTTATAAATTTTATAATTTTAATTTGAAAAAAATAACTTCATTTTTAGATAAAACATGTCAATATTATCTTAGTATAACTTTTTGAGATTTTTCTAAAAAATTATTTTCATGTGAATAGTAAAAAATACCATTTTTACAAATAACATGACTTTTATGACATTATTAGTATATAATTATGAATTAGAAATTAATAATAAAAAAAATAAATATAAATATGTATTTTATAAGTGACTTTATAATTTTAAAAAATTTGGTTTTAATTTACAAACTTGTATTTTACATTTTAGAACTTAAGTTATATTTTTCAAAAAAGTTGTTTTTAATACAATATACATTTAGTATTTTAAAATTAATTGTTTCAATTTTAAAAATTTAATAAAAAAATATTCCAAATTTTGAATCATTCAGTACAAATTATATAATAAGGACCATTTTATTTTTGGGCATAAAGTATCGTGGTGAAAAGAAAAATGGTAGAAATGAGTAACCTAAGAGGTAAATGTCCTAACATGTTAAAAAATATGTTTTTAATTGAGAGGTTTAGGTTTTGATCAACCTTATCTCTTACTTGCTCCATTATTTATCAATTTTGGAGCCACTTACCTTGACAGTGACTTAGCATTAATAAAAAGTTTTAGGTATTTACAAAAAATTCATCCCTTTTCACTTATAAAATAGTCACTCCTCTCCTCACTTACCCTCACACCATAACCACATTAGTTTATCCCAACCCTCTCCTAAATATTCCTATCCACCTTGAAGAGATTTTTTCTCCTCAAAATACCATCCCTCAAAGGATTAACCACCTTTTCAAATGAGATAATCCAAGAAGCGAGGATCTTAGAGTGCATTTGACTAAGTAGGAAAACAAGGTAATGGTTTTTCTTAGTCTCAATTCCAATTCTTTGAGATATGTTACATGTTATGCATCATGTTTCCTTAGTATGGTTTTCTATTAATTAATTTACTATCCCATGAATATTTTATATTTTATTTCATTTCAAATCTTGGTATATACTAAGGAAAATCAAGTTCTTTTCTCCAAATTTCTTTTGACTTAAGTGTTACCCTGGTTGAAAGAGTTTTTGGTAACTCAATTTTAGTTCATTAAGTAGTGATTTTTCTCTTTAACCAGTTTTATATAATTTGGTTGAATTATTCTCTTTTATTGTATTATGTGTTATTCTCTTATTGTTTACATTTTTACTACATAAACCCCTTTTCAAATATTCCATTCCTTATGGAGTATGTTGCCTATAAGGGATATTGATATGCCAAATATCATTTTATTGAGTTATAATATTTCATCTTGAAGTTTTTTTTCCATGATTGGGTTATCCCACACTAATATTTTATTATATGTTATTTTATAATCCTCTTTGGGAAATGAATTTGTAATATAAATAATGTTTTATTACCTTTTTACAATGTGATTTTTCAATGAAGGTATTTTAAAAGTATTAAAAAGGTTTATTTTTGTTCATAATAAAAAAATTACACACCTAAAAGGAATCGTTAAATCTATTAGGTAAATCTAAGTGAAAGTTTATAAACTCTAACAAACTCTAACTAGTTTTAAAATATGGCTTAGTGTAAGTCAAAGTCGATCTGCAAATAATGGTGTATAAATTATTTAAAATATTTTAGGAAAATTTAATGAAAAAAAAGATTGAATTTGGTTTGGTTTTGATAAAGTGATATAATATATGAAAAATAATATAATTTAAGATTCATAACCCCTAGTGAAGTTAGAATTTCACGGCAATTGAAGTGCTATCAGAATTGGATCTAAGTGATCCTCCTCTCAGAGTACTCACACTCTAAACTAATGATGCCCCCTTCCCCTCTCGGTTACTTGGTTTAATCAATTATTTAGGTACCCAAAACCATGTTTAAACATAGACCTTTCATTCCATACATTTGTTATTCCATATAAGGGGTGGATAATTATTACATTAAATAAACACACTCTTCTCAGACTATAATTTCCATGTAAGTGAGAGAAGAACCGGATTGAGAAAAATAGAAATGAATGTAAAATATCACTTTAAATTACTAGACATGACTTCCTACACTAGGTGTAATCACATATCATTAAATTGATTGGTACATAAGTTTTACCCCCTCATTTTAGTCGTGTGGGGATAGAAAAATAAAAATGAAGAAACCTAATGTAGCAACAGTACTCCACAGTCACAACAACACTAGGTTTATGCACTAGTCTCATGGTCTTCCTTATGAGGTTAGGGCCATTCCCCCATAAATATTAGAAACATAATTAAATATACAAGAAACCACTATAAAAAACGTCTCATTTAGAAGGGGTTGTTTTTCAGTTTATAAGGAGTTATAACCCCCTCTAAACACATTATCGGCGGTTATGAGGAACTGCCGCTAATGTGGCTGCCCTTTCGTGTTTGGGGAGGTTTTGAATAAGTGTTGGTAAAATGTTCCTAAATTTAGAGGAGGTTATTTTATAAGGGGTATAAACCCCTCTATTTTGTGCAAAAAATCCATAAAACAGATGATTTATGGGTGATTTCAGCCACCTCTAAAGTAAAGTCAAGTTTAGAGGGGGTTATAAACTACCTCTAAACTTCACATTTTTTTTAAAAAAAATCATATTTTTTTAAAAAAATCATATTTTTTTCAACTCTCTCCTACCTGTTGACACACCCCCAGGCTCCCACCTTATCCAGGAACAACCCCAAACCCCACCCCTCTCGCCAAAACCACTCTACCATAGTGAACTTATTTAATATGTAGAAGACTATTAATGTATTTATATACATAAATATATGATTTTATATGATAATATATATATATATATATATGTGTGTGTGTGTGTGTGTGTGTATAAATATAAATAATATAATATATTGGTGTGTATATATAAATATATATATTTGTATATATAATATATATAAATAATTATATTGACATATATAAATATATATTTATACATATATTTATAAATACATTTATATTTATTTGTGTATGTGCGTATGTATATTTATATATTTATATAATATTTATAGATATAATTTAATTATAATTTATATATTTATTCAATTATTTTTATATTCTTATATGTGTGTGTAGAAATAATATTATTATTAATTATTATTTTTATTACACTTATTTTTTAAACTATAAAAATTATATATTGGTTTTATAAATACTATACATTGATTTTATGATTTATATTATATATATATTATATTAAACACATTTATATTATATATCTATGTATGTAATTATATACATTTATATTATATTATGTATGCACATATATATACACATGCAAAATTAAATATATTCATATAATTGAAAATTTATAATATAATTAAATAATATATATATATATATTTACTAAATTAATTTATGATTAATATGGTATAATACAATATATATAATATAATTATATAATATATATATATTTATATATGATAAAATATTTATAATATAATATATTTATTTATTTAATTTTATTTAATTTTTTCTATATCATATATATTTGTATACATAATATAATATAAATGAATTTATACATAAATATACAAAACTAATGTATTTAATATAATATATGTATAATATAAATCATAATATAAATGTATTTAATAAATGTATAGTATTTATAAAACCACATATAAATTTTATATATTTGAATAAATATATTTATAATTACATTTATATTATGTATACCAATATTTATATATGTATACATGTTTGTTTATATGAATAAGTATTTATTTAAAGTATTTAGATAATGTATTTTAGTACATTTATATAATGTGTCTATGTAACACACACACACATGCATATGCACACATATATATTATAAAATTTGAATTTATATGGGATTTATTTTTTTAAAAAAATAGAGGGGGTTAAAACCCCCTCTAATCTAGGATATTAGTGGTGGTTCATGAACCCCTTCTAATTTCTTAAATTATAAGGGGTTCAAAACTCCCTCTAATATAAGGGATTAGTAGAGGTTCATGAACCCCCTCTAATCTAAAGGATTAGTGGTGGTTCATGAATCTCCTCTAATATCTTATATTAGAAGGGGTTGTGAACACCCAATATTTCCTTAAAAACAAATTATATTATATATATATATCCTCTAACCAAATGAATATTTTATATATATACAGCACCTCTAAAATCCAAATGAATATATATATATATATATAATGCCTCTAAAATCCAACCAAATATATAACGCTGGTAATTATTAAATCAGTGGTGATTTTGACATAACTGCCTCTAAAATCCAACCACATATTAAAAAATAATGATAAAAAAATAGAGGGGGTTGTGAACCTCCCTCTAAATTCGATGATTAGTGGGGGTTGTGCATAACCCCCTCTAATTCATACAAAAAGTGAATTTAGAGGGGGTTTTGAATAACCCCCTCTAAAAAATCACTACTAATCTACTATTTTTTGTAGTGAACACCCCCCAAGTGAATTATCACACTTCTCACATATTTAAAATTTTCCTTCTCCCTACTATATTTTTTTATGTTTGAACCAACCATCATCTCAATGGTGATTCTCCTAAAATAATTGGGCATTGATTAGGCCATCCTTATTTTGTGGTGTGCTTCAAACCCCTTAGGTGTAGGCGAGGCCCCACATACCTGTTTCTTGTTAAAACTCCTTGAATCCTGCATTTGTTATATAGATAGACCAAAGAAATAAGGCATTTGAATTATGCAAGTAACTAAACCCTATTCTATGTACAAAAACCTTGATGTGCATCCCTTCTAACACATGAATGGCCATGAATGGCCTACGGCGTAGCATGGGTGTTACGATCATAGCTTCATTTTTCTCCCATTTTAGCCAAGACACAATTGTTACTCAATGAAATAACCCTTTTCTTCTTTATTTTCTTGGTTCTTCAAAAATCAAACCCTCTATGGCATCATAAAAACCCTACACCATAAAGTTTACATACACCCTTTTCTTCAAAGTCATGCATGGTCCATTGGTGATCTATTACACCACATCCTTATTTATTTCAACTCCAGCCACGACACAATAGGTTCAACTATGGTGCAGCTTCATCTTCTCCATTCTTGATCTACAAGGATCTACATTATAGTGCACAGACCATAGTACAACCTTCAAAATAATCTTAAGATTTCGAGTTTACTATGACACAAAAGCAAATCCTATGACATATCAGTGCTCAAATATCCAGTGGTGATGATCTCCACATTTGGCTTCCATGATGATTATGCGGTGTAGCATTAATGGTTTGTGATACAACTTCTATCCAAGTATGATGATGTGTGAGTGAGAGATAAATGGTGTCACATCGATTAAGTGTATAGTAACAAGGAAGATTCGCATCCCACATCGAAAATTTTCATGGTCGAGGGCCGCTATAAATTTGCATTAGTTGATTATTATGAAAAATGGGGGGCAGAGGAACCCCAACGCTGATGGTGCTTCCCCGTGCCAATGAGGACTTCCTCCTACTATTGCACAGATATGACCCCTGTGCATTGGTGTGATCTTATGCCCGTGCTTGTGTGACCTATGCTTACCTTTTCCACATGTGGTCATCTCTCCCTATGTGTGACTTGGTCAGTGACCCTTCTTGGGATGTTATGCAGTTTTCTTCCCTCGGTTGAGTTTTAGACCATGTTGGACATTTTTTTTAGCAAATTCATTAATTATCTTATCCATACCCATCCTATACATAAAAAAAATATTAATTAAACAAATGAAAATCAATTAAATTGTTTTCTTTTATTTTTTCCAAAATCAAACTTAAAATTTTAATTATCCAATTATAAGATAATTCAATTAAAAATGGATATTTTTAGTCAATTAAATTTCAAATTCAAAGAAATTAAAGTTCAAAAATTATATGCATAATTTCGTCTCATCAAATCCCCCACACTTAAACAATTTTTTTCCTCAAGCATATAACTCCACTAAGAATTAAAAAGGACACCCCCCATTCTACTAATATTTAAAATTCAAAATTAATGAACTAAAAAAATTTCAATGGGGGTGTAAATTTTCAAGGGAAACATATGAAAAGAAAATTATTTCAACTCCTCACTAGACACAATGTATTTGAAATTCCCCAAGAAAAAAAGATAGTATTTATCGTATATTTCATTCAAGCCACTTAATATATCATTATTAACATGTAAATCATGATATACCTTTCCAATTTTTTTATTCTCTCACCACTCAAGGTGAAATATTGAAGAAACTTTGTGATAAATTTTTTTAACAAAGTTTTTTGTATTTGTTTAAAACTAACCTTTTTGTATAATAATGTTTTTGTTATTCATGAATCAGACCCAATCCATCATAATGAGCTTTGTAAGAAAGTTGAAAGTTGATGAAAGTTTGAACTCAAACATAAAGGGGTAGAAAAGTTTTGTTTTTAAGAAAGATGATTTTAGGACTTAGAGGATGGGATTGAGAAGCACCAAATGTAGTGTATCAGATATAGCAGCACTAAACACAAAGGTGTTCAGAAAGATGAGGTTGTTTATTGAACACACCATTGGTCTCAAATCCATCGGTAAGAAGTTCAAGATTCATCAGACTCAGTATTTGTTATAAATATAAAAGTTTTTGAGTGAAGAAGTCATATTATTTCTAAAGAGTATTGAAAGAAGATTGTGAAGTCAAGAGTTATAAAGTTTTCATACTTTCTAAACTAAATCAAATGATGCTTTTTTGATCATGGAGTTCTCAAAAATCATGAAAATTATCATGATAAAATATTTTAAAGAAATGGATTAATCATAATGATTGTAATTGATCTAAAATTACCGAACTCGGAATTTTTTAGAAGTCAAAATGTGTAAAGCTGATTAAGTTTGAATAATGTCAAAGTTTTAGAATGGGATTTCCATCATAAAGAAAATTACATCGTAATGAGAATTCCATCATAATGGGAATTCTATCATTATGAGAAATCCATCATAATGGGAATCCATATTTATGAGGATTCCATCAAACTAACTCTAATAAGGAAATTCAATTCATTATAATGAGATGAGAAAGAAAGACATATCATAATGAGATGATAAAGAAAGGCATATCGTAATGAAATGTGAAAAAAAAGACAGATCATAATGAGTTGAGAAAGAAAGGAATATCGTAATAATCTGAGAAAGAAATGAAGGTTGTATTAAAGTTAAAGAAGATACATTATATTGAAGCAGAGAAAGATAAATCGTATTAAATCCAAGGGAGTTACATCATACTAAAGAAAGGTTATAAAGTCCAATAAGACTTATTACAAAGAATACTCAAAAACAAGTTTTATGAAGAGTTGAAGAGGTCAATATTGAAATTAAATTTTTTATAAATGTTAGAGAAATGTGAGGACAGTTGAAGTTTAAATGAAAGTATTTTTTAGAGTTTTGAATTTTGAGGAAGTGGTAAGAGTTTTCATGTTTCTTGCTCTTTCTTTTCTAATTCGCCTATAAATAGCTTCTCGGATAATTCATTCATTGTAACTTTCACATAAGTAGAAAAGGAGGAATGCTTCATAATTTTAGTGAAATTTATTTCTATACTGATATCTGAGAATAAGATCAGACACCTGAAAGTTTTGCTTACCGAATAGGAGAATCGTATTGAGAAACATTGTATTGATTCAATCGGACTGAGGAAGATCATATTGATCATTTGAACAGAGTTTGAGTTTTTTCAGATTGAGAATGGGTTCATCATATTGAGTCCATTATATTGAGTCAATCGTGCTGAGGAAGATCAGACTGAGTGTTTGAGAGGATTTTGAGAAGTGCAGATTGAGTAAGGGAGAATCGTATTGACCTAATTAGATTGAGAGAATCGAATCTATCCAAATAGGACTGAGGATTTAGACTAAGAATTTGTGGAGCAGTTTGAACAAATTAATTATTCTTTTGTTTTGTCTCAATTGTTTTGTAAGAAACTCTGTAAACTGATGGGAGTCAGAATAATCTTTTCTATTGAGAGATAGAAGGTGTCTAACAAAAGTTGGTACAATTTTTATTCACTTCTTCATAATAGTAGATTTTCATAGACCCACGGGAGTGGCTACGGTAAGGATGTAGGTTCTTAAACTAAGGTCGAACCTTGTAAATATTGTGTACTTTACTTGCTTTACTACTTTTTCATGCATGATTATTTACTAAAAATTTGATAAGGAAATAAATCTTAATAGGTTATAGGGGTTAAGTTTTAAAAAGTATTGAAACTTATAAAAAGTAAACAAATTATTCAACCCCCCCCCCCTCTTGGTTTTTATTCAATCCTTTGGAACTTCAAATATAAATGTGAATTTTTTCTCATACCATGAGTACTTGCACCAAACTTATGAAATTGAATAATATCTACATTCTCCACTAAGTAGATACAGAAACCACTAAAAACATGAGAAATTTGTAAATTGGGATCAAATGACTCTGAGGTTAAGGGATAGTAGGTAATTGATGAATAAAATAATTAAGGTCTAAAAGGAAGTTTATCTCTAAGAATAATGTATTATAATAAAAGTAAATTTTAATAGAATTCATCTTTGTAAAAGTGACATATTCCCTACATACTCAATGTCAAAGTAAAGGTCATGAACAATGGAAGATTTATGCATGTTTTATCCCACTATATATTTTTATCTTTTTTTCTTTTTTTGATTTTTTTGAAAATTAGACTAAGAAAAGTATCACATCCACCACCCAATCACAAATGATAAAAATCATTGGTCAGGTGATGCTGATTTTTGACCCTCCATAACTTAAACCATTTTTTTCCTTTTTTCCATTTTATTAGAGGTTTAAATGATAAATAAAATGAATAATGACCTAAAAATTTTCTGGAATCTAATGAAATAACCCAAACATTTTCCTTTAAAGACAACACATCCCTTTTTCCTTGAAATCCCTTTCTCCCACACTTGAACTTTGAAATCATGTAAAATATTAGAGCAATGAAAGTAATGGATATAGTTTGCTTCTATTGTTGATCATTCCTATAAAAGGTCGTTCATATTCTCTAAGGGATAAAATTAGGGTTAGTGTAAGTTGGGTATCAAGGATAGTGGATAAATCAAGAAAATTGCCTCAATAATTTTTAAAGTGAATTTATGAAATCATCATTTTGAAAAGATCACAGTTCAATTCCTTGTAGGTAATAAGTACCAAGTTATCTCAAGAAATTTACCAATAAATATTGAAAAAATTGGTACATAAAGCTCTAGAGAAGGGGATTATAAAATTTCAAGCAATAACTCATTGCATGTGTAATAACAACAAATTAATTAACATAAAATTCTGAAATTCATACCATGAAAGATAGAATGGAAAGATTCAATTACATGTGACAAAAAAGAAGAAGAAATCATGATTCATTGAATTCAAATACCTATTCTCAAATTTCATTATCCAATATCCCAATATTACTTATTTAATTCCATAAAATTGAAAATTAAAACATGGAATTATGGGGTTCCCAAAAATTCCAAGTGTTATTGGTCAAAATTAAAGCACTAATATAATGCATTTTTTTACTAAATCTCTAGAAAGATTCTAAAAATAGGGGAGTAAATGTAAGTACACAAATTTAAAGCTTACCCCCTTGTACATTTTAAGCCTGTTTCCTCTTGTTTATTGTATTGGAACCTTTTACCTTGAGTCTTTATGGACCTAAAAATAAAAATAGTTAAATTGAAGGCCCATTCTCATGAAAGTTCAAAAATGAAGGGAAATCACCTCTAAACTAGTTCCTAAACAGAATTGAAAAGAGATTAAATACTAAAATCCTAAAGCATAAAAAAATTGGTTTTCCACTCAAAATCACTTTAGTTATGTTCATTGAGCTCAACATTACCTATTAAAGTCAAGTGATTGCGGGTGGGAACGAGGTTAACTGGTCTAGATCTACGAATGGTCAAAGTTTTTATTCCTTCATATAGATGGGACCTCTTCCTTTTTCAAAAACTAATTTCACTATTCCTCTAAGTAATACTTTCTCTACCTATATGGGATCAATCTAATATTTTTTGGCCCATATTGAATGTTGGTCGGAGTGGTTTACTCAAGAGGGGGGTGAATTGAGTACCAATTAAAATTTCTGTATTTAAAAAACAGTGTCTTAAAGACCCCCAAATAAAATAATAAATTAAAATGTAGTGAATTTATATTAAATTAGAGGTTCTGTCAGATTCTCAAGGGATTGATTAATTCCCAGTTAATCAACACAGGAGTGTGTGATTATCTTTTGAAACTAACTTACTAATCTACACTTAACATAAACACTTTCTAATTTAATTATCAAAGTAACTTTAAAAACAGTATTGGTTTTAAAGCGATTAGCAGCGGAATAAAAGTATGAAAGAGATGGCACAATAATGTAACCAAGAGGTTCAGTCTCAAGACGAGACTTAGTCCTCTCAAAAGTTTATATAAAAATGATCTACACCCTAGATCGGGGTTCAACAGTTTACAATTGTCCAGGTCCAAGACCTCTACCACTGTTCTTCGTGGGAAATAGTACAACAGCAACCAGCTGTCCAGGTTACACACGACCTCTACCACTGTTATTCGTGGGAAAGAAAGAATGAAAGAGTTTGGTAAGGATTTAAAAATCCTTCAGTTTGAGTACAGGAGACAGTGTATGTGTTAGATACAGCAGATAACACACACTGCTTGAAATGAATGATAATAAATCACAGAACAAGAGATGTAGAGTTTAGAAATGGTTCTGGTGATTTCAGTGTAGCTCTGGACTTCTTTGGATTCGATCAGAAGTGAGTTTGAGTCCTCTTCTCGTTTCTGTTTGAGAAACAGAGTGTCGTATGCTCCAGGTTCGTAGGTAGTGAGATGTATTCGATGAAGCTCTTTGATATTCTTTTGAATGCACAGAACTCTTCTCGAGTATGCTTGATTGTATATGTGATTCTTTCTTGCTTGGTTCTTCTTGTATGCATAGAGATTTTTCTTGAGTATGTCGTATGTCTTCCTTGTCTCTGTGTGTGTTGTCTCCTTTTTTTTTGTTGCTGTTCGTTCTTCTTTGGGAAGCTTAGTCTTCTCGTATTTATCTCCCAACAGGGGACAGAAAAGATTTCTTTTCAGCAGGTACGAGGTACGGGTTCCTGACATCCGACAACCTTTATCAGATATTTGACAAATCATTAAAATGTATGATATGACCATTAGATAGATTAAATATAGGAAATAAAGAAATTCAAACAGTGCGTCGAGTGATCGGTAGGTGATCAGCATCGGTAGCTTAGACATCGGTAGCTTGAACATCGGTAGCTTGAACATCGGTAGCTCAATGTCATTAGTTGCTTTGACTCTATCGGTGGCTCTATGCGTCGGTTGGTACATGCTTGTATCGGTGACTTTGTTTATTGGTAGCTTCATGCGTCGGTAGCTTCATGCGTCGGTAGCTGTGAGTCTGTCAGTAGCTTCGTCCATCGGTGACTCTTATTCCATCGGTAGCTATTTATACTTACACCGGTAGCTCTATATTTGTATCGGTAGCTATCTGTAAGTCAGTAGCTTACATTTATAAGCACATCGGTAGTTGTGTGTTAAGTCTATCGGTAGCTCTGTGTTAAGTCTATCGGTAGCTGTTTGTCGGTAGACTAAGTCTATCGGTAGACTGGTTACCGGTAGCTCATTATCAGTAGCTATAGGCAGATTACTTATCTGTTTTATGCAGAACACATCCGATTGGGTTAGAATCAATTTATAACTTGTATGAACATGGATAAATGAGGATTAACATATTTCAAAGACTATTTTAAAAATTATTATTGGTTTGATCATAGATTTGAAAGAATTAAAGTATAGATCAATGATACTTAACAATATCATATAGAATGAAAACATAATTGGGATTTTCAACACATATGAATACATGATTGAGATTATCAAAACAGGTGAGGTCAACAATCTCCCACTTTTTGATAATCACAATTTATGATATGGGCATTTAACATAGTGAAAATATAATGGTAAAGAGTATAATATTGAATTCAATTTTCTTATTGAAAATAGCATCAGAGATAATAGAAATAGTATGATATAGACATAAGTTATCAGAGGTAACAATCATAAGGTACTAAATAGACATAAAGTATCAGAGGGAAAAATTAAAAGAAGGGTAAAGTGTCTCCCCTTATTCCTTATGTTTCTCCATTGAAAATATTTTTCATTCTCTTTGTTCTCCCCCTTATTCTCTCATTTTGTTCTCCCCCTTATTCTCCTTATTATTCTCCCCCTTTGTGATAATCAAAAAGTGGGAAAGCATATATATAGGATACAAATAAAACATGAGAAGTAAAAGGAGTTCTGTATTAGAGTAGTCAAAAAGTACAAAAACAGAATACAAAGGAATTCCTATCAAAAATCCTAGCCACTGGATCATTCCACATCTTCCACGTGAGATTTTCCTTTGGGATCAGAAGAAGGTTCGGGTGGTGAGGATGTAGGTGAAGGTTTTGGAATCCCAGAAAAGATCAAAGGAGGCTGGGCCACTGACACAGAGTCAGGCCTGTAGGTTGAAGATCTTTGGGTGATCATCGGTGTGAGGCTGCGAATAGCTTGAGCAGGAGTCAGCTGGACTGTGGAAGCAGCTGAGGCAGAAGTAGGCAAAGCAGGAGGTATGATGACTGGTCTGGCATCAACATGCAAGAAGGGCAGTAGCAGATTTCTAAAATCCATAATAATTCCTCCTCCTCTTTCCATAGCAGAGATGAAATCATCTTTGTTCTCCATAAATTTCTCTAAGGCAGGAGTCAGTTCTCTTAGCTTGCTCACTTGTTCTCTGAAATCTTGATTGACTGATGGTAGCTTCATGTTTTCCAACATCAGCTTGAAGTGGTGTTCGAGTTGATGATTGGTGAAAACTTTGGTGAAGTAGTAGTCCACTTTGCTTTTTATGGCTTCTTGAGAGGCAGAGGCTTCTCTCATATAGTCTTGAACAATCTTCATTATTTCTCTGGCAGAATCTCTTGTAGAAAGCACCACTCGGCTCAACTCTGATGAGTCTACAGAGCCACTGGTTGAAATAGAGCCAATCTCCTCCTTCAACATTGCTCGAACTTGATTCAGGTCAACTGATAGTTTGGATGTGAGAGGTCCAAGAGAGAAGGAAACAGTTTCTTTAAAACTCTTAGACAAACCACTGATTAGGCTTTGAACTTGAGAGTCTTGTAATTGAACATGATCCTTCACTGAGGTTTTGAAACTTTCAAACACCGAGACAAACTGGCTTACTACACTCTTCACATAAGCTAGGTCCTTGTCATCTTAATACTTGGAGCTCATATAAAAATCCAAAGCAGCAACAGATGTCTTGAGAGCTTCCAGATCTGATTCGATTCTTGAAGACTGAGTCTGGCACTCTTTCACTTCTTCCATAAGCTCAGACATAAAAGAAGATAAATTACAAGCCAGAGATAGCTCGAAAGATCTCTCTAACATTTTCATTTCTTCATAAAATCTTTGCTTCATCTCAGCAACTGATACACTGAATGATTCTTATAGCTCATTCTTCATGGATTCAAGATCAGATTTAGAAACAAAATCATTTGAGACAACTGCAGCAGATTCTCTTGCTGAGGTCAAACTAACTACAGAATCAGTCATTATTGAATTAATTGAGGAAGAAAGAGAGGTTTCCATTAACTTCACTTCTTTAACAAAACTGGTTTTGAGGTCCTCTTTCAGCTTATTCGAATCATGAAATCTGACCACATCATCTGGAAACATCTCAGAAGCAAGATCATAATTGGTCTTCGGTCTATTCACAGACATCTCATTATCTGAATCTGGATAATCCAATCCACAGACTATAAACCCTGGGTCTTCTACCCAGTCTCCAAGCTCAACAGCTACTGTAACATTTCCAAGCACAGATTGATGCTCCCCCTCAATGGGTGCATTATCATGTATTACAACAGCATTTGGTGCTGGATTCTCTTCATCAGAATCTTCTACTACAAGTTCCACAGGTGCAGCATCTTGAAGATTTTCTGATACAGGTACAGCTTTTTCTGTAACTCTTTCTACTTCATCAGCAGGCATAGCTGAGTTCCCAATCAAAGGGCTCATACTTAAACTACCAGAAGCAGACAATTCAGATACATTTTCCTTTTCTTCTTCTTCTTGGTGAGGTACAGACTGGTCTTCCTCATGAGTAGATACAATTTCCTCTACCTTTCCTTTCCTAGAATAGACCAATTCTGCAACAGTACTTGGGGGAAAGTCTGGATCTCCTCCAACATCCATAGGAGTTTCTTATTCTTCTTCTTCTTCTATTTCATCACTATAAACAGGTTCCTCTTCATCAGGTCTCAGACTCGGATCTCTCTCATCCTTTGGTCTTGAGGGATGATCCACAGGATTAAACCTATCATAAATCTTCTGATCATCACTGACCCATTCACCCTTCCATGGGTTCCAGTTAATTTTCATGTACTTGCAAACAGTCGAGGTGATGCAGAAATTGTTCTTGACTACAACTGTCTCATCCTGAGACTCAGCTATTCCTTTCACTTTTATCATCACTGAAATCAGCTTGGCAAAGAACAAAGCATTAGTCTTTGACTTTGGTCTAATCATGTCTTCCATTTGAAGCATTAGCAATCTGCACAGATTGATCTTCACACCATGTCTTAGAAAATGAAGAAGATAGATATCTTGATATCTCAGATTTGAAAAATCTCCTCGCCTCGGTATCAACACATGTTGAACAAACTTGAAAAGCAGTCGATTTTCTCCATCCATTTCAGCAGCAACCACTTGCCTTTGATTTCCATTACCAGTCAGCTCTTTTAAGGCAGTTTCATAATCAAAGATGTCACTGCTAGGTGGCATTGCTCTTGATACATACCCAGAGACACCTTCATGTGGTACTTTCAAACTCTCAGCCCACTCTACTGAAGAAAAAGACATCTCTTTTCCATTTACACAAGAGCTTACTCGATTCTCATTCTCAGACTTCTCAAAGGTTACAAACTCATAGAACTGTTTTACCAACTTCGGGTAGTATGGGCCATTGTTATTCGAGAAACAATTCACCCATTTCTGGTCCTCCAGAATCTCGAGTACTAACGATTTTCTAGGCAGTAGCCATTCCACGCATAGTTCCTTCTCGATCACTATGTCTCTATTCTGCAAGTGAGGATTCACTGGTCGCCTTCCCGGTCTAGTTCTGACTTCACTAACACTGGCTTTATGCTGTGTCTTCTGCTTCTTAGCATTTGGTTCTACTCTTTCATCTCTGACGATAGGAAGCTTGGTTTTTTCCATCGCGGGTTTAGGGTTCTTGGTCGATTTGGGAGCTAAGGTTCGAAGGTGAGGGATTTTGAGCTCGGTGAGGTAAGAAGTGGCTTAGACTTAGTTTTATCATTTAGGAATTCCAAATAAACGACTAAAATAGAGTAATAAAAATAATATAAAACGATTCGTATTCTTGGCGGCAGACAGATGTTTTAAAAACATTGCATCGGTGTGAGTTAATCATCGGTGAGAAAAACAAATCGGTGAGAATTGTACATCGGTGAGAATTTTCACATCGGTGAGAATTTTCACATCGGTGAGAATTTTCACATCAGTGAGAAGTTTCACATCGGTGAGAAGTTTCACATCGGTGATAATTTTCACACTGGTTGTAATTAAACATTCCCAATTCGTGTCTTATGTAACTTAGCCTATCCGAACTTAGAGGTTTAGTGAAAATATCATCCAATTGATGTTCAGTGCCAATAAATTCAAGAGAAATATCACCTTTTTGATAGTGATCTCTTAGGAAATGGTGTCTTACATCTATGTGTTTGGTTCTAGAGTGAGATACAGGATTCTTAGAGATGTTTATTGCATTGGTGTTATCACAGTTGATTGAAACATGTTTAAAAACATATCCATAGTCCAAAAGAGTGTGTTTCATCCACAGAATTTGTGCACAGCAACTACCAGCAGCTATATATTCTGCTTCGGCAGTAGATAATGCAACTGAGTTCTGTTTCTTACTACACCAAGAAACTAAGGATTTTCCAAGCAAATGACATGTTCCTGATGTGCTTTTTCTATCTAACTTACAACCAGCAAAGTCAGCATCTGAATAACTCATTAACTCAAAGGATTTTCCTTTTGGGTAAAACAAACCTAAGTTAACCGTGTGTTTGAGATATTTAAAAATTATTTTAACAGCAAACAAATGATATTCTTTTGGATTAGCTTGAAATATGGCACACATACACACACTAAACATAATATCAGGTTGACTATCAGTAAGATAAAGTAAACTACCAATCATACCTCTGTAATTTGTTTGATCAACTGGTTTCCCAGTTTCATCTGCATCCAATTTACAGGTAGTACTCATAGGAGTTTCACTTCCCTTGATACTATCCAGACCAAAACGTTTTAAAAGATCCTTTGTATATTTACTTTGATTCAAAATAATACCATTTTCATTTTGAAATACTTGAAATCCAAGAAAGTACTTAAGCTCTCCCATTAAGCTCATTTCAAATTCATTTTGCATACTTTTTGAAAAATCAGTACATAAAGAGTGTTTAGAAGATTCAAAAATAATATCATCAACATATATTTGTACAACTAAAACATCTTTAGAAATTCTTTTAATGAAAAGAGTTGGATCAGTAATCCCTTTAGTAAAACCTTTTGAAATAAAGAAATTGCTAAGTCTATCATACCAAGCTCTTGGAGCTTGTTTCAAACCATACAAAGCTTTAGAAAGTTTAAAAACTTTATTTGGAAAATGGGGGTTAGTAAATCCCGGTGGTTGTTCTACAAAAACATCTTCAATTATAAAACCATTTAGAAATGCACTTTTCACATCCATTTGATATAACTTGAAATCCAGATGTGCAGCATATGCAAGTAAGATCCTAATGGCTTCTAGTCTAGCTACAGGTGCAAAAGTTTCCTCATAGTCTATACCTTATTCTTGACTATATCCTTGTGCAACTAGTCTAGCTTTGTTTCTAACTATATTCCTGGATTCATCTACTTTATTTCTAAAAACCCATTTTGTGCCTATTGTTAAGGTGTCCTTAGGTCTGTCAACTAATTCCCAGACTTTGTTTATTTCAAACTGATTTAATTCTTCCTGTATAGCTATTACCCAGAATTCATCATTGATAGAATCGTTGATATTTGTGGGTTCTAGCTGTGAAAGAAAAGCTTGATGTTCAACCTGGTTTCTTAGAGAAGCTCTAGTTTGTGTTCCTCTATCTAGATTTCCTACAACAACATCTAAAGGATGATTCTTTAGAATCCTCATTGATCTGGTAAAGGTTGGACTAGAAATTTCAGGTTCATCTATAGGTTCGGGTTCAACAGAAGCAGATTATGGAGAAAGTCCAGAACTGGATACTTTTATAACAGGTTCTTTAGATTTATCATTAAGGTCCAGAATAGACAAATCTTCTTCAAGATTCTCAAGAGAGGTTTTAGGCTCATGTGGATCAGTTTCATCAAACTTGATGTGAACAGATTCTTCCACACATTTGGTTTTCTTATTGAATACTCTATAGGCTTTACTAGAGATAGAATAACCCAGAAAAATTCCTTCATCACTTTTGGAAGCAAACTTATCCAGATTATCTTTAGTATTCAGAATAAATACTTTGCAACCAAAAACTTTAAAGTAATTAACCTTAAGATTTCTATTGTTCCACAATTCATAAGGGGGTTTCTTAAGAACAGGTCTGATTAAGACTCTATTAATGACATAACAAGCTGTATTTACAGCTTCAGCCCAAAAATAAATAGGTAGTTCATATTCATTGAGCATGGTTCTAGCAATTTCTTGCAGGGTTCTGTTTCTTCTTTCTACTACACCATTCTGTTGGGGTGTTCTAGGAGCAGAAAAGTTATGGGTATAGACATTGTGTGAGCAATAAGATTCAAAATCTTGATTCTCAAACTCACGACCATGATCACTCCTCAAGGTTTTAATCTTAAGTCCACTAAGGTTCTCTACAGACTTGGAGTATTTGACAAAGTAAGAACAAGCTTCACTTTTGTGAGCTAGAAAATATATCCAAGTATATCTAGAAAAGTCATCTACAAGAACATAAACATAGTGCTTCCCATTTAAACTAGAAACTCTTGATGGTCCAAACAAGTCCATGTGAACCAATTCAAGTGGTTGAGAAGTCGAAACTTCTTTCTTTGATTTAAAAGAAACTTTGTGTTGTTTTCCCTTTTGACAGGGGTTACACACTCTATCATTTGGGAATTCTAATTTAGGTAGGTCTCTAACTAGGTTTTTCCTAGAAAGTTTTCTAAGTGAGTGAATGTTTCAATGTCCTAATCTTCTGTTCCATAGCCAAGATTCTTTATAAAAAGCATTCAAACAAGTAATATTCTGCTTAGCTAAAGAATTCAGATTAACAGCATAAACTTTCTCATTTCTTAAGGCAGAAAATACCAAAACATTCTTAGAATTAAAAACTTTGCAAGAATCATTTTCAAATTTAACATGAAAACCATCATCACATAACTGAGAAATACTTAATAAATTGTATTTAAGGCCATCAAAAAATAAAACTTTAGAAATCAAAATTGAATCAGTGTTACCAATCTGGCCTAGGCCGATGATTTTTCCTTTAGAGTTGTCACCAAAGGTGACAAAGCCTCCATCAACTTTTATTAAACTCTTGAAACAAGAGAAGTCTCCTGACATATGTCTTGAACATCCACTGTCCAAATACCAGGTCTCTTTACAGGAGCTCTTCAAGCAAGTTCCCTACAAAACAGATTTAGATGGGAGATGATTTTGGTACCCAGATTTTCTTGGGTCCAGACAGGTTAGCCAATAATACTTTAGGTACCCATATTTGTCTAATGGGTCTCATATAATTTTTAGAATTGACATGCTTTGAAAGATAAACTTTATTAGATCCATAGCTATGTATATAACTGGTTGAAGCATATGAAGTTCCAGAATTACCTTCATTCTGTCCAGATTTAGAAATGAATCTAGTTTTGGCAATTTTCCTTTGTCCAGGTTGGTATCCTATACCAGTAGTATATTTAGGTGCAACTTGCTTTCCTAGCATCTGTGTTAGAGTATTCTTTCCATTTGTGAACTTCTCTAAGTCTTTTCTGAGTTGTTCATTAGACAGTTTCAGTTCAGTGTTCTCCTTTAACAGTTGAGCATTTTTCTCTTTTTCAATAGTGAGTTCGGTTTTAACTGTAGTGGTGAGAGCATGCTGTTTCTTTAATGACTTGTATTTATCCTTAAGTTCATTACAAGTTTCTTCTAACATGTCACAGTATTCAAACAATTCAGATTTAGACATGTTATCACCTTCAGAATCATCTCCAGAATAATATGAATTTGAAGCAGGAGTTTCAGCAGTTACCTGAGAAGTGTTTGTCATAAAGCACATGTTGGCTCGATTCCTTTCAGAGTCTGAAGATTCAGCTTCACTTGTGCTGTCTTCTGAAGCACTCCAAGTAACCTTAATGGCTTTCTTAAACTTATTGTCCTTATATTCATATTTCTTTTTATACTTCAGCTTTGGACAGTCGGCTTTAATGTGTCCTTTTCTCTTGCACTCATAGCAGACAACATCATCTGATTTGTCATTCTTCTTCCAATCCTTTTTCCATTTGCCTTGGTGATCATACTTACCCTTATAATTTGTTTTTCTGAAGAACTTCTTTTTCCTATAAAATTTCTTAAATCTTCTAGCAATGTGAGCCATCTCAGCATCACTGTCAGAATCACTTCCACTGTCTTCACAACTTGAACTTTCAACTACAGCTTGAAGCTTTTCTTTGTCCTTATTCTTTGAAGTTGAGGATTTGAAAGCGACAGACTTTCTTGCAGGTTCATTTTCTTCCTCTTTGTTCACTTTAAGCTCTTCTTCATACATCATCAGCTTGCCAATTAGTTCCTTGACAGGTAGAGCAGCAATGTCACATGATTCTCTGATTGATACAGATGTGCCTCTCCATCTATCAGGTAGACACCTCAAAATTCTCATAATTTGTTCCTTCGATGAGACATCCTTTCCCAGCGAGATCATTGTATTGACAATTTCATTGAACCTGAGATACATGTCAGAAATGGGTTCGTCAGGCTTCATTTTAAAATTATCATACTTGATAGTATAAGTATTCAATCTCATTTCTTTAACATTAGTTTTTCCTTCATGAGAAACAGCTAAGGTATCCCAAATTTCATAAGCAGTTTTACAAGCAGAAATTCTATTAAACTCTTCATCTCCTAGAGCACAGTACAAGGCATTCATAGCTTTACAATTTTTATTGTAAGCAGTCTTTGTAGGTTCATCCCAAGTAGATCTAGCAGTAGTAGGCATTTTGTATTCTGATTCAATAACAGTCCAAATATCAAAACCTATACTTTCTAGATGAATTTTCATTTTCAGTTTCCACTGAGCATAATTGGTTCCATTGAAGAAAGGTGGCCGGTTAGTAGCAGCACCCTCAAGTCTATTGTCCATGATGAGAAAATTTTAAAGAGATAAAAATTTAGATATAACAGAAATTTTAAGAACTTTAAAATACAACTAAAATCACAGTTCAAAAGCAGAGTACTTTTAGAAAGTATTTTCAACCTCTGATACCAAGTGTTGGTCGGAGTGGTTTACTCAAGAGGGGGGTGAATTGAGTACCAATTAAAATTTCTGTATTTAAAAAACAGTGTCTTAAAGACCCCCAAATAAAATAATAAATTAAACTATAGTGAATTTATATTAAAGTAGAGGTTCTGTCAGATTCTCAAGGGATTGATTAATTCCCAGTTAATCAACACAGGAGTGTGTGATTATCTTTTGAAACTAACTTACTAATCTACACTTAACATAAACACTTGCTAATTTAATTATCAAAGTAACTTTAAAAACAGTATTGGTTTTAAAGCGATTAGCAGCGGAATAAAACTTTGAAAGAGATGGCACAACAATGTAACCAAGAGGTTTAGTCTCAAGCCGAGACTTAGTCCTCTCAAAAGTTTATATAAAAATGATCCACACCCTGGATCGGGGTTCAACAGTTTACAACTGTCCAGGTCCAATACCTCTACCACTGTTCTTCGTGGGAAACAGTACAACAGCAACCAGCTGTCCAGGTTACACATGACCTCTACCACTGTTATTCGTGGGAAAGAATGAATGAAAGAGTTTGGTAAGGATTTACAAATCCTTCAGTTTGAGTACAGGAGACAGTGTATGTGTTAGATACAGCAGATAACACACACTGCTCGAAATGAATGATAATAAATCATAGAACAAGAGATGTAGAGTTTAGAAATGGTTCTGGTGATTTCAGTGTAGCTCTGGACTTCTTTGGATTCGATCAGAAGTGAGTTTGAGTCCTCTTCTCGTTTCTGTTTGAGAAACAGAGTGTCGTATGCTCCAGGTTCGTAGGTAGTGAGATGTAGTCGATGAACCTCTTTGATATTCTTTTGAATGCACAGAACTCTTCTCGAGTATGCTTGATTGTATATGTGATTCTGTCTTGCTTGGTTCTTCTTGTATGCACAGAGATTTTTCTTGAGTATGTCGTATGTCTTCCTTATCTCTGTGTGTGTTGTCTCCTTTTTTTTTGTTGCTGTTCGTTCTTCTTTGGGCAGCTTAGTCTTCTCGTATTTATCTCCCAACAGGGGACAGAAAAGATTTCTTTTCAGCAGGTACGAGGTACGGGTTCCTGACATCCGACAACCTTTATCAGATATTTGACAAATCATTAAAATGTATGATATGACCGTTAGATAGATTAAATATAGGAAATAAAGAAATTCAAACAGTGCGTCTAGTGATCGGTAGGTGATCAGCATCGGTAGCTTGGACATCGGTAGCTTGAACATCGGTAGCTTGAACATCGGTAGCTCAATGTCATTAGTTACTTTGACTCTATCGGTGGCTCTATGCGTCGGTTGGTACATGCTTGTATCGGTGACTTTGTTTATCAGTAGCTTCATGCGTCGGTAGCTTCATGCGTCGGTAGCTGTGAGTCTGTCAGTAGCTTCGTCCATCGGTGACTCTTATTCCATCGGTAGCTATTTATACTTACACCGGTAGCTCTATATTTGTATCGGTAGCTGTCTGTAAGTCAGTAGCTTACATTTATAAGCACATCGGTAGCTGTGTGTTAAGTCTATTGGTAGCTCTTTGTTAAGTCTATCGGTAGTTGTCTGTCGGTAGACTAAGTCTATCGGTAGACTGGTTACCGGTAGCTCATTATCAGTAGCTATAGGCAGATTACTTATCTGTTTTATGCAGAACACATCTGATTGGGTTAGAATCAATTTATAACTTGTATGAACATGGATAAATGAGGATTAACATATTTCAAAGACTATTTTAAAAATTATTATTGGTTTGATCATAGATTTGAAAGAATTAAAGTATAGATCAATGATACTTAACAATATCATATAGAATGAAAACATAATTGGGATTTTCAACACATATGAATACATGATTGAGATTATCAAAATAGATGAGGTCAACATTGAAAAATCAAATGGCATTTCACTGACTACCCAAACCTATTATCATTCCTTGAACTCTTCAGGGATAGAAATCCCTCCCCTATCTCCAAATTTTTCCAACAACTTCATGTCTTATTTTTTACCCTCTTATTTATTTTCTATAGTAGCTACATCACCATGTTTTCCTAGGATAATAATTTCCTCAACTCCTTTCAAGTTATATTCCCTAAACTTGTTACCTATTTCTTCCAAATTCTTCATCACCTGATGTATGTTGAGCTTAACTTATTCTCCACTAACTCTCAAACATAGCTCCCCACTTTGGACATAAATCAATGACCTTATCATAGTTAGGAATGGTCTTCCAAAGATTATTGGGGTTTTATTTTCATCTATTTCCATCACAAGAAAATATGTTAGAAAGTAGAACTTGTCTACCTTGACTATGACATCTTCAAGTAGTCCTCAAGTATATACCACTATTATATCAGCAAGTTTAATCATGACTCAATTTGGTTTCATCTCTCTCAATCATGGGATTTTAAATTTTGAGTATCACATTATATTGATACTTCCACCTAAATCACATAAATTGCTACCAAACTCATTAGAACTAATATCAATAGGAATATAAAAACTATCTGGATCACTTTGTTTCTTTCGTATTCTTCTTGATACCATAGCTAAACATTTATCCATAAAATGTATGGTTCCCAATTCCTCAAGATTTATTTTTTTTTAAACCAAATCCTTTATAAACTTCATGTAGGTTTGAATTTTCATTATTTCATTAGAAAATGGCATTATGATGTAAATATTTTTGAACATGTCTAGAAACTTTTATCTTTTTTCATAAAACCTTAATTTTATTTATCACTCTAGAAATGGTAGTTGTGGTTGATATATTTGTAGTGATTCCTCTCTAATAAACTTCTCAACTTACTTTTCTTTTTTATTTCTTCTTTTCACTAATTCTATTTCCTTTCAATATTGTTCTTCAAATTTTCTTCCAAAATTTTCAGCACTTTTTTGGGTTGTATTTCCACTTCTCAAGGTGATGGTTTTGATCTCACCATGTCTTGGGAATTTTGTGTCACTCATTAAAACTCCCTTATGCCTCTCCTTTAGTTGGTTAGTAATCTAGACCACTTGGATTTCTAGGTTCCTCATTATAGCACTTTGGTTTTGTGAGTCATCCTTCAATTCCAAAATGGTTGCACCTTGATCTTTGAAGTATGTTATTAATTCCTTAATTTAACCTCATATTGTTATCATAAATCTTTCCATGGTATCATTTAGTGAGTTAACTTTAATCATCAGTTATTTCCCTTGGTTTTGAGGTTAAAAACCTTGTGGTCGTGGTTGAAACCCTTATCATTGACCTTGATTCTGATGTTATGGTTGTTGTGGCCTTCATCCCTACACATAATTTTAATGATTATAATCTAAATAACTAAATTCTTCATAATACATACCTTGGGGATGTTGATTGGCCATCATAGAACCTAATTTATTTGGTATTACATTCATTTGGGTGGAAACACGACTATTTTCCATCATGTGTACTCCTTGAACTTATCCTCCATCTATATTCCATTTAAAATAGTTTTTGTGAATTTCATATAATAAATCATAGCTCTCTTATAGTGAATTTTACATCATAAAACCTCTTGGAACTGCATTTACAATCAAATGATTACCTTGTGATAATCCCTTATAATACATTTAAATTAGTATCAAGTTTTGATTTCATGGTGAGGACATATTCTAATTAATCTCTTAAATCTTTCCCATGCACTCTATAATGATTCTTCATTTAATTGATCAAAATTGAGAATACCCACCTACAGATCTAGAGACTTTGAAGGAGGGAAAAACTTCACTAAAAACTTATTTACCGGACCTTCCAAGGCCATTATTGAGTACAAGGGTAGACTATGGATCCACTCCCAATCTTTTTCCTTCAGTGAGAATCTGAAGATGCATAATATTATAGCATCACTTGTGACATTATTGAACTGGAAGATTTATTTCAATTATAATAAACTCACAATGTGAGAATTGGGTTCTTTATGAGGTAGCTCGGTGAATTGAATGGAATGTGTGATCATTTTTATAATCATCAGATTGATCTCAAATTTTTGGGTAGAAATCAGAGGGATGATGATTGTCATATTGATCCCCAAACTTGAGGGTCTTCTGTAGTTGATTAAGTCTTTCATCCCTAGGTTCCTTCCTTAGATCTCTTTTCCTACTCCTTGTCCAACTTCTTAGCCTAGTTCTATTTTATCCATGATGTCTTCTTGTGTGTTTTTCTTTTTTTTCCCTAATAGTCTTCTCAATCTTGGGGTTATAATCAAGTTCTTCTTCTTTTTTCTTTCCCTTAGTAGAACACTCATGCACTAAAGTGATTCCTAAAACTACATCATGATAAGACCAAGTGGAAAATTTAAAAAAGGATAAACAACTAAATGGAAAATTCTTAAAAATTATAAACATTACTAGTCATTTTTTCCTAGAAATGATTCTAGTTTTGAAGCGCCAGAACGACATTGTTAAATCTATTGAGTAAATCAAAGTAAAAATTTATAAACTCTAATAAACACTAACTAATTTTAAAATGGAAGTAGAGGTCGACCCATAGGAAATAATGTAGAAATTATTTAGAATATTTTAGAAAAACTAAATGAAAAATACAATATTGAATTTGATTTAGTTTTGAGAAAGTGATATGATATGTGCTAATAAATATAATTCGAGATTAATTCCCCCTATTGAAGTCATAATTTCATGTAAATCAAAGTGTTGTCAGAATCAAATCTAAGTGAGACTCCTTTTAGAGTACTCACACTCTAAACTAATGATGCCCCTTTACCCTCTCAGTTACTTTGTTTAATTAATTAGTTTGGTAACCAAAAACATGCTTAAACATAGTCCTTTGATTCCATAAATTGTTTTTGTTATATAAGGGGTGGATAATTATTACATTAAATGAGTATAAATTTCTTAAAAAATAATGGTTTGTAAGTGAGAGAAGAATAATATTGAGAAAATTATAAAAGAATGTAAAAAACCACTTTAAATTACCAGATATGACTTTCTTCACTGGGTAAAATCCCCTATCATTGCATTTCTTGGTAAAAAAAAATTACCCCCTCATTATAGTCATGAGGGGATAGGAAAATAAAAATGAAGAAATCTAATGTGACAATAACACTCCATAGCAGTAGCAGTAGCGGCAATTTTAGGCTCTAACCTCCTAATCTTCCTTCTAGGGTCATACCCAAGCCCCCTACACAATAACAACATCCTTAAATTTATAGAAAACAACCCCCTGAGTGAATTATAATGCCTCTAAACTATTTAAAATTTTCTTTTTCCCTTCCATATTTTCCCGTGTTTGAACCGGTCCTCATCTCCATGGTGATTCTCCTCAAATAATTGGGCATTGGTTGGGTCTTCCATGTTTTGTGGTGTGCTTCAAACCCCTTGGGTGTAGGTGAGACCTCGTTTACCTGTTTCCTATTAAAACTCCCTAAATATCACATTTTTTCTATGGATATCCTGAATAAATTGGGCATTTGAATTATACAGGTAACTAAACCCTACAGTGTGGATAGGACCCTTGTGACACAACCCTTCCAATAGATGCATGGATATGCGTGGACTATGACATAGCATTAGTGTTACTACCATACATTCATTTTCATCTCATTTAGGTCATGGAACAATAGTCACTCAATTTCATATCCCTTTACTTATTCATTTTCTTGGTTCTTCCAAAATTGAACCCTCTGCAACATTGTGAAAACCCTACACTGTAGAGCCTTCACACATCCTTTTCTTAAAGTTGATCATGGTGTAGTGGTGATATATTATTCGACAAACTTATTTATTTCAACTCCTTCCATGAAAAAATAGGTTCAAATATGATTTATCTTTGTTTTCTGCATTATTAGGATACAAGGCTCCAAAGTGTAGTAGAAAAACCATGGTATAACCTTCAAAAAAGTCTCAATCTCCCTAGTTTTATACGATGTAAGGGTGAAGCCTGTGGTATAGCAGTGCTCTAATATCTAGTGGTGGTGGCTCCTCATTCGAATTACATGGAGGTTCTATAGTGTATAATAAATTGTTTCTAGTGTAGATTCTATCTAAGGATAATGACATATGAGAAAGAGCCAAACGATAGCACATCGGTTAAGTTCACATTAACCAGGATGAGCCGCATCCTGTATCAAAGATTTCTATGGTCAAGGGCCTCTATAAATTTGACCATGTTCCCTTATTTATTCATTCATATGAATGGGGTTTGAAGGAACCTCAATGTTGTTGGTGTCACCCCACATCGGTGAGGCATTCCTTCCACCTCTGTATAGATTTAACCCCCGTGCACTAATGTGCTCCTATTCCCATACCTATGTGACATGTGATCAACCTCTATCATATGTAGGTAGCTCTCCCTATGGGTGGCTTGGTCAGTGGACCTTATTAGTCTACTATGTGGATTTCTTATATTGGTTGAGGGATAGCCTATGTTGGCCCTTTTTTAGTAAATTCCTTAACTCCCTTAGCCATATCTAGTATACACATCACAAAAAAATATTAGTTAAACAAATGAAAATCAACTATTTTTTTTCAAAAATCAAACTTAAAATTTTAATTACCAAATTATATGATAATTCAATTAAAAATGGGAATTATTAATCAATTAAATTTCAAAGATTATATGCATAATGTCAAATCATCAGTTTTATCTTTGGATCCAAATTTTATATAGAAAAATTTATATCATTTTTAAGGATCATTTATTGGTGTTTTTTTAAGTAAATTTTTTTAAAATCTTTCTCTTAACCATTTCAAAATTTACTTTTGAAAGTTACATGTAAGTTTGTATTTTGCTTCAATGTTAAAAATGTTGTCTAAAAGCTCTTAAGTTTTCATATCCATTTTTCTTTTTATATTCAAAAGGATTTAACCTTATGGGATTTATGTTACATGATTTATCCTTTAATAAATATATATATATATATATATATTTATAATTTGGAGGATTGAACTCGTGGTATCAAAAAATTAAATTCTTGATCCCTTCTTATGTGAAATCATTTGAAGCATTCTTTTACAAAGATGTTTTTCATATATATCAATATCCTTTTGAGTTTCCTTTTTTTCACTAAGGATATGTTATTTTTCAACCATCCACCATCTTTAGTTGGATGGATTATGTAAAATTATTCTCTATAAAATAATTGATTCATCATTGCCTTTATCTTTTCTAACCATCCACTATGGTTAGGCATAACTTTTCTTCCAATTACTTTACTTTGTGAATACCTTATTTTCCATTTCTTTGATTAAAGGATGTTCACTTAGATTCTATAAATCGATTGATTAGGAAAATTATTGAATTAATTGTGTATTATTTATATATACAATGTAAATACCATATGTTTTGTTATATTTATTTAATGATATTTACCTAGAAATTTACTTGATGTCATTGGATGCCCATTTTATTTCCATGGGTTCTTTATTATGTGATAAGTTAATGGTTTTTTAAGTGGAACACATAAGTATGGATGAATGATGGGTGGGGTCCTATATCAGCCTCAAATGAATTGTTTAAGGATTTATATCTCATGATATGAGTATGTTAAGTATATACATTTTTTTCACAACATGAATCATGAACATTTTGTTTATTCACAATATGTAGTGTGAATATTTTGTTTGTTCACAACATGAAATGTGGTCTTTTTTTTTCACAACATAAAGCGTAGAAATCTTGTTTGTTTATAACATGAATCATGAACATTTTATTTATTTATAATGTTATAATTTTCTTATGTTTGTGTTTTTTCCAAAGCTCTTTTATGCTCGGATTCAAGGGCATATTACATTTACAATCCATGTGCATGTGATTATGATTTCATGGATCATGTTTATTGACTCATGTTTCTATAATCTTTTGATTCATATATTATGATATTCCAATCCTTATGTTATGATTTAAAACCCATGATTTATTGGGTATAAGTTCCTTATATATCCTAATTATAGTCATATTCTCATATTATGCTCACTTATGATATTTGATTTCTAATGATTATGTTTACCCTTAATGGGCATTTGAGTTTACCCCTTTTTTACATTTCCATCCCCCAAGTTATGAAGATAAGAAAAGTATATAATATCTAGAAGAGTTTATTATGTGTATAATTTGTGGTAGATGTTTAATACTCGTTATATATTAATAAATTTCTCTCATAGTGGAAAAATATGTTTATTGGTTAAAAGGGCATGAGTTTTATTGGTTAATAATTTGTCTTAATTCTCTAAAACTCTAAACTTAAAAGGTATTGGGAATGTGTTAGGATGAAATTTTTTATTTAAGTCATGTAGTTATATGGTCGCATCTATGGGACGCTATAGTTGGTATCAAAGTAGGTTTTAGATAACTTTAGAGATTAGGATGATCTCGATTGAGGATAAATTGGGGGTTAGAAATGTCATAAATAGTTGATAAGTTAAGATTGATCATAATTTAGATGGTATAGATAAAAATTTATGTTATTTTAGGTAATATTGAATATTTTAGAGATTAAGATGAGATAGAATTATTGAAACCCCTATGAATAATCCTGAGTATAGAATAACATCCTAAAATTTTGGTAAAGTAGAGATTGTTTAGTTTTCCTAGAAATTACATCCATGTCTGAATACTAAAAAGTGGATGCGACTATGGAATAAATACACCTAGGGGTAATCACCCCAAAAAATATTGATTGAACTTTGAATTGATCTTCACTCTGGTGCACGTTGAATGGGCTTAAGACTACGCATCTGGCTAGAAACTCCTAGGGGATATGTTTTAGTCAATAATATTCTATTTATGAACCATTATGAAGGACTTATTTCCTAATTACTTTAAGAGATTAGGTTAAGAAGTAAAATAGAATACAACTTAAAGTAACCTAGATATAACTAAGAGAGTTATAGGATGAACCAAGTGTGACATAATTAAAATGAAATTATCATGGGTTGAAATGAATGTGACATTTGGGATTTATATTTAAGATTCATATGATTATTTATTTTTATTTTATTAGATATTATCATAATAATTTTGGTTTTAGTATTTTGTTGAAACAGGATCAAAAAATGAAGTTAAGAAAGGTATGTATCCAGAAACCACTATGCCTTATAATTGAATAAGGGGTCATACTTAAATGGTTAAGAATTTTAGTATATGATTATTATGATGGAAAAAAGGGTGGGTTTTCTTGTCTTAACTAAGATATTGAGGTTGATATCTTAATAGAAATTAAATATTGATACTATTATCTATTTTTACTAGTGATTGATTTTCATCGATGATATTTTTGAATATTCTAAAATCATGAGGATTATGTGAAACATCTAAGGATTGTTCTTCAATGGTTCTGCTTTAATGATTTTTAAACATATATTAAATGGTATCAATAACTTTTAAAAGTTATTTTATGACAAGGTTATATTTTTGGGGATAACTATTGAAGAACACATGATTAAGGTATGGATAACTCTTAGGTTTAATATATGCTTTGTAACAACCCAAACTTTTATCAATATAATTTCTCTTCTTATGGTATAAAACACATATGGTATAAAACACTTATATAACATAGAGATCCCAATAAAAAAAATTTCTCAAAAATGAAGAATGAAATAAGTGATATTCATAAGAATTAAGGAACCTACACCGATGGAATAGTAACTTGACCCTTGGAATAGTAACATGTCCATTAAGAATAGAAATATAGTCAATAGAATAGTAGACTAACCTATAAAATTATAAATAAAATTTAGGCATATTATAAATGATAATATGATATAATTATATCATAGTATATGTAAATAAATGTTTTAAAAATGATAAATTAAGTGTTGGTATTTTTATAAAACATAAATGTTTATTTACAATTTCATAATTAATGTAATTATTTAAAAGAAATTTTATTTTCATAAAATAGATTCATAAATTAATATTTTTTTCTCTCATGATTATAAGATAATTTTATGAGACCTTAATTAATTTTTCAAAGAGTCATAAAATCAGATATAATTTTAAAATTGGTATTTTTTTAATAAATGATCATTTTAATTAAAAATTAAATTTATCATATTTAGAAAATTATTTTCATAAAATGGATTTAATTTTTGATTTCTAAAATTCAAAAAATGTTTAGGTTTATTTTTTTGGATTTTTCTAAAATAGTTGATTTTTTGTGAATAGTAAAATACAGTAATTTACAATATATAACATTATAAGTTAAATTAACTATTTATTGAGTCATTTCTGATGTAAGAACCATAATCTCAAACTCTACTTAATTATTTAATATATTTATTAATAAGGTTCAATTTTATTCATAGTCTTGATCCAAAATAATAAACTAATGAATAAAATAATCAAAAAATACCCCTCTCCTCCCCTATATATACTACCCCTTACCACCACTCTCCTCAAACCTTCCAATCATTTAAGATTATCCAAATTCTAATCAATCCTCTTAACAATCCCTTACCCCTAATCCATGATCTTTTGTTCTCAACAAAATACCAAACTCAATTTCCCTAAGGAGGTTCTCAAGGAAATACAAGAGGTAAAATCCTCTTTCATTTTTCTTTTAATTTCTTTTCAATTTATTTAATTTTCTTATTATCTCCACACCTCACCTTATCAAAGTGTCATGATAACTCTATTATATTATATATAATATAATTTTATTATGTTAATTGAATAATCCATCATCAAACCTCTTCTCCTCTCTCTTTTATTCTAAAAATGAATACATTATCTATGAGGTGTTAATTTATCGCCTTTGAGGATGACAGGTTTTCATTTTCCTTTACCGCCTTCAAGTATGGTCATAAAACCATTATAATGGTTGAAAAATATTGTAATTTTTTTTATAACTTTTTTTATGATCTTTAACTAACATATATACATTATATTAAATAATAAAACAAAACCAGTTTGTGATGATTGAAAAACCGTCAAATTAATCTAAACAATTATCGTGAACATTTTATATAATGAATCATCCTAATATATGGAAACAAAATAATATATAAGAACATTTAAACTTATAAAATACCATTAATAACATATAATTTCAATTATATATAATTATTCTCATTTTTAATGATCTTCCATACATGTATACAAATGAACCGATCATGAAAACCAAAAAAAATGAACACTTTTGAGAGATGAAATTAAACTCTATAACACATAAAAATGGCTATAAAAAACTTAATAGAATTATAATGAATAAAATAAATTTATAATAGGTTACTTATTTAGTAATTAATGAAGATAATTTTATTATACAAGATATTAAAGTGAAGAAATCATCCATACATAAGGTAAGGGGATTCTCAAACTCAATTTCTTTTCTTTAGGTTATTCATCTTTTATGCCAAATTTCAATGTGGGTATTTTTTAATATTCCTCAAATATAATTTCATTGTTATTAACTTTTCTTTTCTTGGATATACATGTTCTATACTTGAGTTTATGGCAAACATAAAGATTTTCCAAAAAAACTATTCTTTCTAAAAACACACCTTCTCTTGAGATTGTGTCTTCTTTACTCAAGATTAATGAATATTATATCAAGTATGTTATTCCATTTTTATTTTGGTAACTCAAAATTTTATTCATGAATTTATGATTTATTAAATTCTCATGAAACCCATTTATTTTCCATGGGTTATTTTATGACTAAGATTATTATATGTGACATGTGGCATGCAGGATTATGTAAGTGTTATGATGTAACAGGTGCACTTAGAAATATAGATCTCTAATGTATTGAGTGATGTGATGCATCTCATGAGATAATGTGAAATATTCATGAACATGATTCTATATTTTTTCTCAATTATGATTTTATGGTTATGCGCATATGTTATGCGTAAACATGATGTTAGCTTTGTTCACAACTATGTGTGGTATTTGACCATTAAGACATGATGTTTCATTTTTATTCATTGCCACATTCCATGAATTTATTCAATTATTCCTATCATGATTATGATTATGATATCATTCTTAAGTTATGATGATGATGATTATACTCACCCATGTTATGTTGATTCATGTTCTTATCTATCCTCTTACTGGGATTTTAACTCACCCCTTTCTTTGATGTATATCCTTAGGTGATTACTTATACTAAGGAGTACATGAGGGAAACTAAGAATCTATAGAATAAGGAATTAAATAATTTTTATGTAAATGTTATGTATGGTCCTAATTTTTCCAATATGTTAAACCTTTGGATCTTGGTTTTGTAACGCTTTTATGTTGTTTATCTTTAAAATGATGTAATAATCATGTAAGAAAAAGCAGGGTCGCTATATGATTTATTTTGAGATAATAAAGGGTTGATTTATTTTGAAAAAATATATTTATATAGTATTTATAGCCTTGTAATTTATTATTTATTTAAAGGAAAATAGATCCATGATATTTTTTGGTGAAGTTTATCTCATTTTTAGGAATATGATATATATTGACTATTATGTGATTTTATAAACTAGTGGTTGAAGATGAGAATTAATTTTTGTAAGATTATATTATTTCATTGTGATTAAATGTCTTGGATATTCAAATGGTTTTGGGAAGGTATGTTATGGAGAATATATAATTAGGGTGTATATATACATGGGTATATGGTTGTATGGATGATAATGTTATTTAAGGAAGTATAAGTAACTTAATATAGCCTAAGAGGGTAAGTCATATGTATTATTATAAGTTATATCCTGAATGATAAATATGTTAATAATACTCTCTCCTACTTTCATCAGTTCGTAATAATTAAAATTGTAAGGACATGATTTATTTAAGGGGGTATAATGTAAGGACTCGAGATGTTGGATCCTTTAAATTGATACTATCTTCGATAGCTTGTGTTACATGAAACACCCAACTAAAAATAACCACAACATATTAAAATTACATGAAGAATATAATAATTAATAAATAAAAATATAATAATCAAATAAAATAATTACATATCATTATTTTTCCTTGATTAATATTTTAAAAGAAAGAATTCCTTTCGAAGAACCATTCAGAAAAGGGTTATTGTATTTTACCTTAATAAATTAAATTGGTCATAGTTAAAAGTTTATCATAATAGGTAATATTTATATTTCTAAACTAATATATCAATATTCAATTATTTATAAATCTATATGAAATAAGATTAAAACATTTAAAATTTAAAAAGATTTTTTTAAAGTAGTTGTTCTTTATATATTGTATTTTAATTTAAAAACTAATTTATAAATTTTAGAATTTTAATTTGAAAAAAATTACTTAATTTTTTGATTAAACATGTCAATATTAAATTAGGATGATTTTTTTGATATTTTTCTAAAAAAAATTATATGAATACTGAAAAATGTCATTTTTATAAATAACATGACTTTTAAGGCATTATTATTATATAAGAATAAATTAGAAATTCATGAAAACTTTTTCTAAGACCAAATATGTATTTTATAAGTGACTTTATAATTTTAAAAAAATTGTTTTTAATTTAAAAACTCATATTTTACATTTTAGAACTTAAGTTATATTTTTCAAAAAAAGTTGTTTTTAATACATTATACATTTAGTATTTTAAAATTAATATTTATCACTTTTAAAAATTGAATCAAATAAAATGGATTTAAAATTTAAAATCATTTGGTACAAATTATATATGAAGGATCATTTTTATTTTTAGTCATAAAGGATAAATTAACTAGGTAAAAATTAATTTTTGTGGTGAAAACCAAAATGGTAAAAATCAGTAACCTAAGTGGTAATGACCATAACATGTTAAAAATATGTTTTTAATTAAGTATTTGAGTTTTTTTATCAACCATTTATCTTCACCAATCCATTATTTATCAACTTTTGAGCCAATTTTCTTGATATTTACTTCCCATAATTGAAAAGTTTTGGGTGTTTACAAAAAATTCATCCATTTTCACTTATAAAAGGGGCACTCCTCTCCTCTCTTACCCTCACACCACAACCCCCTTAGTTTGGCCCAAACTCTTCACAAACCTATCTTAAACATTCCTATATACCTTTAAAGGGTTATGGTCTTCTAAAAAGTCCATCACTCAAAGTCTTAACACCCTTTTCAAAGGATATAATCCAATAAGTGAGGAACTTAAAGTGCATTTTACTAAAAAGAAAAACAAGGTGACGGTTTTTCTTGGTCTTAATTATGATTATTTGTGGCATGTTACATGTTATTCACCATGTTTACTTTTTATGGTTGTCTATTTATTTAAAATCTCATGAATTTTTTATGCTTTATTTCCTTTAAAATTTTGGGATATATTAATCCAAATCAAGTTCTTTTCTTTAAATGTCTTTTTAATCAAGTGTTACCCCAGTCATAAGAGTTTTTTGTGACACAATTTTCATTCACTGAGTTATAATAATTCTCTTGAACTTATTTCATATATGTTGGGTATTAATTACCTTTGATTATATCATTTAGTATTCTATCATTGTTTACATTTTTACCACATAAACCCCTTGTCAAATATTCCATACCTCATAGAATATATTGCCCATAAGGGATATTTATAACTCAAATCTCTTTTCCTTATGTTATAATGATTCGTCTTAAACTTTTATTTTCCATGCTTGGGTACTCCCACCATAATATTTTATTATATGGTATTTTATAATCCCCTTTATAAAAATTATGTTTTAATATAAAACAGGTTTTATTACTCTTTTTACAATGTAGGATTTCAACAAAGATATTGTCAAAGTATTAAAAATGTTCATTTTCATTCATAATCAAATATTTTATCTTTGGATCGACATTTTCTATAGAAAAATTTATGTCATTTTAAAATCTCTATTATTAGAGACAATTTTTTTAAAAGTAAAAGTTTTCAAAATCTTTCACTTCACCTTTTCAAAAGTTACTTTTGAAAGTGACATGCATGTTTGTATTTTACATCAATGTTAAAGATGTTTTCTAAATCTATTTTATGTTTTCATATCCATTTTTATTTTCATATTAAAAAGGATTTGACCTCATGTGATTTATGTTACATTATTCATCATTTAATAAATATATATATTTATAATTTCAGGTATTGAACTTGTGGTATCAAACAATTCGATTCTTGATCCTTTCTTGTGTGATATTGTTCAAAGCCTTATTTTGCAGTAATGTTTTTCATATATGTTAACATTATTATGAGTTTCCTTTATAACAATAGGGATATTTTATTTTTCAATAATCCACCTTTAATCTATGTATGGATTATGTAATTTTCTTTTTTATCAAAAATATGATCCATCACTGCCTTTTTCTTTCCTAACCATCCACTGAGAGTAGGAATAACTTTTCTTCCAATGCCTTTACTTTGTGAATACCCTATTTTCGATTTCCTTGATTGAAGAGTGTTCACATGGATTTAATACATCAATTAATTTGTGAAATTATTAACTTAATCATATACCCTTTATATATATAGTGTAAATACCATATACTTTATTATCTTTATTGAATGGTATTTATCTAAAAGGTTGTTTGGTGTCATTGGATGGCCATTTTATTTCTATGGGTTCATTATGATGTGATAAGTGGATGATTTTTTTTTCAAGTGACACTCATAAGTATGGATGAATTATATGTGGGGTCCTAAATCAACCTCAAATTCAATGGTTAAGGATGTATATCTCATGATACAAGGATGTTAAGCGTAGATATTTTTTTTGTTCGTAATATGAAGCATGAGCATTTTGTTTGTTTTTAACATGAAGCGTGGTCATTTTTTTGTTCACAACATGAAGCATGGACATTTTTTTCCACCACATGAAGCATTGAAATTTTTTTATTCACAATATTATAATTTCTCTATGATATGTTTATTCCAAACTTCTTTGTTATGCTATGATTCAAGGTCATGTTACATCTACAAGTTATATGCCTATGATTATGCTTTCATGGATCATGTTTATTGAATCATGTTTCCACACTCTTTTGATTCATTTATTATGATATGTCAAGTATTATTCCATGATTTATGATCCATTATTTATTGGTTATAATTTTCTTATGTATAATGATTATACATATATACTCATATTATGCTCACTTATGATATTTGATTGTTAATGCTTATATTTACACTTACTGGGCATCTGATATCTCCCCTTATTATTTTTTCATCCCCTAGGTTATAAATATAATAAAATTATATGATATTTATAATATTTTATTATGTGGATAATTTTTGGGAGATGTTGAAGACTCATTATAGATTGAGCAGTTACTTTCATAGTGGGAAAATGTCTATTAGTTAAAAGGGCATGAGTTTTTTTGGTTAATGTTTTTTCCTAATTCTCTAAAACTCTATACCTAAAAGGTATTGATAATGTATTATAATTAAATATTTGCTTTAGGTCATGTAATTATATGGTAACATATTCAGGTTGATATAGTTCATGTCTTGTGGTGACACAATGGATTAAAAGAGTGTACTTGGGAATGTGAGTTGCAAATGCACGCTCAATTTCCTGAGTTGTTTGAAGTTTTATTTTTATTGTAATGATATGTGTGACCTTGTATTAATTTATGATATTTTTATGATTTTTTGTGATTTTATCCCCCTCTCCTCACTTATGATGAGTTATTTTCACTTCTATTTTAGTGAGATCCCTATTTAAGAGGTATCTTGTAGGGTGTTTATATGTGACCTCCCTTGTTTTCTTTTTGGGATTGGGTTTGATTCTCAAGGAAGATAATAATTTGAGAGGTATGATAATGTAGTGTATTATCCTGTATTTTCACCATTTCACAAGTTAGTTTTAATTTTTTATATGGTTTAGTATCCCATAATTTAATCATTTTTCATTCAACCCACATTTTTCAATCATTATATAAAAATACATTAAAAATGTAAATTTCACTATTTTTTATATTTTTATAGAAAAACATAATTTTTGTATTTTTATCATAACATCAACTAAAATAATCCAAATTAAAAAATATATTTTTTTGTAGGATTAAATTATTTTTGGGATCTATTTCATTCAATCGTACCAAATTTTTAATACAACCATATGAAGCCCAAATTAAGCATACAAGTGGGGTTAATAAATGTATCCATGGTTTGAATAGCTTTCAATATTGAGACCATGTCTCATAAAAATCCAATCTAAAGGATCTTAATTTTTTTGTAGATATATAAGATAGTGGGGGGAAATTTTATTAACTATGACTTCTTGAGATTTATCCTTCTTCATGTTTATAAATGCATGGGAAACCAGATCATGCAAATATGAAGAATTTATCAGGCTAGAAAATATGACTTTGGTAATTTAGTCATAATTTTTCATGCATATTTCTAATGGAACTAAAATTTTGTGAGTGAATATTTATGATGTATATGAATAACTTTCTAGATGATAACTTTTCAAGATTCATTCATCTAAATTCTCAAACAGGCATATACATTCAAAGGGAAGAATTTGAGGGAAAATCAGCCACCCATCTTGCTATAAAAAAGTGTCTCCACTTCCATTAAAGGAGTTAAACATTTTTATAAGAAAATGAGAGATTCAAAAACCCTATCCTCTCATCTAGGTCAACAATAATATTTTAATATTTTTAATGCTTATTATTTCCTTATGTAATTTTTTTCTATATATTTCAATAAGATAGTAATTCGTTCTCTCTTACTTCACTCTCATTTTCTTGGTTTTCTTCCACCATAACTCTCTAATACTCATAACGATGAGTAGATAAGTTGAGGAGTAATATTGGGGTAGGTTTTAATGTTCTTACTAGATACTCTTTATTTATTTCATAATGGTTTAATTATTTTTTAATAAGATAGTGGGTGTGTCGAGAATTGATGTGGTAATTGTCTATCTTTCCAAGGTATTATCTACTGCCTTATTCCATTCTCTATATAAAATTTATTTCCTCCCTTCTCTTGGAAATACCTTTATATGGCGAATTTGGGTTAGTTGAAGGATGAAATTACATATTATGGGATTGGTTTTATAATGGCTATGCATTCTTCATCGAGATAAAATTATAATTCTTTACTATTATAGGAGGTAAGATTTGGTGTGTTGAATAGATTTCATAGGTTCACTTGTTCTTGCAGCAAAAGTAGAGGTTGGTAGCTCATGTATGATTGGATTGGTTATCAATTGAATTATAAACTATTAAAATGGATAATGAAAGAACCCATTTATCTAAACATTTTATTCACCTTTCTTCCTGATAACTCTTCGTGTGTGTTTTTATTTTTGCAGTTCATTTATGTTTGTTTGAATTCACAAAAAAAAACACCATTTCCTCTTAATTTTAGTAATTAAAAATACCAAAAATATTAAATAATTTAATTAAATTAGTGAGAAATTAATAAAGGATATTTAATAGATACAACCCTAATCATCCACTATGTTATAATTGGAAAATAAATATTATTTGTGTGCACCTTCTGATGGGTGTATCAAAAAAAATGACATCATTACCAAGAATATAATTTGATCACTCATTATTGTTAGGTATTTATTAATATGGAAAAGGTATAAAGGGGAGGTAAATATATCAGCTTTAAAATTTTAGAGTTAAATTTAAATCACTAAGTTAATTAAATTTATTATCAATGTTAATTATTATGCACATGAAAAAAAATCATGGAAAATTAAAAGAGAGAACATACAATTTTGATAGTAGTTCAGTTAAATGTGAACTTACATATACTCTTTACACCCCTTTAAACTTTGAGAGGTATAATATTCACCAATGAACTGGATTTTAAAGGGTAATTATAACCCCGTTACAACCTACCTTTTCTAATATAAGTATAACTAAAAAACACTTGACTTTTAATGGGAAGTCACAAACCATTACAACACTGAATTTAGAAATTGGGAGTTGTGACATGAAGATCCTAACTTTAGAATCTTAGATTCATAACCCAAAGATAAAGAATGTTTTTATTAGAAAAATCATAAACTAAAGTAAGCATAATTGAGAGAGATAGAAAGAATTAATACATACTCAAATAAAACCAGATAGAAGAAGTCAATGTAGACAGATGAAGCACAACCTCATTTTTTGGTAATGGATTAGTATGTATCTTCAAGGAAATATTAGTCATGGAATATTTTTTTTCTCCTTGAGAGTTTATCTAAAAGATGAAAAAAATCACATAGGATCACTTGAATTTTCACAGTATCAGACAACACTTCACAGTATCATACAACACTTGAGAGTTTGAAAGCTCACAAAAAAAGATTATTGTTTTATCATAATATCTTATATCACTCCTTCTATGAGTATTGATCCCTTTAAATAAGATTTAAAAAAAACTAAACAATAATTAAACAATCAGTTATATAATCCAAATAATAATTCATAATTGTTGAAGAGAGGGATTTTATCATTCCACAAATATCATTGATATGAAAAACTAAAGAATATTTCCAAAAAATCTAATTCATCATTAAACAGTTCAAAATATATTCATTATAGTTGGTCAAAATGAATCCCATAAATATCACAAGATGGTTCTTTAATAATATTAAAATTTTAATTTTGAAAAAGTTTTCATATACATGCATGCGGATATGTGATAAAAATTAAATTCAATAATGTATCATTAGAAACTATAAAATAAATTTGAATATGTTTGTTAGCACTAATAATTAATTTAGAAACATTAAAAACAAATAAATCACTCATAATAAATAAATTTTAAATTTTGAAACATTATGTTGTAAATTCATGCGTGAATGAAAAAACAATTTTTAAGTATTTATTTAAATCTATCGAAAAACTTTCCAAAAACGATTCTCACAGTTTCCATGTGATTAATATGAATTTAAGGAATCAATAAAATAATTAAAACAACTAATACAAACATGCAACAAATGAAAATATCAAAATAGATGAAAAATATATCAATATGAAGCTTTCTAGAATTAAAATGATTGACTGTGAGTTTTAAATCAATGGATTAGCCACAAGTATAAAAAACTGACTGCATGTACAAACAACAGAACAAATGCAAAAACAACTGACTGTGAGGTTCAACTTACCATGATTTAGTCAAGCTACCATTAGGATAAACTTACTATGAGGTAGTCAAGCTACCATGAGATAGTCAGGTTACTATGAGGATCAACTTACTGTAAGGTAGTCAAGCTATAGTGAGCATAATACATTACAAATAAAGATGTAAAAAATGATTGTTGAATCATTTATCAAAAATAATAAATAGAAACCACAATAAGGATGAATTAGACATTAAGTATATGATTTTGTGTGAAATTATAATTATATATTTTTGGAGTTATTTGTAATATTTAAAAAAAATAAAAAATATAAATTATAAACAATACTAGAAATCCTAACAAACACCAAGCATAAATAAACTCACCCATTTTGAAAATTACAAAACTAAAACAAGATTTTACAAAATTATCTCTCTTTTTGAAATTTATCAAAGATTAATTACTATAAATTAAAATACAAGCCAATTTAAAACAGATTTTAAGAAAAAACATGTTTAAACATTAGAAAACCCCCTTAATAAATTCATATTAAGTCAAATCTATAAACAAGAGAAAAAAATATTTCAAACTAAATCTTCATCATATCATGATCAAATTTTATTTTATCAAACTTTTCAATATATAATGGTTTGGTAAAAATATTAGCAATTTGATTTTTAGTTGAGATGTATTCTAGAGCAATATATCCTTTTTTACTATAATCTCTAATAAAATGAAAACTCATATTAATATGTTTTGTTCTGGAATGTTGTTGGGTAATTTTTGAAATTGAAACAACATAATAATTATCAAAATAAATTGGAATAATTTTAAAATTAAAACCATAGTCAGAAAATGTTTGTTTAATCCATAAGGATTGAGAACAATATGATATAGTATAAATATATTCACTTTCAACAATATATAAATCAATTTTTTTTTTCTTTTTGAACTCCAATATACTATACTTTTATTAAGAAAATGACAAATATCCAAAGAATTTTTCTATCAGGTCTGTATCCTCTAAAATCATAATCAGAATAACTAATCAAATCAAAATAGTTATGTCTAGAATAAAATAGTCCAGAATTTACAGTTCCTCTAAAATATCTTATAATCAACTTAATAACTTTTAACTGAGATTCCTTAGAATCATATTGAAATATTTAACCTAAATAAACACTAAATGTAATATTAGGTTTAGAAGCAATTAAATATAATAAACTACCAATAATGTCTCTAAACATTTTAGAATCTACATATTTTTCCAGAATTATCTAAATCTAACTTACAATTAGTACTCATGGGGGTTTTAAAAGTTTTACTTAAATTTAAACCAAAACTATTAATTAAATCTTTATTATATTTAATTTAATTCAAAAATATCCAATCATTTGTTTTAATAATTTTTAAACTAAAAAATAATTTAAGTTATCCAATTAAACTCAATTCAAATTCAATTTCTATCAAGTTATAAAATTATTTACATAATAATTCACTTGAAGATACAAAAATAGTATCATCGGTATAAATTTGAAAAATAAAAATATCATTTAAAATCCTTTTAATAAACAAAGTATGATCTACTTTACCTTTATTAAAATCATTTTTCAATATTAATAAAGTGATTCTATCATACCAAGAATAAGGTGCTTACTTGAGCCCATATAAATATTTTGATAACTTAATAACATGATTAGGAAACTTTTCATTTTCAAAACCAGGTGGTTGATTAACATAAACTTCTTTAGAAATAAAACCATATAAAAAATAACTTTTAACATCTATTTAAAATAATTTAAAACCTTAGAAAGAAGTAAAATCTAACAAAATTATAATTTATTCAATTCTAGAAACATGTGCAAAAGATTCATCAAAATTTTCACTTTTTTCTTAACAATAACCTTGAGATGTAACTCTAGATTTATTCTTACAAATTTGACAAGATTCATCCATTTTATTCTAAAAATAAATTTAGTATCGATAATTTGTTTATCATTATGGGGTTTGACTAAAAATCAAACATTATTTCTAGAAAATTTATTAAGTTCGTATCACATAGTAATGATCCAAGTATCATCATTCAAATCATCAAAAACATCATTTGTCACACATTTAGAGACAAAAGAAAAGTTTACATAAAATATAAAAAATGGTTTCTAATTTTAATTCCATAATCAAAATTACCAATTATATTATCAATAATATGATCTTTATGAATTTTTTATTCTTTGGGATCAGAATGAGGGGTATGCTTCCCCTCAATAATTATAATATTATCTGGAGGTTTTTCTTCATCAAAATTAAATTCTTTAAATTCTTCTTGAAAAATATCTAAATATGAATTATTTTTCAAATTATATTTATCAAATTTAATATGAAAAGATTCTTCTATACTAAAAAACTTTTAAATAACCAGCATTAGGTTTCTCACCTTTAAACAATTCATAAGGAGTTTTCTTTAAAAAATGTATAATTAAAATTATATTTAAAATATAACTAGATGTATTTAAAAATTCAACCCAAAAATATTTAGAATAATTATATTCACTTAACATAATGCTATCCATTTCTATAATAGTTCAATTTTTTATTCTAGAGCACCATTTTGGTGGTGTTCTAGGAGCAGAAAAATTATGAACATACCTATTTTCTTTATAAAAAAATTCAAAATCAAGATTAAAAAATTCACCTCCATTATACCTTATAATAGAAATAATTAAATGACCTTTTTATTTTGAATCAATTTGAAAAAAAACCTTAAATTTACATAAGGTTTCACTTTTATGAGATAAAAAAGTCAAGGTAAATATAATAAAATCTTCAACAATCACAAAAACATATTTCTTTATACCTAAACTAGCAATAGGCATAATAAAAAATAAATATAAATGAATAAGTTCTAATTTTCTAACACTTATAACTTCCTTAAGATGTCTGAAACTTATTTTAGGTTGTTTTCCTTTTAAATAAGAATCGTAAATAAAATTCTTACCGAGTTTCAAATTTGTTAGTTGTTGTACATGTCATTTCTTTGACAATTTGTGTAACAATTTAAAGTTCGCATGTCCAAGCCTCTAATTTCATAAGATATCATCTATTTATATAACATTATAACACACATTCTGGTCAGTTAACTTGAAAAAATCAATAGAATGGATATTTTATTTCCTAAAAGCACAAAATAAAACATTTTTAATTTTAAAAACTAAACATTTATTATCTTAAAATTTAGGACTCATTCTATCATAGAATAATCTTGAAATACTAATTAAGTTATGTTTTAAACCTTTAATATATAATGATTTAGAAATTAAGATAATGTTAGATATACCCACTTCACCAAATCCATTAAACTTTCCTGATGATTTTTCATTGAATGTCATAGAGTTTTCATCACATTGATTATAAGATAAAAACTTCAATGGATATCCAGTCATGTTTATGGATTAACTGTTTCCCATGTACCATATATTTTTTACACTCTCAAGTAATGTTTCCTAAAATATTATTTAATCATAAAACAATTTTGATACTCATGTTATCTTGGGTCCAATCAGGTTAATATATGAATTATTAGGTTCCCAAATAGATTTTAAACAAGTATTTTTGAGTAATCTTGAAGATAAATTCTTGTAAATAAAAGTTTTATTATGGATTAAAGACTGAGTAAATATTAATGAACATTTATTTTCATAGTTTTCATTTATTCCACATCTAATACATGTAACATTGGATATACATCATTTATAAATTTTAAAAAATAAAATTTTATATAACTTAGGTATTTCTTTATTATAGAAAAATAAACTTATGTATTTATTTGATTTCATCATTGATATCATTTTATCGTACTTTTCTTGACCTTGAACAAAAAGTAAATAAATTTTATTTTAAACATACAATTTCTTTCTTCAGATTTTCATTCTCTTTTTATGAAATCTCTAAATCACTATTTTCTTCATTTGAATAAGAAGTGGTATTTCTAAGAACTTCATTTTCTTGAGTTAATTTATTATTTTTTTTAAGAATTTATTTATATTATCCTTTAATTTTATATACAAATCAGTAATTCTTAGAACATTTTTTTGTAATTTTTCATTTTTTTCAATTATTTTTTTCATATTAGGATGTTCATATTTAGAATAATATAAACTACGATCAGAATAACTGCTAACATCATTAGTACTTTGGGCCATTAAGAATAGGTTAGTTGTTTCTTTTTCACTTCCACTTTTATCATTTGAATTAGATTCTTCTATGAAAATCTATCCATCTATCAAATATCTTTTCTCTATTTTATAATATTTCTTGTTTTATTTATTTATTTATTTAGTTTAAGATAGTTAGGATTTATGTGTCCCTTCTTTCTACACCCATAACATGTTATTTCATAAACATCATTATAATTAGGTTTACCTTTCTTCTTTCAATCGTCCTTATGATTATCCTTCCTAAACTGTTTCTTGAATCCTCCTATTATTTTCACCATTTTGTAAACACCCTTTATAAAATTGCTTATTTCTTTATCTCTTTACCTTTATTTAGAATTATAAGAGTTAGTCTAAATAGTTATATTTAATTTAAATATAGCACATTTATTTTTTAAATTCTCCTCTTTGGTGTTATTATTCATCTCCAATTCATATTGAAGTAATGAAACTTTGAGTTCATCCAACATATATTCTTTGAAGCTCTTGTTTTCATCAATTATTACTTTCTTAGCATGCCACTTCTTAGGTAAATCTCTCAAGACTCTTTAAACAAGAACGAGATTCTCAAAAGTTTCTACAATGGATTTCATTCCATTCACAATTCTAGTGAATTTTTAGAACATCTAGTTAACACTTCCATCTTCACCTATCTTAAAATCTTAGTGATCAGCTTGAAACATTTCAATCCTAGTTTTGATCAGCTTATATAAGCCAAGGTGAGTAACTTGTACTTTTTTTAAAATTTTATGAGTTTTATTACAAGTGGATACATGACTAAAAACATTTATATTAATTGCACAATATAGAATATCCATCACTTTTTAATTCAAAACATATTTAACCACATAATTTCTAATATGAGAATTTGGATTAGCTTTTGGAAACTTGTATGGTTTCACCATAATTATTCAATTTTTAATTGCTTGAGGCATGCCTCTATTCAGGATTTCCAGTACTCATAGTCATTTACACTAAAATGTGGGGGATTTTGAGTAATTCATCCATCATTAAAGTTCATTTCTACCATATTTTAAAGATCTTTTTCCTTAGACTGTTATGTCTAGGGTAATAAGGTTAGCACAATAAAATATAAGTAACATAACCTATATCTAAGAGGAAAATGATCTAATACTAAGTGTTAGGTCTATATTAAGATGAAAAAGTTCTAGAAGTAGGTTAATAGACTAACTTTAAAATTTCAAAGTTAGATTTAAATCTTGGATTTAATTTAAGTTATTAACAAAGTTAACTATCATGCATATGAAAAAGAATAATAAGCGGTGGAAAATAAAAGAGATAATGTGTGTGATTTTTATAGTAGTTCGATTCAATGTGAACCTATGTCTACTCTTCACACCCCTATACTCTTTTAGAGGTATGGTATTCACTAATGACCTAATTTTTAATAGGGAATCATAACTCGATTACAGTCTATATTTTCTAGTGGAGGTATAACCAAAAGATACCTGACTTTTAATGGGAAGTCATAACCCATTACAACATTGACTTTAGAAATTAGGAATCATGACTAGAAGATCCTAAATTTAGAATTCAAGAGTCACAAAATGAAGAGAAAGAATGATTTTATTGGGAAAATCATAAACTGAGAAATGTAAGAATATGTGAGAGAGATAGAAAGAATTAATGTAGACTCAAACAAAACCAAGTGGAAGAAATTTATGTATACAAATAAAATATAGACACTTATTATTGAGTAATATATAAATACATATCTTTAAGTCAATAATAATCTTAGAATATTAGTTTCTCCTTGAGAGTTTGTTCTGAAGATGAAAAAAAATTGCACGTGGTCGCTTGAATTTTCACAATAGCACATGGTACTTCATAGTATTACACAACACTTGAGAGTTTGAAAGTTCACGTCAAAAGATTATCATCTCAACACAATATCTTATATCAATACTTCCATGAGTTTTAATAAAAAAATATTAGTCAATAAATTGGTTGGATAATTGAAATAATAATTTAGAATTATCATAGGGAGGGAGATATTATCACTCCATAAATATCATTGATATTAAAAAACTAAAGAATAATTAAAACTAATTTGAATTTATTGTTAAATAATTAAAAATATCACCATAATAATAATTCAAAAATAAATACCATAAATATCACAAGATATTTCTTCAAAAATATTAAAATTTTAATTTTGAAAAACTTTTCATATATATGCATGTAGATATACGATAAAAAATAAATTCAATGATACTACATTAAATAATATAAAATAATTTTGAATATGTTTGTTAAAACTAATCAATAATTTATAAACATTAAAAACAAAAAAAACACTCATGATAAATAAATTCAAAATTTTGAGACTTCATGTTGTAGTTTTATGCATGAATGAAAAAATAATCTAAATCTTCATTTAAATATATCTAAACACTTTCCAAAAACAATTTTAATATTTTTTATATGATTAATATGAATTTTAAGAATCAATTAAAATTTTAAAACAACTATTATAAACACGTATCAAATGAAAATATTAAAATACATAAAAAATCTAACAATCTAAAAATTTCCAGAACTGAGAAGATTGATTGTGAGTTTCAACTCAATAGATCGACCACAAGTAACAACAACTGATTTTGAGGTTAAACTTAGCATGAGGAAATAAATCTAACATGAGGATCAACTTTATTTGAGGCATTAAAACTACCGTGAGATAGTCAAGATACCATTAAGATCAACTTATTGTGAGGTAGTCAAGCTATTGTGAGATAATCAAGCTAATGTGAGGATAAAATAAGATAGATAAATATTTAAATAGTGATTGTCGAATCATTTATCAAAAATAGTGTATAGAAACTAGAATAAGGATAAATTAGAAATTAATTATATAATGTTGTGAGAAATTATAATTATCCACTATTTGATGTATTTTAAATATTTAAAAAATCACAAAATATAAAAAACAACACTAAAAATCCTTACAAACTTCAAGCACTAATAATTATTTCTTTTTTACTTTGTAAATATTTTACTACTTTAAAATTTAAAATATATATATATATAATGGAATAATTATTTACTTCACCCCTGCCATTAGTGAAATTATGCTGCTATTTGAAAAGTAAATCTAAGGGGTTTGACAATCAAACTATGTAGAGAAGGAATTTAAGGATCACATCAAAAATTTGAAGGAGTACCTCAAGAATCCAATTCTTAAAGCCTTAGCTAAGGAACTCAAATAATTATCCTGCCACTTTTTAGAGTTCCATAAATATGTGACTGATGAAAAAAAATAACCCATCCCTCCTACTTTTTAAGAATACATCATGGAGTTGGAAATTGAAATGGACAACCCTTCTCACCAACATAATTCCACAATCCTCCCAATGACTTTACAAGAATATCCAATACTTGAAGCTGGTTGGTTGAAGGGAGTGTACTTAACATTAGATTCTCTTATTTTTAATTTTACATTGTTAAATAAGCCAATTCACTACCCTAGTTTTAATTATGAAGAATCCACACCCATATTTACCCTGTATAGTGATTATGATGAGGATAGAGTAACCACCATTGAAGAGAATATTGTGGTATAATTCGAAGATGAATAAGTTTCAAGAGTTGTGTGCACTAAAATAGATCTGAAAGAAAATAAAAATGAGGGGGATCATACATATTTTAATTCTTTTTTCTCTAATCTCTATCAAATGTAATTGTTAAATGATTTTCCTCATGGTTTTCATATAGAATTGACATTTGTGTAACCAACTATGGAAATAACCTAAGAAACCACTCAAGAGGTGGTGGTTAAAGAATAAGAAGAGATTAAGGAGCTTGTCTTGATGTGACTGCCTTCTCTACAACAATGGGAACTTCTACTGTAGGAGGGCACCATGAAAGTTGATAGAGGGTGCTCTATTCTTTCTACTCCCCCAATGCTTACTTCTTTCCTTTTCCTATTCTAGGGGTGGAATTATTTTTCTCTTTTCTTGGGGGTATCCACACTTGGTTTATGGTCAAAGACACTAAAATAAATAAAATGTGGTGGTTCCTATCAAATAAACCTCATACACATTTGTATTAGGGGTGACTAGCTATAATTGTCTCGCTATAGGTAGTATAAACACAGTATCTCTTTAAAGATTACCTAGTTTTATCTTTTCTTCTATTCATTTACTACTTTTTTATTTTTAAAATAATTAGTAAGTTATTTTTTTCTATAATCAACTAGGATCCTAACTAAATCTCGCCTCTTCCAAATAAAATAGGTTGTGTTTCTCCTTCTTGTTTGATTTATGTCCAATATTTGATATGCATTTTTTGTAGTTTAATTCAAATGGGTAATTTCATTTAATTATTGAGGAATGATAACCTATTTAGGAGTTTTTTTATTTTTATTTTTATTTTTTAGGAATATTGAGCATCAATGAATATTAATTTTTATTTTTCACTCTTGAATTTATTTTGATAGAGAGATGGCTTGATTTTTGAAAAAAAATTGGAATGATTATTGATTTAGAAATTTTTCTTGAAATTTAGTTTTCTAGAATTTTTATAAGTGTAACAAATTTTTGAAATTCATGTAAATGAAACATTTACTCGAATTATTTTTACCATATTATGAGGTATTATAAACCTTTTTTGATATATTATTCATAATACCCTTATTTTCTTGGGAGAAACTTGAGACTTGTATGTGAACTAGAACTTATGATTATATTTATTTTAATTATTTAGAGTTCATGAATTGTTTTTAATATGATTGAGGAACTTCCTTAGATATCCATATTTTAAACCTATGGCTTTCCCTTTACATAAAACCATGTTTATCCCTTGGAATACATGAATTCCATTATAGGTTTAATCCACATTACAAGATGATTTATCTTTACCTACCTTTATTGTTTGTATATTTTCATGCCTATTTCAAGTTTTAATGTGAGGGAAGGGATTTTTTATTTGTTCTTTGGGAATCATCTCATTTTTGGGTGTGTGAGGTTTGTTTAATTATTCTAGGAATTAGAGAAAGAAATGTACATGAGTCATTATCATCATTTGTACTACATTTATTCTCATTATATTATCTTAAAAAGAATATATATATATATATATATACATATGTGTGTGTGTGATTGAATTATTCATTGTGCTCAATAGTATTACTCATGTATCTATCTAAAATTAAATGGAATTAAGTGCCAACTATTCATTATATTTCTTTATCATCACATCTTCCTCAAGAAAAAAATGAAAAAAAGGGAGAATTATGGTGCAGTGATCCATTAAATTTATCATTTGACTCCTAACCCATGTCACAAAAATAGATCATGGTGTATATATTATAAGGTTCATTGAGTAAGGAATTTCCTATGGTTTCACTTAAATATTTATACATGATATTTAAGAGTTAAACTTATTCTTTTTAGTCTCAAATTTTTAAATGTTTTACCCACCAACCTTTAGCCACCAAAATCACCTTGAAAAAAACCTCATGATTGAAAACAATTATATCTCTCATGATGTGGAGGAATTAGAGTTTTTATAAGCCTATGGATATTCACATATTTTCCAATTATGATAAAAACTCTAGATTAAATTTCTCTTGTGCGAATAGTGAAATGAATTTTTATATGAGGTAAGTTGTGATTCGGTCATGGATGTATTTTTTGAGGTTGAATAAATCTAATTGAAATAAAAGAAAATTAAGGGAGAATTAATTTTAATTGATGATATATAATAGATTTTATTCTATAAAAGATCTTATAAAATCTCTCATTATTGATTTTTGTGTGAATCTAATATGGATATTAGATTATTTTTACCCATGAGTGAAAATGCTTTAGTGTCGTGGTGTGATCATGTAGTGAATTATCTTATATTTTCACCCTTACACAAGTGATTTATAATTTTTATATGTTTAAATATCTCATAATTTAATCATTTTTCATTCAACCCTCATTTTTCATTCATTATATAAAAATATATTAAAAAGGGACAATTTCATTTTTTTTATATTTTCATGGAAAAACATCAGTTTAATATCTTTATCATAACATTCTCTAAACTGGTCCAAAATGAAAAATTATTTTTCTAGGATTAAATGGTTGTTTGGATCCATTTTATTCAACTAAAATAAGTGTTTAATCCAACCATCAGAGGCCCAAATGAGCATACAAGTGGGGTTAAGAAATGTTTCCATGGTTTGACTGAATTTCAAATTTGATCCCATATCTCATAAAGATCTAGTCCAAGAGAGATTAAATTTTTTGTGGAGTTATATAAGAGGTCAGGGAACAATTTCATTAACTATAACTTCTTGATATTCATCCATTTTCAAGGACATAAATTCATAGGAAACCAAAGCATGGGAATATGAAGATTTCATCATGCTAGAAAATATAATGGCTATAACCTTTTCTACACATGTCCAGTAGACCAGAAATTTTATGAGTGAATAGTTGTGATGTTGATAAACAACTTCCTAGACTATCACTTTTCAATATTCAATGAACAATTATAGGGAAAAACATCTAGACTTATTTATTATAAAAAGGTGTATCCACTTCCATTAAAGGATTTGACCATTTTTAAAAGAAAATAAGAGATTCAATAAACCTAGCCTCTCTACTAGTCCAATGAACATATTTTAGTGTTTTTACTTCTTATTGTTTCCTTTTATAATCATTTTTTTAATATTTTAACATGAAAATGGTTTGTTCTATCTTGCATATCTCTCATTTTCTTTGTGTTCTTCTACTATAACTCTATAATAATCATAATGGTGAGTATAAAACTCAATGAGTGATCCCAAGGGAGGTTTTAATGGTATTTTTGAATCCCCAACCTTTGTTTTATAATGTTTTAATTCTTTTGTAATAAGGAAATGAGTGTGTCAAGTATTTAAGTGGTGACTGTCCATATTTTCATGGTATTATCTATTATTTTGTTCCATTCTCTACCTAAAAATCATTTTATCCCTTTTCTCAAACAACCCTTTATATGATATTGTTGGGTCTATCAAGGGATGAAACGACATATGATGGAGTCGGGTTTAGGATGGTTTTGCATTCTCTATTGAGATGTGATTATCATTCTTTATTATTGAATTGTGTGATATTTGGCACTACAAAGATATTTCTTAGGTGCACTAGGTCTTAAAACATATGTATAGGATGGTGGATCATGTATGATGGGATGATTTATCAGGTTAATTCTAAACTATTAAATTGGATAATGAAGGGACCCATTTAACCAAACCATGGATTTACTTTATTTCATACCGACTATTTGTGTGTTTTAATTTTTTTTATTTAGTTTATGTTTATTTTCATTCACCAAAAAACCATCATTTTCTCTTGATTTCAATAATCAAAAACACTAAAAATATTAAATAAGTGAATTAAAGTAGTGAGTAGTTGAAAAGGGTTCCTTGGAAGAGATGAATTTGGCTAACCATTGTGCTATACTAGGAAAATAAATATTTTTTTTATACACCTTTAAATGGGTGTGGTTTTTATAGTGAACAAAAACAAACATAAATGAAATTAAAAAACACACACAAATATTTGGTGGGAAAGAAATTAAATCCAAGGTTTGGCTAAATGGGTTCCTTTATTATCTGTTTTAATAGTTTATAATTAATTTGATAATTAATACCATTATACATGAGATACCACCCTCTAATTGTGTTTTAATACCTAGTACACCTAGAAAATCTATTCAACACATCAAATCTCACCTCCTACACCAGTAAAGAATGATAATTGTGTCTTGATGGAGAATACACAACTATCATAAACTCGGATCCAACATATGTTGTTTTATCCCTTGACCAACCTAACTCTATTGTATGAATAGATACCTGAGAGAAGAAAGGGAATGAAGTTTAGATAGATAATGGAACAAATTAGTGGTTAATTCCTTGGAAAGATGGATAATTTCCACATCAATCCTTATAACACCCATAGCCTTATTACAAAAAAATTAAAACATTATGAAATAGAGGATGAGGATTCTTGAACACCATTAAAACCTTCTCCTACATCACTCTTCAAGTTATCTACTCACCATCATGATTATTAGATAGTTATGGTGGAATAACCCAAAGAACATAAAAGATAATCAAGTGAGAATGAATTGTTATCTTATTAAAATATATAGAAAACAATTACAAAAGGAAAGATGAGCAGAAAAAATTCTAAGCTATGGTCATCGAACCAACTAAGTGGTTAGGGTTTTTGAATATCTCCTTTGATTATGAAAATGGATAACTCATAAAATAGAAGCATAGATATATTTTTATAAGCAAGAGAGGTGGATGGTTTTACCTCTAATTCCATCCTTTGAATTTTTATGCATGTTTGACCCTTTATACGGAGAAATCTTAAAATGTGATCATATATAAAGTTGTTATTCAATGGATTAAATGTTCTCCCACAACATTTTAGGTCTCTTGGACGCATCCAACAAAAGTTATGACCATCGTATTTACTGGACCTATAGAATCTTCACATTCCCATGCATTTATGGACTTGAAAATGAATGAATATTGAGAATTCATAGTTAATGAAATTGTTACCTATCCTCTTATCTATCTCTACACAAAATTTAAACTCCGTTGGATTGGTTGTTTGTAAGATATGGTCTTAAAATTGAAATTCATCCAAACCATGTATAGATTTATTGGCCCCACTTATATGTTTCATTCAAGTAATTCAGAATCTTGATATTGAGTCTTGAGAGTTGTGTGCATTTTACTCTAAGCCTTCCTACTTGTGATTCAAGGTGTGTTCAATATCCCTTGTTTCTCTTTGTTTCTATAACACCATGTGGTGTTTGAGGTAAGAGTTTTTTACTCACTTGTTCCTTGCTTCCCTATAAGTGTTGTGTGGTTTATCAAGAATTTATATTTACGATATCTAGGTGGTGAAATCATATCTCTTCCCCTTATTATTGGTGTAGCATGACATACAACAATTACAAGTAAGGGATCCTTATTCTCTCTTTATTTTGTGTATCTGTGCAATTAACATGCTTTTGTTTTCCATCGGGTGGATAGTATGGATTGGATAATGAATATAATGAACTATATTAAATTTAACTAAAGGATATGGGTGTATTTACATGTGGTTACTACTTATTTTTTTATTTATCTTGTTGTCTCATGCCTTGAATTAGATTTTTGTGGTGATACCCTGGTTGTAATTGTTGTGAATCGAGAACTCTTGCTATATTTGGTTGTTGGAATTCACTTTTTATGAAAGGTTAAACATGTATATTTTTCTATAAATTTGTTGTGTGTAAATATAAAAACTATATGAAAATACTCATGCATGATATGATGAATTAATAAGAAAGACCCCTTTAAATAAATCTTGGTGAACTATGTAAACCAGTTTATGTTGTTGTATATTGTCGGTGTGTTGTTTTTGACTATGTGGTTGCGTGGGATTATGGGGATTGAATGGTGATGGTAGTGACTAGTTTGGATGCAGGATTTATTATGGGAAGTGGAAGTGTATTGGTTGGGTTATGTTGATGTGTGGTTGTTGTGGTGAGATGGTTATGTTGTGGTGGTGATTATGGTAGGAGGTGTGATGGATTCTATGGTGAGGAGGTTGTTATATCGAATGGTGACTTGTAGTAGTATCCTATTAGCAATGGAATGAAACTATTAATGGATAATTACAAAGTTTAGGGACTAGAAATTAATAAATATGGTTTGTAAATGAATAAATGTGGGCTAGAAATTGATGTGCAATAATTGAATTAATGTTCTAAATGATAATGAATGGGTTGTACTTTCATGGAAATATGTGTGGAGGTGGTTAGTGTGATTTTTCTTTAAATATGGTTTTAAATGTAATAATTAAATTAATTTGGTTGATAATATCTAAATCTAGAAATTGGGTAAATCTATAGTTGAAAGAAAGGAAATAATGGGATATGTGTGGTTGTTTGGTGTGGAAAAGTTCGATTTAATGGTGGAAGCATGTGGTAATGATAATATGATGTTGTTTATAGATATAGATGATGAATTATTGATATGAAACCTTTGGGTTGGGATTTTATTTTGTTTATAAACACACACACACACACACATAGATATGCTTGTATTTTCATGTTACTTATATACGCATCCCGCCCATGTTGAGTACTATGTACTGATACCCAAATGTTTTGGGGGTGTTTTCCCATCATCTAGGATGGTTAGGGAATATATGATGGGTTACCCCCTCTTCCATTCTCTTCCTTTGGAGACGGTACCCACTTGGTGGGGAGGACCGATCAATGATGGCACGGTTGGTGGCGATGCCCAGAGATGAGGGAATGAGATGTATGGTGGGGGTCATGTGTGGTAGGAGCACATGAGGTTGATGTCCTTCACATTCATGATACCCTACTGCCTGGATATGAGTTTTTGTATGGATGTGAGATTTCATTCCAACACATGTGAGATTTGGATGATGACATTGATGCCAACATAGGATGTCAATCCCTATGAGAGGCTAGGGTAGGTAGGGTTGCGACCCAACCCACATTATATACACTATGAGATGTGATGATCAATATGCATGCAAGGGATGGGAGCACATGATGTTTGATGTTGGTGTGTGAGAGTGGTAACTCTATGGGGGAAGTGGATGTGGGATGACTTTATTGACATTCTCTTGATATTATATTACTACTTTATTATATTATTTGGTGAGTAATTCGTGGTGAGGTTGGGATGGATAGTTGACATGTTGAGGTGCTTGTTGGTCCTTATATTTGTTCACTAGTGTATTAGTATGCTTCTTTCACATTTTCATGGGAGTTAGTGACATGATCTTACTGAGTATACATTTTATGTTTACCCTACGTATATATATATATAGTTTTTTAGGTTTATAAGGAGGTTTCAAAGACTGAGTTGGACATTATTATCTTAGAGATCAAAGTTGTTGTGGAGTTTCTACTATATGGTTTTCTTTGGATTTACTTTGGAGACTTTATTTGTATTACCCGACATACATTTTGGGATAATTGAGTTTATTTTATTTTATGTTATGGAGTTATTTGGTGGTTTTTTATCTTACCTATTGACCCTTTTCACATATTGAGGGCAATGCCTCTTATATGAGTGTTTTACACCCTTGGTGCCATTCTCCAACTCGGGGCCTACTAGCGGTAGGAATCATGGGTCACTCTTCACTTTCAACCTAGGAGGGGTACCGATGGAGAGGGGTCATGACAGAATGAATAGTTTCCAGATTGATAAAAAGGGAACAAGAATAAATCCATATGTTGAAAATGATTAATTATGCTTCATTAATAACATGTTTTGATATTAATTTTTGGTTGTTTAAATTCCATTGGGGCATTAGAGGATTTTAATTATTTTGATGAGTGATTTAACATTGGTTATTATACTGAATTTGATAATGTATCTGCAATATTGTGGTATTCAATGATGTAATGAAAATTGCATGAGCTTGAATGACATGCATAGAAGCCTTGAATTGGGTTTCAATATGATGAGATCCATGAGATTAGCAATTGATTGTGTTAGTTCATGGTATGTGTTGTGCCATGGGTTTGGAAAAGACTTGAGGGATACTCATGTGTTATGTGTTTGGAAGGGATATTATATACACCATGTGATTAGCATGGATACTACATGAGCCTTATGTCTGGATATGACATACCTTTAGAGGTTTATTAAGAATCCATCAACATTGGTTGAAGTAGGTATATGTGGTATCAGGGTATCCTGGTCAACACAAGACATTTTATGATGTGTATTATTTATGTTTTTTTCAATCATTTTATAGAATAACATGACTCACATGATAACATGTTAGAATTCAGGTAATATTTGGGGTCATAGTGGTTTCTATAGAGACCCATTTTTTCCTTTTAAGACTTTAAAATATTTCTATATATATTTTCGAAGTCATATTCTAAGACGACGTGCGATTCAAAGGCTCATTGTGCCCAGAATTAATTTTATAAAAATATTAAATATATTTTATATTATGCATGCATAGTTTCTTAAATAAAATGGGGTAACTCTTAAATGGAATCTTAGATCATAAATATGAGACCATAGTAGAGTATGGGACATGATTTTTACCCTAAGCGTGACCTAAAACAAGTCAGCATGGGGCGTTCAAAAATAGCGATTGTTGGCGGGTGTGTTTAGTTAAAATAAAAAATTAAATTTATTTATTTTAATTAAATTAACCTAATTTAATTCCTATAAATCCACTGCTATGGATAATCCTCTAGGGTTAGCTGCATAAACCCTATGAGGATTGATAGTCATTCTTCCTCCTTCCGTCGACGAATCAAATTAGACAACAATGAGACTTTGGATCGAAGCAGATCAAGATGTAGAAAAAGAAACACCTATTCTCAATCATTAGAGAGCACATTATTTAATGAAAAATGATCCAATCTCTAGGTAAAACTTTTCATTTGTGGTTTCCACCTCATTTTATTAAATTTTTGAGCAAGATCAATCCCTTTCTTTGATCTGCACCAATCGTTGACAATTGCATACACCCGCGTATTTAAATTTAATTAATTATTCAATTGTTTTCTAACCCTGGATATCCCCATTCTTAATTGTTGATCAATAACACTTGTAAATGACCGATAAACCTTTTTTTATGCTTTTATCCCACAATTACTTTGTGTTAGTCATTATTGGACCACGAGGTCACGATTTGATACTATCGAGTGAGATTGAGCCCGATCAGACCCCCAGATTCACTAGGGATTCACGTGCGAGGGAGGGATCTACAAATAAAATATGGATTATATTGGATTGTGGGATGTGGGTGGTCAATTAAATGATTGAAATCGGTAATGAAGATGGTGCGAAATGGATGTGTAATGGCATGCTTATAGGTTCGCACGATAACGAACAAGATTCAATTTTTGGACACCAGATAGATGGAATCCACATGTCATAATTAGATCCACTATCTTTAGAAAGAAACATGTACAAATATAAAGGTAGAAAAACCGGATCTAGAATGTGATGACGAGATCTAAAGTTCTAGAAAAATCTTGATTACACATCATATAGTCCAGATAACACAGGGCGTGTAGGTCCCTGGCTGCAGCGGCTAGGGTTTTGGGTGAGTTAAGTATCACACATCATATGGGACCCCCAAATGACATGTGAGCTTATGCTGGAAAACTTAGTGTGTGCTACAAGATTACATAGGCATGAGCACGAACAAGCACACGCCATGTACCAAAGGACACGGACACGGGAAAAGTACACAGAAGTGGCCAAAGAGTACAGGCAGGACCCTAAGTGGCTTGGACACACCATGTAGACTCCCTACATGTCATGTATTGCTACATGGTTGGTGATATGTATACCTATAGGGACATGGTTGGGTGATGTTGTGGGACCACACTTCATGTGGGTCCCCTCATATGCCATGTACCCCTTGGTTGAGGAAACTTTAAACTCTCATATCACCTTTTTTTGGACTCATATTTTGGCATGAGAGTAGCCTATCTTGAGTGTTTTTTCACATAGAATGTGATGGTTCCCCTATTATGTATTTCAAGATGCGATGTGAGATGTTATGGGTGTGATGCTTATTTAGGTGTCACCCAACGATGACAGTGATCAGGCAGAGGATCACTAATGACCTATAGAGTAGACCCCCCCCCCAACACACTAGGGGGTGAGTCCTCTATCTACCGAGTAGAACCCCCTATCGTATAGGGTGTGGGTCCTCATGACACTAGATTAGAACCCCCCCCCCCCCCCTAACACACTGGTGTGTGGATCCTTGACCTATAGAGTGGAACCCCCCTAACGCACCATGGCATGGGTCCTCTATCTACCAAGTGGACCCCCTATCAGATAGGGTGTGGGTCCTCATGACATAAAGTGAAACCCCCATAACACACTGGGGAATGGGTCCTCAATATATAGAGTAGAACCCCCCTGACGCATTAGGGCATGGGGCCTCTATCTACCGAGTAGAACCCCCTATCAGATAGGGCACGAGTCTTCATGACACTAGAGTGGAACCCCCTGATGCATCAGGGTGTGGGTACTCTATCTATCGAGTGGAACCCCCTATCAAAATAGGGTGTGGGGTCCTCATGACACCAAAGTGGAACCCTCATTATACACTAGGGTGCGGGTCATCGACCTACAGAGTGGAACCCCCCTGACACATTAGGGTGCAGGTCCTCTATGAATACTTATTGAGTAGCACCCCCTAACATACTAGGGCTCAAGTCCTCTACTTGGAGATTGTACACCCACAACTATGTGCCATATTAGTGAGGTGTGGGCCTCTATCCGATTATTTTTAGGAAGAGTCACGCGATGTTGGGCATCATCGATGGACTTTTGGAACTGTTAGCTCCCTTTTCCTAGGCTGGTCTGTGATATTGAGATCCCTTTCTCTCTCATTTGGGTTTCACTACTACAAATATGGCTTATAATAGCGCTAAAAACCACCTTTAACAGTGCTAAAAAAACGTTGTTAATCTTGGCGAAGATAAAGGGGGGGTCCCCTTTATCAGTGCTGAAAATAACGCTGATAAAGGGGGACTTTTATCAGCGCTAAAAAAACGCTGATAAAAGTGCCCCTTTATCAGTGCTATTTTCAGCACTGATAAATGTATAATATATCAGCGCTAAAAATAGCGCTGATAAACACTACCTTTATCGGCGCTATTTTGAGCGCTGATAAAAACTACCTTTATCAGCGCTCAAAATTACGCTGATATATTATCCATTTATCAGCGCTTAACTAGCACTGATAAAGGCCAAATATTCTGTGCAAAACCAAAACCTGCACAGAACCTGCCCAGCACCTGCACACATTACAGCACCTACACAGAGCACAAACAACACCTACACACAGCACAAACAACACCCACACACAAAGCATAGAAGAACAAAAATGATACATACATTTACTTGAAATCATGAATACAAAACAATACACTGCTATATACATTTTAAATAATGTTTAATTTGGTTACAATTACATTTATCCAACAAACAGTTAAAAAACAATGATGTTCCATCATTTTTGCATCCATCTGCTCTAAAAAATTGTCGTCCATGGCGGCGGTTTCTGAACAAAGCATTCGAACTGAGGAAAAATATTTCACCTACATAATAAAACAAATATTATGTTAGTAATAAAATAATGAAATAAAGAATGGGGTTACTAAATAGAATTATACTAGTGAGGCACAAAAACATAAAATAACCAATTAACGAAGAGACACAATTAGTTCAATGCCCTTACCTCAACCAGAAGTCCAATAAACTATCTTCAGTTCATACCAACCACAACTGATTCCATGATCACATGTATTAATGTCCAAAAACATTAAATTACATAATTAGTTAATTTTAACCAAAAATCCAGCATGGTATAATGGGTGCCAAACTCATCGTGTAATCCAACAAAGCCAGAATGCTGAGAAACTAGGTGCGATCCACTCCTGACGCACCCCTAAGCCTAGAAAACACTAAATCCCCAATCTATATTACTAAATTTATGACAATTAATCCTAAATTTTTGAAAACACATAAATAAATCTTCCACAAAATATAATCTGCATCAAATAATGATTGATTACTAGTTTATGAAATTTTGAGACATTCTATAAGAGTCATATATAAAAGTACAATGAAGAACAATGATTTATCCATACTATGGTATAAGAATTACACCTAGAACCCTAAAAACTGAATTCAAATCTTTGAGAAAGAAGTTAGAGAAGCAAGGAATGTGTAAGAGAAGATACCACATTGATTCGAAATGACGAACAACCGATAATCCACTCAGGTCTAAGGGGAAGGAAGGAGGGGAATGGGGTTTGGCCACCCCCTAAGAACTTGGTGCCAAAACGAAGAAACCTGAGGAGGTTTATACTTTATAAACCCATCACCCACATAAAAATAAGTTTTAAATCATGTTACATGAAATGAACCAAGTGGTTACATCACTATATTTTGGGTCTAAACCCTTACTTGACCCCTTTTCCCCATTCACGACCATTATCACCCTATTAAATGCATTCATGTTGTGAATCACCCTTTCACACTATGAGTATCCTAATGCTACTACATTTCAATAGAATGACTACCCAAATCATCCTTGATATCATCCCAAAACCTAATGACATCCCTCTAGCCCCAATACATGTCTGAAACACCTATTAGAACTGGTATATTGTACCTTTTTCGATGATTTTTTTTTGTTATTATGGAATTCCATAATTCCCCATTGGAAGTGTACCAATGTACTAATCAGATGTTATATGATATACCATGAAGATTCTTGTACCCATGTATTAGATGATATATCAATGAAAATTTATCTCATTATTATACATACCAACACATTAAATCCGAGCATTAGAGACCTTCAGGTTTTCTTCAACTACTTCCAGTTCTGACATGGAAGTGGGACAAGATTTCTGTGGGATATTAGGTTAGGTTTTTGTGTACCCCTCGATGGAAGAATTAAATATGGGTTTTGATCAATTGGATGGCCAAATAATCTCAATTTATATACATTTTATATGAAAAAAATTATAAGAAAATCAAAATTCAATTTTTAATTGAGATTATCTTTTTTACATGGATTTAATTCTACTATAGTCTTTTATAGGGAACCTCATTTTACATCTTGTTTTTGGAGAGGTCCCTATGAGAAAATGGGATGCCATGTATGATTGAGCATGACATATGTTTCTAACACTTTCTACAAGGGAACGTTTCCTAGAGCATGTTGATGTTCGATGGCGGTGCATTGTACCACACATTCATTTGTTACAAAGGTGAGTGACATTCATCACTTATAAAGAGATGTCTTCTCCTTGATTTAAACAGGGTGATGGGATGTCGTTCATTCCATCCATGGATTCCTCCTCAGAATTCATTACCTAGTATGAGTCTCCCTTATAGAATAAGACGTTGTTCGTGAAACTTGTGGAAACCCATGTTTAACTTATGGTACTCCATGAGTTTAACATCCCACAAGGATAGAGCATCATGATTTAATGTCTTACAGAGATGTAATGGGTGGATCAAAACACTTATAAAGGTGGATCAGGTAGGTACATCTCTAGGAGGGAGCACCTGGAATGTTTACCTGATAGATGGATCAAAATGCCCAATGAGGTCTAACCCAAGTGTGGTGCATCCCATAAAGGTAAGGTTTCTCATTTTGAAGACTTATTCGGATGCCACTAAGGGAAAAACGGGAAGGAAAATAAGCGAAGGTGTACCCCAGTGAGGGGGTCACCATGGTTTACCATTGGTTGGGATTTAACCTCATGGAGGCTTCCTATGTACCCTATTTAGAATACAAGGATCAAAACCCATATATTTAAAAGAGGTATGGTGTGGGTATTGCCCATGGTTAGCTTCCCTTCACACTAGGAATAATCTTGTTTGGATGAGTATGGGTTTTGTGGGGATTATGCATTGTCAGATTCCTAGGTTCTTCCAAGAGTAGCAATGGGATGAATGGGACATACGTGCTAAGATGGACCATGTGAATGGTGTGATCCTTGTAAAGTGGCACGAGGCACAAAAAACATGTGGATATGTCTATAAAAATTATTTATGGTGGCCATGGGGCTCATCAGACTCCCCATACCTTCCATAAACACCTCAAAACATCACAAGGACCAGATTCTACATGATGGTGCATCACAGGGTTGATTCTTTTGATTATGTACTGGTCGTTTGAGCTTGTATTTCATCTCAACCAGCCTTTCCCTTACTTGAATTATCTTGGGACACATATTTTGGTTCCAAAAAATCCCTCAATGATACCGATTATCTCATGCATCTACCTAGAAATAATTGTGCAAGTCAAACAACAACACATGTGCTCAAATACAAGTTCAAACAAACGAGATACAGAACATTGAAATTTCTTAAAAATGAACCAAGGGGTACACATGTGCTCAAATACTATCTTTTCATGTTGAATATGATCCCTCTACTTTAATTTCAGAAATATTTATATTTAGGCCCTATATCTAACTGAAAATGGTGGATATAGACCATATTTGTTGTTTCCATCCATCGTTTGTTGGAAAATGGATTTTGTTGATCCTCGGTGGTTTCATCATTCATCCCATATGCACTACACACCATCATGCCTTACTTCAATATTGATTTGTTCAAAGATCAATAATATGAATCTAGGGATAGAAAACATTGAGTAATAAATTAATATTTCAATACATCGAAGCATTCTCAATTCACCAAAGAAGGTTGGAGGATAATAAATGATCATATATAGATAACATTAGTAGTAGGAATTCACCTTCATCCTATTTGTGTACAATATTCCATCAGGTATGTTGCCCATTCATTTCTAAACTCATGTATATCATCTTCTGAATATGAGTTTTTGCGACAGTCGTGGTAGTACTAAAAAAATATAAATACACAAAGGATTAATAAATATTTTAAATGAACTCGTAATTATTGTTGAAAATACCTGATCAGGGATGCTAGTTTGTTGATGAAATACGATCTCTTTCATAAATTTACAAACATAATAACCACAGTCCTTTCCGTTTGTTTGTTTTGGACACTGTAGAAATATCGACAACAATAAGTAATTTGTTTTGATATGTGTTTGGATAGTGCAATGTTATTATATATACCCGGATACTTTTCCAGTTGTAGATCTTGTAGGCTTGTTCATCCTTATTCCCTGGATTCATTCCATGCATTAGACGATATTGATGCACCTCCCTATCATAACAGAATCCTCATTAAAAGATAACATAAATTATATAACTAGATGTTTAGTTTTAAAATTTTGGATCTAGTGTATTAAAAATTAACAAACACCATCATGCGTGGTCGGTTTGTTGGATATCCATGTGTTGAATCCAGAAAATAAATCTTTAGAGTATCTAAATTGAATGCAATCAGCATCCAATGCTCCCTAAAAATACAAAAAGGAATAAGTAAAGAAAGAAATGAAAATATAGTGGATATGATTAAATTGTAGAATTTTAACCCTGCATCGTTGGTATTAAAAAGAGTCTGTCATCCATAATTTTGTTTTCAAACGATTTGAGCAGGGATGACATTATTCCAGCCTCTTTATCAGAATCTATTTCGTCTTTTGAAGAGGTGGTGTGAGGACTAACGAGTCCAAATTTTTGTTCATGGGGAAATCCCTTCAATTGTTTTTCATATATACATCTGCGACAAATATAAAATGTATTTAGTCATAATTATCAGAGTATATCAGCTTTTGTAAAATCAAATCATGAAAACTTACCTCATGTATACATTTACAACTGAGGCGCCTAGCCATTTATACTTGAGGAGTTCATTTACATTTTTAGCACTAATGAAATCTGATGTTTTCTCTCTATACATATCTTTTTTGAAATCAACTGTGTGAGTACTACCGTCTTTCAACTTTGTATCTACATGATCCTGCAATGATATTAACTGTGGATATAGAACGGGCGGGGTGAAGGTGCTCTCAGTGGATCGTTTCAATCAGTTGGTTGATCCTTGAGATAGTTTTGAGCTGATATTTCATTTCACCCCACAGTCTTTTTCATTCTGTAATAACATTCATCGGTTCATACCTTTTTTCATTAAATGTTAAAGGTCCAGCTTGAAAAATAAATTGGAAATGAATACCTTTTTGTCGACATGTTTTTTTACAAGAACTTTCGGTCATGTGATGAATGTTCCAACAGCTTGTTCAACCATATGAATGTCATCATCTTCATTTGGAACAGGTAGCTCGGCACTCGACTCATTAGCTACGTTAATTGACACTCTAAGATGATCTTTTGGAAGCTGTCTGTTGTGTAGCATGTTGTTTTACGTATTGAACACTGTAGCCCTTGCTACAAGGCGATAGGTGGGAGTTGATAAATATAAATCACAGTCACTTTCACCCTGTGGAATATTAGTACAGGAAAGGTATCAGTGTCTATGTAAATCACATTTCACAGAAACAATTATTAAAACATTGATTACCTCATCTAAGTCAGGTTTTTTAAGGGAATGGCTAGCCTCAAAGCTGGTGGGGGGTGGGGCGGGATTGTTATACACGGGTTGTTGTTGAGTTGTTTCTTCTCTTTGCCTCTCCCCCGTCAATTTTGATATCATCTCTCTCTGTTATTGTAATTCTTCTTGAAAAATAGATAATTGTTCTTACAGCTTTTCCATTTTTCATTTTGATCCTCAGCTTGTTTTTGTTTTTGAAAATATGTTCGGGGTGTCACCCCAAAACCCGCACCTCTGGCGCGGCCATACTGTTCTGGCTACTTCAAGGCTGCTGAAAGTATGTCTGAATCTGGTGTGGTTGTTGTTGATTCTTGTGGCTATGTCAGATAGAAAATATAGAAAAATAAGTAGTTATTGTAATGTAATAGCGATTTAAAGAAAATCAAATTTATATCATGTCATACTTACACATATTTCCCACACTTTTTGTGTGTTTTCATCTATCAGTATCCCCTCTTTATTTACATGAGCCTCCTTCCATAGCACATGGTGTGGGATGGATATGGCTTTAGATTTCAATTCATCAATCTGCATATAAACAGAGAAACATGTTTATGGTGTTGTTTTATGTCACATACTAGTAGTAGGGTAGATTTAAAAGACGTACCAATTTTTTCTCAAGTTCAGCGTACCCCATCCTTGATTTACGGTAAGGGTACGCTGGTTCTATTGCACATTTTTTATTTTCAGCACTCAGTATCTGTTTCATAAATAAAAAACTGTCAATCAGAGTGATGAATACAAGAAAACGTCAAACAACGTATTACCACACACAATGTACCTGAAAAGTCTTCTCCCCATGATGGTTGCTAAATGCATCCCATGCTCCTTGGGATATCAAGTATGCGTAAAGAGGAGGTGGGTGCGGCTTGATTTTCCCTTCTGCATCTTTAAGATGATATTTCGTTAAAATTGTGCGGAAACCTCTATGAATCTTTCTTGCAACTCTTAATACATATTCCTTGTTTGAGGCATCTACTATAAATGCACTCTACAATGGATGATGAAGAGTAAGTCAATTTTTTGGTATTTTATTTTATTTTAATAAATTAAAAAAATGATATCATAATGTTACCATAATCTCTTCCCACATTAGTGTCTTCAGCCCGGTGACAACATTGTGCCACGACTGTACATCAATCGGCACGCATTGCCAAGTGACGATTCCAATGTAGCTACTAAAGATGGCTCTATTGGGGTTAACATGTTGGCCTCACTTATTCCATCCCACCTCAAGTTTGATGCCTTTTGATTTTGCCTTAAGGATTTTGGCTAACACTGTCAAACTACAACGCTCTTGTTTTTTTTTGCGCTTTCAGGGTTTCATTTCCTACCATTTCCTCAGAAGTAGCATCAATATCTTCCCCCAGAGCGCTAGAATCAGCAATGGGACCAACAGCAATAGGTTGAGAAACCTTTTGTACCTCAGCACTGGGACCAGCAACAACAGGTTGAGAAACCTGTTGTTGCTCTGCACTGGGACCACCAGCATCTGGTTGAGAAACCTGTTGTTGCTCTACAGTAGGACCACCAGCTACTGGTTGAGAGACCTTTTGTGCCTCAAGATTGGGCGCATCAGCAGGTGCAGAAGTCATTATCTGCATAAGTGCTTTAATATTTAATTTAGATTACATAAAAACAGCAGCGAACAGATAATAACATAACGTAACACAATGTATGTTACAATAAACAAATAACCTGATTATTGTAATCTCTTTTTTTTCTTTAAACACTGAAGAGATTTGACTCCTCTATCGACTATGTAAATCCCTTCATTGTGGTCTCTTATAACATACAAAACGCTGTCTACATTGGGACCACTGCGAAATGATTGTGAAGTCCCTATAAAAGGGTCAACCTTCGTTGAACTTTCATCTGACCCTTCAGTTGTTTTGGTCGATAACAGAACAATTGACCAATTTTGGTTTGCGGGGTCTGGAACATAAAATACTTGTACTGCCTGTGATGCCATTATAAATGGTTCGTCTTTCTCCCCTTCCTTACTGAAATCAACTTTCACGAATCCTAATTCATATATTTTAACAGCACTCCTGTTATCAACCCACTTGCATTGAAAAATCGACACTTTTAATTTCGTATAATCCAACTCCCATATTCATTTGATGATGCCAAAGTATGACATATTCGCATAAATTGGATTTTTGTCCTTATCACCGGAAACATACATCGCCTCATCCACAAGTGTAACCCTACTATTCTGCATGGTACTGTCTTCATCATGTTCATTAGTATATAATGTATAACCATTAACTGTATAAGAATTGTAAGATAATACATAAACACTTGCTCCTCCGGCTAGCCATCGAAGTCGTTCTGAAATTGAGTCTGGGTTTTCATCTAACTGCTTAAAAATATGGTCTCGAAACCATCCTATAAATTGTCGATTATGTGTATCTGATATCCATTTTTCAGCCCTAGAAGGATTCAAATGACTAAGAATTTCTTTATGGGTTTGAACATATGGGTCAACGTCGAAACTGTTATGAAAAATGTAAAGTTGGGTCTGCTCCCGATCTGTAATATTGATTGTGAAAACCTCTCTTCCAGAAATTCCTTCACCCTCAAGCCGCTCAGTGTGAAGATATTTCGGTAGGCCAACGATTTCCACACCAGACAGGTATTCAATACAAAATTCAATAGCTTCCTCAACAATATATTGCTCCGCAATACAACCCTCGGGCTGACTTCAGTTTTTGACATACCCTTTCAAAATCTTCATATACCATTTAATGGGGTAAATCCATCTATAATGTACAGGACCGCATAGTCGAATCTCTCTCACCAAATGAACCATCAAATGAACCATCATGTCGAAAAATGTCAGCAGGAAGAACATTTCCAATTCACATAATATGACGGAAATTTCTCTTTCTATAGTTGGCAATTTCGCCAGGTCTATAACTTTGCTGCATATATCTTTGAAGAAGAAACAGAGCTTCATTAATGTATGGCAGACATTCTTGGGCAAAATTCAACGTAAAGCTATAATAATTAGATCTTGCATCAAAACATGGCAGTCGTGTAATTTCAGACCCTTTAATTTTAAATCGCCCATTGACACGATGTTCTTGATATTTGATGAATACCTCTCTGGAAACTTTACATCATTCAAGAAGTTGCAAAACCGATATCTCTCCTACCTGGAAAGAGTGTAAGTAGTAGGAGGAAGAAATGTTCATTTTTTACCCTTCACTGGTGCCAACTCTTCTCGTATTCTCATCTCAACCATGTCCAATCTAGCCTTAATTTCATCCTTTATTTTGCCAGGTGCATTTAGCAACGTGCCGATGACACTATCACATACATTTTTTTCAACATGCATAACATCAAGAAAATTTCTGACATACAAAAAATTCCAGTATGGTAATTCAAAAAAAACTGATCTCTTTTTCCAACCACTTTTCGTAAGGTTTTTCAAAAACGGTTTACCAAAAGTAGTGTCCAAATATTTTACTTTCTCAAACAATTAATCACCTGTTAGTGGAGACGGTGTTGTACATTCTTCTGAACTTTCGTTGAATGATGTCGTCCAAGATCGGTACTTATGTCGTCGGGGTAGAAATTTGCGATGTACTAGAAACATGGTTTTCAATGAATGTTTCAACCTAATTGACTGTATACCTTGTTTGCAAACGGGACACCCTTGAGTTCCTTTAATGCTATATCCTAATAAATTTCCATAAGCAGGAAAGTCATTTATTGTCTCATACAACATGGATTTCAAAGTGAAATGTTCATTTTTGTAAGCATCATACAGCGTAACACCTGAATCCCACAATATTTTCAAATCCTCGATCAATGAGGCCAAATAAACATCAATATCATTACCCGGTTGTTTTGGTCCTGATATAAGCATAGATAACATGATGTATTTTCGTTTCATGCATAACCACGATGGTAAGTTATAGTTTACCAACATAATTGGCCATGTACTGTGACTACTGCTTTGAAAACCAAAAGGATTCACCCCATCTGTAGATAACGCCAGACGAAGGTTTCTCGGCTCATTCCCAAATTCAGGATACTCGTGATCAATTCTCTTCTACTGAGGAGAGTCTGTCGGGTGACGTAGTTTCCCATATTTAATTCTTGTATCTGCATGTCATGTCAATTGTACTACAGTCTCCTCACTTCCATATAGGCGTCTAAACCTAGGAATGATTGGAAAGTACCATACAAATTTTGTAGGACTAGAATCATCTTTCTTGTATCGGGAAGCACCACACTTTGGGCATTCTTTAAGTGATTTGTGGTCCTTGAGAAACAATATACAGTCATTCGAGCAAGCATGTATTCTTTCAGAGACCATACCCATCAATCTTAGCATTCATTTGGCATCATATGTTCAGGTTGGGAGTTCATTATCTTCTGGGAGAATGTCATTCAAGAGAGCAAGTAGTTCCATAAAACTGGCATCACTCCACCCGTTGCCTGCTTTCAAATTATACAGCTTCAATACGGCTGACAATGCTGTATATTTAGTGCAACCAGCATACAATGAAGTTTTTACAAAACTCTTTAACTTCTCAAACAATTTTGGGCAATCACGAAGTTCATCTTCAACTGTCCTTGTCATTTCCTCAATACGATCTTCATCATCATTCACATCTATAATCACACCCTCCATACGATCGTCTTCACTGTTCATGCTTCTAATCATATCATATGATCTATAAAATGTTGTGTTCTCTGATTCACTACCTACATTCGTTTTTTCCTTGTATTTATTCCAACATGTATAACTTCGATCTATTCCGTGACAGATCAGGTGTTCTTCCAACTCCTATGGACTAATTTGTCTTGAATAACAACAGCGTAAACACGGACAAAGGATTTGAGAAGGGTCACATGAATGATCTTCTGCAAACTTGATAAACTCTTTCACGTCATCTTCATACTCTTTTTTCAACTGATTGGCATTCATCCATTCTTTATTCATATTCATCGTCTTTATGGGTTCAATCTCTAACTTGCCTAATATTATGTTTTAATTAATCAGGTAGCATTGTTTGGGTTTTATAAAACAAATCATGGTACAAATTCCTTTAAACACATGTGAAATCCATATACATGGTGTGTCCAGTAGGGTGAACATCGTGTATGTATAAGATACCTGATTTAATCTGACATATATCAAATTTATTCTAAGTTAGTCTTACAAATACTGAATGATGCCTTTGAAAATACATGACATTTAGAACAACTTGATCTAAAGGCGTGTACTTTAGATACATATTGAGTCACCACACCAGCTATGCATCACATTTTTGTGGAATACACGGTGTGTAGTCCTTACATGACCACTAGGGTTGTATAGTCTATACACATCAAGTCTCTATGGTATCTATACATGGTGCGAGTGAAGTAAAACACATGTCATATGGTTCTACCATTATTTCATGACATGTACATGGTTTCATGCTGAAGTATATGTCTTGGAGATACATTGTGTGTGACCTAGGTTCACATGACATGTAACATTTAAAATGAAACTTATTCCAAGTTTGAGTCATAAGATTATTCCAACAACCGCAACACCATACAAAAACACGATCGTGATCACAATCGCAACACCATACAAACCCAACAATCAAAATTTTAGATTTTACAAAGCATCCCTTATTCAATTTTTTTTGTTAATTCAAGGGTTATCACAGAAGTTTTATCATCTTGTGGTGTTCATTCATAAGTCAAGTATACGTAAATTACCAATTTATATATTCCAATGTTCAACAAGAACTAACCAACATTCAATTCATTTAGTGAGCAAACAAGGACCACCAACGGCTACGATTTTCAGTGGGGAGTTTAGCCCATACATTTCACATTATAATCATCAATATAAAATAGTAATAACATGCAAACAAGAGGAAACCAATGAGTAACAGGAGAAAACTCACCGTGAAGGTATCGTTTGGCACACGGAAGAGGAGCATTTGTGGTAGAGGAGAGGCATACAGCAGAGGAGATTTCCAACTGAAAAGAAAACATAAAATAGGGGAAACCCATGAGAATAAAATAATCTAAAACTGAGTACACAATTTACCACATCCCACAAACCCTAAAAGACAATGCATGAAAATAAATGATAACCACCAATTATCTTGCATCATAACTACTTTGAGTCTAATTCCTAATGCAACTTAGTACACATAATATTATTTACCAAGAATAGGTAATGTGGGGGTAGATGCAGAGGTCAACCTGCCATTGATCACCTAAAAAGATCACTAACATTAATTTGAGAAAAAAATATCACTCCATTTATGGTCATCCATAACATCTGTGCTACGAGCTATGAGAAAGAATGGATATAGTACAAATAATAACATGGTAAACCAATAAATATCGCAATTTCACATACATTTTTGATATTCTACCATGCTACCACAACTACAACTTCCTATGGGACCACTAGTAATCTAGCTTCTGAGATGACATGGACCAAGAAGTTCACTTTATCAATCTAGATACTACATTTGGTTATCTTGTCATAAATATGATGCTATCTCAATGTACTCAAGGTGATGATAAGATGTTGGTCAAGATCAACTCTGGGTTGGGAGTACACTAATATTTAATTGAAAAAAACTACTAAAAACTGATCCAGAAAAGGATGAAATATCCTATTCATCAAGTCCATTAATACAACCAATGCATTAGTTAAACCAAATATCATCGCTAAAAATTCATACAAGCCATAACTACTTCTAAAAGCAGTCCATGGTAGGTCCATCGATTTCCAACTCATCTAATGGTATCCTAATGTCAAATCTATCTTGGAGAAGATCATAGAACCTCATAGATGATCAATGTGACTATCAATGCATGGATGAGGATACAGATGCATGACTCTCATCAGGTTCAATCTCCAATAGTCCAACAAAATAATAAATACCAATCAACCGTCTATTTTAAAGAACTATAAAACCCCATGGTAAATTATTATGCCATATGAAACCATTATATTCTATATCATCAAATTGTAATTCAAACAATGATGTTATTTTGGTGTTATTTTAGAAATTGTGATGAAAACTGAATTTTCTCCCAAAACTAACTAGATTATAAAGTTTATCTCTTTATTAATAAGTAAATTTTATACCTCATCAGTGAAAACATCCTAAAAATGTACTACCATTGTGGAAAAAGAATCCTACAGCATTCTAGCAACATCTACAATATGCCTGACTGTTTGAGCCATGAGAAAATACAATATAGATTGAATTGGTTCTACATGACCAGATAGAAGATTCCTCTCATCCAAGTGAAAATAACTCTGTCTATTTTGGAGATAAAAAGGTAACTCTCATCTGGGAACAAATTATTTTGGATTATTATAAAACAAACTAATCCATAACAAAACTAAAATAAAATATTATCATATAAATCATGGGTGGTTCACAAAATAAATGATAGCCACCAATATCTAGAGATCATTCCTTGTAACATGTGATATTCTTGGACTATAATACCAATAGTGTGTCGATGGTGATAACACTATCCAGTATTTACACCTCCAAGCCTAAAACATTTACAAAAAGTGTGGGAAAATGGAATGTGATTCTCTTTTATAAAAAATAAAATAAAGGGTAGATGATATAGGAATTGTACCATTGATAGTAGATGATCAAGAATCCACAATAGCCATAGTAGACTACATAACATACATATGACCAGCCCCCAAACCCTAGGTTGGAGCCAGACTCCCTATGTTATATACTCTTCCTTATACTGTCATTCCTACATGGTGGTACAACATCCCCTCCCTTGACCAAAACATCCAATGGGACTCTAGCTACCTATTATCAGAGGAGTGTATGAGTCCTTCCTAATCTTTGGTTCCATTCATGTTCCCCTACAAAGGCTCTATTGTTGTATTCCTCTAGAAAACCACATTAGGTGGACAAATCTTTTATAAGCATGACACCTCAAAGTGGTGTACAAACACTGAGGCCTTTTGTGAACAATATTAACACACTAATTGCACTATAATGGAACATGATCCTGAGCTTGCTTCCCACTACCCTAATACGCTTTCCAACAATTTCATTAGATAAAAATTTCATAACAATGCTTTTACCTCTACAAGAAGAGTTTATACACTTCTTGATAAAACCGTTTGACTACTTCTCATGGACTCTCCTAGATTTCCTTCGGTGATGGGTGCCTAATTCATGTAGTCTACATAAATGGTCAGATAGAACATGTTTCCATGAAACTAAATCTCACAGCGAAGACCATCCTAAAACCACTTTCCTGTGATATCTAATTAGCAACCAAATATGGAGAAACATACTGAAGGTCAGTGAAACATTCATCACATTTCAATACTAACATGGCCTCCCATGTTAGGTGCTGAACTAATGAGGATTCCCTCTCCTAAAAATCATGTGATAGAAGTGGATTAAGAAATTAATCTCGATGTCCTTCCAAGATAACTCCTCTTCTTAACCAATCTAATCTTGATTGTACCTCCAACATTTGGATGGTCCACTACGCATATCTGAAGAAATAATCATCATCATATCTATGTGTATCTCAATATTCTTATAGATCATCTAAACTGACCTGGTCCAAACAATTTCTACATAGGGGCCTCCCTCCCCAGGGAATATAGGCGGAAGCTGCATCAGAAATCTATCATCAGCTAAAACATTAAATGAATAGTTAAAAAATCTCTCTTCCATAGGATCTCATGACCCTAAATAAGCTGCCATTATACTGAGCATCCAAATGATCCATAAGATATACATAAATCTACATTTATATAATGTTTGGAGTGTGCTAATTACCAATCTCTTGGCACTCAACCTAAGGAAAATCAGGATAAATCTTTTCTAAAATATAAACACAATCCTTAGAGCACTATCTATAACAAAAGTTTCAACCTCAATAGGTAACATTAATAGATAACCAATCTTTGATCATGTTTCCTAAAGTGAAACCAAAAATAGAAGAACCAACATAGAAAAGCATCTAACCACACCCACCTTGTCGAAAACGTCAGAGGCGGAGGTGGAGGTGGCGGCGGCAGAGGCAGCGCCAGAGGTGGAGGCGGCGACGGCGGTAGAGGCGGAGGCGACGGCGACAGCAGAGGCGGCGGCAGTCGCGACAGCGGGGGTGGAGGCGGCAGAGGCAGTCGTGGTCGCGGCAGCGGGAGCGGGGACGGAGGTGGTGGCGGCAGCGGAGGAGGAGGGGGACGAGTAGGAGGAAGGACGAGGAGGAGGAGGACGAGGACGAGGAGGACGAGGAGGATGAGGACGAGGAGGACGAGGAGGACAAGGAGGATGATGTCGCAGCGGCGAGGGGCCTGGTTCAGCTTCCGCGAAATCATGACCGCGTGCGAGCGAGGATGGAATGTTAGGGTTATTAAATAAAAACCGACGGAACCTTTATCATCACTCATTAAAAGCACTGATAAAGGTATGTTTTATCAGCGCTAAAATAAAATTGCTGATAAAACATTCATTTATCAGCGCTTTTTTAGCGCTGATAAAGAGATACCTTTATCGTTACTTTTAGATAGCGCTGATAAAGGCATACCCCTTTATCAGCGCTTTCTGTTTAGCGCTGATAAAGGGCAGCGCTTCCCTTGCCCTGTTTTGTGGTAGTGTTTATTTGGATTGAGCATATATATATATATTAATGTGTTGGATTATGTTTACTCTTTTTATTTGGGTTGAGATATTTACTATCTATTTCTATTGTGTCTCTTACTACACCCCTTTTAGCTTTCATAGCATCCTACTAGGTATGTATATACTCACCCATGCATGGGATTTTCACACACGTTTCATGTCATATGCAGATGACAGACAGGTCGATTAGAGGAGCTTAGTGATACTTGGTGCATTGGACCACATATGGTGATAGTAGCTTGGAGATTAAGAGATAGGATCTCTTGGTGCTTTACTTTATATTTTTCTCAGGTGGGGACATCTTTTTAGTTGGGTGTGTATTTTTCTCCTTTACTTTTTAGTTTTTACTATTGTACTCTTGTACACCCTAGAGGTTTTCCATGCTTGGTTTATATTCTAGATATTTCATTTTTTATTATTATTCCTCTACACTTATGCATTAAGATGGTTGGGTGTGTGCGTGCAGGTATATTAGGAAAAGGCCTCCCATATAGGATATGTCTTTTAGCGCTTGTCGCCACCCCTAGCTTATGGAAGTGGGCTTAGGATAGTTTTTTCTTGAGCCCTGGTTAGGGTCGGATCATGATAGATTGGTATCAAAGGGTTCGATCCTTGGGATGGTGTTTGGAGTGGTCCCCTTACAAGGATTTAGTTGTGATTTAGGGAAATGGTGTCAAAGTGTCTTGAATGCGACTCTCTGGACAGGGAACCTAATGATGGTATGGGTATCCAATGTATCCATTCACTGAGACCTTGACCACCCGCTTATCAACTCAGCATACCAATACATTGGTTTCAGGGGTCAATGGTACATAAATCATATAGGATTGAGTCTTTAACTATCATTATTGAATCATCTCCCTGTTATATATATATATATATATATATATATATATATATATATATATATATATGCTCATCTGACCATGTTATGTCTTGATTAAATTTGCAAGATGCCTTCGCGATGATATCTAGCCAGGATACAAGTTTTGGATCATGTAGATGATCTGATGTGCGATGAGGACTTATTTTAGGGTCCATCCCATGAGATACTTCCTCCAGGTGCACAGGTAGTAGTACACCCATCTATTGAGATGTAGATCATACTAGCAGGATGGGATGAGGATGCATGCAAGTTTAGCGCACTCTAAAAGTTCTAACATCAAATGCTGCAAAGGTTCCGCGGAGAGCCTGATCCCCAAGAAGAGGAGGATTGGGTAGATTAAATGGTTTGTATCTTCAGGATTATCCAAACACCAAAAGATTAGGTGTTTGTGATGAAATCCAACCTTTTCCATGAAGCATCTAGGTGCTGGTGGAGTCTTTTTTCCCAGATCCACGATGAGTTGACATTCTCATGGCCTGACTTCCAACAGTTGTTTCGTGAGGAGTATTACCCCTCCTACTTGTGCTCATTTAAGATTTATGAGCTTTTATAGTTGTATTAGGGAGAGATGACAGTATCTGGGTATGTAGCAGGGTTCACATTCCTCACACGGTACTCACTTTACATTATCTGGGATGACTACTTCCGAGCATGGAAATTTGAGAAGAGACATTGTAGAGATATTTGTACCAGCGTGGTGCCCTTGTGCATTACCACCTATGTCGGGGTGTTGGAGTGGGAACTGGTGTAGATATTTTCATGTTATAGATACGCCGGATAGCTGGAGATAGCACTGGGCATTACAGGGCTAAGTCATCTACAGTAGCTAGTAGGCATCAGTCAATAGGATCTCAATGTAGGAGACCTCGACATGATCAGACTCATACATGTGTTTATGGGTATCATAGAGAACCAGGGTAGCCTATAGGGGGGGAACTATGATTGTGATGGGTGAGGTCACATAGCATGTGACTACCTGACCATATGTGTTGAGAAGTGCAGACAAATAGTTGGCAGACTACTACAGTTGAGACAACATTGTTATCATGGATCTCCCAAGAGAGGGAAAAGAGGTCCCCAAGGATGCAGAGCTAGTAGAGGAGTCGGTGGAGCTCCAGGATGAGAAGTTTTTGGTAGTGTGTGATGTTATGAGATCATTACACCACTACCACTAGGAGGCCCATGTCAGGCTCAGGGAACTAGCGGTTGGGGTCGCAGATAGCTGCAGGCTATGGAGGCTTATGACTCTGCGGCTCATGAGATGATCAGAGGGAATATATGTGTTCATTCTAATCTTTATTCAGTATTAGTAGACATGGGTGCGAGTCATTATTTCATCTTTATACTCTTGGTGTGAGATCTGGAGCTCCGAGTAGAGGCTTTAGTCCAGCAGCTTCATCTTGAGGTTCCTATAGGGAACACTTCTTATGTATCATTTATCTACTGGTAGTGAGAGTTATCGCTTGGTGGAGAGAGGTTCACGTGGAACCATTTAGTCATCATGATGGAACCCTATGACGTCATCTTGGGTATAGATTAGTTGTCCATGGTCCGACCTCATATTGACTATCACTGCAGATGAGTTAGATGTCTTCACACTAATGGGACGAGATTCACCTTTACAGGAAAGAGAGATCTCATAGTGGGATGAGTGGGTTCTGTGAGTGGGAGGTTGCAACCCATCACCCATTAGTTGTAAAGTATATCCCTTGTTGTAGTAGTCTCTTTAGGAATCTAGATTCCTTCAGTTGTGGGGGATTATATGGATGTATTTCCTGAGGACGTTTTGGGATTACCTCTGATGCAGGAGATGGAGTTTTGCATCGACTTGTATTCTAGAACCGCTATGATATATTCTACGGCATATTAGATAGACCTTATCGAAATTTGGGAGCTACGGTTTTAGTTGGAGGACCTTCAATAGAAGAGTTTTATAAAGCCCAATGTGTCCCCCTGGGCAGCTCCAGTGTTACTCATAAAAAAGACAGATGGGAGCTTGCGGCTTTGTGTAGATTATCATTACCTGAACCAGATCATGATAAAGAAAAAATACCCCTTTCTAAGGATTGGTGACCTCTTTAACTAATTGTGAGGCACAATATGGTTTTTGAAGATTGACCTTAGGTATGGATACCATCTGTTGAGGGTTCGTGAGGCTGATATTCTGAAGATGAAATTCTGATGTAGCTATGGACACTATGAGTTCCTGGTGATTCCCTTTGGTGTGACATATATTCCTAAAGTGTTTATGGCTTTGATGAATCAGATTTTTTTGCCGTACTTAGACCATTTTTTCATTGTATTCATTAAAAACATACTCATAAACTCTAAAACATAGGAGGATCATGCATAACACTTGAGGATGGTCTTAGATTTGCTTTAGGATCACCCCCTTTATGGAAATATCTTGAATTTCTAGTTATGGATTCATGAGGTTCACTTCTTAGGGCATGTCATTTATGAGAATGGTTTAGTTTTAGACCCAACAAAGATTGATTCAGTTCTTGCTTGGGAGCCACCTAAGAGCATGTAAGAGGTGCAAGGTTTTCTTGGGTTGGTGGGATGCTACAGGAGATTGATGGTCGACTTCTCTAGGATTGCAGCCCCTTTGACTGCCTTGACATGGAAAAGGCATCCTTTTATAGAACTAATTAGTACCTAAGAGACTTTGAGGAGTTGAGGCTGAGGCTAAAAAGTTCTTTTGTTTTGAGACTATTGGTGGACGATATAGAGTGCGCAGTGTATTGTGATGTCTCGAGAGTTAGGTTCAACTATGTGTTGATGCAGTGACAGATAGTTATCGTATACGAGTTGAAGAAGATGATACCCCATGAAAAGAATTACACAAATCATTACCTATAGTTGGCAGCGATAGTCTTCTCCTTGAGGGTGTGGAGGCACTATCTTCTGAGAGAGTGTTTTGTGGTTTACCCAGACCATCAGAGTCTCGGGTACATTTTCACACAAAGATACTTGAACCTAAAACAGTGGAATTGGTAGGAGTTCCTATAGGACTAAGAATTTGAGATGTTCTATACTTTGAGGAAGGGAAATGTGGTAGCATATTCCCTTAGTAGCATATTCCCTTAGTCCCAAGCTCGTCTAGTACAGGAGGCTTATGAGTAGTTAGCTTCCTTGCAACTGACCCCGGTGTAGTAGGAGGGTATAGTTTTTCTTCAATTGGTGGTGTTAACTCCTCTGCTTCTCGAGCGCATGAGAGGTTCCAAGCTAGGATACATCAATTTTGAGGTCTTGTGTGACCAGATATCTATAGGGGATTCACCAGATGAATATTATAAAGGAGATAATCACATCATCCTTTTCTAGAGATAGACAATGATCCCAATCACGATGCAGGAGGAGGTGATGAGGGAGTATCACACATCTATTTTTGTTATACATCCTGGTGTAAGGAAGATTTATAGAGACCTTCAACAACGATTTTAGTGGTCCAATATGAGATGGATCATAACTGAGTTTGTTTCATGGTGCCTCACCTATCAGCAGGTGAAGACTGAGCACCAGGTTTCATCAAGTTTTTTGCAACCCCTTGTGATCCTAGAGTGAAAGTGAGATGATATATCCATGGAATTTGTGATAGAGATTCCACAAACAGTGAAGGGGCATGAAGCCATCTGGGTGATATTTGATTGACTCGCAAAGTAGACACACTTCCTTACTATTAGGGAACAGAGTTCAAATGGAAGTTTGAGGAAGATGTACGTAAAAGAGATCGTTCTCCTTTATGGGGTACCATACACTATTGTCTCTGATCATGATTTATAGTTTACATCACAATTATAGAGAGGTTTATAGGAGGAATTTAGGAACCAAATGAGAATGAGTACAACCTTTCACCCCCCAGAAAGATGGGTAGACCGAACACACTATCCGGGTGTTGGAGGATATATTGAGGGATTGAATGTTAGACTTAGGCTGAAGCTGGTAGGATCACTTTACCTTGGTGGAGTTTGCATACAATAATAGCTACCACTCTACTATTGGCATGACACCTTTTGAGGCCAGGTACGAGAGACCCTACATGTCACCCTTATGCTGGATAGAGATTGATGAGGCATCTCTTATGGGTCCAAAAATGGTTTAGGCATCGACGGAGAAGGTCCAGGTCATCCGTGAGTAGATGAGGATGGCCTAAAGTAGGCATAAATCTTATGTAAATCACTATCGTAGGTCCTTGAAGTTTGATCAAGGAGACCTCATTTTTCTTAGAGTCTCCCCATGAAGAGGATTGTAGATATTTGAATGGGGAGGCAAGTTATCCTCGAGGTTCATAGGATCATTCGAGATCATGCAGAGGGTTGGTGAGGTTGCTTACCACCTCACCCTACCCCTATAGTTGGATCGGGTGCACGACATCTTTCATATGTCAAATCTGAGGAGAGACGTGCATGACCCTATACACATTATTGACTGGGGAGAGCTGGACATTGAGGATGGATCCAATTTTATGGAGCACCCAATGAAAATAGAGGATCAACAGGAGAGGACCCTATGTGGATGGATCATCCCCTTGGTTCACGTGTTGTGGCGGCACGAAAATGTGTAAGAGAGCTCCCAAGAGTGGGAGATCCAAATGCAAGCTCAGTATCCCAAACTTTTTATGTAATTTTTCTTTTCAGGGATGAAAATATTAAAGGATATAATGATGTAGAGGCCCATTTTTTGTCTTGTAATACTTTGAAATATTTATACATATATTTTCAGAGTCAGGCGCTAAGACGGTGTGCGATTCTGAGACCCAGTGTACCCAGAATTAATTTTATAAAAATATTGAAAATATTTTTTATTATTCATGCACAATTTCTTAAAGAAAATAGAATAACTCTTAAAAAGAACCTCGAATCAGAAATATGAGACCACGATTGAGTCTAGAACATGTGTTTACCCTAGGCGTGACCTAAAATAGGTCAGCGCATGGTGTTTAGAAATAGCGACCGTTGGCGGGTGTGTTTAGTTAAAATAAATAATTAAATTTATTTATTTTAATTAAATTTACCTAATTTAATTCCTATAAATCTACCACTATGGATAATCCTCTAGGGTTAGCCACATAAAACTTGGGATGATTGAGAATCATTTTTCCACCTTCCATTGGTGAATCGAATCAGATGACAACGAGACTCTAGATCAGATCAGATCGAGACATAGTGAACACAATGACTTTTCTCAATTGTTGGTGAGTATGTTCTTCAATGAAAAATGATACAATCTCCAGGTAGGACTCTTAATTTTTGGATTCTTCCTCATTTGATTAAATTTTTGAGCAAGATCAATTCCTTTCTTTGATCTGTGCCAATTGTGGACAATTACATGCACCTACATATTGAAATTTAATTGATTATTCAATTGTTTTCTAACCCCAGACATCCCCGTTCTTGATATTTGTCAAAGAACACTTGTAAATGATTGATAAACCTTTTTTTATGACTTTCTCCCATAATTTCTTCACGTTAGTCATCATTGGACCACAGGGTCATGACTAACTGAAAAGTAATTTTTTAATTATCTTCAAGGAAAGGCCTTGTACCATAATTACAAAGGGCCCTCAAGGGGGGAGGAAATAATGTAAGCCAAGTGAATATTTATGCACAAAAATCTGACACTCCCGCGGAAGAGAACCCAAGACATCAAAGATGATCACTCCCTCACCTGGGTGATTGTGGCTTGCAAGAGTGTCTGCAACAAAATTGGTCTCCCTCCAGCTATGGTGGATGATGTGTTCAGAAGCAATTTCTTGGACACATCTTCTGATAATGTAGATTAGGTCCCATGGCACATCATACCTTCCTTGAACCATCTTCACCAGAGTTTCGGAGTCTGATTCAATTTCAGCCACCACGAAACCCCTCTCCCTACAAACTTGGAGACCTGTGAGCAAATCCCGAGCCTCTTCCCCTAGATAGGGTCATGATTCAACATTATCGGGTGGGACTAAGCCCGATCAGACCCCCAGATTCACAATGGATTTGTGTGCGATGGATGGATCGACAAATCAAGGATAGATTCGGTTGGATTATGGGATGTGGGTGATCAATTTGATGATTGGAATCAAGGATGGAGATGGTGTGGCATGGAGGCATGGTAGTGTGTATACGGGTTCACACGGGAATGAACGGGATTCAATTTTCGGCCACCAGATGGCCAGAATCTGTAGGTTGGAATTAGATACACCATCTTCGGGAAGAAACAAGGCTAAATCTAAAGGTAAAAACATTGGATCTAGTACACAGAGACCATAACTAATGTTCTGAAAAAAATCCCAACTACACACTATGTAGTCAGAAGAACACCCAATGTGTAGGTCCCTAATTTCGGCAGCTAAGGTTTTGGATGAGTTAAGTATCACACACCTTGTGGGACCCCTACACACTGTGTGTCCTTGTGCTGGAAAACTCAATGTGTACTCCGAGAGTACATGGACACAGGCACAACCAGACACACGTCATGTTCCAAAGTACATGGACATGGATGAAGTATATGAACACATCCAGAGAGCATAGGCAAGACCCTAAGTGGCTTGGGCATGCCATATAGTGATACATGGTTGGTGAGTTGTGTACCTCTAGGGACACATCCAGGTGATGGGGTGGGACCACACACTGTGTGGGTCCCTTCACACATCGTGTACCCCATGGTTCCTTTTGAGAAAACTTCGAACTCTCGTATCTCCTTCGTTTGGACTCAGATTTTGGCCCAAGAGCAGCCTATCCTAAGTTTTTTTCCACATATAATGCTATGGTTCCCCTATCGTGGCTTTTGAGATGTGATGTGAAATTTTTTGGGTGTGACACTTATTTATGCAACACCTGATGATGATAATGATCAGGCAGAGGATCACCACTATAGAGTGGAACCCCCTAACGCACCAAGGTGTGAGTCCTCTATCTACTAAGTGAAACCCCCCTATCGGATAGGGTACGGGACCTTGTGACACCATAGTGGAACCCCCCTGATGCACCAAGGCATGAGTCCTCTATCTACCAAGTGGAACCCCCTATCAAATAGGGTGCAGGTCCTCGTGACACCAGAGTAGAATGCCCCTAATTCACCAAGGCATGAGTCCTCGACCTATAGAGTAGAACCCCCTAACACACCAAGACATGGGTCCTCTATCTACCGAGTGGGACCCCTATCAGATAGGGCACAAGTCTTTTTGACACCATAGTGGAACCCCCCAACGCACCAGGGTGCAGGTCCTCTATCTACTGAGTAGAACCCCCTATCAGATAGGGTGCGAGTCCTCGTGACACTAGAGTGTAACCCCCATGACACACTAGGGAAAAGTTCCTTGACCTATAGAGTGTAACACCCCTAATTCATCAAGGTGCAGGTCCTCTATGTATACTTATTGAGTTCCCCCCTCGATATACTAGGGCTCGGGTCCTCTACTTGGAGATTGTGCACCCTCAACTGTGAAACACAGTGGCAAGGTGTGGGGATCCACCTAATTACTTTTAGGTAGATGTGTGAGATCCTATGTATGTATATAATCATCCATGCATGAGATTTTCCTGCACATGTCGTGTCTTATGTAGATGATGGATAGGTTGTCGATGACTTTAGAGGAGCTTAGGGATAATTGGTGCATTGGATCATGTACGGTGGTCATAACTTGGTGATTAGAAGTTGGGATCTCTCAGCGTTTTACTTCCCATTTTGTTCAGGTTGGAACATATTTTTGGTTGGGAATGTATTTTTCCCCTTTACTTTTTAGTTTTCAGTGTCATACTCTTATACACCCTAAAGGTTTTTCATGCTTGGTTTATATTTTATCCATTGCATCTTTTTATTATCATTCCTCTTCACTTCTGCATTAATATGGTCGGGTGTATGCATACAGGTGCATTAAGCAAAAGCCTCCCATATAGGATATGAATTTCGGTGCTTGTTACCACCCCCTGGCCTATGGAGGTGGGATGGGGGTAGTTACGGCTCGAGACCTGTTTAGGGTTAGGTCGTGACAGTTTCTACTAGGATTATTTATCACACAATGTCCATACCCACCTCATGTTTGTATAGATTTTATTCATGGTAATGTAAGGAAAGTAAATGGACCTTTGTAGATGGGGGGTGATGACTCGATATGTCATGGCGGTGATTTACTTATGATTTTGGAGTCTTTCAATGGATTTATTTTTGCTAAAACTTTTGGATAATTATAATTGTACAATTTTACTACATTTATTCTTAGGTTGCAATCATACTTTGATTGGACGCTTGTTATCATTGAGCATTGTTGGGATGCGGTTTTAAAGTTTATTTATGATGTTGTTACTTTATTCCATTGCTTATGATTATTTGGATAGGATATTTTTTTATTTTCCATATACTGATTCATTTGAAGTAAAATCATTCCCCAAATGACTCATCTAAACCCTCAGTGCTAGTCATCGGTCTCTGGTGACTGGGTAGTGCATTTGAGGTCATGTGGCATATTAATTTGGAGACATGGTCATGTAAATTAGGGACATTACAACCCGCCTCTAAAGGGATTGTTATAGTCTCCAAGGCAATTTAGAGTTCGCGACCATGTTGAATTCAACAACATCCCCGTGGATCTGACAAATTTTTAAGGTGTGGTCTTTGCATTGAAAAATGATTTACCATAGTGATTCAAATTCAATAAGTAGAATGTTATACCATTTTTTTATTTTACTCAAGAAAAGACAAGTTGTAGGAGTGTGGGATGAGTTTAAACAACTTCACTCTTTTATGATTTTACTTTTGTTCGCCAAGTGTGATTACTTTAGCTTTAAAAGTAATGGTGTGTGATTTTGTTTTATTTGGTGATAAAACCAAGTGTTTTTTGGTGTGGTTTCTCACCATCAAAATCAATATAGTTGTTTATACTAAAAACTCTTTGTACTTAATGAATCTTTTGATATTTAATTGAATCAAGGAGAGAAAGTGTAAACACTTTCTTAAAATTGAACATCGAAAAACTATAAAAATTTAGATAAATTTTTTATTGTTTTTTATGTGTGTTCTTTCAAATAATTTTAATTTTTCTGTATATATATATATATATATATATATATATATATATATATATATATATATATATATATATATATATATAGCAATGCTAGATTCATTCCCTTTCTAGGTTTCCACTAAGACAAACATCTAATTTTGAACCTAAAAAAACATTATTTTAATACTAATTTTAAAAAAATTAACATTTGAAAGAGTTTTATTTAACTCAATCATGATTAATTATGGTCCGTGTATAAATAAAAATACCTGGTATGTGTTTTACCACTGATTCTTGTGGTGAAATGTTAACACACACATACACACATACACCATGATACAGAAACATTTAATTTATCAAAACATCCTTGTAATATTATTTTATATCAGCCTTTTAATGGCCTATTTTAATCAAACAAATTGTCAAATATACAACATATTGTTTGAAAAATAAAATAAAAAGTTAAATAAATTTATTACGATGTTATTTAATAAATCCAATTTTTTCTGAAGGAAACTCTGACGACGTTCACGCCCACACTCGTTTCGAGTCAACGCAAACCTACTTTTCAAAGGAAGGCATCCACTGAGACTTTTTTAGTGACATCTTAGAAAACACGTTAGTCGAGAGGATGGAAGGTTAGACTCATCAAACCCTTTTTGGGATAATTATTACCTACTCCATGACTCTCTTATAGATTTAAGATGTATTTTTAAATCCTTCCCAAATCTCAGTGCGGGATTGGTTACCACTATACCAATGATCTGATTGAGACCGCGTGTCTAACATAAACCTCTTGAGGTTCCTCATCATTCTCTTATTAATTTTTTGATGCTTTGTTTTAAAGACAATTAGTTGGGATCTCTAGAGTTTATTGTCGTTCGGGGGGCGGTTGGTGTTTTGGAGTTAGGATTGAACCTCAAATATGTGACAACCCTGCTTTTATTACAAACTTAAACATGATTTATTACATAAAACTTCACTTGATACAACAAGAATATCGAGAGGTTTAGTGTCTTTGGGGCTTAGGATCATTACATAAAAACTTAAAACATGAAATACAACATCTTTAGTGAAAACTTCCTTTACATGACCACTATATTCCCTCGTACTTAGCATTGCATGGGATAACCTGAGGACATGCATAAGAAAAGGGTGATCTATAAAGCCCAGTAAGGGAGTACAATGGAATAACATGAGGATTGAAATACATGTTAGAAAATAGGCATATCAATAGAGCATAAAAGAAACATGAACATAAAGGCATGATAAAGCATGATAATCATAACATTGAAATGTGGCAACAACACTTAACATGGAATTAGCATGAGCCAAGGCTCATTGCACATGGAGCATGAGTAAATCCTCATTGCACATGAAGCACGAGTAAACCCTCATTGAACTTGAATTATAATGAGTCAACACTCATTGCACATGACGTATCATGATACTATACTTTACCCAATGCATTAGAGCGCTATAAGGGCGCACCCTTCTTAAACATTTCATTTCATGCATATGTGTGCCACATTGATCATAAAACATGGATTCATAAAACATAATCATTTATTCCACGATAAAGGAATGTGGAATTAATACATGAAAATTTTTAATCAATAAGTAAAGGTGCATAAAGGTGGATACCCTTGATGGAGAAATGGGCATGGTATCCACTACACAATGGCATTGGCTTAGAAAATCGGTGCGATTTCGGCAGCGTAACGGCGTGACATAAGAATTCATAAAAATGGTTGATGAGAGAGAAAGGGGTTCCTCTTAATATTTACATGTAATTTACAGTAAGGAGGTCATATAGATACATGTCCCAACAATTTTAATGGAATTTATATTCATGATACAAAATTATTGCTTGAATGTAAAAGAAGAGAGAGAAGTTCCTTTCAGAATTTCGGCATAGTAACGGGTGTACATGGGAGGCATTTAATGAGAGAGAAAGGTGTCTCCCATAATTCAAACAATAAGAGGGCAGTATGGGGGAGGTGCAAAACCATACCACAACATTCATAATTGGAATTAAAATGGAAATACAACTTAAAGAAAATTGACAAAAATGAGAAAGGAAGAAAAAACCCTTACTTGAAAGTGTGCTTTCAAATGCTATAGAGAGGCTTTTGAGAGGCTTATTGGGAGCTTGGGGCATCTTGGGAGGATTCTAGAGAGAGTAGGGCAGAGGTTGGATGAACTCCAAGGGATTTTAGTGAGGAGTAAGTGGGAGATTGAGTGGGTTTATATAGGAAAGATGAGGGAATTCTTTATTATTTAGGTTTGGGACCCCTTATATTAAATTAATCCAAACCACAAACCATACCATGGTTTTTTCCCATGGTTTTTGGAAAAGGGAAGAGTAAAACAATATTTTATAAGGCTAAAGTCCGAACTTCTTAAAATAATAAGGTTGATTATGTGGAGGTGAGTCACACTCCCATGGAAATTAATTTAAAAGGGCAAAGTGTTGAATATGTCTTGAGGGGTCCATTAATGCTTTGAAAAGTAAGTCAAAAAAACCCAAAATCACATTATTTTAATGGTAAAACATATATTGGCCTAAAATAAAGATTATAGTATTTTATTACATCACTATTGGGTCATTATGATGTCATAAAACACATTATATATTTAAACAGTATTTAATTTTTACCCAAAAATTTGACTATCTCAGAAAATTATGAAAAATTCACCGTTGGATAATTTAGACATCCTGATTCTAGAAATAATATTTATTTTATCTAAATAATTTTCTAAATATGTTAATTTTTACTTTTAAAATAAAAACTGATATTTATTGAAAATTCACGGGTTTTGACAGAAATGGCTTTCAAACCTTAATAAGAATTTTAATTGCATTCATAAAATTATAAGATCATTTATATTTAATAAAAAACAATTTAATAATAATATTATTATTTTATTAAAATATTATTTAATTCAAAAATCCCTTAATTTAATAAAATAGATTTCTTAATTAAATAATAACTAAAAACACCATTTGTACTTTAAAAACTATTTACAATGTATCAAAAATGACTAGAAATTATATTCATTATTATATACAAAAATAATTTACATAAACATAGTACTCATTATTTGTTACATAACCCCTTAAAACAGCCGCAAAGACCTAAGGGTAAGGTTTGTGATGGTGACAGACTCTTGGGGTGGCTCGGATAACATCGCTCGAGTGGTAATTTCAATCAACTTCCACTTTTCCTGTAGACGGTCACGTTCGAGCTTCACATGATGAAGCTCAGCTTGGCCTTGGTCAAGGGCGAAGCCCAAAGACTCCACCTCTTTTCCGAGCTCTGAAAAATGGGCTTCGTATGGGGCAATTCTACTGGATGAGGTCGTCGCTTCCTTTGTCTGAGTAAATTGGATTTGTTAAGATCCTATATTTATACTAATCATGTGATCACTATTCAACGACTATATTAGCAACGGTCACAATTATTATCATAAAACCAATGAAGTTGACATTTTATAAAAACATTTTATATAAAGAGACATTTAATAAGATCAAGAGGGATTTTTCCATTAATGAAACTTTGGGTCGTTACAATATTCCCCCCTTAAGAAATTTTTCCCTCAAAATTTTCCTTTTCCCACACTAAAACAAATGTGGGTAACTCAGCTTCATCATATCCTCTGATTCCCAAGTCACTTCTTCAAACTTATGGTTTCTCCACAACACCTTGACGAGGGGCATTGTCTTATTTCGTAGAACTTTTTCTCTATGCTCTAAGATCTTCACTGGTTTCTCCTTATAAGAAAGATCATCTTCCAATTATACCACCTCGGAAGAGAGTACATGTGAAGGGTCCGGTATGTACTTCCTTAAGAGGGATACATGAAAGATATCATGTACTTTTTCCATGGCAGGTGGAAGTGTTAGTCGATAGGCCACAGCCCCGACACGATCAAGAATCTCGAAGGGGCCGATGTACCTTGGACTTAACTTCCCTTTCCTTCCAAACCTCATGACCTTCTTCCATGGAGATATGCATAGAAACACCATGTCTCCAAATTTAAACTCAAGGTATCGTCGACGATTATCTGCATAACTCTTCTATCGACTCTGGGCTGCCTTGATATGTTGCTGAATGGTTTTCACCTTCTCCACCATTTCTTCGACCATTTCTTATCCAAGCAGCTTACGTTCACCGACCTCATCCCAACATGCCAGTGTTCTGCACCTTTTCCCATACAAGGCTTCATATGGTTCCATTTGGATGCTCGAGTGGAAACTGTGATTATAAGAGAACTCAACCAGAGAAAGATGTTGATATCATCCTCCTTTAAAGTCCATTGAGCACGCTCTCAACATATCCTCAAGTGTTTGGATAGTCCGCTCGGATTGGCCATAAGTTTGAGGATGATAGGCTGTACTGAAGTTCAGTTCAGTATTCAGAGCATGTTGAAGACTCTTCCAAAACTTAGAGGTGAATCTTAGATCTCAGTCAGACACAATAGATAGTGGTACTCCATGCAACCTTACCACTTCCCTGATATATATCCGTGCCAATTTATCCAATGAGAAATCCTCCCGAATAGCAATGAAGTGTGCAGTCTTTGTAAGATGATCCACAACAACCCAGATTGCATTGTTGCCTTTGGATGTCCTTGGAAGTCCGATGACAAAGTCCATGGTGATGTTCTCCCATTTCCATTCTGGTATGGGCAATGGTTGCATAATCCCCTTAGACTTCTGCCTCTCTGCCTTCACTTGCTGACACACCAGGCACTTTGATGTATATTCAGTGATCTCCTTCTTCATATTATCCCACCAAAAGTTTTCTCGGAGATATCGATACATCTTTGTGCTCCCTGTGTGAATAGAGAAATTTGAACTATGTGCATCATCCAAAAGTTCCTTCTTCAGCTCCGGACTTGATGGAACACATAGTCTTTTCCCAAACCGCACAATTCCTTCTTCATTAACATTAAACTCTGAGGATTTCCCTTTTTTGATAGCTTCCACTTTTTCCTGAATTCCCACATCATCTTTTTGAGCATCCTTTAACCTTTCCAAAAGATATGGTTGAGCAATCATTTGTGAAAGGATTGATGATGTTCCCTTATTTATGATTCTCACGTCCATCTTCATCAAGTCTAAGAAGATTGGATCCTTATCAATTCTCATCATTGATAGAATTGATGGGTCCTTTCTACTTAGGGCATCTGCCACCTTGTTCGCTTTCCCAGGGTGGTAATGTATTGAATAGTCATAATACTTGATGAGATCTATCCATCTTCTCTGGCGCATATTAAGCTTTTTCTGTGTGAATATATATTTAAGACTCTTGTGGTCAGTATATATCTCACATTTCTTTCCATAGAGATAATGCCGCCAGATTTTCAAGGCAAAGATCACCGCTGCCAACTCCAGATAATGCGTTGGATAATTTCGCTCATGGATTTTCAACTGCCTTGAGGCATAGGATATAACTTTATCATTCTGCATCAGCACACAACCTAAGCCCTTATTTGAAGCATCACTAAAAACAACAAAAATTTTCCCACTTGTGGGTAAAGTGAGCATGGGCGCAGTGATAAGCCTCCTTTTCAACTCCTTGAAGCTTTCTTCGTATTCATCACTCCAAGCAAACTTTACTCCCTTTCGAGTTAGCTTGGTAAGAGGGTTGGACAATCATGAGAAATTTCTCACAAATCGTCGATAATATCCAGCTAACCCCAAGAAGCTACGGATATCCGTTACCGATGTTGGCCTCGGTCATCCCTCAATTGCATCTGTTTTGGAGGGGTCCACAGATATCCCATTACTTGTGATGATATGGCCTGAGAATGAGACCTCCTTCAACCAAAACTCACAATTGTTGTACTTTTCATAGAGCTTCTCCTTGCGCAAAGTCTCTAGTACAGTTTTTAAATGCTCCTCATGATCCTCCTTGGTTTTGGAGTATATTAGAATATCATCTATAAAGACTACCAAAAATTTGTCAAGGTAATCTATAAAGACTCTATTAATCAAGTCCATGAATATTGTTGGAGCATTGGTGAGTCCTAAAGGCATTACTATGAATTCATAGTGCCCGTATCTTGTACGAAAAGTAGTCTTGGGGACATCTTCCTTTTTCACCCTTACTTGATAATATCCCGACCGCAAATCCACCTTGGAGAAGTATTGTGCTCCATGCAGTTGATCAAACAAGTCATCGATTCTTGGGAGAGGATACTTGTTCTTTATCGTGATTTTGTTAAGTTCACGATAATCGATGCAAAGCCGCATTGACCCATCCTTCTTCTTGACGAAGAGGACTGGTGCACCTCATGGTGAAGCACTTGGGCATATAAACCCTTTATCCAGATTCTCCTGTAGTTGTTTCTTCAGCTCTTCAAGCTCAACAACAGCCATTCTATATGGAGTCTTGGTTATTGGTAGCACCCCAAGTATAAGTTCAATTGAGAACTCAACATCTCTTCTAGGAGGAAGACCAGACAGTTCCTCGGGAAACACTTCAGCGAATTCCCTCACAATAGGAATTTCTTCAAGGATGGTTTCTTCCTTGGACTCAATCATCTGAGCCAGATACGTGCGCTCATAAGGCAGTAATATTCATGCTTGAGATGATGGAGCTAAAGGAGATTCATCTTCCTCCTTACACTTGTAAAGAATAGGGGGTCGATTCTCCATATGGAGTGTGATTTCCCTCTCCTGACAATTTATGTTGGCTCTATATAAGGAAAGTCAATCCATGGCAAGAATTGCATCAAATTCCACCAGAGGGAGTATGACGAGGTTCTCTGGGAAATTCAATCCACAGATTATAACAGGGGAGGACTTATATTCATGGGATGCAATGATTGCCCCATTTTCTGTACTCACTGAAATCTTTACTTCCATGATTTGTGGTGGTGCTGGGATTGTTCTAATAAACTTTAGAGATATAAAAGAATGTGTAGAACCTGAATCAAAAAGTACGTTTTCTATTCTTGAATAAATAACTAGCGTACCTGTCACCACTTCATTGTCGGGGTTCACTTTGGCAGAAGTGATGGAAAAATCTCTTCCTTGCTGCCTTGGAGGTTGTTGGTTGTCTCCGAAAACCCTTGGATTAGGGCAATGATTTGCAAAATGACTCGGTTCTTTGCATTTGTAACATTGAACAACACGTTGAGGTTCGAACGGAGCATTCCTCTCCTCTATCGCAGTCGTGGGTCTTTCTTGCCGACAGTTAATAGCTAGGTGCCCTTTTCTTCCACACCTGAAGCATTTTCTCATCCCCTTAAGGCAATTTCCAGGGTGCTTCTTCCCGCACTTTTGGCAAGTGGGGTGCTGGATCTTCTTAGCACTGTTGGATTTATCCATCAGACCACCAGCATTGAAGTCCACCTTATGCTTCTTGTCCCCATGATACCCCTGTGATTCCTCGATCTCTATTTCGACCTTGAGGGAACATCAGACAATTTCCTCGTAGCTGTTGAAGTCAGGGATCGCTAATGCTTTCCGCAAGCTAGGCTTCAGCCCACCAAAGAAGCGGTCAACCTTGCATTCGGGGGTAACGACAAAGCTGGAAGCGTATCATGCAAGCCTTGTGAAGTTTGCCTCATACGCTCCAACATATTCTTCATCTTTTTTCTTGAGGGAAAGTAAGTCCCTTTCCATATTAAGCAGGAGGGTGCACAGAAAATATTTATCGAAAAACATCTTCCGGAAATCCTTCCATTCCAACGCCTCGATCTCCTCCTCAGGCTTCGTATTTTTTATCAACTTCCACTATTGATCAGTTTCACCCTCCATACGATAAGCTGCCAGGAGAACCTTCTCTTGTTTATAACATTGGAGGATGGATAATATCTTTTCAATGGAGTTTATCCATTGTTCAACGATCGTGGGATCGGATGATCCACTAAAAGTAGGAGGTCTTTGCCTCATGAAGCTCTCGATAGCGACTTGTTCTTTCTTAGGGGGGGTTGAACGTTCCTCTTGACCCGTGTTTCTATTCAAAACTTGAGTTATCTGAGAGAGAGGCGTGACAAAGTTTGTGATTCCCGCTCCCATTGAATTGGGCATCTCATTAGTACAGTCATCACACTGATCTTCACAACGGTTATTAGCCCAAGTCCTCCTATTACCGGCCATTGGCTGGAATAAAAGGAAAGTTAGGGGTAACACGTAAAGGGTAATCCAAAGACAAAAGTTGATGACTTATAAATAAACTTTTATTTCCTTAACTCGTGAGTCTATAGGGTTAAATCTAGGATTTTCATGATCTACTTTCTAACATATATTCATAGGGGCATTTTTTTTTTTAATTCCCTTAATAAGGGTTCATACTAAGCTTTTGAATTTATCAAAACATATCACCCGGGAGTGTTGTAACCAAGAGTGCAGCAAGGACCGTTGTAGTGCACTAGTTCCCGTTCGAGTCTAGCTCAAAGCGGTGTTTTTGGGTTTTACCCCTAGGATACATCTGTACCAGAGCCGCCTCTACCTGCTCGTATCCAGACAGGGATGTATTTGTTTGATAAACCACTTACCCAATACTTACCAAAACTTAGGGATGTTTTTATTATACTTAGTCTTGTAACTAAGTCTTTACTAGGGTTTCCTAATCCCAAAAATAACTAAACTTATCCTCTGATACCAACTATGACAACCCTACTTTTATTACAAACTTAAACATGATTTATTACATAAAACTTCACTTGATAAAACAAGAATATCGAGAGGTTTAGTGTATTTAGGGCTTGGGATCATTACATAAAAACTTAAATCATGAAATACAACATCTTTATTGAAAACTTCCTTTACATGACCACTACATTCCCTCGTACTTAGCATTGCATGGGATAACCTGAGGACATGCATAAGAAAAGGGTGAGCTATAAAGCCCAGTAAGGGAGTACAATGGAATAACATGAGGAGTAAAATACATGTTAGAAAATAGGCATATCAATAGAGCATAAAAGAAACATGAACATAAAGGCATGATAAATCATGATAATCATAACATTGAAATGTAGCAACAACACTTAACATGGAATTAGCATGAGCCAAGGCTCATTGCACATGGAGCATGAGTAAATCCTCATTGCACATGAAGCACAAGTAAACCCTCATTGCACTTTAATTAGAATGAGTCAACACTCATTGCACATGACGTATCATGATACTATACTTTACCCAATGCATTGAAGCGTTATAAGGGCGCACCCTTCTTAAACATTTCATTTCATGCATATGTGTGCCACATGGATCATAAAACATGGATTCATAAAACATAATCATTTATTCCACGATAAAGTAATGTGGAATTCATACATGAAACTTTGTAATCAATAAGTAAAGGTGCATAAAGGTGGAAACTCTTGATGGAGAAATGGGCATGGTATCCACTACACAATGACATTGGCTTAGAAAATCGGTGCGATTTCGGCAGCGTAACGGCGTGACATAAGAATTCATAAAAATGGTTGATGAGAGAGAAAGTGGTTACTCATCATATTTACATGTAATGGACAGTAAGGAGGTCATATAGATACATGTCCCAACAATTGTAATGGAATTTAGATTCATGATGCAAAATTATTGCTTGAATGTAAAAGAAGAGAGAGAAGTTCCTTTCAGAATTTCGGCATAGTAACGGGTGTACATGGGAGGCATTTAATGAGAGATAAAGGGGTCTCACATAATTCAAACAATAAAAGGTCAGTATGGGGGAGGTGAAAAACCACACCCCAACATTCATAATTGAAATTAAAATGGAAATACAACTTAAAGAAAATTGAAAAAAATGAGAAAGGAAGAAAAAACCCTTACTTGGAAGTGTGCTTCCAAAGGCTAGAGAGAGGCTTGTGAGAGGCTTCTTGGGAGATTTGGGAACCTTGTGAGGATTCTAGAGAGAGTAGGTAAGAGTTTGGATGAACTCCAAGGGATTTTAGTGAGGAGGAAGTGTGAGCTTGGGTGGGTTTATATAGGAAAGGTGAGGGAATTCTTTATTATTTAGGTTTGGGACCCATTATATTAAATTAATCCAAACCACAAACCATCCCATGGTTTTTGCCCATGTTTTTTGGAAAAGGGAATAGGAAAACAATATTTTATAAGGCCAAAGTCCGGACTTCTTAAAATAATAAGGTTGATTATGTGGAGGTGAGTCACACTCCCATGGAAATTAATTTAAAAAGGCAAAGTGTTGAATATGTCTTGAGGGGTCCATTAATGCTTTGAAAAGTAAGTCAAACAAACCCAAAATCACATTATTTTAATGTTAAAACATATATTGGCCGAACATAAAGATTATAGTATTTTATTACATCACTATTGGGTCATTATGATGTCATAAAACACATTATATATTTAAACGGTATTTAATTTTTACCCAAAAATTTGACTGTCTCAGAAAATTATGAAAAATTCACCGTTGGATAATTTCGACATCATGATTCCAGAAATAACATTTATTTTATCTAAATAATTTTCTAAATATGTTAATTTTCACTTTTAAAATAAAAACCGATATTTATTGAAAATTCACGGGTTTTGACAGAAATGGCTTTCAAACCTTAATAAGAATTTTAATTGCATTCATAAAATTATAAGATCATTTATATTTAATAAAAAACAATTTAATAATAATATTATTATTTTATTAAAATATTATTTAATTCAAAAATCCCTTAATTTAATAAAATAGATTTCTTAATTAAATAATAACTAAAAACACCATTTGTACTTTAAAAACTATTTACAATGTATCAAAAATGACTAGAAATTATATTCATTATTATATAAAAAAATAATGCACATGAACATAGTACTACTTGTTTGTTACATAACCCCTTAAAACAGCCGCATAAGACCTAAGGGTAAGGTGTGCGATGGTGACAGACTCTTGGGGTGGTTCGGATAACATCGCTCGAGTGGTAATTTCAATCAACTTCCACTTTTCCCGTAGACGGTCACGTTCGAGCTTCACATGATGAAGCTCAGCTTGGGATTGGTTAAGGTTAAAGCCCAAAGATGCCACCTCTTTTCCGAGCTCCGACAAATGGGCTTCGTATGGGGCAATTCTACTAGATGAGGTCATCGCTTCCTTTGTCTGAGTAAATTGGATTTGTTAAGGTCCTATATTTATATTAATCATGTGATCACTGTTCAACGGCTATATTAGCAATGGTCACAATTCTTATCATAAAACCAATGAAGTTGACATTTTATAAAAACATTTTATATAAAGAGACATTTAATAAGATCAAGAGGGATTCTCCATTAATGAAACTTTGGGTCGTTACAAAAGAGGCATCCTATATATCCTATGAAAACAAGAACCAAACCCATGCATTTCAATGAAATGGGTAAAGGGGGAATGATATTGGGTTCAAACCTCAAAGTGGCATCCTACATATCCTGTTAAAGATAGGAATCAAAGCCCACATAGTTCGATGTAATGGTTGGAGCTTACACCTCAATAAGAGAGGCCCACTATGCAGATGCTTTCATCATGTTGATTAGATGATCATCACAGATATCTAAGCCCAAATGAGTCATGATTGGTGTGAGAAGCAAGAGGAAATAGAAGATTAGTCACATCTCATGAGATCATACCATGTGATTTTAATGTTTAGTTAGGGTTTACACCTAGGAGGATACCCATGCTTTTTGAACCATGAGGAGGATCTTGACTCGTGGTGATTTAGATGTTTGGTTGGGGCTTACATCTAGGAGGATGTCCATGTTTCTGAAACCATGAGAAGGATATCGACTCATGGCGATTTTAAGGTTTGGCTAGGGCTTACATCTAGGAGGATGTCGGTGTTTCTGGAACCATGAGGATAATCTCGACTCATGGTGATTTGGTTTGGTTGGGTTTTATACCTAGGAGGATGCCCATGTTTTTGGAACTATGAGAAGGATCTCAACTCATGGTAATTCGATTTGGTTGGGGTTTACACCTAAGAGGATGCCCATGTTTCCGAAATCATGAGCAAGATATTGACTCATGGTGATTTGGTTTGGTTGGGGCTTACATCTAGGAGGATGCCCAGACCTAGAGGATTATTTCAACCCTAGGTGTATAAGAAGTGAATTGATTCCCATATATTAGACCTCAACGAATTGGTCCATAGCCCTAGTGAGGGCTAATGAAGATGCATAACCCTAGTGAGGGATAGCAAGGATGCTTAGCCTAAGTGGGAGCTAGCAAATGAGCTTAACCTGAGTTAGAGGTCTAATAAAGGATCTTAGCACAAGCGAGAGGGCTAATGGAGGTTCTTAGTCCAAGTTAGAGGGCTAGAGAATGTGTTTAGCCCTAGAGGCTATTAAAGGAGCCTATCCCAAGTTAGAGGGCTAGTAGAGGAGCTTAGCCCAAGTGAGAGGGTTAATGGAGGTGCTTAACCCAAGTTAGAGGGCTAGTGAATGTGCTTAGCCTCAGTGCGGGATAGCAAATGAACTTAGTCTAAGTGAGAGGGCCAACAAAGTTGCTTAGCCCAAGTTAGAGGGATAACAAATGCGCTTATCCCTAATGAGGGATAATAAAGGAGCTTATCCCAAGTGAGAGGGCCAACATAGGCGATCATCACAAGTGAGGGCTAACAAAGGTGTTTACCCTTAGCGAGGGATAACATTAGGAGGTTTTGCCCTGGTATAGGGGCCTTTGGGAGAATCTTCCAGGTGGGATGCCTTGGGCGAAGGGTCACCCGAGTGGAATGACTTGGGTGAATGGTTGGCCAAGTATGGGTCGCCCAAGTACGAGTGCTCACCCAAGTAGTACTTGGTCAGGTTAGAAGGCCCTCGCCCAAGTATTACTTGGGCGGGTTGGAAGGCCTCTCCCAAGTAGTACTTGGGTGGGTTGGAGTATCACGCCCAAGTTGGGGTCGCCCAAGTGGTTCACCTGAGTGGGGGATCCCCTAAGTGGTTCATCTAAGTGGGAGGGAATTAGGGTCCTCATCCTAGTAGAAGGACAACCATGGTGTTTCACCCATGATAGGGTGAACTAGATGGCCAAATAACTAGCGCACACAAAGCTCTCACCTTGCTTCATCATCTGGAAGTTCGTCTGTCCTCCTCAAAATTGGAGGTGGAATCGACTAGTGGACCTATGCAAATGAGATATATGAAGGAGATGTGTGAGGGACTTGTGCGAGCACTACGGGAAAAATGGGTATTTGCGACGGGTTATTTGCGACGGGAATAAATCCCGTCGCAAATAGTCCCGTTAAAAACTTATTTGCGACGGGGGTCTTTACCCGTCGCAAATAAGTAGTCTTTTGCGACGGGGAAGCCTACCCCGTCGCAAATAGTTTTCCCGGGATTTGGCGCCAAATCGCGGGTAAACTATTTGCGACGGGGAAGCCTTTCCCCGTCGCAAATAACCGGCGGCGGTAAAAGGTATTTGCGACGGGAAAGTATTCCCGTCGCAAATACCCGGCGGCGGTAAAAGGTATTTGCGACGGGAAAGTATTCCCGTCGCAAATAGCATGTTATTTGCGACGGGACCCGTCGCAAATAACTATTTACCGGCTGACCGTAATAAATGCGGGCGAAGGTATTTGCGATGGTGCCCGTCGCAAATAATGCTATTTGCGACGGGAAGCCCGTCGCAAATGGACCCGTCGCTAATAATCTAACCTATAAATACCCCCATCCGTTTTTTTCAAATCATTCTCATTCTCCACCTTCTTCTGCTCTAAAATTTCTATTTCTAAATTTGAGTTTTTGTTCAGTTTAATTTTTTTCTTCGGAGCTGTTATTAAAGTTTTGAAGAACGATCAGAGCTCATCAATTTTCAAGGTATTTATGTTCATTTTAATTTAATATTTATTTTTAATTTTGTATTAATTTCAATTATTTTTGATTAGTTGTAATTTAATTATGTTTATATTGTTTTCTTACTTAATAAATTTAAATTATTAGTATTGTTCATAGTTAATTGTAATTAGGAATAATTTGTAATAATTTTTAATAATTAAGAATAAATATTAATAATTAGTAATAATTACCAATAATTAGTAATAATTAGTAATAATTACCAATAATTAGTAATAATTAGGAATAATTAGGAATAATTAGTAATAATTAACAATAAATAGTAATAATTAGTAATAATTAACAATAAATAGTAATAATTAGTAATAATTAGTAATAATTAGAAATAATTAGGAATAATTAGTAATAATTAGGAATAATTACCAATAATTAGTAATAATTATCAATAATTACCAATAATTGCTAATAATTATCAATAATTAGGAATAATTAGTCATATTTAGTAATAATTAAGAATAATTAGTAATAATTAGGAATAATTAGTAATAATTAGGAATAATTAGTAATAATTAGGAATAATTAGTAATAATTAGGAATAATTACCAATAATTAGGAATAATTACCAATAATTAGGAATAATTACCAATAATTAGCAATAATTACCAATAATTACCAATAATTTGAAATAATTACCTATAATTTGGAATAATTATCAATAATTTGGAATAATTATCAATAATTAACAATAATTACCAATAATTTGTAATAATTTGTAATAATTTGTAATAATTTGTAATAATTAGGAATAATTAGTAATAATTAGTAATAATTAGGAATAATTAGTAATAATTAGGAATAATTAGTAATAATTAGGAATAACTACCAATAATTACCAATAATTTGTAGTAATTAGTAATAATTACCAATAATTGCCAATAATTAGTAATAATTGCCAATAATTACAAATAATTAGGAATAATTGCAAATAATTAAGAATAATTAGTAATAATTAGTAATAATTAGGAATAATTAGTAATAATTAGTAATAATTAGTAATAATTAGTAATAATTAGTAATAATTAGAAATAATTAGGAATAATTAGGAATAATTAGTAATAATTAGGAATAATTAGGAATAATTAGGAATAATTAGTAATAATTAGGAATAATTAGTAAACGAAATCTGCTTGGATTATGAAGGGAAAATTTATAACCATCTCCACAACGATGATTACCAAATTTCCTTTCATTATTCAAGCAGTTTTCCTTTTGCTAAGTATTGCTAAGTATTGCTAAGTATTGCTAAATTAGTAATAAATAGTAATAATTAGCAATAAATTGTAATAATTAGTAATAAATTGTAATAATTAGTAATCCTTGTAATAATTAGGAATAATTAGTAATAATTTGTAATAATTAGGAATAATTAGGAATAACTACAAATAATTACCAATAATTTGTAGTAATTAGTAATAATTACCAATAATTACCAATAATTGCCAATAATTAGTAATAATTGCCAATAATTGCAAATAATTAGGAATAATTGCAAATAATTAGGAATAATTAGTAATAATTAGGAATAATTAGGAATAATTAGTAATAATTAGTAATAATTAGGAATAATTAGGAATAATTAGGAATAATTACCAATAATTACCAATAATTTGTAATAATTTGTAATAATTTGTAATAATTACCAATAATTGCAAATAATTAGGAATAATTAGTAATAATTAGTAATAATTAGGAATAATTTGTAATAATTAGTAATAATTAGGAATAATTGGGAATAATTAGGAATAATTAGTAATAATTAGGAATAATTAGTAATAATTAGGAATAATTAGTAATAATTAGGAATAATTAGTAAACGAAATCTGCTTGGATAATGAAGGGAAAATTTATAACCATCTCCACAACGATGATTACCAAATTTCCTTTCATTATTCAAGCAGTTTTCCTTTTGCTAAGTATTGCTAAGTATTGCTAAGTATTGCTAAATTAGTAATAAATAGTAATAATTAGCAATAAATTGTAATAATTAGTAATAAATTGTAATAATTAGTAATCCTTGCTTGAGTGTTTTTTCTAACAAATTATTCAAAACCAGTAATGCTTTTTTATTTTATAGAAAAATATGGAACAACGAGGTCGTCAACAGTCATTATTAGATGACCGCATATGGATAAATCAACGTAGAAATCCAAATGGTTCTGGTTTAAATCCAGTATATATAGAGGGTGTGGAGATTTTTTTATCATTTGCGGCATCAAATTCAGAATTTGTTTCAGAAGGAAAGATAAAATGCCCTTGTAGAAAATGTGCATTGAGAACGTTTGACACGTTTGACAAAGTGGGGGAACATCTCTTGCGTTTTGGTTTTCAAGCAGATTATGTTTTTTGGTATCAACACGGTGAACGCAGTTCCAGAGCAGATGATACCAACTTGATTCCGGATCCATCCCAGTTTCAAGATTTAGTACATGATGTTGCAGGTTCATCTGTTCAACATACAGAAACTCCGGCTGATATAGCTTCAAATCCTGAGTTGGGACCGTCTGAATTTTATGAGTTGTTGAAGTCTGCTGAGGATGCATTATATCCTGGCTGCAAGATGAGCAAATTAGAAGCAGTTGCAAAATTTATGGCTATCAAATCAGATAACGGAATGTCAAACACATGTTTTGACCAGATATTTTCTTTGCTGAAAACACTGTTACCCGAAGGAAATGTTTTACCTGCAAATTACTATGAAAGTAAGAGGTTGGTTCGAAATTTGGGACTTACTTGTCAGAAGATTCATGCATGTTCAAATGACTGCATTTTATATTCAGGGGAAAATGAGTCGTTGGATAGTTGTCCCACATGTGGGCAACGGAGATATAAAGAAGGACAACACGGGAAGTCTGGTTTGATTCCTGTAAAACAGTTGAGATATTTTCCGCTTACATCCAGACTTCAGCGTTTATTCATGTCTAAGAATACAGCGACAATGATGTCATGGCATAAAGAGAATATTTCAACCGATAAAAGCTTGAATCATCCAGCCGATGGTGATTCATGGAAACATTTTGATAGAGTGCATCCATCATTTGCTTTAGAAGCTAGAAATGTTCGACTGGGCCTTTCCACTGATGGTTTTTGTCCGTTTGGATCTTATGGTAGTCAATATTCATGTTGACCTGTTTTTTTAACTCCGTATAATTTACCTCCATGGATGTTGATGAATGAGCCATATATCTTTTTGACTTTACTAATTCCAGGACATCCGAAGAAAAATATTGATGTTTATTTGAAGCCATTGATTGATGAATTAAATTTATTGTGGAGTACTGGTGTCAGTACATATGATGTTGCAACGAAACAGAATTTCATACTGAGAGCAGCATTGATGTGGACAATAAGTGACTTCCCGGCTTATGGGATGTTATCTGGCTGAAGTACACATGGTCAGAAATCATGTCCTTACTGTATGGGAGAGAACAAAGCATTTATGCTCATTCATAGAAAGAAACCTTGTTATTTTGACTGTCATCGCAGATTTCTTCCAGCTGATCATCCTTTTCGCAGAAACAGATCTCATTTCAGAAAAGGAACAACTGAAAGGGATGGACCTCCAAAAATGCTATCAGGTTCGGAGTTAAAATCGGTTGTATTTTCATTACCTCCCATCACTTTTGGTCCCACAATAAACCAACAGAAAATTTCTGGTGTCTCGACATGCTGATAAAATTGATAATTATTTCGCAAATCTTCAGGTGTCTCGACATGCTGATAAAATTGACAAACGGCTGTGGGTATTGAGTAACCCACCTTCCAAACTTGTTAAAACATATAATGCATATGTGGTGAATGGATTTCGATTCCACACACATGCATATGGGGAATCGAAAAAAACAATGAACAGTGGAGTTAGCTTGAGAGGATCTCATCATCGAGAAAATGAAGTTGACTTTTATGGCATACTTGATGAAATCATTGAACTCTGTTATCTTGGACAACATTACATAACCATGTTCAAATGTCGGTGGTTGGATACAGAGAGAGGCGTGCGTGTTCATCCGACTCATGGAATCATCGATATTAAATGTAAAAGTGTTCTCGCAGTAAATGAACCATTCTTATTGGCTCAACAGGCATATCAAGTTTATTATGCAAAGTACTGTGCAACATCAAGAGACTTGACTGATTGGTGGAGTGTAATAAAAATCAAAATTCGAGACAATCAGTTTAGTCAAAGTGAATGTGCTTTCACTGATGTGCAAAGAATTGAAGTTTTTCAAGAGAGTACTCAAAATCAATCTTTTTTACAAAGAGATATGAGTATCGATGACGACACCCCACATTTAAGAGTCGGTGATGACGATGATGTTAATGATGTCACACATGAATTTGAAATGGTAAGAGATGAAGCAACTGCAACTCGAATGGATATCGATGATGTTGAGGAGGAATATGAAGATGACATTGACATATATGAAGATGATGATGAAGATGAACACTTATAGAATTCCATGGTATTTATATACAATCATAATATGTATATATGTATATATAATAGTAATTATCAATTATTTGCTAATATTAATATTTTCTGTTTCAGATGGACGAGGCCACATTTCGTGAGTTGACGGAGGCTGACCTGCCTTTCGATGCGGATGAGTTGCTGGCAGATGACCCTCAGCCTGCAGGCGCTCCAGGGAGTACGCGGAGGGGGCGCGGTCTTGCACGATTGATGATTCCTGACCCCGTCCCCGAGCGACGTCCACGTCTTGGGTTTGATCCGCGCACCCGGAGGTGTGATAACCTGTGTAATAACCTGTGAATTTGACTAAGATTTCATTAATCTATTCACATAATAAATGTTTATTATTTTTTCAGTTTTCCGCATATAGCAGTCGGACAGGGCAGCGCTATTTTGCGCAACTATTTCTCTCAGCCGTGGACCACATGGGAGCAGATTCCCATTGATGTGCAACAGGCCATGTTCGGCCATTGGTTGGTACGTACGTAAATAAATAATTTTTATTTTGAAAATTATTTCATTTCTAACTTGATATTTTGATTTATTTGTAGGGTTTATGGTATCCGATCGAGGATACCATGCGTGACGTCATCCACGAGGCATGGGAGGTGGCCATGCGTGATCGCCTTCGTCAGTTTTTGCACAATTTAAGAAAAGCTGCGATGAAGAAAGCAGAAGTGTCAGATTTTGATGAGTCATGTAGAGCACACCGACCAGAGTACATTTCATCCCATATATGGGATGGATTATGTGCGCACTGGTTGAGTGGTGCCTTTCAGAGGAGATCATCGGTGGGGAGGCAGAATCGGGGGAGGCAGGAGGTGACTCATCGAGCTGGGAGTCGTTCTTTCAGTACTCATAGACAGCATCTGGTACGTACATTATTTATAAATATTTTATATAACTATAAATATTAACAGTTTATTTTTTATTCTTATAGGCTGTCGAGCACCCCGATATTACAGAGTACGACGTATATCGGAGGATGTATAGTGATCCTGCTACTGGGGAGCTCAGAGGTGATCGTCAGCATCACATCGTGGTCAGTATTATTTGTTTTCAAGTTTAAAAATTAACTGCATATAATATATTCACAATTTTAATTTTAAATTGCAACTATAAGAGTCATATGAGGCTGCAGCGGCACAGGCCCGGCCTGAGAGTCAGGCCGAGGCATCAGATCAGACCATTGCCCGTCAGTTTGATGAGGCGGCATGGATGCAGGCCACCCAGTATGCCTTCGAGAAGGGCCGGGTAGTTGGTATCGGCTCTCGACTGACTCCCGGAGATTATTATGGCAGTGCTGCGATGTCGGCGTCCAGCTCGAGAGGAGCTCGTGCATCTTCTTCTACACAGTATGAGGAGCAGTTGCGATCTCAGACTGCACAGATAGAGAGTCTCCGACAGGAGCAGGAGCAGATGCGTCAGCAGCATGAGGAGGAGCGTCGACGCCAGCAGCAGCTGTACGAGGAGCAGACGAGTCGGTGGCAGCAGCAGCATCAGGAGCAGATGGAGTACATGCGCCGACTCACTCATGCTTTAGGGATGAAGTTTCCTCCACCACCATCTGCAGATCCCCCACCTCCCCCTCCTCCTACAGATTAGAGTTTGTATTTCTGTTATAAAATTTGTGAAATCAAAATTTTTTTTTTCTATTCGTAGTTTCTGTCTCATTATAAAATATTAATAATATTATATTTTTAAATAACAATATTAATATGAATAATAATAATATTTATATTTTATAATATTAAATTTTATATATATATTAAAATTTTATTTATATAATAAAATTTTATATATATATTAAAATTTTATAATATTATAATTTAATTTTTTTTTTGTAATACTTGAATTATTTTAATATTTGAATGTAAAATAATTCTATTATTTTTATATTAATTAAAATAACTTATTAATATTTTTTTTATTTATGAATTATAATTATAATATTATTATATTAATTAAATTATTTATTAATATTCTATTATTTTTATTTTTGAATTATAATTCTACTATTATTATAGTAATTAAAATAATTTATTATTTTCATTTGTAAATTATAACTCTATTATTATATTAATTAAAATAATTTATTAATAATTTATTTTTTTTATTTTTTTTATAGTATTTGCGACGGGATACTATGCCCGTCGCAAATACTAGTATTATTAATAATTTTTTATTTTTTTTTTAAAAGAGTATTTGCGACGGGTTCCGGTTCCCGTCGCAAATACTAGTATTATTAATTTTTTTATTTTTTAAAAAAAACGTTATTGCGACGGGCCCGTCGCAAAAACTATTTGCGACGGGTCCCGTCGCAAAAGGTATTTGCGACGGGCCCGTCGCAATAACTGTTTAAAAAGTTTTTTACAAAAATACGGAATACTATTTGCGACGGGGAGAATGCCCGTCGCAAAAAAAGGCTTTAGCGACGGTCCCGTCGCAAATAAGTTTAGTTGCGACGGCGTTTTCAGCAACGGGCTATTTGCGACGGGACCCCGTCGCAAATGGCTATTTGCGACGGGATCCCGTCGCAAATAGCCCGTCGCAAATACCTGTTTTTCTAGTAGTGGAGGGACTTGCGCGAGGGAGTTGCGTGAATGGCTTACACAGGAGCTCGAATTCCTTTATAAAATTTGTCCGACTTCTGACAACCATAACTTTTAATCTGTAACTTCGTTTTGGCTCTGTGACCAGTTAAATCGAAACTTGTGAAACAAACCACACTTCTCAATATGGTGTATATACCCTGTCAAGGTGTTTTATGATGCATAAAAGTGCCCGTATGACCCTCATATTTGGGTTTTAAGGTGGAAACACCTTTTTATCAGCAATTTGTGAAATCCATGACCAACTTTCGAGGCGTGATTCTCACCACCGTGACACCAAATTAGGCAACTTTTCTGAGGAATCTCCATCCTTCGGTATGTGAGCATTCTTACGACACATGGAAATCTAATCTACATCTTCTTTCAGCATGAAGAACCATTTCTACTCAAACTCGACATTTGTTGTCTAAGTGAGAATTGTATCATCGTTTGTGTGGAAGTGTGTGGCGTGATTTTTTAGATGCCAACATCAATGCATCAAAGTTTAGATGTATTTTAAAAAATAAGTGACTGAAATCATATTTTGAACCCATGATTCCATCTTCATGATCCATTGTAACTAAAAACATGGATAAGTCAAACTATGATGCATAAACTTGTTACGAGATTTATATTACATTGATTGGACTTTATAAACATGATTTTTTACAGGTGTTAAAAACTGAAGGTTCTCTCACATAATACAAGCCTAACAGGCAGGGCCACCTTTTTAATCGATTTTTTTTAAAATAGAAAATTTAACATTATCATTGAAACATGATTTTTTACCAAGAAAAAAATAACAAGAATAAGAGTATGCATGTAATGAAACAAAATAAACATTAAAAAATGAAATCAAACCATTATGATTTTTAATGTTTTTTTATTATTTTCCTTTTTTAATGTAGGCGACCTATATTAGCAGTCTCATGTTACGTAAGAGCTTAGTAAACATGCTATAAATATGCTTATTTTTTTTATGTTAACCCCTTGACTTGATTGGTAAGTGAGCACTACTACAAATATGGCTTTTATCAGCGCTAAAAAAAGTGCTGATAAAAGTGGTCTTTTATCAGCGCTAAAACGAAGCACTGATAAAATGGTCTTTTATCAACGCTTTCTTTTTAGCGCTGATAAAAGACCACTTTTATCAGCGCTTTTTTTTAGCGCTGATAAAAATAAAAAAAATAAAAAAAATACTGCCAATCTCGGTGGGGGGGGGGGGTTTACAGCGCTTGAGCCCCCCTTTATCAGCGCTTTCCCGCACCTCCAGCGCCCGCCCGCACTGCCTACACCCTTTATCAGCGCTAGCCCTTTAAATCACCCTTGCGCGCGCGCCCATGCCTCCACCCGGATTTGATCTCGAGACCTCCCCCCCCTGCGCACCTAAAGCCTTTGTCACTACCCTATATTGGTTTGTTCTCTTATTCATGATATATCTATTTATTTATATATATATTTAGTTATATTTATTCGTATAGTAATATATATTTATATTAATATATATATATAGTTATATTAATATATACATACAGTTGTATTAATATATATATAGTTATATTAATATATGTATAGTTATATTAATATATAGTAGTTATATAAATATTCATATATTGGTATTTTAAATAAAATGGATATTAGTTATTATTTAGATAAATCTAATATATTTTATATGTAAATATGTTTAATTATTTATTTAAAAAACTTAATTTTTAGGTGTGAATATATAAAAAATATGTATATATAGTTATATATTTGATTATAAATAGCAGTGCATTATAAAAAAGGATGAAATTTCAAAGACATAATATCAATATGAATGTAATACCTTGGAATAAATTCAGTCCCCACAAAAAAAAGCCAATAATACCCCCTTAAACGAGGCTAAAAATACACAAAATGTTAAAAAATATGGGTACCCCGACTAAAAACTTAGTTTTAGAGGCCTTCTGGGCCTCTTTTGGCCTCGAAAAACGCTTAACCAAAGTCCCCTCTAATTATAATGATGTAGAGCTCGTCGCAGACTTCGATTTGATATGTGGTAGAGTTCAAACGGACACCCGTATCAAAAGTTATGGCCGTTTGAAGTTCGAGTTGCGTTTTCAACATATTTTGGATATTTTTTTAAATTTTTTAAATTTTTTTAGTCTTCAAATTGTTATTAAATAACTATTACTCCATAATAATTAGCAAATTATTAATTAAAAATATTTTTAAAATTTTTTAAGAAGCAATTTTCACTAAATATCTTATATATTAAGTATAATAAGTGTAAATATATATTTATACTTATCTAAAATATATTTAAAAATTATATATTATATTTATATCAATATAACTATATAACTATATTGATATATTATTATTTTTTTAATTTTTTTTTTGAAGTCGACCCTTTATCAGCGCTTTTAAAAAAAGCGTTGATAAAGGAGTGACGCTGGCCTTACCCAGTTTTGTGGTAGTGGAGAGAGATCAACATCCATTAGGCCTTGAGCTTAGATCCCATAAATTACATTTTATGGTGTCATGAACTTGTATTACAATGATCATTATTGAAAATATCATAGTAAGTACTGTTGGAGTGAGTTTTATCTCTTGATTTGCTTCAAGTAGGTCTTTAAAGTCAATCATGAAGACTCTCACATACTTCTAAACCACGATGAGACTCAAATACAAGTTAAGCAAATTCAAACTTAAGCAAGTGTTCTTGACACTTTTGGGCTATTCCTTGTAAATGTAAGGTGTTTTGACTATCCTCAAATGAACTGATGCAAACGAACACCCTTAACACCATCAGTGAATTTAATATATTTTTAGCTGCAGTTTATAGTGGGCCTATTTAGGTGGGCTGGGATGGGTCCGGATTGCCTTTAAAAAGAGCCTGGACCGGTTGAAGTTTTGGCAACCCTTCCCCCAATCGTTCTGGTGTTTCCGGACCATCGTTCGAGGCTTCCCTTGTTTCCGCGGAGAGCAACGGATCAGCACTCAGGAGGGATCACCAAAATACACTTCCACCTTAATCGCCATGTCCCATGTAATTCACTGTATATCAACTTTTTGTTTGCTTTGAGACTTATCAGGGTTGTTAGGGTTTCTCTGAACATAAATTGTTGTTTGGAGTGTTCTTATTTATATAACGCCATTCGAAGATTTACGCGTCAAGTCAGAGCTTTAGATTTCCTGTGTTTTACGGATTATATTGCATCAAATTTTATGAAAATTACTTTCTAAGATCCTTTCTTTGGGTTCCAGGCGGATAACAGAAACTCTTCCGCAGCCAAGCGTGCTCGTACTGATGGTATGCCGTTCTTTAGTCGACCCTATGTTCTTGCATGTACATATGATTTGATCCCCACCCCAACACTTTTCATAAATTCGGTAGTTTTTTTTTTAATATTTTGCATGCATTTTTTATAATATCAACTTCTAATCATGTTGTTTTGGAGTTGCCCCAAATCAATGCGTGGGTTGAACATTTGTCTGTTATGCAGATCACATGAATCAATGTGCACATTTTACTGGTCGCTCAAAAAAAAAAAAAAAAAAAAAAACTTGGATTAAGTTTTCTACGTTTGATCACTGAAGAAAAAAATCTCCATCGGCTTATTGAGCATTTATAAAATTGATTTTCTTGAGATATGTTATTTTCACTGAATGGCAATTAATGCAGTTTCTTACATATTTTTTTTGACCATTTTCCCTGCGTGTTGTAGGTAGCAGAAGAGAAGATGATTGGGGTTGCCCTAGCTGTGGAAATGTAAACTACTCATTTAGGACCACTTGCAACATGCGCAACTGTACTCAGTCAAGGCCAACTGAGCATAACATGGTATGTTGTGAACAAGTGTATTTTTCACGGGGTTTTTGTGCACTCCATGTGAGTTTTTTGGGAGTGGTTGTTATATGCTGCACATCTTGTGTTGTTAAACTTTGGATTTTGTAACTTTGGAGATTATATCATCACTGCACATGACACAATCCACAACACAGTTTGTCATGGTCCTCTAATGCTGCTATTTGAAGCTGTGGGTTTTAATTCAAAATATTTCAGAAGGTTAATATTTTTATTGTTGAAGCATATGACTAGCACATGTCACGTCATGACGCCTTTTTATTACTGAATAAGCGACAACTGATGACTAGCAATGTATTCCTCCTTGTTTTAAGGCTGGGTCCACAGACTGTTGATGTATAGGGAAGCTGAAGACCGGTCCCATGTTTAAGAAGGACCATTGCAAAATTCTAGCACATGTCTAGCTAACATTTACAATTTACAACGGTTCATTGCATTGTTCAAGCTGCAACCCAGGGACGCTATTACTAACAATTAATGAAAGGGCATGTCAAATCATTGATTACAGTCACTGGACTGTCATATTCACACATCTTTCTTTAGAGACCCACTCCAGCTGTCGTGCTTCAAAGAAAAGCCTCCCTAAGCCTATACCCCAGCATATTTAAGCTTTCATTTTTTAACTCCTTAATTTTATTTCTTTCAGCTGTGTTCCTTATTGTAAAAATCAATTTACCAAACCTTTTTTTTGAAACACTTTTAAGTGAGGTATATTTTTGGTGAAACACAACAAGGGCTTATTTTGTAACCTCCATTACTTTAAGCGTTCACTGGTACCTAGTGAGAGGATAGAATCCTAAGCCCTAAGGATTCCATTTTGCTATAAAAAATATTTTAAGTTGCTGAACCTTTGACAAGGAGCAGGCCAAAGAATAATGAACAGAGGGTCTAACTTTCAAGCTAAACCCTTATAAATTATCGCGTCTCTTGTTTTTCTTCCTCTACAAGTTGCAATTGTTTTATAATATTTTTTAAATTTGTTTGTGGCATTTCATAAATCGATTTTATTTGTTGAAAAATGTTTAAATTCTCAAGTCTTCCTATCATGTGTTTGTCCATTGGGAGAACAAGGAGCTTGGTTGCTCCTGTGAGTTGTGCTGCCACACTATAAGGAGAGGAGGGAGAGTGGCATTGCTAAAGGAGAGGCCATTCAGGCTGTTAGAATGCTGGTGGTGACCTGTTAGTGATGGGATAGAATCCTAAGCCTATTGATTCTATTTTGCTATAAAAAATATTTTAAGTTGCTGAACCTTTGACAAGGAACAGGCCAAAGAATAATGAACGGAGGGTCTAACCTTCAAGCTAAACCCTTATAAATCACCGTCTCTTGTTTTTCTTCCTCTACAAGTTGCAATTGTTTTATAATATTTTTTAAATTTGTTTGGGCCATTTCATAAATCGGTTTTATTTGTTGAAAAATGTTTAAATTCTCAACTCTTCCTATCATGTGGTTGTCCATTGGGAGATTAAGGGGCTTGGTTGTTCCTGTGAGTTGTGCTGCCACTCTCTATAAGGAGAGGAGGGAGAGTGGCATTGCTAAAGGAGAGGCCATTCAGCCTGTTAGCACCCATCATTCTTCTTTCCTTGTTCCTTTTTTGCTTTTTCTTATTTTTTCCCATCAACATCATCACCATAATCATCATCATCACCATCATTATCATTTTAACTTTTATATTCATTCTTACCATTATAGATTTTATTGTTTTAAAGTTGAAGAAAAGCCTTCCAAAATTTTGAGGTTGAAATTTGCCCCCTGCATTTTCTAGAATTTTATCTATTTTAAACCCCTAAACTGTTTTCTGTTAATATCTTCCTTGAATTTTATAATCAATATATCTAAAAATTTCTGAGAATTAATATATCCAATGATTACTGAAACTTCTCACAGAACCACCAATTCTTTGGTGCCACCTCCTTGTCTAAGATGTCTGAAACTCCTCACAGAATCACCAATTCTTTGGTGCCGCCTTCTTGTCTAGGATGTGGAAACTGATGAATGAATGGGTGGACATGTGGTGTGGCCTTAGTACCTTTGTGAATGCATTCATGTTGTTTTAGAAGTTTGTTCACCGGAAGAGGAAGCTTGCTAGGTGTGACGGTTTCTTGTTGCATATATATGCCTGGAAAGGAATAAAAGACATTTTTAAAACTGGAGTTTAAAAATTAGCTAACACTTTTCCTGTGAAACTATTTTCAGTAGAAGGATCATTAACAACAATTCTCTTTTCTAGAATTTTGAATGCCTGATGCAAACCGTAGTCTACCATGTCTAACCTCCAATAGGAGGTTTACAATCAGCTTCCATCCATTTTATGGTTTGAAGAGGAAATTAGAGTGCATTTGTAGCATCCAGCTTGTCTGTGCATGCTTTTGATAGCATCAGTCAGTGAAGATGATACCATTAAGTGAGATGTTCTTATTATTTTTCTGGGTCAGTGTGATTCTTTGTTGTAAAGGCCATGGCATCTTTATCAGGTATGTCAAACAGACATGGGCACACCATTAGGAGTTAGGTGCATTGCTAGAAAACCTTCCTGCCAGGGCTTGTTGTTAATTATTTCTGGCAACATTGCAAGATGACTGCTTGAGAAGAACTTTAACCAGTGTATTCATGGAGTTTTTTCTCTTCCCATTACGTTTGATCCAAGTCAATATTGTATATTCATCTGTACCCCCACTTTCCTTTTCAATGTTCTCCATTATCTCCACTCATCTCCTTCTCTCATTCTGCTTTCATTCCAAGGGTTGCTTTGTTTAGCTGGGGAAATTATTCTTGTTTTAATTTAAGTGATTGTCATGTTCTTCTGATACGAGGACAGGTTTCATAATTCAATTCCAGGGATTGTTTGTTCTTTAATCTGTAACTGTGCCATTAGAGATAAGGGGGTGACGAGCCAGAGGTTCAACCTTGAAAACTTATTTGAAAGAGAATGCAATTTTAGAATTTTGATTTCTGTATTGGCCTCTTTTCAAGTGATTGTGGATGGTTTTGTTTCTATTAATTCTTTTCAAGTGATTGTGGATGGTTTTGTTTCTATTAATCTTCAAATGATACCTTCAGCCTATCATAGGCGATACATGAAATTTATTATCTTTTGAATAAGAAAGCTCAGATATTTATCCCGATTCTTGGTCTCAATGGTTGGATAATTTAATAATGTATTAGACTCATGAGAGAATAGTGTATATCATGAGTTGTTAAAGATTTGATTTAATTATAATTTATTTGAAGGATACTGAATAACAGATAACATAATTTGTTGAAGATTAAATTTATGTACACTTGGTTTTAATGTGATTAGAACTCTTGAATATTCTATTTTTTGTCTCATGTAGAATAGGCATTTGTTTTGTATCTGTGCCTAGTGAATCAGAATTGTTGCGCCTAACATATGCGATGGTTGACAATACATGATAAATATGCCCTTTTTGTCTAAATGAGCCAGCTTTCTAGTCCTTCAACAGGAAAATGTTCTCTGTGATGGGCTTAAATGAACATAGCCCCATCACAATAGGAAAGTCCTCCCGACTCCTGCCATTCCAGTGATTATTGAATTATTTCAGTGTTTGTTTCAAGTTAATATATGACAATAATGTTAAAACCTTATGGCTGGATTATTTGAAAGTGTGTATTTGTCTACAGGCATTATATTGGCGCTGTTGAAAAATAAAATTTTTAAAAAATAGAAATCTTCATTTCAGTGAATTATAAGGTGTTTTGTTTTCCATTGTACGACTAGGACATGTTTTTTTAGTAGTAGATATATAACCATATCATATGAAGCCTTAGTTGATGAAGGAGACTATATGTGATGTTATTATTTAAATAGAATTCTGAAGACAATGAAAACAGAATGACCTGCCTCTTGCAGGTTGTTGTAAATTAGTGTCAGTTTTGAAAAAGTAGGGTTTGGGAATACGTTTCAACCAGCAATTGAACCTAATCAGCTGCATCGTCGCCCCATGTGCAAAGATAAAATGCAAATATAATAAGTAGATGGATAGGTAGATTAAATTGGTTTTTGTGAAAATTGATCAAAATGAACCTAAACTTAAAAGGGCTGTTGGTAGTAACATCTTGTTATCAAACATGGAGATGGGGTTCCCTGCAATTTGCACAATTTTAGTTACTGTTCTGTTTTCTATTATTTTAAAATAAAAATGCTAATAGTTCTTAATGGATTGTAGAAATATTCAGCCAAAACTGTGCAGCCTGTGCCAGATTATCCAATCCCAGCAGCCTATTTAAACTCTGGCACACCGTCTTCAATGTATTTAGGCATGCCACCATACAGTTCTACCATGTTCAATGGGGCGGCCATGCCACATTATGATGGTCCGTACTCGGGGGACTCAGCATATCATTACAGCTATGGAGCCCGCCTTTCTGCAGGAAGCCCTTACCGGCCTCTCCATTTATCTGCGCCAATGCCTTTTTCTGGTGGATCTATGATGGGTAATGGTAAGTGATGTTTCTTTGCCCTCATACAATCACCATGCAGTTCTCCCTGCCTAAAAATATGTGAATTTATGTTGCCTTTTTTTAGTATATGAGTATGGATCTCGGCAATTCTGGCTTGCCCGAGTACCATTCATCATTTTATTGCTTATTTATCATCAATTTATCCGGTCACTTTTTAATTTGGAAATTTTTTGCTATTACTGAACGTCTAATTTTTTAGTGTAATCTGCATTTAGCATACAAGTATCCTGGGTGAGAGAATACCAATATTATTTACTGTTTTGAGTTCCATTATCTGCTGCTTGTGTTTGCATCAGCCAACTGCAAGATGGGGAAGTAAATTAATTGTTAGTTTTTTTTTAGATTTTTGTGCTTGAAAATTGAAAATGAATATAAATATGCACACAAAATTAAACAAGAAATGGAGGAACCGGGTTTTTTTTAGTGATTTTTTTTTTCAAGAGGTCACAACCATCTCTTATTCTAACTGGCAGTGAGCACCTGATCAAGTGGAAATAAAATCCCCAAATTCAAGTTTGATACAATGGAATGAGGGGCGTGATATGCCATTCCAAGGGAGACAACTTTCCCTTTTAGAAGGGACAAAACTTGCGTTAATAAATTCAATGGAAATATCAATTTATTCATGGAAAGATAAATAATTATTAAAATAATTATTAAAATAATTATTTCATTATTAATATTAGTATGTTTTATTTAATTAAATAAAATACATATTAATATATTTATAATTATATTTTTAGTTAAGAGTATCAATTATTATGTTTATATTATGTTTTAATTTGTAATTGTAATTAACTATTATAAATATAATATTTGTATATTTAGTTATAATTAATTATGACTACGACGTAGACGTTTCTCCATGGCATAGGCGCCCTTGAAACTCTAACGACATGCACTACAGCTTGGTGCCAGCTCGTTGCCTGTTTTGACTGCTTCACTTTTATGCAGTGGAAGTCATTCACCTTTATGCAGGTCACCTTGGTGCGAGATGTCCCTTACCCAAATCATCCTCTACAACGTGTCTAAGCTGGGTTTTCTTGGGATACCCTTACGCAAGATAGGATCTACCTCGATGCAAAGACCCTTACGACGTAGCCAGCTGCAGCATAGCGTAGCAAACTCAAATCACTCTTACGCTTGTGCTTCTTTTTAATTTTACCTTTACGTGCATCCCTGTCACCCTGTGTACCTTTACGCGGGTGGGATGTACCCTTACGTGAAGACTTCCACATAACCCCTTGGGTACTATGATGTGGACAATTCTATCAATCAAATACCACAGCGTAGCCTGTGGTTTTGCGGCGTAGTTTCTGTCTGGCAGATTTCTTCTCCAGCAAAATGCAATCTTCTTCAAACCTTACGGATTTCATGAATCCATAACAATCCTCCAAGCATCACTTTAGCCATGTTAAGCATGTATTGTCAACAAAGTTTCTTAGTCCATATTCAACATATATTGTCTACAGATGCACCTTGGGCCATCTTCACACTAGAGCAGGCGTCCAAAGATCTCTTTGAAACTGGCAAGTTCTTGGCTTGGATGATGTCTTCAAAATCCTAGGTCACTGTACGCGCGCTTGAGCATTTTCCTAATTGCTTGAGTGGCGTGATGTTTTCTTTTTAGATTTGTGGACCCTACCACTCAAGTTGTACCTGGTGTCACACACTCAATTGGAAAGGGTGTTTGGAAAGTGTTGCGTGCTTCTATTTTGTAATTTTTTTTTTGCGCTAGCCGAAATGCCACTGCTTTAGCAAAAAAGAATTCTAGAAAGTGTTAAAAGCTACTTCCCTGACTATGTTTTTTGCTCTGGCATATGAATAACCACTTAAGTGAATGTCTTCACTTGAATATGCTTTGATATTAGTCACATTTTTAGGTGATAGACCAACTTCTTGCAAATTTTTTACTTTCAGGCATGCAAACCTTGTTATAGAAACTCAAGTGAGATCAAAACATACATGTTCATCTTGTCCAAGAGTATAATAATCTCTTCTTTTTTAATGAGCAAAACCCAATTATTGTAAGCACAAGAACAAGGTAAAAATGAACGTAGCATACTGGTAAAGTAAGCTCCTCTCACAACCTGCCAGTCTCCTCTACAACACGAGCATCATGTATTAATATGGATTTTCAACTATCCCATTTTCTCCCATATTTAATTTTTTCCCTTTCTACACGATTTTTATCTTTTCCCTCTTCATTTTTCTCATTTATCCTTACATCTCTGTCCTTTTTCATTATCACAAAATTGAGTGCAAAGGCGTACATCCAAAAAATTGAGGAGATGGTATCCACCAAGCAAACTATTAATTAAATGTAATAAAAAAGCAATCCTAGTGTCATGTTGAAATTTCTCAGCTTGAAGCGCTTCCAGGAGATGTGATTCGTCTTGAGCAATAGGGACTTCACTAGGAGACAGGGCTAGCTGAGTAGTGAGAGCTGCGTCATCTGATGCAGAAGGGGACAACAGGGGCAGCAACCTCTGGTGTAGCAGCATTTGAGGCAAGTGGTGAACCTCTGGTGTAGCAGCATTTGAGGCAAGTGGTGCATTAGTAGGAGCAGGAGGCTGAGCACTTTGGGTGCAACAGGTGAAAAAATCGAGTGAATTTGATAGAAACTCAAGCAAGGGTAAAAGTGTCACTTCGGGGGGGGGGGTAATGTGGTTAGTATGTTAGGCGATTTTGGGACCATGTAATGTGGTTAGTATGTTAGGCGATTTTGGGACCATGTAATGTGGTTAGTATGTTGGGCGATTTTGGGACCATGCGGGGGGGGGATATTGTTAATCTGTCAGAGGGGAGGGCATGAGGTAAGTCTATTAGGAGATTCTGAGGCTTGGGCAAGAGTGCAGGGGGCCTCTCGAGGGTTCTCTCTCTATTTCATTCACCTTCTTTTCCTTCTATATTCAAACAGTCCCCTGGTTCCAACTTATTCTTTTTCACTCCTTGTTCTAAGGAGGTGCACTGGTTCATGTTTAGAGGAGGCGCACATTACCGGGAATTCGCTTGGAGGTGGCGTGCACCGTTGGATCGTGTCAGAGGAGGCCCACACTGCCAAATATGTTCGGAGGAGTGCGCTCACCCGGTTTTCCTTGATGAAGGGTGATTGGCCACATGATGATGAAAGCAAGACTCTAAGTGCGTTGAAGTCGGGATGGAGCAATGCGTGGGGCGTGTTGAAGCTGGGATGAAACAACGCATGGGAAGCCTGGAGAAGACAGTGTTCGAGCGGTCAACGGTGAATTCATTTACGAACGAACAAGCTGAACTCCGAACTTCTCTAACCAATTTGTTACGGCGTTTGGAGAAGCTGTCAACACATGATGAAGCGTGATTATCGGAGTGAATTTGATAGAAACTCAAGCAAGGGTAAAAGTGTCACTCTTGGGGGTCTCTTAGAGAGGAGGTAATGTGGTTAGTATGTTAGGAGATTCTGGGACCATACGGGGGGGTATTGTTAGTTTGTTAGAGGGGAGGGCATGTGGTAAGTCTGTTAGGAGATTCTGAGGCTTAGGCAAGAGTGGAAGGGGCCTCTCGAGTGTTTTCTTTGTCTCTCTTTCATTCACTTTCTTCCTCATCCATTGTAATTCCAGTCTGATTCCTTCTATGTACAAATAGTCCTCTGGTTCCAACTTGTTGTTCTTTTTCACTCCTTGTTCTGAGGAGGCGCACATCTCTGGTTCATGTTTGGAGGAGGCGCATATTGTTGGAAATTCGCTTGGAGGCGGCGTGCACCAGATCGCGTCAGTGGAGGCCCACACTGTCAGATATGTTCAGAGGGGCGTGCTCGGCTAGTTTTCCTTGATGAAGGGCGATTGGCCACATGATGATGAAAACAAGACTACAAGCGCGTTGAAGTTGGGATGGAGCAGTGCATGGGGCGCGTTGAAGCTGGGATGAAGCAACGCATGGGCAGCCTAGAGAAGACAGTGTTCGAACAGTCAATGGTGAATTCATTTACGAACAAACAAGTTGAACTCCGAACTTCTCTAACCAGTTTGTTACGATGTTTGGAGAAGCTGTCGATACATGATGAAGCGTGATCATCAGAGCCTGTGGTGGAATATGCTTTGCACTCATCGGGGGTTAGAACTCGAGAACAACCGCCCTACGGAACGATGACTCAGACTAATAAAACACCGCTGAACCCATGCAAGTTGTTCGACAAGTCAAGTTGCCAGTTTTTGATGGCAAGGTCCACGTGGTTGGACCACTCGCGTCGAGCTCTATTTTTTATTCCACCATACAACTGTGGAGTCCAAAATACCACTCACTTAGGTCAACAAGGAGGGTATTGAAGGAGATGCGCCCTAAAGCCATATTTATATGATATATTTATGGGTTGTATATCGGTTTGTATGCAAATTATGATTTGCATACATTAGTTATATTATTCCGTGTGTGCTGGACACTCGAACCATTCTCCATTTAAGCTATCATTGATGGACCGTTTCATGAGATGAAGCGATAGAGAGTAAATGCATACGATGCATGAACCAATCATGGTATTTATTCATGTGCATCAACGCATGAATAAATGAGAGGATAATCAAGGAGCATCCTTGATTGCTTATTTAACTACTGTCACGCGATGATAGTTTATGGGCAATTCCATTATGCTTGGAAAAACCTCCCACAAACACGTTGCTCTCTTTCATCTTCCTCCTCTACATATAGAGGTGCTAGCATACTGTGGAGAGTAAATGCATACGATGCATGAACCAATCATGGTATTTATTCATGTGCATCAACGCATGAATAAATGAGAGGATAATCAAGGAGCATCCTTGATTGCTTATTTAACTACTGTCACGCGATGATAGTTTATGGGCAATTCCATTATGCTTGGAAAAACCTCCCACAAACACGTTGCTCTCTTTCATCTTCCTCCTCTACATATAGAGGTGCTAGCATACTGTGGAGAAAAATTGAATCCCATCCGAACGTCGGATGATCCAGTTTAGCCCGTGGATACACCATGAAGGCGGGATGCTTTTGCCGATTAGTGATCTTTATCAATCCCATGCAATTAATTTTGTGGATGATGTGGCGGTTCTTCAGTGTAAGGTATGCTAGATTTCAGCATTTCTTCATTTTAGTATTTTATGCAGTTTCATATTATCTTGCATGGGAGATCCTCAGACAAGGGTTTTTAATCCCTTTCACTAACAAATGTTGTATAATCTTCAATGAAACCCAACTATGGTATGAGAGAGAACTCATGTTTAGATTTATGAAAACTCTCATGAAATGAAGAATCGAAAAAATAGAGTAAAAATTCATTTTCTGGCAATTTGATTTCATAAATGGTTTGCTTGGGCTATGTAAAGGTAACAAGATCCTTACCCTTACGCAGTTAAGATGCGTAAGGGTAACTTATGTTGAGTGGTCTGCACAAGGGTCATCTCGCCTTACCCTTACGTAGATCAGTCTATGTAAGGGTCACTTGATTTTACCCTTTATGTAAGGGTCACTTGATTTTACCCTTGTAAAGGTAACAAGATCCTTACCCTTACGCAGCTAAGATGCGTAAGGGTAACTTATGTTGAGTGGTTTGCGTAAGGGTTATCTCGCCTTACCCTTACGTAGATCAGTCTATGTTAGGGTCGCTTGATTTTACCCTTATGCGCAGAGGGTTACGTAATGGTAACCAAGTCGTTTACCCTTATGCAGCGAAGGTTTCTTTAAGGTCATACCCTTACGCAACCCTTACGCACTGCCTAAGGGTAACCTCTTTGTTACCTTTACGCAAATGGTTTGTGTGAAGGTAGTACCCTTATGTAGTGGTACCAGGAGGCCATGTAAAGGTAAAATGAGACCTTCCCTTACGTGAAGCCTTCACGTGTAAGGGAATATCTTTAGTACCTTAGGCCGAATCAACTGCGTAAAGGTAATCTTCGTACTACCTTTACGCCGCTTAATATTTAAGTTGCTTAAAGTAGTGACTTACCTTTTTGTAAGTTCCCAATAGCCTGCGTAAGGGTAGAGGGAGTATACTCACGCATAATAGGGATTCTACGCAGGGGTAAACAAAAAAAGATTTTAAAAATTGTTTTTAAATTATTAAATGGGTTTAAAGGTTTATAAAATGTTTATAAATCATTATAAAAGGTATTTTTGAGAATATTTAATTTATAAAAGGTTTATAAATTAATTAATTAGAATTTTTTATAATTAATTAAATGTTTGACATTTTATTCACAAATATTAAATTTTAATATTTAAAATACCTTTTAACCAAGTTATGTAACATAACTTATGATCTAGAAATAAGTGTTTATTTAGAAATCATAAGTGAAGTCCAAAATATAAAATTTTTATATTTAAATTATGAATTGCTCATAATTAATTGTTTTGAATTGTTCAAAATAAAAGGGGGTGTTATTTGGATATTATTTAAGCCACATCAAAAAGTGTTTTGATGATTGATATGATCAAAATTTAAATAATGAAGTATATGATATTTAGATTGTGTAAAATGTTAACATAATATAAATTGGATTATATATAGTTTATAATTCATATAATATCATATATTCAAAAATGGAAATGCCATATAATGATAAATATGAAAGAGTTTATATTGAAATGAATATAAAATGTTTATATTCAAAATTGTGGAATGTCCATAGTGTTAGAGTTGAAATTATAAAATGTTTATAGTTAGATTTTTATTTATGAATTGTATGTAAATGTTTATCTTATGTTTAATTATTAGAGTCTTGCTTTACATGTTGAGATTGACTCCATATTCATTTAGTTTTTCATGTACCTTGACCTCGGTTTGTAATTGAATTTATTAGCTTGAATTTAGTTGTTAAATATAGTTTGTACATATTAGGTGTTATTATGATGAAATGGATTCTCTCTTGAGTAAAGTATCCCGGATAAAGGGACTTGAGGTCAAACTACATACCTACCTGGAGGCTTATGCCTTGTCTAGGTTGGTGAATGGGGGGGGGTTGGTATCAGTCGCTCCGATTTTACTCATATGGAGATTGTCAATCTCATATTATTCTAAACCTTTACATAAAGTGTTCATGTACATATCAATATTACATGTTTTTTTCAAAATGTGATTATTTCTATTCATACCGTTAATTTAACAGATATCTTATAATTCTATGCTATATTACGGTTCATTTAGACTCGAGTTTGCGTGTATTGCAAGTTATCGAAGAAATTAAATCTATTTGAAGAGAAATATAACCTCGGGGTGTTGCAGTGCCATGCTGGTTCGATAATTGTGAGTTTTCTGTTAGGGGTTATGGATCTTGTTTGAAATCAATGGAGAAATGTGGTTCGAGAAGTTTCAGTTTTGGTTCTAGTGGGGGATAGGTAAACATTGGAGAGAAGAACGAGTTGATTTGGTTAGAGGCTCTGTTTTTAATAGAGGGCAGCGTAGGCTGTGTTTTTAAGGGCGCTGTGGCTTGTGCATTTTATTTAAGCTTCTGCCCAAGTGGGAACTGTGAACATTCTTTCAAAAAGAAAATTGAAAATCTCTCAAGTGCATGAAGAACAACTCAAGAGCTAGTGACCATGCAAGCAGTAATGCAATCACTTGAGCGTGACACTGTACTCTGATTGAGCGTGTAAGATTCCTAAGAATCAACCTTAATTGGTGGTGCTTGTCTTAGTACATAACATCAAGATTTTAGGTTCAGCTGGTATTTATCAATCAAAGATCATGAAATTAAGGTTGCATAACAACAGATGATCTAACATCAACATTGCCAAGGTCTTGATTTGTAAGATTTGACCAACAGTTGAATAAAGGAATCTAAAGATTCTGAAATCAAACAAATATGATGAGACTTTTATCAAAGCTAATTCATCGATCAACACTAAATGGTTTTGTCAATGCATTGATCACACATCATTGCAAATCAATGCCCTATTTTCTTTATCACATAAGTGACTCATGCTCAATGATTTATCTGTGATCTTGAGCAGGCTAAGGGTGGATGGTTGAACTTGTCCTGTATTATTAATGCTAGAAATCCTTTGCTGAGCTGTGATCCATGGATTGCTGGTATGAATACGAGTTAGGGAGATGAGGTGATTCTTAGTTAGAGTGAGAGAGTGGTGATTGCTGGCATAACCGTTTGCTTTATTTTTTACATCAATCATTAGCCAATTTTATGATTTGTATCACTTGCAGTGATCATTGAATTTTTAGAATACCGCTCTAAATACCTGGTGTGCTTGTGATATTGTTTTTTATTACAATTAGGCTTGTTTATACAACAAGCCCCTTTAATGACATGCCATATCATTTTGATTTGATTTGATTTGATTTGATTTTTTTGATTTGCAGGTGGGATGTTTGGTATGCCTCCTTTAATGGAACGAGGTGGCTTTGGTTTGCCACCCATTAGCCATGTCGCTATGGTACACACATAAATCACTGTTTTGCTTTTAAGGATTGACTACTGAAGTTCCCTCAACATGAGCTTGCTTTCCCCCTTTTTTTTTTAAGAAAAACCTATTGGTGCAATTGCAATTTTTGGTATAAAATTTGTGATATTGGCATGCTTTCATAATTTTTTTGTTTGTTATCTCTTAGATGTTCATTAAACTCTCAGCATTGAGAACATTTTGCAGGGAACATCATTGCCAAGTTTTTTCCCTGATGAAAAATCACAGAAAGGTATTGCTCTATCGACATTTATGCACATGCTGTGGTCATCACGACCATGCTTATTCACTGTATTTTTGTTCTTAAATTCTGTTCAGGCACACCCCGGGAGAATGATTGGCCATGCCCCAAATGCGGGAACATCAACTTTTCTTTTAGAACGGTTTGCAATATAAGGAAGTGCAATACTCAAAAGCCCGGTTCCCAGGTTTGATTCTTGTTGGGGCATTTTGTACTTACTAGTGTTTTCCATTCGTGTAATATGTAATAATATTTCTGTTTCAACTAAATGCAGGGCGGGAGATCTGATAAAAATTCTAGTAAGCGCCTCCATCCCTTCACCATGCCAGTCCATAATTTTAATGAAGGCATTAATTTATGTTTTGATTTCAGAACAAAACATGCCAGAGGGAAGCTGGAAGTGCGAGAGCTGTGGAAATATAAATTTCCCATTTAGGACTGTGTGCAACAGGCAGAATTGCGGGGCTGAAAGGCCATCTGAATCAGCTCGATCCTCATCACCTGAAATGCATGAGAATGATCAGGTTGGTGCCGTAATATGTGTGTTTTGCAGCTACATTTTCTGTCATGAAAAACGTGCAGTTATATATTTTAGGGCTTTTACCTCAAAAATATAAATATATGGATACGTGGGTGTTGATATGTATTTATTTATTGTTCCAGTGAGTAGTGGGGGCGTGTTTGGTGGTCCAGGGTCGTAGTCGGTCTTCATGATGCTGCTGGTCGTCAAGTTACTTCTGTGTCTTGGTCAAGTTATGTCCGTGGATCCTCTTCTGGTGGTTGGTGTCCGCCAGCTTGATCTGGCAAAGATTTTTACAGGTTCTTTCTGGTTTCTGTTAGCTTTTGTCTAAAATCAAATGGTCATTTTCTGTTTGGATTGTGGAGTGGCTATGATTATTCAGGAGTTTGATCTTCTCACTGGCCGCTGTCATGTGTCCAGTGATTCAATTGGCCCGATTCGGGATATTATATTATATCAGCGTATATTTTAATGTTAATATTAAATTATCTTTAAAACAAGCATGGCATGTGGGCCCTGCTTCTGCCGGTTCTAATTGGTGTCTGCTTTGGTTGGATGGATTGTGTGAATCAATGTTTTCAAGTGGTTGCTGTCATAATGGGTTTGACACTGAGTTGCCCCGATGTTGTATCTGTGGTGAAAGTTGATTTACAATCTCCACCCACGAATTTTTTGGTCTTTTAAATGAAAGTATTTCATTAGAAAGAATCATGGCTGGCTTTTTCAGTGTCTTAGTCAGAGAGTTGAACTAGTTTAATATGGTTCCAAAATTTTGTTGGTGATTAAATTTCTGCATTGTAAACCCCGCACTCTGAGGTAAAGAGTTCTGGAAGGATGGTGATTTGGAGGAGCACGTAGCATTGATCTTTTAGTTGGTTCAACTACCAGGCAAGCAAACTTCCTTAATGACCACTTTACACGACATTTAATCAATTTTTCATAAATTCGTGTTAACTAATCAGTAGTAGTGGTGTGTATGGCATGGTGATTAAAAGATAAAAAGCATGAAAAAGCCAAACCCTACGGGCCTTTGGGATGTAAGCGGGTGTGATTTCAGGTGTTTCCTCCCCATTTCTCGTCCGGGTCTTCGTCGTGAGTGTGATCCACGAGACAATTATACCCATATACATGTGTATATATATACATGGGTATGTACAAATTCATATATTTACAGATCCGTAAGGACACATCCAAGGGGTTACCAAAAGCCCGAAGGGCAAGACAAATGCAGTAAACAATAAACCAACAACAAAATATAAAAGCTGTGAACACCGGCAAACAAAACCACCCTCACCCCCGATCACCCTTTCCTGCATGGCAAAGATGCCCTCATGCTCTAAAACCTGCAATTGAAAAGGTAGGCGTGAGCAATAAGCTTAGTAAGCATGCCAAGTAACCACTCTCCAAGTAAAAGACTGTATAGAGGATCTTTATTATGCTAGTTTGAAATACAATAATCAAAACGAGTTTTTATTATGGAGCGTAATAATGAGAAATTCCTAAACATTAAGTGAGGTGACCCTAAACGTACTCTATTCAGAACCATCTATTGGCCTATCAGTGTGATCCGTAGTCTATAACCAACCTGATTTCTCCCTCACCGTTGGAATGACCCACATGACCTTTTCTTACCACTTGGATCTAGTTCATCTAATCGGGCCTAAATAGAAACCATCCATTGACTCCCACTAATATGCCTAGGATCCTATTATAATAGTAAAAAGGTGAGGTGAGGAAGCAAGCACAAATACAACATCTCAATCACGAGTCATTACAAGCCACCGGTCATGCTAAGCCCACCTCCCAATACCATCTATGTGAAGACCCTCCCTTGAGTTTCCCATTTAAATATCTAAAGTTCCATTTTCACCAAGAACAGACCCACATGGATAGTTGAATGAGGAAGTTCTCGAAGGATCGTTGAGTAGTTGAAAGAATATTTTGGAACTAAATTCATATAGCGCTTAATTTCCTGAATTTAATTAATTCTAAATTATTCAAAAATTCTCTAATTAGTAAACCGAGATTAAGAAGCAGAACAATGAAGTTCCAGATGCAGTGAGAAAGGCCAACTAATTTGGATTCAACACTAAATATTGATGGTCATTGTTCTTGAAAAGGTGAGCATATTCCGATTCAGTTTATTTGAAGGCTTGAGAGGAAGATTAACTTTATTCCTATATTTGATGGTAGGAACTTTCCTGGCTAAAAGATTAAAATGCTCCCCCGTCTTCTTCACGAGACCTTGAAGAGAGTAATGTTATTGTAGTGGGTTTTACACCACTTAGGTTTCATCTTTTTTCTGATAAAGTATACACAAAAGTTATGGGACTTAATATAGCCAATGAGATGTGGGATAAGGAAATGTCAAAATTAAAGAAGCCAAACTTATTATCTGGAGAGCTTAGTTTGAAGATATCAGAATGCTCGATGATGAGACAATGGATGACCACAAAGAAATGATGTAAGAGTTTAAAGGAAGCTAAAAAATATACCGAGAGTAAAAAAAATCTGAAGGAAAAAAGAAGAATTGTAATAACCAAATAAAAAGAAGATTACTCCTCTTCAAGCAACCAATCAGAAAAAGAAACTGTTGAAAAATTCAGAAACTTCATGGATCATGTTGAAAAATATGAAGAGACCTCAAGAAATGAAGGAAAAGAAGGCAAGAAAATATATATGGAGCACATGTTGAAAACTAAACTTGAATCCTATCTTGAGCAGAACACTAAACTCAAGAATGATCTCATGCTGTTGAAGAAAGATGATGAAAAGAAGAATGATGTAAAAGAAGAGTTTATCAAAACCTTTAAATAAGATGAGAGAAGACTTAAACAAAGCTATGGAAGTCGATGCATAATCATCACAAGCATTTGAAAGTGTGAACCAAAAAAGGCAGGTTAACTCCACTCCTGCTAAAATTAAAAGCAAACCAGTTATTTATAATAGTGCAGGTTCAAATACCAAATCTGATCAAGTTTAGTCTAATAAGGATGATGAAAAAAACTCTTCTACATCAAAGAAAGAGGAGCATCTCAAGAAGATCCCCCCAAGACAAAAGGAAGTACAATGTATGGAAAATCAATAACAACCATCTTATTGATAGATTTTTATCATTATGAAAGAACAAGTGGACGACTTGAAAGAGAGATAGGTGTGATGACACTTATCATTCATCCCTCCTCTCACACCGTGGATAGGAGGGGGCGCCCTTCCATGATGTGTCGATCTAACATGATGCAACAGTTTATGGCAGGGGGTGTAATGCAACTTTCAGACTAAGATCACGGTGCGATGATTATTGGCAGGGGGTGGTGTGATGTATGACTGGTAACATGTCCCGATGAAATCTGCTTAGGGTTTTTGGGCCATGTTTAGGCCTTTGGGTTGTTGGGCCTTCGAGCCATGTTGTAATGGGCCTATGGGCCACTGGCTTTTTAGCTCATGTAAGGGTTACCTCTCAACCCTGTTAACACTGAAAATATTAGAAAAAATTCTCAGAGGAAGTAAGCTGTTACAAGAAATTTATCAAGTCTATCTACAAAGAACATGTTTGATTACTTGGAAGACATGTGGAGAATGTGACCTACATGGTCATTATGATAAAGAGTGCATGACTAATCTTCCTAAATAGTTTCCCTATAGTGATAAAGAATTCCTCACATATGATTGGTAATAAAAAAGTATTGAATAACATTGAAGAGCATGAAAAAGGATAATGACTTTTGGAAATGATAGTTCTCTTAAAATCAGAGGAGTTGGGACTATTGAAATTGAATCCCAAAAGCTGACATCCAAAGATATGCTTTTTATTGAGGGGCTTAAATACAATCTTTTGAGTGTAAGACAACTTTTTGATGATGATAGGATCATCACATAAGGAAAAAAGAACAACCGGTAACCTGTTCTGAAGTGTTGATCCTACCAATTCTTGTTTTTTGAGTGCCAAAGATGAAAACTAGTTGTGGCATAAAAGTATCAGTCATATTGGCTAAAAAATTTTGATTAAAATTTTATATAATGATATGGCAAGAGACTTGAATCAAACATGGCATTATATGAAATGTTGTACAAAATAAATCCAATGGTGAATTACTTCAAAGTTTTTAGTAGTTCTTGTTTCATGAAGATAAAAAAAAAGAGACAATTTGAAGAGAAAGATGAAGAAGGAAGGGATCTTCATGGGATACTTATCAAATGATAGAGGCTATAAGTGCTAAAATAAGAGGTTGCACAAACTGGTTGATTGTTTTGATGTGAAGATCATTGAAAATCAACCCAATATGGTTGTGACAAACGAAACAGATTTTGGGAACATTAAAGTTAACAAAATACAAATTTCTGGTAAAGAAAATGAAGAAGAATCTAATTAGGAACCAGTTTCTATTGATGTTGATTCTGAATAAACCAGTGATGGGGATGAAGCTATTGTAAATGAGAAGTCAAAACATTAGAGATTGAAGGAACATGCTAATGAAAAAAATACTATTGGTAGTCAAGAGGCTCCAGTGCAGATAAAGAGGAAATTGAGACTTGATAATCAAACATCCATCATTTCATAAATTGAGCCACAATCAGTAATCGAAGAATTCGAATATAAAGATTGGATACAAGCTATGAATAGAGAGCTTGATAAGAAAAAAATCCAGATTATTATAAGAATGGTATTCACAGATGGAAGGGATTGATTTTGAATAAATTTTTTCTCCAATTGCAAGAATTGAATCAATTGGAATGTTTCTTGCAGTTACACCTCATAGACACTACAAGGTTTATCAGATGGGTGTGAGACGTTTTTATCAAACAACCTGAAGGTTTCATTCATTAAAATGACGGTAGAAAGGTATGCAGGACGTGGAAGGCTTTATATGGGCTAAAACAGGCCCCCATAGCCTAGTATTCTAAATTGGATGGTTGTTTGAGAGAAATATAGTTTACAGAAGGAAAGGTTGATAACAATTTGTATGTGAAAGAGAGGTTTCATTCTTTAAAATGATGGTAGAATGGTATGCAGGATGCAGAAGGCTTTATATGGGCTAAAACAGGCCCCCATAGCCTAGTATTCTAAATTGGATGGTTGTTTGAGAGAAATATAGTTTACAGAAGGAAAGGTTGATAACAATTTGTATGTGAAAGAGATATCCACAAGTACTTTGATTGTCATAGTTTATGCTGATGACATAATATTTACAAGTGATAAGGGGAATTCCTGTGAGGATTTTGAAAAACAAATGAAGATTCCTTTTGAGATGTCAATGCTAGGTGAAATGAGCTACCTTATCGGATTGAAGATTGAAAAAAGATGACTACATATTCCTATCCCAAGAAAAATATGCCAAATAACTATTGAAGAAATTTGGTATGGAGGATTCTAAAGAAGTCTCAAGACTAGGCATAGTTTATGCAGTGACACCCTGTGAAAGATATCAAAGTGATCTAAAGGAGTCTCACATGATAGAAACAAAAAGAATACCCAGATATGTTAAAGGAACACTGAACTATGGTTTTCTGTATAGAAACAATACAGAATTGAATCTATTGGGTTTCACAAATGAAGATTGACTGAAAATTATTTTTTATTAGCATAAACACTCTTTTAAGGGCTGAAGGGGAACCCAACATGACATCAACGACATAAAAACAACCAAACCACCATAATACAAAAGTTCAAGGCCAAACAACTCATTCAATCCTACATAGAAGAGCCCCTACCCAGGATCAAAAACATTAAGATCAGTTTCCTCCCACTCATCGCTGCTCGACTAGCTGTCTCGTGCATGAATGCATAAGCCTGTTATCAATGGAAATGACATACCCTCTCAAACACCTAATTTCGGATAGCAATGACTAGGAGAAAACTCTCTACTCTGAACCTCATCTGGAGTAACCCCTTGTAAGAGAACTAGTTGCGTCGTTTCTCAAACCGTGAATTGCAAGGCCACAAGGAAATCACCACCCAAAAAAGCATATGATGAAGCTAAAAATCCTCAACATCACATAGAAAACCTTCACAACACCCCTTCACCATGAAGCTACATAAGTCAACATCCACCAAGACAACATCCTGGACGAACCTACCGCGCTCCTCGTGACTCCCACCACCACTGCGGTCGTCGGAGCAACCAGAAGACGATCCAAGGAACGTGAAGCCAAGACATCATCACCTGGGACTGGATGACACAACACCACACCAAGGGAACTTCACCGATGAGGGGGTCCGAGCCGTTCTGAACTAGAAACGCCACTCTGGGCATGGATCTGCTCAGATCTGGACCGCAGACGCACCCTCACCAGAGTCTGATGAAAGCAGACAACAGGAAATGGGGGAGAAAACCAACAGGGAGTGACATAGATGAACCAGTTTCTGCACAATAGATCCACCATTTCAACATAATCAACAAAAATGCGAAAATCACTGAGATCAGACTTGCAAGAAGAACCGTAGGACCACTGAAAGCCTGAACCAATAAATCCTCCCCCTTCACGCCACTCTGGGGACGACGCTGAGCCACACCAGAGATGGTCTGGAAGCCATGTCAGAGCCTTCACCCGCTGACGCTGAGATAAGATCCAACGCCAAGACGTGCCAGGACATCGCTTGAGTCTTCACTGAGCCGTCGTGCTAGGGCTGTCGAAGTCAGAGCCTCGCAAGAGCCTTCGCCGATCCAACACGCCAGGACTGACAAAGCTGGATCCTCACCTGAGCAATCGAAGTCGGAAGCCTCGCCACAACGAAACACGCTGACGCCGAGACGAAGGATGCCGACGTTGAGTCGCACCGAGCCACACCGAAGGAGGGGAGGGGACGAATCCGAAGACAAAAAACCCTAGCCCCACGAGAAGGAGGATGCATGGCCACTCAAAGGCTCTCTCAAAGGAAAATTCACAGATGAAGATTGGGTTGGTGATTTAAATGACAAGAAATATACATCAGGTGGAACTTTATTTTTAAGTGAAATACGTGTAAGCTAGCAAAATACAAATTAGAATTCAATGAATTTAAGTACAACATAGGATGAAATGTAGCTACAACACATTACTACACTCAAATGCTATGGATGAATGTTTAGTGGGAAGATTTAAAAGCAAAAGTTGAGAAGCCATTGAGGTTTTCTTGTGAAAATCAAATAACTATAAAAAAATCCTATTCAAAACTCTAGAGGCTGTGTGGGAAGTACCCCATAATGCTTTGGATTCCATTTTCAAATGGGGAGAAGAAGTACACAACACTTATGGGAGAATGGTACACTATTCCCCTTATCTATTGATAAAAGTACAATATTATCCTTATTTTTTGTTAATCTAAAGTTGTGGTTATTATAAATAAGGGGGATAAAAATTGAATTAGTGAATGAATTGAGGAGGAGATCATTTAAGCCACTCATCCAAAAATTTCCAATCATTGAGAGATAAAATTCTCAAATTACTTATCATTGAGAGATAAAATTCTCTAAAAAACATTGCCTTTATCTGGTAGTGTGGTTTCAAGACACTTATCTTTGAGAAAGGCTGTGATTTGAAGAATCTTTGATGTGAGTTGTTGATATTGAAAAAGAGTTGTTGAAATTGATAAGAAATCTAAAAGGGGAGATTGAAGAGCCCAATGGAATTTTTGTAGAGTTGTATTTGTCATCAACTTTGTGTGAGAATCATTAGAAGATGGTGGAGTTTTTTAAGTGTAAATACACGCATAAGAGACATTTTGAAATTTAGAGTGAATAAATGAAAAAGACCTTGAGATTACCTATAAACATAAGGGTTATCCAGAATAATTGAGATGAAATTTTTAAAAGGGATGAAGCTTGTAAGAGTGATAAGTCATGATGACCCCTAAGAATCATAAGCGTCATTGGAAAAATCATAAGAGTCATTTACTCTTAATTGAGAATTCCTAAGTTTCATGGATCATTTCATAGAATCATCCTAGTATTTCATAAGAGTTATCTTGAGTAGATATCATAAAACTAGATGTCTCATTTTTTAAGAGTTATTTATAGATTTTGTAAGAGTCATTTACTCTTACAAGAAATCATTTTCTGTATGAAATTTTAACAAACTCATTGACTCTCCCTATGGTTCATAAGAGTCAATTTGTTGACACAAGAAGTTTCATAAGGGTTAGCTACATAACATAATTTTGAGGAGAAGATGAATTTTCAGAAGATACTTATGGAAGCTAACTGGGATGATGTTGTGCTGTTCTTAAATTCAAAAAATCACAAGTTGATTATGATGTGATTCAAGTTGCAAGATCACTATTCGATTATTATGGAATTTTAAAATTAAAATATTTGGAAATTATTTTTGTGAATGAAACTAGATAAAGTCATAAGTATTTTTAATTAACCAGTTTAAATAAGAAAATGGGTATTTTTAGAAATTAAGTTGGGGATCATGGGAAATAGACCCACATGAATAGTTGAATGAGGAAGTTCATGGGGGATCATGAATTCCAATCATTTAAAGAAATATTCTATAACCGAATTGAGATGGTACTTAATTTTCTAAATTTAATCAATTCTGAATTATTTAGAAATTGCTTGATTAATGAGAAGATTGGTGCAGACTAAAAATGGTGTCAGAATAGAAGAAGTGAGAAGAATTGAGGTATTGATTAGGGAGTTTAAAAGTATAAAGGAAAACCTATAGAGCTTGATTATTCAATAAAATGAGATTAAGAAGAAAAGTAAATTTCTAGAAGTAGTGAGCAAGGCCGATTGATCATGATTCAATACTGAATATCAGAGGTTTATGTTCTTGAAATGATGATCATATTCTGATTTAGTTTATTTGAAGGCTCATAAGGAAGATCAAATTTGTTTTTAAAGAATCTCCTAGTAAAATTGATTCAACCTAGTTCATTTTCTAGTAATATTTCAAGACTGGAGTGATCTCTTATAACAATATTAGTACCTATCGAGAGAACAAATTAACCTAGTGAAGTAGATATCGAACCTACCCTATGGTTTCTCCTAGAGTAAAATCTATCAATGTAGGTGCTGAGTATAGGATGGTACCTTATCAACCCAAACAGTAACCAATTCTATACACTAGTGAAATATATGTGACTTGGAATCAACCCTATCACAACAAGGAGCAAGCATCTAAAGGTTATAAGGTGAAATAGAAGAGGTCGACCCCATGCTCAATAATGGATTTTGTTAGTTTAGGATTTTTCACATATAGATAACAATTACCTCTTCTTGGAATTATTTCTTCATTGTCAATTCAGTTGACCACTCTTGTTGTACCATTATTGAGATATAAGGATATAATCCCTCTAGTAGTATCCACACGTGCTCCATAAATATCAAAATGTCACCATTGGAACTCTGGGTACTGGTGTGAAGGATCCAAACCACTTGCATCATTCACTATTGATTTCAAAAATAATATTTTGGATGCACTTGAAATACAATCTCTTGTTCTCTCAATCTCTTGAGAATGAAGAATAGGATTGATACTCTCCACTCCTGAGAGTGTTTTTGATAATGTCACTTTAGGGTTTGAGATAATTCTCTAGAGAGGAAATGTGTTGTGCACAAAAATGTCCATACATCTCAAAATGATATAACCAGGTTTATATAATTGGTTATTGCACATAGGCCCTTATTTAATCACTTAATCCTTAATGAACCCCACGTTGAATAATAATAATAATAATAATATTTCCTTAACATGTACTAAACTCACATATTATTTAAATATCATTTCTTCTATACCATTATCTCATATTTTCAATCTTCCTTGGCATTTATCAAACCTTGAATAATAACCATTTATTTAAATATAATAAATATCATTGTGTTATTCATTCAATAAATAAATACATATATATTCATTAAAATGGTGAACAAATATTTATTTAATATTCACACAAACAAATAAATAATTATTTCTTACCTTTCGAATAAACAGAAATAAATAAATAATATATATTTACACAATTATTTATTATTTTATGAATTAATTTTTATTTAATATTCAACTTACACACACACATATACATTATTTCGAATAATTAGTGATTGAATTTATTTGATCGGCACATATTGAATAATTATTAAACCAAAAGTCAAGAATAATATTTATTCAAACTGTTAAATTCAAATAGAATTCAATTGAGATTATGGATTTAGTTAGTGTACAACCCTCTAAGACTTTTCCTCAGTGTCATCAGAAAAAACTAGCATAAAGTCCAAGATCAACATCTAGCAACACGTCAAGACACCCATAGAGAATGAAGTTAATATTTCAATGAAAACAACCTCATACAGACACTCATTATGTAATATAATCCCTTTGTCTCGATATCTCATGAAGCATGTTACATACTTTGTGTTATCAACCTATATGATTGATTTATCTTTCTTTGAATTTATTTAAATAAACATGTCAACATCCTACCATGACCATGGATTTATCAGATAGTTCCATTTAAATCAAAGGGTTAGAGATATCTATTTCCAATAAATAGATGAGAAAAATCATTTCTTGACTTATTCATTAATTTCATATCATCTGTGATGCACCCAATGTATCATGCCTCACTGTGGGCATATATCATCATGGTTTTCATCAATACATCAAAGTACATGACTCATGATATGCATTAATAATAATATCAAGTATAAGGATCAATACAAAATTACATATATAGTAATATCCAATTATGCACATAACATGTGAAATTTTTATAGGTGGATTTGTTCTTATAACCTCCTCTCTTGGAGATTACCAAGTGAACACTTCATGAGAAGAAATCTCAATGTCTTATGAGCCTATGACACTTGATATTCTAAATCATCAGTGTCTCATAAGATAAATTTCATCCAGCCATATAATATATGTTTTATGAATATTTTTATAGTACTTCAAGGTTCTCATCATAGCTTGGAAGTTCTATGGACTTTTAATGAGATAATGTAGAGACTCGAGTTTTTCCTGATCAAGACTTAACTTAATTTTGAGTTTTGGAGTGCCAAGACCTTACTAAGGGTAAAATTGTGAATTTAACATAACATAAAACCTTAGAAAAATTATCAGGTGGGTCTTTTTGATATGAGGTATGGTGTTTAACCTAGGGATGAGCCGATATGTGATTGAAAGTGCAGAAGGGCCTTGAGAAAAATATATTGACTATAATTTTTTTAGCCCGTACTTTTAAATTTGAGAGGAATTGATTATACCCCATAAACAGAATCTCAGATGAGAAAATTGAGACCATGGTTAAGTTTGGAATGAGTTTTTTCCCTTGGATAAGTGTTAGTTTCATTCGCATCGAGACCCTCAGGTGTTTTCCATTACAGATGGATTAATTAATTAATTTAATGGATATACTTAATTAATTAGTTGATTTATTATGGAAAACCTAGAATTATCCTATTTATATCCCTGTTATGTTTCTCTCTAGGTTTTTCTACTCAATATTGTTATGAACCCTAGAGAGAGGGAGAGGGTAGAGAGAGAGAGGCCATACTTTGGTGGCGACGTCAGATAAGAGAAACATGACCTAATTCTTAGCGACGCTGATGAGACAAGCATGGTAGTGATGAAAGATTCAAGCATTAACCATTTTTCCTTGAGTTAGGGAATTTTTTATTGTTGGATTTTCTCTGTCTTTTTTGATTCTTGAGCAAATGTTTATGTTCTTCATTTGATTCCCAATTTTTTTTCATGGCCATGTGAATTTATACATTTCCATTTAGCCTGGATTATTTTGTTTGAATTGTTTTTATTTGTTATTTTATTTTTTAGCCTATGATTAGTGGATAGGTTCCAAACTACCATCATTTTTTATCACTTTGATTTTTTTATTTGGATTCCTCCCACCGTTCTTCGCATGTTCATAATCGGCCTATGGTTAGGCCAATGATTTAAATTTCTTAGTCCGATTTGAGTTGCAATTAAATCCCTAGACTATGTGTGATTTTTGGATTTGACAATGAAGGTTGTGGAAAGTGGATTGATCATCAGTTGATGGTGGATTAAAAAGGCAGACAAGTGTGATTTCTTTCCCAAGTAATGATGTACGAGGTGACAAGAGACTCTAACAAGCATTTATGGTTTCCGTTTCTGACAATCAATGGTCAAAGATCTATTTCCGAGGGAATTAAACCCATGATCAAGGACTTAGATAAAGAATAAAGCCTAATTAATTGTGAAATCATAGAATATGGTGAGATTTTAGGGCGATGGGATGAATTTGGTTTGAAATTCCAACTACACGATGTGTAGTTCATAAGAACACCATCGTGTATCCCAGGTGCTATAATAGATAGGGTTTCAAAGTGAGTTAAATATCACATACTGTGTGACTTAATCCACACACCATGTACTCCTAATCATCCTATATGGAATATATATGGAGTACATTCCCAAGTGGTCATTTGGCCTTATATACTGTGTGGGTTAGGGCTACACACCGTGTATTGGTAGAGCATGACTTGATTTGTGGTGTTACATTTGAGTACCCTTCCTATCCTGTCACACCCTATAATAAAAACTACATTCCATGTAGGTGGATCTTGCACGTCATGTAGTATGCCAAAACATTAATGAGCTTCTGCTTAGGGGTTTCACACCATGTTCCCTACAACACACTAAGTATACTCCTTGCAGATCTCAAGGCTTGGTGTATCTTCTCACTTGAGACTTGGATTTGGGTAGGTGAATACCCTATCTTGGGTGTTTTTCCACATAGAACATGATAATGAACTTCTCTTTAACATCAGGGATGAGACGCATGGCAGTATAATCAATTTACTCTCTTCATCTTTGGATAGATAATGAGGAAAGGTATGGGCATAGCGATCAGAGCATTCTTATCCCCTAGGTAGATCAGGTTTCTCCCCATTAATTGGGTCACATGATACTTTATCTATGGGTTGGTTATAGATAGAGTATGGTATCCCCCCATGGGCTTGGGTGTAGGATCTTCTATCTCATCCCACAGGTAGGGTAATGTATCCACCCATTACTTGAGGCAGAAGATCCTATATCTACAAGTTAGTTTATAGATAGGGCCAGGTATCCTCCTTGTTTCCCAAGGTATGGGATCCTCTATCTCAACCTACAAGTAGGTTTAGGTATCCCCCCATTTACCAAAGGCACAAGATATTATTTATACAGGTTGAAATCCATTGACTGAGGTGTCTTCCAATGTGGGATTGAATTTCCTTTTACATTTCTTACAATATTACAAGAGTTTCTTAGAATTGGTAGTTTAGATGCTTGATTAATGGTATGGTTTTAATGGATGAAAGGGTGCAGTGTTCCCCTATATGATGAATTGGATTCAGGGATGAGCTAGCTTCCCTTCATGGTTTATATTGAGTGCGCTTCAGTGGTGAGAAGGATCCCCTCCATGGATTTTAGCAGTGGTGTAGTAGTTAGAAAGGCTAATAGTGTTGGTTTCTTTGAAACTAGTGATTCCTCAGGCACCCCTTAGTGACCTTTGAGATACGATGTACAAATGGATATCTAATTCAGACTTCATGGACTTCTCACTACTATGAGCATCCATAATTGCTCATGAGATTGTGACCCTAATGGGTTAGTGATGAGATGGTCAGGACTTCCATTTATTTCCCTATGACTTCTAGATGTTGAGAATATCTAGTTTATTCTTCCTTTTTATTCGTCTAATTACTCTTTAGTACATGGAGATTAAGCTGACTTGGTGTCTGGTTTTCCTTTTTTTCTTCCTCCTGTCCATTTTCCACACAAAAAGTTGATTCGACTTGTTGCTTTGTGTTTTTATTATGGTTTTCATGGTGTTATACTAGGTATGTTTATAATCATCCCTGTATGGGAATTCTTCCCACACATGTTGTATCTGTACAGATGACACATGGGTTTAGAGTTGGTCTGGGTATACATGGAGATGGCATGACTTGTGTACAACAGACACATGGTGGTGCTCGACAACACATAATTGATCATGGTGATTCTGATGGTGGTGGTGACTATTACGATTGGAGTGTGATCCGGGAGTACTTACAGCATGGAGGAGTTACTCAATGCTTTGTGTTTAGAGACTTTTTAGATGTATTGTTTCCCTTGTATTTACCTTGTGGGGTATACTTATACTTGTTGTCTCATGAATGTGTTGTATTCAATATAGTTTAGTTTTGTTTATTACATATATATCCTATTGGTATTTTGGTTTATCTTGTGTATTGAATATGTGTTTGTTACAAATATTTATAGAATAAGGTCTCCCATGTTGTGAGTTATGCATACTTGATGCTAGTCAGCATCCCCTGGCCTATTGAAGGCAGGATTAGGGGATACTCTCGACATACTTCCAGCTCATGTGGGGCTTTGGTGGGTTGGGTCATGTCAAAGTGGTATCAGAGCGGGTTGTCAAAGGGATGGAGTTTGGAGTGAGTAGTTATGTGAATACTGGTTTGGGAACTTAGGGAAATGATGTTAAAGGGGTATTGAGTTTAGTTATTAGACCAAGGAGAATGGATTAGATGTGGAATCCAATGTATCCTTTTATCAAGATTCTGACAACCTGATAGCCAACCCATAGCTTTGATGTACTGATGTGGGGTACATATAAGTTGGTACATGCATCATATATCAGTCAGTTATGATCATTCATTTCCTTATATGAGTCAAATTTTCTAGATATGCTCAATCTATGTGGGTTCACCCTATCCAATAGAGGGTGTTACCTAACCATTTTTTTGTGAAAAGGTTGGGTCATAATGAGCCCATTCTTTTAGTTAGGTCTCTTTCCACTGATCAGTGAGAAATGAGGTATTATTTATGAGTTTTGATTGAGAGATAACCTTACCTTGTGATCTAAGGCAGCGTATCTTCCCTTTATACTTGGTGTAGAATTCTCATGGAGTGGATAATATTTCATATTGATTAGGTCAGAACTACCCATGGTTGTATATAGTGTGTTATTTTCAATGATCGAGATGATCTAGATCCTCAGGTAATAGGGAATCAACTAGAGTCAGGGACTTGCATTCCTTTCGGGTTTGGAATGCACTAACAAAATGATGATTCTTTCCTTGAGCTCCTTCCAAGACATTTTGAATCATTGGGGAGTGACATTTATTTTCATTAAACTAATAAAGGGGATTATCTAAAATGGATTAAGTTTTAGATCTTGTATGGGATGGAGTATTACTTGAGGATGTTGAACCCTCTACTGGGTGGCGTGTCTATGTTTGAGTACATGTTGAGTCATGGGGTCTTTGGGGGTGGGGGTGTTTTCTAGGTATGTTTTGTGGTGGAATTGATCGAGCTTCGTGTTTAAGGTGGAGACTCCAGAGGTGGATATTATGAGATGTGGTTGTGCCTTCATGTATCACCACCTATACTGGATCCACCTAAGCGGGAATTTGTAGGTTGGGAATTTTCAACAGAGATGCACCCTGGTTGTGGGAGCAGGTTAGATTTCCACCCAGAGACAACCATAGAGATTCTATGGATATATCTTCATGTTTAAGATTATAATGACCCGGTCTTGACATACATATACATTACATCACCTTTTCAGAATACTTAAAAAATTACAAAAACAAACACCCAAAGATCGTATTAGATTAGCGCCTTTGGAAACATGGAAATGTAAACACTGGTACATGAGTGAGCTATATTATCTCCCACTAGGTTTTCCAAGACTAGAAACCCTCTTAGATATATCATAGAATAAATATATCTTCATAACCTGGGGAAGGAAACATAAAAAGGGGTGATCTCAGATTATCTGTAAGGGTAAACAAGGGATACATGTAAGCATAAACATGAGCATAGGGGTATGAGAATATGATCAAAACATTATAAGACTATACCCTTCATATCAAAGATCATAAACATGAATCATGAAATAAATCTTGGTAGTTCATAAGTCACGAATCATAAGGAAATAAATAACATAATCCATGAAAGCATAACATAATAATAAAACATGGAATTGTGGAAAACACATAAGCATATAATATGATTTCCATAGTAGTCAAGGCATCACTGCCAAGGCCATATTGGTAGTATGGGTTCACTCCCCATACCATCTTGGTAGTTATGGTTCACTCCCATGACCATCTTAGGAGCATTATTTCACTCCTCATACCATCTTGGTAGTCATGGTTCACTCCCACGACCATCTTAGTAGTCAAGGTTTACTCCCAAGACCATCTTAGTCTATCTCATGAGATATAAATCTTTACCCAATGCATTGGAGGGAGATATTGGCCCCACCTATCTAATAATGAAATCATACATATATGTTCCACAAAATCATAAATAATCATATCATAACCCATGAAAAAAAATGATTATCATAAACATGTAATCATATCATAACCTATGGAAAAAGATACAGATTTCATAATCATTTCATTATAAACACAACCCATGAAAAGAATAGGGTCTTAAAAACATATAACCCGTGAAAGAGAAATGGGTTTCATAAACATCATTAAATCAAAACATAATCCATCCAGAGAAATAATATAAATGGAAACATTGAATCATTTCCCCATAAAGGCATGAGTAACACCAATAGATATCTTAGATGAGAAATAATTTTGAAAGATATTTTAAAAACATTTTTTGAGGAAAATATCCTTTCTTCTTTGAAAAAAGTATTTTAAAGCATAAAACCTTTTGAAAACCATTTTCTTTGAAAATAATGTGAAAACTTAGAAAGAGTCTTGAAATAATTTTGAAAACCATTTTCATTGAAAACATATAAAATAAGCTTCAAAATATTTTTAAATCCTTTTTATTTGAAAAAAATTTGAAAAATTATAAAGAAATCTTGAAAATGTTTTTAAAACAATTTCATTGAAAACACTTTGAAAACTTATAAGTAAATCTTGAAAACATTTTGAAAACCATTTCTTTGAAAACACTTTGAAAACTTATAAGGAAAGCTTGAAAATGTTTTGAAAACCATTTATTTGAAAGTACTTTGAAAAATTATAAAGAAAACATTAAAACATTTTGAAAAGCATTTCTTTTAAAATAACTTTGAAAACTTATAAATAAATCTTGAAAATGTTTTGAAAACCATTTCTTTGAAAATACTTTCAAAATTTTTAAGGAAAGCTTGAAAACATTTTGAAAATCATTTCTTTGAAAATAACTTTGAAAACTTAAGTACAAAATTGTGGAAAAATGGTACCAATACATAGATATATCTTTAATAAAAATAGGATAAGGAAACTTATGAGTTTTATTGAGAGTTAGATCATAATATTTCATCAATATAAACGTAATCATAAACAATCTCGATAAATGATGGGATTGTTTCACCAAACTCTTACTACATGGTAAATTGGGATCATACTCCCCATGCAAGTAAATGAAATTATATGAAGCTTAAAATATCCTAAAAATAATGAGATTAATTATATAACATGTCTAATTTAAGTATATACACTTCGAAAAAGAATTTAGGTGCACAACAAAACATGAGACTCAAAGAAGGAAAATTGAGACAAAACTATCTTACCAATTTGGTAAATTTTGAAACATAAATACCATGAAAAAATGATCATATAATGGATATATACATACCAATAAATTTAATAATAATAATAATATAATAAATTCATGGTCAATATATACACCATGAAAAAGAAAAGAGTGGTGAACAAGGCATGTATCTCACAGAAATAAAAAGTGAGATGAAATTTCCTTACCTTGTCTCTTTACTCTCATCGTACTCATACAAAATTCCTATATAATAAATATAAGTTTATTATAAATCCATAAAAGAACCATATTCTTATATCTAATACCACATATGGTTTGATTATAACATTATATTACTCGCTTGTTAACAATTCTATGTTAAGGTTTCATTTCAGGTAATATTTGCTTTGTTCTTCGCATGTGTCTTAATTTGTTATATCTTTGGTCCTTATACTTATATCATGATTTAAAAAATTTAATCCATGATATAAATATCATTTATATTCATTATATTTTTATTATAATAATCTATATAATATAGAAGTATGAAATGGAATACACCGTTCACGGAGATGGTAGTCCGTACGTATACATGAATGTTGTTTTCATTTTTATTATCGTATTGAAAGAAATAAAGAAAATTAAATATATATATATATATATGATATCAATAAATTATAATTATCATGTTATATATATCATATAATTCTGCTAAACCCATCCTTAATACATTCTATGTAGTGTGTGAACGAATCACATCACTTTGAGGGGGTGATACACTTCCTCAAACGAAATTATCATATTTACACCAAATGGAAATTATAAAGATATGTGGTGTAAAAGGATTAAATAATATTAAATAAATAATAAATATAATATATAAAATATATAAATATAGTGTCCATCATAATTTCCTCCATGAGTGGCGGTAAAGTAAAAATGAACAATCATCATTTCGTGAGGCGGTTGTTCGCTGTTCATGTAAAAAATATGTTTGTTACCCATTAGATGGAAGTGTGTTTAAGTGCAGGTCAAACCATTAGCATAAAAAAATCCTAGTATATTGATTATACTAGTTTTTTATACAATAATGGAATAAGAAGAGTTTAGGGGGTGGATAATGGAAATAACATAAAAGAACTTGAGGAAGAATGTTACCTATTATTCAGGTAACTCCTTTTGGTTTGCACCAAAGGGCTTCCTTGGATTTCTTTCTACCCAAAGAGAGGATTAAAGTAGGAATTTAGGGATTTTGGGAAGTGTATTTGGTAGATATTGGATGAAACTAAGTGCTTTTAGAGGTGTGAGTAAGTGGGATAGGTGGTGGCCTTTTACAGGGGATGAAAATGACTCACTTGGTATTTTTCAAAACAAGTTAGGTGTACCCACATTTTTACCTAAAAAAAGTCATCCAAAACCAAAAAAATAAATAATTTAAGGTTCATGGATAAATAATTTAAATAAAATGGGTTCTGTACAAGTGACTAGGTTATTTGGCCCCTTATGTTTAAGGTTTATTCCCTTGTTAAGCTTAATTTTACCTTAATCGTTGTAATTTATTTTAATTAATTTCACTAATATTTTTGGTAAAAAACTATGTTTAACTTATCATAAATTATAAATTATTATTATTCCAAATATTAAATCTATTTTCCAAATTAAAATCACAAAATTGGAAGAAATTAATTTAAATTTAATCCCGCTGACAGGACGACATTACGGGTTTTTAAAGTAAAAACATCCAAAATTTTGCTACATTTTTATAGTCAATTTCAAAGTGAAATTGATTCCAATGAACTAAATTGGATTAATTGATAAAAATTTGATATAATTAAACTTTAAAAAAAATTTAAAATGTAATTTAACCTTATAAATAAATTAGATGAAAAATCAGTTTTGAACTAAAATTTAGTATTTTTTTAACTATTCATTAAAAATGAAACCTTACAGAATAATACCAAAAATTTACCCAAACCTATTTTTTATGTTTCTATTTAAAATATAAAGTTTATTTTGACATATATAATCCATAAAAGTTCCAAAAATTGGATTTAAAATAGGTTCTCCATTAAAAAGTGGTAAAAATGCCTTAATAAGAAATATAGTATGTTATGCATAAAATTGAGTTTGTTTTTATCTTAAGCCTATAAAATATACTGTATTAATATAAAAAATATTTTATTTAATATATAATATATATCACATTAATATCACTCACTAATTTAATTTAATTTATTAGGGTAAAACAACTTTGTGGGTATAATAATATTTTTCTTTATATTCAATCAGTTTTCATATTCATTTCTAATTAATTTGTAACTAATGAATTCATTTTATATTTGTGTAAACTATATATTTTCATAAGTTAGTTAATCCTTTTCGTAACTGCTAATTTAATGGCTAGGTTATATTATATATCATTATTCGGTAAAACTCGATATTGCGTGTTACACAAGCCATCAAGGAAAGTCATTGTTGCGTGTAATGCAAGCTAACCTTGGTCTTCCATGTAGAGAAAACTAAAATCTATGATGAATGTAGTACATGATTAACTTGGTTTTTCCTATAATTCAAACCAAACATAGTGATTTAATATAAAATAAACTATTTTCAATATTGCGTGAAATTCAAAATATCAAAAATATTAAATTAATTCGAAAAAAATATTTCAAAAAATCTTGGGGTGTTTCAAAGATGGAGATGAAACTAGAAACCTACTTGTTGGAAAATTTGTTGATTATTGATAGGGTTGTTTGATAAGGGACCAGGTGGTGCAAGAGTAGTCAGAGATGGGAGACATATCAATCTTATTCTCCAATCACCACATTTGGTTAATTCTTGCTCAACATAGAGTGATAACACTTAGATATGTGAGATGAAGAGTACTAGGGGTGCCTATGGTTAGGCATTAGTAGGTTTAGATCGAGGTATAGTTTGTGTCCATTCTTCATGGAACCTTTTACTTGTCGATGTTGGCGTAAGTTATATATCCTTACCCATACGATCAAGAGTTATAAATTTCAATGGGACTCCTAGCTAGATCATGATTAGCTAGAGAATTTATTTTGATGGTGAACATTATTCAATCATCCCTTTTGGTGAGGTGAGTCTGTCTTTAGTGAATAATGAGGTTTATTTAGAGATTCATCATGGTAGGAAAGAGGTTTTTTGGTACACACCTTGGTATGAAATGGTTACCCATAACTAGCATCATGAGGTGTTGATGATTGAATAAATAGAGTGTAATTTTTCTATAACAGTGAGTGAGGCACCTCCCTCAGGGGTAGTAAGTAGGGATAACCATTTAGATATTAAGACAGCTAACCATTAGCTGGTAAGTGTGGATTTTTCACTGGGTTTTTGGATGTTAATTTTTTTCCTATGAATGTTGAGTAATTCATGAGTTATTTCAAAGGGAGACCTCTAGTTGACCGCTAAAGAGAGGTTGGTATATACATTAACTTTCATTCTGAGGATGAATTTTAAATATTATTGAATCAGACGGTGAACTACCCTATAAAGCTTGTAAATATTGAGAGTTGAACCTTTACTTGATATGGTTCAAGGTGAATTATATCAATCATTTTAGTAGATTACCTAACCTTGATGAGAGAGTTCCGACCGTGTGGTAAACTCTCATAGGGCAAGGTTTGTATTTATGGGTGGTGATTGGATTTTGTGAAGCTGAATCCATGGTGTATGGTGTGGTCAGAGTAACACAACAATGGAATAGTGTTTGGTTCTTCTTTGTAGAGGACCTTATGTACTGGCGATGGAGGAATGTGAATGTCTAGCTCTAGAGTAGTGATTCTCAAGTATAATGGGGGATGTCTCTCACTATTGATTAACGATGGTGGATCTGCACTTTTCCATGGTGCGAGAGAGGCCATGGTAGTGATGGTGTCTATTTAGTGATTCTATGTTACTAAAAGTCCTATAACAATGGATGTAACACCCTAATATTTTATAGTATATTTATATTAAATAACTTAAATCTCTTCGATAACTTACGGTACATGAAACCCTAGGTTTAAATGAATCATAATATAGTATACCATTATAATCTAGCTATTAAATTGGAAAACATGAATAAGACTAACTAAATTATGAATATTATATAGTTTAAACATGTATAAAATAAATTCATTAGTTATCAATCTATTATAAATAAAACTAAAAATCATTTGAAAGTAAAATAAATATTTTTTCTGAAAAACTGTTTAATGATCGTAGTGTGTTTTTATCTTAATAAATTAAATAAGTCACTATTGGTGAATTATTTTCATTAAATTTATATATCATGTAGTCAATCAAATGTTTTATAATTAAACTAATATTTTTAGGCATGAGATAAGAATAAATATAGTTTTATACTTAAAACTATATTTTACTAAAAAGCGGTTTTAACACGTTTTGCGAGTTCATTTTTAAATCAACATTTTCCACTTTTGTGAATTGAATTTGATAAAATGGATTCCATATCTGGAATTAGAATAATTATTATTAGTTAATAAGTTTAACATAATTTTTGGTCATAATGATTAGTAAAGACTTTAAAATCTATTTACTATGATTATGGTTAAAATAGAGTTTTGCACGTTACATGCTCTTGTGTTAAAATTAGATTTCCACACACATGGAATTTTTATTTGATAAAATGGATTTTATATTAAGAATAATTGGGTCAAAATTATCTAATAATTCTCATTTTATTTTATTATTAAAGGATAAATTACCAAGGTTAAAAAAACTAATTACCATGGTGAAAAATAAAATGGTAAAAGTAAGTAAACTTAGAGTATAAGAGAATAACATGTTTAAAAAATATTTCTTTTTTTGTGGTGGAGTTGTGGATAGACATTACCATACCACCACTACATTATTTATCAATTTTGGAGGCACTTTGGGGCACATGAGACTCATCCCGGTTGGTGAGGACTCCTTAAGTGCATCCAGGTGACCTGGGATCAAATCCTGGTAGAGGCATATTTCTATGTTACTATAGTAGGTACTGTAGTGGGAACTATATCAGGTACTGTTTGACACTGTAGCAGCCAGGAATATTCCCCCATTTGGGCCTTCGGGCCACCGATTTGGTCCCTGAGTCCCTTAAAGCATTCATGCCACCTAGGCCTTCGGGTCAGTAAGGACTTTGGGCCACCTCAAGGGCTTTAGGCCAACTTAAGTGCAGATGAAAACTAGACAACCTACAAGGAACAAGCTCCAGAAGGAGGATGAGCAAGGAGCTTTCACCATAGCAGAAGCTAAACGAATTGCAAGAATGAGAGGGTATGGCACCTGCCATCAGGACAAGCCTGTACATGCATGTGAAAGCCTAGCTGAACATCCATGTGAAGGTGGAGAGTTGATTTCATGATGAAGATGCTGGGGAGGAGCAGTTCCAAGTATTTAGTCTAGGTTGTATGTAATGTTTGAAGCCTATGGGAAATAAATTCCTCTAAGGCCTACGATCCATGTAATACTTACACCTACGAGCCTTGTAAGGGTTCCACCTAACCCCTTGAAAGGTGGATTGTCAAAATCAATAAAAAATGAAGGCCTTCGGCCCATTGGAGGAGTAGAGGAGGTGTCACTTTAGGTGCCACTCCTCCTCAATTATAAAAGGGCATTCCTTCCCCTCACATATTCACACCTATCAAGACATTTATATCGAAAAAAACCTACCAAAATATCTCCCCAAAATACTTAGAAACATTATATAGGTTATGGTATTCCAAAAATACCAATCCTAGGATCCTTAATAATATATCCAAAGGAGGTTAATCTAAGAGAAGGTAATCATCTTCACTAAGATCCTTCTTTTTTTTACTTCTTTTTTCCATTTTCAATTACATATTAACAATTCCAATATAATTACAAATTTATATACCATATAATAATATTTTATTATATCCATGGAATAATATTTATTCATATCCTTCTCCATCAAATGGGAACAAAATCCATCGCTCATGTGTATAGTGGACTACAGCCTCACGAACTGATGTAATTTATTTTCCATCACCGACTCACATATATAGTCATAATGATGAAAATAATGAATATATATGATATATCTGAAATTATATTAATTATAAAAAATTAATATATCATCCAATTTCTTACCCTTTCACCCATTAAGGGAATGATATCGTCACTCATGTGTACGTACGACCTACCATCTTCATGAAGCGATGCGAATCATTTTCTATGTAAAAATTTCAATAATGGTTATAAAAAGGTATATAATGAATAAATGTTATATTTATAACATTAAAATAATTTTGGATATGATGGATCTATATCCTATGTATAAAAACTAGAAATTCCATGACAAAACATGCATGAGAAAATGAAGTAGTTAACACTCAAAATAATGGTTATAATGAAATATTATTAACAAAAAGGTGATAAGATATTATAAGAAGATAATATATGATATTATAAATATGAATATGGTTCTATTATAAATTAATAAAAATTTTAAAACCATTATACATGAGGTTAAATCATGACCAACTAAAGGGAAATGTGTGGTAAGACATTCTGTCTAAATTTCCTTTCTTTGAGGTATATTTTAATGTTATGCATCAATTTATTTTATATGGTGTATACACTATCCCTTATACATGTTATATCATGAATAATTCATATGGTATTTGAAGTTTCAATTTGAATTATTTCATTCAATGATATTTGAATCAAAAGTTACCAAGTGGTAAGTAGTTTCATAACTCAATTTCTTTTCATTGGGTTATATTACTTCTTCATTGTCTTTGATATTATAATATTACATGTGTAATAAAATTTTATTATTTTATGTTATATTTACACTTTTTTATGTGGATTTAAATTTGATACACATAATCAATTCATTTATTAATTCTCACTTCAATGGTATGATCTTTGTAAGAGATTTCATCTCAATTTCCACTTCATTGAGATATATTTGGTATTATGCACCTTTTTTATGATGTGTATATACTAACCCTTTGATATGTTATATAATGAATTTATTTATATTCATGGTATTTAATGTTTCATTTGAAGTTATTTCTTTCATTTGGGTTATGATTCAAAAGTTACTAAAGCGAAAAAGGTTTATACTTCAATCTCATTTTAATCGAGATTATTTATGATTGAATTTACATTGAAGAAAATTATTTGATTATTTTCAAGTAACCCCATTCATTTCCTTATACTCTTTTTATTCATTAAATTTTCAAGTAATAGTACCATTTCCCTCTCTTTTGTACTTAAAATGATTGATATTTTTTTAAGAAAAGGAAGCTTTATTTCTCTTTTTGGATAAAAATTATTTTTCTTCCATATCCATATTTTCATTATTTTTTTTTAATTTTTTTAATTTTATCCAATGATTTATTAAATAAATTTTACCGATGTTTTAATTTTAAAAAAATGGCTTAAAAGGAATCATCTTATCATTTTCCAAACAAGGGACTTTTAACTTTTTATTGAAAATATGAAAGGAATATTTGTTTTAACATACTTACATGAATAAAATATTCCTACCATCATGACTGCTCATTTTTTTTGAAGATTATTTTACATGTTTATAAGGTTATTTTGAAAGAAAATGTTTTTCTTAATATTCTGGAAATTTCTAGTTTTTTAAAAGTGATTTTCAAAGTGAAAAGAGTATTTTCCTCAAGAATGTTTTAATGATATTCTTTATGGTGTTTCTATTCATCAATGAAAACAATCATTTATTTTAATTATAATCCACTGGGGATATGTTGTAATGATTCCATCCTTACCCTTTATCCAGTTGGTTTATGATTAGTTTGACCATGGAAATTATTAACATTAATTTTATTAATTAATTTTGTAGTCATTAACTTTCCATTGAAAAATTCAATTTCTTATAACCATTGGAAATTATATTTCGCTTAAATATCTATATTATTTATCACGGATATGATTATTTATTAAATCATATATATTTTATACATTTTATGCTTTACTTTGAAAGTTATTTAATTGAATGGGTAAATATTGATATTCCATATTCTTTATTGAATAAAAATATTTACTGATAAGGCATATTGTTTATGAATTAAATTGATCATTTGATATATGAGGAATGAATTAGATATGCAGTGATGATTGGGGTCCAAAATATATAGCCCCTCGATGCATCGACAGGTCTCATGAGACAAATCTGTAAGCTAACATTAAATAAGTTTTTGGTGTACACCTACCCATAGTTTTAAAATGTCTTGGCATAATGTATTGATGGTATAAATATAATGATGTTTGAGATCATGACGTCAAATATTAAGAATTTATTTCATTTAAACTTCAGTTATTGATGTTTATTTGATTATTTGATTAGTTATGATATCCATGGATTAGCTTCAATCTCATGTGATTATTTATATGGAATTATTTTATTATCATTTAACCCTACTATATATATTATTCTTTGTGATCAAGTTATTCATTAAATGTAATGTTTTTTTTAATTTATTTAACTTTCCATATTGATTATAACTTATTTATTCATGATAGATTACACTATACATAACCCTTACTGATCATCTGATCTCACCCTTTGTTTGTTTTACTTTCCCTAGGATATGAAAAAGGAATCTTTAAATGAGTTAAAGGAATAAAAATATTTATTTTCATTATATTATAATTTTTGTTTTCAAATATAATGTAAGAATCAAGTATGTATCTACTTTACCAAGACTACTAAACTATTCAGTTCTTTGGGATATGATATCTTGTATCTTTTTCCAATGAAATAAGTTTACCAATTACTCTGGACTATTAGGATTGGGGTATTTACATTGAACTAGTTTGGGATATATGAAGGTGGGGATCATGTCAATCACTTATTTGGGCATGTAGTGTTTTTCTCTCGATGCTTGCGTTATATGTAGTGATGGGAAATCTGAATGGATATCACTCTAATAGAGCATAGTCCTCAGAATGAATTACCCAGTGAATCATTTTGGGTGTACCTACCACATGGAAACCCTATATATGCATTAGAGGAGGAAGTATTCTTGATATTGTTTAGTTTTTGGTCACTTAGGTAGGTGTTATCCCAGGGTTTGGATCTGATAAGAAGGGTCATCTAAATGGTGAGTACCATATGCTTCGGATTATGGAGAATTGGGACACCGAAAGGTAGTGGTGCGATACTGAGTGGTTTGATAAGGTTTGTGTTTTACCTAATGTGATCATCAATATCTTTCATAAAATAGATACAAAGATATAAAAAATTTATTATTGATAGGGAATACAAAACCTATTGGAAGTTGAGATCTGAATGGAAGATTTCTACATGTGTTGGTGAATAGGTTGAGAAGGAAGACCCGTGTTTCTCTTGTGCCATGAGATAACAAAATTGGTGGAAGTGTCTTGCGAGTAGGAGATGATGGAGGAATTGACATGGGTTCAGAGGAGTTAGTAGCCTTGAAACTCCTTTAGTGTCAGTGAGAAATCTTATGAAGCACCCAATAAAGGGTATAACATAGATAGATTTATCTTATACTACAACCATAAAGAATTCTCTTTAAAGGTCGGGATCATGAAGCTCCCACCAATAGTAACCTTGTTAATGGACAGTTTTTTGATGATCGTCAATGGTTTGTGGTTTTGTTTCATCCCATATGGCAGTATAACCATCGAATGAGGAAATTTTTTGGGTGTTGAGACTTGGAAAGGATATCATAGATCATATATCAGCTTTCCATTAAGGTCTTTCTTGAGTTGATCTAGATGCAGTGAAATTAGTGATGAGTGGATGTTTCATTCTTGGTTGGTGGTGTATTGAGATCTCATAGGTCCAGACCCCCAAAGTCAAAGGAAGTGTGTATGAGGGGGGGGGGGGGGTGCTGCTTTACACATGAAGTTTCATTAGGGATAAAAAGCTTTAAAGATGGGGAGTATATAGAGATCCGGTTTTTTTAACTGAGACTTAGCTTAATTTTGAGTTTCAGAGTCCTGGAACCTTCCTAGGGGGTAAAATCATAAATTTACCCTAGAAAACAACCTCATAAAAATTATCTAATGGTTTCTTTGGATCCGAAGTGTGGTGTTTACCCCCAAGATGAGCTAGAATGAGCTTACGAGCGTGAAAGGGCCTTAAGAAATATATATTAACTATACAATTATTATTTTTAACCTGTACACTTGAATTTGGGAGGAATTTATTATACCCCATAAATGGGATCTTAGATAAGAAAACCATGACCATGGTTAAGTCCAGAATGAGAATTTCCCCTAGGAGTGGTGTTAGTTTTAGTCGCACCGGGACCCTAGGGTGTTTTCTATCACATATGGATTAATTAATTAATTTAATGTATATAATCAATTAGTTGATTTAGTATGGAAAACTCTATAGTTCCTCTATTTATATCCAAATTATGATTATCTCTAGGTTTATTTGTTTATCATCACTATAAACCATATATAGAGGATAAAGAGGCCAAACATTGGATGTGACGTCATATAAGAGGAACATGACCTGATTCTTAGTGATGTTGACGAGGTAAAAATGTAAGCGATGATGGATTCAAGCACTGACCATTGTACCTTGAGGTATAATATTTTTTATTATTGTATTTACTCTATATTTGGTGATTCTTGAGAAAATATTTATGTACTTTATTTGATTCCTAATTTTTTTACATGGCCTTGTCAATTTATGAATTCATATTTGGCTTGGATTATTTCATTTTCGTAGTTTTATATATTTTTTATTTTTTGTGCCTAATATCCGTTATTAAGTTCACAAAAACCATTTTTTATCATCACTTTGATTGTTTATTTGGATTTCTATCACCATTATTTTCATGTTCATCATCTACATACAGTTAGGATGTCAATTTGACTTTATTGGTCTAATTGGAATTGTGATCAAAACTTTGGACCATGTGAGTTTTTTGGATTTGAAAAAAAGGATATGGAAAGTGGATTAATATTCAGGTGACAATGGATCATGGATACACAAATGTATGATTTCTTTCTCAAGCAACAATATGTGGGGAAATAAGAGAATCTCACGGGCATTGATGACTTCCATTTATGATGACCGATGGCCGGAGATTGATGTCTCATGATGTTATACCCTTGATTAGGGACTTAAACAAAGAATCTAGGTGTGATTTAAGGAAAAATTAGAGAAGATAATGATATTTCAGTGTTATAAAATGAATCTGGTTCGAAATACCACATATATGAAATGTAGTTTGGAAGAACACATGCTGTGTATCCCGGGTGCTACAATGGATATGGTTTCTCAATGAGTTAAATATAACACACCATATAGATTAACTAGAATGACATGTGCCCCTAGTTTTCCTGCATGGAATATACAACAGGTATATTCTTAGGTGGTTGTTTTTCCTAACATGCCATGTGGGATAGAACCACATGCCATGTATCTATGGAACACGACTCGAGTTGTTTTATTACATACTGAGTACCCCTCACGGCCTATAACTTTAGTTAGTTTAACCTATACACCATGTAGGTGGTACTTTCATGACATATAGTGTGATAATTCATTTATAGGCTACTGTTTAGGGGCTACATGCTGTGTATCCTACAACACATGATGTTTACTCTTTCTAGATATTGAGTCTTGGAATATATTCTTTATTGAGACTAGAATTTTGGCAAGTGAATAACCTATCTTGGGTACTTATCTATGTAGAATGATATGGAGGCCTTCTCTTTGACATCAGGTATGAGACAATAGGTGGTATGAGCAATTCAATCTCTTTATTTTCAAATAACCGATAATGATAGGTACAAGAATAGTGATCAGATAATTCTTATCCCATAGGTAGAGTATGATATCCCCTCTTTACTCAGGGTATGAGATTATCTATTTATGGGTTAGTTATAGATAAAGTTAGGTATCCCCCCATGGGCCTGAGTATGAGAACCTCTATCTCATTCCATGGGTAGGGTCAAGTATCCCCCCATTACTTAGGGTGCAAGACCCTCTATCTATGAGTTGGTTTATAGATACGATCTGGAATACCCCCTATTTACTTGGATGTGAGATCCTCTATCTCAAACTATAGGTAGATTTAGGTATCCTCTCATCTAACTAGGGTGTGACATTCTCTATATGCGGTCCGAACTCCCTCAAATAAGGTGTCTTTTAGTGAGGCATAGAATTTCCATTTACAATTGTTATGAGATCATATGAGTTTCTTAGAATTGGTACTTTATATGGTTGATCAGTGGTATGGTATTAATTTACTAGAGGGTGAAATTATCCCTTTTCTGATGATCTAGCTTTAGTGATGAGTTGTTTTCCATTGATGGTTTCTAAGGAGCATGATTCAATGGTGAGCAGGATCCCCTCCATGGATTCTAAAAGTGGTTTAGTAGTTGGAAAGGCTAGAAGTGTGAGTTTATTAAAAACCCATGACTACTCAGGTACCATTTTGTGACCTTCAATATACAATGTATGCCTAACAATCTACTTCAGAATTTGTGTACTTCTATCTACTCTAAGTATCCATAGTTACTCATGATATTTTGACCCTTGTGTGTTAGTACTGAGATGACCGAGACTTATGAACATTTCCCTACGACTTCTGGATGTTGATCATATTTGGTTTATTCTTCCTTTTTATTCATCTAGCTACTCTTTAACACCATGATCTTGAGTTGACTTGGTGTCCAATTTCCCTCTTTTTCCTCCTCCTAGCCACCATTCATATCAGGAGTTGAGATAACTTATTTGTTTGTGTTTTTATTGTGGGTTTTAAGGAATCCCATCAGGTATGTTTATACTCACCACTATATAGATATTTTACCCAAAAATTTCGTGTCTATGAAATCGATGCACAAGTTTAAAGTTAGTTTGGGTAGGTATGGAGTTAGTATGGATTGTGTGTAGTGAATGCCTGTTGGTTCTTAAGGACACATTATGGATCATGGTGATTTGTGATGGTGGTAGTGAACACTATTATTGGAATGTGATCCAAGTGTACTTTCATCATAGATGATCTAATCAGTACTTTGAGTTCAGAGACTTATCATCATACTATTTAACTTTTATATACCTTGTCGGATGTACTTATATATGTTGTATCATGTATGCATTGTGGTCTTGCCCAAATTTACCCAAGATTTTAGGGTTAAGCTGTCACTTGTATTTTATCTTGGGTTGTCGAATCCTCAGAGACCTAAGAAGTAACCTACAGACACGTAAATTATATAGATTATTTTTGTCTATGAAGTTTCAAAATTGGGTTGATTTTAGATGGGTTTAAGTGAAATCTAAGAGACTTAAGTGAATTAAATTTAAAATAATGAGTTGATCCTAGGTTATCACTTGGGGTGGATTGGATGCATTCTTTTTTCAACTATTTCAAATTCTAATATTTGAGATGGGTTCATTTAAGAAGATAAGACAACATCATCACTTACTGGTTTAATACCTAAACACCCTAATACTAATCACCTATATACTTTTAGGCTCAAAGTTTTGAGCACTCCAAAGTAAAAGTTCATATTAGCACTTGAAGTGTGCAACCTTAAAATTAAAAAAGGATGAAGAAGTTTTAAAATCATCAAATGAAACTATCAATTAAAAGAATTGATTAGAAATTAATATAGTGAGAAATAACATCCTATCCAGACCCTTTATACTCCCTTGGATCAACCCATAAGTGGGTTATCCCTCTATTGATGCCATGGTTTCAATGGAAGTGGGAAGTAGACTCATGAGAGAGTAATTGAAGAAGTAAAAAAAAGACAATGAAATAACGATCACTCCATTGTTGTGTGATAATTTTACAAGTCTTGGTGTGAATAAATTAACAACTTGAGACAACAGTGTCAATGTGATATTAAGAAGAATAGAATAAGAGGAGAATAAGAACTTTTTTTAAGAAACTAAGGTGAATTGAACAACTTACATGAGAAAGACAAACTCAAGGAAACAAAATCACAACATAAAATTACAATTAAACAAAGCACCAAAGATGATAAACTCATTCACCACCACTACCTTAAATAGGAATTTAAAGAGTAATGGGTCGATCTACCAATAGTAAAAAGCATCCCACTTGAGTATGGTAGGCCTAGGGTGGTGGAAAGTAAGGGAGAGTGGACTTCTTTATCCTTGACCCAAAGTGGCATCCAGCTTGCATCCACCAAACAGAGGTGCCGAAATGAACTTATAGATGAATGAATTAGAGTGGGACATAGAATAATAAAATTTAGAACCATATTTCTCCTAACCATATGTAAAATTTCATCCTAGATATAATTATGGTTTGAGATATATGATCAAAATAGTGGGATGTTTTTCTGAACCGCAGAATCTGGTCCAGAATTTTATCTCCAAATTGGGCTGCCTGGAAATCCATTAAAACATAAAAATTAGATCTTTTAACTATTGGATGAAATTTCCCCCATTATGTAATATATCTTCAGTTAATTTTTTAGAATCACTGGGCTTGGATATTGGCTGATACAATCTCTTTATTGGGCTGCTATCCAGTTTATTTTTCCCAGAATGTGTTGTCATGAAAGCCCATTTTGGTGGTCTTCCAATGTGAATCTTCAAGTAATCAAAAAGCATGAATTGTTCCTTATATAATTGGATACCTGAAAATAAAATATTAAAATAAAATCAAGACCATTTTGTATTTTAGGATTTATTCAAATATGTACCAAGTAATAGTGCACTTTAATAAAGAATTACAATCATAATGTGAAATAATGTTCAAATTGTAAAATGCACTAAAATGGTGTTTATGAATAATTAAGATTATGAATATTATAAATATAAAAAATGAATATTAGTCTATTTTAGTGGTTAATCACACCCCCCAACTTGATTTTTTCTAGTCCTGAGAAAAATATCTCTCAAAAATATAAAATTCTAATTCCCTTTTCCAAAAACATTTTAATACACAATAATCACAAAAAAAATTATACCAAACAATTATGAAACCCATAAAAATCTTTTAATACAAGATATTTTCATAATAATATCCCAATACCAAGCCCATTCCTTTGTTCAAATTCATCACCACATTTTATTCAATATCAATTAAGCATGATGATGTGTTGTGCATCACAATAGACATAGGGGTTCATCTTTATTCAAGGGGAAATGAGGGAAGTGCTAGGAGGAATCACATTTCAATATTAATATGAGTATTCAATTTTTTTCATTATATATATATTTTTGTTTTTGTTTGTTTTGTTTTGTTTTTTTTGCAAATTTTACATGGTAATTGAAATTTCGCTCAATAGAGTGAATCCATGTAGCGAGACTTTTCCGATGACTCCTAGGATCAAAGACTTTAGGGCACCAAGTGAATACCACATACTCAGTCATCATCTTGAGTTAACTCAGTAAAAAGAAAAGTAAAATTACCATAAATAGAGATAAAATTACTAACTCTAAGCCAGAAAACTATAGAGTCACAATCCCCAAGTGATGAAAGCTATGTATTAGGTCATTTCATTTCTCTACGTGCAAATTATTGATTTTTTTTGATTTTTTTATTGAATACTCATATTAAAACTAAAATGATCACCAAACCTATGCTATTTATTTGGGGGAAACCATGAACTCACACTAATACCCCACTATCCAAAGGACGTGTGTTGTGATTTTTTTATTTGGTTGAAAATATAAACGATGAAATATCATATTAGACAACCACACTTTCCAAAATCTATGCTCATGAAATTATAAATGGGTTAAAATTAGAATCACGACATGCTAAATTATTTGATATTCAATTTCAAAGTGTGTAATGTGTATTATCATGTTCAAGGTTAAAGAAATTTTTCCTTCCACAATTTTTTTTATGCACACAAAATTATTATTATTTTTCATTCTATTCACCCCCCAACTTAGAATAACATTTTCCCCAGTGTTTAAAGAAAAGAAAAATTATAAGGGGGTAGAGGAGAGGAGTTCAAAGAGGACATTGAAAATGAGAATCATGGAATGAAGTCACCTGGTGGTTGAAGTTAACATTCGTACTGCTCCAATTTAGTCCTTGGATATCCATGTCACTCGCAGAGTACCATAGCGGAACAAGGAAAAACAAAAAAAAAACAAACAAAACAAAAAAAAGTAAAATATAAGTATATATACAAAAATTATAGAAGAAAGAATCACTATAAGACGTAGGTTAGTGGAAAGTGTGTTCCCCTATCTCCCTTCGGTCCTGGGTTCGAGTCCCCATGACTTCACCGGTTGTGATGGGGTTTGCCCCATGACCTTTGATGTGTCCTTTTATTTTTTTAATTATTATTATATATTTTTGTATTTTTATTTTAACCTAAAAACAAATAAAAATAAAATAAACTGATGATACATTATATTCTTTTTAAATTTTTAGGAAAGGTATTACTCAAGGATCACACCACATGATACAAATGAATATGACTCTCCCCTTTTATACCCATCCATACTCATAATAGAAGAACATGTCAACAATATAAGGTACTATCATATTCAGAGTTGATTGATTAAGTATTTTTTTTAAATATCAAATTGATTTATTAATCCTATTTGAAAAATAAATATGATTCAAAATGATTGGAACAATGAAAACCATGGGTTGCCTCCCGTGAAATGCTTTTATTTAACATCGTTAGCTTGCCATGAACCCCCTAACTTACCCAATACCAACTGTCAACATTTTAAGGACCCCATATTTACCCACTTATACTTTATTGAAATTGATTCTTTGTTTAGAATTTTTGTCATGTGAAAACCTATGTTCTACAATGAGTTGGAAAATCCAAGGAATATCAGAAATGGTTGATCCGGTTTCCTATGTAGTCTTTCCTAAGACATCAATGCTCATTCCAACTTTTTTTGGTTTCAAGAGAATAATATATTCCAATTGAAAGGTCATGATTGTACCCTATGAAGGTATACTTGAGCGGGGAAGGAAGGACAATAATTTTGAGCTTGGGTTGGATAAGACATTTAGACAGAGGTTGAGATTTTGAATCCAACTCAGTTTCATTTTCCAAATTTCTCAACAAAATTGGTGCCTTTTGAATAGAAGATCCAACCACCAAATTGGAAAGATCAGTGTTAGGAATGAGTATGGACTCAAATTTTGTGATTTCTCCCAATGGTTCAGTGATTGGTGTTTCTAAAAAATCATCAATGGAGCAATATTCAGGAACTTCAATCTATGATATAAAATTATCCACTTTTAAATACAAAAAAATCAATTTCCTCTTAATTTAAAGACACTTCAAAAATTCCTTGATCCTCTTAATCTATCCCAAATACAAATTTTGGTTCTTTAATAAATTCATTATAGGTTTTTTGAAAACTAAACACTCCACATAAGGTTATGGAAAGTAAAATCAGTGTAGGGATGAGTTCCTCACAAGTATTAATTCATTGTAGTTCTAATCTCAAAGATGAAACCTCATAATTCATTATATACATTTGATTACACAATTGTTCAATCAATGTTTTAAGAATAGACTTTTTATAAGGTTGAACATCATGGAACTACACAAGATTGATCTCTTCAACCATCCTTGAGATGGATGGAAATTTATCCTTTAAATAATCATCATTTAAATGATTGTGCATCTCACCAAATGTGGGGTGATCATTCAAGGACTGATCAAAGAAATTCACTAAGTTAGGGGATTCCAAATAATGATTTCCAATTTTATTTCAACATGGTTTTATGATAGGGTAATGTTTAGGAGACTTCATTGGAGTAGACTAAAACTAGGATTTGAGATTCTTAGGACACACACAAATAGAAAGGTGAAAAGATAAGAGGAATGGGGGTAAGAATATAGAACTTGGGGTGAGAAAAGGATGATAGTGTCTAAGATAAATTACTTAGGTCCCTAGAAATAGTGCCAAATTTTGTTCTTTCCCAAATTTACCCAAGTTTTTAGGGTTAAGCAGTTTCTTGTAGTTTAGCTTGGGTTGTCAAATATTTAGAGACCTAATAAGTAACCTAAAAACACGTACATTCTATGGATTGTTTTTGGATATTAAGTGTCCAACTTGGGTTAATTTTAAATTGTTTTAATTTAATGATAATAGAATTAAGTTAATTCATTTTAAAAGAATGATTTGATCCTAGGTTATCACTTGGGGTGGATTGGATGAATTCCTTTTTCAACTATTTCAAATTCTTATATTTGAGATGGGTTCATTTAAGAAGACCAAACAACATAATCACTTAATTGTTTAATACTTACACAACCTAATACTAATCAAATATACACTTGGAAAATCAAAGTTTTGAGCACTGCAAGGTAAAAGTTCGTATTAGCACTTGAAGCGTGCGACCTTAAAATTAAAAAAGGACGAAGAAGTTTTAAAATCATCAAATGAGATTCTCAATTAAAATAATTGATTAGAAATTAATAGAGTGAGAAATAACATCCAATACAGCCCCTTTATACTCCCTTGGATTAACCCATAAGTGGGTTATCCCTCCATTGATGCCATGGTTTCAATGGAAGCAATAAGTAGACTCATGATGGAGGAATTGAAGAAGTAAAAAAAGACAATGAAATAACGATCACTCCACCGTAGTGTGATAATTTTAAAAGGCTTGGTGTGAATAAATTTACACCTTAAGACAAAGGTATCAACTTTATATGAAGAATAACAGAATAATAGGATAAGAATAAATTTTATTAATAAACTAAGGTGAATTGAACAACTTACATGAGAAAGACAAACTCAAGGCAACAAAATCGTAGTGTAACATTACAATTAAACAAAGCACCAAATATGATCAAATAATTCATCACCATTGACTTAAATAGGAATTTCAAAAGGAATGGGTCTATCTCCCAACATTACAAAGCATTCCACTTGAGTATGGTAGGCCTAGGGTTGTGAAAAGTAAGGGAGAGTGGACTTCTTTATCCTTGACCCGAAGTGGCATCCAGCTTTCATCCACCAAAAAGAGGCGCTAAAATGACCTTATAGATGTACGAATTAGAGTGGGACATAGAATAAGAAAATTGATATTTGGATGTCTACCAACCGTATGTAAAATTCCATCCCAAATAGAATTATGGTTTGAGAGATATGATTGAAATGGTGGGATGTTTTTCTGAGCTAAAGAATTTGGTCTAGAATTTTATCTTCAACTTGGGATGCCTATAACTCCATTAAAACATAAAAATTAGATCTTGTAACTATTGGATGAAATGTTACCCGTAATATATATTAAATTAATTTTTTATAATCATTGGGCTTGGACCTTGGCTGATATAGTCTCTTTATTGGGCTGCTGTCCAGTTTATTTTTCCTAGAATGTGTTGTCATGAAATCCCATTTTGGTGGTCTTTCAATGTGAATCTTCAAGTACTCAAAAAGCATGAATTGTTCCTTATATAATGGGATACCTGAAAATAAAATATGAAAATAAAATCAAGACCATTTTTTATTTTAGGATGTGTTCCAATATGTACCAAGTAATAGTGCACTTTAATAAAGAATTACAATCATAATGTGAAATAATGTTCAAATTGTAAAATTCACTAAAAATGGTGTTTATGAATAATTAATATCATGAATATTATAAATATTAATAATGAATATTATCCTATCTTAGTGGATAATCAAACCCCCCAACTTGAGTTATGCTAGTCCCGAGCAAAATATATCTCAAAAATATGAAATTCGAATTCCATTTTCCAAAAACATTTTAATACAGAATAATCACAAAAGAACCTTATAAAAAAAAATTATGAAACCCTTCAAAATATTTCAATACAAGATACTTTCATAATAATATCCCAATATCAATCCCATTCCTTTGTTCAAATTCATCACTATATTTCATCCAATATCAATTAAGCATGATGATGTGTTGTGCATCACAATAGACATGGGGGTTCATCTTTATTCAAGGGGGAAATGATAGAAGTGCTAGGTGGAATCAAATTTCAATATTAAGGTGAGTATTCTATTTTTTTTATTTTTATTTTTTTGTTTTGTTATGTTTTTTATGTTTTTTTTTTATGTTTTTTTTTGTTTTTTTTCAATTTTTCCATGGTAATTGAAATTTCACTCAATAAAGTCAACCCATGTAGCAAGAATTTTTCTATGACTCACAGGCTCAAAGACCTCAGGGCACCAAGTGAATCCCACATACTCGGTCATCATCTCGAGTTAACTTAGTAAAAAACAAAGTCAAATTACCATAAATAGAGATAAAATTACTAACTCTGGGCCAGAAAACTATGGAGTCACAATCCCTAAGTGCCAAAAGCTACACATTAGGTCATTTCATTGCTCTATGCCCAAATTTTTTCTTTTTTTGTATTTTTTTTATTGAATACTCATATTTAAACTAAAATGATCACCAAACATATGCTATTTATTTGGGGGAACCCATGAACTAAAACTAATACCCCACTATCCAAAGGACGTGGGTTGTGGTTTTTTTTTATTTGGATGAAAATATAAATGATGAAATATCACATCAGACAAACACACTTTCCAAAATCTATGCCCATTAAATTATACATGGATTAAAATCAGAATCAGGGTATTCTAAATTATTTGATATTCAATGTCAAAGTGTGTAATATGTATTATCATGTTCAAGGTTAAATAAATTTTTCCTTGCACACATTTTTTATGCACAAAAAATTATTATTATTTTTCATTCTTTTCACCCCCAACTTAGAATAACACTTTCAATAGTGTTTAAAGAAAAGAAAAATTAGAAGGGGGTAGAGGATAGGAGTTCAAAGAGGACATTGAAAATGAGAATCATGGAATGAAGTCACCTAGTGGTTGAAGTTGACGTTCGTGCCACTAAAATTTAGTCCTTTGATATCCATGTCACTCGTAGAGTTCCATAGTGGAATAAGAAAATAAAACAAAAAAAATGTAAAATATAATTATATATACAAAAATTATAGAATAAGGAAGTACTAAAGCCGTAGGTTAGTGGAAAGTGCGTGCCCCTATCTCCCTTCAGTCCTGGGTTTGAGTCCCCGTGGCTTCGCCAATTGTGATGGGGTTTTCCCCACGACCTTGATGTGTCCTTTTAATTTTTTTAATTATTATAATAATTTTTTTGTATTTTTATTTTAATCTAAAAACACATAAAAATAAAATAAACTGATGATACATTGTTTTCTTTTTAAAATTTTGGGTAAGGTATTACTCAAGGATCACACCACATGATGCGAATTAATATGGCGCTCCCCTTTAATACCCATCCATACTCATAATAGAAGAACATGTCAAAAATATAAGGTACTATCATATTGAGAGTTGATTGATTAAGTTTTTTTTAAATATCAAATTTATTTATTAATCCTATTTTAAAAATAAATATGGTTCACAATGATTGGAACCATGAAAACCATGGGTTGCCTCCCATAAAATGCTTTTGTTTAACATCGTTAGCTCAACATGAACCCCCTAACTTACCTAATACCAACTGTCAAAATTTTAAGGATCACATATTTACCCACTTCTACTTTATTGAGATTGATTATTTTTTTATAATTTGTGTCATGCGAAAACCTATGTTCTACGATGAGTGGTAAAATACAAGGAATATCAGAAATCATTGATCCAGTTTCCTATGTAGTCTTACCTAAGACATCAATGATCATTCTAACTTTTTTACATTTCAAGAGAAGAATGAATTCCAATTTAAAGGTCATGATTATTCCCTATGAAGGGATACTTGATCGGGGAAGGAAGGACAATAATTGAGCTCAGGTTGGATAGGAAATTCAGACATAGGTTGAGATTTTGAATCCAACTCAGTTTCATTTTCCAAATTTCTCAAAAAAATTGGTGCCTTTTGAATAGAAGATTCAACCACCAAATTTGAAAGATCAGTGTCAGGAATGGATGAACTCAAATTTTATGATTTCTCCTAATGTTCTAGTGATTGGCATTTCTAGAAAATCATCAATGGAGAAATATTCTGGAACTTCAATCTATGATCTAAAATTATCCAATTTTGAATACAAATAATCAATTTCCTCTTGATTTAAAGAAACTTTAACAATTCCTTGATCCTATTCATCTATCCAAAATACAAAGTTTGGTTCTTCAATAAATTAATTATAGGTTTTTGGGAAACTAGACACTCCACATAAGTTTATGGAAAGGACAATCAGTGTAGGGATGAGTTCCTCACAAGTATTAATGCATTGCAGTTATAATCTCAAAGATGAAACCTCAGAATTAATTATCTCCATTTTATTTCACAATTTTTCAATAAATGTTTGAATAATATAATTTTTATGAGGTTTAACATCATGTAATTCCTCAAGATTGATCTCTTCAATCCTTGAGAGGGATGGAAAATTATCCTTTAAATAGTCACCATTTAAATGATTGTGCATCTCACTGAGTGTGGGGTGATCATTCAAGGAATGATCAAAGAAATTCACTAAGTTAGGGGATTCCCAATAATTATTTCCAATTTCATTTCAACATGGTTTTATGATAGGGTAATGTTTAAGAGACTCCATTGGAGTAGACTAAAACTAGGATTTGAGATTCTTAGGACACACACGAATAGAAAGGTGAAAAGATAAGAGGAATAGGGGTAAGAATATAGAACTTGGGGTGAGAAAAGGATGATAGTGTCTAAGATAAATTACTTAGGTCCCTGAAAATGGATCCAAAATTTGTTCTTTCCCAAATTTACCCACTTTTTTAGGGTTAAGAGGTCGCTTGTAGTTTAGATTGGGTTGTCAAGTCCTTAGAGACCTAAGAAGTAACCTACAAACACGTACATTATATGGATTGTTTTTGGATATTAAGTGTCTATTTTTTTTGATTTTATACGGTTTTAAGTTAATTCTAAGAGACTTAAGTTAATTCAATTTAAAATAAAGATTTGATCCTATGTTATCACTTGGTGTGGATCAGATGCATTCCTTTTTCAACCATTTCAAATTCTTATATTTGACAGGGTTCATTTAAGAAGATCAAACAACATAATCACTTAGTTTTTTAATACCTACATAACCTAATACTAATCAAATATACACTTGTAAAATCAAAGTTTTAAACACTCCAAAGTAAAAGTTCGTATTAGTACTTTATGTGTGCGACCTTAAAATTCAAAAAGGACGAAGAAGTTTTAAAATCATCAAATGAAATTATCAATTAAAATAATTGATTAGAAATTAATATAGAGAGAAATAACATCCAATACAGATGATTTATACTCCCTTGGATCAACCCATAAGTGGGTTATCCCTCCATTTATGCAATGGTTTCAATGGAAGTGATAAGTAGAGTCATGAGGGGGGAATTGAAGAAGTAAAAAAAGACAATAAAATAACGATCACTCCACCGTTATGTGATAATTTCACAAGGTTTGGTGTGAATTAATTCACACCTTGATCCAAAGTTATCAATGTGATATGAATAATAACATAATAAGAGGATAAGAATAAATTTTATTAAGAATCTAAGGTGAATTGAACAACTTACACGAGAAAGAAAAACTCAAGGCAACAAAATCACAACATAACATTACAATTAAACAAAGTACCAAATATGATCAAATAATTCACAACCAATACCTTAAATAATAATTTCAAGATACATGGGTTGATATCCCAATAGTAAAAAGCATCCCACTTGAGTATGGTAGGCCTAGGGTGGTGGAAAGTTAGGGAGAGTAGACGTCTTTATCCTTGACCCGAAGTGACATCCATCTTGCATCCACCGAACATAGGTGCCAAAATGACCTTATATATGTCCGAATTAGAGTGGGAAATAGAAGAAGAAAATGGAGAACCAGATGTATCATAACCATATATAAAAGTTCAGCCCAAATAGAATTACGGTTTTCTAGATATGATCGAAATGGTGGGATGTTTTTTTGGGCCGCAGAATCTGACCCGGAATTTTATCTCCAACTTGGGATACATGGAACTACATGAAAACATACGAATTAGATATTGTAACTATTTTATGAAATGTTCCCCATTATGTACTACATATTCAGTTAATTTTTTAGAATCATTGGGCTTGTATCTTGGATGATACAGTCTCTTTATTGGGATTCTATCCAGTTTACTATTCCCAGAATGTGTTGTCATGAAAGCCCATTTTGGTGGTCTTCCAATGTGAATCTTCAAGTACTCAAAAATCATGAATTTTTCCTTATATAATGAGAGACCTGAAAATAAAATATGAAAATAAAATCAATACCATTTTGTATTTTAGGATGTGTTCAAATATGTACCAAGTAATAGTTCACTTTAACAAAGAATTACAATCATAATGTAAAATAATATTCAAATTGTAAAATGAAATAAAAATGATGTTTATGAATAATTAATCTCATGAATATTATAAATATTAAAAATTAATATTATCCTATTTTATTGGCTAATCACATTGTATTCAGTACAATTCAGTTTAGTTGATTTCATATATATCTTTCTAATATTTTGATTTATTTTGTGCATTGTAGATGTTTTTGTTGTAGGTTGTTATAGGCTAAGGCCTCCTATGTTGTGAGTTATTCCTACTCAATGCTAGTCACCATCCCCAGGCCTATTAGAGGCAAGATTAGGGAGATATTCTTGGCCAATTTTTGTCCCAAGCGGGGCTCCGGTGGGTCAAGTAATGTCAGATAAATACTTTAATTACATTATAATATTAATTTTCTATATAAGAATACTCATCTTGTGATAAAATATTTATAAATATTAAATTATTTGAATATACTAATAATCGAAAGTAAAAATTAGTTGGTTTAATGGAACCAACTCCAATAGACCCCCTCTTGAACTAGTGCCAACCATTATTTTTTTAGTATATTATTTCTCACATGATATTCATGATTATCTTAAGACATGGCTATAAATTCTAGTCCTACCACATTTTGGTAGTTATTATTCTTACTGTGAATTTATCTCTATAATAAAATTCTTCAATATGTGATACCACTGAGCATAAACCTTTTGTCCTCTTTAATTTTTGAAATCTTTGATAATACAATAGTTTTAGTTTCATTATAATATTATTACACTCTAGTATCTAGGTATAAATCCAAAATATAGGACACACAATTGATAAAATTATTCTTAAGTTGCATCAGAAGCCACAACGTACTCAGTCATGGTACATATAGAAACCACTAGCTGCAATAAGTTTTATCATGTATATGACCTTATCTAAACTAAAACTCTAGATCAAATTGAACTGAAATAAGACTATTTTTGTATCCCTTGATAACTAGTATTCTCATTTCTATACTTACCAATAAATCATCCCATTTTACTTTCTCAAGTACCATTAGATAGTTCTGATTGTTGGCCTTTACAACTCTCCCAACCTTGTTCATTATTCACATGATATTCCTTTCACATAAGAAATATCAAAACTCAACACATATCATGAAATATGATATATATTTCTAAAGTAATCTTAGGAATATGTATTATATTCATCATTAAATCTTATCCCATGCTTTCATATATTAAATAGGGTGGATTTCATGCCATGTTACACCAGAAAATATTCATTTTTGATTGTTCCATTTTATATTTTTCAATACCATGTCAATATATGCACTATATTTGATCCAAAAAACCCCATAGATCTATGTATATAGATCTTGTTCCCTAAAACTGGGTTTCTACTTAAGTCATTCTTGGAGAAATTATACTCACTCTTAATTAACTGCAAGACTAATCATCTGTTTTCTATATTTCATCAATATATCTATCTGGGAAAATAATAGTGCTCCCACTAACCACTTGTGGACACTCGACACACTTTTCTTCTAAAAAAATGTTTTATAACTATAGAATATAACTATTATAAGTAGAATTATAAGTAATTTTAGCATGACCACTTGGTATAAGTTTTTTTCATAGACTATATCTAGACATAGCTTGAACCTTCAATAACTAGTCTATATTTTTTCATACCATATTATACCACCCATGTTTAGTTCCTCTTAAATACCAACCAATGGATTTACATCAATTAGAGAAAATTTTAAAATATGGTACATGATTTTGGTACATGGAATCCATCTTGAATTCATTTGATCTTTCTAATCTTATCACTTTTCCATTTACTTCTTCCTAGTAGGATTCACTTCATACCGAATAATATACCACATATCTAGAAGAATATGAAATAATCTCTATGGTTCTAAATTTACTACATAGTATGTGTCTCTAGAATAATTTATCCCACTAATACTTGTGGATTTTAGTGTTCCTATGCCAGCTTCTATGCATCCATAACTTAGACTTAATTAAATCTTAGACTACTCCCACTATCTCAAATGAGATTTTATTTCCTCATAGAATTATAATTGTTTTTTACTAATACCTAACTAACTTGAGTATGTTAATATCATGAGTTTCTATAGGATAATTAACTGAGATATAATTTGTGTTTTATCTAATGTACACTTATATCTATAACAAACCTTAAAAAAATTGTTCCCATTAAATACTTGAGGCTATTACATAATGGAATTCCATAATATCATAACTTATATGATATCCATTTGTCAATCTAGTTATGGTTAGCTGTTATGATTTTATTTTTAAAATACATCTCAGAAGACTGGAAGTATGTATAAGAATCATCATCAATCTACCTTATACTATCATCACCCCTTTGATGTGAATAAAGTAATGCGAGTTTGGAAAACATATTTACTCTATATTTAAATGATTGAAGAATAACTAATATATACTCAAAAAAATAAAACTCATAGGATCTTATATCTTTTACTAAGTTTATTCATTTCTCCAATGAGAATTTATAAAAATTTCTTTTAAGAAATATCATAAAGTATATCAATTTACCTATATATTCTACTTAGAATAGTTCACACATTTAAGATGATGAACTTACTCTAGATGATTTGTGGCCCATATTTATTTCTAAAGGTTTCTTTACTTGAACAAAGAATTATATTTCCACAAATGGGTATGATTCTTATAATTTATATTCATTATTCATAGTTGATGATTCAAGTTTTACTAAACTACTAATTTAATATGAAAAATAAAAAATAAAATTCATTCAAAATATGAAATAATGTCTCATTGTGTCTAATAGGACACTGAGATAAATGTTTTGTCAATACTCAACAAAAATAATATTTTAACTAAAATTAATCCACTGGGAAATTTTAATTGGTTTGTTTTTCACTGCTAACATAGGAATCACCCTTTCTTTTCTACTGAGATAATTCACCTTACTAATTGTAATGTTTTTTAACTTCCTTGGTTCTTATATTTGAATATAACTATTGTATTATAGAAAAATTATGTGCAATTATGAATATACATGAAGTAGATGATATCTCTATATTCTTTCTCAATTCATTGCCATTCCTCTTCCAATAAACTTTCTATCTACATGAGAAACAAATAACTTCCTATTATTCTCACTGCCTCTGAATCTTTTATCTTTGTTAAGGAAATTGAAAACGAGCTATTTAATTTGAACCAGTCAAGGGTTTTTTAACTTGTTATTTCATTTTTTACATTATAATGGGAGATGAACCGTGTTCTTGCTATTCCCTATCTATTTGAATAAGAATTGTCAAAAGATTCCCAAGCGGCTTATCCATACTATTCATCCTATATTCATAGATGAATATGGAATATATGGGTGATAAATATGATAATATGAGATGAATAGATAATTTATTATCCATATGGAATCCCAAGTTCACTAACTGATCAATGCATTTCAAAATTTTAAAGGCCAGGACACTAGATATATACTCATATCCCAGTTTACACTGGAAAAGTGTAGTGAAAATGTCATTTATCTCAAACCTTTATATATCCTTCTCAAAATATAGGAGATGAGATATCATGGTATATATATCCACATATTTATGTTTCATATTCATATCTCCAGACATAGTTGATAACATGGTGCAATATACAGCAGAAGTATCCTCTATGTGTATCTTGTAAGTATTCTTTTCAATTAAAATCTCTTATCAAGGTAGATGAATAGGTATAGGGGACTCCATATCATAGAATAAATTTTACTTTAGTATATTAGTGTATAAATGAATATACCACTATAGGAAATTTATATTGGTGGGACATGGTTTATGTCTAGAAATGATCATAGTGTTCCTGTGGTTTTCTTTCCATTTTCTACAATAAGTAAAATAATATTTTAGAACTCTATCTTGATTATCAAAATGTGATGTAATAAAATTTATTTTATTAGTATCCCACTATTTTATCAAATGTAATATACTTCACTATTGAATTCAGAATACCCTATTGTATGAAAATTATAGTATAAAGGATCCATATTTCCCTTCTCATAACCCAAGTGAGGTCTTGGTTAATTACTTAAAGGTATTTAGGTAGGTGAGTCTTTCCAAATATATTAACTTGAAATTTCTTGATTTGTTGAGTGGACTCCCCAATCCTAAAATCTTGGACTTGGATTTCCTCAATAATTGACTCCAAGTTACACTAAGTCTTGAAATGAAAAATACTATTGATTTTAACATGGTTAATTCAAACTAAAACTTTTATTAGAACTCCTTGAAAAATGTAAGTGTCCCAAGGTAGTCCATACAAACACTTTGTTCTATGGTTTTATCCTAAATCAAGTTATGGGAGGTGATATATGAATCAATATTTTCCTTGATAGATTATTATCTTTATGCATAAATATATTTTTTATTTTATCCTTTTACATGGTTGTTAATTTTATGTGGATTTTACATAATCAATTATCAATGTATTAATAAAATAATTTACACATAATACATTAGTTTTATTTCATCTTGTATGGTCGTTAATTAATTTATTTTATATAATCATGTTTAGCATCAATAAACATAAATAATTAACCTTATAATGGATATAAATAAAAAAAATATATGTGGCATGATCATAAAATTTTTCACTAGTTATTTTATCGAGCGGATGATAAACCAACCCTTGACCCTAAGGGAATAACTACTTGAACCAATGTTTAGTTTGAGTTATAGTACACCATCTGGATCTAATGTATCTCTTTAGTTAGTTTCACCTAGATTCAGGTTCTAAACCACCTACTCTCCTTAGAGCACTATCCTTTACATGTATTTACTCACACTAGGTGAGGGGAAATAGGGGTATGGGGTTATATAAAATAAACCATAGATGTGTAGGCCTATATATAATATATACAGGAGGGATGACTCACAGTCCATCATATTTAATTTAATAATTTTTTTATCACATAATACATCTTCGCAATAAATATTAAATTAAACGGAGACCCAACACATACATTTAATAGTCATGCTCATGATTATCCTCACATGAAACAAGATCACATTTAATACACTAGCTAGCATTCATTTATATTCATTATTTATTAATATAAATCACTTAAAATAATTAATTAATCAATCAATTAATTTATCTTAATTGTCCATCTGAACAATCCTAGGGATACTTATCTTCTATAATTTTAAATAAATTTAAAAAATTAAATGAATTAAATAAATTAAATAAATTAAATAAATTAAATAAATTAAATAAATCAAATAAATGAAATAAATTAAATAAATTAAATAAATTAAATAAATTAAATAAATTAAATAAATTAAATAAATTAAATAAATTAAATAAATTAAATAAATTAAATAAATTAAATAAATTAAATAAATTAAATAAATTAAATAAATTAAATAAATTAAATAAATTAAATAAATTAAATAAATTAAATAAATTAAATAAATTAAATAAATTAAATAAATTAAATAAATTAAATAAATTAAATAAATTAAATAAATTAAACAAATTAAACAAATTAAACAAATTAAACAAATTAAACAAATTAAACAAATTAAATAAATTAAACAATTTAAACAAATTAAACAAATTAAACAAATTAAACAAATTAAACAAATTAAACAAATTAAATAAATTAAATAAATTAAATAAATTAAATAAATTAAATAAATTAAATACATTAAATAAATTAAATACATTAAATAAATTAAATAAATTAAATAAATTAAATAAATTAAATAAATTAAATAAATTAAATAAATTAAATACATTAAATACATTAAATAAATTAAATAAATTTAAAATTAATACATACACAATGTGTATTGAAAAAAGACATGAATTTTACCATTCTCACCAGTCTTAAATTCCATTTGGAATTTAACATGGCATGTATTGGTGGAAACACGGTGTGTACCCCCTATATGGTGTGTGCTATCACTCACATGGTGTGTGACTAAAATCTATACAGTCTTGGCCGTGTACTATATAATTTCATGATATATATCATAAACAACATGTTACAATATTATACAATGTGTAGTTCTATGAGTCAAGATGAGTAGTCAACACAACATTATGACTACACGACATACCAATAATATACACAATGTGTACCTCTTTTAATTCCCATGAATTATATGATGTGTACAATGAAAATACATTTTGTGTAGTTCTAAAATAATGTAAAAATTAATTAAGCATTTTTTTTGAAAATACCTATCTCATTTTGTGTATTCCATTTACAATATGTGTAGTTTAGTTTAATGCTGTGATTAATTTCCATTCCATGTATTTAATTTATGCAGTGTTCAACCAGGTTTAACATGTACTCCACGTAAATAGGTACAAGTTATATGGTGTGTACAACATGTTATATGTCTTGAAATCTGTTTGCTAGCCATCCGCGATACATGCCACAAGACTCAACATGTAATCTGTACAAATTTTTTTGTGTTACATGACGTGTACACCAACTTCACGCCATGTAGTCGCTATTGGCCATGCTGATTAGCTATTAGTAAATATGTGACATATAATTAATACATTCCATAAATTTTAACCATAAGACATCCATATTTCACATAGGGAGAAACATGTGTGGTACACGACATGTATGCTATCTACACACCATGTAAACCATAAAGTTTCATGCCATCTGGCCTGATCAATACATAATATTTAATAAAGTTTCATACTCTTCTCCCACATGAAATTCCATGATTTTCATGGCTTTTCTAGGTATAGTGAATCTGGGTACATGACATGTACTTTTCAATTATATCCCCTATAGTCCCATGTTATTTGACCAGAATATACGACACCTCTAGATGGGATCTTTGATTGTTCTTCATCTATTCTTTGTATGTTCTTGGTCATATTAAGTGTATAAAAAAATTATATAGACTTTCATATTAAATAATAAATTAAACTCAAAATAAAAAACTAGCACCATATACATAAATTAATTAATGATTAATAAATAATTATTAATTAATATGTGATTACTCTGATACCACTTGAAAGTTCTAGGGAATAGCAGAAGCTGTCGAGCCCATGACCAACAATGTATTTCATTGGTTTCTTTAGATTAATCATCAAAATTAGATTATATCAACCCCATAAGAATCAAATAAAGGATATTTTCATATATAATTTCTAATTAATTTATTTCAACCCCATAAGAATCAAATAAAGGATCTTTTCATATATAATTTCTAATTAATTTATATAGATAAGAATTACCTCATCTTAGAATTATTTCTTCATTATCAAATTGGTTAACCACTCTTGTCATACTATCATTACGATGAAGTATCTAAGGATACAATCCATTTAGCAGTATCCACACATGCTCCATGAATCTAGAAACATAATCACTAGAACTCCAAGTGCTAGTGTAGAGGATCCAAACCACTTGCATCATTCACCATTGATCACAATAAGATTTTTTCAGATTAAATTAAAAGACTATCTATTTTTCTCTTGATCTCTTGAGAGGGAGGAGGAGGATTAATGTTCTCTGTTCCTAAGAGTGTTCTTGAGAATATCTCTTTAGAGTTTGAGAGAATTATCTAGATAGGAAATGTGTTGTACAAAACAATTCCCATACATCTCAAAATGATATATTCATGTTTATATACCTAGGTTAGAGAATTGGTTATTACATATAGTCCCTTATCCAATATATTAATCCTTAACTAACATCATATAAAATAATAATAATAATAATAATAATATTATTATTTTCTTGACATGCACTAATTTAAATATCATTTCTTCCAGACCCTTAACTCAACCCGTCAATCCTGCTTGACATTTATCAAACCCTAAATAATAACTATTTATTTAAATAAATAAAAATCACTTTATTATTCATTAATTTAATAAATAAATAAATATTATATTTAGTAAAATTTTGAATAAATATTTATTTAATATCCACATAACCAAACAAATAATTATTTATTACCCTTCGAATAATTAAGAGATAAATAAATATTATATATCCATGTAATTATTTATTACCTTGTGAATAAATTTTATTTAATATTAAACACACACACATATATTCTTTTGAATAGATTTTTATTTAATTTATGTGAACAACACATCTTGAATAATTATTAGACCACAACATGGGAATAATATTTATTCAAATTGTTAAATTCAAATAGAATTCAATCGAGATTCTGGATATACATAGTGTGAGATCCTAAAGACATCTCCATTAACGGACTTAGGAAAAAATAGTCTAAAGTCTAAGAATAGTAACTTGAAACTCATCATGAAACCCATAGATAAATAATTTAATGTCACAACCACACCAAGATCCTACAAATGTTAACCATGTAATATAATCCCTTTGTATTGATATCTCATCAAGCAGGTTTCATTCTTTGTGTCATCAACTTGTATGCTCGATTTCCCTTTCTTTGAATTTCTTGAAATGAACACATCGATATCCTACCATGTCCATGTATTTATTATATAGTTCTATTTCAATCAAAGGGTAAAATATATCTACTTCCAATAAATTAAAGAGACATATCCTTTATCGACTTATTCATTAATGTCATATCATATATGATACACCCAATGTATCCCACCTCATCATGATCATATGTTTTCATAGTTTTCATAAATACATCAAATTATGTGACTCATGATATAAATTAATAATAATATAAAGTCTAAGGACCAATACCCAAATCTACAAATTGGAGTATCCAATGAATCATATAACATATGGAATTTTTATGGGTGGTTCTGTTCTCATAACCTACTCTCATAGATATTAATAGGTGTGAAATTCCTAAGAATAAGTCTCAATGTCTTATGATACTCCAACACCTAATAGACTTCATCATCCATGTCCTATAATATTGACTTCATCTAACCCTAGAACATATTTTTTGAGAATATTTTCACATAACTTCAAGGTTATCATCATAGTGAGGAAATTATACAACCTTTCAATGTGAGTGACACTCTAAGGAAGTTATCACATTAATTTTATGTAGAATAACACTCATCATGTGATAAGATATTTATAAATATTCAAGTGTTTTAATATATCTGTAATCAAAAGTATAAAGTAGTTGGTTCTAGGAAACCAAATACAACAGTACCCACATTGAGACTGAACCTTGTAAAAATTGTATGTGCCTTGTGTTTCTTTCATTACCATTTAAATTGGGTAAGGATGAGATTTAAATTTTAGTGGATTAGTTCATAGAGGTTTATTTATAAATAATAAATTGTAAAAGAAGTACCACTTATTCAACCCCTTTCTCAATGATACAACCCATTCCTATGAAATTTTAGCTTTAATCAAACTTTTTTGAATCACATCCATCATACGAGAATAAATTTAATTTCTCTGTTTTTCCCATTTAAATATTTTAAATATATTTAGTAATATTTTTGGATTTAAACATTGAGACGGTGCAAGATTCTAAGACCCGGTGAACCCGTTATTGATTTTATAAAAATAATAAATATATTAATATCGCATGCACACAATTTTCTTGAAATAGTGTAATAAATCCAAAAAAAGTTTAAATTAGAAATATGAGGCCACCATTGATTTTAGAGCATGAGTTTTACCCTAGATGCGATATAACCTTGGAGCTCATTAGATGCTTGGGTTGAGTGCGGTCGTGGACGAGTAAATAAATAAATAAATAAAATTTATTTATTTGTTTAATTACCATGTCCTAATACCTCTTCTATAAATACCCATTTATGGGGAAATATCAGGGTTATGTTCATAACCCTAGAGACCTAGAGAGGACCTGTTAGAGGATAATTCTTAGAGGACTGATGACTGGATCATGGATCAAAAATCGATGTGCAGTGGAGTTTTTAGATCTCACCAATGATGGAAACACATGAATGTTATTCATTAGTGATTGATACAAACTCCAAGTAGATTATTTTATTTATGTGGATTCATCCTGTTTTGATATTCTATGTTGAACATGAATCAATTCCACTAAAAATAATTGTTTCACAAATCGACGATTGATTATTCTTATAGTTGATTTGATGATTGTTTATTTGGTTCTTAATTATTCATTATAACAACAAAAAATTGAGTTCTTCCCAAAAAATGGTTGAGGTTCATTACTCATTCTATGGTTTGTGTTTTTCTCCCAAGTTTCTTCACATGTTCACCATGGGTAATTTCTTTGGCTTGTAGTTTAATGAATACCTGGTATTTGATCACTGTTCAAACATTATTTGGTGAAAAAAATCAATACCATAGTTACAATTCATGATCAAGGTACGATGATGACCTAGGATGACTATAGGTGGATTAGATTAGTCCATCGATTCATGTTCTTCAAAGTTTAAAGTGAAATGGTGGTGTGAAGAAGTGTGGTTGTATTTTGAGTGGATCAAAGGACATAATTCTAGGAGTGGCGATGACAAGGATGGTTAAACCTAGATATGAGATACTTGGGTGTGATTGATGATGGAGGTGGTGGTGGAATCAATATACTTTGTGAATAACCATGAGATTTAAGATAATTCCATGTTATATGGCATGCAATTTGGTGATATATGCTGTGTGGGATCCCTGGCTACGTTGATAGGGTTTTTATGGAAAGTTAAATATCACACGCTATGTGACACATGTCACACACCATGTGACCCAATGTTAGTGACCTGATGTGTGCTCCAGGAGTACATAGGAAAAAATAGCTATACACAAGGTAACGGGAAGAGTACATGGGTATGATCCAATACTCGAACATGTCCAGGTACATGGGCACACCCATCGGTACATGAGTATGACTAGGTGTACACAAGCATGGATAGGTGTACACAGACATGGGAAAAGGAACATGGTCACAAGCACATGTAGGTTTGGGGTTAGAGGTACACATCTTGTACCCTCTATAAAAGCTATGTACATTCTCTAAGATATCATGGAAACCTTTATTTACTCTGTATAGACTAGGTTCAGTTGAGTATGGTTCCTTGGTCCATCCCTATGAGGGTATGATGTGAAATTATGTCCTCAGTACATGATTTTAATCCCCTCCATGGGTTCTAATTTAGATAGTGTTCATAGTATCCCTTCATAAGGCATGAGTTGGGATCACCTATCACATCCTTCCTAGGTGGGGTTCATGGCATCGACATGACCACCATGTACAAGGTGTCGATCCCATATCTAGTAGATTGATCCAGCAGTGCTGGTGGAATACCCTAATATTTCTAGGTGTGATAACCTATCTAGATAGTGTGATCTTCAGAGATCCAGCAAGAACTTTCTTGGAAAATCCAGATGAGTGGGATTAAGAAGTGGAGAGATTCCTGGCTGAGAAGATGCTAGAAATGGGTGCTGGTAGTGGGAACACAGGTGATGAGTCCTCTATAGTTAGTAGATGATGATTTTCATAGTGATCTAGGCATGAAAGAAACTTAAAGAGATGATCCTAGGATAGAGGATTGATGGTTCAGGGATCTTAGGATGGCTTGATTCAACCTTGGGAGAGGTGGTGCTTCGCTTGCAATAGTCAAGTCCATCTTGATTGATATTGTATGACCCACCACACAGATGAAAGGGATATGGTCGACATACCACCCATATAGAGATATAGGAAGGAACAATGAGGTTTTCAAGGTTTTGGATGTGGTTGATGAGTGGGTAGAAAATTTTTAGGTGTCAGATGGTTTGACTTGTTACCTCCACCACCCCCAGGTGGACCACTTCAGGTTTAGGGAGATGGTGGTTAGGAGAGAAAAAAACCATAGGTAGTGGAGGCCTATGACCTTGAGGATCATGAGATGATTATAGGTACAATATGTGTCTTCTATACTTTATCTGTAGTACTGATAAACACCAGTATGATCCACACTTTTCTTTTCACTTCTCTAGATTATGAATTATAGATTCTGGTTGAGCCATTGGCTCGATCCTTACACTTAGAGACTCTAACCAGAGGTGACTTAGTGATCAAATACTTCTATATATAGTGTGATATGTTTCTTGGAGGTGATAGATTCTTATGGGATCTATTTCTAGTAGTGATGAGGTCTTATGATGTCATCTTAGGTATGGACCAGATATCCATAGTTCACGCCTATATTGACTATTTTAGGTGGAGGGTGAAGTGTATCTATGGTGAAGGATTTTATTTTTCCTTCATGGGTGAGAAGGAAATCTTGGTATATAAGTATGGGATTATATTTATGAGGATACAATCAATTAATCACTAGTTTTATAGTATTACACTTAGAGAAGTGGATTCTATGGGCTTTCAGTTTCATGTTGTGGTGGCAGAGTTTGAGGAAGTTTTTCTTGAAGACATTCCAGACATAACTCCCCATGGAGAGATATACTTATGCATTTAATTGAACCATGATATGAATTTGATATCTCCACTAGTATATCAGATAGATCCCATGAAGCTATATGAGCTGAGGGTGTAGTTAGAGTATTTGTAGATGAAGGTCTTCATGAGACCCAGTGATTCCCCCTAGGCAGCCTCAGTGTTATTCACCAAGAAGGTGGATGAGATATTGAGTTTTTGCATGAATTATCAACACCTTAACTATGTGATCATGAAGAATAAGTATCTAATACTGAAGATTGATGACCTCTTCGACCAGTTGCGAGGGTTTTGATGGTTCTCTAAGATTGAACTCAGATCAGGCTATCAATAGCTTTAAGTATGAGATGAGGATATATTGAAGATGAAATTCAGATGTTTCTACGGTAAATATAAGTACTTGGTGATTCCTTTCGACACAATAAACATCCTAGAAATGTTCATGGGACTCATGAACTAGATCTTTCATCCTTTCTTTGACTGGTTTGTGGTGGTCTTTATTAATGATATCCTATTATACTAGGAATGTGGGGAGGATAATTCAAGAGACTTGAGGATGGTTTTAGAAATACTCTGAGAGCACCGGATTTATGAGAATCTCTCAAAGTGTCAATTATGGATTCAAGAGGTTGAATTTATGGGACATGTCATCTCCAATGATGGTGTTTCATTGGTCCTGATAAAGGTCGAGGTAGTGTTATCTTGGGATCCACCTAAGAGCATGAAAAAGGTGTGGATATTCCTTGGGTTAGTAGGCTACTATATAAGATTCATGCCTAATTTCTCCAGGATACCGAAACCTTTGACTACTTTGACCCATAAGAGGCATCCTTTCATGTGGATGGAAAGATGTCATTAGGATTTTTAGAAGATATATTAGAGGTTGACGAGTTCCCCCCATCTTTATATTGCTAGAGGAGGGTGTCGAGTACATAGTATTTTATGATTCATTAGGGACCAATCTTGGTTGTGTTTTTATGAAGAGGAAGAAAGTGATTTCCTATGGGTCTTGGAAGTTGAGACTATATGATAAGAACTATACAACCCATGATCTTGAGTTGTAAATGGTAGTATTTTCCCTGAAGATTTGGTGACACTACCTTATGGGTGTGTGATTTATTGTCTACTCTGACTACAAGAGTCTAAAGTATATCTTCTATCAAAAGGATATTAAATTGAGTAAAAGATGATGGCTAGAGTTCCTTTGAGATTATGAATTTGAGATATTCCATACTCCTGGGAAGGGGAATGTGGAAGCAGATGCTCTAAGTAAGAGATCTTTCTAGCAGTTATTGACCTATGGTTTAGAGTGTTTAGCCTCATTTCAATTGTCCTTAGTGGACAAGGAAGGCATGTAACACCCCAAGATTTCATAGTAAGTTATTTTCAATAAAGTAATTCAATAGCTTGCGCTACACGCAACACCGAGTTCGAGCGCACCACGACTTACCAAACTAGCCGTCCAAAAAGCGGTTATTAATAGTATTAACTGAATTTGGAATTTTATATACTCCATATAATTTTAGAATCCATATTTTGTGTTTCTTAGACATAATATAAGAACAAATTCATTTTTTTCAGATAAAAGAAGTATTTTTCAAAAAATACAATTTTACCACCTTTTAATGGAAAAAACTTTTTAAAACCAATATTTGACACTTTTATATATTCAATTTAATGAAATTAAATTATTCTTTATAATCAGGACATAAATTTTTTTTTGGATAAATTTTTGGTACTTTTCTGATAACTTTCATATTTTGATGAATACTGAAAAATACTAAATTTTAATTGAAAATAACCTTTTTAATCAAAATAATTTATAGTGTTAAATTATGAATTTGAATGGTTTGGAAGTATAATTAGATTATATTTTTATCATTTAATACAATTTAGGTCATTATAAGTAATTTAACATTTAAATTTGACATAAACACATGTCAATCTTTTGATAGTTTTTACTTTTTAAAACCCACTTTTTGGTTTTGACAGAGGAAATTAATTTTAAATTAATTAATGAAACTTCTATGTTTTTAATTTGGTAAAATATAATTCATTTTTTAATTCATAATATCAAAATTATCTTAGGGTGAATTTTTGGTATTTTTCTGAAAACATTCAATTTTTGATGAATAATGAAAAACACTGCGTTATTGTTTAAAACCGACTTTTTATTTAAATTTATTTTAAGTAAAATAGATACATAATACCAATATATGTTCAATGTAATTCATTGGAGTCATTTTATAATAAGTTTAGATAGATAAATTTTTTTTGAACTTTTTACTGTCTTTTACCCACCTTCTAGGAGAATTTGATAATTTGCATAAAACTTAACTTTACCATTTCTGTGAGTTGAATTTCAAAAATCCGAGAGACACGATTAACATAATTAAGTAAAATGTGGTTCAATAAGATGAAAATAATTTTTGGTGAACAATAACTTTTGACTTTTATTTACCATGGTTAAAAGTAAATAGGGTAATTAAGGGTAAAAATGATATTATAATTACCCTAACACATGTCCTAATTCTATTGGATAAGTGTAATTTGACCAAAAACAAATTTAGGGATAAAATATGATCCTATTTGATCCACTTGGATTAGATTATGAAATTTATAATTATTTTATTTAAAGAAGAGTTAAAAGAGTTAAATTAAAGTTTAATAACTAAACCATTTTTAATATAGGGTTATACATAAGATAAATTCGATTATAATATTAATTATTAATATAAACATATTTCCTACATAATGTTATTTTATTTATAATTTTTAGACATTAAATAATTAAATTTATTTATGACACAATGATGATGCAGTAATTACCTTATTAATGAAATATTAAAATAATTGATATTATAAATATCCATATAAATGTAATTTGAAAATTTTGATGAATTCAACTAATTTTCTAGGTTAATATGAAATTTTAGCTTTGATTAAATAATTTTTGTTCGAAGTAATCATGTTGTTATGATTTTCACAAAAAACCAAATACTAAATAATGTCAAAATTGACATAAATGAGTTTTTAAAACAAATACTATATTATTGGTTGATATAATATTCCTAAAAATTTAAGGTTCTATAAAGGGCTTAAATAATATTATATATTTCATCAATGAACCACTTGAGGTTCTCTTGGAAGTTTATAGTAAGTTTATTAACCATATAGTGTAAGAATATAAGAAGACACGGTAAAAGTTAAACTATTTAACTAAGAGTTAAATTTAAAAGATAAGGTTAAAATGGTAACCTAAACTTGTCTAAAACCTATTGGTTGAGATTTTTTAGACTCATAGCAACCTTATATTCTAAATAAATAATTTTGGAGGCATTATAAACCGAAAATGATTTTATTATAAAATAATATTTCAAGGTTTTCCTAAAGTGACCCTCACCTCTCTTATAAAAGGGTACTTCCCCTTCTCTTAATTTCACACATCCAAATCCATTTGGATCAGCCAAAACCTAACCAAATATCCTCCCAACTTACCTCACATCAACCTAGAGTCCTTACTTTGATAATAAAGCCAACCTAAGGATCCCTTTTGATCAACTCAAAAGAAAACACCCAAAGAAGAGGTAATAATTTCACCACCCTCTTTCAAGTTCTTTTATTCTTCCACTTCCTCTTTATTTTTTGTTTTCATATGAAAATAATAAATATAGTACCTTATACATACTGTGATGTTATTATAAATATGGTACAACCATATTCTTTATTCTATCCATCCTATAAATGACAAAGTCACCATACGTGCGTACGTACGACTTACCGTCTCGACGTCGTGGTGTAGTGTGTTATTCAAACATTTCATTATTTGGATGGGTATAATAATGAGTATAACTGATGTAAATAATAAATATAACATGTTAATGATTATGTATATATGATATAATATCCAATTACATATGATTTCCCCATCAATATAATGATATTGTCGCTCGTACGTACGTACGAATTACCGTCTCCATGAATGCGATGAGATTCATTCCCCATCTTAATCATTAAAGAATAATTTTTATTTTATGATTAAAAATAATGTTTAAGAACATAATATAATTATGTATATTAATCAAATACATCATATCCATAACAAACATGGCTTACGTAACCAAGAATATAAAGGAAAATGAATCAGTTAACACCCGAAACGATGATACTACTAAAATATTATTAACATAGAAATATTAGAAGATCATATATGAAATCATATTTATGTATTTTGTTATTTTATAATTTAATAAAAATGATTTCAAAATTATACAGTAGGTTAACCTACCCTATACTAAGGAAAAGTACAAGGTAAGGGGTTTCTTATCTCACTTTTAATTCCTTGAGATTTCCATTGTCCGCCACTTATTTATTCCATGTGGTGTATTGTGTACTGCCATTTGATATGTATTATCATGATTGTCTTTATATTCATGGTATTATATGATTCATTTGGTGGTTATTAACTTTTTTTTCTTCATAAAACTCGATTGATTACAACATGGTAAGGGGTTTTCATCTCACTTTTTATTTTCATGAGCTTCATCCTATATTGCCACTATTTCCTTTTGTGTGGTGTATGTACTGCACATTATTATATTCTTTATGTAATATAATATAATTTATGGGTATTTACATCTTCATTGTATGATCCTTCATTCATGGGGTGTATGTTTTGTAAGTCACCAAATCGGTAAGGGAATTTCTAATTTCAATTTCCACTCATTGGGTTTTACGCAAACTTCTTTGATTATTTTACTCCAATATTCTGTGTGAAATAACTATTTATTTATTTATGTAGTAATTTACACTCCCCTTTGTGTGGTTATTCTTTTGATACACATAATCATTCCATTTATAAATTCTCAAGTCATCGATATGAACTTGATAAGAGTAATCTTAACTAAATTTTCATTCATTGAGTTAAACATCCAAGTCATTGGTGTTGTTATTAAAAGTATATGTGTGAACGTACTCTAATTTTTTTACATTTAATATCCAATAATATTTAGTGTATTTATATTTTTCACACAAAATTATGTCATTGATTTATCCTTAACCTAAGGATATAGTTTTATAAGGTATTTCAACTCAACTTACATTCCATTGATACTTCTTTGTTGTTATATGGCAATTCACTTTTATTTTGTGTATATACTGTACTTTGACATAATATATCATGAATACCTTTATTCTCATGATATTATTAAGTTTTGATTACCTCAATTTTTTGTATTCAAGCTTCTCTCATTTTTTAGGAACTCTAACTAAAATATCATTTTAAATTTTTTAAAAATTTATTCTTCTAAATCTTTCTCATTAATGTCCATGTTTTAAAAATGGTTTTAAGGATTTATTTATATGAAAATTAATGTTTTAAAATTAAAATTCCTTTTAAAATTTTCAAATTGGTATGGGACACTTTGATTCAAAAATCTATTTTAAATAGCTTCTTGATAAATAGTGATACTTTTAAATGTTTTAAAGAAAAAGGGGGATGTTTCTCTCAAATAGTTTTGATGATTATTTTCATATATGTCAATATCCTTCATTATTCTCAATTGAGGTTAATTTATTATAATACAATCTTCCATATTTTATTGAATGAGTTATGTTTGACCGTGGATGTGATATTTTTATACCATTCATGGTTTATGGTTAAAGTATTGACATTTCATATGATATTTTTAATACGAATGTTTAGATTATGTTTCACCCTTTCATACGAGGAATTCATTGGACTTAGTAAGTGACGGGTGGAGTCCGCTATAGCTCCTCAATACATCGGTAGGTCTCATGAGACAAACTAGTGTCTTAGCACAAGGCCTTGACAAAATCTTATTTGTATTCTTGGCACAAGGCCTTGCCTATGTGGTTATGAAGTCTGGCATTATGCATTCCACCATTATGAAATTGGCTATTGATAATACATGTGATTATCATACTAGTAGAATATCCATGTGAATAAGTAAATGGAATTATTTTATTTATCTTTTCCATATTATGCTGAATTTTAAGTTTAAAAGGCTTGTGTTCTAGTCTTATACATTGCCTTAAATGTTTATTCTTATTTATGACCGTTTCCACTATATTATTATCCTTACTGAGCATCTGAGGTCACCCCTTTCTTATGTTTTATTTTCCCAGGATGAAAAGAAGTATATTATGATTAACCTACAGGAATAGGCTAAGGGATATAAGAGTGTTCGAAGGGGGCATAATGTTGTTTTTTTTATTTCATGATGTAATGTAAAACTTACGTATGTATCTAGTACTTCCAAGGCTACTAAACTGATCGGTCTTTTGGGACATGATTCCTTGTATCATGCCAATGTTATGTAATAATGCACCGATTCTAGGTAATTGGGGTTAGGGCATTATAGTTGGTATCAGACGAAGTTTAGTACAAACCTTGGAATCTAGATTTAGAAAAAACTATGATTAGGAAACACTACCCTAATATAGACATTGATGATTAGTATAGAAGAACATCCAAAATTTTTGGTAATATAAATATTTTGTGGGTTTTCCAAGAAATACATCCTTTTCTGGATACGAGCAGGCAGAGGCGGCTCTAGCACAAATGTACCTAGGAGTGAAAACTTCGACAAGGAGTTTCAGGCTTGACCCGGGGTATCCTGGTACACAACAACAAGCCTTGCTATACTCTTGGTTACAACACTCCTAGGGGATATGCTTAGGATAATTTAAATTTTATTTATAAACCGATTTGAAGTATTTTTATATAAGATGAGAATGAATAAACTTGGTTAATCCTAAGGTGTTTTAGATTGAAAATAAGGTGTTATGATATTCTCTAAATGATTTTATGACTCACATTATGCTTTCTTGTGTTAGTCAATGGTTGGATTCCAAGGAAGTCATAGTAACATTGAACATGATGTGCAAGGTGGGCATAGTGGTGGAAATGAGAAACAAAATGGATTGTTGATAGGTGTAAAAGATATCATGTTCATGCCAAATCAGTTTCCAAAAATATGATCAACAACATATATATTAACCAACTTCTGGACTCAACAAAGAAGATAAAGACAGTGAATGATAAGAGCTCCAGTAGTGGAGACCATGGAGGAAAGAAAGCTCAATTTCCATCATGCAGGAAATGTGGAAGGAGGCACCTAGGGATGTGTCTCAATGGAAAAAAGAAATTCTTTATGTGTGGGAAAGAAGGACATAAATTATAGAATTGCTGAGGAAAAATGAAGAGTAATATACTAGAAAGTGGCCCTTTAGCGACCGCCATTAGCGGTCGCTAAAGGGCTTTAAAGACCGCTTTGAGACCACTAATGGTGGTCGTTGTTGGCCCGTTGGTGAAGAGCTGTAGTGACCATCATTGGCGGTCGCTATAGGTAATCTGCCTCGACTTTTAGCGACCTCTATAGGTGGTCGCTACAATATTTTTTTTGATTTATGCGGTAATGCTCCAACGGGCACTGGAGAATTTGAGGGAAGCATTAGAGACCTCCTAAGGCGGACGCTAACCTGGAAATATTTTTTTAAAAAATGTGCAGTTCTGCTTCCAAAACTGTACAACTCAAAAAAAAAAAAACAAATAGAAAAAAACAAACAGAAAATATAAACAGAAAAACACCACATAACAAATAACAAACAGCTCCAGAACAGCAGGAAAAGATAAATAAAACCAAACAGTTGGAGAGGCCTCACAAAAAATAGCAAACAACTCCAGAATCCAGAATAGTAGGAAAAATATGCAGTTCTCACATGTCCAGCAATCCAAACAGCTCCAATTCATTCCAATCTTCTGTTTCAAAAAACCTACAAGAAGATACAAAAGATAAACAAATAAAATTCAAATTTATTAGAAGAAAATCATGTAAAACCATCTCTGGTTAAATACTTTTTTATAAATCCCATATTCCACCACTAACATGTTACCAAAAAAAAAATTCCAAATCCTATGTCCTAAGGAATAATATGTTGGTTTTGAGTACTCTCGTAAAACCGTATACATGAATTTTGGTGATGTCCCCTGGCCCATCCATTCTTCCACCCTGCAACAACATGAATATTGGTGCATCTCATATCAACTATACCTGCATCATGATAAATGTCCTGAGAATTATGCCCACATTTGGACATCACTCGAGTCCTTATATGAACCCATACCTTTAATTTACCAAGGGAACCAGTCGTGCATTGTCCCATTTACTCAATGTCATGTGAGAGTAAAAAAAACAGTCCAAAGACCAGTCCCAAAACCTCATGACCCATATCACATGTGTATTTCCATTTGAAAATCGAAATCCCCCTACCCACCATAGGAGAATACTTATATTCACATTAATGAAAAGCGAACCTGATTACCATAGCCCACGCACATTCCCTCCCAGATATAACAACTGGAGTGGATAAGGACTTTCTTATCCTGATCGTTGATGTGAAATTCATCCATGAATTATTCTTTATTCTCAAGAATACTTACCATGTACTTAATCAAAATTTAAAACATATTAAGGGTCACCACCCTCAAAAGGAAAATGGTGTACTATGAAACATTTGGATTCTTTAGACCACTCCTCATGCAAAACCCTCAAAGTGTCTCTTCATTAAACCATAATAGTAGATAGTTAGGTAGCTTAACATATAGCTGATGCTATCATAGCATACTTAAATCGGTGTTAAGATGTTAGGAATGATTTTTTGTAAAATATGAGTAAACTAAGATTCTAACTACATGCATGTACCACTCTTCTTGATACACACTCACACCAACAAGGCTATACATTCCATTTTCAACTCTTCACGCCACATCTCCTGAAAAAGCATGTAATTGTCTAAACATAAGTCAACAGTTTAATGTTATCCAGTTCCCTTTTAAATTATTCTTTAATAATGAATCTTTATCTAATTTACCCAAATATATGAGTCTCCATGTTTGTAAGAATCACTACCTAAAAATCACCGGTCCTCATCTTTCTCCTAGACTTTTACTGATTAATATTTTAAATGGTAACACTCAATACCATCACAAACTAACCTAGCTATTTATAGATTATGTACATACCGCACCACCTGACTCATGCTACTATGTTACATCCATAAATAAGTTCAAGTTGACTGTGGTACCTGACAGATCAGTATTCCACACTCTAAAAGCTCTATTGGATCTCCTATTCAAAATTAGGCACCTCACCTTTACCATGATTTACTGAATTATTTCCTACATAATTGTCTCATTTTCATAAACATTTCAAATCCAAAACCACTATTCATATAGATCAGTCACCAAAATAGTCAAGCCCATTGAAGCGAGTTTTGATTAACAAGCACCCACAATGCATTTCAAAATCTAAAGGAATCATCGTTACTGAAATAAAAACTATATAACCTCATATGAATTAGCCTATAATTAATTGTACAGAATAGATTATTTATTTTAAAGAAATAATAATCCTCAATATAACCTATCCTGTAGGTTGACCTCAAACAAATCCAAAGCTGACATACTAGGTTGTAAGACAAAAGTAAGGTCCTGTAGGATTCCCACCTTTCCCTAAGGATCAAGTCTCAAATCAGGGTTTATGTGTGCATCCTCCCAGACCTAAGATATCTCACATGAGAACCATATACCACAAGAGCAGGGTATTACAATGCCTTTTCCATATTTTTTCTAGTTTCATCATTTTTTAGTCTTGAGGTGTTCATATCTTCTTGTCAAACTATTTTTCTCTACTGGTGGGTTTAGAACTTTCCATCACCAGTTTCTTTTTTCCTTCCATTTTATATTATTCTTGGTTCTACCTCCTTGATCTACTCATAGCCTCATAGGTTAGATATTAGTCATGGATAATATGGGTTTCTAGATTATGTTATGTTGGAGTAGCATTATATTGGAATGGTAATAAATTCTTGAGTAGTCAATGCTATAATGTGGGATTGAGTTTGGGGTTTACAACTGTTTTTATTCATCTAGCAGAATCTACTAGCTCCACCATGTATTGGAGATCTCTAAAATTATGGTAGTGGTTTTATGGTACAAGGATATGTTATATTTTTTTTGTTTGATAGTTTTTTGGGAGGATGAATAGTTCTAGTTCTATGATGGTTAGAAATGGTTTATGTTGACACATTTTAGGATGTGGGGGATGAGATTGGTCACACTATGGGGGAGGGGCTATTATAGGGGGGTGGGGGGCTGGGGGGAGGGCGAGGAGGTTGCTGTAGGGGGGAGGGGAGGCTGCTGCAGATAGGGGGGAGGCTACTACAGGTGGGGAGGGTGTGGGGGACTGGGTCTGGGGGGTTAGGTCACACCATGGGGGAGGGACTGCTGTAGGGGGCTTGGGGGTGAGGGGCTGTAGGGGGATGGGGGGAGGGAAGGAAGGCTGCTACAGGGGGGAGTGGGGGCTAGTGCATGCAAGGGGATGGGGAGAGGGGAGGCTGCTGTAGGTGGTGATGGGGGTGGGGGTTGCTAGTGCGATGCCGCCACCCCACCTGTGCGACACCGCCACCCCCTCACACCTTCACTCCCATGTATAAAAAAGACACTAGAAAATAAAGAAACTACCACATCATTGCAGATTCTATCCTAGTATCATCTTCAAAAAATTCTACATTTAAACTATAAATAAATATATAACATTAATTCAATAATAAATATAAAAGAAACACACCTCGTGAATATGACGCATCATGCATGGCCATGGCTTCTACCTCCATCCGGTGTGCCAGGGTCTTACAAAAAATAAAAATTATAAATATTTTAATAATGAAAATAATTGAATGTAAATAAATAAATTCAGTATAAACCTGCATCATATGATCCCCTGCACCATCACCCGGACGCACATATTCTCTAAGTTTTCTAACCTCAACGATCAGTTGCGTATTTACCTCCTCAGAAGTGTGCAACTGTTCCTCGATATCTAACAGCTGCAGTGTATGCCCAGCAACAACAGGACCAACAACCTAATCATGTGATACTACAAAACAAGGAATCCCCGTTCCATAGGTCAGACTATATCCATGCCCGTCACGACCAATAATGCGATGGAATATCTCATCCCTTTTCATGGGAATCTTTCACTGGTTCTCTGGCAGTTGTTCTAACTCAGCTTCAAATTGAGCCTGTGTAATATTCAGTAGTTTCACATCAAATCCTAAATGAAAACATTGGGAATATGTGAAATGGATCTTATAATACATAAATGGATTGGGGGATAAAACTTTAAATTTTGGGGATGATAATCATGTGAAAGGTTTTATATATGAATATTTTATTGGGGACATGGAAGTATTGGTAATGAGTACAATAACTTACTATAAGAGCTGCAGCCTCTGGATCATTTTGATCACGAGTCCTCATCCACACCGACATTTTATCAGTCGGTGTACCTTGCTCCCATAACTGTATACCAATAAAATATAAAAATGTGACACAAAACCATGTTAAATAATAAATTAAAAATTTAATAATAAATACATCATGTTGGATCTGAGATACGTGACGAGTCCCAAGCCTGTGAGGTGGTCCCTACAACGCTCGATTCTCAGAATGGCGTGCTGACACCTCCTACATTCAATTAATTTAAATATCAAACAAATAAAATGTCACACATTCTTGAAAATATATATACCATAATAAATATATTAATCATAGTGGCCTTAGTAGACCAATATGAAGCTAAGTCACTCCATTGAGACGGGAGAACACCTCTCGGGACTTTTTCCAGAATGTTTAGGGCACCCAAATTTGGCACCCAGTGCTCCCTCTTGACTTTTCCTTTATGATATTTCCATAGCTTGGGACATTTTCCCATACACACTGGCCTAAACTCATTGGGGCACACTTTTAGGTTATTCTATTTAAGAAAAAAAATCACATAAGTTATTATTTTTTAAACATAGGGAAGAAACATAAATTGTCTTCTTACCTGAACTTCCCTCCAAAGTCGGTCTAATGTATCCTAAGGGAAAGAAGCCCAGTCACGTGTGGTCAATGCAAATCGATGTGGGTCACGTATGATATGACCTATCTGGAGAATAAATGCAGGGGCAGTCAGTCCCACAAGATAAAATCTCTCATCAAATGAAACATCTATGGTCGTGTCAGAATTCCATGATGAAATGCCACAACCAGGGCCTCTCTTGTGAGAGGAAGAAGCAGTCGAGTCCGATCCTGTTGAAAACAATTTTATACATAATTAGATAGATGTGTGTATATATATATATGGGAAAAGAACATCTAGATAAACTTTGGTCCTATAAGAGACCAGTGGTGAACCGTATCAAAGTATTTGGAAGTATCAAAAAAGTTCATATCAATGGTAAATATAGAGATAAGATGTAGGAGAAATCCAAGGATTGCTTCCTCATCACATATGGTTATGATATCTTTGTATATCAATATAGGATAATAGTAAGAAATAAGTCATCCAGGATTAGGATTATATGATCTTTCTACTTCTAATAAATGTAGGGGAAGAATAATGTCATGAATAGGCAGCTCCTCCTATAGATACATATTAGTTGGAGTCACCATGGAATAGTAAATGAATTCCTTAATGAGTAACCTCATTTTTTTTCTGCATTTGTTTTTCCAATGTTACAAACACATTTCATGACCTAACCCTTTCAATACTTCTTTGATTTTTATTATTCGTTGTAGTGATTGAGGTTCATGTAAGGAATTTTGGAGTCTGGACTCTTCTGACTTGCACCCTATGTTTCTTGTGTGCATTCAACCTTGAAAACAGACCACTCTATTTGGATACTTTTATATCTTTCATTTATGATCTTGGTCATTTTTTGACTGAATACCTATGATATCGTACAATGGGGTGGCTTGGTTGTAGGTTGCTGGTATGTTGCAGATTGGGCTTGTTTCTTACTGCTGGTTCGGGTTGTTTCTAGTTGTTTTGGCCGGGTTGGGAGCTTGGGTGGTTTTGGATTCTTGTTGGAGTTTGGGATATCAGCAGGTTGGATGATTCTTTGGTTGTAGGTGGCAGGATGGGTGGCTTGGTTGTAGGTTGAAGGTGGCAGGATGGGTGTTGTGGTTGGTTGTAGGTTGCAGGTTGCAGGTTGCAGGTTGCAGGTGGCTTGGTTGCAGGTTGCAGGTTGCAGGTTGCAGGTTGCAGGTGGCTTGGTTGCGGGTTGCAGGTGGCAGGATGGGTGCTGTAGAACCTACAGATCATGCAAAAATTTTTTAGGGATCAAGGTCTTGTAGTAGAACCTACAGATCATGTATAATTTTTTTAGTGGAAAAGGAACCAGTAGAGGAATCTCAAAAGGATCCTGAGTCAATTCTATTTTTAGAAGAAGATCCAATTGTTCAAGTGAATGAACTTATTTATTCCAGGAAGAAATCACCTATTGAGAGGGGATAATCTGTTGAGGTGGGAAACAGTCTAAGATAGTTAATGTTTCTACACTCACTCCTTATGATGTGATAACTGAGGAATGGGAAAATTACCCTAGATATGTCACTCTTGGATTAGACTATTCAGATTTAGATATTGAGAAATCTGATCCTGAGGGGTCATTGGTAGAAGAAGTGGCTATTTCTCAAAGTGTTCTAGTGGGAAAAAATCTGGAAATAGAACTTACTCCGCTAGTAGCTCCTGCTCCAGCTCCTGTTTGTACTCCCTTGGTTGTACTTGTGCCTACTGATTATGTAAGTAAGAGTGAATTCAATGTCTTTGAAGGGGATTTGTGTTTAGTTGTTAGAGAAATTCTCAAAACTCAACCTGCACCTATAGAAATTCTTAGAGAAAGTGATGCTACTGTGATTTGAGAAAGAGTTGTCTCTCATATTCACCCTCAGATAGTTTCTGAAGTTCAAGAAGTGAGGATAGAAAAGAAATAATTAAGTGATGATTTGGTTTTACTCATTCCTCTTATGAAAGGGATTTTATTTGAGTATGTAAACTCCTTGATGAAATTTGTGAATAGTCTTGAAGATACATCTTATGTGGATGATACTCCTCTATTGACCATGATCATCCTTATAACATTGATATTATCAGAATAGTGCTAAGAGAAGAGTTCAGACTTTATTTGGGTTGTGGTGATCAGGATAGCCTAATCAAAATAAAACAGAACAGTGACTGTGTGCATGATATGGTAAGGTTTTACACGAAAGGGGCTACTTATTCCCAAGAAGAGATTACAAAGATGGTATATTGACATTTTAAAAGGATTTATACCAAACATCAGTTGGATTTTCACTATAAGTACATGGTTGAAAATATGAGGATACCACCTGTTACACCGAAATTTAAGGGACAAGTGAAACATCTCAAGGAGCTTACACATTAACTTTTGATGTTTATAGAAAACAAAGATGATTTTACTAAGGATATAAAGAATGGTGGACATATAATAATAAATTTCATTAACCATTTTAAGATATACCTGCATGTCTAGATTATAACTATTGTGGATCCAGAATCATTCTTTATTCAACCATTTACCATGTCTCATGTTGAGGATCTTAGTCATCTAGGGCATGTACCTGAGTAAAAACATGAGAACTACAAACTATAGAATCTCGAAGATATTGCGGAGATCTGAAACTGAAGAACATCATGCAATAAAAAACTAACGAGAGGATAATAACTACTCGATCATACTATTACTTCGCTAGAAATAGGAGACAGAAGTTCTCACGACGTTCTGTTTTGCTGTATATTTTTGGAAATCAACTCAAGCTACATTTCAACACAACTTTAAGGAGTCTCCTGTTGCATTTACAATTTGATAGAGCCTTTTAACTATTTTCTCATTATTATTTTTCTATTTGTTAATTTTGTTTACAGTACGAGCTGTGTGTGTGTCTATGTTTTATAAACATACACTAACTTCTATGAAAAAATAGAAGATACATAGATATCTTCATGAACAACCTATTTTATATCTTACACTCCCACAGATAATAGTGGAAGAGGTCCATGTGTGGCCTAGTTATTTTCAAAATTAGTTCTCATAAGGAGGCTAGCAGTGGAGATTCTTGTTTTCAGTTTAGTGATGAGTTAAGGGAAGTTACCTCTTCCACTACTTATGATGCATGGTTAGTGTTTCTAGTCTTAGTAGTTGGAGTTGTAAAATGAAATAATGTTTAGAATTCAGAGTCTAAACATGGTTGTTTGTCGATGAAGTGGAGACTAAGGCGGGTTGGTCTTGTTAATTTACTAACAACTAAGGCTTCTCATCCTTGGATCACCATTTTTGTTTCAATGGGGTCTTTGAACTACCATATATTTGAATTGTTTTTTTAATATTTGGGGCCCCTACTCAACTGTTTATTTTTTCATTTCCTTTCCATAATCAAATACACATGAACCATCCTACCGAGTTACATTCAAACATACCTCGACCCTGAGATGTAGATGGCTCTGCTGGATGATGTAGATCTGCTGCTTGTTCCCCTGACATGCCTGCAGTCTTAGCAAACATTAGTAAATCAACACATGGATTTATCCATATCTATAGAAATAATGAACACTTTTTTAGGGTGTAATTTCATTTTCTATAAATGGAAATCTTCAGAGGATATCATGCAAGAAATGTGCCATAAAACACTATCATGAAATATACCACTAGAGTGTATGTAAATACATGAAACATCAACTAGAGTGTATGTAAATACATGAATTTCATAATTTTTCTATGTCTTATGTGACACATACATAAAAAGCAAGAAAATATATGTAACTCTGAGTTTACATCCTAAATTTTTAGCTAATGAACCAAATTAGTGTTGGGTTGTTTAATTGAAAATTAGCCAAACAACTTGATTGATTTGGTAATATTTATTGAACGCATCGAAGTTAAAAAATTAAAAAAAGGTTAAACAAATCATAAAAGGTTAAACAATTTCAAAAAAAGATTTTAAAATGAAGAGCGGGAAAACAATTATACCTTTCATTAAACATGAAAATCTACCATTTCTCCTTCAACGACCGCTCTAACCTAATAAATATCTTCTTCACGTTGAACTAAGGTATGTTGATCAAGTTGTTGGCCAACAAAGGCAACATTCTCGGGTTCATCTTGTTCAAATAAAAACACTCCTCATCGGGAAATTTTCACAACAACTTGCCAACTAGGATTTGAAGGCAAAGTAACGAAGAATACTTGTTCTGCTTGTGATGTCAAAATGAAAGGTTCATTACCAACTCATTCATTTTTTTATAATATATAGTTAAAATTCACCAATGTAAACTGATATTGATCGACTTTACACCCACACACTGGATCAAACCAATTATACTTGAACAATATGTATTTCAACCCATGTGCATATACAACTTCAATGATGTCTGTCAATTTACCATAATAATAAACAGAATTGAAGAATGGACAACTGATGCCACTATTTTGTGTTTCTCATTTTTCGTCAACATCTTTAATGCAAAATCAAAATCCATTAGCATCTATAGCTTTATAACGACGAGCCGTTATAGATGGACCATCAGCTAGTTGATTAAATTCTTCAGTTAGCGTGGGGTCACCTAACTACCTCAGGTTATGAACTTACATAATTCACAGAATTCAATAATGATATCTACAGAAATAAATTAGTATTATACTTCACTCATAATGAAAATCAATTTATACGTACAAAATCCTTGAACCAATCATGAAATGACACATAATGAGATTGTTGAATTTGAGACTCAGTCGCACGAGACATCACTTCTTTTAGCTCATTAATGTGTTTCCTACAAATGATAACATGATGTTTAAATGATCAACTTATGAAAACAAAACATGTAAAAGTTAAACAATAAAAGTGATAAGACACTTACGGCATTAATGGTGCAACTGATGGGGTATTGAACAAAAATATATCGATGCACTTGTATCCACTCGATGTTGTCCATATCAAATATGGTTCCTTCTCCAATTGGACCATCATGAATCAGAGAGGGCTTATCTAATTTTGTTTCAACATCCATAATATATTATGCACAAAAAGTAGTACACTCATCCATCAGATAACCATTGTCTATTGATGCCTCCAGACGAGCTCTGTTGCATACAAATCGTTTCAATGTATTCAGATACCGCTCAATAGGATACATCCACCTGAATTGCACTGGACCAACAACCATTACTTCATCAGTTAGGTGCACTTTCAAGTGAACCATAACATTGAAAAATGAAGGGGGAAATAGTTTCTCAAAGTGACAAAGCGTAAGTACGATTCGGTCCTGTAAACTTTTTAAATCACTCATTCGTTGATTTCTTAAAAAAAGATGTCTAAAAAAATTAATCATCTCAATCAATGGTTGAACAACATTTGGGGATAAACAATCACAAATTGCGATTGGAATCAACTACTGAAGTAATATGTGATTGTCATGACTTTTCAACCCTTGCAATGTCCTGCTCGCCAAATTCACACACTTTGAAATATTAGAAGAGTAACCATCAGGCACCTTGAGCATCTTCAAAATGGAAAGAAATGTATCTTTCTCCTTTTTAGTCATCATATACTGTGCAGAAAGCATATATGCCTTGTTTCCCTCAGCCAACTATAAATGAAACTATTTCCTTAAACCCATTTATTCCAAATCACGACGTGCATTAACACAGTCCTTTGATTTTCCACTGACACCTAAAATGGTCCACAATATATTATCAAAAACATTTTTTTAAATGTGCATGACATCCAAATTATGCCTTAGCATGTTAGTTTTTCAATAGGGGATACTGTAAAAAATACTTTTCTTTTTTCAATTGTGACTGTGCTGTCTACCTGCACCACGAATATTAGAGAATGGTTGATCCACCACATCCTGAAATTCATATACCGTGCAGATGTTTTCTTCCTCAATCTGCGATAATATTTCTACTCCTATCATGATATTTAGTGCTGGGTTGAACTCTCTAGGACCATCAAATGTCACTTTGTCCTTTCTGAACCTATGCTGAGGGGGGAGAAAATGTCTGTAACCCATGTATGCCCATTTTTTGGAATGTTTAAGCCATACCGAATTTTTACTTTTATTGCAACAAGGGAAAACAAATTACCCTTTCATACTCCAACTTGATAAATTTTCATAAGCCGGGAAGTCATTGATTGTCCACAATAAAGCAACCTACAGTTTGAACATTTCATTCGTTTCACATTCATAAGTCATCACACCCTCACCCCAAAATTCATTCAACTCATCAATCAATGGATGAAGGTAAACATAAATCTTATCCCCCGGACTTCTAGGTCCATCAATAAGAGTGGAAAGTAATATAAACTGTTGTTTCATACAAAGCCACAGAGGAAGATTATACAGAACCAACACCACGGGCCATGTGCTATGAGTTTCACCAAACATAGACTTGAATGGATTGAAACCATCTGCTGCCAACCCCAATCGGACATTACGACCATCTTTGGAAAAATCGGGGTGTCTCTGATCGAAATCCTTCCATGCACGAAAGTCTGCTGGGTGGGTTAGCATATCACTTTCTTGATTTCTTTCTATATGCCATCTCATTAAATTAGAAACTTTAGATGACATAAAAAATCTTTTCAACCTCGGATTCAGGGGAAAGTAACGCATTTTCTTTACGGAAATCAGTTTTCCCTGGTTCGCAGTCTGACTTTGATGAGTCTGATTTCCCCTATTATCTTTCCGCCTAGAAGCACCACAAACCGTACAAATATCCAAATGGAAAGTTTCATTTATGAACAACATACAGTTGTTTGCACATGCATCTATGGTCTTATATGTAAAACCTAAGTTCTATGTCAACTTACGAGCATAGTAATATGACTCAGGAATCTTAGCGTCAATAGGAAGTACCTTTTTCAATAACACCAATAGCATGTCGAACAATGTGTATGACCAATGATTCAAAGTATTCAAATACAAAAAATCCACAATAAACGACAATTTATTGAAAGAAGTACATCCATAATATAATTCGGTTTTTACATCATCAAGTATTTCATAAAACCTCCTCGAATCAAGATCTGCACCAGAGCGCAGATTTATCTCACAGTTCTCAACATTATGAATGTCAATGCCTTCAGGAGCCAACCCACATACCATTTTAGTAAGAATTTCATGCATTGGATCATTCATCCACGCATCAACATCCATCTGAACTACATCTGTATTTTGACAATGAATATATTCTTCCCCATGATGAGTCCAACTCTTATAATTTTTCAGAAATCCATTCAAGAATATGTGATCCCTCATGGTATCTCATGTGAATTGATATTTGTTTTCACATTTTCGACATGGAAAACTAATATAGTCACTTTGAAATCTTCCAGTGAACTCAATAAACTGCATAATGCCCTCAAAATATTCTTTAAACGTACAATTTGGAAGATCAATCCAAATGTTATCCATATTAATATCTATATAACAAGTAGTAACATTTACATATGACTTCATATTACATGCATTTTTCATATCAAAAAATATATTTAAAATAAAGACTGACCAATTGCTTGTGGACATACCATTGATAAAATAAACAATTTATATCTCTGAATAATAAACAGGATAATATATAATGGAATAGAAGTGAAAGCCCATGAACATTCCAAAACCAACCACACACTTTCCAAATCTATTATTGGACAATCTATCACCACACCTCCATGTTAGACTAAAATGGATTATAGAATGATAACATTAGAAAAAAGAGTAAAGAATAAAAGCATGCGAGATTTAATAGAGTCATGAATGCAAAATTAGCTATCATAAGAAAAAACCAAAAAAACAATCAATATGAACAAGGTTTTCATGATATATAGATTTTTCAACATTATATTTTTAGAAGATAGATTAGTATTAGAATAAGTGAAATATTTTTACATGTTTTGAAGTTAGATATAATCTATATGTCCACTCTTTAAGATTTTCCTTCACAGCCTTTAACTTCATAACCATAATATGGAATAGACTTCCAATAAAATCACCAATAATGACACAACTTTGTCTCATTTCAAGAGAAATGTTCGCCAAAGATGACCACAAAGAACGTCTCCTAGTATATTGATTTAAATCATAAAAAAAAGTGAAGGACATACCATAGCCGCTTATCTCAGCCGAGAGAGTAACCGACTGCTGATCATAAGATGAGGATACCAAGGACACATTATCATGCTTCAAAACCCAAAGAGACTCTGAGGAGTTCTGACCATCATTATGATAAACCAAGGAGTACCCAAGGGTTGACCATCTGAAGGCATTCCATTTACAAAAAGACAAATGAGGCTCAGCAATTCCAATGATAATTGGTTTGTTGGTCATAATAAAATGCCTAAGGGTTGTGACCGTGGGAGAATTCCCAAGTCCCTGGAAATTCCAAAAGAGAATCTTCATGAGAGAGAGGATTTGAACCTAGTGATAGGCCCTCCATCCCGTTGCATATGCACTGGATTAATCTGCTTCTCATTATTTTTCTGTTTCCCCTTACTTCCTTCTGGGGATAATGAGCAGTTAATAGGAGGTGAACCTTCCAATTGAAGTTTCTCATCACATTCAGGTTCCTCATTATCATAAGACCAAAAAAAAAAACCACGTAAAGGAGTGAATTTATTCATTGAACCAATTGACTCCTGAGTAATCAGAACCATAGATTTCCTTGCAACCTTAGATAAAGGAACCTGAGAGAAGATCTCATTTGTATCTTCATCACTTATTTTATCTTTATCACTGGACTGGGGAGCTAGATTCTTCCCAGTGTACTCAGCCAGAGCTTGCACCTGTTCCTGAATAGATTCAGTAAGTAGTCCCATTGACTTTTTCTGTCCAGATAACTCACCAGACTCTATGGCCACATCGTTTGAGTAACCAAATCAGATGATGTAGCCGGTTCAGTAGCAACCAACACTGCCTTCTGTAGTGCAGTCTCAGCTGGAAGATCAGTAAGTGCAGTCTTCCCCTGCACAGAGGCCTGAAAAACATGCTCAGCAGGAGGATAAATAATAGTATACCCTTGCATCTACACCTGCAGGGGAACCTGAGAAGACCCAACACCATTACCCAGAGAAGATTCTCGAGAGTCATCCAAAAAACCTGAATGAGAGACCACCAATTGTCCCTGCACTGCCATCACAGTAGCATCATCATCATAAAACGAAGCCTGAGAGACAGAGGTCACAGGCTGAACTTGCACTACACCCTGATCTGAAGTCTTATTAATAGGAGCATTCTCATCCTACTGTACTAAAATATTCTCAACATGAGTAACCTTCACCAAGACTTGAAGAGCAGGCTGAACGTGCACTACACCCTGATCTGAAGTTTCAATAACAGGAGCATGCTCAGCCTCCTGTACTGAAATCTGCTCAGCATGAGTATCCTTCCCCAATCCCTGAAGAGTAGGTGCTTAACTGGAGGAAGGATCTCCACCAGAGACCTGTACAAAAGTAGGAGGAATTGGCCCAGCAGTAGGATCAGTTTGAGTCTTTTACCTTCCCTTCCTACAAAGATTATCAGAATGGACTTTCAACTTGAAAATACCACACACCTTGTTCCTATTACATTCAAACTCCATGTGACCAAAGAAGTGACAAGAGAGAAAAAACTTCGGCCGCTTCTCATATTGAATTTCCAAATTAAACCGATCATCCCTGGTTGTTAAAGAAACCTCCTCAACTAGTGTTGACTCCATATACACTTCCACCAGCACCCTCACAAAATGATAAAACTTAGGATCATCAGAGTTCTTATCCATTTGAATGGGATTGACAAATGAGGAGGCAATATCCTATATAATCCTAGGATTCCAATAAATCCAATTTAACCTTCGAATGCAGATCCAGACCTGTGAGTGTGTATCTTTGAAATTCTCAAGATGGAAATTCCTATCCCATTCCTGAATTCAAAGTACACCTGACTTCAAAGAAACAGACCCAAAGCTCCAGGCTCTTCGCTTTGATTCCTCGGAAGAGAAAAGAATATGATAATATCCACAGCCCATGGAGATCATCCTCTAATCAGAAAACCCCCAAATTTGCGAGATTCTTTTAGAAAGATCATAAAATTTCCATAGAGATCCTCCTTTAGGAAGAAGCACCCGAGCAATGATCGAGAATCGGCAAAGGTTGACTCGTTCCTCCATATCCGTTTGATTCGCAGAAACATGGGCAATACGTCCCTTCCTGATGATCCGCCCAGGTGGTGGACAATCGAATTAAGGGAACTTACCAGATGAATTCACACCATCCGTAAATTTCCTCACACCAGGCGCTGTAGATGCAGAAGCCACCAACGGTTGCTTCGCAGGCAACCAAAAAATTTCCTTATGGCTAACACAATCAAATTTTTTACCAGTCGACAAATCATTACCAGACAAGGAATTAGAATCCCTCTTTACACTCAACTCAGGATCGTCGGTGCTAGGGTTCCCCCCTGCCACTCCCACATGCAAATCCATCTCCCCTTCTTCACAACTTTGTATAAACATCTTGAAAATCTTTCATATTTCTCTTTCTTTATATGATGACATGATTCAGAGAGATTCATTTGTTTCCTTCACCTAGAAATTTTTATATGATGAACCTCAATAAAAAAAATTTGTCTAATGAAATTTAAAATGTTCATTATAAGTCCTCTCAACAATTTCTCTATCCGATAAACATAAAACCTTGGTTTGTGTGGTAGACTATTTTACATGACTTTATAAAGGTTCATATGATGGACTCTATTGGATGAATTTGTAAAATTCCATCTGAATGGAACTCTTTTGAATACAATATTTCTCTGATAGATTTTTTTTGAAAATTCACTCTAACTAGTAGACTTCATACATGTTTTTTCAATTAAACTTAAACCACAACCTTAAGCATATAATTTTAAAACATAATTACATCAAGTTTTGAACTTTTAAAAGACACACCTTTTTCTGATAGCATCAGTCCGATAGAATCATTTTTTATAACTTTAACCTTTTCACAAACATATCAGGAATTAAGAAACTCTTTGTGATGTCTAATAAATTAAGGGACTACAAATAATCTTTTTATTTATTTATATTAACATCAATTTCTGATGACATAGTGAAAAAATTTATTCCATCCTCTATCTGTTCACCTAATCCTAACCAACTCGATCCATTATACTCAGTTTATTAGGCTCTATTTGGTGACGTGGTCTGATGGTACTTAAAATAAATTGTCCCATAACATTATTCTTTTTGCCTCTGTTATTTGAACTTTTTTTTGACTCCATACGTTCACCTTTGTATCTCAAAAATGTTAAGTTATTTATGTTGGAGAATAAAACAAATCACATAATCAAACCTTATTCATTCATAACCATATTATTCTTAATAAAAAACCTCAAAACATCTTGGTCTAAATAAATAAAGACATCAATTTCATCAAAATTCTAACACCTAATTAATATAAACTATAATCAACCTTAAAATATAAGTTCAGAACCTAATTAAACCTACTGTTAACGTATAATAAAATAAAATCAATTATGATACCAAGCATGTAAATCCTTCTATGAATGCATAAAAAATTATAGAAGTTTAACTCTTAAAATGAATTATATGTCAATTTATATTATTAATAATTTACATCCATGAATAATACATGGAATAAATTAAATAAATAAAAAATTAATATCTTTTAACATATGATAAATAATTCATCAAAAATTCATAAATAAACTAAATAATAAACACTATAATATATCTATTCATTATAGACACTTTATAATTAAATAAATATACACACTTTATATTTACATCGTATATGAACCCCTTCATATTATTCATTATATGAATTTTATATAAATATAAAATTATAAATATAAACATTATATATATATAAATTATAAATATGTATTATGTAAACATCTATGTGATGATATATTTATTATTTAATCCTTAATAATATCAATTATAAAAACCATATTTATATTGTTTAAATAATTCTATAAATAAAACATTTTAATTTAAATAATTAAAATTAATTATTTTGAACATTTTTTGATATTAAATAAATGCTCCTTTATATTGTTTTCTTATCTTTTAATTAATGAACATTTAATTAATTACCCATATAAATTCCACATAAAAAATTTATATCCAAATTATAAGTATTTCCATATAACATGACAATATTATTTTAATATTAACAAGTAATATTATCAAATATTTATTTAATATGTGTTTCATAAACATTTAAAAATTAATTAGTTTTGGGAATTAAGGTAATTGAGTGAGAAATAAGTTGAGGGGGTGAACAAGGGTATGAAATCATAATACAATTGATCTCATTTCATTAAAACTCTCATGAGCCTCACTAATATTGACCTCATTTTTATTAGGGTCATTCCTTTTATCTTATTATAATATTGATTGATTAATATTTCACATGAAATTTTCCCTTTCCAAGTATATTTGATGACTATTTTACCCAATTTTACCAATTCATGTTCTATGGTATAGAGAATGGAGGAATATGAGGGAGAAACAAGCTCCTATATCAAATGAAAAACACTATTTTCAAAAAATAGTTGGAAACCAAGATATAGAACATGCCTAAAACTAATAACTTGGAGGATCTAAGTTGATGCATACAACTCTTCAAGGTTCAGGAAAAAATTTCTGTTTAATATTGATTGAATAAAAACATGAATTGAACAAGGAACATTGTATACCAATTAAGAATAAGCGGTAAAGGAATGACTGGCGGTGAAGGAATCAATAGAAAAAAATGATTGAAACGAACCAACCTAGGTGGACGCAGAGGCGGAGGTAGGGCAAGGCGTGAGGAGCGACGGTCAGATGGGTGCCGACAGGGACTCCTGGTGCGACAGACGAGGCGCCAGGGAGAGGGCTTGTGTGGGACGACGACGACAGAGAGAGTTTGCGGAGACGGGCGAGGGAGTTTGCGGTGACGGGAAAGGCACCAGGGAGAGGTCTTGTGCGGAGACGGGCGAGTTTTCGAAGCTAGAAGCGGAGGCGGCGGGCGATGGAGGGAGGGTAGGGCTTGTGCGGGGGCCGGTGGTGGAGGGAGGTAGGGATTGTGGGGGGTGCGCGAGCGACGACAGGGCATGATAGATAGGTGTTTTTTTTTGTTTTTTTAAGTATAGTGACCGCCTATGGTGGTCGCCCATTCCAGGAGGCTTTTTTGCCCATATTTCTAGTAGTGGTACTATGGAAGAAAATAAAAATGATCCCAAGAATATATTTACAGTTATTTTCCATAAATGTAGGGGACCTGAGAATTACTCGAGTGAATTCCATATTCTATAGGATAACCTCTTGGTTAAGGAAGAATCTATATGGAAATAAATTGATGGTAAAATGTTTAAAAGTATTAGTGCTCTTTGTTGATGGGATTAATTTGGAATGCTTTTCTCTTATATGGGTAACCCTGCAGTTTGTTATGTGAAAATTCTATTTTAGGAAGAATTATCCTTTCTATTGTTGATATAATTATAAATAACCATTTGGGTTTATATGATCCTTGAATTTGAGGCAATTACAAGTTATTAAATTTTTGGATGAAAATGTGAGGTATGAGATAAAATTTGTGGTGAAATTATGTTATAATTATTTTGAGGAATTTATATCATTTTGGGAATGTTATAAAATATAGTTTTTGAAAAAGGACTACACGTACACCGTGTGACAACCAGTCACATTAGACAAAGCTATGAGAATCGAACCCACAACCAGATTGCGATTGAGATTTATCACCTACCATTGGACTACGTGAAGTCCCTGGTTAGTGTGACTAATTATTTTTAGTAAAATGATTTTATTGATCAATAATAAGTTTATTTTAGATCTTATGTATTATCAAATGGATATACTTATTATAGGAGAATGATTTGGTGATTAAGTGATACGTGTTATTTTGGAAGACGTTCACTCTGTTGGGAACACTATATGCCTAAGTAAAATAGAATACTATGAGATTTAATTTGAGGAGTAATGGTATATTTTTATCTATGTTTTTATTGTGGATTTATAGTGATTTGGGTTATTTATGGAAATGATTAACCTATCATAGAGAATATGTGATTAGGTTAATTACTTTAAGTATTTGACTTTAAGAGTAGTTGATGTTATTTGAAGATACAATTTAATGTGGAAGACTACGTAATCAAATTATTCCAAGTTTTGGGTTTTAATATTAGTTTAGATTATTGAATGGTATTTCTTGAACTTTGGGTATTGTTGGTTTAATTTTAGAAATTAAGATTAGTATTTATTTCTCTAAAGGATTATCCTTTTTGGGGATCATCTAATTTTTTACTAACCATTTTGGTTTTGGTTAATCTCTAAAGACAAGGTAAATATATAGTTTATCCTTTGTGGATTATGTGATTCTCTAGAAGTTGATTCTAGTGCTTCAGGTGCAACCAAGTCATCTCGAATACTCATCGTTTGAAAAAAAGATGAGTTAGTGGTAGAAATTTTTTAAAGGATGAAACTCAACTTAAAGAGTAATTATATCTCTTTATGTTCTTAGTCAATCTCATAAATAAATTCCTCAACTTTATGGAATAGAACTTAAAACAAAAAACATTGTCCGTTTAATTTTCTTACTGGGAAACTAATGACCATTTATTCCATCACAAGTTTGTGGTTTTCTTATTGTTAACTTTCTCATGATCAGGTTTTCTATCACTCTCCATCAGAACTTGACACTTAGTTTATCTTCCATATCCACGTTTTCCTACATGGAATCCTAGTATGGGTTAACTCAGGTGACCTTTATACTTATTTTTCTTTCTTTTAAAGTGATAGTTTTATTGAATCTTTTTCTGATGTGGGACTTTCAATGAAGTTCCCAAGACTAATTTTAAAATTTTGAGGATGAAATTTCCAATAGGGGGGAATAATGTAACACCCCAAAATTTCATAGTAAGTTATTTTCTTTAAAGTAATTAAATAGCTTGCGCTACATGAAACACCGAGTTCGAGCGCACCATGACTTACCAAACTAGCCATCCAAAAAGCGGTTATGAATAGTATTAACTGAGTTTTGAATTTTATATACTTAATATAATTTTTGAATCCATATTATGTGTTTCCTAGACATAATATAATATCAAATTCATTTTTTCAGATAAAATAAGTATTTTTCAAAAAATGCAATTTTACCACCTTTTAATGGAAAACCCTTTTTAAAACCAATATTTGACACTTTTATATATTCAATTTAATGAAATTAAATTATTCTTTATAATCAGGACATAAAAATTTATTTTGGATAAATTTTTGGTACTTTTCTGATAACTTTCATATTTTAATGAATACTGAAAAATACTATATTTTAATTGAAAACAAATTTTTTAATTAAAATAATTTATAGTGTTAAATTATGAATTTGAATGGTTTGGAAGTATAATTAGATTATATTTTTATCATTTAATAAAATTTAGGTCATTATAATTAATTTCACGTTTAAATTTGACATAAACACATGTCAATCTTTTGATAGTTTTTACTTTTTAAAACTAGCTTTTTGGTTTTGACAACGGGAATTAATTTTAAACTAATTAATAAAAATTTTCTGTTTTTAATTTGGTAAAATAGAATTCATTTTTTGAATTCAGAATATCAAAATTATCTTAGGGTGAATTTTTGGTATTTTTTTAAAAACATTCAATTTTTGATGAATAGTGAAAAACACTACGTTATTGTTTAAAATCGATTTTTTATTTAAATAATTATTTATTTTATTTAAATTTATTTTAAGTCAAAATAGATACATAATACCTATATATTTTCAATGTAATTCATTGGAGTCATTTTATAATAAGTTTAGACATATAAAATTTTATTGAACTTTTTACTTTCTTTTACCTACCTTCTAGAAGCATTTGAAAGTTTGCATAAAACTTAATTTTACCACTTTTGTGAGTTAAATTTCAAAAATCTGAGAGACATGGTTAACATCAGTAAGTAAAATTTGGTTCAATAAGATGAAAATAATTTTTAGTGAATAGTAACTTTTGACTTTTATTTACCACGGTTAAAAGTAAATAGAGTAATTAAGGGTAAAAATGATATTATAATTACCCTAAAACATGTCCTAATTCTATTGGATAAGTGTAATTCGACCAAAAACAAACTTAGGAATAAAATATGATCCTCTTTGGTCCACTTGGATTAGATTAGGACATTTATTATTATTTTATTTAAAGAAGATTTAAAAGAGTTAAATTAAAGTTTAATAACTAAACCATTTTTAATATAGGGTTATATATAAGATAAATTAGACTATAAATATTAATTATAAATCTAAAAAAATTTCCTACATAATGGTATTTTATTTAAAATTTTTAGTCATTAAATAATTAAATTTATTTATGACACCATGATGATGCAGTAATTACCTTATTAATGAAAGATTAAAATAATTGATATTATAATATCCAAATAAATGTAATTTGAGACTTTTGATGAATTACACTAATTTTTTAGGTTAATATGACATGTTAGTGTTGATTAAATATTTTTTTTTCAAAGTAATCACGCTTTTATGATTTTCACAAAAAAACCAAATATTAAATAATGTCAAAATTGACATAAATGAGTTTTTGAAACAAATACTATATTATTGGTTGATATAATATTACTAAAAATATAAAGTTCGTCCAAAGGTCTTAAATAATATTATATATGTCATTAATGAACCACTTGAGGTTTTCTCGGAAGTTTAGAGTAAGTTATTAACCATATAGTGTAAGAATACAAGAAGACACGGTAAAAGTTAAACTATTTAACTAAGAGTTAAATCTAAAAGATAGGGTTAAAATGGTAACCTAAACTTGTATAAAACCTATTGGTTGATATTTTTTCGACCCATCTCTACCTTAGCTTTGAAATAAATCATTTTGGATCCATTAGAAACCAAAAATGATTTTATTATAAAATAATATTTCAAGGTTTTCCTAAAGTGACCCTCACCTCTCTTATAAAAGGGTACTACTCCTTCTCTTAATTTCACACACCAATCCATTTTTATCGGCGAAAACCTACCCAAATATCCTCCCAAATTCCCTCAAATCAACCTAGATTCCTTACTTTGATCAGAAAACTAACCTAAGGAGCCCTTTTGATCAACTCAAAAGGAAACACCCAAAGAAGAGGTAATAATTTCCCCACCCTCTTTCAAGTTCTTTTCTTATTCCACTTCCTCTTTCTTTTTTGTTTCCATAACAAAATAATAAATCCAGTACCTTATACATACTATGATGTTATTATAAATATGGTACAACCATTTTCTTTATTCTATCCATCCTATAAATGACAAAGTCACCATACGTGCGTACGTACGACTTACCGTCTCCACGTCGTGGTGTAGTGTGTTATTCAAACACTTAATTATTTGGATGGGTATAATAATGAGTATAACTGATGTAAATAATAAATATAACATTATAGTGATTTTGTATATATGATATAACATCCAATTACATATGGTTTCACTATCAATATAATGATATTGTCACTCGTGCGTACGTACAGATTACAGTCTCCATGAACAAGATGAGATTCATTCCCCATAATAAGCATTCAAGAATAATTTTCATTTTATGATTAAAAATAATATTTATAAACATAATATCATTCTGTATATGAATCAAATACATCATATCCATAACAAACATGGCTTACGTAACCAAGAATATAAAGGAAAACATATCAGTTAACACCCGAAACAATGATACTACTGAAATATTATTAACAAAGAAATATTATAAGATAATATATGATATAATATTTATGTATTTGGTTATTGTATAATTTAATAACAATTATTTCACCATTATACAGGATGTTAACCTACCCTATACTAAGGGAAAGTATAAGGTAAGGGGTTTCTTATCTCACTTTTAATTCCGCGAGATTTCTATTGTTCACCACTTATTTATTGCATGTGGTGTATTGTGAACTGACATTTGATATATATTATCATGATTCTATTTATATTCATGGAGTTTTTTGATTAATTTGGTGGTTATTAACTTTGGGTCATACGACTCGATTGGTTACAACATGGTAAGGGGTTTTCATCTCACTTCTTATTTTCATGAGATTCATGATATATTGACACTATTTACTTTTGTGTGGTGTATGTACTACCCATGATTGTATTTATTATGTAATATACTTTAATTTATGGGTATTTACATCTTCATTGTATGATCCTTATTTCATAGGGTGTATGTTTTGTATGTCACCAAATCGGTAAGGTAATTTCTAATTTCAATTTCCACTCATTGGGTTTTACGCAAACTTTATTGATTATTTTACTCCAATATTATGTGTGAAATGAATATTTATATATTTATGTAGTAATTTCCACTCCCCTTTGCGTGGTTATTATTTTGATACACATAATCACTCCATTGATAAATTCTCAAGTCATCGATATGAACTTGATAAGAGTAATCTTAACTCATTTTTCATTTATTGAGTTAAACATCCAAGTCATTGGTGTTGTTGTTACAAGAATATGTGTGAATTTACTCTGATTTTTTTACACTGAATATACAATCATATTTAGTGTATTTATATTTTTCACACATAATTATGTCATTGATTTATCCTTAACCTAAGGATACAGTTTTATAAGGTATTTCATCTCAACTTACATTCCATTGAGAATTCTTTGTTGTTATATGCCAATTCACTTTTATTTGGTGTATATAATGTACTTTGAAATAATATATAATGAATCCCTTTATTATCATGATATTATTAAGTTTTTATTACCTCAATTATTTGTATTCAATATTCTCTCATTTGGTTAGTAACTCTAACTAAAATATCATTTTAAATGTTTTAAAAATTTATTCTTCTAAATCTTTCTCATTAATGTCCATGTTTCAAAAATGGTTTTAAGGATTTATTTATATGGAGATTAATGTTTTAAAATTAAAATTTGTTTTAAAAGTTTCAAAGTGGTATGTGAAACTTTGATTCAAAAATCTATTTTAAACATCTTATTGATAAATAGTGATACTTTTAAATGTTTTCAAGAAAAAGGGGGATATTTCTCTCAAATAGTTTTGATGATTATTTTCATCTATGTTAGTATCCTTCATTATTCTTGATTTAAGTTAATTTATTATAATACAATCTTCCATATTGTATTGAATGAGTTATGTTTGACTGTGGATGTGCTATTTTTATACCATTCATGGTTTATGGTTAAAGTATTGACATTTCTTATGCTAATTTTAATACGAATGTTTAGATTATGTTTCACCTTTTCATATGAGGAATGTATTGGACTTATTAAGTTACGGGTGGTGCTCGCTATATCTCCTCGATGAATCGGTAGGTCTCATGAGACAAACTAGTGTCTTGGCACAAGGACTTGACAAAATATTATTTGTAGTCTTGGCAGATGGCCTTGAATATGTGGTTATGAAGTCTAGAATTATGCATTCCATAATTATAAAATTGTCTATTGATATTACTTGTGATTATTCGACTAGTATAATATCCATGTGAATAAGTAAATGGAATTATTTGATTTATCTTTTCCATATTATGCTGAAGTTTTACTTTAAAAGGCTTATGTTCTAGTATTATACATTACCTTAAATATTTATTCTTATTTGTGACAGTTTCTTCTATATTGTTATCCTTATTGAGCATCTGAGCTCACCCCTTATGTTTTATTTTTCCCAGGATGCAAAGAAGTATATTACGATTAATCTGTAGGAATAGGCTAATGGATATAAGAGTGTTCAAAGGGGACATAATGTTGTTTTTTTATTTCATGATGTAATGTAAAACTTAAATATGTATCTAGTACTTCCAAGGCTACTAAATTTATCGGTCTTTCATTAAATGATTCCTTGTATCATGCCAATGTTATGTAATAATGCATCGATTCTGGGTAACTAGGGTCGGGGTGTTACATGGAACATCATATCTATAGTTGATGGTTGTTACCCCACCACTTCTATAACATGTTTGGGAGTCTCAAAAGGTAGATAAATACTGTGATAACTTTAATACTCAAATATCTATTGGACATGCTTCTAATGGATTTTATGGCGGTGGGGAGCATGCCATCCTTTTTAGAGGATGAACTATGGTACCAGTGAAGTTGCGGGAGGAGGTGGTGATGGAGTTTAACACATCCCATTTAGTGGTAAATAAATATGTTTAAAATAAGTACTAGGACTATTAATATCAATTTTGGTGTCTAGGGATAAATAAGTGTGTAGTAGAGTTTATCTCTCGATGCCTCACTTGTCAGCAGGTGAAGGCCGAACACCAGGTTCCAGTGGGTTTAGCTCAACCCCTTGAGGTTTCAAAGTGTAAGTGGGATGGTATATTGATGTCATTAATTTATTCATAATTTTTTTATACTAAATTTAGTGATTTTAAAGTAAAATTTCTTAATTTTTGTGAAATACCCTTGTTTTAGTACTAAATATAATTTCTGAGCATTATTTAAATTAATACAGATTCAAGTTAGTTTAATATTTTAATTAGAATTACCACCCTACTTATCCAAATTTTTTGAATTTTTATGGTTTCTAATTTAATTTCTTATAAATAATTCAACTAGATCTTGGGAAAATTCAATAATCTAAAGGGTTATATGAACAACACAAGAAGGCCCACCAAATCTGTGATGAAAACTGGACCAACTATGAGGATAGAATTTATGGGTTCAATAAAGAATCCCAAATTTTATTAAATTCCATAATATGTTCTTGAATATCCAAAAACATATTATATAAAAATTTAAAGGCCCAAATTCACAAAAAATGGGCCCAAATGATGCTTTGAATTCCAGCCCACAATTCTATCTGGTAATTAAAAACATACCACCATTCTTGAATTTTATCCCAATACAATTGTCCGATTTAGATGATGTTTTTGGTGTAAAATGAAAGATATAGTTTCCAAACTTCTTAGATTAAATGGTTTTTATTTTAGGTCATATTAATAGACATAAATGCATTCAAATTTAGACCATGGAAAACTTGACTCAAAACTGGACAACAACACATGGTTTGGGAAAACAACCATAACTTTAGATCCAAAAGTCCAATGGCCTCCAAATTTGGAGGGTATAATATCAAAATCCATATATAAAACTTTTAATAATAATATTTCTCCATATTATACTATCTTTATTGTCAAATAGTCAATCCAACTTGAGGATCATATTTGGAATGCAAACAGTCCACCAACTTGGGCTATAAATAAACTCCCCTATTCTCCTTGAAAGGGGTTAGAAATTAATCACATATAAGGATAAATTGTCATGAAAAAATCCCTACAAAAGTCTTGTAGGGAACTACCAAACTTAAGTTTCTACTTTATATACCATTCCTCCATTCTTTCTTTGCATGTACTTCAAGTATTTTGAATTGTAATTGTGTAAGTGTGATTGTAATTTTATTTGAATTTTACTTCATGTTTCATCTTAATCATATATTATTCTCATTAAAATTATATAGTAAAATATATATTTTCTTAATATAGTTTAAATCAAGTTAAAAATCCTTTCATATTTCTCTTTCTTATTCAATTAAAAGTCCATTTTTACCTCTGTTCATTTGTGCGTGTTCAGTGTAAAATTATCTTTTATCATCTCATTATTTTATTTTTTATTTTATCAAATTGTAAAAAAAATTCCAACCTGATTATTAACCACCTAAATAGATGAGTAAATATTCCATTGTGGTGAGTAATAATTTGGTGATGTTAAGTGATTGAGATCTTTTTTCTCGTTTAATATTCTTTAAATTGATATTGTGTACGTCGAACTTAAAATGTCATGGATTAATGAAATGTTTTGTTTCATATGTGGATTCCATAGATTATTATAACCAAAATTACATATTGGTTCATGAAATATTGAACCTTCCATCAATAAGAATTTATTGATTTTAGTTCCCTAGTCGAGGCTTGGATTAAATCCAAAACATTCGGGAATTATGATAAAAAATCATCTTGTGAAGTGGGTGGTAATTTAATAAAACATATAGAAACGATCACAAATATCACTGAATTAACTATCTAATAATGAAATCACCCAAATATTTATTAAATTATTAAATCAAAATGCATAAATAAATCAATTTAATTAAGATCTATAAAAAACCCCCATTCAAAAGATAAATCAATAAAAAACAATCGACTCTAAAAAACAGTACCATCGCCGAGGATTCAACCTGAGTACTGCTATACACATTAGAAAAGTGCAAAAACTTTGAACGGTTGATAGCTAAAAATCATCAGTGAATCATATATCTATGTATTTCATGATAGGGTTACCATAGACGTCTAGGATACATGATTCCACTTGGGTGATCATAGAACAAATCACCAAGTAATCCCACTTCCTAACTATTCAAGAGCAGAGTTTAGTTGAGATCTTGGGACACATTTATGTGCAGGAGATAGTCTAGCTCCAAATATTTCCCTTGATGATCATTTCAGACCATGTTTATTGCTTCACATCATGATTATGAAGAGTATTAACAAAGGTCTTTGGAACTCAGTTACGTTTGAGCATGGTGCTTCACCCCCAGACTGACGACCAGACTGAGCTAACCATTCAGGTTCTGGAGGATATGATTTGGGATTTAATGGTGGAATTTGTACATAGTTGGGAGGATCACCTACCCTTGGTAGAGTTTACGTAAAACAATATTTACCATTACAACCTAGGTATTACACTATTCAAGGCTTTTTATAGGTGACCCTATAGGTCACCACTATGTTGGACTAATCCAGGTGTGTCAGAAATCATAGGACTAGGGTTGGTGTGATCTACAAAAAAGAAGGTTAAGATTATTTAGGAGCATACGAGGATTTCGTAGAGTTTTCATAAGTCCTATGCAGAATGATGACAGAGGCCTTTGAAGTTTGAGGGTGGGATACCATGTGTTCTTGAAGGTCTCACCTCAATGTGGATTATGAAGATTTGGATGGGGTGAAAAGTAAACTTTGAAAGTCATTGGACATTTCCATATTCTATATAGGTTTGGTGAGGTGGCATATTGATTTTTACTAGCACTATAATAAGATTGGGTACATGAAATATTCTACATTTTATGGATGAGGAGGTACGTGTAGGACCCATCACATATTATCGATTGGGGAAAGATGGAAATAAAGGATGGACTTACCTTTGCATAGTACCTAGTATCAATGATTGATAAGAGAATATCATATTCTGGCATGTGATTCCATTGTTTCATGTCTAGTGGAAACACAATATTCTTCAGAAGAGTACCTAGGAGTTTGATACCCAAATGCAATCTTAGTACCCATATCTTATTGAGTCATCATTTTCATGTTTTAGGACAAAAATCCCTAAGGTATAGAGAATGTAACATCTATATTTTTTCCATATAATGATTTGAAATATATATAGTAATATTTTTAGATCCAAAAATTGAGACGACATGAGATTTCAAGGTCTAGTGAGCCCAATATTGATTTTAAAAAAATATTAAATATATTAATATCAAGTGCTCACAATTTTCCTAGAATAGTGAAATAACTCTAGAATGGAGGCTCAGATAAAAAATATGAGACCTTCATTAGGTTCAGAACATGAGTTTTACCTTGGGTATGACATAACCTTGGATCACGTATGACACTTGGGTTGAGAACGATCATGGGTAAATAAATAAATAAATAAATAAATAAATAAATAAATAAATAAATAAATAAATAAATAAATAAAATTTATTTATTTGTTTACTTTCCATGACTTAATCCCTCCTCTATAAATACCAGGTTATGGTGAAATATAAGTGTTATCCGCATAACCCTAGATACCTATAGAGGAGTCATTGGAGGATCATTCTTAGAGGAATGATGATCGAATCATGGATTGATGATCAGTTTGTAGTAGAGTTCATGGATCTCACCAACGACAATGAAAGACTATTATTTCTTAGTAATCAATCCAAACTCTAGGTAGGACATTTTATTCATATAGATTCACCCCATTTTTATATCTTATATCTAAATTAGATTAATTATACTAAAAATAATTGATTCATGCAAAGGTGGTTGATTATTTTTATGGTTGATTTGATGGTTTTTTATTTGGTTCTTCATGTTGGACATGTATTGTCTCAACAATAATCTTTAAATATTAATTATTTTGATGCTCACAAATACCCTTGTTTGTTTTCTAATAAATTTGATTTAAGTATTTTTCATAAATTTATATATCATATGTATCTTGTTTTATGGAATTCAATGCTACAAGATGTGTTTTGGAAACACTGTTCAAACCCTATGTTCGGTGAATGAATGTATGGATCAACATCCCTATGCTGAATAGTAAACATATAGAATATCTACCCTATGTTAAAATCTAGAATCACTGTTCATACCCTACGTTAAAGAGATTTAATGTATGTATAAAAAATCCTATGTTTGGAATCGATCTTACCTCAAATCCATTTTTTAAATTATTGATAATCCACTTTAAGGATAAGTGGGAACCACAACGTCAAGTTACACAAACCCTTACAAAAACAAATACCGCGTTATAGAATAATTTTTTTAAAAAGTTAAAAAACCCACCATCCCCACTCCATGAATCACGTACCATGTTTTAAATTTCAGACGAGAGGTCATCATCACTACCTCCAGCCTACTACCTCACGATGTGCACCCTACCCGCAACTGAAGTCACATCGCCGCTAACCACCATCATTAGACACCACCATCGATGTCGACGTCGACCGTCAGAGCTGATGATCACAAAATTCAAAACTAGAAGATCCCTTGAATATCACAACCAATGGAATCCTCGATAACATGACAAACAAAACAAATCACCACCATCATTGGCTCGTCACTGCCATAGACAATGACAACGACTACCAACACAACCAGAAACAACATACACAAGAATGACATATCACCGAACAAAAAACATAACAAGATAATCACTCATAGAAATAAACCTATAAAACCTTCACCAGATATGATGAGGAAGAAACCCAATAAAATCTGTAAAATTAGAATCCTTCCCTTTTCTATTCCAAAGCTCACACTGAATGCCTTCGTCGTTGATCGTACTGCGATTCACCATTTCATTTTCACCCTTACACCACTGTGCTAAACTTGTTTTATATTAAAAACTGTAAAAATAATATCAAATTTAATTCCATTTTTGAATCATTTATTTTGTGTTTATAACTATTAAAAAGGTAAATGTTACTTGTTTTAATGAATCCATTGTAAGAGGAGGTGATTTGGAGGCCTCAGAGATGATCCATAAGGAAAATGGTCCAAAATAGCATGGGTTCCATGAACACCTATCCACTGTTAGGTATAGTATGAAAACTAAGTGCCTAAAAATAGGATGAGATTTTTTTTACTTGTCCAAAATTTAATTTTCTATAATTATTTTGAAGACACCCAAGCCCCATTCAGCCATTAATGGGCCCAAACGAAGTGATCTATCCAGGACACCAAATCTGTATGGAGTCAAAAGTTGTGTGTTGTGTGATTTCCATATATCGATCTGTAGGTCTCCAAATGAAGCCAAAATTTCTGTGGAGATATCCAATACGTTGGGAAACAACTTTTTAGTTTTGTAAAAAGATATTTAAGACTGTTTGGAGGCCTAAAACAATGGTACAATTGGTTTTACACAATATGTGTTCCCAAAACCACTTCCCATTTTTGCTATAAAAGAGAACCATGGGTACCTCATTTGGGGATTTTGAACCAGGATCCAAGGTCTTAAATTTAGGACTCCTACATGAGTATCCTCATCATCTTATAAGTTTTGGATACCCATATCCTCATATGGGGATCAGGGATGAAGAAGGAGTTCCACTCGAGCCTCCTCCTCCTCTCGATGGCGAGCTAAATGGTGGACGATCATTTTGAGGGAGCTACACAAACTTGGGAGGGAGTTACAACACTTGAAATTCTATTTGTTTTCTATAATTTGTGTGATAAATATTTCACTTATGTTTAAATTTGATGTGATTATCCTCTGAAAACATTTCTTTTATTATAATTAAGTGGAACACTTTTTATCTCAACACCGATTGGGTTGAGATTTCAAGTGGGAATCTTGTATTGTTCTGACTGGACAAGACAAGAGTCATATTTATCTCACACATTCATAATATTTCAGTATGCTTTGGTAGAATTTATTTTCTATTTTTTATACCCAAACCCTGACAACATGATTTTTGTGTTAAGAGGTGGTTCTTTGAGCATCGTTTTAAAAGGAAAGAGGAAAGTGGAGATCTTGAAAACCCTCAACCAAAGGATTCCATTAAACCATGTGTATTTTTCATAATGATAAAATAAACAATATGTGTAGTGAAATTGAAATGATATTCTTATATCATAATTTTAAAACACCACTTTTATTTATCAACTATTAAACTCTTTAATTAAGTCATTTTATTTTTAAAACTATTTTCAAAACCACCCCCTCTTTTTGTAATTTTTATTAAAAATAAACACTCAAAACCTATAAACACTCCTTGAGAGACAACCTAGGGTATTCCCTAGACTATAAATAAATCTTAAAATCATAATCAATTTTACGTGTCATGACAACACGTTTAAATTTTGGAACCATTTTTGGGAGCATTTTGGTTTTAGTGTTTGTTTTTGATATGATTTTTTGTAATTTTTTTGAATTTTTTTTATCTTATACCTTTACCTATATTTTTGTTTTCTAATTTATTTATTTTTTATGTTTTTTTCATGATGCATTAAAATCTGGGAGAGTTACCACATTTCAAACCCAAACCGGAGAGGATCCATCATCAGCGACACTGATATGCACAAGACAACCCTTATAAAGAGGACACACAAAACATCGACACTCTTCTTGATCATTCCTATTATTTTTTTGAAACCAATATAAAAACTGAAATAAAATTACATAATATGGATAAAAACAACTGAAAATTAAAAGAACTAACCTCACCTGATGTAGATATCCAGCCCACCTATATTCAAATACAAGGCACGACACCTAATTTTGAACTTAAATCTGGTTTAATTCATTTATTTCCAAGATTCCATGGAATCTCTAGAGAAGAAACACATAAGAATTTAAATGAATTTCACACTGTGTGTTCCAACTTAAAACCTACTAATGTGGATGAAGAATAAGTAAATCTTAGAGCATTCCCCTTTTCTTTAAAAGATACTGCAAAAGACTAGCTTTATTATTTTAATTCCCTAATAAGAGGCTGAGTGGACATGAAACAACATTTTCTTGAAAAATATTTCCCAGCCTATCGAACCAAAACAATAAGGAAAAAAATATGTGGTATAATACAATATCAAGGGGAAACACTTCACGAATATTGGGAAATATTTAAAAGATTATGTTCAAGTTGTCCACACCACCAAATAAGCGATCAACTTTTAATACAGTATTTTTATGAAGGTTTAATTCCAATTGATCATAACATGATTGATGCTGCTGTGGGTGGTGAACTAGTAGATAAAACCCCAATCAATACAGGAACCCTGATTGAGAACATGGAAAAAAACACATAACAATTTAGTTCATGGTCCAGTGTACCCATTCGAGGTGTTAATGAGGTGAAAAGTATAGAATTCAAGTAGAAGGTGGACACAAAGTTCAAAGAGGTAAGTACCCTTCTTTGAAAACTTGCTCTTTCACTAGGGAAATCCTAATCTCCTCATACCTTCCATTGTGGTATATGTTCTTATGACACCCACTACTCTGAAAAATTCCCCCAATTGAGAGAAACTTCTGAGAGTTGTGAGGTAATATTTCCAGGCCGCCCCTATAACTAACCCTTTAGGCAAGAACTTTAATATCCATACAACCCTGGGTGGAAAGAAAACCAAGCCTATAGGTAGGGGGTATTTAAACTAGCCTCAATAACAATGGAACCAACCAGGGCAGAGTAGTCATACACAACCACCTAGAAATCCTCAACCATAATAAAGGTCTTTCCAACAAACGCCTCCAAAACCTAAGCCTAGCCCAGAATATATGATGAAAAAATGGCTGCCAACAATCTCTAATTCCAACAAACCACCCAGATAGCCATAAAAGACCTTAAAACTCAATTAAGATAACTAGATAACTTAGTGGGGGAAATTCAAAGTCATGAGTCAGGTAAAATACCATCTCAACCATTAGTCAACCCTAGAGATAAAGGAATTGTTAGTGACATCACCCTTAGGAATGGAAAACAACTAGAAAGTCAAATGAATCCTCCATTAGAGTCATCCCCTCCCGAGGAAACCTCTATCCCAACCATTAAAAATGTTCCAAATGTTGAAAAACCATGCCTTGAGAGAATCCCTTCCAAAGGAAAGAGTGTATCTGTTGATGAGTCACTTATCCCATCCATTCCTCTTCTATTTCCCCAAAGGGCCACCCAACCTAAGAAACAAAAAGAAACTGAACTTGATAAAAAAATATTGGAAAATTTCAAAAAAGTGCAGGTTAAAATTCCTTTGATTGATGTCGTGAAGAAAATTCTAAGATACACCAAGTTTCTAATGGATATGTGTACACACTGAAGGAGACTTCAAGGTGATGAAAAGGTAAGCTTGGGGAAGAATGTCTCAGCATTTATAGAACCATCATTTCTTACCAAATGCAATGATCCTAGAACCTTCTCAATTTATTGCACCATAGGGGAGTATTACTTTTCCAATGCTATGCTTGATTTGGGTGATTCTATAAATTTGATGCCTCACTCCATTTACTCTACATTGCAGGTTGGGGAACTGAAGCCAACTAGAATAGCCGTTTAACTAGAATATTGGAGTATAACACACCCTTTTGGTGTGTTAGAGGATGTTCTTGTGAGGGAGAAAAATTTAATTATTCCTACTAATTTTTATGTGCTAAAAATGAAAGATGATAGGATGAATGGACATTCTCTAATTATATTGGGGATACCCTTATTGAAAACTTCCAAAACCATAATTAATATCCATAATGGTACATTATCTATGGAGTTTGGTGGTGACATTTTCTACTTCAACATCCTTGATTCCATGAAGCACCCCTCAGAAGAACATTCCTCTCTCTCTGTTAATTCAATTAATGTAATCCCTTCCCCTGAAAGAACATCTTTTCTTTCCCCTAATCCCCTTTCTGAGTTTTCATCATTGATTAAAATAATAGGAAATGAATCATGCGTTGATTGTTGTAGTGGTCTAGAAAAGTTTCATGCGTGTTTATTAATTGATAATTTTTTGAACACTAAGGATCCACTAACCATCGATGATACTGCTAAGCTTGTAAAATCCCATTCCTTATCTGAGGATGATACCATTGAAAAGTTAGATGAGATCAGTGACCTCTCAATTTCACACACACACCCATCAATCTAAAATCCACCTGAATTGGAACTGAAACAACTGCCTCAAGATTTAAAATATTCATATCTTGAGAATAGAAACAAGCTTCCCATCATCATTGCTAGTTCACTCCCTACTGAGCATGAATTGCGACTGATTGACCTTTTAAGGGAGTATAAACAAGAGTTAGGATGGTCACTTGAAGACATTCCTAGTATTAGACTATCAATTGTTACACATCATATTTTGTTAAATGATGAGGCTAAACTAGTGAGTCAGGCACAACGTTTACTGAACCCGAACCTCTTAGATGTAGTTAAAAAGGAAGTAACAAAATTATTGGCTGCTAGAATCATTTTATCCATCTCTGATAGCCAATGGGTTAGTCCCGTTCAAGTAGTTCCTAAAAAATATCCTTATAGTAATCAAAAATGAAAATAATGAATTGGTTCCAACTCGTGTAAAAAATAGTTGGATTGTATGCATAGACTATTATCGACTAAACTAACACACTAGGAATGACCATTTCCCATTTCCATTCATTGACCAAATGCTATAGAGGCTAGCGGGGAAGTACCATTACTGTTTTCTTGATGGGTATTCTGGATAATTTCAGATCCATATTTCCCCCAAGGATCATGAAAAGACAAACTTCACTTTCCCCTTTGGCACATTTTCCTATAAAAGGATGCCATTTGGTTTGTGCAATGCTCCAGGTACTTTCCAGTGATGTATGGTTAGTATTTTTTTGGATTACTTGGATAATTTCATGTAAGTTTTCACGGATGATTTCACTATTTTTGGATCCTATTTTGATGAATGTTTAAGTAGTCTTGGTTTAGTCCCATGTTTCCACATTGAAAATAATCTTGTATTAAATTATGAGAAATGTCATTTCATGGTGTGACAAGGTATAGTTTTGGAACATTTTATTTCTAGGGATGATATCCAACTAGATAAATCAAAAGTGGATTTAATTTATTCCCTACCATTCCCCAAAAATGAATGGTATGTGTAGTCTTTCCTAAGATTGCACTCCCCCTCTCCTAGTTACTCCAAAAAGAAAAGGAATTTGTATTTGATAATGAATGTGATTAAGCTTTTAATAAGCTAAAATGGAGTCTCACATCACCCCCATTAATCCAACCACTTTAGTGGGATTTACCATTTGAGCTCATGTGTGATGCCTCTAACTATGCAGTTGGGGAAGTCTTGTCACAAAGGGTCAATAGAGCTCCACATGTCATAGCCTATGCCTCACGTACATTGGACCCTACCCAAGAAAACTACACCAAAACTGAAAAATAATTCCTTTCCATACTGTTTGCCTTGGATAAATTTAGGTCATATCTTTTAGGGTCTAAAGTCATTGTATTCTCCTACCATGCAGCCCTTTGGTATCTCCTTAAGAAACTGGAAGCCAAACCACATATCATTCGCTGGATGCTCTTCCTTTAGAAATTCAATCTAGAAATTAGAGATAAAAAAGGAGTAGATAATGTGGTGGATGACCATATTAGTAGGATAATCTCATCCCCAGACATTTATTCATCCTTCTATATTACCATTAATGACATGTTTCTTGATGCGAAATTGTACCGAGTGCAAGATGTTATTCCTTGGTATGCTGAAATTGTAAATTATTTGGTAGTATATTGCATTCCTACTGATTTCAACAAAAACCAAGCTAGTATTCTAAAACATGAGTCTCGTTGGTATATTTGGGATGACCCCTACCTCTGGAACACATGTAGAAATCATGTCCTTAGGCGTTGTGTTCTCGATAGCGAGTTTCAGTCTGTCCTTAGATTCTTCCACACTCTTGCTTGTGGTGGCCACTTTGGTCCCCAAGGGACTTCTTACAAGGTCCTTGATTCTGGTCTCTTCTGGCCAACACTTTTTTGGGATGCCCATGAATTTTTTAAATCTTATCCTCATTGTCAAAGAATGGGGAATGTATCTAAAAGAAATGAAATGCCACAAAAACCGTTTCTCTTTCATGACATTTTTGATGTTTGGGGCATTGAATTTATGGGTCCATTTCCTAATTACTTTGGAAAATTTTACATTCTTCTGGAAGTCGATTATGTGTCAAAATGGGTAGAGGCATGACCCAAAAGGTAATATGATTCCAAAATAGTTGTGGAATTTTTAAGAACTCATATATTTTTTAGTTTTTGGATTACCTAGGTTCATTATTAGTGACTAGGGTTCTCATTTCTATAATCGAACAATGCAATCACTTTTGTGTCAGTATGGGGTTTGTCATCAAGTGTCTACTGCATATCACCCATATACTAATGGTCAATCCAAGGATTCAAATATAGAGGTAAAACAAATTATTGAAAAAATGGTTCAACCCAACAGAAAATATTGGAGTCTTAGACTCGATGATTCATTATGGGTTTACCGGGAATTTCACCTTATAGGCTTGTTTTTGGGAAATGTTTTCACCTCCCTATTGAGATTGAGCACTGGGCATACTGGGCCATTAAACAATGCAAATCTAAAAGTTATAGTGTAGGTTCTCAGAGGAAGTTACATATTTAGAAGTTGTAGGAAATTCACAGAGATGCATATGAGAAATCCAGGATTTATAAGGAGTGAACCAAGGCTTCCCACAACTGTCTCATCCTTCATCGTCAGTTACACATTAGGCAAAAGTTCCTTATTTACAATGAAAGGGTGAAGTTGCATCTAGTTAAGCTTAATTCATATTAGTTTGGACCATACATTGTTACTAACGTATCTATATTTGGTGTTGTTTAGGTTCAAAATGAAGAAACTAAGAAAACCTTCACTATCAATGGCCAGCGGCTAAAACAATTCCACAAAGCCCTTCTAGAGTTCCTGATGGAGGAACTCCATGTTCAAGAAGCAACATACCAATGAAACCCACCAGGTTTTATCCTTCCTTCCCACATTTTATTTTATTATAGTGAGGACACTACAAATTCTAGGTGTGTGTGTGTGTGTGGGGGGGGGGGGGGGTGGATACATTCCTGTGTTCATTAGGATTTTCATCATCTTTCTTCTTTCTTCTATTTTTCACCTTTTTATGGTATTTTCACTTTTCCCCATATTGTTTAGTTCATAATAATTTTCATCATATTTCTTCTTTATTCTTTTTTGTTTCACCTTCTTTATGGTATTTTTACTTCCCCCCTTATGGTCACCAAATCATGTAACTTACTGAGAATGCATGTTGAAATTTTTGATTCCATGTTGATTTAACATTTGATGAAAACCTAACCCTATTATTGAATGAATTCTTGTATGAATTTAACATCAGGGAGTGATTTTTAGTGAATTAGTTTTCTTTCAATGATATAAATGGTTGTATCTCTATGAAACCTTTGAGATGATTGATGCCCATTATGTGAGTAGTTTTTGGGAAAACCGTGTCACTAATATCACCACACATTTTTTCACCAAACCACAAAGTATGAATATTTATTACTTAATAGAAGGTAAATATATGTTAGGTTAATATTTTTTATCTTAAAATGATATTTCCATATGTTCGTTCCTTATCTGATCCGTTTCATTAATGTACCAGATTGACCTATGCGTGTGTACTTGATATCCAACTATTGTATGACCTTAAAAAAAAGGGTTGTGTCTTGGGCAGGTCAAAAACCACTCCTCCTCAACCTTTGATCTTATTATTACTATAATAATTAGTGTTGTGAGGAGATCAAAAAAGGGTTGAGATATGAGTGTGAGATTTATTCCAAATGAAACTTCTAAAAAAACAAAAATAATAAATGAGGGGAGTGATGAAATGTGAAACATATGGAGATATCTTGGTTGGGATATTATGGTTTGACTTCTAGGAATGATTAAGTGAGTGAGTCTTAAAATATGATTGCAAAGGATGTAGGATAGGTTTGGTGGACAAATTCATTTATGATGAAAAATGTTAAAATAACCTATATTTATTGGATAGAAAGTGGAAAGAATATCATGGAATGGTTTTCACAAACGCACATGGAGAATTAGTGTCATGGATGACTTCTGAATTCCTTTATCAATTTAATATCATGAATCTCTTTGAATTTCACTGTGATATGATTTATGAGACATCTTTTTCAATTTTCACTAGGAAGAACTCCTTGGTGTGGTTTGTGCATTGATCACATTACTTTAATGAATTAAAATTTCCTCAAATATTAAATCTTCATGATGTTAGTAATATCTATATGCATAATTTATGAAAATGTAACTTTTCCCAAGAGTGAAAATGTTTAGGTGTGGGGGTGTGATCTCACCGTGATTCACTGTTTAATTTTCACCCTTACACCACTTTGCTAAACTTGTTTTATATTAAAAATTATAAAAATAATAACAAATTTCATTACATTTTTGAATCATTTATTTTATTTTTATCACTATTAAAAAGGGAAATGTTACTTGTTTTGATGATTCTATTATAGGAGGAGTTGATTTGGAGGCCCTGGAGATGATTCAGAAGGAAAATGGACCAAAACTGCCTGGGTTCCATGAACACCTGTCCACTTTTGGGTATAGTATAAAAACTATGTGAATAAAAATGGGATGATATCTTGTCTTCTAGTCCAAAATTCAATTTTATACAACTATTGTTAAGACAACCAAGCCCCATTCGGCCATTAAGGGGCCCAACCAAAGTGATCTATCCAGGCCACCAAATCTGCATGGAGTCAAAAGTTGTGTAATGTGTTATATCCATATCTCGAGATTTAGGTGTCCAAATGAAGCCAAAATTTCTTTGGAGATATCCAAGACATGGGGAAAAACTTTATAGTTTTTTCAAAAGATATTTAAGACTTTATGAAGGAAGAAAACAATGGGACAATTGGTTTTACCCAATCTGTGTTCCCAAAACCACTTCCCATTTTTTCTATAAAAGAGAACCATGGGTACCTAATTTGGGGATTTCAAACCAAGAGATAAGATTTGAAATTTTTGAGTCCTAAAGGAGTCTCCTCATCATCCTAGAAGTTCTGGATGCCCCTATCCTCATAGGGGTATCAAGGATGAAGAAAGAGTTCCACCCGAGCCTCCTCCTTCTCTCGATGGCAAGCTAAACAGTGGACGATCATTTCGAGGGAGCTACACAAACATAGGAGGGAGTTACGACACTTGAAATTCTACTGGTTTTCTGTAATTTTTGTGATAAATATTTCAAGTATGTCTAACTTTGATGTTATTCTCCTCTTAATACATTTCTTTTGTTATAATTAAGTGGAACACTTTTTATCTCAACATCGATTGGGTTGAGATTTCAAGTGGGAATATTGTATTTTTCCAATTGGACAATACAAGGGTATTATTTATCTCAAAAATACATAATATTTCACTATGCCTTGGTAGCCTTTATTTTCTATGTTTTATACCCAAACCATGACAACACGATTGTTGTTTCAAGGGGTGGTTCTTTGAGAATCGTTTTAAGAGGCAAGAGGAAAGTTGAGATTTTGAAAAACCTCAACCAAAAGATTCTATTAAACCATGTGTATTTTTCAGAATGATGAAATCAACAAGATGTGTAGTGAACTTTAAATTATCTCCTTATCTCATAATTCTAAAACACCACTTTTATCTATCAACTATTAAACTCTTTAATTAAGTCATTTTATTTTTAAAACTATTTTCAAAACCACCCCCTATTTTAGTAATTTTTTTAAAAAAACACACTCAAAACCTATCAACGCTCCTTGAGAGATGAAATAGGATCTTATATAGAATATAAATCAATCTTAAAATCATAATCAATTTTACGTGTCATGACAATGCGTTTATTCGTCGAAGGACACTTGCCTGGAACACCGACAACCACCAAACCACACACCCAAAACCACTATGTAACAACCACACCAGATCCTACTTGGAGAGGCATAGTGGAGTGAGGGGTTAGAGAAAGGAAAGAGTAGACGAGGGCTCCAAACCATGACATCATTGACTAGGTATAAAATAAAATCCACTAAAATAGAAGTAAACCGATACTAGAATATGGAATCGATCTTACACTGGAAGGATAAACGTGTCGATCCTCATCACTACATTACTTTTAATCTCTACATTATGCACAGATGAAATTATGGTTCAGGAACCATATGTTGTTAGGAACCATATTCTATTAAAAGTAACCCTATTCTATGAAAAGGAAACCTATGCTATGCAAAGGAAACCTACTCTATAAAGTTGAACCCCATGTTTGACTATTCAACGATGGAGTTTTAAAGTCGCAATATAATCTGATATTTATTCAACGGTCTTGAAAGAATTACAGGATGATTCAAATTTATATCTTGAACAATTCAAAGGCTCATTATGATAAATTCAAAGAACCATATTCAATGGAGAAAATAAATCCTATTCTTAAGGGAATTTGCGACTCCCTTGGCCAACTTGAATTTGAATATCTATGATCTATCAGGTGATTTTCTTGGATCTTCTCAACCAAAAAAGAAATTCTATTCTATTTATATGAACGAATTATTCTAGAAATATATAATAAATAAGATACATGTGATATAAAACTATATATTTTTTAATCTATTCTCTACAGATCTACTAATAAGAATGAATAATTTTTTTGTCTTCTAAAGTGGCTACACTTTAAAGACGTACTTTTTAACCTTATACTACTATGAGACTAATGTTACTTGTTTGTTGCTATTCTTTCCTAAAGATCATTTGAAATAATAAATTCTTAAAATCTATTCCTTCTTGAATATTCTTATCGAAAAATAAGATCCATCTACTATTAGTTGCTGCAACTACAACTATGAAGTTTCAACCTAAACCATCAAAAAATAAAACTCTTTTGATTTATTGTAGATTTTACTGCTCGGACTCAGTTGTGGATTAAGTGTCAGATTCTTGAACTAAGATATGGATAACCAGTTTCCTATAAAATAATAATAAGGCTCTATTTATCATTTTTGTAAAGGTTTAAACTTCTTGCACGCAGTTATGAATTTGAATGCATTGTGATAAGAGAACATTTCTAGTGAAATTCACCAAGCTCATAGAGAGAGCGTTAGTGGAGTGGAATAAGGGATATTTGTGCCCTAAAACACTATAAAATTGTTGTTTTAATTTTTTTTGTTTATAAAATACACATATTTATTATAGAAAATAATGATTTATATCTTTATAAATCAAAAATAGATTTAAAATCCAAAATCTGTTGAGATTATCAAAAAGGCACAATTCACCCCCTCTTGTGTATCTTTGTATTATTCCAACCTAGAAATTGGTATCAAAGGTGATCTTCCTGATAAAATAGATAATTCTTTAGCAATATTAAAAGAATAAGGTCTATACAAAATATATTTAAATGGCTAATATAAAGGAAGGTATGTCTATGGTTCATTATCCATATTTCAATGGTGACAACTATGGATACTAGAAATCACACATGATCATATATATAAAGAATCTCGTATTCAATGTTTATTCAAATCTCATTACTCCTTATAATTTTTTTGAGAATATTGAGATTTGGGATGCTGCAAAAGAAGATAAATATGACATCAAATCAAAGGAAATGAATGCTATTATCTATGGACTTGGACCTGATGAATTCAATCGAGTATCACAATGTACCACTGCCTATGAGATGTGGAAAAAAATAGCTGTCACATATGAAGGAATTGATAACATCAGACAGATGAGGTATAATACTACAAAACTAAAGTTTTAAACCTTTAGAATGATTGAAGGTGAAAAAATCACACAAATTATTGGAAGTTTAACAGAGATTGTCAAAAAAATTACTGCCTTAGGAAATCCCATTAGTCAATCGAATCAAGCACTGAATGTACTTAGAGTACTTCCCTCTAAATGAAATGGCATATCTGCAGCTATTCGACAATCATAAAATATCAAGAATTTGACTATGAAGGATTTAATTGAAACATTGATGATGTACAAATCAAAAATTCAAGATGAAGTTGAATATCACGAGATTTTAAAAAGGTAAAATCCTTCCCTTATGGTGACATATTAGAAAAATTAAAGAAAATCAAAACAAGACGTCAAAACAGATAAAAATTCAGACTCCTCAGGCTCTGAAATGGAACTGGATCAACTATCCAAAAAATTTAGTAAATTCTAAAAAAATAAGTGAGGCTTCATAAAATACTTTAATAAGAATGAAAGAGAACCTAGATAAGTAAGATGTTATGAATATAAAAAGTTGGGTCACAACATACCTGATTAACCCTAATTGAAATATGAAATAATAAAAACTTAAAATAAATATAAGAGTAAATATAATTATGAGCATAAAGGAAAAATATAAATAAAAGCTATATGGAGTGTATCTGAAGACTACAACATCTCTTCAAAATATGATTCAGAAAAATATCCCCAAAATTTGAAAGTAAATATGTGCTTTATGGAGAAGGAAGAAGAATAGGTACAAACCTATTACTCTTCTACTTCTGACTCTAATATCTTCTCAAATAATAAATTAGTTGATTAATAATAAATGCTAGAAAATAAATACAATTCTTTATTTTAGAATCATAAATCATTAAAAAATACTCCCAATACCATTTTAGTTTAAAGAGACATAGTGCTAAAACAACATCAAGAATTAATTGAAAAATTTAATTCATCTACATAAAACTGTATTGATCATGAAAAAAGGATAAGAGAAATACAGGATGAATTAAAATCTTATAAAAGTTTTAATAGTATTTTAATAAAAATAGAAAATACTCTGAATGAGATTCTTGTAAAGAATGTTATTAAAAGAGAAAAGTTTGGAATAAACAACAAGGGTGAAAAATAAAAATTATACCAAAATTATTTTGTACCCAAATAAAAAATTTCTACATACTATTAATATAGAATAAAAGGCCATTATACTAACAAATTATATTTAAGAAATCCTAAAATAAGTAGTATTAAAAATTATTTTATTTTTAGAAACACGTCTGAAGATAATTATATAAATGTTAAAAAAATAAGAAAGATATGGATTCCCAGATTATTTCTTGCTGACTAGATGGACCCAAGAAAGTATGGGTACCAAAAAAACATATTTTTAAATTATTTTTAAGGTAAAACACCACAAGAACAAAAATTATATATGGTATATTTATAGTGTCTATTCCAGCCACATGAGTGAAAAATCCACCAATTTCCATAGATTGACTCAAATAGATGGAGGTCTAGTCACCTTTGGAGATAACATAAAAGGAAAGATTATTGGAGTTGGAACTATTGGGGATCCATAGCCAATATTAATAAAAAATTTACTGTATGTACAAGGGATAAAGCACAACCTGATAAATATTTCTCAACTTTGTGATGATGAATTTTATGTATATTTATCTAACAATTAATGATCTATCTTCAAAGATAAAATTATTAAATTTAAATCACCTAGAACTGAAAATGTTTATACTTTGGATCTAAATTACTTATGTAAATAGAAAGTGAATTATTTAACTACTAAGAAAAAAAAGTCATGGAAATGACATAGAAGACTTGGAAATTATAATATATATACTTTACATAAATTATCTGAGAAAAAATTAATTTCTGATTTACCTAGTCTTAAATTTGACAATGATATATTTTGTAATGCATGTCAAATTGGCAAAAAACAAAAATCATATTTCAAGTCAATTAAAAAAATTTCTACATCTAAACTATTAGAACTTATCCATATGTATTTGTTTGGACCATCTATAGTAGAAATTTTGTCTAGTAAATTATATGTTTATATTTTAGTTGATGTTTATTAAAGATTTACTTGGGGTTTATTTTCTAAAACTAAAAAGCGAAGTATTAACTATTTTTGAAAGTTTTTAAAAAATTATTCAAAATAAAAAATATTTTAAAATAATTTCATTGAGAAGTGATCATGGTGGAGAATTTGAGAATCAATAATTTAATTATTTTTTCTCAAATTTATTTATTAAACACACCTACTATGCACCAAGAAAACCTCAACAAAATAGGATTGTTTAAAGAAGAAACATAACTATTCAACAAATGACAAGGACTATGCTGAATGAATATAGTCTTCCTACATATTTCTAGGTAGAAGTTGTAAGTACAACCTGATATGTCATGAATAGAGTTTTAATAAGATCCCTTATTAAAAAGACACCATATAAACTTTGAAATAATATAAAACCTAAAGTAAATAAATTTAAAGTATTTGGATACAATGTGTATATCTTGAATACTAAGGATAACCTTGGTAAATTCAATACAAAAGCTAATGAAGGAATATTTTTTTGGATATTATTATACTTCTAAATCCTATAGAGTGTTTAATAAAAATTCATGAATTTTTGAAGAATCAATTCATGTGAAGTTTGATGAAATTGACCCTTTTATTAAATAGAAAGATCAAACAGAAGAAAACAATGAATCTTTTGACAACACGAGACTTGATTCACCTAAGACTAATTTTGAAAATACAATTAATGAAATTCAGTCTAATTTAGAAGAATTTGGAACTAAATAACTTGAAAGTGTCTTACCTAGATAATCTATAACCTTAAAAGACTATCCTTTAGAAACCATTATAGGAAACCTAGACATAGGAGTTAGAACTATAAGAAATTTAGTAAACTTAGTTGAATTATCTTCCTTTTTATATTAGTTAGAACCTAAGAATATTGAAGAATATTTAGAATATGAGATTTGGTTGATATCCATGCAAGAATAATTAAACCAATTCTATAAAAATAAATTTTGGGAATTAGTAGAAAGACCATCCAATTATCATGTAATTGGAACCAAATGGGTATTTAGAAATAAATAGGATGATCGAGGTATCATGACCAGAAACAAATATAGATTAGTAGCTAAAGGATATAATTAAGAGTAAGGAATAGATTATGATGAAACATTTATGCCTATATCTAGATTAGAAGCTATTATAATCCTTTTAGCTTATGCTTCTCATACAAGTTTTAAATTATATCAAATGGATGTCAAATATGCCTTTTTTAAATGGATATTTAATGGAGAAAGTTTATGTTGAACAAAAAAAAAGTTTTAAAAATCCTCACAAACTAAATTCTATTTTTAAACTTACCAAAGCTATTTATGAACATAAACGATCACCTAGATCTTGGTATGAAATATTAAGCTCCTTTTTTATGAAAATGGATTTTATGTGGGATTAATAGATCCTACTATTTTCAATAAAACTACTTGTTAAAATATTTTGTTAGTACAAATTTATGTTGATGATGTTATTTTTGGTTCAACAAATAAAAATATTTTTAATGATGTTTCAAATTTGACACAAAAATAATTTGAAATGAGTATGATGAGAGAATTGAATTTCTTTTTAGGATTTCAAATATATCAAAAATATTATGTAAATGTTATAAATCAAAGAAAATATATTATTGATTTATTAAAAATGTTTAGTCTAGAAAGAAATAAAACTTATATAACTCCTATGCGTACAGATATAAAACTTGCATTGGATGAAGCTGAAAAACCATTTGACAACAAGTTATATAGAGGTATGATTGGTAGTTTATTATATATTATGACCAGAAGACCAGACATAATGTTTTCAGTATGTTTATGTGATAGATTCTAGTCGGATCCAAAAGAATCCCATCTTACTGTAGTTAAAATAATTTTTAGCTATTTAAATGGAACTATTTTTCAATCTATAAGTTACCCCAAAACTTCTAATTTTAATTTAATTTCATATTCAGATGCTGAATTTTTAGGATGTATATTAGATAGAAAAAGCACCTCAAGAACTTATCACTTTTTAGGGAAATATTTTGTATCACAATATAGTAAAAAATATCATTCAGTTTCCCTTTCAACAGTTGAGGTAGAATATATATATTCTGGTAGTTTATGTACATAAGTGTTGCAGATGAAACACACTCTACTGGAATTTGGATTAAATTTTAATAATATTCCTATTTTATGTGATAATACTAGTGCAATAAATATTTCAAAAAACCTATAAGCAATTCTAGGACTAAGAATATTTATATAAGACATCATTTTCTAAGAGATAATGTTCTTAAAAAGGATATATCTTTTGAATTTTTAACTACCAAAAATCAATTAGTTGATATTTTTACTAAACCACTTCCCACTAAAAGTTTTTATTTTATTAAGGGAGAGTTAGGATTATTTAATTTTAAATGAATGTTTTTTAATTTATTTTTTTAATTTATCTATCAATTATTTTTATTTGAAAAAATTCATTTTAAATTTTTTATTTATTTTCATATTTTATTTTTATATCACATATTTTTAAAATTAAAATTTTTAATGACTACACAACATCATCAGTACGCGAAACCATAACTAAACCATCAGAATTCTCCCACTCTCCTTCCCACCTTTATGAAATTTTGGATTACTAAGCATTTATCATTCCAATTCTTTGAAACCCTAACCTTTGAACCTTCAATCCTCAAACCTTTGGCAAGAGAACCTTTAGGCAGAGTTGATGAAGTTGATCTAGGTGAGCCTGTCTTCCAACATGAAAAGTATAAGAAAGTTCTTCAAGGAAAGGTGATAGATTTTTATTTGTTAAAACAAACTAATTTTTCATTGAAAACTACAATTATATTTCAAGGTTTGGAATTTCTTTTTGGATATGGTAATTCAACTCTTGTTTTTGAAACTTAAGTGAAAGATTTTTTTTAGAATGATTCATTTAGATTTGGAGATGATGAATATTCTATTATTTCTAAGATTTACTACGATTAATTTTCTCTTTATTCTTATAAAATAACTAAGATTTTGGCTTGTCCCCATGAGGGGAATCTCATTTTGATTTTATAAATATTGGAGATGAGAAATTTAATTTAGAATATATAATGTTTTATCTGTTTGGAACTCGAAATGTCAATAAGATGATGACTAAATACATTACTGCCGATCAAAAGGTCTTAATGAAGTTTATTCAATCTAGAATTGTGCCAAGGAAGATTGAGTTAGAAAAATTTTTGTATCAAGATATATTCATTCTATTTTTGTTTCTGAACAATATCAAACTAAATTTTAGTCAGTATATTCTTCGATATTTGAATCATTACTATCAAAAAGAATAAAAAATAGGCTTCTATCCTTATGGAAGGATTATTTATCTAGTACTGCTCAGATTGGAAAAAATAATGGACATTACTTTAGGTTAGAGATGTAATTATAGTAATGTTTTAAATACTATAACTTTAAAGAAGTTATAATTTTTCTTGAGTAATTCTTGTGGTAGTCTACTACCTGTTGGGATAAAAGAGCATGAAAAGAGGATGGCTACTACTCAGGGGGAGCAAAGAGTGGAATAATATGTTGGTTTTTCAAGACCCATGCTAGATGAATAAGTTGAATCAAGAGTTAAAGAGGATAGTCTTCATCAAAGAATAAGAATTTCCATAAACATTGATGAGGATATAAATGCAGCTAGAGAAGGAAATGAAGGAAGAGTTATAGATAAAGGGGTTGAGAATGTTGAGCAAGAAGATCAAAGAGAAGGTTATGTTAGGGAAGTTATACCTACTAATAGTGGAGCCGAACCTAATAGTTTATCTCAGGTAGTTGTTTATGATTCTGTAGATATAGAAGCATCTACATTAAGAGAAAGTACAGATGTTCAAGAAATTTTTGGTTCTCAGAGAGAACTAAGGTTTGCTATTTTGGAGGTAGGAAACCTTTAAGAGATATTTATAAAATGTCTTATGACTCTTATTCTCAATATATTATTTGTAAATATAATATTTTGGATGAGTAGAACTTTTCTTTGAGACAATATTTATAGGCTGAGAGGAAAAAAGTTGAAGATATCAGAAGTTCAATAGTGCCTAGAGTTGAGTTTGAGGCACTTCAAACTCAATTCAGAGAAATTCAAGAAACACTTGTTTTTTTGGGTGATATTGAAGATATTATCAAACCTTTAACCAGTGAGTTCACAAAGTTTAAGGAATAATCTATGAATTAATCTTATTTTGATGAGTTGAAATAGATATTGGGGAGATATTTTCAGTCTATCAGAGTAAGACAACAAGTATCAACCTCTTCTCAACAAACTTCACCAGACCTGATAAGAATATTTGAGATGATGAATCATGTGTTATCTTATTTAAATGAAAGAATACACACTCTACAATGTGATAATAGTCCTATGAATGTTTTTATATATAATCAGAGAAGTTTTATCAGTCAACTGACCTCAAATAAATCTTGGTTAGGGATATTTATTCATAGTGTGAAATACTGGTTGTCAACATTCATTCAGAATAAAGATTCAATTAATGAATTTGTTAAGGTGAATTTGGTTGAGGGTTTGATAATAGTTCAGGATTTGAGGAAGATGTTGTAGAAATGGATAGATGTTTTCAACAATCATTTTCATAATTTTATCATGAAGCTACTTCAAATTCTTGATGTTGTTCAGTTTATTCCTCATCCTACTACATCCTCTTCCAGTGAAGAATAAGAAGAAGAAGACACCCCATATGACCCAAGCAAAACCTTTTAGAAACATTTCTTATACTGATCAGTGTATTTTAATATATTTTCAAAACATTTTATCTACAATTAAATTTACTTTATATCTATATATGAGAGTTTTATATAGTTTTATAATTTTATTGTTTATGTACAATTTTACACTGCCAGAAAATTTATCTTCTTTTTCTAACCCGTATACTATAACATTCATTTATTATCCTATAAAAAATTAAATTTGTTTTTAATTTTTTTTCTTTTACCTTTTTGATATCATAAAAAGGGGGAGAAAATTGGGTAAACACAAACATTCTCAATTTAAGAGTATTTATTTATTATTGTTGAAATAACACTGTGAAATTGAAATAATACTATGAGAAATTAATTTCCAAAACAACAAGTATTTTTTTAAAATATTATTTTATTAGTGTTTACAATTCCTACATTTTCTATAAATTATGTTATGGGTTTTTTGATCATCAAAAAGGGGGAGATTGTTGGGAATTTATTGTCTAAAAGACACTATAAATCTTATTGATTTTGATACTAAAAAATACCCTTGTTTTTTTTCTAATAAAATTTATTTAATTATTTTTTAGGAATGTATGAATCATATGTATCTTGTTTGATGCAATTCAATACTATGGGATGTGTTATGGAAACACTGTTCAAACCCTATGTTTAGTGAATGAATGTATGGATCAACATCCCTACACTAAATAGTAAATGTTTTGAATATCTACCCTACATCAAAATATGGAATCACTTTTCATACCCTACATTTAGAAGATTGAATGTATGGATAATCAATACTATATTTGGAATATATATTACCCTGAAAGGATGAATATATGGATCCTCATCACTATATTACTTTTGATTCATACGTTACGTGCAGATGAAAGTATGGTTTAGGAACCATACTTTCATAGGAACCCTATTCTATGAAAAGGAACCCTAAAACACACAAAAGAAACCCTACACTATGCAAAGAAAAACTATACTATGCAGTTTAACCCTATATTTGACTATTCAACGACAGAGTTTTAAATCCACAATATAATCTAAGATTCATGAAGCGGTCTTGAAAAAATTACAGGCCGATTCAAAGCTATATCTTGACCAATGAAAAGGCTCATTATGATCGATTCAAAGAACCATATTTAACAGATTAAATCACTCATATTCTTAAGAGAAGTTGTGACTCCCCTGGTCAACTTGAATTTGAATATCTACGATCTATCAGGAAATTTTCTTGGATCTACTCAACCAAAAAAGAAATTCAATTATATTTATATGAACATAATATTCTATCAATATATGATATGTATGATACATGAGATATAAAAATATATATTTTTGAATCTCAAAACTATAGATATTATAATAAGAATGAATATCTCTATCGTCTTCTGAAGAGGCTACACTTTGTAGATATACTTTTTAACCTTGTATTTGTATGGGACTACTGTTACTTGTTTATTTATATTCTTTCATAAATATCATTTGCATTAAGGACTTATTCAAATCTATTACTTTTTGAATATTCTTATCAATTAAGAAGAAACATCTCTTATTAGTTTTTGTTGCTGTAACTATGAAGTTTTAACCCTAACCATCAACAAATCAAACTATTTTGATTTATTGGAGTTTTGACTGCTCAGACTCAATTGTGGATTAATTTTCAGATTCTTACACTAATTTGTGGATAACTGGTTCCCTATAAAAGAACAAAAAGGCACTGTTTAGCCTTTTTGTAAAGTTTTAAACTGCCTGAACTCAGTTGTGGATTTGAAAGTCTTATAATAAGAGGACCAATCTAGTGAAATCCACTAAGCTCATAGAGAGAGCATTGGTGGAGTGGACTAGGGTATCTTTGTGCCATGAACCAATATAAAATTTCCATGTTCATTCTTTCTATTTATCCATTTCACATATTTATTACAAAAAATAATGTTTCATATATGCACAAATCACAAAGATATTTAAAAGATAGAATCTATTGATATTATCAAAAAGACCCAATTCACCCCCCTCTTTTGTATATTTTCATTATTACAATCTAAAAATTCCTTCATCATTATAATATAAAATGAATCAAGGACAACCTGAATAATGGTTGAGGTTCATTACTCATCCATTGGTTTTTATTTTTCTCCCCTGTTTCTTCACATGTTCATTGTGGGAAATTTCTTTAGCCCATAGTTCGATGAATACCCTATATTCGATCATTACATGACCATTATTTGAAACAATGGATCAATATCACAATCACGATTCATGACCAAGGATACAATCAAGGTATTATGACAATAGAGGATGATTGAAGGTGTATTATATTGGTCTAGTGATTCCTGTTCTCCCCAATTTGACACATAATAATGATACGAGGTGATAATGGCCATTTTTGAGTGAATCAAATGCCAGAATCTAGTGAGCAGTGACGACATGGATGGAAAACCCTAAATCCAAGATACTTGGGTGTAATCGATGGTAGTGGTAGTTGAATAATCAAGATACTATGTGAATAATCATGGGATTCTATAAAATCCCATTTTACACGGTGTATAATTTAGATATACACACCATGTGGGACACTTAGTTACAAAAACAAGGTTTCCATGGAAAGTTAAATATGACACACCTAATGACACATGTCACATGATGTGTGACCTAATTCTAGTGGCCTAGTGTGTGCTATAGGAGTACACATGCATAGTCATGACCAGACACATGGTCACAAGTAGAGTACACAGGCATGACCCAATACTCGGACACAACCAGGTGCATGGGCATGGCCAGTGGTACACAAGCATGAATAGGTGTGCATAAGCATGGATAGGTTTACATATTCATAGGAATAAACATAATAAGATTCAGGGTTAGAGGTACATGTCGTGTACCCTCTATACACACCATGTACTTTTTGTGAGATAGCCTGTAAACCTTTATTTCCTCAGTATAGACCAAGTTTAGTTTTGAGTATGGTTCCTTAGTCCATCCCTATGAGGGAATAGTGTGGCATCATTTCCTCAATATAGGATTGTGATCCCCTCTATGAGTTTTGATTTTAATAGAGTTTGCGGTATCCCTTTGTGAGGCCTGATGTGGAATCCTCTATCATATACTTACTAGGTGGGGTTTGTGGTATTAGCGTGTCCACATTGCAAAGAGAATCAATCATCTATCTTGGAGATTGGTCCAGTAGGGTTGGTGGCATCCCATAGTAGTCCTAAGTGTGATATACTATATGGACAATGTGATATTCATAGATCCAATGAGAACTTTCTTAGCAAGTCCAAATGAGCATGACCACTCAGATGAGTGTCGTCAGTGATAACATAGCTTGTGGAGTGAGTGATCTAAGAATAAGAGTTACCTATAAGCCTTCATAAGAATCCTATAGATGACAGTGTTGGTTGATATCCCTTAAGATTGGTTGTTTTCATGAGTATATCTGGGTTTATTATCGATTATCGTTATGTCTATTATCCTTTTTTATATACCTATGTATTGAGATGACTAATCTTGATGCTTTATGCTTAGTGATTTCAGGGTGTCCTACTAGGAATTTTTATACTCACCCCTGCATGGGATTTTCCCAAATGTGTCATGTCTTATACAGATAACCGACCTTTTTTCGAAGTCCTAGGAGGACCAGGAGTAGGTGAAGCATAGTTCTAGGCTAGACAAACCAAGGTGTATACCAATATTTCATTTGAAATTATTTCCCTCCTTCCGAGTAGTTTGGACTTATTTCTAGTTTTTGGTGAGATTTTATTTGGATCCTTTATCACTTTCAGTACTTACTATCATACTTTAATGTGGGATAAATTTTTTTCATGCATTATGGTATTAGTTGTGTTGTTTTACATTTTAGAATTTCATGGGATTGGAGATGTGTGTGTTTATACAAGTACATTAGTCTAATTCCTCTTATGTGTGTGATATTCCCTAATGGAGGTGGGATTGGGGTAGTCACACTCGGCTTATAACCATTTAGAAAGTCCCCAATGGTTTAGGTTGTGATAAGAAAGTTATGACGACTGTCCAGTATCCAATCGATTTAGACATCAGTAATAACATTACTCAGAGGACTCGACTCACTTCTGTCCTCTATAAGGAATCATATGGAGGACTTGAATGATTTCCACCCCTAAGGAGAACTGTATGAAGCATTACACTTACTTATATCCATTAGTAAAAACTACACAGAGGACCTGATGCATTTCCATCCCAAGGAATAATTATATAGAGAATCCAAAACATTTCTGTCCCCTAGGGAAAACTATAGGGTGGATCCAACTCATTTTCATACCCTAGGAAGAATATTCAACTAGTAGAGGAACCTACATCTAACCATCCTCTATATAGAACATAAAACTAGTGGAAGACCCAAATCACAACTTTTCCCTATAGATAATATGCAACTACTAGAAGAATTATCTCACAACCGTACCCTATAAAAAATATATTATATCTATGTGTGTTGAATAAATGTATGCTGTGTCCATTAAAAACTGATTATATTATAATTACATTTTTATTTTTTGCTTGATAGTATAATGTACTATAGTTTCATTTAGTACTATAGTGTCTAGTAGAACATGTCCTAACCTTGTGTTAGGTAGATTCACTAAAACCAATTTGTGTTTAGTAGAATTATCATGTGTTATGTCGAGTTGACTTGACTGTACTTGTGTTAGTTAGACTTATTATATGCTATATCAAGTATATTTTTACTATAGTTATTCTAGGAATAATTCTCATGTGTTATGTTGTGTAGACTTATTTACGATTTTCACTGAGTATACTCAATTTTTTTATTAGAATTTATTTCTACTCTGTAAAAATTTCACTATCAATGATATATAGTAAGAGATAAATAACAACACACATACACAATATATTTTTACAAGTTTCATCAACTATTTATGAGTGACTAGACCTTAATGACCAGTGGGTGGAATCTGTAGAAAATGAAATATGCAATTGAATAAAAATAAATATAAAAAATGGTAATGATCAAGCATGGGTAATATTATTATATAATCTTTTAGTGTCTTTAATCTACTAAATATTTGTGCACCCTATTATTTTCTCAAATTTAACCATTTTCTCTCAAGAAAGATATATAAAAATTTTGAGTGGATATATCTGAGTCTTCTCCAAGTGAAAATTCATAAATTTATAGTCTAAAAATATGGCACAACATTAGATATTAATGAGTAATATTTGAACAACCTCAAATTCAAAAATCACAGATCAAATATTTTAATTAAGCATATAGAATCCTCAATAAAATCATTAAAATTTACAAAAATATCAAAATTATTATGAAGTGATGAATAATACAACGACATAATCCATTTAAACATTAAAAAATATGATATAATATTACGACTTAATACTTTCCATGTGATGAACATAGTGAGCACCAAAAATCTATTAAGACGTAGTTTGAATTGTGCTCCCTATTAGTTATGATAGTTTTATTGACTATGGTGTAGTGAAAGAAATTATAGAATGATGATATAATGATAAAAACCATATATAACTCCATCCAATATTCTTTTTAAACTCAAAAATCATGGCTATAATTGTGGTCTAATACACATATAAGGGTGAAACTGTCATTCGATAATGACTTTTTCTCTAATTTTCAATATGAAATACTCAACCAAAATCCTCATAAAATATTAAAGGGATAACATGAGAATAATAAGATATATTTTTATCATGTAAAAAGTATTCCTCAAATTTATATTCTCACCAACTTCATATAAGTGATGGAACCTAACCTATTTCATGAAAGAAAGGCATTATGACATAACTTACTCTCTTTTATAATGTGTTTTTTAAGTGTACCTAAATACAATTATAATAAAACTCCACCAAATCCATGTATATGTTGATAATGAATACAACATGGAAAAAAGTTCATAGATCATCAATCAATGACTCAAAAAACAATTCATAGTATATTCCTAAAGTGAGGGTAATCTAAACACTATAATATCAAATAGAGTATTGTTTGGGAGAGAGCTCTAAATTTTAGTGTAAATAATGATACTATATTGACCATGTATTATTTAGGACCCCTCAATTTCCTCCATGAATCCTTCAATATGATTAAGGGATATTTATAACTCTCACATACATGAAAGTAGCATTATAAAAGGTGAAGTTCCCACCTAAGGGACACAATTCAAGTCCTGAATAGAAGTTGATGAAAACAAGGAGAATCATAAAAGAATAGTGGATTCTATAACTCAAGTCAATACAAGATCAATTAGTTTTATCCTATGTTCTAGGTTGGTTTATTTTTCCTTAATAATCCAAATAGTAGATAAAAATCCATGTTCATTTCACATTTTATTTTTTCTTTTCATGATTGATTATTAAGCTATATGGTCACATATATAGAAAATAATTTATAAAAATGGTTATATAAAATTTACTTATTATGTGTGTGATTAGTTTTATCTTTCATGATTAATTATTTATATAATATATCACATTGAATAATTGATAGGAAATTATTGATAAAATTATATTTCTTATGATAATATAATTTAAAAATCACTCAAATAAAATATTAATTCATAAAATGATTTCCATTACTTTAATTAGAATGAAACCATACATTTAGGTGATCATATAACCACAATAAAGGGTAATTCTATCTATTGGGGAGTTTTAAATAAAGTGGTGAGTTGGATATATAAATTTTTTAGTGCAATTTGGAGATAGGCATTGAGTAAATTAGGGTTCATAATATATGGATTGAGGAGTCCACTCATCAGATCAAGGAGTTACTAGTTAATATAGTTATATATAGTAAATGATACATACATACCTTTGAGTAGTTTAATTTTGGATAGAACCACATTCCCTTGGAAATTCTCTCACCCCACGAGTCTCTCTAGGTTTCATCATGAAGACTCATCAATCCTTAGCCTCCAACAATCTCACTTCCTAAACTTTCAATTTCCTCCTTTAACCTCTAGGTTTTCACCCCATTTTAGTTTATCATGGTATTTGTTCCATTTTAACACCTTTTCATTGATTAGTTTTTTGGTTCAATGGTAGGGATTCCATCTCATGGGTTTTTCTTGGATTCTAAGGGTATCAGATCTTATTGTTTTTTTAGATTTTTTCCACATTTCTATGCTATTTATTGATATGTTTTGAATCATTTTTTAGGATTTGATATTTTATGAAGTGTGTTTTTCCATTAATTTTGGCCATATATCACATTGGATATGTCTTTCTAGTATTTCACAATATTTTCTCAGTTATTTGATCATAATCTTTAATATTATCTAAATCAATACCATCATAAACTACCCCCACTATAATCGAAACAATATAGATAGTGGAGAAAATCATGGCCCCTTAAGATCACATCCAATAGAAAATAGATTGGTGACTAGACCTGAGATTATATCTCACACATATGAGATAAAATTATCCTCATAAATACTACGAATATAATATATAACCACCGATCAAATCCATATAAATAAACTATAGAGTTAACATTTCCCATTCCCAAACTTTAACTATATGTAAATGTACACAATACATCCAAGTAAAATGAAAGAACATTGTATTAGAGCTAAAATATGGCCACCTAAACATCAACATGACCAATATCCAATGAACTATCTTATAAAAAACTCAAGAAAACTATAGAGTGGTTAAAATTTTAGTACTCAGTAGGATCATGATTCTAAATAATTCAATATCTATGTGGAGTAAATGTGTCAAGATAGAAATGAGTGAGGTCAAATAAGAAGGATCATAGGATAATCAAGGATAGGGGATACGAAACTAATATAATTTGGAAACAAGAATAATATCATAGATTCACATGGATTTCACCTTTAATTCCATCACTCACAATCATAATTTTATTTCATTATATAATTCCATAAATAAATGAGGGTGATTTAATATTTTTGGAATTATATATTAATAAAGAAGAGGGTCACAAAACACATCAACACTCCTCTAACCATCATGAAAAATACATTATATCATCAACCAAGCACAATCACACCATCACTATAAAAATATAACAATGAAGAAATCATCACAACCTATAACACATCACCATAGCCACATCACAAACTCTATTAAATTAGAATAGTGACATAATATATACCACCACATCACCACATCACCACATCACATCACATATGCCACCAGATCATAACATCATCATCTCAATCACTCATTCTATAACCTCAATACATCATAACCCAAATACATGAAATAACCATAAGACATCACAACCTAGGAAATTTGTGTGCATGTTATAACCTTGAGCAATTATAGCCCATAAATAGGTAAAAGTGTCATAACCTTGATCCATTATATCCCCCCAAACACTACACTTTAATCCATTAAAATGTATGTATATAAATTCATATCAAAACCTTAATCTATTACAACCTTTAAAGACTATACATGAAATATCCCTGATCCATTATAACCCATGTACAAATGCACTATACCTTAAGCCACTATAGTTCATGAAAGTATGCACATAACTGAAATCCATTATGATCTACATGTATAGTATCATAATATCACAAACAATTACACAAAAGATAGGAAATAAACAAACAAATAAGAAAAAAAACAAGCACAAACAATAATAAACAATATAACATCACAAGGCATCAAAAAGGAATAACTACAATAAAGGGATGAATATTACTCATAGAGGAAATGGATATTTTGTTTCAATAAATGAATCTTACATATGGGAAAATGACTATGGCATATCATAACATAATTTTATGTTTGGGGTAAATTACTCTTACACATCACATTGAAAACTATTATATAGGAATAATTTACTTTAAAAAAATTGATATGTAAAAGTAAATCATTGATTTCATTTCAATACATAAGGGTAAATTTTTTTATTGAATTCCAAGCCAGTATACATAGGAGTAATATCTTTGATACATCAGTGTCTTGAATCCATATGTAATGGTTATTCCCTTTACCAATTTTCCAACTCACAACATACATAAGAGTAAATTTTAACATACACTGCAATGTGTAATGGTCATTTACTTTTCCAAATTTACAAACTATGATAATATATAAGGTTAAAATAATTTAACAAACTTCCATATACCCAATATGTAGAGGTACTTGACTGATATGTAAGGGTCATTCTATGAAAAAAATATATGTAAGAGTCATCAAGTATGATATGTAAAGGTTATACCCATGAAAAAGGAAATATGTAAGAGTCATTAGAGTAAATACTTAAGAGTCATTCCCGTGATAAGGAGAAGATGTAAGGGTCAATGATTTAGCTGTCGGAGAGTTATACCCCATGTGTAAGGGTTGGTATTTGTTGTAAAATATAAATTTAAGGGTATATAATAATTCTAACCATGAATTATGGAAGATATTTCAAAATTTTATATCATAAAATACGAGATAATACAAAATGATAAAAATTGAAATTTTGGCTGGAAATACATATAATTTATAAATAGTTAACAAATCTCTATGCCATAATGAAATTTTCAAAACATGAATCACTAGAATACCAAAAAAACCCTTCCTTTTCCCACAAACTACCACTATACTTCCCCGAACCTTCTTAACAAATGATAAATGATAAAATAAGGCTTTAATAAAATATTAGGCCTTATATAAGATACCTATAAAATAATTATAATCCTTGAGAATCAAAATAAAGCCTAAAGAAAATTGGATCTCACCCAATTAAAGGATATAGAAACCCAGGTATTCACATTAAATACCTCTCAAAATATTCTCATCCTTGAGAATAAAAAAACTCAAAATAAGAAGATTACAAAGCATATAAAACATGGGGAGACACCTCTCAAATAGAATAGATTCACTAACATCACTCTCTAGAAAAAGGTTAGGCTATGGATCCATTTCAATTTCAATGAGAAAACTTTTAGAAATATCAAAACCTTAGTAAATTCTTCTCAAACAGGAATCGATCCACCATGGGGAGACAACCACATCAAGGGAATATAGTTTCAACTACATTGAGTCACAACTAACCTATTTCTAAAAACTCCTTAAAAATAAGAAAAAAATCATTTTAAATCCTTTAAGTTTTATAAAAAATACTTTAAATCTTTCAGAATTATGTTTTCTAATTTCAATAAGGAAAGAATTTTTTTATTTAACACAAATAAACACACACCTTTTTTTTGAAAAAATAATTTTTGAATCACTTTCAAAGTCACTTTGGGGGTTTATAAAGGAAGTAGTAAACTTATTGAATTACCCACTGAAGTATGAGACACATACCATCCTTAAAAAATTCATACTTATGATTCCCTATCACAAAGTAAGGAAGATAGAACAACTAAACTATCTCAGGACACCTTAAATGGTTCTAGTATTGGGATCAAATCTATACATTATCTATAAAGAGTCACCACACACCCCAATTACATGGGCCACACGATTCTTAACCTAAGGAATTGATCTTGATTTCCTACTGGTCTTATTTAATATTATTCACACAATCATCAAGTAGGTAAAAGAATTCTTAAAAATTTCAAGAAACTTAAACCAAGGAATGCCATTCGGGTGGCCATGTTGCATCATCCATCATCTCCAATCCACTTCTAAGGAAAAAATTAACAAATATCCTATGAATAATATCAACATCATAGAGAACATCACATCATATAAATATATATACATATTCATTAACCAAACACATCCTTCATCACCAACCCAAATTCAAGTTTTATTTTTAAATTATAGCAAGGTATCTATATTCTAAAATATATGGCAATAAGATCATGATAAAAGAATAAATTTTTTAATAAACAATAACACTACTCCAACCAGGGTATGGAATATTAAATAAAATAAGGAATGGACATAATAAATATTATTAATTCTAGAAACATTAAGAAAATAAAACATATAATGTCTTGAAAATAATCAAACAATTAATATAAAATAAGAAAAAAAATTCTATAAAATAGAAAAAAGGAAAACTGCCACCTTAATCTTAATCCAATCCATAATGAATTAAATGCCAATATATATCCATGTTAACCATACCCTTTCACTATCAAACACATCCCCACATAATATAATATAAAATTTTACAAAACTTGAATAAAAAAATATAAAGAAACATATTACTAATATTACATGCCATTATTTAACCAATCTCAAAAAGGATTAATAATTCAACACATAATATTAAACAATCAATTGGAGTATAATTTCATGGGAGGTTCCCAAGGAATATTCATTTTCAATGATTGTATAATTACCAAATAATTATATTACTCATATCATAATAATTTATCTATAATAAATTTTTTATTAATATATTATCAAGATTTTCAATTCATCACTTAATTTCCACATGTTCCTCTTTTATGTTTTATAATTTATCAAAACATAGTATAATAAATCATGTATTAATTTAAATATTTTTGAAACAAATGTAAATCATCATTCACAACATAGAATAAAAAATAATTAACATGCCACATAATATTCTAGAATAGTTTCATAACAAATTGCTTATATAATTTAATAATATTGGACATAATATCTACAATAATTATTTCATGTATGAAACATTACTTATCAATTTGAATCATGAATCATTAATTCCTTTTATATATAATATTTATTAAGCATGCATTAGAACATTTAATTAATTCATACCTATTAGATAGAAATAATTCAGATCTCTGACATAATTTTTAATAAAATTTTCTTATACTTAAAACTTGTATTTAACAAACTCCCAAATTACCAGTCCATATTAATACATAGAGTAAAATTTCATATTAAAAATCTCAGAATCTCATTCATGTCGATAAAATATTTCTTTTAAAAATATTTTAAGTTAATCATCAAGGGAAATCGTAATCAAGAATGATTTTAGAAAATTTATTCATAGAAATGATGATATTTTAGACATGCTTCACTATCAATAAAAAACATAGGATCATACAATTCATATTAATTTAAAACAATACATTTTAATTATTAACACACACTTACAAGTTTGTTAGTTAATATTTATTAAGCATTAAATTATAACACTAAACATGGAATTTTATGAAAATAAAATTTAACAACATATCTGAGTTTATAATGAAGCATTTTTAGTCTACCTTGAATCAATTTATTGAAAATAAATGCAATGTAATTAAAAACAATACATCATAAAAATATTTTTAGCATAAATTATCACAATAAACATAATTATAAATTATGTTTTAACTTGAATGAAAACCAAGTCAATGATGCATACACTATTTCTAAATTTTCCTACCCAGTAATCAGTGTATTCTCACCCAGTCACACTTAGTTGGATATCATGATATTTCTATTGTATTATAGGGGGCCACAATACCCATGTCGTAGTCAGTCTTCTTGACATTAAGTGTTTTGGTGTCATTTAAAAGGGGACATAAATATATATGTTCTATCCAGTACCCCAATTCCATCATTAGTTAATTTTAAATGACAACATTTTACTACCAAACCTATACAAGCCTCACTTCTGCCTAACTCCAATCTCCATCATATCTATCAATAAAAAGCTCTAATACCATTTTTTTATGAAATGTCCCCACTATAACCCCACCCAACTAAATAGTGAAGAAAAGTGTGGACCCCAAAGTCTGCCTCCAATATTCCATTTGTTGGTGACTAGAAACAATGATATATTTCACACATATGGGATCCATTTCCCTCATAAATACCAAAAATATAAGATAAAACCACCAATCAAATACATGTAAATAAATTGAAGAGTTACTATTTACCATTCCCAAACTTTAACTACATGAAAATTCACACAATACAACCAAGTACAATGCAAGAATATCCTCCTATATATCCACTATATCTACCCAGATAGTAACATACCCAAACTCCCACAAATTATCTTAAAAACAACTTAAGAAAACTATAGAGGGGCCAGAACTTGGGATTACTTAGTAGGATATTTTTTTTTAAAAAAATTCAACATTTATGTGGAATAAATGTATTGAGATAGACATGAGTGAGATAAACTAACCAAGAGCACAAGATAATCAACGATAGGGTCTAAGCAAGTAAGAAAAATGGGAAGAAAGAATAATATCAGAGATTCACATGACTATCACCTTTAATTTCATTAACTAGAATCATAATTTTAGTTCATTAAATACTACCATAAATAAATGAGGGTGATTTCATATTACTAGAGTCATATTAATAAAGGAGAGTGTCTAGAAACACATCTAAAATCCTTTAATCATGACCGATCCATTATATCATCAACCAAGAACAATCACATCTTCACCATAAATAGATAGCAACCATGACCTCATAAAAACCTCCACCACATTAGCAAATACACATCATGGTCTCCATCAAATCACTATAGACACATTACATCCACCACCACATCATCACAAACATATCACATCTGCCACCATATCACCACATCATCATCTCATGAGTCATTATATAACCCCAATCAATTGAAAAACAACTATATGACACAACATTAATCTATAAAAACATATGAAATGTGTACATGTTATAACCTTGATCCATTCCATCCAACGTCCCGAAAACATTAAAATATTTTTATTATTGATAAGCCCTCCTTTTAAGGGAATAAGGAGGAAACCTAAGGACATCACGGACATAGGACAATCACACCTGAAGTACAAAAATAAATAAAACCAGATTGAAAACCAAAGCATCCTCTCCCCAGCATAAAAACAAGATAAAGCACTCCAACAAAGCAAGACTAATTGGCAAGCAAGTGTCCTGTGTCAAAGCACAGGCCCGATCCGATGGCTGACACCATACCCTCTCAAAAAACCGAATCTGAAAAGCACTGTAAATGTGGACCACCAGCTCTAAAACCTCCTCCGATACTGTTCCAAGGATCAAGTCTAGATGCATATATCCCCACCTCAGGATCTAACCAAACCAACACAACTTTCAACAAAACCATCAAAATCTTTAAGAGAGCCAAAATCCCTAAAGAAATAGGAAACAAACAAAAGGGTAGAGCCAAGACGAACTCTCCCGTGTGAACACCGGGACCGAAACCAGAAGAACCCCATTGCAACCCCAAGGCACCCTTCACACACATCCACAACAACCCTAAAAGGAGGAAAACCAAGGAGATGGAGCCGAATCTTTGTCACCCAGGACTGGAAGATCCAACAACATATCGATAGAGTGTCGCCGAAGCGAGGAACCATGCATGTCTGAGCCGGCAACACCGCTTTGGGCTGGAGCAGATCAGATGAAGTCGCGGAAGAACCCACTCCAGATTCCAAATCAGACCATAGAAGGTATAAGGGACCATCGGGAAGAAACGGGACACCTCCGATAACATCACCACCAAAATCACACCAACATCGCAGTATAAACAAAGCAAACAAATCAAACCCAAACCTCCCCCCTCCAAGCCTCTTCGGGGAAGATTCTGAGATCTACCAGAACGCACGCAAAACCCATAGAACACCAAGATCTGAGCTCGAATACAGAAGCCAACACCCAACCGCAACAAATCCGAATCCTTTCCACCAGATGCCAGTGATTCCCATCGTCGCCAGACCGAGGCCAGACAGCCACTGGGAGCCGACGCCGAGACCAAACCACCAGATTATGCCGAACCCGAGCTGAGAAATGACCACTGGACCGTCTCTAGATCTCGCCGTCGCCAATTATAGAGAACTAGAGCCAGCCTGAGCCGCACCGGGACCGCGCCGAAGCCGTCGATGATTCACCGCCTCTAAGACGAGATCCTGAATAGGCCGTAGATGAGCCCCACCACTACCAGATGAGATCCAAAGAGTCCAATTCCAAGATGCCGAGCACGCCGGAGGAGGGGGGAGATGACACCCGAGAAGAAACCCTAGGCGCACCGAGGAAAAGGGGTCTCGCTGCTCATAGGCCTCTTGATTCCCTTGAGCCATTATAACCCATAAATAGGTTCACATTTTGTATCCTTGAGTGATTATATTCAGCATATATAAACACACACACACACACACAATACTTTAAAACATTATAACTCACACATGTATATTAATTCATATTAAAACCGTAATCCATTATAGCCTTTAAGGACTATACATGTGATAACCTTGAGCCATTACAAACCATGTACAAATGAATTATACCACAAGACATTATAACCCATGAAATTTTACACATATCCAAAATAAATTACATCCCACATGTATAGAATCATAAGATCAAAAAAATATTAGATAAAAAAACAAGAAATCAACATATAAACATTTAAACATTTAAACAAATAAGAATAAACAATAATAAACAATACAACATCATAAGGTATTACAAAGGAATAACTAACACAATTAAATAACAAAATTAACACATCAATTCATGATTTAATAATCATCACCACAACATACAAGATATCACTACCAAGTATTATTATAAACATAATAATAAGATCTTATCTTACCCATATATTATTTAGTTATTCTATTCTAATAATCATTTAGTTAGTTATACATAAACACTTAAATATGATTACCTATGATGCAACCATGACTTAACCCCAAAAACCTCTATACTAAGAAAATAATGACCAAATACTAATAACTACCCCACTCAAACCCATCCTCTAAACACAACCATAATTTCCCATGACTCCCATTACCAATACTTACCTAAATTTCTCATCAATAAACCCACATAACCTATTACTGTACCTAAATATACAACTGAAGGTATCAATCTAAGAAACAAAACACTTTACCTATGTTATTATAAATTCTCACTATAAAACCCAAAACCTTATATCATCAACCTGGGGAAAGAAAATAACTCACAAGGAAACATTTATGCTCAATAGACTAATAAGAACACACCCTTTATCACTTAAAATTATAACCAATCCATAGTTAAACTAATATTATGGAAATAAAATAAGTAAATAAGAATTCTAATCATAAACCAACCCACAAATATGACTCAATAAAACACCCCTTAATAAGATAATGAACCCATACAAATTAAATCATTAGCATGCTAATTAATCATTAATTATGGGATTACCCTTTTTAATCACCAATTTATTTCCATTCCATATCACTTTTAATTTATATGATTTAAATATGAAATATTTAATATAATGTAGAATCATATATTTAATATATAATCAATAATGAAAGTTTAATGAAGAATATATCTAAACATATTCATATCTCTATATTATTTGTTTTTATTCAAGATTTTCCTCCTTTAATTCCATTTCCAAAATACCTCCCATCTCACATGGGATACCATATGGTATTAATGATAGAAAAATATCTTTTATAAACCTTAAAAACATGGAATAATAATAATAACATTCTAAAAAAATTAAAGGAATAAAGAAAGAGGATATGATAATCAAGGTATGATAAAACTAAGAATATGAGAATGAAAAGAAGATAAAACATAAAATAACACCTTCCAATGGATTAAAATAAAAATATTGATCCTAAGAGAAGAGTATGATTATATAAATAAATAAATTAAATAAAAACCCATCCTCCTAGACCAAACCATCTCCACCTATCCTCAGGAAAGATTGGAAACTTAATGTGTTGGAAGGAATTTATAGAGTTTAGCAAAGGGATAAATTACCAATGGTTAAATTGGTATAAGAATTCATAAATTTCAAGGTTAAATGGGAGGATTTTAATTTTATAATGATGATAACTCCAATCATTAATTTAAAAGGTGAAAAAATTCAAAGAGATTTAGTATTATGGGATTTGAAGGGCTAATAAATAAAGGTCCTAGGGTAAAATAGGTAACTTAGAAGGTTTTTCAGCACATAAAGCAACATATATTCTATAATATGGAATAAAGTCTTATAAATCCCCTAACTCAATGAATCTAAGTGATTCCATGTCGAGGAAACTATTTTTTCACACTAATGGAGCTTCTTCCAATCTTCTGAGAATCAAATATCATTAATGATTTACTGACACCAATAATCACTACTGAAACTCTACTAAATTGAATAATAATAAATAATGAAGTAATAATATAGGAATGGGACTAAGATTTATAATAATATTTAGATGTAGGTAATTAAACATTTTCTCTATTTAAAACTCGATCAAACACTACCTTTTAATTTGATATGACCAAGGACAAGATCATGATGATATGGTCAAGGAAGGTCATGAAAAATTTAACCATCACTAATTTATAACATTTAAATACCCAAAAATAATGGCATGGATATATAGTGGTAAATGGTATTTTATCACTTAAAAAAATTCCCAAATTTTAAGGTTTTACAATTGATAATTCCATTATCAACCATAAAATATGATTCAACCCAAAAGGAAAAAAAATAAAGGGCTGAATCTTATGTGATGAGTAAGTTAATCTTACATATCAATAAATTACTATTAATTATGGGTAAATGAATCTTAAATATCAAAATATTACTTTTACACATTGGTAAATTACTCTCATGCATAAATATTTTACTTTTACATATCACAATGAAGACTCTTATGTAAGAGTAATTTATATTTCCAAAAATAAACGCATAAAATTAAATCCATGATGTTACTATAATACGTAAGGGTAAAATAATTTATCTAAATATAAGTTATCATATGTAAGATTAATATATTTAATACATAGGGTTATTGACTCTAAATGCAAAGCCCATTAACTTTATAAAATTTCCAACTCATAGTTTATGTAAGATTAAATTCTAAATTCCACTTTAATGCATAAGGGACATTCTATTTTCTAAAATTAAAAACTTTTCCAATATATAAGGGTAACATAATTTTCCAAAAATTCATATAACCAATACATAAAGGTACTTGACTAATAAAAAGGGTTATTCTATGATAAAGACAATATATAAGAGTCATCAAGGATGATATATAAAGGTCATCCCTACCAAAAATTCAATATGTAAAATTCATTAGGGGAAATACATAAGATCCATTGCCTTAAAAAAGGGAATACTTAAGGGTCACTAACTTATCCATTGGAGAGTTATAACCCATGTATAAGGGTCACTAACTTTGCCATAAAATTTAAATATAAGGGTATTAACTAATTTGAACCATGACTTATAATAGATATTTTCCTCTTATCTATCATACAATATGAGATAAGACAACATGATGAAAATTAAAATTTTATATATAAATACTTATAATTTATAAATATTCAAAAAATCTCCACAACCAAATGAAATTTTCATAGTGTGACTCACTATGAGTACTGGAAAAAATCCTTCCCTTACTCAAAAACTACAGCCAAACTTCCCCAGAACCTCCTAAAATATGATAAATGAAAAAGGGTTAAAAAAATCAAGCCCCTTAGAGAGAATCCCAACTGAGGAGGGGGAAATTTTATTTTATTTTTGGTTTATTGTAGGCCTAGTCATTTTACTTTATGGTGTTGGGAGAGACTTCATTCCTAACCCTTCATTGGTAGTGATTAACTATTCATGACGTGGCATTGGCATATATATTTAAAGGAATCATGGGAATTACCTAGTGGAAAATATGACAATGGTGTATATACCTCATTTTTGATGGATATGGTGTTTTTTTGGACTTTAGTTCATGATAATTTTCCTAGTATATGAGTATTTTTCTAATAATAGTGATACAACAATGATAATTTTATGATGAAATATCTGGTGATTTGTGGTTCTCAACGATGATTATTTCCTGGTATGGTGGTAGCATATTACTATTCCAAACCATGTTCCTATATTTGGGACTTGATTTGTATTTAGTTCTTTTATAAATATATATACTTGTGCTTCTAGACCTTCCTAGTCATTAATGTTTATTTTTGTATGGATTATACCTATGAATTTTCTAGTTTCCCCACTTTAAAATTTTAAGTGGATCTTATATAAAATAAAAATAAGGTTAGATAGATAAGTAGTATGACTATAGTTTGTGTTATTCGTGTGGAAATCATAATGATGAAAAATTAAAAAAATGAGATAAAATGAATAAATAAAAGGAAATAAAAAAACATAAGTATTTACATGGTTTGAGGATAATACCTACATTTATGGAGTGGTATAAATAATTTCACTATTTATAGGATAAAAATCATAGTGGGTAAGAATGCAGTAAAAAAAACCCTAACTTGATGTGAACTTATAAAGTAAAACATGATGCTACAATACACCATATTACTATAGTACCTAGATCTATAAAATTGTTCACAATGCTATAATATTGGATATCATTATAGCTGGTTATCCCTATTGCAGTGGATAAACTTACTATAATAACCAAAATTTTAGTCTGGGGGCCTTTGGAATTCTAACCCATGAGAAGGAGTTCACTACCCCTATAATTCCCAGTGGCCTCACCAAAAAAATGTTAGAAATATGTTTTTATAAACCTCTAAAATTTATTTAAGTACTAAAAGGATACAACAGTTTCAATTAAAACCAAGAGTATAATAGTCACATTATGATATTCATTACCCTTTTTAAATAAAAAACTAACAAATCAATAACCAAAAAGGTTCCACATTACCATAATAAAATATATGTTAAAAAATTACTAACCAATAAATTCATGACATATCACACAACCAAAAAATTAATTTTCCTAGGAAATAAGATGAATATATGTCAATAATTTGAATATACTCGATATGAAAAGAAAATAGAAATGAAAAATTTTGCAACTATAGCTAAACAATACATACTATGAAATATTACGACCCAATATTTCCTCTAACATGATCTTAAAAATTCAAAAATGATAGATTAAATTAGGGGTGAGTATACACTATACTTAGTAGGTTCCTCTTACAGAATTATTATATGTCAATATATATGAATCATACTAAATTATTTATAATAAATAGAAAAAAGATAATCCAACCCATACCAAAGGCAAATCCATAATTCCCCTAGTCTCACCACAATCACACTACCCTAAATCCAAACATAAAATATAATATAATATTTTTAAAATAATATATAATAAATTCCCCCTTACTTTATTACCATTTAATCCGCCTATATAGGGAATGAAACATCCCTTGAATAATATATTAGTGAAATAAAATATTCATGTAGATAATAAAAAATATCATATAAGTAACATGAGAGTTTATTAAATGCACATTTAATAAAACATTGATATTGGGTTTCTCTTGGAATCCAATACAACATGAACATTTCATTATGCATGGCCCAAATCAAGTGGTGACCATATAGATAATAGAGAGCATAATATCAACCATCACTAAAATAAAAAAATATAAAATGAAATACACTCACTATATCCACAAACCTATATCTCATATCACCACTTATATAAAATCCCCAACCATTTATATCAATATTATTTTATTTATCTTATTAAATTCATTACATAATTTCAAGGAGATTTATTAATTCAAAATCAAAGTTTTCTTATCCAGGGTATATAAATAATCTAATAATTTCATAAATTTCTGTATCAACATTTTCTCACTAATAATCCATAACCATCCTCAATATATTAAAACCAACTATTTTATCTCACGACACTTTCCATCTTTACATAATAAAATGTTTAAACATAACCTTCAGAATACAAAATTCATTTAATTCCACTACCCTTAATAGTTTTATAAGGAACACTAAATCTTCTCTATCTCATCAAAATATTACATCCAATTCACCTCATCATAATACTACATCTGATTAAATCCATTTTAGTTCACCATACAATCAACAACTTTCTCTAATTTTCACACTGATCTAGATGATTAATTCAAAATTTCAACTTAAAAAATCAACATAAAATTCAATACCACACACATGAATAATTTATCCCATCATCTTAGCTAGATAAAAAAATTAATCCATCAACTCATGAGAACTAAAACATGCTAAATCCATAGAAACAATATAAATATTAAGAGTCATGAATCACCTAATTCAATTAATTTCTCACTAAAAATTAAGATCCACCACAATGTATTTCCACATTCATAAAATTGAAATCAGATAAAGAATTATATAAAATATATAATAAAATTTTAATCTAAAATTTTGAACCTTGATTTCCATAGATATAATTCACTAAATAGAATATTTCAAATAAGTTAGTGAGATATATAATTGTATTAATAAATTTAATAATCCTTACTTTAAAACTAGTGATTATTAATCATTCAATGTCAACGATTCATTTATCTTTTGAAGAGTGCATAAAAAGTCACCAAAAGGGATCTAAAAATGTATTTTTCAACACTTAGAATCAATAGTGATTTTAAAAGAGGGGACTAAATAAATTTCTATATTTATATTTTAATTTGTAAAAAACCATGATGTGTTTTCATTAAATCCAACATGTTCTTATCAGTTCTAGATAGATCTAAAAACCATGAAATATATCATTCATATTACACAAAATACAAAAGAGGTTTCCTAATTTAATCCACACATGCTTTAATTTTACCATAGTCTGTTTAAATTTCCCAAAATGTGTCCATATGTATTTATTAAAACCATGACATAAATCTATGACATGTTTTTCATCCCATGTTGATTGGTATCATTCAATTATGACTCAAATTATTAGTAAAATGTGTCATGAACTATAACAAAAGTTTTGAAAAATATATATCATGATTTAATGAATAAATATTAGTGGTATGGAATGAATAAATTAGTATCTAATATTGTATGCAAGTGTCTTTTATGTCAACAAGTGAAAGTTTAGCATCAGGTTTCGATAAGGTTGTTACAGTATTTGAATATTTCAAAGTAAAGGTGAAAGGAAATCTTTATGTATTTTATTATTGGATTACACATGAATTTATAGGAAATTATTATATATGAGTCATTATTTTTAGATTTATGATGTATATACATTTCTTTCTAATTAAGGAATTAAGATCAATGATTTTTTTTTCAAGAATTACATTGTCAAGGTAGAAAATATTTATGGGGTTACAATAATGATTATTTTATACTATGATACTTAGTTTACATCATAGTTTTGTATTTTATTTGGTGGGGATATTGAGTTTTGATAAAAAATGTGTGAGACATAAATGATTAATAAATCAATAAAGTAAATTGATAATAAAAAGGAAATAATAACCTATTACAGTTATTTTTTTGTAGATAATGGAAAGTAACAACAAGAACTCTTTATCACTGTGATTGATACCAAATAAAGAAAATTTACTAATATATGTAAATTTAAATGAATGGAACATGTAGTTGTTCATAGCTATATGAAAATAATAGAAATATTATGTGTTGGATTCCCCTATACCTATCAATATTCTTGAAGAAACTAATATGGAATATAAGTATTATTATAAGAGGAACATCATAGATGCATTAGATATATAATTCATCTTGTTATGATTAATTTCAAGTGTTTTATAAAAAGAAATATGAGTGAAGTTCCTAGGTCTGGTGAGATCACTGGGAGGGGGAGGGGGTGAATCAGTGAACCATTTTATTTTTTACAAATATTCCTTATAAATTTAACCTCTGTAGATAGTTAAATATTCAATCCACTCTTCTTTTTTTCTCTAAGTCATACTTGAATATACAGATTGAAAATGGAACAAGACACAAGGATTTACATGGTCCGACCTTGAAATTACACTCCTTTATAGGTTCAGGTTTATTCCAATATCAGTTTTCTATACTATAAATCACTTGAGTATAGTCACAATATATCTCTTGAAAATCATGATGGATAATCTCCCTACATACCCAATAGAAAATATCTAGATTTTCTAGTTTCTAAGTGATCACTGCATCCACCTCTCAATAACTTTGTTATATCAGCTACCTCCAGTTGAATATATCCTGATGAGATCTTTATACTACCTCCCAAAAGTTCTTTAAGATTTTTCCCAAACTCCTCCTTTGAACAAGTCTTAGAATTCTTCTTTAATTATTGAAATTCATTATTTTTCTAATTTAAATTTTCACATAATATATTCTTAAGGATAGATTCCCATTTCTCATTGTTCTCATGATGATTCAATGATACAAGTTGTTGGAAAGGGTTCCTGATTCTAACTTTCTCCCTAGATTCATCATAGTAGCTGTAGCCTTGGATACCTTAATATTATTTTCCATTGAATCATAGAAGTTTCTTAATATCATTAACTTTATTATTTCTCAATACATATAGAATATTAAGAAGCAAAATTATCAAATTCTTACATGCACAACTTTATTCTATTAACCTAGAAAAATATATTTACAAAGTTCTTTTTGAATATCTAGAAAATATTATTTTTATATCATTCAAATTTTGATTCTCCTTAAATATGAATAGGTTATTCTCATCTTTGAACTTATTCAAACCTCTCATTCAAATTGAGTCAAGGTATTAAAAATTTTCTTGAGAATTGACTTCAAAATTACATTATAATATTTGAATATTGTGATCTTATTTTTCCCAAAAAATCCATTCTTTTAATTCTTTTTAAAATCTCTATGTGTGCATGAGATCATGAAACACTATCATATAGATTTTGTTCTATGTTATGGAACTCTTCCTTCTTCAAAACATCACCTTTTAATTGATTCTAAGAGATTATCTTGAATCAAAATATCTTTGTAATGTTTTACTGATAAAGAAAAACACATGAAGCATTATATGATTTCATTTTATTTAAGAATATATAATTATTGTAATTGAGCCTTTTTTGGTTTTTATATGAATTTTAAAGTTATAAAATTTGTGAAGTCATAGGCTCAACTTGTGGGTGAATCTATATTAAATGACTTTAAATTCTTATATAACAATGAATTCATACGCATAATTCATACACCATTACTTTTATAAGTGTTTTTAAGACTTACAATAGTAGTGAAGTCATACAGATCAAATCAAAGTCGTATTCCAAAGTTGTATACTCAATGATTCAAAGACATATTATGGTCATAAGTTATATGATTTTTAATGAATTATGATTCCTAAAAACTCAAATACTAACACTAGAGTCATATTCTCTAAAAATTTCATATGATGAAGAATTAAGATCAATCTAAATTCATACAAAAAATTAATATGATGGATCAAAGTCATACAATTTCAAGACTTAGGAAATTTTCCATCTTCAAACATGAAATTCAATACTTGTTCAATCTGAGCATCTCCCTTGGTTGACTGATGGTTCTAAATTGGTGTTGAATGCTAATTGTAATGTTTCCTTTGAAAAGTGGGATGGAAGTGAAGCTACTCAGGTAAGGATAAAGCCATCTAAGCCTCTAACTTATGATCTGAAGGTGAAGAATGTATTCAACAGATTACTAGGTGATCTTAAGGAACTAAACACTCTAATGGAAGTGGCTCCTCAAGGAAATGCAATGGGATTGGATGTTTGCATTGATACTGATGATGCTTATCTTCTTGGGGTGCAAAGGTTGATAGATTCAATGGAGTTGGAGGGAAAACAAAATGTTGATTCTTGGATACTACATGTCCAAAAACATAGATCAGATGATTCAAACAGAATGTTGGATATCGAGGTGACGGCTCTTAAGACAACCGAGGGTGCGCAGGGTACCCATACAAAGATGGTAGAACATTGGGTCACATGCCAGTGTCAGAGACATGAGGATATTCAAATCTGTAATCATTTTGAAGGTCTGGAGGGCTTGGACCAAGATCAAGAGAAGGTTATTAAGGCTCAAATAACAGAAGGGATAGATATGGATGAGGTTCTCCTTGGAATGGATTTGGGAGATATCATCTTGTCTATAGGGAAGAAAAACAAAGGGCTCAAGGATTACTTGTACCTTACAAAGTAAATGAAGAACATGTTAGGTAAAAAAAACTAAGTCAAAAGAGTTCAAATGTAAGATAGTTGGTAATATGCAGGGAGTCCTGTGGCCAAATCTAGTGAGGTTGGTGCGATCAAAGATGGTGTGTAAAAATGAGTTATCAAGAAACCCTTGGGATTGCTTGTAAATTCAGAAGAAGAAATGGTGGGGGAGTTTCTTTATATCAATTATACATAATAAGAGGCAGACAAAATGATGGGCAAGGTTCTTTGGGTGGATTTTAACAACGATCAGGCTGCATGGGTTGACAAAAAAGTCCTTATTTTGATAAGGGGCTTCAATGAAGGGAAGATAAGTAAAGAGGAGTACTCTAAAACTTGGGAAAAGTTAGAAGATTTCTTTGAAGACTTCATCCTTGACAATACAGATGCCCAACTTCACTCTATTACCTAGAAACTATTTAGGGAGTAATATTCTATTAGTCTTAAGTTTTGTTTAAATAATCTTGTGATTTCTTATGAGGGCTGTCCTCCCGGTTGAACTTTGTGGTTTCTCACTTTTCATTAAAAGTGTTTTCTAATAAAAAATTTAATTTTCAGTTAATAATTTTTCAAATGACTCCATGTGACACCCAAAAGTCACTATTAACTTTTATTTTTTATAATTTTATTATATTTTTGGGTAGTCTAAATTTTTATGAGTTTTGGCACTGTGTTTTGGAATTTCTAGGAAATTTTGTTCTAGAACACGATTTGGGGAACATAGTTTATGGAAAACCATTCAGTAACCCTTAAGTGGACCTTTGATTTCCTTATATGTAGTTAACTTTGAATGTAAATGGTTTATTCTGCACAGGTAGTACACAATTATATCTATAGAATATATGACCTAGGGGAAACCATGTGATTCATCTTTGGGTATGGGTACTGGTGCATGTCTTGTACACACTTTGGTAAACTGTGGGACAATCATATGAGTTATATATATAATTTTATAGTGACATTTTTTATGATTATTAAAACTATGAAGGGTTCTTAGGTAAAATTTTTGAGGTTGGTTTGTCTAGGTAGTGGACTCCACACAGCTGGCACATGATTTTGTAAACTGTGGGACCAAACTGTGTAACCTTCCTAGATTTAATTAAAGGGTGATTTTACCCTTTTATCCCTATAAATTTTAAAGTGTGGGGAACAAATTTTCTTTCCTCTCATTATTCTTAGTGCGTGGAATTCATATAGGAGCTCCTACTCTTCCTCCTCAATGGTTTTCAAGCTCTCTCCCTCTCATTTTCAAGTGGAATCCAAGTGTTAAGCCCCTCTTTCTCCTTCATTCCTCTTATATTCCCATCCCCTTACCCCCCTCTTAATTTTTCTCACTCCCTTGGACCCTAACCACTATTTAGGTTCTATGTGGTTCTAATGATGTATATTTGGGTGATCTAGAGTTGAGAAGGTTTTTTTATCTTAGTTGGGCATTCACCATTCAAGTTAATGGATTTATGATGGCTTAACTTAAAATTTTGTTGGTGGTTCTATGGAATTTCCTTGTACTACATGTTATAAATTGATTTAATGTTTTATAATACTTTCTTATGATTTTATAATCATGTTACAAGCCTATAGTAGGAAATAAATGATTCTCAAATGGTTGTTGTGCTTGGAATGGATGTGTCACGTGCCAAGCACTTTTGAAAATGCTCAAGTGGATTCTTAAAAAATGATTCAAGTGTTTTGAAATGGTTCCTTGTGGAATTATATTTTGCATGGTAAACAATTTTTGATTTTTAAATGGATTTAAAATGGTTTAAATACTTTTCATGGACCTAGGTCAGATGCCAAGTATTAAAAAAAATAATATTGGATTTTCCAAAGGTATTTAAATGTTTTAAATGGGTTTTTGATATTTTTTTATCTTTAAACTATGTGTGTGGTGTTTTAAAGTCATTTATTGGAAAAAATAAAAGGTATTTTAAATTATTTCTTTTTAATTTTTTGAGACTGTGGGGTCCCTTAGTGGCCTTAAATGCATTTGAATTGGGAGGTGTGGTCACTAGTAGAAATAGGACCTATACCAATAGTTTTGGCCAAACCGTTGGTAAAGGTCACTAATTTGGACCTATGCTAATGGTTTGGCCAAAATTGTTGGTATAAGTCACTTATATGGACCTATACCAATGGTTTGGAAATAAATATTGGTATAAGTCACTTATATGGACCAATACCAATGGTTTGGCCAAAACCGTTGGTATAGGTCACTTCTATGGACCTATACCAACAGTTTTGGCCAAAACCGTTGGTATATGTCCAATATAGTGACCCTATACCAATAGTTTTGGCCAAACCGTTGATATAGGGTGGAACTATACCAACGGTTTGGCCAAAACCATTGGTATAGCTCAAAAAATCAAATCACATATACCAACAGTTTTGAGAACCATTGGTATAGGTCTATACCAACAGTTTTTAGAACTGTTGGTATAGGTACAAACATTCTTTTATGGATTCTTTCATTAAATAACATTAAATAAATCAAAAGTTAAAATACTTATGAATATATATATATATATATATATGAAATTATGTTCACAAAAGTCATGTTAGGTTAGTGGTTAGGTCATTGGATTATAAACGAGAGGTGTTGGGATCAAAACCAAGCAAGCTCTATTTTTTTGAATTACCTATACCGACAATTTTATCAAACCATTGGTATATGTTTTTTATATGACCTATACCAACGGATTTCCCAGAACCGTTGGTATAGACCTATCCCTATTCCAAACTAGACAACATTTCTCCAAACTGTTGGTATAGGCTACACCAATGGTTTGGAGACCTATACCAACAGTTCCAAACCATTGGTATAGGGTGTTTTTCTATTAGTGGGTTTTGAAAATGGGTGCTTGGCACTAATTGACTTATTTTATGTTAAAAAGGGGTATGTTTCCTTTCAAAGTGATTTTATGGGAATGTTTGGATTTCTAATTTGGATTTCAAAGTTAGGTTTGATAAATGGTATTCAAATGTTGTTTGAATTTTTTTTTTCAAATGGTATGAAAATGGCCTGACTACTTGAGTGTTTTTATGAAAGTTTGATTGGAAATTTAAAAAAAGAAGTTTTATAAATGTATGAGATACTATTTTATCCCGATGTGTTTAATTTTTATATTGTTTATTTGGATCTTGTGTGGGGATGATTTATATTAGCATGAATTTTGTGATTCTTATGTATGGATATGTGATTGGCAAAATTTCTTATGATGGAATAAGATGTGAGGTGTGAGTAATTTTAAATGTTTTATGCTTGCTGTTTGTGATTCTTGATTGCTCACCTACATTTAAATTTTCATGGGAGCCCCAGGAATATAATAAGTGACCTATATGAGATAAATCACTAGTTTTTAAAATTAGGCTACCAAGGGAATTTTTCGTGGATACACCCTATTAGTTAAACTGATAGGGTAACAAGTCATGATCTAGAAAACTTTCAATAGATTTTGGTAGAAAGTGATCTCCTGAGATGTTTATTCCTAATTAGTCCAAAGAGGATACTTGGGATTTGGAAAGGTTTAATAGTTCCAACCTAGGTACCCTATATCCAATTCATATCTTTATTACTAATTCATAGGGGTGAATCCCATGATGCATGGTCCTTTTTTGAACACTTTAAGGGAATTCATTTTATAATTTGATTATATCCCCTTGATCGTTTGACCATTAAAAAAATTTCTTGTATTTACCTTGATGTTTTGGTGCCTTTATATAGTTTATGAATCGATTTGAGTGTGTGTTGGTTTAATTTCAAATGATATAATTTTATATGGTTTGAAAGTGTGATTTAAAAAGGAAAATAGTTTGGGTTTTCTTAGAAGAGTTTTATAAATGGTTTTACATTATATTGTTTATGAAAAAGGATTTTTCATGAGAAGATTGGGAAAGAAAGACAATTGGTGATTTGGTTTGTTTTATATGGTTTTAAGGTCCTTTTTTCCTCTGTTTAAATATCTTAGTTTGAAATTTTAAATCATCCTTACTTTTTATTTTATAAAAAGGATGTTTATTTGAAAAATGTGAATGTGGAATGTTATTTATCCTTGTTTTATAAATCATGTTAAAAAACTATTTTCATATTATATTATAAATTTAATTTTATAATCTATATTACTAAGTGTATTTCCATATTCTTGATGGGTTGTGACTTACTAAGTTGATTAGATCATGCCTATAGAGATCTTCTACAAGTTTCTGTTACCGAAATTAACTTCAGTTCTTTGGTTTAGCTTCATCCATGGATGGATGAATGGGATGTAATGAGTTACTAAGGGTTAATAGTGGAGTTTTTTGGATATTTTTGGATTCACTTACTCCTTATTCTTTAATATTTGGATGTTACATCGGCCTTTGTCTTGGTATGTTTAATTATAAACTTTTTCTTTGTATTTTTTATAGTTGTATATTTATCCTTGTATGGATGTTTTCTAATTATTCCATATTGGTAGGACGTTTTATCCATTTTTCTAGTTTTTTATTTTTATATTGATAATGAGGGTTAAATCATTCCTAAATAGTATCATTGAGACCCATGCACTAGTTTCTATCCAGTGGGGATCAGGAATGCCCTTCGGGCTAGTGATGAGCTGTCTCAGGTGCCAATTATGATGGAAGCCCTAGGACAGTTCATTATAAATGGTATCAAAGGGAGGATTATTAGTAGATACCTAGATTATTAGTCACTCTCTTTATGTTTAGGTTTTTATTGTAATTTTGAGTTAATATTATCATTAGTACTCAGGTAGTTGGCCACGAGTGGGTGCTTGATCACCATCCTTCATGGTGATTCCTGAGTTACTGGGGGTTTAAATTTTGAATTCAAAATTCTATTGGATTTAATGTTTTGGTGTGTTTATCCTTATTGTAATTGTGTGAGTTTACTTAGGGGACAAGTTGGATTTTTGTATGGGAACATAAAGTGGATCAGTAGTGTGATGTTGGATTTCACGGCCTGATAAACCATAAATTGACTAGATAATCGATCTTGTGAATATTATAGGGATTGTTATATGACTGGATCCTGGCCCATCAAACCACATGGTTGAGTCAGGAATAGTTCCAAATCCCATTTGTCTTGTTTTTTATATCGTACTTGAGAGATCCATAATGATGGGGGATGAGTCATGGTGGGTATTATGATATGCTTATGGTGTGGATAAAGAATAGAAGTGTACCTCCTTTTTAGGGTGTGATTTTTGTGCAAATTAGTTTTAGTAAAAAGGGAGGTTTTAATTGAAAATTATTTCATTTTGAGAATAAGACTTCAGGATTTTTTATAAAAAAGGTTTGAATTTCATGAAATCATTTTGGTTTGGGGGTTCAACATTTGGGATTGTCTATAAAATAAAAAGAGTTTTTTGTATTTTTTAGGAATATTTTTTTTGTTTATTGATTTGATTATGGAATTTTGAAAACATTTTGATTTTAAAACTCATTTATTATTTAATTATAAATGAATTTTGAACCTTGTGGGGTGATTTTGGAAGATTAATTGATTTCATTTAATGAAAATAAAGTTTTAATTTTTTTTGAAATGTTTTAATGATCTCTGAGAAGATCAGGTAGATTCCTCATTTATAAAAAGGAATTGGTGGTTTTTAAAACCTATTGAATGTGTTTTGAAATTACCTTAAAGAATTGGGGTTTTTAAAATAAATAAGATGATTTACAATAGTTGGGTGCTTTTAAAACCTTGAGTATTTTTGGAAAATGGATTTGATTACCTCTAGAATATAGTTATTTTTAAGGAAATGGGATTTTTAGAATATGAATTTCCCTATTTACTTGTTTTTTTGGACCTTGTCCCTTTGTGTTGTTTGGGATAGTTTGATGTGATTTGGGAAACAAGACTAAGTTGATTATGCGTTTAATTTTATATAATCCACGTATCTTGGAAAGGACCTGGTAAAGGTTTAGTGTTTTTTAGAGATAATTATTCCCTTATTCTGGGATTTTTCTTAGGTTCTGAGTGGAGTGTTGAGCATAATTATACCCTTTTATGGTGTGGTGGATTATTAGACACCATATTCATTTGGGAGACTATGCTAGGCAAGTTTTGGGTAGTTATTTTTTTAATTTGATAAGGAATTATCACTCTAGGTTTTTAGGGTGGTAGTTATTTTGGAGGATTTTTTTCTGATGTGTCTAGGGCCATATATCCTTGAGGTGGATTCTATTATAATGATCCTTGGGTGATCCTTATGTTTCACTTGTTTGAGTATAGTATGATTTTTATTTTCTTATTCATCAATGTTATTTATTCCTTTTACAATCATTTTTGTGATAGTTAACCTTATGGGGGGAGCCATGTTGAGGTTTGGCCTGTTTCTTAAATAAAAAATGACCTTTGGGTGTGCTTAAGGTGACTAGGATAGGCATGGAACCAATTGAGATTATGCACTAGCTGGTGTTAGTTTAAATAATATTGGGTTTACCATGAGAAGGTAACCAAGGTATGAGGTTCTAGTACATTCATTTTTCTTGGTATGTGATCCCAGGTTAGTTTCATGTAGTTTCTCTGCTTAAGGCCTATCTTTTTCATTGCATGATTATTCTCATAAACTTTGGTTATTTCTGGTGCGATGGTTGTGGATTATTTTGGATACCTGATCTTATGATCTTTTGTGTTTTTTGGATTTTGGGGTCCTCTAAGTGTTTCATGTTCCATTATTCCTTTTTGGAGATGATATTATTTTTGGATGTCTGTGGTTAGTGGAATTTGGTTGTTTACTTACTGGATTTGTGGAAATGTAGATGGATTGGTGTCAATAACCATTCTAAGAGTGGTTGTCTGTTACTTCACCATTTAGATTAGTTCTAAATGTCAGGTAGTCTTTGGTTCGATCTCAATTATTTTAGAGTCTATTATTGTAATCTCACGTTTGATTCCCATTTGTGGATGCTCATGTTGTTTGAGGTTTTTAGAGGGTATATTGGGGAATAAACCTTTTTGAATGCTTTTTTGATCATGGGATATTTTGATTTTTCCATGATCTTTCCACTTTTTGTGACGGAGTGGTGGAAATTTCCCCTTCTTCTACTACTTTTGTTTGACCAGGGAATTTATAGGGGTAGAAAGTGGCATGGTGGAGAGAATTATGACAACCATATATCATTGTTACCATTTATCATATATTATTTTATTCTATTTTTAGGTAATCTAAATTTACAGAAGTTTTTTCTTTGAATTTTGGAATCTATAGGAAATTTTTTTATGGCACATAGGTCTGGGCATATGGTTTGGGGAAAAGCATGCAATAAACCTTACACAGACCTTTAATTACCTTAAGTGTAGTTCATTTTGAATGTGTATAGTTTAGTCTGTATAGGTAGTGTAAAGTTTAGTCTAAACTATGTGGGACCTAGGTTAAACCTTTCAAGTCATATTTGGGTATGGGTATTAGTGCACACCTTGCCCATGGTTTGGTAAGCCAGGAAATAGGCGTATAGGTTAGCTCTATAATTTTACAGTGTCATTTGGCATGATTTGTGCACAATTAGTCAATCCATGTGAGGTTCCTAGGAGAACTATATATGATTGGTTTTTCTAGGAAGTGACCAGCACACAGTTAGTGCACTGTTTGGAATACCATGTGGCCAAACCATGTGACCTACCCAAATTTCATTGAAGGGGAATTTTTCCCTTTTACCCCTATTTATTTTTAGGGGATGGGAATCTCTATTATTCCCCATTAATTGAACTTTTATGCGGAATATATGGATGAAATCCCACTCTTCCTCATACAAGGTTTTCATGTTTTCTCCCTCTCATTTTCAAGTGAAATCCAAGTGGTAAGCCCCTCTTTATCCTCTATTCCTCTTCTATTTTATTCCCCTTACCCTCCCTCACGATTTCTCTCACTCTTGTAAACCCTAACTATTGTTTGGATTAATATTAGGGAATATATATGTTTTAATGATTTATATTTGGGATTTCTAGGGTTTATAATGGAATTTATTAGATTATTTAGGCATTCATCATCAAAGATTATGGGTTTCAGATGGTTCTGCTTTAAATATGCCAGGTGTTTCTATGAAATTCACTTGTAATGAATGTTATAAATTTATTGAGTGTTTTAGAATGATTTTTTAGGATTTAAAAAAAAATTATAAGCTCATTGTAGGAAATAAATTATTCTAAAATGGTATTTATTATTAGAATATATGTGTCACATTCCAAGAACTTGTGAAAATTCATGAGTGAATTTTTTTAAAATGATACAGGTTTTTTGAAATGGTTCCTTATGGAATTATTTTTTTTCATGGAAAACCATTATTGGGTTTTAAATGTCTTGAAAATAATTTAAATACTTGGTATGGAACTAGTTTGTATGATAATTATTTATTAAAATGACCTAGTGGTTTTTCCAAAGGCATTTAAATGTTTCAAACGGGTATTTGACCTTGATTTTGTCTTTAAAGAATGTGTGTAGTTTTTTAAAGGAAGTTTTTGAAAAAATTGAATGTATTTGATAATATTTATTTATTAAATGGTATTTAGAACATGTGTACCCTTATAATCTTTAAATAAATTTTAATTAGGAGGTGTGGTTTTAAAAAAGGGTGTTTTTTACCAATTGACTTATTTTATTTTAAAAATGGGTGTGTTGCCTTCCAAAGTGATTTTATGAAAATGTTTTGATTTACAAGTTGGATTTAAAAGTGAGGTTTGATAAATTTTATTCAAAGGTTTTTTGAAAATTGATTTTTAAATAGTGTGAAAATGACTTGGCTACCTGAACATTTTTGTTAATTCTTAGTTGACACTTTAAGAAATGTGGTTTTATAAATGTGTGAGACTGTCATGAATAACCATGTGTTGAATTTTCCTATTTTGGATTATAATACAATGGGGGTATGATTTATATTGGAATGATTTTTTGATGCTGATTCATGGATATGTGATTGGGGTTGTTTCTTGTTAGGGTGTAGGAGGTGCGGTGTGAGTACTTTTAATTGTTTTATACTTTCTATTTTTGACTATTTATTGATCAACTCCACTTGAATTATCATGGGAGTCCCAGGAACATAGTAGGATACTTATATGATATAAATCACTAGTTTTTAGTAGTATTATACCTAGGGAATGTTTCCTAGCTATACCCCATCAACTATACTGAGAGGGTAGCGGGTTATGAGCTAATAACCTTATTATAGCCCATGGTAGCGTGTGAGTACCTGATATATTTATAAATGATTAGTATAATGAGGTTATTAATGAGATGTAAAGGTTCATGAGTGATGATCTATGTTCCTTATTTCTAGTTCAAGTCTTTATTAATAGATCCTAGGGATGATTCCCATTATTCTAGGTCCTTTTTATACACTTTAGGGAATTTATTTAGATAATCCGATTGTATTCCCCTAGATAGTTTGACTATTGGAACCATTTCTTGTATTATATTACCTTGATGTTTGGGTGACTTTGTGCGGTTTATGAATCACTTTGAGCATGTGTTGGTTTACTTTTAAATGGGATATTTTTATATGGTTTGATAGTATGGTTTAAAAAGGGAAATTGATTTGAGTGTTTTTAAAAGTGTTTTTAAGAAATGATTTTCCATGAGATTGTTTTTTAAAAAGGAATTTTCATGAGATGACTTGAAAAGAGGGAAAAATAGTGATTTGTTTTTTTCTATGGTTTTAAGGCCCAATTTCATTGGTTAAAAAAGATTAATTTAAAATATTTAACTATTTTTTTTATTTTATAAAAAGGATGGTTGTTTGAAAATGTGTTTGTGGTATGTTTTTTGGGCTTGTTTTATAAATAATGTTAAAAAACTATTTTCATATTATGTTTAAACTTGTATTTTATGTACTATATTACTAAGGGGATTTCCATATTCTCAGTGGGTGGAAACCTACTAGTCTGTTTAGCTCATACCCATATAGATCTTTTGTAGGTTTTTGATACCGAGATCTGCTTCAACTATTTGGTTCTAGTTCATCCATGGATAGATAAGTGGGATGTAATGAATAACCTAAGGTCACTAGTGGAGATTATTAGATATTTTAAGCTTCATTTTCTCTTTATAATTTTATTTTTGGATGCTACATCAGCCTTTTCCATAATATTTTTATATTGGTTTGATATTTTATATTTTTCTATGGTTTGTATTTTTATATTGATATTTGAGGGTGAAATCATTCCTAAAGATAATTCTTAACACCCATAAACTAGTTTCTAGCCTGTGGGGATCAGAAATACCCTTCGATCTAGTGTCAAGGTAGTTCAGGTGCCAATTCTAATGGTATCCCCAAGCCAATTCATTACACTCTAATTCAATTATAGTTAAACTATGACCTTCTCAAACCTTTATCCAAGAGATTTTAAACACTATATGCAACAACCATCATTCTAGATAACTTAGGTAAGGGTTATCCACAATTCAAGATAGATTTCCCAAAAAATTCAAACCTATTTAAACTCTTTTAAATGAAAACTTTACAAGCTATCCAGTACATGGTTCACCAACTAGAACCTATCAACTTCTCAACTTCTTCTAAATGTTATAATAATCACTTTAAATTCAATTAGTACTTTCATTTTACTTGAGGAATAACTTAACAAATATCACATATAAGTGATGCTACTTGAATCTATTCAGAAAAGTTGTTCAAGAAGAAAATGTAAACTTACTTTTCCATTTATAACGGAAGTAGGTCACTCATCTTTTCCATACTTCTTAAACAAATATTAATAAATTCTTATCATCATAACAACCTTCTTGATTAAAAAAAATAAAATCCACACATGGTATCTTTAATCTAACCCTTTTTATTTGTTATAAATACCATTAATACTCCATGCTAATATATGAACCTTTTATTCTACCCTTTATTGATAATAAATTCAAAGTAATATAGAGGATTCACCTCACTCATTAAATCTTTAGTATTATTTATAAAAGGGTTATTTCATAAAAAATTCTTCTCCTTATTAAATCTGAATTATAGCCTGATTCACTTGTGATAGAGGGATGAAACCACACAAAACTTAACCAAGAGCCTTTAGTTAATCAATTATAAGTATACATGCACTAACCTAATGTAGAAAAGAAGAGATAATTAACCAAGATTTTAATGCTATCCATAAATTCCCATGCATGTGACTCCATTATCAATTTCTCATTTTAGGGATGTTTCAACTAGATTGATCATGAAATGTAAATCTTGTACACATATCAAAAACACATAAAAAAATATCTTGTTAAAGGCATAAAACCACCCCTTTATCTTAGCCTTCTCATCAACTAACACCCTCTTTATAATTAAATTTATTAGAATCAAAACTAGGGTAGAAAATGTTATTGGCACACCTCTTCTTCCAGATTCTTAAATCTATCCATAAAATTCTTAATTTCCTAATTTATCACACCTTTAAATCCATTAATCACGTTTTCTACCCCTTATAAGAGGCATTAACTTCATATTTATCATGGTAGTTTATATACTCATTGATGATCATTTTATCTTATTTTCCAGTAGTGAAAACCTCATTCAACTCCCCCTTTATTTTGATTTCCTTTAATTACCTACAAGTTAAAACATATAAACACATAATAGGGAATAAGGATAGGGATTATTTATTGATTATTAGAAAAATAAGAAAGGTTGAGAGTTTCCTCTCAACCAGAGTTTTTTTATCTTATAGTTTTAACTCTAGATAAGATCTTCCATCCTCCTATTTTGATTTTCCTATCTTGAGTATTTATAGGTAACATGGTGTTATGATTCTTCACAACTATATTTTTGTGTGGGTACTCATTTTTGTGAGAAATAAATACATACTCACTTTTATAGACTTTATTTTTCTTCTACTTTTTCTTCTTAGGTTGAAATGGAATAACTAATGAATTACTTTTTGAGTTTTGTTCAACTTGATCAAACTTTCCACATAATATCTCATTTCCTTATTGGTTATTAGTTTTTAATAAAATTTAGGCTTCATGTGAGCCTTATTATCTATATTTATCACATGAAATTACTTGTAACTTTTTAACCTTCATATTTTTACATGAGTTACCATGACCAACAAAGTCATGTTTCTTATTTCCATTTTTGATTTCTCTTCACTCCAGTAGCCTATAATTCCTATCTTGGAATAATTTTCATGCAATCATAATAATTGTGAATTTTTGGTCACATATTCCAAAAATATACTCAAATAATTAATATTTATTTTATATAGATAGATCTATAGATTTTCCATTTTCAAACTTCTATCTTATAAGAGTGTTTCTTCTTTTAACAAATCAAATCCTCTTCTTTTTAGGTCTTCTACCTATTGATTCATTCCACCTCCATATGAATGAAATATTATACCATCCATTATAGGATTTATGAATAAATGACCCACAAACCCACAATAACATTTGAATCTTGATTTATCAAAATGATGGTGATTATATCTATTAAAAATTGTTTACTATTCCAGTCTACTCCATACTTTATTTAGTCCTATTCATGAAGAATTCCTACTTATCAACTGATCTATATTTTTCTTAGAGTATAAGAACTTATTTTTTTACTTTCTTCTACCCATAAAAATCTAGTTTATGTTTTAGATTATTCATAACTGGATCAAATAGATTCAACATCACTTGAAAAAATATAACCAATTTGAACCTTTTTCTTAAGGTTGATCTTCTCAGTAGCCTTGGACAATTCAGAAAAAATTTCCACAACCTTTTCATAATATTATATCATGGTATTAAAGTTTTATTTAGATTTAGTAAATCTAGATTATACTTAATAAATATCTTCTTCCTTGGAAATTATTTTTGAATTGAACTCTTCCATAATCTTAAATTGTTATGCAATTTTGACCTTGTAATTTTTTATCTCCTTGATGAGATAAATCACCTTCCCATATTCACTTATTTTATATTTTTCTAGAAACTTTACTCTCTTCTTGAGATTTAAATTTTTTCTCAAGTTAGGATTCTAATTTCGATCTTAACATATACTCAGTGTAGCTTTAAACTTCTTCCCCCTCTTCACTAATTGATGTGTCTTCATCATTTATAACCTTAACAATAAATATTTTGCGAGGAATACTTGCATTACCCGACTCACTTAAGGATTATGTGGAGTCTTCAATTTATTTTTTTCTCATAAAATTCCCCCTAAAGTTTCTCAAAGATTTTTTCTTTCATTTAAAATCACATTTTATAACTTTTATTGAACTTCCCTTAGGATATTATTCTTGTATATAATCACTTGAAGTTTCATCAAATTTCATATTTCATAAGTCAATAGAAAAATTCCCAATGCCTCCATAATTAAATTATTTAAGAGGAAGCATAAAATTTCATTTTACTTTCCATATTATGATATCCTTGGAGATAATGGTCATTAATTTTTTATTCTTTACACTTCTTTCATATTCAATTTTAGAACATGAATCAGAATCAACATTCTTCTACTTGTGATTTTATTTCATCATGGATTTAAATTCTATCCCCTCCTTTTATTTCTTTTTGAAAACAAGTGTTTCTCTAATTTTATAGTTAATAAGAGTGTAGTAACATCCTAATATTTTATAATTTTTTTAATAAATGATCATTTCACAAGATAAAACAAACCACTATGTGTTTTATTATAAAGTATCTTTTATAAAATTAAATTATTTTCTCTATGAACACCATAAATTTTATAATACATTAAATTAAAATATTTATGTTATTAAAGTAAAACTTTATCTATACTTATATTTATTTTTTAATAAATAAATAAATAAATATATGAATTTTTTTTTATTATAATTGAAGTTATATTTAATAAGTTCATATTACTAAATTTATATTTTAAACATATTTAGAATTATTTTATGTAATTACATGTTTATGGGTAATATGTTAAATAATATGTTAATCAAATTAAATTATTTATAATATGTTAATAAATAATAGTAAATGATAAATATAAATTTTTAATAGTATTACTAAGAAATATATACATTAGGTATATAAAATATTATTTTTAAATGAATATAATATAGTTATAAGTGAATTATATTAATTTATTTTGAAATAAATGTATTTAATTGTAAATTTTAATGGTAATATAATATTTACAAAAATTTAAAATGAATGTAATATGTAAGAATGTTATATTAATTTGAAAATATAATTTTTAATGATAATTATAAACTATTGATGTAATATAATATTTATTAAGGTATTTGGAAATGAATATGATGGTAATTATAAATTGTGATAATATAATGTTTATTATGATATATAATAAATGCAATGATAAATTCAATGAAATATAAGGAATGTTTAAGATATTTATAAAATGTAATAATTTACGTAAATAGATATTTAAAATATAGAAAATATGTGAAAAATAATAAATTATTAATAATGGAAGTAAATAAAAGACTATAAAAATTGTAATGAATAAAAATAATGAAGTTTTTTTAAAATGATTGATTACATAATAGTTAATTGAATTATAATCATAAATGATATGAGATATGATTTGGAATACCAACTCATACCCCCAAAAAATTTATTATAAAAATATAAGTGTACAAGTTAAAACATGAGGTGCAACATGCTTTCACCAACATAAAATACATTGAAAACAGACCATAAATGCCATAAAATTTTTCAAAGTATGCTTAAAATACCAACTTGTGATTAAAATTTTTATAATCGATAAACCCCAAAAAAATAGATAGTATAAACTCCTTATAGAATTCAGAACCCTCATAAGAATGATATAAAAAGCCTCCAAGTGTCATAATAATGATGAGTGATGAGATGTATAATTCTCCACTATGACTCACAATCAGGTGCCTATAATTTTGCAGCAATACAACATATTGAAATTGAATCCTTGATCAAAGTGTCTTTATATTCAGAAGTTAAACGCATATTATTCTAGTTAGTACACAATAATAATATACCACCATAGAAAAATAATATCTAGGAGTTATTAGGACATCATAACAATCTACCATGAAAGATGAAAATATAGTATATCATCATTCAAGTTCCATCCATAGCTTAAGAGTATTAAACGAAAATTCCTAATAGTCATGAGGTTTCTTCCAGGCATGAGAAGGTATTGAATTGTATAAATTATAAGTTTATAGGGGCAAGGATAGGAGATCAGTGAAATAATGAGTAAGTATTGAAGTGATGGTATTGAAAAGTAGGCATGAATTGGTAATGAAGTGTAGTTCTAAGTAGGAAATCATCTAGAAATGATTAGGAAATGAAGTTTATGTCCATAAATATTGAATATATATTATGTATTGAGGTTCCATCAATCAAGGTATTAATTTTTTATCTCATTTGACTATGAAATTTTTCAATATTCCCTAATATAATCAACTTAAAAAAAGAATAAAGGAAATTCAAAATGCAATAGGAATCCAAGGCTACCCTTAATCATGCCCCTTATATTCGATGAATAAAAACAACTTTTAGGCGTTCAAAAACATTACCACCAAAAACGTTGCTATAAATAAAAAATTGTATTCTTTTCAAATTTATATTCAATACTATAAAACATACATACCCTAGGATCAAGGAATTCATTCATAAAAATTCCCCCTTTTTTATATCTAGTGAAATATAGCACATTCTATTCATAAACCTAGGACTAGATTTCATCTATGACACCCTAATTAATAATTTTTTTTTGGTTTTATAGATTCTTGAAAACTTCCATACATTTTTCATCAAAGGATGAAGAGGATCTTAATTCATTAGATGATGAAGAGGGGCTCTCAACAATTGACCTGAAAAAATTTCCTTGATGAAAATCCCAAATGATCTAGTGAAAATAGTTCTATAAAATTTGGAGTAATTAGATAATATATAATTAGTATTAAAGTGATTAATTTATATATATTTTAAAAAATTTGGCCAATGATCCCTATGGAGCACATGGGGCGAAACAGTTCCGACATATGGGTAGGCATGGGTGAGCGAGCATGTAGGTTTGCACAGTCTAGGCATGTGGTGAGTGAGAGTTGGAACAAACTGTGGTAAATTTGTTCTGATAATCTTATTTTAGTTTTTAATTGGGGTAAAATAGTGATAAATAACACTATTTAGTCTTCAATAAGGTTTATTTATAGACTATAATATAAAGGAGTGCTAGACTGAGTAAAAGATTGACGTGGGATCGCTTATGAGCTATACTATTTAATTCTAGTCACATGTTTTTACAACCTAGGTAATGTATATAATAAATCAATTTTATGTATTATTAATTTTCATAAATATATTTTATATATTTATATATAATATGATGATTTTATATGATTTTCAGTCAAAAAAGAAATGGTTTTATTCTAACTGAAACGTTTTCTATGAAATATAATGTTTTATTTAAAAATTAATTTTCTAAAATCTATAGTTTTAAATTTATAAAATTAAACTAATTTTTTTATTCTTTATATCAAAATTATCTTAAGGTTAATTTTTGGTATTTTTCTAAAAATATTGATTTTTGAGTGAATAGTGGAAAATATCAATTTTTATAAAAACTATCATTTATTTTCAAGTAATTAAAAAGTAAAATTTGGTTTTGGATTGGTTTTAAAGTTAAATAAGAATATTTTTATTAAAAAAATATAAATAATTACTTATTAATCAGTTTTATTTTGGTATAAAATAATTTTTATGATTAAAAATGACATTTTTCTAAAAACCATTTTTCATTGCATTTTACGTACATATATTGAAATTAATTTCTACCAATTATAAAAATTTAAAATTTAAAAATATATTTCAAATTTGAAATCATGAGGCTCATATTTTTTAATGTGGTCAATTTCATTTTGGTCATAATAAATAGTTACCATATTAAAAATTTATCACCTCATTAATGGTTAAAAGGGTTAACGGGGGGGGGGGGGGTGGATAAACTAAGAGATAATGAATAAAATATCTATAAAAATTGGATAAATTTTATTTTTTTGAGTGTATTTATACCTTAACATTTCTTTTATTCTAAATTTTTCTATTTTTCCACTTTAAATTGAAAAATAAATTTATTATATTTAGTAGTTTAAAGTATTTACAAGATTGCTAATCCCATCACTTATAAATGGACACATACTCTCTTCACTTATTGACTCATTTTAAGCCAATTATCTAGACCAATACCTAAAAAAACCATTACCAAATATCCTCCCCATTTCCTATAGGTCTTAATATTCTCAAAATATAATTCCTATAAGGATTAAGGACTAATCCGAAGAGAGATATCCGAGGAGGTGGTATAAGTCATAACCGACATATTTCAAGTTTAATTATTTTTATAAATCATTAAAATTTGTTATGACCACTACAAAATAATGAAATTAGAATATTATATATACTAAAATGTTATTATTTTGATGAAAAAAATATTTTCTATCTATTTTCTTTCCTATGGGAAATAAAAACATCGCCTTTGCGTACGTGTGGACTACCACCTCTACGACGTGATGAGTTTTTTTTCCATAATCGCATTACATGGGTGGTTATAAATATGGAATTAATGAATATTTAATATTTTTATGACATTATTATGATTCTATAAAGATAATATATTACTTACCTTCTTACCCTTTCCGTTCATTAGAAAATAGTAATGTCACTCATGCATATGTGTGGAATACCACCTCCATAAAGTGATGCAAATCAATTTTCATTACAGAATAATATGTATAGTCATAAGGATATAAATAATGAATAAATATTAAATTTATAACATAAATATTATTATATAAAATTAAACTATTATATACCTTATTTATTTTTTCCATCCAGTATAAAAATGGAAATGTCGCTCGTGTGCACATGCATATTACTACATCCATGATATGACATATTTCATTTTCCACATCCACCTTCCATGGGAGGTTATAAAAATGTTTTTAATATTTTTAAAAAATAATTGTGTCATTATTAATATTTTATAAATGATTTAACCATAATCCCTTTGAACTCATTCAACCCATCAAATTTATTTTAGACTTATCAACCGAACATCCTCAAAATGTCCAACACGAACTTAACTAATTTAGTAATAAAATGAAACATAGTAAAAAATGAAATAAAGGGAATACTAATAATGTAATGAAAAATTAAAAATGTTTTAAATCAATTATAATACAAATATAAATTTAATATTCATGAGGGTAGACATATAAATGAAATGAGTTGGGACTCGTGGTAAGGGACTTTATTTTAAAAATCTTATTTAAAAATTTTTCTTCCATGTAAAGGTTATTTTAAATGTTTTAAATAATGTTATTATTTATTTTTAAAAGGTTTTTAAATTAAAATTTTAAATATTTTTGAACTTCTTTACTAGGTATTATAAAATAATAATTTTAATGTTTTCTTAACTGGTCTTTTTTGACTTTATTTACCAAAGTGTGAAAATAATATTTGTTTTAAAGAATATTAAATGATAAAATTTTACTATTGTAATACACATTATTTTATTTTAAGTTTAATTTATAAGTTTCTATGTTTATTTTTAGATAAAATAATTTTCTCAATATTTTGGTAATTTTTATTTTTAAAAAGTTTTTATAAAGAAATGGAATCCATTTCTCATTTTTTTGATATAACTGGAAGTGTTATTACTCATGAGATTTAATTCCAATTAAAACCAGATTTATGGTTAAATTATAAGATATATATATTTTATTAATGTTATGGTTCTTTTAAATTTTATATCAAGTGATCCTGATATAGCTAAGATAATGGGTGAGCCTAATATAGCTCTCCAATGCATTAGGTAAAGTGATAGAGTTTACTAGAGATAGGTTACTCCTTAGAGATGTATGAATTATCTAGTTTGGTGATTAAATTATAAGAATTATTATAAGGGTGAATGTAAGGATAATTTCTCAAGTTATTTACATGATATTATTTTAATGGTTTATATAGGAAATATTTTAATTTTTAAAAGTTAGCAAATGAGCTTATGTTTTTAAGGATAGTTGATGGCCTTTTTTTAAAAAAGTGAAAAGATTATTTTTCAAGGAAAGGTCTTCATGAGTTTTCTTAATTTCCTAGAAAACCTTATGATTATGATTTTACCTTTATTATTTCATATGAAATTTTGATAATGATAAATTAAGTTATTTTCATGGAAGAGTAAATGGATATTTGGGCTCAAATATTTATTATTAAAAAGAAAAACTTTATGTTGGATTTTTAGGTTTACAAATAGAATAAAGGATTTATTTTATTTTATGTCCCTTATTGACTTTTTTTTCTCATGTCACATTTTTAAATAATTTTCACAGGGCTTAATGACGAGTAGGAATATTTATAAAGTCATATTTAAAGTTATAGGAGTTACCTTGAATGAAACAAGTGTGTCTTTTTAATGAACATGTTTTGTTGGAAAATGGACACTATATGAAAATTTATACTTTGTAATGTAACAAATTTCATAATTCTATAAACTCTAAACCTAAAAATTTCTTTGGGATATAAGTGATAAAATATAATCCATAAATCATGTAATTTAAGGTATGATTATGTGTGGGTTGTTATAGTTGGTATCCGAGAAAGAGTATAGATAACTTTAGAGGTCAAGATAAAGTTAAAAGATACTATTAAGAGATTATAATTTATGGTTATATTATCATGATATATATTTTGAGTATTTACATGTTTCTTTATCTAATCTATGTTTATTCAGAATTTTTTTCATTAGAGGAAATAGGACAACTGAGGTAGAAATTCTTCAGGTGGATAATATTATTCTGAACAATCAACCTATGATGGTTGGAATTTTAAAAAATTAGTTTCTATCTGTGTTAATTTTTTTGATATAGTCTATTAATATATATACCAATTAAAGGGAGCGAAAAAATTCTCTATATAAGAATATATCAATAGTATATAATTTCATGAAACAATACCCTTTATCTTTTAGTAGATCCTTAGACCTAGTGAAAGATGAAGAATGTAATAACGCTTTGGAGATTATATTTTAAATTCTGGGACATTCCAAACATCAGAAGGTAACCCTTTATATTTATCATTTTTAAGGTGAAGTCAATCAATGGTATTCATTTATTAATAACATTAAGGAAAAGAAATAAATTGATTCCATAGAATGAATAATATTTAAAATATCTTCCTTGAATAGAATTTTCCTAAAGTTATTTGAATAATAATGGAAAGGAAATTCCTAGAGTTGAATAAAAATGAGAAGGAATCTATTGACAACTATAAATATTATTTTAATAGATTAGATAGTTATGCACCAAATTTCATTCTAGACCATTTTAGTAAATTTGATCAATTTTACTTCAGACTGAAGTCAATTTTTTAAAGGGATATGATAACTCATGAGTTTGGAAGTAATGTGAAAATTATGCGGTGTGACGAGAAATTTGATATGGAGTTTTTTGAACTTTACAAGCATAAGGATAAGAAGTGATCTAGGTGGTAGGAAATGGTGAATCATTCATCTAAGAAACTTGATGGTAAGAATATTCTATAACTCTCTTATGATAAGTAAAGTGAGAATAATTTTAGGTAATGTATGATGAGATTTAGGAAGTGGTACTAATGTGGAAATATGAGATACTTGGATAATGATTTCAGAGAAAAGAGAAATGGTAATGGTTATACTAGTAATAAAAATTAGTTAGTGAAATGTTCTAATTGTAATGATACGGGACATTATGAAAACATGTGTCTAAAAAAATAAAATAAGGTTAATGATCACCAATACCATAAGAAGAAAGGTGTGTAAAAGTAAGTTTATATTTATGGACCATCAAATGAAGTGGTGACATGTATATTACTTATTTACTCAATGCATTCTAATGTTGTGTTTTATTTAGGATCTACACATTTTTTTATTTTTGAGATTTTTTATAGTAAAATTGAAATATAACCTCAAGAAATTAAGTGAAATTTTTTAGTAAAAATGTGACGCCCCAAAATTATTTCTTATGTAATAACAAAATTGTTTGGTTTTACGTCATTACCATACTGTCCAAAACAACACTTTGAAATAATCACAAGACTTTATTTATTTAATGAAACACTGAAAATGATTACATTTCTTTAAGGATAATAGAATCCAACTAACCAAAAATACCTACCAAGAGACCTATTAAAATTATAGGGAGAACACCCAATACAAAAAATAGACCTAGTAAAAAGTGAAGATCCCTCGGGTTGATCAGAATGAAAAAAATTATGGCCAGAACCACAACAACCATGCTAAGCATTAGAGGAATGATGATCACCATCTTCTTTGTCCCATCTTTTGAAATTGGAACACCTTAATTCATATTTTTATAAGGCCTAATTAAATTCGATCATTGCCTCCTTTAGGTGATCGTTGAGTCTCTAACAGCCATAAGATCATATATCATTGGGTTTTCTAGTGGTTTAAGTTAAAATATCTAGGTATAATGGGTTTTCCAAGTGTTTAAAGTGTGAATTGAAGTTATAACTAAAAACATGTTTTTAATAAACTATTTTTATATATTTTATAAGGATAATGATTTAAAGTTTAAAATGGGTTTGAATCATAACCCTTGTGTTTTAAAAGAAACACCAAGTGAAGCACACATTTGATATTACTTGGTTTTGGTACAAAGAAACATATTTTTGAGTTTGAAATTGTACTTTGGAAAAAATGAAATTAATGACTATTGTTATATTTAATATTTTATCTATACTTATTGAATTAGATATTTTATTATTTCAATGTTTTATAAAGTTACTTGAAATGTTTTTAACCCTGGATGCATAAAAAAAGTTTTAATTAAAAAAATGTTTGGATTTAAAATACTAGTTCGGATTTCTTTTATGAAACATTAAACCTTGGTTTTTAAACCTTGATGATTTGAAACTCAAATGTTTATAAACTAATGAAAAGTTTAGTTTAAGGATTTTTGTTTAACCCGAATAAGGAAATTATATTCCTTGTTTATAAACATAAAAAATTTATAATCTTATGTATAATAAAAACAACTTTTACTTTGTAAAAAAATGGGTGAGTACCCCACCTAGCCGAGGGAAACCTTGTAGGAAACCACTCAAGGCCTTGAAGGGAATCTCGCTCACATCCCCCAGAAAATGGCCCAGGGCTAAGCATGCATGGTGCGTGCTAAGTTATGTGCACAGGGGTGCATGGTAATCCCTAAGCGTGTAGGGGCGTGCATTTTCAAGGGAACCAGAGTGCGCCACCGTGCGGGGTGACACAACGACAGGGGTGGGTGCAGAAGGCCGCCCACAGAGACCCGGTACAGGGCGGTACTAGGGAGGGGGGAGGGGGATTTCTGGACTAATTCTAGGAGCCCCAGGCTTATAAGGGAGCTGCATAAACTATCCCGTTTCGATCTGTTATGGGAATTTTAAAGCACGATCACATTTAGACCGTTAGATATCACTGCGCGAGATCTGACCCGTCCGATCGGTTCGGTCCAAAATTCCTAGCAGCTGCAGTTTCTCCACCACGTTTTTATCAACTGTCCTATCCAATCAAGATCTAATCGTGTATGTTCAAGTATTTTTAAAATGCCTCTTCATTCATAGGCATCCAATCAAATATGATCTAATCGTGACCGTTCGTCCGTTTTAAAAACCCTAAATCTTTCATATTCGTCTCATCCACTCCTTATCAGATCTCAACCGTTCATATTTTATAAAACTCTTAGATGCATCTCAGCCACTAGATCAGGGTGTGATCTAATACCAACTGTCTTTTGTTTTTCCACACCTAACCTGTCGCCTTCTTCTTCTTCTACCCGTGTGCGCCACACTAGTTGCCTTACTACTCTTCCTTTCCTTGTTTTTCCATGATCGTGACCTCGGGTGGCCCCTCCTTTCTCTCATCTTCCACAAGACTGGACACCCTCTATCTTTTTTTAAACCAAGGTGCCTCTATTTTCCATACATGTGGCCTTAAAAAATATATTTTATATGATTCATAAATATATCTCAGTTTGCACCTAAACCCTACAATGTTCATCCTCTCCAGCACCTCTATCAAGTTCCTCTAGAACTCTTCTCCTTCTTCAAGCCAGGTAAGGGACCTAATTTTCTTGATTTTTTATGATTTTAATATTTATATATATATACATATGTAAATATATACGGTTGAGTATAAGTCCTATTGGTTCCTTCCAAGATGGAGAATTCTTGATCCTAAATGATGTTCTTAATTATTTATCATGCAAGGATGTGTGATGTTTATTGATTCTATATATTGAGATATACATAAGAATATATATATATATATATATATATATATATATATTTTATAAACAAACATTTTATATTTAATGGAACATTTTGAAATTAATGAACCCTTGTTTAACTAATGTTCCTAATACGTTTAAAACATGTAAGTTTCATTAAATTTTGGTGTAAGACCCTTATATATATTATGTATATTCGGTTATATGTATGTATATAGATATATATATATATATATATGTATATCGATGTTTAAATAAACATATATATGAGTTTTTTTAATAAATAAACCGTCTAAATTTTATATCACGATTTAAAATTTAGAAACCTTTGTTAATTAATGTCCCAAATGTATTTAAGTCATATAAGTGTCATTGGATTTTTTTGGGTGTAAAACCCTTTTATACATTATGTATATTGAGTTAGGTGTATATAATTATATATATATTTATACACATAAACTTTTATACTCAATCTTATTTATATTTTCTAAGGATTGTTAAGAATGAATAAACATGTTGTTTTTGAAATATAAAAGGATTATAAGGAACAGTTTAAAGATACAATACTTTATATACACAATTGTGTATAAACAGATTTTACAATACTCAATCCTAGATAATTTTGGATTTTCCAAATAACATTTAGATGTAAATTTTTTGTGTATGAATATATACATATTTATGACTCACTTATTTTCATAAGTTTTAAAATGGTATTAGTTATGGTTGATTTTCATGCTTTTCAAATATTAACATTGTGTGCAAATGATTGAGAGTACCCTTGTGATATGTTATACATAAGAATGAAAGTAATGAATGTTTATACAACTATGTGTTTTATACCCCACATGAAATATTTTTTTACCTTTAAATTAGTTATGCATCTAATCCATGATGAATTTCCATTATGCATTTCATTTACTTTTGTAATAAGGTTTTTGAATTTAAAGGGTTATCATTTTATGTGACAAAACCTATATTTCTTTTTGTGCATTAGTTATCATAACATGTGATATAATATGCCTACCATACTTTCATTTATTAAATTTCCATGCAGTTGTTAGTTTTGACACTTAAGTACTTGATTCACTATATATATGTAAATACTGAAGAATGTAATTAAACTGTTATGACCAATTATGGATTAAGAAACTAAATTATTCAAAGAGGTATGCGACACTTTGAATAATAAGAAATGAGAAACCAAGTAATACGTGACACTTGGAATGATAAGTGATGAGTAATTTAATAAATCAAAGTGGTTTGATGCACTTTGATTTAAAGAAATGAGGACTGAATTGGACTTATTATGTGATGGGTGGGGTCTGTTATAGACCTTCGATACATTGGTAGGTCTCATGAGACAAAATATGGTCTTGGGACGGGGCCTTGATTTTTTTTATTTATATTCTCGGCATGAGGCCTTGACAAAGAGTTTATGGCCTTGCCACCTGGCCTTGACACAGTCCGACATATGTACTTCCCTCATTATGTTATGAAATTTAATTAACAAAGTGAATATTCGACTTATAGAATATACCTGGTTAAATAGCTTGTACTTATGATAATCAGAAGAAGTAAATTATTATGGAATAATGTTTTTTCATCATTCAGAGATTTACCTGCCAGATTATGATTTACAGTTAGTAAGGGAAGAATTGGTGTTATTATTTTATACGCAACTATGATCATGTATTACTCTCAGTTGTAAATTTGTTACTCTCACTTTTTCATGACCCACTTATTAAAGTTAGAATGAATCTTACTTTATATGCTGCACACCCTATATTTTGTATGAGTGTGATTTTGAATGCAACATGTTTCATTGTGACCCTGTTAGTATTCCTTGAAATGTTTACTTATAATTCTTGGACAAAATGTTATGTTATATATTGCAACTTTCCTTTTGAAAACATTTTATGAATAATTTTAAAGGATCATTTTTAAAAGGTTTTAATAAAATATTATTTTATTTTAAAACCCCTTACTGGGCACTCGTATTCTCACCCTACATTTTAACTTATATTTTACAGGTTTAGTATATTTGAGATATACTATTTGGTGGAAGTATTGTGTATATTCTTTACCCTGTCAGTTTTGAAGGAATTATAATAATTGTATCTGGTTCTCTAGGACCTAAATAGAAAAAATCCTCTTTATTGGAACATGATGTGTAATTATTCAACTTCTGTTTTATAAAAAGAATTACACACCAAGTTTTATGTAAAACCGCTCTGGCTCCGGGGAAGTCTAGGGATAGGGGCGTGACAGTTGGTATCAAAGGACTGGTTTAGACAACCCTGTAAAATTTGAACAACATTAAAAACTTGATTATGTCTTAATAAGTATAAGTATTCTTAAAATATTCAGATGATAGATGAATCAATCCTTCTGTCGCTTCCCACAGAAGTATTAGAAACTATAGTGGAAAAATCATGTTTAACAGGATATGAGATTTTTGAATGCCTTTGTTTGTCGTGCAAACACCTCTACCGTATATCCAATTCTCCTTATGTACTCCAACTTCACTGAGGAGGAGGCTTTGACTATTTTCTTATGATGAATTCTTAATTTCCGTTCTATGCACGGCAAGGGAAATATTTTTAGGGTTTATTTAAATACTTTTTCCTAGACAAAAATGATTCATCTCTAGAGGACTTCCAAGAGGCTGAACAAGAGGGTGACCTTCGAGTAGCATACCTATGTCAAATCTTGACCTACGGTCTCCATGGTCAAGTTATGAACTTTGAAATTTTTGGGGATGAGTCTTCCCATTTTTTTATCAATGAAAAGTTCTTATGGATGTCTCTCAACTTATTACACGACATGATTCTCACACACTGTACTTTAGATGTCCACATGCAGTTGATCCTAGTTTCCTGCGTTGCATTTGGACCAAATAAATTGAAGAATTTGGAACCGTTTTGGGGATGTTATTAACTGGAAACTGGGGAAATTTCCAACACCAATGAAACTGGTGAAGTGTCACCTTGGAGGACGTCAGGAAATCCATACTAGTGTTTTGTGAGACGGAGTGAGTGATTATGTAACACCTTTGGTTTTATGAACCTTGTATAACAGGATAATGTTATATTTTAGTACTTTCACATGATTTTAAAAATAACATCTTTGTTTTAATATGATTATGTTTTATTGGGTAAAACATGTCTCTTGAAAATTTTCAGATGGAAGATATGAGTTCACCAACCAACCTCTTATCTCTTCATACCAAGTTTTTAGAATGCATAATGGTTGAGTCATGTTCAGAAGACTATGACCCATTTTCAAACCTATTCCCGACTTAAAAATAACTTTATAAAGTGTCCCTTAGCTCAAATATCCTCTGTTCCTAAAAAGTGGAGAGCTATATATATAACTATATTGCAAAGGCCCAATTTTCAGAGTTTAAGTAGAGGAAAAAATACTACGATGGTCTTCTCTTACATTTCACCTTATCTAATAAATATCAATATTTGTAAAAGTTTCTAGAAGTTGCGTTGGAGGATGACCTCCGGGAAGTTTATCTGTTCCAAGTTCTAAGTTTTTACTATGTTCCTAGCTCTCTGCAACTTCAAGGTTTTCTAGCACGACATAATATGAGGGATTTATAGGGACCTAGTCCACTCCCAATTCTCTGATCTCCACACCACACAAGCCTTCCTCTAGAAACCTAAATGCTTTATACATAGGGATGATCCTAGATTCTCTTGGTGCTCTCGGTGTATTTGGGTCAATGAAGTCGATGGACTAGAAACCAATCTAGGGATCCACCTAGGAGTAATCAGTTGATTGTCCACGTTGGCTAACTTTGTGAGGGGATGTTGGAGGTGATGTGTGTCTGGTTTTCCTGGTAGGTGTGTACAAGTGTTTTAGAATTACGAAGATGAAATTATTTTAAGGGGGGAATAATGTGACACCCCAAATTTATTTCTCATGAAATAATAATATTTTTTGGTTTTAATTCATTCCCATGTAGTCCAAAACAATACTTGAAAATAAACACAAGACTTTCTTTATTTAATGAAAAACTAAAAATGATTACATTTATTCAATGATAAGAGAATCCAACAAACCAAAAATACCTTCCAATAAAACTATTAGAATTATAGGGAGACCACCCAATACAAAAACTAGACCTAGTAAATAGTGAAGATCCATCGGGTTGATCAGAACGAAAAACATTAAGGCCATAACAAAAACTATACTAAGCATTAGAGGAATGATGAGAACCATCTTCTTTGTACCAAATTTTGAAATTGGAACACACTAATTCATGTTTTTATAAGGTCTAAGTAAATTCAGCCATTTCCTCCTCTAGGTGACCATTGAGTCTCTAAAGGCCATAAGATCATATAGCCATTGGGTTTTTTAGTGATTTAATTTAAAATATCTAGGTATAATTAGTTTTCCAAGTGTTTAAAATGTGCATTGAAGTTATAACTATAAACATGTTTTTAATAAAATATTTTTATATATTTTAGAATGATAATGATTTAAAGTTTAAAATGGGTTTGAATCATAAACCTTGTGTTTTAAAATAAATACCAAGAGAAGCATACATTTTATACTGCTTGGTTTTGGTATAAAGAAACATTTTTTTGAGTTTGAAATTGTAGTTTGGAAAAAATGAAATTAATGAATATTGTTGTATTTAATATTTTATCTATACTTAGTGAATTATATATTTTATTATTTCAATATTTTTTAAAGTTACCTTGAATTTTTTTAACCCTGGATGAATAAAAACAAAGTTTTAATTAAAAGTATGTTTGGATTTTAAATACTACTTGGGATTTCTTTTATGAAACATTAAACCTTGATTTTTAAACCTTGATGCTTTGAAAATAAAATGTTTATAAACTAATGAAAAGTTTGGTTTAAGGATTTTTTTTAACTTGGATAGGGAAATTCTATTCCTTGTTTATAAACATAACAAATTTATAATCTTATGTGTAATAAAAATGACTTTTACTTTGCAAAAAAATGGGTGAGTACCCCACCTATCCGAGGGAAACCTTGTAGGTAGCCACTCAAGACCTTTATGGGAATCTCACTCACATCCCCTAGAAAATGGCCCAGGGATATACATGGATGGTTCATGCTAAGTCACGTGCATAGGGGTGCATGGTAAGCCCTAATCGGGCACATGCATATGTTTGCAAGGGAACCAGAGCGCACCACCATGCGGGGCGAAAGAATGACAAGGGTGGGCATATAAGCTCGCCCACAGAGACCCGGTACGGCGCGGTACCGGGGCAGGGGATGGGGATTTATGGAATAATTTCAGGAGCCCCAGGCTTATAATGGAGCCACATAACCCATCCCGTTTTGATCTGGGATGGGAATTTTAAAGCAGGATCATATTTGGACCATCAGATATCACCACACAAGATCTGAGCCATCTGATCGGTTCGGTCCTCAATTCCTAGAAGCCATGGTTTCTCCACCACGTTTTTATCAACCTTACTATCCAATTAGGATCTAATCATGTCCATTCAAGTCTTTTTAGAATTCGGATTCGTTCACATCCATCCGATCAAATATGATCTAATCGTGACAGTTCGTCCATTTTAAAAACCCTGAATCTTTTGTAGCCGTCCGATACACTCCTTATCAGATATCAACCGTTCATATTTTATAAAAATATTATATGCACCTCATACATTGGATCAGGGTGTGATCTAATACCAACCGTCTTTTTTTTCCAAACATAACCTGTCACCTTCTTCTTTTTCTACTCGCGTGCGTCACACCAGTAGCCTCACTACTCTTCCTTTCCTTATTTTTCCACACCTGTGACCTCGGGTGGCCCCTACTTTCTCTCATCTTTTACAAGAATGGACACCCTCAGTCTTTTTTTAAACCAATGTGCCTTTATTTTTCATACAAGTGGACTTAAAAAAATATATTTTATATGATTCATAAATATATCTCAGTTTGCACTCGAACCCTATGGTGTTCATCCTCTCCAGCGCCTCTATCAAGCTCCTCCAAAACTCTTATCCTTCTTCAAGCTAGCTAAGGGACCTAATTTTATTTCTTTTTTATGATCTGAATATGTATATATATATATATACATATGTAAATATATACAGTTGAGTATAAGGCTTATTGGGTCCTTCTAAGATGGTGAAATCTTGATCCTAAATGATGTTCTTAATTCTTTATCATGCAAGTATGTGTGATGTTTTTTGATTCTATATATTTAAATATAAATAAGAATACATATATATGTATATATTTTATAAAAAAACCTTTTATATTTAATGAAACATTTTGAAATTAATGAACCCATGTTTAACTAATGTTCCTAATATGTTTGAAAAATGTAAGTTTCATTAAATTTTGGTGTAAGACCCTTATATATACTATGTATATTCAGTTATAATTATATATATATTGATGTTTACATAAACATATATTTGAGTTTTTTTAATCAATAAACCTTTTAAATTTTATATCACTATTTAAAATTTAGGAACCTTTGTTAATTAATGTCCCAAATTTATTTAAGTCATATAAGTGTCATTGGTTTTTTTTGGGTGTAAAACCCTTTTATAAATTATGTATATTCAATTAGGTGTATATAATTATATATATATTTATACACATAAACTTTGATCCTCAATATTATTTATATTTTCTAAGGATTGTTAAGAATTAATAAACATGTTGTTTTTGAAATATGAAAGTCTTATAAGGAACAGTTTAAAGATACAATCCTTTATATACACCCTTGGGTATAAACAGATTTTACAATACTCAATCCTAGAAAATTTTGAATTTACAAAATAATATTTATATGTAAAATCTTTGTGTATGAATATATACATATGTATTACTCACTTATTTTCATAAGTTTTAAAATGGTATTAGTTATGGTTTATTTTCATGCTTTTTAAATATTAACATTGTGTGAAAATTATTGAGAGTACCCTTGTAATATGTTATACATAAGAATGAAAGTAATGAATGTTTAGAAAACTATGTGTTTTATACCCCACATGAAGTATATTTTTTACCTTTAAATTAGTTATGAATCTAATCCATGATGAATTTCCATCATAAATTTTGTTTACTTTTGTAATATGGTTTTGGAATTTAAAGGGTTATCATTTTATATGACAAAACCTGTATTTCTTTTTGTGCATTAGTTATCATCACATGTGCTATAATCAGCCTACCATACTTTTCATTTATTAAATTTCCATGCATTTGTTAGTTTTGACACTTAAGAACTTGATTCACTATATATATGTAAATACCGAAGAATGTAATTAAATTGTTATGACCAATTTTGGATTAAGAAACTAAATTATTCAAAGTGGTATGCGACACTTTGAATAATATGAAATGAGAAACCAAGTAATATGTGACACTTGGAATGATAAGTGATGAGTAATTTAATAAATCAAAGTGATTTTATGCACTTTGATTTAAAGAAATGTTGAGTGAATTGGACTTATTATGTGACGGGTGAGGTCTGTTATAGACCTTTGATACATCGATAGGTCTCATGAGGTAAAATATATTCTTGGCACGGGGCCTTGAATTTTTTTTTATTTATGGTCTTGGCATAAGGCCTTGACAGAGAGTTTATGGTCTTAGCACGAGGTCTTGACACAGCCTGACATATTCATTTCCCTCATTATGTTTTGAAATTTAATTAACCAAGTAAATATTTGACTAGTAAAATATACCTGGTTAAAGAGCTTGTACTTATGAGAATTAGAAGAAGTAAATGATTATGGAATAATGTTTATTCAGAATTCAGAGATTTACCTGCAGATTATGATATATAGTTAGTAAGGAAAGAATTAGTGTCATTATTTTATGCGCAACTATGATCATGCATTACTCTCAGTTGTAAATTTGGTACTATCACTTTTTGATGTCACACTTAATAAAGTTAGAATGAATCTTAATTTATATAATATACAACCTATATTTTTTATGAGTGTGCTTTTTATTGGTACATGTTTCATTGTGACCCTGTTAGTATTCCTTGAAATGTTCACTTATAATTCTTGGAAAAAATGTTTTGTAATGTATTGTATCTTTCCTTATGAAAACAATTTATGAATAATTTTAAAGGAATGTCTTCAAAAGGGTTTAATTGAAATATTATTTCATTTTAAAACCCCTTACTGGGCACTCATATTCTCACCCTACGTTTTATCTTAAATTTTACAAGTTTAGTAGATTTGAGATACACTATTTGGTGGTAGCATTGTGGAGATTCTTTACCTTATCAGTTTTGAAGGAATTGTAATAATTGTATTTGGTTCTCTAGGACCTAAACTGAAAATATCCTCTTTATTGGAACATGATGTGTAATTATTCAGCTTATGTTTTATAAAAAAAATTACACACCATGTTTTAGGTAAAATCACTCTGGCTCCAGGGTAGTCTGGGGCTGGGGGTATGACAGTTGGTATCAGAGGATTGGTTTAGACAACCTTAGAAAATTAGAACAACATTAAAAACTTGATTTTATCTTACTAAGTATAAGTATTCTTAAAATATTCAGATGGCTGATGAATCAATACTTCTATCTCTTCGCACAGAAGTATTAGAATATATAGTGGGAAAATAATGTTTAGAAGGCTACGAGATTTTTGAAAACCTTTGTTTGTCATGAAAACACCTCTATCGTATATCCAATTCTCATCATGTACTCCAACTTCACTGAGGAGGAGGCTTTGACTATTTTCTTATGATGAATGCTTAATTACCATTATATGCATGAAAAGGGAAATATTTTGAGGGTTTATTTAAATTCTTTACCCTAGGAAAGAATGATTCATCTCGAGAGGAATTACAAGAGGCTGACCAAGAGGGTGACCTCTAAGTAGCATACCTATGTCAAATCTTGACCTACGGTCTCTGTGGTCAAGTTATGAACTTTGAAATTTTTGGGGATGAGTCTTCCCGTTCTTTTTATCAATGAAATATTCTTAAGGATGTCTCTCAACTTATTAAATGACATGCTTCTCTCACAATAAACTTTATATGTCCACATGCAGTTGATCCTAGTTGCCCACATTGCATTTGGACTAAAGAAATTGAAGAATTTGGATCCACTTTGGGGATCTTCTTAACTGGAAACTGGGGAAATTTCCAACACCGGTAAAACTGGTGAAATTTCACCTTGGAGGACGTCTGGAAATCCATACTAGTGTTTTGTGAGAGGGAGCGAGTGATTATGTAACACCTTTAGTTTTATGAACCTTGTATAAAAAGATAATGTTATATTTTAGTACTTTCACATGATTTTACAAATAATGTCTTTATTTTAATATGATTATGTCTTACTGGGTAAAACACGTCTCTTGAAAATTTCCAAATGGAAGATATGAGTTCACCAAACAACCTCTTATCTCTCCATACAGAATTTTTAGAACACATAATGGTTGAGTAATGTTCAGAAGACTACGACCCATTTTAAAACCTATGCCTAAATTAAAAAAGACTTTATAAAGTGTCCCTCAACTCAAATATCCTCCATTACTACAAAGGGGAGAGCTATATATATGACTATATTGAAAAAGCCAAATTTTTAGAGTTTAAGAAGCGGGGGAAATACTACGAAGGTCTTTTCTTATTTTTTACATTATCTGAGAACTATCAAGCTTTGAAAAAGTTTTGAGAAGATGCATTGGAGGGTGACCTATGGGCAGTCTATCTATTTTAATTTCTAAGTTTTTACTATGTACATAGTGCTCTATGACTTCAAAGTTTTCTAGCATGACATAATATGAGGGATTTATAGTGACCTAGTCCACTCCAAAATCTCTGATCTCCACACCGCAAAAGCCTTCCTCTGGAAACCCAAATGATTTATGCATAGGGATGATCCTAGATTCTCTTGGTGTGATCTGTGTATTTGGTTCAATGAATTATATGGACTAGAAACCAATCTAGGGATCCACCTGGGAGTAATCAGAAGATTGTCCACATTGGCCGACTTTGTGAGGGGATGTTGGAGGTGATGTGTGTCTGGTTTTTCTGATAGGTGTGTACAAGTGTTTTAGAAATGCGAGGATGAAATTCTTTGAAGGGGGAATAACGTGACACCCCAAATTTATTTCTTATATAATAACAATATTTTTTGGTTTTACTTCATTCCCATGTTGTCTAAAACAATACTTGAAAATAAACACAAAACTTTCTTTATTTAATGAAATACTGAAAATAATTACATTTCTTCAAGGCTAAGAGAATCCAAAAAACCAAAAATACCTACCAAGAAACCTATTTGAATTATAGGGAGACCACCCAATACAAAAAATAGACCTATTAAATAGTAAATATCCTTCGGGTTGATCAGAACAAAAAACATTATGGCCAGAACTACAAAAACTGTGCTAAGCATCAGAGGAATGATGAACACCATCTTCTTTGTCCCAACTTTTGAAATTGGAACACACTAATTCTTGTTTTTATAAATCCTAAGTAAATTCAAACATTTACTCCTTTAGGTAACCGTTGAGTCTCTAACGGACATAAAATCATATATCCATTGGGTTTTCTAGTGATTTAATTTAAAATATCTAGGTATAATGAGTTTTCAAAGCGTTTAAAGTGTGCATTGAAGTTATAACTATAAACATGTTTTTAATAAACTCTTTTTATATATTTTATAAGGATAATGATTTAAAGTTTAAAATGGGTTTTAATCATAACCCTTGTGTTTTAAAATAAACACCAAGAGAAGCATACATTTGATACTTCTTGGTTTTGGTACAAAGAAACATATTTTTAAGTTTGAAATTGTACTTTGGGAAAAATGAAATTAATGACTATTGTTGTATTTAATATTTTATCTATACTTGTTGAATTAGATATTTTATTATTTCAATATTTTTTAAAGTTACCTTGAATTTTTTTTAACCCTGGATGAATAAAAACAAATTTTTAATTAAAAGTATGTTTGGATTTTAAATAATAGTTGGGATTTCTTTTATGAAACATTAAACCTTGATTTTTAAACCTTGATGCTTTGGAACTCAAATGTTTATAAAATAATAAAAAGTTTGTTTTATGGATTTTTATTTTAACCATGATAGGGAAATTATATTTATTTTTTATAAAAATAATACATTTATAATCTTATGTATAATAAAAATGAATTTTACTTTGAAAAAAATTGGTGAGTACCCCACCTAGCCGAGGGAAGCCTTGTAGGCAGTCACTCAAGGCCTTGGTGGGAATATCACTCACATCACCCAGAAAATGGACCCGGGATGTGCATTCATGGTGCATGTTAAGTCACACACACATGGGTAAATAGTAATCCCTAAGCATTCACGGGCATGCATGTGCAAGAGAACCAGAGCGCACCACTATGCGGGGTGGCACAATGGCAGGGGTGGGCTCAGAAGTGCACCCACAGAGACCCGGTATGTGGCGGTACCAAGGAGGGGGGAGGGGGATTTATGGACTAATACCAGGATCCCCAAGATTATAAGGGAGCTGTGTAACCCATTCCGTTTCAATGTGAGATGGGAATTTTAAAGCAGGATCACATATGAACCATCAGATCTCACCGCATGAGATCTGAGTTGTACGATCAGTTTGGTCCTCGATTCATAGTACTCATGGTTTCTCCACTGTATTTTTATCAACCATCTGATCCAATTGGGATCTAATCAAGGCCGTTCTGGTCTTTTTAAAACATTGCATCATTCGCATCCGTCTGATAAGAAATGATCTAATCATGACCGTTCGTCTATTTTAAAGACCCTAAATCTTTCATAGCCATCCGATACACTCCTCACCAGATCTCAACTATTCATATTTTATAAAACTCATGGACGTACCTCATCTGTTGGATCCGGGCATGATCTAATCCCGACCATCTGTTGTTTTTTCACACCTAACCCATCACCTTATTCTTCTTCTACCTGCGTGCGCCACACTAGTAGCCTCGCTACTCTTCCTTTCCTTGTTTTTCCATGCCCATGACCTCAGGTGGCCCCTCCTTTCTCTTATCTTCCACAAGACCAGACACCCTCGGTCTTATTTTAAATTGAGGTGCTTAGTTTTTCCATACAAGTGTCCTTAAAAAAATATATTTTATATGATTCATAAATATATCTCAGTTTGTGCCCGAACCTTACAGTGTTCATCCTCTCCAGCACCTCCATCAAGCTCCTCCCAACCTCTTCTCCTTCTTCAAAATAGGTAAGGGACCTAATTGTATTTGTTGTGGTCTGAATATGTACATATATATACACACATATGTAAATATATATGTTTGAGTATAAGGCCTACTGGATCCTTCTAAGATGGTGAATTCTTGATCCAAAATGATGTTCTTAATCCCTTATCATGCAAGGATATGTGATGTTTTGTGATTCTATATATTGAAATATACATAACCATATATATGTATATATTTTATAAACAATCCTTTCATATTTAATGTCACATTTTGAAATTAATGAACCCTTGTTTAACTAATGTTTCTAATATGTTTCAAACATTTAAGTGTCATTAAATTTTGGTGTAAGAACCTTATATATACTATGTATATTCGGTTATATGTGTGTATATATATATATCGATGTTTACATAAAAATATATATGAGTTTTTTTAATAAATAAACCTTTTAAATTTTATATCATGATTTAAAATTTAGGAACCTTTGTTAATTAATGTCCCCAATGTATTTAAGTCATATAAGTGTCATTGGATTTTTTTGATGTAAAAACCTTTTATACATTATGTATATTCAGTTAGGTGTATATAATTATATATATATATATACATATAAACTTTGATCCTCAATATTATTTAGATTTCTCAAGTATTGTTAAGAATGAATAAACATGTTGTTTTTGAAATATAAAAGGCTTATAAGGAACGATTTAAAAATACAATCCTTTATATACACCCTTGGGTATAAAGGGATTTTACAATACTGAATCCTAGATAATTTTGGATTTTAGAAATAATATTTAGATATAAAATTTATGTGTATGAATATATGTATATGTATCACTCACTTATTTTCTTAAGTTTTAAAATGGTATTAGTTATGGTTGATTTTCATGCTTTTCAAATATTAACATTGTGTGTAAATGATTGAGAGTACCCTTGTGATATGTTATACATAAGCATGAAAGTAATGAATGTTTAGAAAACTATGTGTTTTAAACCCCACATGAAATATTTTTTTAACTTTAAATTAGTTATGCATCCAATCCATGATGAATTTCCATTATGCATTTTGTTTACTTTTGTAATAACGTTTTGGAATTTAAGGGGTTATCATTTTATGCAACAAAACCTATATTAATTTTTGTGCATTAGTTATCATCACATGTGCTATAATATGCCTACCATACTTTCATTTATTAAATTTCCATGCAGTTATTATTTTTGACACTTAAGTACTTGATTCACTATATATATGTAAATACTAAAGAATGTAATTAAACAGTTATGACCAATTATGGATTAAGAAACTAAATTATTCAAAGTGGTATGTGACACTTTGAATAATATGAAATGAGAAACCAAGTAATATGTGACACTTGGAATAATAAGTGATGAGTAATTTAATAAATAAATGTGGTTTGATACACTTTGATTTAAAGAAATGAGGAATTCATTAGAATTATTATGTGAGGGGTGGTCCCCGCTATAGCCTCTTGATGCATTGGTAGGTATCATGAGACAAACTACCTTCTTGGAACGAGGCCTTGATTTTTTTATTTATGATCTTGGCATGAAGACTTGATAGAGAGTTTATGGTCTTAGAACGAGGCCTTGACACAGTCTGACATATGAACTTACCTCATTATGTTATGAAATTTAATTAACCAAGTAAATATTCGACTGGTAGAATATACTTTGTTAAAGAGCTTGTACTTATGAGAATCAGAAGAAGTAAATGCTTATGGCATAATGTTTATTCAGCATTCAGAGATTTATCTTCCAGATTATGATTTAAAATTAATAAGGAAAATATTAGTGTTATTATTTTATGCGCAACTTTGATCATGTATTACCATCAGTTGTAAATTTGGTACTTGCACTTTTTCATGTCACACTTATTAAAGTTAGAATGACTCTTACTTTATATGCTGCACACCCTATATTTATTAGGAGTATGATTTTGATTGGAACATGTTTCATTGTGACCCTGTTAGTATTCCTTGAAATGTTCACTTATAATTCTAGGAAAAAATGTTATGTTATGTATTGCAGATTTCCTTACGAAAATGTTTTACGAATAATTTTAAAGGAATGTTTTCAAAAGGTTTTAATTGAAATATTATTTTATTTTAAAACCCCTTACTAGGCACTCATATTCTCACCCTATTTTTTAACTTAAATTCTACAGGTTTAGTAGATTTTAGATACACTGTTTGGTGGAAGCATTGTGGAGATTATTTACCCTGTCAGTTTTGAAGGTATTGTAATAATTGTATTTGGTTCTCCCAGACCTAAACTGAAAAGATCCTATTTAGTAGAATATGATGTGTAATTATTCATATTCTATTTTATCAAAAAAATTAAACACTATGTTTTTTGTAAAACTACCCTGGCTCTGGGGCAGTCTGGGGATGGGGCGTGACAAAGAAACTCTTAATGAAAGTGCTAAAGAAACATAAACTTATAAGAACCTTCCTGTCATAATATATAAAATGGTTTTCCAGTATATATATATTTTAACCTTAGTTAATCTTGAGGTTACCGTAGGTATGGATTGGATTTCAGTTATCATGTTGAGGTAGATTATAGAGATAAACAATTCATATTTAATCCTTAGAGTGAAATTCAATTTGTATATAAGAATATGTCCATACCTTTGATAACATATAAATAATTGGAGAAACTAATTAAATATGGGAGTGAAAGTTTTTTTACACATACTATTGAAAAGAATGAAACCATTCAAATTATTGATGCATCAATTTTAAATGAATATATGGATGTATTTCCTAATGATTTTCCTTGTGTTATTCCTTATTGAGAGGTTAAATTTTCTATTGACTTAGTTCCTAATGATAATCTATTTTCAAAACTTAATTATCAAATAACTTCAATTAAGTTGTTAGAATTAAAAAATTAGTTATTAGAGTTACTTGATAAGGGTTTATTATGCCCTATCACTCCACCTTAGGGAGATATTATTTTTGTTTTTAAAAATAATGATGGTTCTATGATACTTTTCATTGATTATAGAGCACCCAATATCATTATTATTATGAATAAGTATCCCTTACCTCATATTGATTACTTATTTGATCATATTTAAGAAGTGAAATATTTTTTGATGATTAATCTCATATATGGGTACCATAAACTAAAATTAAAGGAAGTGTACATTACAATGATGAAATTTAGGACTAGGTATGACCATTACGAGTTTGTGTTTATTCCTCTCTAGTTAAAAAATGCACCCATTGTATTTATGGATATAATGAATAGAGTTTTCCACGAGTATTTGGATAATATTGTAGTTGTGTTTATCAATTATATTCTGGTATATTCTAAAATATATGAAGATAATGAGAAATATATAAGTATTGGTTTAAAAATTCTAAATGAAAATAGGTTGTATGGAAAATTTAGAAAATAAATTTTTTTGTTATAATATATTTCTTTACTTGTATATATTGTTTCTAAAAATGGAATAACAGTTGATCCTATTATGAATAAAGTGGTGGAAGAGTGGACAAGGCCTAAAAATGTCATGGATATTTGAAGTTTTCTTGGGTTATAGGGTTACTACCAATAATTGAATTTTTTTCTCATTTATCTATCCCACTGACCAAGTTAACTAAAAAAGGATTTGAATTTATCTGGATGAAGGAAGGTGATTAATTTTTTTAAGATGAAAAGAATATTGGTTAATGCTCCAGTGTTATTGCAACATCCCAGGTAAATAAAGAAATATGACATTTTTTATATTTATTAATATTTGTGAATTAAATATTAATTTTACCTTAAAGGGGTTGCTATGTTCAATGGCTTACCCGATACATAACAACGGGTTTCTTTGAAATCTTGCGCTGTACACTAACAATATAACATTATTATTTTAAATGGTAGTTAATACCTAGCCGTTGTATTGGTGGGAATGAATAGAACTAACTAAAATATGATTATACATGTTTTTTAAATTTTTTTACATTTATCCAATAAAAGTTAGAGACTTAAAATGTGAATGAATATAATTTTAAGCATAATTTACTTTAAAAGGTTGATTTACCGCCTTTTGATGGTGAACCCTCTTTAAATCTAGTTTTGGTCACTTTTATATGTTATATTTAAACAAATAAAATTCTTATTTATAATCGGGATATCAAAATTTAATTGGGGTAAATTTTTGGTATTTTTCTGATAAAATTCATTTTTAATGAATAGTGGAAAATATTGTATTTTAATTCAAAACTGCCTTTTATTCTAATTTATTTATATGATTATATTATATTTTTAATTGGTTTTAAATTGTAATTATATTATATTTTTACCCTTTAATCAAATTTTGGTTATTGGAATTAATTTCACTTTGAAATTAGACATAAACAAGTGTCAATCTTTTGATAGTTAATATTTCTTAAAAACAAGCCTTTTGTTTTGACAATGGGAATTGATTTTAAATTAATTAATCCAACTTCTATGTTTTTAATTTGGTAAAATAGACATCATGTTTGAATTTAGAATATCAAATATTTCTTAGGCTGAATTTTTGTTATTTTTCTGAAAAACTTCAATTTTTGATGAATAGTGAAAACACTAAGTAGTAGTTAAAAAGACGACTTTTTCATTTAAATGAAATTTTACCACTTATGTGAATTAAATTTTAAAAATCAGACATAAATTGTTTTTATTATTAAGTAAAATGTGGTTCAATAAGATGAAAATAGTTTTTTTTGGGTGAATAGTAACTTTTGACTTTTATTTACCGCAGTTAAAGGTAAATAGGGTAATTTAAGGTAAAAAGAATATCATAATAATAAAAAATTACCTTAAAACTTGTCCTAACCTTATTTGATGAGTCATGGCCGAACATTTTCATCCTTGGGTTGATTTTGGGACCCCATGGATCCACTTAGGAGTGATAATGTCACTTTATTTTAATTAACTTAAAGCAAAGACAAAAATGACATAAACAAATATTTTTTAGTAAATTAATTTTTACATAGGGTTATATAAGTTATATTTTCTACTATAAATATTATTTGGAAATATAAAAATATTTCCTGCATCATGGTTTTTTTTTATAATTTTTAGACATCAAATAAATAAAATTATTTAGGACACAATAATAATGCAGTGTTTACCTCATTAATAAATGATTTAAATAAATAAGATTATAAAGATTAAAATAATATATAATACCTATAAAATTATTATTGTATGATTTTATTTTGACCGTGAGTTATCTTATCTTCGACTTTAATAAGTTTTGGACCTTTAGAAACCGAAAATCATTATATAATAAAATAATATTTTCACACTTTCCTAAAGAGCCCCTCCCCCCCCTTATAAAAATCCCTCACCTCTAACCCATTCCTCACACTTCAAAATCCCCTTGGATTGTCCAACCCCTGACCAAATAATCTCTCAATATCTCTCTATTCCTCTTAGAATCCTTACCTTAGGCATAAGGAACTTCAAGAAGTCCTTTTGGTTCAAACCAAAGGGAGTTACCCGAATTAAAGGTTTCTCTTAAATCCTTTTGTTTTATTTTGTTTTATTTTACTTCTCCAAACCCGTAAAATATTTTTATTCCTTTATTTTATAAAAACACCAGTATCCTAAATATACTATGTTTTTTTTATAAGAAGTATTCAAACTACACTTACACACACCTCCGTCTAATGGGTAAAGAACATACTGTTTCTGTGGACGATGAACTACTGCCTCACGAAACGATGATTGTTAAAATATCTCCAACCGCCTCTCATGGTGGCCATTATGATGGAATTGTATTTATATATGATATATATTATATTTATATTATATCTATACTTCTGTATTTTTCATTTATAGAATACCTTTATGGTTTCTATAGTGGGTAAATACGATAATCTCATTTGAGGAAGCGCGGACTACCGCCCCCTCAAAGTGATATGACTTGTTAATGCCATATGTGGGATGTATAAAGGATGGATTTAATGATATTATATATGATATTATATTTTAATTATAATATACCTATGTATCATTTTGTTTTAATTCCAATAAAATAATAAATCAAAATGAAATTAGCGTTCATGCGTACGTACTACTTACCATCTCCATTAATGGTGCATTTCATTTATTATCTCCAAATGTTATGTACTATTTTAAATACATACATATACTGGATATATATTATATATATGATATCTACATCATGAATATCATTCTGTAGATAATTGATATTTTACCACATGAACAACTTGTAATTATAAGAAGTTTATTTTCGACTCAAGTACCAAATATCAACAAAACGACCATTATTAACTCAAATGATTACATAATGTTATAACATGTTAATAAGTGATTTAAAAGGAATTAGAAACTTGAAAAAAAATTTCTTAAGAAAGTATAAACTCACTTTATTTTATTATTCAGGAGATTAAAGAATGAAGGGGTCAAGTCGGACACGAGGTAAGGGACTTCGTCTCAATCTCCTTTCATTGAGGCATATTTTGTTTTAATACACGACTTTATTTTATACGATGTATAAACACCTTTGAATTTTCATTTCATTCAAAGGGAATCTTTTTCTACGAAGCATTTTACTAAATTAAAAAAAGAATGTTTCTTTTAACGTAAGCGGTGAAAATGACCTTCATCCGTCGCGAGTATTATTTAATCTTTGACTTCCTTAACAAGCTATAAATTTTTTTAAAAGGAAAATAAATTCCATATAATCGTTTATGTATTTTGGTATTGAAAATGGTTTTGATAATGTATTTTTTATGTCAATATATTTAAGTGATATATTGTGATTGAAATGTGTAAATGTTTTCATTCCTTTATATTTATTGTATGTGTTATGATTTTATAATGGTACTTGGACAATTGATGGGTGGTTACGTGATAAACCAAATTAAGGGTGGTGTTGTGATAAACCAGGACGGGTGGTTATGTTATAATCTCCAGTGCATTGGGTATGTAAGTCGACAGTATGGCTATTCTATTTAGTGATATGTGTGGAAGTCGACCGTATGATTATTTTATTTAAGTATGTTTATGTCCCAAGTTACCTTTATATGTTATGTGTTATTTATATGGGTTTTATGGTAATATTTTGGTTACAAAAGGGTAAGAAATGATCTTTTATTCAGTAAAGAGTATTTAATACTTTATAAAGGTGAAAAGTATTTGTAACGCCCCGACCCCAGCTACCCAGAGTCGGTGCATTACTTCGTAACATTGGCATGATCACAAAAGATCAAGTCTCGAAAGACCGATTAGTTTAGTAGCCTTGGAAACACTAGATACATTCATAAACGTTACATTACATCATAAAGTGAAAAACTACAATAACAAAGTCTCCATAGACCACACTCATATACTCTTATGACAATCCCTGCAGGTCATTCATAAAATACTTCTTCACATCCTGGAAAATATTAAAACATTGAAAGGGGTGAGCTCAGATGCTCAGTAAGGATAACAATATTGCGGAAGCTTTCATAAATAAACATAAAAATTTAAGGCAATGTATAACTAAAACAAAAGCCTTTTAAAATTGAACATAAACATAATATGGCAAAAGTAAAATGAGATAATGCCATTCACTTCTTCACATGGATATTCTACTGGTCGAATAATCACATGAAATATCAATAACCACTTTCATAATGAGGGAACGTATAATGCCAGACATTCTGAAACATTTTGTCAAGGCCTAGGCCAAGACATCTAAAATGATTAAGGCCTCGGCCAAAACCATAAATCAAATTGGGAAAGGGCCTCGTCCAAATCCACGTCTAGTTGTCTCATGAGACCTACCGATGCATCGAGGAGCTATAGCGGGCTCCACCCGTCACTTATTAAGTCCAATACATTCCTCATATGAATAGGTTTAAACATATCATAAACCATAACATAATCGTATCACGTAAAACATGCATAAAGGAAACATAACATTTCCACATTTCAATCACAAGATATCAATACAACACATTGTTATAATAAAAACGCTTTCAAAACCATTTTCAATACCAAAATAAAAGAAAGTTAAAACTTTGTATTTATTTTTCATTAAAAAAAAGATGGCTTATAGAGGAAGCCGAAACTCAAATAATGGTCACGGCGGTGGAGAAGTCGTTGTCGCCGCATAAGTACGGAAAGAAAAACATTCCCTTTTGTCGTTTAGCAAAACGCTTTGTATAAAAAGATTCCTTTTGAATAACCGTAAAAGTCAAAGGGGTTTATACACCGTATAAAAGAAAATTGTGTATAAAACCAAATATGCCTCAATGAAATGGGATTGAGACGGAGTCCTTAAAAAGATCATTTTTAAAATAAAATAGGTCTATTATGTGTATTCACTATAGGTACACATAAAGAAAGTAAAAATACAAAATAGGACATAATAATATCATGACATAATTTGAAAGTAGGAGATTAACCCAAAGAATGGAAGTTGGGTTAAGAAGTTCCCTTACCTCGTGTCTGACTTGACTCAACCGTTCTTTAACCTCCTGAATAATAAACTACAGTTAATATATACCTTATTAAGAACCATTTTTAATTTCATTATCCTTTTTATATCACTTATTACAATGTTATGAACATTATGTAATTATTTAAGTTAATAACGGTCGTTTTGTCGATCTTTGGTAACTTGAGTCAACAATAAACTTCTTATAATTACAAGTTGTTCATGTGGTAGAATATCCATTATATCCAGAATTATATTCATGATTTAGATGTCATATATATCTTATATATCCAGTATATACATTCATTTATAATATTACGTAACATTTAGAGGTAAGAAATGAAATGCACCGTTCATGGAGACGGTAAGCCGTACGTACGCATGAATGCTACTTTCATTTCAATTTCATATTTAATGGAACTAAATCATAATGATATAAATGTATAATATAATTACAGTATAATATATTGTATAATACCATTTACTCCATCCTTTATACATCCCACATATGGCATTAACGATTCAAATCACTTTGAGGGGGCGGTAGTCCGCACTTCCTAAAATGAAATTATCGCGTTTTACCCATAATGGAAATCATAAAGTATGCCATAAATGAGAAATACAGAAGCATAAGTAAAACATAAACATATTATATATCATATATAAAAATAGTGACATCTTAATGGCCACCTTTGAAGGTGTTATATGAGTGTTGAACAATCATCGTTTCGTGAGGCAGAAATTCGCCATCCACAGAAACCGTATGTTCTTTAACCATTAGAAGTAGGTGTGTGTAAGTGTATCTCTAATACTTCTTATAACAACATCCTAGTATATTGAGGATACTGGTGTTGTTACAAAAGAAATGAATAAAAAGAGTTTAGGGGGTTGGAGAAGAAAAATAAAACAAAACAATATTAGAAAAGACATTACCTCAAAATCGGGTAACTCTTTTTGATTTGAGCCAAAGGCTTCCTTGGGAAGAGTTCTGCCCAAAGTAAGGCTTCTAGGAGTAAGAGGGGGAAGTTGGGAGAGTATTCGGGCAGAGGTTGGCCGAGCCAAATGGCTTGAAAGTGTAAATGAGGTGGGAGAGGTGGGGGCCTTTTATAAGTGGAGAGGAGGGGCACTTTTGGAAAGATTGAAATGTTACATTATTTCACAATGCTTTTCGGATTCTAAAGGTCCCACACTTATATAATTCGAGGCTAAGGTTACAAGGTTTCTAAATCTCCTCATCCAATAGGCTTTGGACAAGTGTAAGCCTTGGGTTTTGCATTATCTTCTCATTTTATTTAAATCGTTAAATAATGAGGTCATCGCTGCATCATAATGATGTCATAAATAATTTAATTTATTTAATGTCTAAAAATTATAAAAAAACTACTATGATGTAGGAAATCTTTTTATCTTCCTAATGAATATTTATAGTCAAAATTTGGACTTGTGTAACCCCACTTAAAAACATTTTTAGTAAAATAACTCATGTTTGTGTCAATTTAATTTTAACATTAAATAAATATATATTAATGTCATTTTCCAACTAAAGTGGCTCCATGGGGTCCCCAAGTTGACCCATGGGTTGTCTTGGTCGGACATGACTCATCCAATAGGAGTAGGACAAGTGTCATGATCATCTCATATTATTAAAACATTATTTGTACCTTAAACTACACTAATTACCTCTAATCGCGATTAAGAACTTAAAAGTTACTATTCACCAAAAAATTATTTTAATCTCATTGAACCACATTTTACTTCTTAATGACAACCATGTATGTCGGATTTTTGAAAATCAAATCACAGAAGTGGTAATATTTCATTTAAACGAAAAATCAGTTATTTAACTACCACTTAGTGGTTTCACTATTCATCAAAAATTGAAGTTTTTCAGAACAAGGCCAAAATTTCACCCTAAGCTATAATTGATATTCCGAATTCAAAAATGATGTCTATTTTAAAAAATTCCAAACATATAAGTTGCATTAATTAATTTTATAATTAATTCCCGCTGGTACGACAAATAGCGTGTTTTTAAGAAACAATTTATATCAAAAGATTGACAATTGTTTATGTCCAATTTCAATGTTAAATTAATTCTAATGACCACCATTGGATAAAATGGTAAAAATATATTCTAATTATACCTTAAAACCACTAAATAGTATAATTTATCACAATAAATTATTTTGATTAAAAAAGTTGTTTTAAAGTATTTTTCACTATTCATAAAGAATTAGAAGTTCTCAGAAAAATACCAAAAATTCAACATAGGCTAATTTTGATATTCCGAATCCAAAAATGAAGTCCATTTTGAAATATGAAATTTCTATAATTTTAAAAAGTGGTTATTACTATTCATAACGGCTACTTTGATTAGTCGCGGTGTTTTAGAACTCGAAGTTGCGTACAATGCAAGCTATTGCATTATTGAATGAGAAGCGTATCGTGGAAGCTCGGGGTATTACAGTATTGCTTATGATAAAGTATTCATGGTTTACTTGTTGTTTTAAAAAAACTAACAGATTTCCTTCTTTGTGTATCCCTTACTGAGATTTTTATGCTCATCCCAAGTTTCTGAAATGTTTTTCATAGGATATAAAGTGGAATAGGGTCAAGGATGAGATCAAGGAAAAGTAATGCTATGTAAAACTTGGAACTAGACATGACTCTTTTTTTCAAGAATTTTTATTTTGTGAAAAATACGGGAACTGAGTAGAAGTGTCTACTTTGTAAATTTTGGGATGTAATGTAACAGTTATGACCTAATTCTATAAAACTCTAAACCTGAAAAGATCCTCAATGTAAATTATTCATTTAATTTAAGATTATGTAATGTTTTAAGCCCGGATACTTATAGTTGGTATTAGAGGTCAGTTTAGATAACTTTAGGAGTTAGGTTATTGTTAAATTATTACCCATAAATAAATTTATGATAAGATTGAAGTGATATAACATTTACAGATTACCATGTTGCTTCACCTAAGATATTTCTATGTTCAGAATGGTTTTCTGCAGAGGAAACAAGGTAGCTATGTTGGGACGACATCAAGAGGAATACAACCTTCCAAATCAACAACATGAGATGGTCGAAATCAGAGCTAAACAATTTTTTGTAGTGATGTCACAATTGACTTAGGCTATAAATAGTGGTGATATCCATGAATGATATTAGCCAGATGAACCATAGAGGAACATGTCAATAGTGGATCATTTCATGAGGAAACATACCCCATCATTCAGAGGATCATCTAATCCTGTTCTAGCTGAAGGGTGGATTAAAGCATTGGAGAAAATTTTTGATGTCATGGGGTGTTCAGAACATCAAAAGGTTAGTCTCAATGTTTATCATTTTGAAGGTGAAGCTGATTAGTGGTGGTCGATGGTAAAAAATATCCTGGATAGTGAGGATATTTATGCTCTTGATTGGGATGAATTCAAAGGATATTCCTTGAGAAATATTTTCCTAAGGTGGTTCGACTTAGGATGGAAAAACAATTCTTGGAATTGAGGCTGGAGGATGACTCAGTGGCTACTTACGAAGGAAAGTTCACTCAACTGGCAAGGTATGCTCCAAATTTCATCCGAGATCTTGATAGTAAGATAAATCAATTTTACTCAGGACTGAAGCCATGATATAGAAGAGAATTATCCTCTTATAAGTTCAAAAGTTATAAAAAACTTGTTCTATGTGCGAAGATGGTGGAAATGGAGTTTGCCGAGGATCATGCGTTCTTTAAAAAACAACAGAATAAGAGGTCCAGTTGGCAGGAAAATGGATAGAATTCATCAAATAAGCATGAAGGTAAGAAAAATAAATATCCTTCTTGTGAGAAGTGAGGTAAAAATAATCCTGGAGAATGTTTATCAAAGTATGTAAAGTGCTTCCAGTGTGGTAAGTCTGGTCATATTGCTCGTAACTATAAAAAAGATGATCAAGCAGGAAATAAAAAGACAACGGTAAGATGTTTTAAGTGAAACGAAAGGGGTCATTATGCAAATGAGTGTCCAAAGAAGAACTCAAATGAGGGAAAAAATCCATACTACAAGCAGAAATGGGTGGTGACATCCTTTGCAGCTACTTTAATAGATGTTGGGCCATCAAATGAAGTAATATTAGGTACACTGTTTATTTGTTTAGATTATGCCAATGTGTTGTTTGATTCAGGGTCTACATATTATTTTATTTTTGAGAAGTTTTCTAGTAAATTGGGAATTCCATATCAAGATATGAATCTAGAACTTATGGTAAAAAAACCTAGAGGAAATGTTGAGACAAAAAGAAATTATAAGAAACTTTCTGTCCTTGTGTGCGGAAAGAAGCTACCTGCAAACCTTATTGTTTTACCTCTAATAGAGTTTGATGTTATTTTGGGCATGGATTGGATGTCTGTTTATCGTGATAAAATTGACTACAGAGCTAAAGAGGTTTATTTTCAAAAATATATTCAGTTTGTTTACAAGAATGAACCCTTAATTTTGATAACATATTAGGATGCTGAGAAACTAGTAAAATATAGAAATGAATTTTACCTTGAAAATATTGTTGAAAACAAAGGAACTGTTCAGATTAATGATGTGCCATTGGTAAATGAGTATCTTGATGTTTTTACTGATGAGTTTCCTAGTATTATACCTGATCGGGAAGTTGAATTTACTGCTGACTTAGTTCCTAATGCTAAGCCAATTTCAAAACCCCCTTATCGAATGGCTCAAATTGAACATTTAGAGTTAAAAAAAAATTACAGGAGTTATTAAATAAAGGTTTCATTTGACCTAGCACATCACCATGGGGTGATCCTGTCTTGTTTGTTGAAAAGAAAGATGGTTCAATGAGACTGTGCATTGATTATAGAACATTGAATAACATCACTGTTAAGAACAAGTATCCTTTGCCTCATATCAATGATTTGTTTGATCAACTCCAGGGAGCTCAATATTTTTCAAAGATTGACTTGAGGTTGGGGTACCATCATTTAAAAGTAAAGGAAGTATACATTCTAAAGACCATGTTTTGTACTAGATATGGCCATTATGAATTTGTAGTTATGCCTTTTGGTTAAACCAATGCACCTACTGTATTCATGGATCTTATGAATAGAATTTTCTGTGAGTTCTTGAATAAGTTTGTGGTTGTGTTCATTGATGATATTTTGGTTTATTCTAAAATAAAAGAGGAACATGAAAGTCATTTAAGGGTTGTATTGAAAACTTTAAAAGAAAATAAACTGTATGGGAAATTCAGCAGCACATGAGCCTCAGCCCAGTTGGTGAGGTATCTTTAAGTGCATCCACAAGACCCAGGTTCAAAACCAGGTACAAGCATATTTCTGGGTACTGTAGTAGTACTGTAGTAGTATTGTACACTGTACAGGCACTGTAGCAGAACTGTACACTGTACATGTACTGTAGCCGAACTGTACACTGTGCGGGTACTATGAAGGCACTGCAGCAGTTATTGTAGCAGGTACTGTTCGGTACTGTAGATGCTGGAACTATTCACCTTGGGCCACCGGTTTGGGCTTGGAGTCCTTAAGGCTTTCAGGCCACCCAGGCCTTCGTGTCAATAAGGATTTCGGGCCACCTTTATGGCCTTCGGGCCACCTAAAGGCCTTCGGGCCGCATGCAGTTTCCTCAGACACACTACCAAAAAGGAGCAACCCTAGAAGAGGATTCAGAGAAGGTGCACTCACCGGAGCAGAGCCAAATGGATTTTTCAGAATGAGAGGGTATGACTATGCCATCAGGACCAACCTATGATTGCACGGAAAGCCTAGCCAGACGGCCATGCAAAGGTGGAGAGCTACTATCATGATGCAGATGCTGGGGAGGGGCAGTTCCTTGTAGATAGTCTGGTTGAATTCCCTAAGACCTTCGGGTCATGTAATCTCCTAATCCTACGAGCCATGTAATCTCTTAGCCTACGAGCCTTGTAAGTGTTCCCCCTCATCCCTTGAAAGGGGTTTATCAAAAATCAATAAAAATAAAGTCCTTCGGGCCATTCGGGCTATGGGAAATTCAGCAAGTGTGAGTTTTGGTTACAACAAATTTCTTTCCTTGGTCACATTGTTTCAAAAAATGGAATAACTGTTGATCCAGATAAAAAAAAAGTTGTTGAAGAATGGATAAGACCCAAAAATATAACCAAGATTCATATTTTTCTTGGTTTAGTAGGTTATTACCAGAGGTTTGTTGAGAATTTTTCACGGTTATCTAGTCCAATGACTAAGTTAATTCAAAAAGGTGTTAAGTTCATTTGGACAAAATAATGTGATGATTGTTTTCAGGAATTGAAAATAATATTGGTGAATGATCCAGTTTTGGCACTACCTTCTAGAAATGGTGAGTTTGTTATTTATAGTGATGCTTCATTTAAAGGACTTGGCTGTGTTCTTATGTATAATGATCAGGCAATTTCTTATGCTTCACGTTAGTTGAAACCTCATGAGTTAAATTACCCTACACATGATTTGGAATTATCTATTGTTGTTTTTGCTTTAAAAATTTGGAGGAATCATTTTTATGGAGTAAAATGTGAAATATATACTGACCACAAAAGTTTAAAGTATATATTCAATAAAAAAGAATTGAACATGAGACTGAGGAGATGGCTGGAATTAATCAAGGATTATGATTTCACGATCCTTTACCATCCAAGAAAAGAAAATAAAGTGGATGATTCTTTGAGTCAAAAAAGTAATGCTTCATTAACCATGCTATATTTGGAACAAGATCCTTTGGTTTTTGATTTGATTAAGTTTGGAATAGAAGTGTTGGTGCAGGAAATTCTTCTATTTTTTTCAGGTGTCAGTGAGATCATCTCTATTAGACAGAATTAAGCAAGGGTAAAAGGAAGATAGTGAGTTTCAGAAAAAGGTAGAGTTGGTTCAGAAGGGTAAGTTTCCTGATTTTAACTTTAATAATGATTGTGTTTTGAGGTTTGGGAAGAGATTATGTGTGACTTGTGATTTACAGCTGAAGAATTAGTTATTATGTGAAGCTCATAGTTCCCTGTTTTTAGTTCATCCTAGGAGTACTAAGATGTACAGATATCTTTGAGAGTATTACTGGTGGGATGGAATGAAAATAGATATTGTTGATTTTATTGTGAAGTGTTTGACCTATCATCAGGTTAAAGCAGAGCGACAATTACCAAAAGTGATGCTTCAGTCTTTACCGGTGCCAGAGTGAAAATGGGAAAATATATCCATGGACTTCATTGTGTGATTTCCAAAGACATCTCGAGGTAACAATGAAATCTGGGTTATTATTGATAGATTGAATACATCTAATCATTTACTTCCTATTAGAGATACTTTGTCTCCAGATCAACTTTCTTGGTTGTATGTTAAAAAGATAGTCAGGTTACATGGTGTTCCTCTCTTCATTGTATATTATTGTGATCCCAGGTTTACTTCTAACTTTTAGAAAGGACTTCAGAAGTTTTTGGGTACTGAATTAAATTTTAGTACAGATTTTCATCCACAATAAGATGGGCAGTCAGAATGAACAATTCAGAACTTGAAGGATATGCTACGTGTTTGCTCGATGGATTACCAAGGAAGTTGGGACCAATATCTTTCTTTGGTTGAATTTTCTTATAATAACAGTTTTCATTCCAATATACAGATGGCTTCATTTGAAGCATTATATGGAAAGCATTGTTGAACTCAAGATTTTTGGGATGAAGTAGGTGAAAAGAAGCTAATGGGACCAGAATTGGTAGAAGACATGGAAGAAAAAGTTTAGTTGATTTAAATCCCATGAGAACAACTTAGAGCAGACAGAAAAGTTATGCGGATAATCAGAGGAAGGATCTTTTTTTTGAGGTAGGTGATCATGTCTTTCTCAAAGTTTCTCCATGGAAGAGTATGGTGTATTTTGGTAAGAAGGGAAAGTTGAGTCCGATGTTCATTGGACCTTATGAAATCCTGGAGAAAGTTGAAAGTATATGCCAGATACATCTCATGTTTTGAGCCTAGAGGTAGTTCAATTGGAAGAGAATCTCTCTTATGAGGAAAAACCAGTCCAGATCCTTGACCATAGAGAGAAAGTGTTGTAGAATAAGGTAATTCACCAGGTAATGTTTTTATGGAAAAACCATATGGTTGAAGAGGCAACGTGGGAATCTGAAAATTCTATGAGGAATAAATACCCCCATTTACTTGATAAGTGAATAAAATTGTGAGCACACAATTTCAAAAAGGGGGGGAAGGATGTAACATCTCAGGTAAATAAAGAAATATGACATTTTCATATTTATTAATATTTTTGAATTAAATATTAATTTTACTTTAAAGGGGTTTTTATGTTTGATGACGTACCCGATACGCAACAACGGATTTCTTTGAAATCTTACGTTGCACACTAATAATATAATATTATTATTTTAAATGGTAGTTAACGCCTAGCCATTGTATTGGAGGGAATGAACAAAACTAACTAAAATATGATTATACATGTTTTTTAAATATTTTTACATTTATCCAATAAAATTTAGAGGCTTAAAATGTGAATGAATTTAATTTTAAGCATAATTTACATTAAAAGGTTGATTTACCGCCTTTTGATGGTGAACCCTATTTAAATATAGTTTTGGTAACTTTTATATGTTATATTTGACCAAATAAAATTCTTATTTATAATTGGGATATCAAAATTTACTTTGGGTAAATTTTTGGTATTTTTTTTTGATAAAATTCATTTTTTAATGAATAGTGGAAAATACTGTATTTTAATTCAATACTACATTTTAATTTAATTTATTTATATGGTTAGATTATCTTTTTAATTGGTTTTAAAGTTTAATTATATTATATTTTTACCATTTAATAAAATTTTGGTCATTGTAATTAATTTCACTTTGAAATTGGACATAAACAAGTGTCAATCTTTTGGTAGTTAATATTTCTTAAAAACATGCCTTTTGTTTTGACAACGAGAATTAATTTTAAAGTAATTAATCCAACTTCTATGTTTTGAATTTGGAAATATAGACATAATTTTTGAATTTGGAATATCAAATATATCTTAGGCTGAATTTTTGTATTTTTTTGAAAAATTTCAATTTTTGATGAATAGGGAAAACACTGAGTAGTAGTTAAAAAGCTGAATTTTTCATTTAAATAAAATTTTAACACTTATGTGAATTAAATTTCGGAAATCCGACATACATGGTTTTTATTAGTATGTAAAATTTGGTTCAATAAGATGAAAATATTTTTTTGGTGAATAATAAATTTTGAATTTTATTTACCACGGTTAAAGGTAAATAGGGTAATTTAAGGTAAAAATAATATCATAATAATAAAAAATTACCTTAACACTTGTCCTAAACTTTTTGGATGAGTCATGGCCGACCATGGGCATCTTTGGACTATAAATATTTTTTTGGAAATAAAAAACGATTTACTACATCATGGTATTTTTTTTATAATTTTTAGACATTAAATAAATAAAATTATTTATGACACAATAATGATGTAGTGTTTACCTCATTAATAAATGATTTAAATAAATAATATTATAAAGATTAAAATAATATTCAATACCTATACAATTCTTATTGTATGATTTTATTTCAACCATGAGTCATCTTATATTTGACTTTAATAAGTTTTGGTCATTTAGAAACCAAAAATCAATATATAATAAAATAATATTTTCACACTTTCTTAAAGAGCCCCTCCCCCCCTTATAAAAATTCCTCACCTCTAACCCATTCCTCATACTTCACCAGCCCCTTGGATCATCCAAACACTACCCAAATAATCTCTTAAGATCCCTCTCTTTCACCTAGAAGCCTTAACTTAGACAGAAGGCACTTCAAGAAGTCCTTTTGGTTCAAACCAAAGGGAGTTACCCGAATTAAAGGTAACAATTTCTCTTAAATCCTTTTGTTTTATTCTGTTTTATTTTACTTATTGAACCTAATAAACCCTTTTTATTACTTTATTTTATAAAAAAACCAGTATAATAAATATACCAGGTTGTTATTATGATAATTATTTGAACTACACTTACAAACACCTCCATCTAATGGGTAAAGAACATACTGTTTCTGTGGACGGCGAACTACTGCCTCACGAAACGATGATTGTTCAAATATCTCCAACCGCCTCTCATGGTGGCCATTATGATGTAAATATATTTATATATATATATATTATATTTATATTGTTTCTATCCTTCTGTATTTTTCATTTATAGAATACCTTTATGGTGTCCATAGTCGGTAAATACGATAATCTCATTTGAGGAAGTGCGGACTACCGCCCCCTCAAAGTGATATGACTCATTAATTCCATATGTGGGACGTATAAAGGATGAATTTAATGATATTATATATGATATTATACTGGAATTATAATATACCTATGTATCATTTTTTTTAATTCCATTAAAATAAGAAATATAAATGAAAGTAACGTTAATGCGTACGTATGACTTACCATCTCCATGAATGGTACATTTCATTTATTATCTCCAAATGTTATATACTGTTATAAATACATAAATATACTGAATATATATGATATATATGATATCTATATCATGAATATAATACTGGAGATAATGGATATTTTACCACATGAACAACTTGTAATTATATGAAGTTCATTTTTGAATCAAGTACCAAATATCAAAAAACGACCGTTATTAACTCAAATGATTACATAATGTTATAACATGGTTATAAGTGATTTAAAATGATTGATAAACTTAAAAAAAGGTTCTTAAGAAAGTATAAATTAACTTTAGTTTATTATTCAGGAGATTAAAGAACGAATGGGTCAAGTCAGACACGAGGTAAGGGACTTCGTCTCAGTCTCCTTTCTTTGAGGCATATTTTGTTTTAATACACGACTTTATTTTATACGCTGTATAAACCCCTTTGACTTTTAATTTCATTAAAAGGAAATATTTTTATATAAATCATTTTACTAAATGAAAAAAATAATTTTTCTTATAACGTAAGCGGTGACAACGACCTTCAACCGCTGTGAGTATTATTTGATCTTTGGATTCCTTAATAAGCCATAATTTTTTTAAAAGGAAAATAAATACCATATAATATTTTATGTATTTTGGTATTGAAAATAGTTTTGATAATGGAATTTTTATTTTAATATATTTAATTGATATATTGTGATTTAAATGTGGAAATATTTTCATTCCTTTATATTTTTTGTATGTGTTATTATTTTATAATGGTACTTGGACATTTGACGGGTGGTTATGTGATAAACCAAATGAAGGGTGGTGCCATGATAAACCAGGATGGGTGGTTAAGTTATAACCTCCAATACATTGGGTATGGAAGTCGGCCATATGTCTATTCCATTTAGTGATATGTGTGGAAGTCGTCCGCATGGTTATTCCATTTAAGTATGTTTATATCCCAAGTTACCTTTATATGTTATGTGTTATTTATATGGGTTTTATGGTAATATTTTGGTTATAAAAGGGTAAGCAATGATCATTTATTCAGTTAAGAGTATTTACTACTTCATAAAGGTGAGAATTATTACTTATGATAAATTATTCATGGTTTACTTTTTGTTTTAAAAAAACTAATAGATTTCCTTCTTTGTGTATCCCTTACTGAGCTTTTTATGCTCATCCCAAGTTTTTGAAATGTTTTTAATAGGAAATAAAGTGGAATAGGGTCAATGATGGGATCAAGGAAAAGTTAAACTGTCTAAAACAAGGAACTATACATGACTCTTTTTTTCAAGAATTTTTATTTTGTGAAAATATAGGAACTGAGTAGAAGTGTCTACTTTATAACTTTTGGGTTGTAATGTAACAGTTATGACCTAATTCTCTAAAACTATAAACCTGAAAAGATCCTCAATGTGAATAATTCATTTAATTCAAGATTATGTAATGTTTTAAGGCCGAGTCCTTATAATTATCTATTTCATTTAGTAATGTTGAGTTGTTTAATTATAATTATGATTCTTTGAAGGTCCTTGATTGTGACTTAATATGGAATGATCATATTATCACATATGTATCTAATTAATTGAAACTCCACGAGTATAATTATCCTACACATGATATTGAAATGGATGTAGTAATGTTTTCTTTAAAAATATGGAGGCATTATCTATATGGGGAGAAATGTGGAATATATACTGTTCATAAAAGTTTAAAATATATATTCACTCAAAATGAGTTAAACACGTGGTAGAGAATATGGATATCACTGATTAAGGATTATGATTTCACAATCCACTATCATCCAGGTAAAGAAAACAAGGTAGATTATTCCTTAAGTCGAAATGATAATACATCATTAACTATGCTACATTTGGAACATGATCCTTTAGCTAATGATTTAATAAACATTGGCCTGAAAATTTTGCACATAGAAACTCCTTCCTTTTTAGATTAGGTATTAGTGCACTTATCCTTTTTATAAATAATTAAGGAGGCTTAGAAGGAAGATCATGGTTTTCAAGAAAGAGTAGAATTGGTCAAAAAGGGTAAGTTGACTAAGTTATTATTGATGAAGAAGGTGTTATTAGATTTATAAATAGAAAATGTGTTCTAAGAAAAACCTAGTTAAAGAAAGAATTATTAATTGATGCTTACAATTATCCATTTTCTATTCATCTTGAGAACACTAATATATATAGAGACCTTCTAGAATTTTTCTGGTGGGAAGGTATGAAGAAGGATATAACCAATTTTACCATGAAATGTTTGACTTGTTAGTAATTTAAAGATATATGAAAACTATCAAAGGGGATGATTTAGCCTTTATCAATGCCATAATGGACATATGAGAACATATTCCTGGATCTTATGGTGGTATTACCAAATACATCTCAAGGTAATAATGTGAGTTGAGTTATTATTAACTGTTTGACTAAATCTATTCATTTTATACCTATTTGAGATACTGTATCTTTGGATTAGCTTTATAAACATTATCTTAAGTTGATAGTCAGGTTACATGGAGTTCCCATCTCTATTTTATCTGATTTTGATATCAATTTACATTATTTTTTTATAAAGTACTTCAAAAATTGATGGGTACTAAATTAAATTTCAGTATAGAATTTCAACCTAAATATAATGAATAATCAGAGTGTATAATTAAGAATTTCAAGGATATGAATCAATATTTCTCATTATATTATCAAGGAATTTAGGGTAAGCCTATATATTTAGTTGAATTTTCTTATAATAATATTTTTTATTGTAGTATTCAGATGGAACTTTTTGCAAAATTATATGGATAGAAGTGTGGAAATCCTACACATTGGGACAAAGTTGGTGAGAATAAATTTTTGGGACTAGAATTAGTAGAAGATATGGTTAAGAAAGTAAAAATGATTTAGTACCACATGATAGAAACATATATCAGATAAAAAAGTTATACAGATAAATTAAGGAAAGGCCTTTCATTTTAGGTACCATGCCATGTCTTTCTTAAAATATATCCTTAGAAAGGTGTAGTGAGTTTTGGTAAAAAAGGAATGTTGTGCCCATTGTTCATTGGACCCTATAAAATTATGGATAAAGTGGGATCATTTTATTACTAGGTATCCTTACCTCTAAGTTTATCTTAGGTACATTATGTGTTACATGTTTCATTTCTAAGGAAGTATATACATGATACATCTCATGTTATAAGCCTTAAAGTGGTACAATTAGTGGTGAATCTCTATTATATATAAATAAAATTTTAGATTACTGATCATAAATAAAAAGTGTTACAAAATAATTAAATTCACATAGTAAAATTTTTGTATAGAAACCACATGATTGAAGAACTAACATGGTAATCATAAAAATCTATGAGGGAAAAATACCCTCACCTGTTTAAGTAATGAATAAAATTATGAGGATACAATTGTTAAAAGGGTTAATAATGTGAGAAACCATATAATGTTAATAATAAATCAATTTAATTCATTTTTAATGTTAATAAATATATTTTATGGATTCATATATAATTTGATAATTTTATATGCCTTTTCAGTTAGAAGAGAAATGGTTTTATTCTAGCTGAAATGTTTTCCATGAAATATAAGGTTTTATTTAAAAATTAAATTTCTAAATTTAATAATTTTAAATTTATAAAATTTAATTATTTTTTTGATTCATAATATTGAAATTATCTTAAATTTAATTTAGGTATTTTTATTAAAAGATTGTTTTTATGTGAATAGGGAAAAACACTGATTTGTATAAAAACTATCATTTCTTTTTAAGTAATTAAAAGTATCATTTTGTTTTTAATTGGTTTTAAGGTGAACTAAGTCCCATTTGATTAAAAATAATCCAAATAATTATATAAAAATTAGTATTATATTTTATTTTGGTATAAAATTATTTTTATGCTTAAAAATGACATTTTTCAAAATACCATTTTTAATTGCATTTTACGCACATATATTGAAATTAATTTTTACAATTCAAAAATTTAATCATAAAAAATGGATTTATTATTTTTAATCACAAGGTTTAAATTATTTAATGCTTTCAATTACATTTTTGGTCATAATAAATAGTTACCATGGAAAAACTTTATCACCCTGGTAAAGGTTAAAAGGGTTAACAGGGGGGTTAAACTAAGAGATATGAAATAAAATGTATCTTAAACATTGATAAATGTGATTAGTTGAGTGTATTTTGATATTAAACTATCCTTTATTTAAATTTTTTCCATTTTTAGTGACTTTAACTTGAGAAAGACATTTATTATATTTAAATGTTTAACATATTTATAAGATTATCACTCTCCTCACATATAGAAGGGCACCTCATCTCCCCACATTTTCACGCTATTTGAGCCACTTATATTAGAAAATCCATACCAAAAAATATTCTCAACCATCCAACCCAAATCATATAGTTCTTTTTCTTCTCAAAAGACTAATCCTATAAGGCTTAATTATTAAGATAAAGGGAGATATAAGAGCATGAGGTATAAGTCTTAATCGACCCATTTTAAGTTTATTTCTTCTTATACCTAATTAAAATATATTCTAACCACTATAAAATAATTAAATAAGTACCTTATTTATACTTAAATGTTATTATGTTGATATAACAACTATTTTCAACCTATTTTCTATCCTATGAGAAATGAAAGCATCACTCGTGTGTACGTGTGGACTACCATCTACACGAAGCGAGGTGTTCATTTTCCATCACTTCCTCATATGATATGTTATAAAGAAATTAATATATAATATTTTAATTAAATTATTATTATTTTATAATATAATTTATCACTTACCTTATTACCCTTTTCATGTATTGAAAAACGATAACGTCGTTCGTGCATACGTGTGAGATACCACCTCCACAAAGCGATGTGATTAATTTTTCATTATCGTATCACATGATTGGTCACTAGGATGGAATATATAAATAAATATAATGTTTATAAAATAATAATTATTTTATAAAATTAAAATATTATATACCTTATTTATTTTTTATTTAGTAGAAAATGGAAACGTCTCTCGTGTGCATGTGCGAACTACCTCCTCCAGGATATGAAATATTTAAATTTCCACATAAAACTTCCATAGAAGGTTATCAATTTGTTTAACGTATAAAATTAATAATTATTTAATGATTAGTATTCTATATATGATTAAACCATGATACATTTGACCTTATTTAACCAATCATAGTCATTTTGGACTTAAAAAAATGAACTTCCTCAAATCGTCCAACATGAACTTAACCATTTTAGTTACTAAATAAACATGGTAAAAAATGAAATAAAGGGAATAATTATGATGGTATTAACATGAAAAGGGTTATTATCAAAGTATAAAAATAATATAAATTTATTACTTAGGAGGGCAGGCATACAAACAAAACGAGTCGAGACTCTAGGTAAGATATTTTTTTTTAAAATATTTCTTTTAAGTTTTCCTTCCAAATATTTTTATTTCATATAAAGGTTATTTTTAATATTTTCATGAAAGTTTTAATTTATTATTAAAATATTTATAAAATTTAATTTTAATATATTTTTTACTTTCTTTAGAATGTATTAAAAAGTAATCTTTTCAATGTTTTCCAAATAAGTCATTTTTTGACTTTCTTTATCAAAGTGTGAAAAATATTTGTTTTAATGACTTTTGAATTAATATATTTACACCATAATTAAAATTATTTTATTTTAATATTAAATTAAAATTTTCAATGGTTATTTTAAAATAAAATATTTTTCTCAATATTCTATGAATTTTTAGTTTTAAAAAGTTTTTTTCTGCAGAAATTGAAATTTCCTCTCATTTTTATGAGATAACTAAAAGTGTTATTGTATGGGATTGAATTGAAATTAAAAATATTTTATAGTTAAACTGGACTATATGTTTTTTAATCATGTTATAGTTCATGGAAATTTTATATGAATGATGTATGATCTCGATATATCTCTAATGATGTGTGAGCCTGATATAACCCTTCGATGAATTACATAAAGTGACCAAGTTTACTAGTGATAGGTTAATCCCAAGAGATGCGAGAATTATCTAGTTTTGTGATTCTATTTTAAGGGTTATTATAAGTGTTAATGTAATTATAATATCCCAATCTACCTATATTATATTATTGAAATGGTTTATAGAGGAAATATTTTGATTTCAAAAAGTAAGAAAATGAGTTTTTATTTTTAAGGAAAATTTATAAACTTATTTTTAAAATAAGTGAAAGGATTTTTTTTCAATAAAAGATATTCATGACTTTTAATGTTTTCCACGAAACTATTATGATTATAATTTTTTCCTTTATGTTTTCATATGAAATTTTTTATTAAAGATATTGATACATTAAGTTGTTTTTATAGAAAAGTAAATGGATATTTGAGCTCAAATGTTTATTATAAAAAAGGAAAACTTTATTATAGATTTTTCTAGTTTGAAAATGGAATAATGGGGTTTTTTATTTTTTCCCTTAAAAATATTTAATTTTCTCATCCCATATTTTCAAATGTTATTCATAGGGATTAAGTATGTGTAGTATTGTTAATAAATCTAGAGTTCAAATTATGAAAGTTACCTTGAATGAAGCAAGTGTGTCTTTATAAAGAACACATTTTGTGGAAAAAATAGACACTATTTGGAAATGTATATTTATAAATTTTACATATTTAATAATCATTTAAAAATATAAACCTAAAATGGTATTTTTTATGTAATTTATGAAATATATTCTGTAAATCAAGTAATTTATTAGATAGTTATGTGTAGTTTTTCATACATGCCACACTCCGATTTAAAAAAGTTGTGCACTTGAAAATAAACCATTAATCATATTTTTATTCCTCCCATGCATGGAATTCATATTATCAAAGTATATATATATATACATGAAATATATTACTACACTCATTGGATTTTCATGAGGTAGTAGGGTCATCACAAAAATCGTGGGATGCTGGTAGGGCCGAACAAAGCTCACATGGGAATGATAATGGCTTAATCGATGTCATTTTTTTCTTCCTTATGAACTATAGTGATTTATTTACATGTTATATAGATATAAACACACACACACATATGTGGATTATCATGTAAGTGTAATATCCACTGAATATTTTGGATCACATGAAATAAAATTCTGAACTATACTCGATGCAGTAGGACATCATCTTCATCCTCTACTATATACACATATAGAAGGATTATAAAATAGGATATATATATATATATATATTATAAATGTATAATTAATTAATGTCTAATAATTATGATATTATGGGATAAAAGTTATGAGATTAAATTCTAAACATGAGAGAACACAGTGTATCTCTACACATGAAACCGTTTGTTAGTCGTTGATAGATTATATATAAAGTGTGAATCATGGGATCCACCTATAAGATTTTAGATGTAAATTGTTAAAGAGGGTAGTATGAGTAGGGGAAGAAAATTTCAAATCTACAAGGGTCTATAAGATATACATAAGCAAACAATATAATCCTTGTATGAAGGTTATATTAGGTTTTTTTTCTCCATCACTAAATAGATTGTTAAGTAATACATTTGATTATATAATCCATAATGGAGGTTGAAATATATATATAAAGGATAATTTAGGTGGTCAAGAGGAAAGGTAAATACATCACTATAATTACCTTACCTTAGTTTGTTATAACATAGAGAGAGTTAGTGAGGAGGAAGATTAAGTTCTTTGGAGATTACCTCCGATAAGGAAGTTATTCCAGGAGAATAAGTTTATGGAGATATCTTTAGTTAGTTTTGGTCATCAGTTGAGGTAAGGAAAGTTTGTTTAAATAATTTTTTTATCTTTCTAATTGATTTTTTTTTAAATTAAAATTATATTTTTAGCTTCCCAAAAAATCCTCTTTATAAGGATGAAAGGTTCTTTAAAAATTTCTACTCCTTTAAGAATAGCCATTTTAATAAAGGAAAAAATGTTTTAAAGTTATTTATTATTAAATATTAAAATCTAAACCTTTTAAGTTAATTTTTTTAAAAATAATTATTTATTTAAAATCCATTTTAAGAAATTTTTATATTATCATTTTATGCGAAAAATGTTTTATTTCAAAACTCCCACCCATGGTTTTTTTATTAAAGCATGTTTTTTTAAAATAATTTATTTTCATAAAATAGTTTATTTCATTGTTTTAATCATTGTTTAAAATATTATATGACCATGAACTATTTTTTTTATCATCAACGTTTCATGTTTATTTTTGAAAAGAATATTTATTCATGATTTTAATATAAATATTTATCTCCATGAATTTTCAATTTTATCAGATAAATACCCTTATTTATTTATTATTTAAGTGTGTACTTATCTCAAAACAATTTTTTTAAGTTATTATTGAATAACCAAAAATTTATTTATCCCCCTGAAAATATTTTTTACATTAAGGTTTAGAATTTAAAAATTATTGTTTTAATGGAATTTATGAGAATGGTAAGCTACTAAAAAAAATTTTATTAAAAATTTAGAACTTGTGTATTGAAAATGAGGTTGAGGGATGGGAAGTGAACCCAAAAATCAGGGTAATTTGTCTAGAATGTGATTGGTGGACCCTATATATCCTTTAAATATTCTATGTGTCAACTAAGATTTTTTAAGACCACTAAAACTCATTAAATTTCATAAGATAATATTGTTATATTTTTCAAAGTAAAAGTTTGATTTTAAAAAGGGGACTCCAATTTTTTTAAAGATTTAATGGTTTTATGTTTTAAATAAATAATTTCTCAATATTAAAAGTATTTATAAAGACTATATTTTAAATATTTATTTTTTTATGAAAATTAATTTATGAAAACCCTATTTTATTTTAAAGGGTATTTTTTAAAATGTTTTAATTAAGATCAAAATATTTTGTTTTAAATAAAAAAATTAAGGGGTTTTCAAGTATTTTTAAAAAGGAGTTTCATAATTTTTTTAAAAAAACATTTAAAATATTTTTTTTCTCCCCCCAAGTTTCTAAAAAAGTTTTTCACTAGCCTTATTGATGAGTAAGATATATTATGATGCCATGATTAGTGTGAGAAAAGTTAGAGTAACCCTTCAAGAGTTGAATTAATGGTAAAATACCCATATTTTTGAAGAAATAGAATCAATATTTATATATAATATATTTAATAATCCTCAAAATAAATATTCATAAAAGATTTTGGGAATTTAGTGACTCATTATTTGGAATTAATTTTTTTTAAATTGTTAAAATTGGTTCACTTATTTGATTTAAAATCCTTTGAAAAAAATAAATAATGTTTTTTAGAACCAGAACTAAGAGTGTGGGTTGGGGGAACTGAAGTTGATATCATAAAAAATATTTACATAAATTTAAAGGCAATAATATTATTAGTTGAGAAAAATTTATGTTTTTGAGGATTTTGAAATTTTATTTTTAAGTGATTGAAGATATTTTGGACAAAATATATTTTCATAGAGACCTTGTGATCCAAAGAAGTAATTTATAGATTTTTTATGATTTTTATTTGGATTGGATTTTAAAGTGAATGAGGTAATTTTGGATTGAAATAAAGTTTCAATGTATAAGCACTTATGATTGATTTTTCATATTAATGTGTTTGTTAATAATCACTTTTGTTTTAGTATTTGGTTAAGATAAGGACAATGGAAAATGAAGTTATGGTAGGAATGTTTATATAAACTCTTTAGTTTTATAACTAAGGGAATGTATTTGGAACTAATGGAGGTGAAAAATAAAAATATAGATACATTATGAGGTTAAATTACCCATGATAGTAATGAAGATATATCTTTAGAAATTCTATCTTGAATATATTAAGAACACACCCATATGTTTTCAATGGTAATAAATATTTAAATTGTGATGTCAAAATTTATTTAAAGGGAGTAGAATGTAACGCCCTGATATTTTAATTTTTTTAATAAATGAACATTTCACAGAATAAAAACAAACTAATATATATTTTATAATAAAATATCTTTTATAAAATGAAATGATTTTATTTATGAACACCAAACATTATGAAATAAATTAAATTAAAATATTCATGTTCTAAAAGAAAAAATTTATTTATATTTATATTTATTTATTTTCAAATAAATAAATAGTTATGTAGACAAATGTTTATTATACATGAAGATATATTTAATAAGTTTATATTAAAAAAATTTATACTTTAATAATATTTAGAATTATTTTATATAATTTAATGTTTATGGGTAATATGTTAAATAAGTTTTTAATAAAATAAAATTATTCAAAAAATGTTAATAAATTATAGTAAATGATAAATATAATTTTTTATAGTAATATTGAGAAATTTAGGAATTATGGTTTATTTGGAAACAAATATAAGCTACTTATAAGTGAATTATATTAATTTAATTTGAAGTAGAAATATTTAATTATAAATTTTAATGGTAATATAATATTTACACTAATTAAAAAAAATGTAATATATAAGAAAGTTATATTAATTTCAAAAGAACATATTTAATGATAATTATATTTTATGATAGTAATATAATAATTATTAAGGTATTTGGAAATAAATATGATGGTAATTATAACTTATGATAATAAAATTATTATTATGGTCTATAATAAATGTACTGATAAATTAAATGAACTATAAGTTATGTTTAAGATATTTAGGAAATGGAATAATTCATTTAAAAAAATATTTAAAATAAATAAAATATCCGATAAATAATAAATTATAAGTTATGGAAGTAAATAAAATACTATAAGAATTTTAATGAGTCAAAATAATGAAGTTTAAAAAAATTATTAATTTTATAAGAGTAAATTGAATTATAATTAGGTAATTGAATTATAATTTCTAAAATTATAATTGGATAATATCTATATAGTATTAAAATGATTAATTTATATATATTAAAAAGGGGTCCAATGACTGTTAGGGAGAAGATGTGGTGAAGCAGTGCTAATGGATGAGTAAGAATGGGTGAGTGAGCTTGTAGGTATTTATAGGTCAGGCCTGTGGAGAGTGAGGGTTGATTCATTCTAGGGTAATTGGTGCTTAGACTCTCTATGCAGGTTGGAATGAGAGTCCATTAGAAATAATTAACACCAGTTGGGATTCAATGAGGTAATACAAACACAAATTGTAATATGAAGGAGTGCCAAACTGAGCGATAAATCGATGTTGGATTACTTATACACTCTATAGTTTAATATAAATTACACGTCACACTCTAATTTAAATGATCAATTCACTCATAAATAAACCCTATGTCATATTTTTCTTCCTCATGTATCCAACGTAAAGGTTATCAAAGGATATATATATATATATATATATATGTATATATATAATATATTTTTACACTTATCGGATTCACATGGGGTAGTAGGGTTATCAAAAAATTATAGGACCTAGATCAGGATGGATGAAATTTACATGGCCATGATAATGGATTAATCCATGTCATCCTTTTCCTCCTTATGAACTATAGATATTTATTTATTGGTTATATATATATATAAACACACATGAACACACACACACACACACACACACACATATATATATATATCTCTGTGTGTGTGTGTGTGTGTGTGTGTCTCATCGAGGAAGTGGAATTTCCCTTGAATATTATAGATCATACGAAATAAAATACTAAACTATAAGTGATTCAATTGGACATCCTTTTTTTCCTCCTTTATAAATTCCTACATATATATTATTAAACATGCTATATATATAAACATATAATTAATTCATGTTGAATTATTATGAAATTATGGGATGAAATAGATGAGATGAAATGCTAAACATGAGAGAACAAGGTGAATCTCATTGAATGAAACATTTTTATGGTCTTTGATAGATTAGATATATTGTATGAATAATGGGATCCACTGAGTAAATGTGACATGTAAATAGTGAAAGAGAGTAGTATAATTAGGGGAAATAATTTTCAAATCTATAAGGTTCCAAAATCTCTACAGTAGTAGATAAAATAATCCTTGTATAAAGGTTGTAGCATGTTTTTCCTCCATCATCAAATAGTTTGTTAAGTAAGCTATTCAATTATATGATTCATTATGGTGGTTAGAAAATATATAAAGGATACTTCGGATGTTCAAGTAGAAAAAGAACTCCTTAATCATAATAATATTTCCCTAGTTTGTGGTAGGAGATAGAGAAACATAGTGAGGAGGAAGATTATGTTCATAGAATATTACCTTTTATAATTAATTTCTACAAGAATAATAAGTTTAGGGAGATACCTCCAATATGTTATGGTTAGCAGTTGAGGTTAAGAATTTTTTTTTTAAAATAAAATTTTATTTTTATGTTTTTGGAATACTATTTCTATGGTAAAATGTTTTAAATTGAAATTATATTTTTAGGTTTCCAAAACCCTCTTTTTAAGGGAGAAAACTGTTTTAAAAATTTATATTACTTTTAAGGAGAGCCCTTTTTTAAGGTTAAAATGTTTTAAAGTTATCTATTTTTAAATCTTCCAAAATTTTTTTAAGTAATTTTTTTAAAAAATTTCTCATTACAAATCTATTTTTAAGGAGTTTTTAACATTATCATTTTTTTGTGTAAAATGTTTTATTTAAAAACTCTCACCCTTTTTAATTTTATTAAAGAATGTTTTCTTTTGAAAATAATTTATCTTCATGAGCAAAGTTTCTTTCAATGATGTAATTTATGATTAAAATATTAAATGGAAATGAACTATTTTTTTCTCATTGATATTCAATGTTTTTTTTGAAAAGAATATTTCTTCATGAATTCATTTTAAAGATTTATCTCCATGAATTTTAAATTAAATCTGATCAATACCCTTATTCCCTTTTCTTCTTTAAGTGTGTACTTCTCCCAAAACATTTTTTTTGTGTTAATATCAACTAAATATAAATTTATTTATTTTACCCCTTGAAATTATTTTTACACCAATGTTGAGAATTTGGAAAATATTGTTTTAATGGAATTTATGTGAAAGGAAAGATAATAAAAAATGCTTCATTAAAATATTTCACTTAGTTATTGTAAATAAAGATGGGGGATGAGTAGTGAACCCAAATATAAAGGGTATATTTCTAAAATGTGATGGGTGTTCCCTATATATCCCTTCAATATTCTAGGTTTCCATAAGGATTTATCTAAGCTTGTTGAAACTTATTGATTTTCATAAGAAAATATTGATATATTTTTCAAAGTTAATGTTTTATTTTTAAAAGGGGACTCTTGATTTTATAAATTTTTAAAGGTTTTTTTATTTTAAAGAAATGAGTATCCTATATTTAAATTATTATCAAAAAAATTATTTGAATCATTAATTTTTTATGAAAATTATTTTTTGAGAAACCCTTTTATTTTTGAAGGGTAAATTTTTAATTTTTTTGATTAATTTTAAAATATTTTGTTTTAAAGAAAACACTTTTAAGGAGTTTTCAAGTATTTTAGAAAGAAATTTTCATATTTTTTTAAAAAATATTCATAATATTTTGTTCTCACCCCAATTTTTCAAATTTTTTTCACAAGGCTTATTAATGAGTAGGAGATATTATGAAGTTAGGATTATCTTGAGCATAGTTGCAGTAGTCCTAAAATAGTTAAATTAATAGAAAATACCCTTTTTTTGAAGAAACATAATGAGTGTTGGTATGTAATAAATTTTCTAATGTTCTATATATGTATACCTAAAATATCTTGGGAATATAGTGACTCTTTATTTGGAATTAATTTGTGATTATAAATTGTTAAAATTTGGTCACTTCTTTGGTATGAAATCCTTTGGAAAAAATAATGTGTTTTTAGCACCAAACCTGGGAGTGAAGTTCGGGGGAACCAAAAGCATTGTACATTTCATAAAGGTATAGGTCACCAATTTACTCCAAATATGATATCTTTAAGTTGAATCTATCATGGAAATTCCTCACCATATTCTTTATAATTTCCGAATCTTCTAGATTATCCCCAAACCATTTAATTTGGATGAAAATCTCATTAAACCTAGTAAAGTATTCATCCAAACCCCATCAATATCCATTTGAATGTATTAAAACATTTATATAAAAATTTGGATGTTTTATTCCTTAATCTTTACATTACATTCATACACATTTTCTAGATTCTAACACATCTCCTTAGAAGTTTAAAGTCCCATTATTTTGGTGTAGAATATATATGATAGACATGATATAATAGAACATATATATTTTCTATGCACTTAAATATTCATTTTTTAGAAAACTTCATGGGATAATATCTTTTAATTAAAGAAAATCCAACTGTTATAGCATCACTTACCTCAAATACTTGTGAAAAAAGATATGGGAACATTTAGTTCTTCCATCCAAGAAAATCATTTCCATAAAAAATAAGTACTCCTCAACTTTTGATAGTATTAAGATCCTCCATGCTATCCTTGTATCTTTAAAAGGTAATTTGGATTTAGTATGATGCCACTTGAAGTTCCTAGGTCTTCTTATTATCAGTTATTTAAGATCCATCCTAAATTAATCCTTTGAGAAGGTCTTAAACTTCTTCTTCAATGGTAGAAAATTAACATTATTCTCCTTCAAGTTTGTATGACTATCTTATTGAGGATATATTTTCCTTTCTCAATATTCTCTTCATTATACAATGAATTATAGAGTAAGAAAGTGTTTTTTCTTATCAAATTTTTTCTCAACTTCAACACAGTAGTAGTATCATTGGTTACCACCTCCTTATTCTTTGATGCGTACAAGTTCTTGAATATGATTAGTTTTGTTCTTTTCTCGATACATAGAGAATATGTAGATGAATTAGTATTAGATTATCACATGAAAAAATTAATCCTCTTCTCTTGAAAATATATATTTACAAATTTATTTTTTAATATTCATTGAATATTATATTTATAATATTAAAAATTTGATTTTCTTTATATCTCATAGGGTTATTATCACCTTTTAACTTATTTAAAAAATCATTCAAATTGAGCCAAGGTCTTAAAATATTCCTTAAGGACCATATTTAAAAGTACCATGAAAAATTATAATATTATGATCTTCTTATTCCCATGAAATACACACTTTTAATTATTTTGAAAATATCTATGTGTTCATAAGATCATGTAACACTATCACATAGATTTTGTTCTGTGGAATGAAAATATTCTTTCTTCAAAACACCACCTTTTAATTGATGCTAAAACCTCATCTTGAATTAAAATATATTTAAGATATTTTATAAATAAAGAAAAAAATTAATCATCATCTCATTTCATTATCCCTTAGAATATATAATTATAGTAGTCAAACTTTTTTAGGTTTTCATATGATTTTGAAAGTCATACAATCTATGAAGTCATATGCTTAGCCTATGGGTGAATCCATATTATTTTATAGTCATATATAAATATTATTTCATATACCCAAGTCATATAACCTTCCTTTTATAATAATTTGGATGTATTATTTCCATAGTGAAGTTATAAAACTCAGATCAAAGTCATACGCTAAAGTCGCATGTTCAGAGCTTCAAATACATATGCTATCTAGAATTCAAATGACATGTACTGAAGTCTGATGCCTAAGAACTAAAAGTTTGGTAATGAAGTCATATGCCCTAGGAAATTTTTGTGATGAATGATTATTCTATAGCTAAATTCATATGAAAAATTCATATGATGGATCAAATTATTACATTTTTCAGACTTAAAACCAAATTTCCAACTATGAACATGAAATTACAGACTTGTTCAAATGACTCTATTTCACTTCTAATTCAACTTAAACCTTATAAAAACTTCATCCAAGATATGTTAAATACCATATTCAGTAATATTCATGTTATATAATTTAGGGACTAATTTTCCACATTTCAAGCTAGATTTTATAAACACTTTGAACCTATTTAAACTCTATTAAATAAAAACAACATAAGATTTATAACACATGATTCAGTAGCTAGCTCTGCTCAAATTCTACACTTATTTTAACTATTGTAGGAAACAATTCCATTTCTCCTAATACATTCCTTTGACTTAAGTAACAACTAAAAAAACATCACATATAGGTGATGCTACTTAAATCTATCTAACTAAGATATTCAAACAATAACCTCAAACTTCTATTTCCATTTATGATAGAATTATATCAATCACATCTTACATACTTCTCCAACACATATTGAAAACTTCATATCATCATAATATCCTTCTTGATCGAAAAAAAATTCAGTCCACACATGGTATCTTTGATGAGGAAACAATTATATATACTATTATAGCTAAACTTTAAGAACTTTATCTAGAGAAAAATAGACAACAAAGATATGAAATCTCTAATTCACTCTTTATATGAAATTTGGGAGAACCTATTCCACATTTCTTCAAAATTATTGAGTATATTGATCTATTGACATAATTAGGATTCAAGTTGGATAAAATATTTATCCAAAGATCCCATTATTTCAACTTTACCATCAAGTTTATCTAGTTTCATTGTTAATTTAATCATATATAATATAAATAATAATATCCCGAATCTTTTATCTATGGGTTTCTAAGATAAAAAAGATATAAAAAAGAAAATTCTTCAATTTTTAAGGTGAAAAAGGAAAATAAAAAACACCAATGTAAATTTCAATGATTAATTCACCTTTTAAACTTCCCACTAAGATGAAAAATCATAATAAGTAGCTAAATATATTGATGTAAATTAATGAGAAGAAATCAATTTGCTTCACATGTGATAAGAGAGGTCACTATAAGAAGAATTTATATGTAATAAATAAAAATAAATGGGAAGATTCTACTTTAGGTATATTCAACATTGAATGTAATATTTTTGTTTCTAGATTTTAGGTATTAGATATAACTTTTGAATTAAAAATTTTTATGTTTATACAAAAAACCAAGTAGTATTAGGAATATTGAAATATGTGAAGTGTATCATTAAGATGATAATAAATAAAATATCATTTGACTAGTTATACGATATTACCATCTCACTATTCCTAGTAACATGGTTTTTGTATTGAAAAAATGTTATTATGTGGATTATATTACTATGATTATGATTTCTATGTCATGTTTATATATAAGTGGATTTTGTTTCAAATTAAAGTTTGGAAATAAAAGTTGATTATTTTTTAAATAAAGTATATGTTATGGTATTAAAAATTTCAATAATGGTTTAGATATACTAAAATTATAAAATAAACAGTTAGAAATGAATGATGAATCCAAATTTTATGATTCACATAACATATAGTTTTGAAATTATCAACTTATTCATGTAATCTAGAAGAAATTGATAAATTTATATCAATAATATTATTTAGAATCATTTGATTCAAAACCCTTGGAAATATTTCATTCTTGTTAAATGTTAAAATGACCAATCAACTTTTAGTGATAAAGTTAAAATATTTATAGATATTATATAATTTTTAACGTTGATATATATATATATATAATTACAAGTAGAAACTAGATGTAAATTATCATACCTTCTCATGTATACTTGATAAGGCATAAATAAAATTCTTTTAATAAATTTAATGCATATCAAAGTGTATTAGAGAATAAAATTTCTAAAAATATAAAGAAAATTTGATTAGATCAGTGAAGATAACACCTTCATGATTAATTCATCGATTATTTGAAAAAGTGAATAATTTTATCTCAACTCACTCCTTATATAACCTAGTTGAATAGTGTTTTTGAAAAGGTTAATCACATATTATTAGACACAATGTCATTGATGATGAGTCATGTAAGTCTTTTATTATCCTTTTATAGATATAATTTGGAATAAGTGGTATACACACTTAATGTTCTAACTAAGGTGGTATATGGGATCCCATATAAGTTATAACATGGTAAGTAGTCTGGATTTTTATATATACTTACATAGGGATGAGAAATATTTTTTAAGGATAATCTAAGAAGTAAACTTTATTCATGAGTTATGAAATGTGTCTTGGTTGGTTAATATTTATAAATAAAATGATATTACCACTATAATTTATCAAATAGAAAATTTATGGTCAAGTGACAAGCTATATTTTTATAAAGCCAGAACATCTATAAAAGATATAGTGAGGGAAATATAGAATTTTATGAAGTAGAGGCTTAATATATATAAGAGTCATAACTATAAAAAACTTCAAAAGACCCTATGGAAGAAGTTTTTCAAGAGACACAAGTACTGTGTAGTTTCGTTGGTGAAGTTAGAGTACTAGAGAGATATGTTTTTTCATCATTTATGAAGTTAACCCAATATTTATTGAGAATAATGAACTTATATCCTATAATTAAGTAGTAAATGGAACATAGGATACAAAATAAAAAAATTTATGAATTTAGTATTGAATTTTATACACCAAAATCAAGTTTGGATTTTGGTAAAACCTTAAGTAGAAGTAAATCCCATTGGATATGTTTGTTACACATAAGGAAAATACCCTAGGGGGATGAATTAGGGTATGTAATTTTCAAAAAACCCTTCTCAATGATCATGATCCATGATTAAACTGAACACTTATCACCCTAAAAATATAATATGGACTTGATAAGTTGAATTAATAGAGTGTAAAAGGTGTTTTTTACCTAGATCACACACACTGGGTAACAACTAAGGATCATAAAATGATGAATTTATTATGTATCAAACACCCCTAAGCATATTAATTTTTACATGTTTAGAGTATATAGACTTACCTTATAAGTTTTTAATACTTACAATGTATAAATATAATTTATCTCCCTCACTTATAAATCTCACTCCTCCTCCAAGTTAAACCTTGATCTTCCATAAATAATATAGTAAATCACACCAATGATGGTGAAAAATACACTCCTCCTTTATACATCTGATGACTCTCCATGAATCTTCAGTGAGATAGACTATTATATCTCCTCCTTTTTTAGGTTTCAACTATGCGTGTAAAAACTTTAGGCTAACATAATTTAATATAATTAAAGGATATTCCCTAAAATACAAATTTATTGAACTTAAATAGTGATGGTGGGGAAGAATCTATGAAGTATGGAATCCCAAAAGTTACAAATACCAAATTATTGAAATTAGATGATGTAATATGAAGGTTCAATTTGAAACAGACCAAAGGGTGAAGTGAAAAGTGTAAAGGACTTGTGAAAAATTAACTTTGTGAAACGTAATAAAAAACTCATTCTAGTTTCAAAAGTAGGAAATATGTACCAAAAGAAAGAGTTAAGATGGTTGGAGTCATTGAATTAATGGGGAGATATCTATGAATATGGGATCAATATATATGCACTCAACATGAAGACTGGAAGATTGGGTGACTAGTTGACTGACTAGAATCTATTATATTAATAAAGTGTAATAAATTATCCTTAGTTATTGATGAAGCATATTGTAATCATATTCTAATTCCTTTAATAAAATCCAAGAAGTCTTCCCCCATGGATTAAGAATCATGTTCAAACTACATAACATTTCCATTGTTCTTTTGATTTATTTTATTTCAATAATTTTATTCTAGAAATCATGAATATTCACACTTTAAGCATAGAATTATAGTATGGTTATTTAGGAGTGGAATTTATTATATTTTATTATCATCATAGAGTGGGGATCATTCCAAAACTTTTTTCCACCTAGTAATTTCTGATGTATATCTTACATGAGATTTATGGAAGATAGTTTTGAGCCCAAAAAGTGGTATCAAAGATTTTATGGAAGATTTTTTGTTAACAAGACCCTAGATAAGGTGATTTATACCTCAATTTAGTAAAATTATTCATCCCTTTTCCATGTACGATAATTCTAGTAAGAAATTTTAGATCCATCTTATGTGTTTTATAATTTATTGGGAGTTCACTATCTACTAGAATATGTAATTTAATGTGGGTAAGATTTGGGTAGAGAAGTTAAATGACACAGATTTTGGATTTTGGAGAATAAAATTGGTGTATTGTCTACTGTAAAAAGACCTTGATCATACATTTATGAGTACCAAGACATAAGATAAGAATAATAAATAATGGGATAGGTTGGATAATAAATAATTAAGGTTGATTCATATTTTATTAGCTCATAACATAGATTATAATATCCAAGAAGTAAAAACCACTTTATAACTTATGAATACTCTCAGTGACATGTATAAAAATCCCATAGCGATGAATAATGTGTTATTTATATAGATATTGTTAGTCATGAGGATGTAAAATGGTAAAAGAGTGGTAGGTCACATAAACAACTTCAACATGATTCAAATTCATTTGGGGTTAGTAAAGGTAAACTTTAGAGATCCAGAGTGTGCACTGTTATTACTTTAAACACTCCTTGAGTCTTAGGATGTGATGGTCATCATGGTGAGAAAATCAAGTAGAAATACTAAATTTTTGTCTTCAGATGTTAGAGACTTGGTCTTAAACAATTAACTTTATTAGAAGGATATTTTTGGATGATCCAAAAATTCCTACAACATATAAGGAATAGGATGTCCCACAACATGCATAATTTAGAAAAAAGTTAAAGGAATAAGAAGATGAAGTAGGAGTAGATTGGTGGATGGTGGTCCCTTGTCATAGAATTTTGGGAAGAAAGGCCACCTAAAAAAATATTACAATGAGTGGAGAGTGAATTCTAGAAGTATATCTATGAATCATCTATCACAAGACAACATTTTCCTACTATCGAGTGCCAAAAGATCATTTGAGTTTTCTATTATAGACTTAAGATCTTCATTTCACTCAATATATGAGAGGGGGAGTATAAGGAAATATATTTAAAAATGATTTGGAAAGGTGAATATTATATATAATGAAGCTCTTGCGATCATTGGAAAATGATAAGTTTCTCTATGGATAAGGAATGAAAGTACACTAGATTTGAAAGGTGTGTGACACATCCCAATATTAAAAAAGAACTTAATTCTCATAGGATTGTTAGATGATGTAGGTTTATTTATACATTTATGTATGGTGCATGTAAATTTTTTCATGGTCCCATGATTGTGTCCAAATGAGTAAAGGACGGGATGTTATACCTCACAAGAATATTGGATGGTTTAATTCATGTGAGAGAAGAAACTTACACACAGTTATGTCATGACCATCTGAGTCACTTAAGTAAGAAGGGGGTGAAATCCATGTTGCAAAAAGTTATGTTGAAAATAAGAATCTTAGAGTATATTACTTGTGAAGATTGTATCTTTGGAAATTAGCAGAAGGTTTCCTTCCAAATAGAAGGTAATACATCAGAGAATCAGAAGTTAGATTTGGTTTATATTGAAATATAGAGACAATATCTAGTTATTTCTCATGGAGGTTTAATATTTTATATGACATTCATTAATTATAAAATAATGAAAGTGTGTTTATTCTTTATCAAGAATAAGTTAGAGGTGTTTGTAACCTTCATCTAATAGATATCCATGGTGAAAAAATGAGTCCATATAGAAGATTAAGCACTTGAGGTCTAATAGTGGTGGGAAATATGGAGGCAATGAGTTTTGAATGTTCATATGGTAGAAGGGAATATAGTTTTAGAAGACCATTCTAGTTACTTCAGAACACAACGGAGTCATAGAGAGGATAAATTGTAAATTGGTTGAAAATTCAATAAGTATGAGAATTCACATGTGATTACCCAAGGTGTTTTGGGTGGAAGTATGGAATTTTGTAACATTATTGAACAACATGAGTCCCTCTTCACTATTAGGGTAAGAACTTCTAGAAGTTTTTTAGTCTGAAATAAAAGTTTATTTCACCCATAAAAAAGTATTTGGTTAACTCTCCTACATCAGCATTGATGCTAAGTAAAGAGACAATCTAGAGGATAAGTCTTGAGAGTGTTAAATTTTTGGGTATAGTGAAAAATAGTTTGGTTTTCAACTCTTAGATAATGAATCTATAAAGGTTGTTAAAATTAAAAATGTCATCTTTAATTAAAGGATCCTCTAAAAGGATCAAAACTTAAATGAGGTTGATGATGAGAAAATAGTGTCATTTTAGGATGAAATTCAATTTAATAGATGTCTAAAAGTTATGGATATTATGGAAAATTTAGGAATTAAAACAAAATCAGGAGATCACCATACATTTAAATTATATTTTCAATGGTGGTTCAGTTTTGATGGTGTTTCCAAGGCCATAAGTACCCGAGAGATTAGAAATTCCATAAGTTAAGGTGAGATCTTTGAAAGGTGAAGGTTTGAAAGAAGTCATTTTATATGGAGCTAAACCACATAGGGAGTTGTAAAAATCTACTAAGTCATGGATTAAATTATATAGGTTTGAAATTATCTTAAGTTACATACTAATCATGGATGATGGAGATCCTAAGGGAACAAAATTGGTTATAAAGATTAAAGACTCAAAATAGTAGGAGTTATCAACGAGGGATGAGATTAATTCTCTATATGTATCCATAACATGGGATATAATTAAGAGGACTTCTAGGAAGTCAATACTTCCAAAAAATGGTTGTATAGACTAAAGGAGGAAGCATATGGTAGATGGTGGTACAAGGAATAACTATTTTTTTCATCAGTAGTTAAATATATGACTATTCAGATGATACTTATTATGGATTCCATGGAGGGTTTACATATGGAGTAGTTGGATGTAAAGATAAAATTTCATCACAAGGACTTATATGAGGAGATATACATGAAGCATCCAGTTGGTTTCATAGATTATCGAAACCAGTTTCTTATGTTAAAGATGAAGTGGAGACTTTATGGTTTAAAGTATGATCCAAGGAAGTGGAACTATAAGTTTTATGCCTTTATGGATGACCCGAAGTACATATATAACAATGTAGATAATTACTATTATTAGAAGGCATATGATGGTGGTATTTTCATCATCTTTATTATCTATGTTGAAGACATTATTATCCTTGTACTGGTAAAATAAATAATTAATGATATGAAAATTAAACTTTATAGAAGATTCAATATTAAGGATATCAGTCGAGATAGATGAATGTTGTCTATAGAGATTATGAGGGACCTAAGTTCTGATATTTTGTACCTAACTTTGTAGGATTACATCCAAAAGGTGGTGGAGGGATTTGGTAGGATAAAGGAAAAACTGATGTCCACACCCCTAGCTATAAATTTTAAGTTGAGTAAGGAGAATTCACTATGAATGAAAGAAAAGGTAGAGTAAATTGTAAAGGTTCTATATTAATCTGTAGTTGGAAGTTTTATGTATGTAATAGTTTGTACTCGACCAGACATTATGCAAGTAGTGTGTGTTATTAGAAGGTACATGATGAATACTGTAAGAGAACATTGAGAGGTTTTGAAGTGAATTATTTAGAGATTAAATAGTTCTAGAGTCTTAGAAATTTTACTTATAATGGATGATTCATTTTAGGGGTTTACTGAATCTTCCTTTGGGTGATATTTTGATACTCAAAAACCACCAATAGACATGTGTTAACTTCTAGAGGGACGAACATGAGTTGGATATTAAAGATTAAATCATTAGTTTTACTCTTAAAAATAGAAGAAAATTATATTTCTTTAATGGAATCTGGGAAGAAGATGATATGTATTAATGTTATTTTGGAATATCTATAAAGAAGTTAAGATAATGGGGTGATATTTTTTGATTCAAAAATTTCAGTTAACTTAGCCAAAAATTAGACATTTCATTCTAATATGAAGAATATCTATTTTAAGTATCAATTCATCTCAATGTTTTTAGAGAAAAAAGTACTAGATCTATGATATATAGAAGAAGTTTTGAATCTAGTAGACATGTTGAAAAAGGTTGTAGTATAGGATGTGTGAGTAAATGATACACCTCAGTTAGGTTGGGATAATAAGGATTATAGTGGGGGAACCATGTAGCTGTAAGGAAGGTTTGATGAATATAATAAGGTTTTCAGATTCTGATGGAGAAATCAATGGTGAATCCTAGAAACATGATTCTCAAGAGTAATATTGTTAGGATACAACTATGTGTGTGAAAAATATTTTCATGCTAAAAAAATTTATTTGAATGGAGGGAGATTCTCTAGAATACTAATTTTTGAAACTTTAATAGTGATGGTGGATCAAAAACTATAAAGTCTATAAGATAATAAGTTATATATAACATATGATGGAAGTTATAAGATGCAATCATAAAGTATTTTATGAACTAGAATAAAGGGTTAAGTACAAAGAGAAAAGGGAATTCATTAAAGTAATTTCGGGAAATGTAAGAGTAAAATATTAAGAGTTTTAAAAGTGGGCATTGTGTACAGAAAGGAAGAGTTAATGTGGTGGTATTATTTGACCAAACAAAGATATATTAATGAATATTGAGCTATATAAATGAAATCACCTTGAATATTAGAAGATAGGGTGTCTAGTTTCATCGATTAAACTCTACTATATTAATAGGGTGTAATCTCTTATGACTGGTGACTGATGGATATTATTGTAGTCATCTTATAATTCCTTGAATAAAATTAAATAAATGTTTATTTTATGGATTAAGACTCGCATATAAATCATGTAAAACTTGTGATGTTATTTTTATTTATTTTATTTTAATTACTATCTTCCAGAAATCTTATTTGTGTGAGTTCAAAAGTTATCATTGTGGTGTGGTAACTTAGGTGTGGTGTGTATTCTAAGTTTAGTGAATCATATAATGGGGATCATTTTAGTAATTTTTCTCCTAGTAAGTTCTAGTGGATATATTTCATGGGACTTATGGATTATATCCATGATCCCAAAATCTATTTCTATCTTTTTCTTTCCAATAAAGTTCTATAATTACCCCCATACCAATCCGTGATCCTCATTCCCTTTTCATATAGAAATATATATCTTATATCTTTTGAGATAAGTTTCTCTTATTTTTCAATTTTAAATTATATTTATAATGATTATAATTTTTTTTTCTAAAAAGGATATATAAATCCAATCTATCCATCCATAATTTGAGTCTCACAAAAACCCTAAAGGATATAAACTTTGAATTTTGGAAAATATTATTGACTTGAACCTATTGCAGTGTGACCCATTATTTCATAGAAAAATGAATCCATTAAATCAAAAACCAAAAATTTGGATTATGTATCACCCCAACATATTTAAGTTCATTGAGGCATAATTCACTTCACCTATGAGAATCATGGCTCAAACTCTTATATTTATGGCATTAAAATATTTTATGAAAACACATTTGAACAAAAAACCATGATGTAATCCATTATTCACGATTAAATTATCATCTTCTAGCATAACACTTAAATTTCACAGTCTCCACTTTATGGCATATTCAAACACTTCACGGGTTGTTATTTAGTGTTATGGTCTTAGATACTAACTAAATTTAGGTAGCGCTACACTAAATTTTCACAAGGCACTTATTATCTAATAAAATTTACTCATAAACTAATTTTTAATCATATTTATCTTCTATTATAGTGTGTCTAACTTCATCATGGGAAAATAAAAAAATAAATCATGAATAGGGAAAACTTATAATGTGTATGTTGTGGCGTGACACATGTTTTGTAGTGTGATCTCTTCTATATAGATAGAACACCCTCATATTCTTAAAAACACATTTATCCTTCATGATACCAATTTTCCATGGCACCTTGAAACTTAAGAAATATTATCTATCTAGTTTTTCAATAAATACAACCTAAAAATTATTTAAGTGTATTTTTTCTAAAAATATCCCCCCTTTAGGATTTTTGATAACCCTTCAAAACACCTTCAAACAAAAATACAGACTTAATCATTACTTCACCCATAACTACTATCCCTCATATGATAGTGTCATCAATTATCCAAGAATAATTCACTCATAGATCTTATGAATCAAGATTTAATCGATTATTTTCAAAAACATCTTTGGGTAGTTCCTTTTTTATGATTTATGTAACTTTATTAGGTTTAAAAAACAATACAATTTCACTATCCCTTTCTTAAAATTTTTCTTTACAAATTGATATTTAATATAGACATGTTTAATCCTAGAATGATGTATATGATTTTTTCTATGATTAATATCAATAAAGTTGTCACACTTGACTATAATGATAGACATCACATCAACTCTGACATCCTCAAGCTTTTACTTCATCAATAATAATTTGGTATAATCTTGAGTATCTGTGATATATCCAAATTCTATAGTGCTAAATGATATGTAATCTTGATTATTTCTTAGCTAATAAATACACAAATTTCCAATATAAAATTCACTACCTAATATAGATTTTTTTATCATCCACTAAAGTGTCACAATTTTCATTCATTGACCCCAATATATCCTACTATGATGTAGCATGATAAAATAAACCCAAACCCACTAAGCTTTTGACATACCATATTATTTTCTTCATTTATTTATAAGGGATTTATTTACTAAAACTTTGGTACCATGTGACTTGATAAGTAGAAAATACAATATAAAGTTTTTTAATTATAAATTTATTTATGATGATTTGCCTATATTCTATCACATCAACCGCTTGACATCTTCATCCTTTAACATCTTCATCTGGGTAGAAATTGGTGTTTTCATTACCTTAGAACCCTCTATTAAAATTTTTTTTAGCACTGATTTGGTATATTTTGAGAAAGAAATAAATATACCATGAATTTTCATGTCACTTTTAAACCAATATAAAATTTTAATTCTCCAATCATTGAGATTTTAAATTTTCACCTCATGAATTCTAAAAACTACTTGCATTGTTCTTTTTTAAATCCTAAAAATATTATTCCATTAGAATAAATATGCACCATAATACTTTTATAATCCTTATTTTTTGATTCAGATATTGTGATAAACTCCCCATGTTGTAATCCAAGCTTTCTCAAGTGTTGATCAAGCATATAATACCAAGATCTTAGTGTTTTTAACCCATAAAATGACTTATTCAAGTGGATTTTTTTTGATCTTCAAGAATAAAAAATCAAATTGACTTTTGAATATACAATTCATCCTTAAAGAATAAATTAATAAATGATTATTTTAAATCTATTTGGGTCCCTTTAAATCCCTTTTTAACTACTATGTAAAATAATAATTTAATTGTATCTATTTGATCCATGGGAGAAAACAACACATCCACATTATTTCTTTAAATCTAGGAAAAACACTTTCACACCAGACATGAATTTTTCAAAACCAATTTTCCTTATTTATTTAATTTTTTATAGAAAATACTTTTGGTTCCAATAATATTCCTGTGATTTGATATTGAAATAATTTCCTAATTTTGATTCTTCTCAATTTGTTCAATCACTCGATGCATCTATTTGACCCAATTCACATCCTTAGTAGTTTACACAAAATTACTTGGATATAATTGAAACAAGATGTTGTTTTAGTGGATAATTCATTATTATTAATTGTATGGTAATTTTCTATTCACTAATAATGTTCACCTCATCAATTTCAACCCCTCTTATTAAATTCTTTACAGTTGTTGATATTTCTTTATAGACCTCATCATTGGTGTCTTATTTTGAATTATTTATATCTCCTTGTTATCCCCTTAATTTTCTCATTTTTACATCAATTTATTTAAAATATCCCCACTAGTATATTGATAATTATTCTCATTTTTAAAAATTACAGTGCCTTAAATTTCGATGACTTTTCTAAGTTTTTTGTTGTAACATTTGTATGAACTTCTTTTGTATGAATGAAAAATAAAAACTTATTTGTCTCTATGAGATTTGAACTTTTAGTGTCTCTTATCCTTTTTAAGAATAAATCACTTCTTAAGATTCAAAAGCATTTCAATGTTAGCTGCTTCCCATACCATATCTTATAAGGGGTATTTTATTCACTTATACCCAATAAAGCTTAATTATTGATATAGATTGATGCCAATAACACTTATTTTTAAAAATTATCTGGTAGGTATTTCTTAATGATCATTTTTCATGCCATGTTATTATTGATATGGTTATGATTCTCAACCACATCATTTTGTTGAAGATACCTTACCATTTAAACTCAATTCCTTATCCCATGATTCTCAATATAATCTTCTACTTTTCTATTGGTATACTATATGCTATTATCAGTCTAAAATTTTGGAATTTTTATCCTAAGAATCTTCTCGACTAATATTTGATATAATGTAATGCAATTTAATGCTTTATATTTGCGATTAATCATCATAAAACATGACAATATACTACAATCATTAATGAATATGATATAATACCTATTTACATTAGAGTATTTAAGTGATATCATCTCCCAAACATCAAATTTCACTAACTTAAGAAAATTTATTGAGTTATTATCCTTGAAATTTATTCCCTCTAGATGATCTTTTCATTATTACAATTACTTCACGTGTGAGTATTATCATATGAGAGTCTATTGATATCATTAGTTCCTTTATTCTTCAAAAATTATTCCAAGTACTTTTGAATTAAGTGGATAATACTTTAATGGTATAACTTGTTCTAATTTTCCTTATGTAGTAAATATATATATTTTTTATCTATTAATAAGGTAGATATTACTATTTGTGTTCTTACCTTAAATCACAATCACACTATCTATACCTTTAACAATGAAATTATTCTTAGTGAAATTGTCTGCATGCCCCAAATTAGGTAATTGACTTACACTAAGAAAATTGGGAATAATTCCTTTACCTACTAATAAATATATGTGTCTCATGTCTTTACCACTAATTTTTTATTTCACAGAGATAGTGATATTTATGTCTTCATTATTTACAAATTGAAAAAAACTTCTTTATTGTACTTGATTCCCATGAAAATAAATTTATTTCTTATCACATGGGAAGTAAATATGCTATCAAGGATCCAAAATTTGGAATAATTCATTTCTTTCAAAGAAATTTATACTATATTCACCTTATCATATCTTCTTTTCTTGATCAATGCTTATTCATTTACTTTGTTAGTGAGTACACATGTTTTTTATCTGAATATAACTAATAATTTTTATTTTTCAAAGATAAATATTGATTTTATATTTTCAGATTGCTTGATAATTCCTTTATTTGATGATATTTTACTCTATGGTTTTTTTGTAAGAATACTCTTTTGTTTACTTGATGATAAATTCATATATTTGTGTCTATGACCTTCACAAAAAAATAGTATCCATTTAAAAAATAATAAGTATATGAAATTATTACTATATGTATTTATTTCTATTATGAATTTAAGTACTATTTATCTATGTAACACACTTATTAATTATAACCAATATTTTAAAAATAATAAAACCTAATTTTTGGTGTATTATTAAACGCCTTTACTACCACTTTATTACTCCTTTGGTTATTTTAAGTGTTTTTATTTTGAGTATCAACAAAATAAATCTTTCTCTAAGGAGTGGGATTTTGTTTCTTAGCACCATCTATCAATGGATTTTACTTTTGATCAAGACCCACCTAAGATTTTCCTTAATTATTAAAGCATTAATTTTATAGGAATTCCTCTAACTCCTATGTTGTATCTTATTCTCCTCCTTTACCTTTTCCAGATCTTGCATGATCCATCTGCTCCATATCACTTTAGGAGTCAAGAGCCTCTATTGATCTTCAATATTTCACCATAGACCAATTTTTTTATCTAATCTCATTGATGTGTTTGACTCAATATTTTATCATTATTGTGAAGCTATTAATAATACAATACTTGTATATAATTTTGAGTTTAAAATCAACCACATTTTCTAAGTTTTCATAATTTATAAATTTAATTCATTTAATATCTACCTACAACTAAGATTTGTTTAGGAAAACCAATAATAAAATATATAAATATTTAATATTTTAGATGAATATTCAGTACATATTATAATAACACACAACCTATAACCATAAATGTTTAGTTTATTTATATACTAGATACATAATCTACTTATTTCATGAAAGACCTTAAACATCTCCTACTAAGTTCTTCTCATATAGTTTCCTTTTAAGATTATCATACTTAATATCCTTCTGAATAACCCATGGAATGTAGAAATATGATATGGGGTGAGATTAGATGATTAGTAAGTGTAAACATGGGAGAAATCTCTAAATGATCTTTCGTGAGTATAAGGTATTAATAAGTGTATGGGAACATGATCATAACTTATGAAAATAATACATAATTAGTAAAGATCATAAATCATGAGTCATGTAATAAGTATTTTATCCCAACATAAGACATTTGTATAATAATGAATCCAAAATCACAATTCATTCATAATTACATGAGAATCTATAGGAGGAATATGACACAAGCATAAACTTATAAAATCATAGTATTGTGAACATGTATAAACACCAGATGGTCTATTCATCATTTTAAGGACATATAATTCAGTTCCCATATAAAATTATGGACATAACACTAGGTCCACCTATAGAGACACCATTCATATTATGCAGTGTTGAAAACTTAATTACATCACTTCGTGGAGACGATATATGAGTGATGTTTCCAATTTTTGATGGATGGAAAAAAATAAAGAAAAATTATAATTAATCTTTAAAAAATAATTATTATATCATAAATATAATATATTTTCATTAAATATATCCTTATTATGATCCAAGTAAAGTTTAAATGATAAAAAAATAACATTTCTTCATGGAGGTGGTACTCCACACGTACGCATGAGCGACATTATCATTTACCAATGGATTGGAAGGTAAGAATGTATATATGATATTAAAATCATAATAAGAATAATTATTTCATAAATATAATATATAAATATTAAACCCCTTATAATAACCATCCATGAAATATGGTGATGGGAAATTAATTGTTTCACTATGTGAAGGCGGTAGTCCACACGCACGCACAAACAATACTTTCATCTCCAATTTGATAGAGAATAGGTTGTAAATGGTTTTGGAATCCTAATAATAACATATAAATATATTTATTATACATTATTAATAGTTTTTTATGGATACATAAAATTTAAATGAGGTATAATAAAAAATAAAATTAAAAGATCCTGGTTAAGATTTATTCCTCTTTTTTGAAATACTTCCTTTGGATTACTCCTCAAGACTTGAAATATTGGTATTAGAAGAAGAAAAGAATATATAGGATAAATGGAAGTATTATATTAAGGTTTTTTATCTGGTATTTTCTAATCTATAAGGCTTAAATTATTTTAATAATGTAGGATAAAAGGTTTCCTTTAATTAGTGAGGGGAGGGACACACATGGAATTTATTAAAAGATATCAATGATATAAGGTCACTTTAATGAGAAATTAAATCCAAATGACCAGGTATTTTAAGTTATGATATTATAATATTGAAATATATTTAACTAATACGAATTAGTTAGGTTATATGGAAACACTACCCTTATCTCTTGGTTTAACCCTCTGGTAAACCAGTTTTAACCTTAATAGTGGTAACATTTTTTTTAGTATATTTAATATTCAATATGAAAAAAATTAACTTGAAACTATTAAATTATATTATTTTTGACAAAAAAATTTAATCTATTTTACCTGATTCAATTTATATTAGTAGAAGAATTTAATTTTAAATATGTACAAAACCAGCAATGAAAACTCATTTTAGAAAAATGAACCTTTAAGCATAAAACATAATTCACTTCCATTAATTTACTTATAAAAATAATACAACAAATATTAAAATATATTATTGGATATATAATATATAAATTTCATTAAAACCATTTATAAAGATATATTAATTTAATTTATTAAGATAAAAACTTTTTGCGCACATAAAAACAGTTTTTATAAAAATGGGGTTTTAAGCCCAAAAATAACTTATACCATAATCAAGTATAATGAAGATTATTATGTAATTAATTAAATTATTACTAATTAAAGGAATATTATATTATTTTATTATAAAATTTAAAAAATTAATGGAACTTTTACTTGAAAAAATGATAGTTTTTTTTACAAATATCGATATTTTTCAATATTCAATAAAAATAATTTTTTTTTGAGAAATCCTAAAAATTAAGCATAAGATAATATTGACATGATGATTTAAAAATGATACAAATATCCTCAAATAAAATTTCAAAAAATGGTTTAAATTAATTATAATGTTTTTTGTGCAAAAATGTAATAAAACCCATTTTTGAAGAAAAGATAAATTTAACGCATAAAATGACATTATTGAAAATTAAATACTTATTTATTATGAATAAATAAATAAATTTGAACTATTTAAAAAATTTCTAAATATTTTTTTTATAATGTGGTTATTAATATTTACACATACTAATTTAATGTCTAGGTTATAATGGTTTACTATATTGTGGTTTATATAAACTCAGGGATACATGTATAGAAAGATATTGAATACCTAAAGATTATTTCGAAAGAAATACATATAAAATATTATGGGGTTATATTCTTACCCCCTTAAAATTAATTTGCCTCTAAATTATATCACTATAATATAAAAAAATTAGGATATCTCTATTTTATCACATCCCTAGGTTCCCACACAACTTCCTCAAATTTATGATTCCTTGAGAGAACTTTAACTAGGTGAATAGTCTTCTTCCATAGAACTTTATCTCTATTATTCAATATTTATACTCATTTATATTCCTAGAAAATATCATTATATTGTGGTAAAACCTCTATGTCCAGTACATGTTAAGGATTAGGTATGTACTTTCTCAGGAGAGATACATGGATCATATTGTGGACTTGGAGAGATTCAGTGGAAGTGTCAAGAGATAAGATACAATACCTACTCAATCAAGAATCTGGAAGGGACCAATATACCTAGATACCTTATTTCTCTTTTTTATAAATCTCATAAACTTATTATAGGGAGAAATTTATAGGAATACATTCTAAAAAATTTCAAATTTTAGATATTGCTGACGATTGTCAACATAACACTTATAACTACTCTGAGATGCCTTGATGCACTGTTGAATGGATCTAAACTTTAATATAATTTCCTTATCTAGCTCAAGTCCCAATTTATTTCTTTATATAAATTCATCCTAGTATCTTAGTGTTCTAAACTTCTTTTCATAGAGGGATTTATAAGGATCCATCTGAATTCTCAAGTGAAAGCTGTTTTTATAAGAAAACTTGATTTGAGGAAGTTTTTGATCCCAAACCCCTTAAAATATAGAGAACAAGATCTCAACATATCCTATATGTTATTAATGGTCCTCTCAAACTATCTATCTATCTATAGATAAAAATTAGTTCAGAAACAAAACTCTATATCCATGGCATTCTGAAGACTTCTTTATAACATTGAGGTAAACCTCAAATACTGATCAGATAAAATATAATGTGGTTCTACATAAAACCTTACCTCTTCCTTAATGTATATCCTCTAAATATTTTTCAATAGATAAATCTTATCTAATAAAAATTAAGTGTGTTTTCTTCTTAAGGAAATTCACTACAACCCAAATATCATTATGGTATTTCGATATTTTTGGGAGTTTAAAAAAGTAATCCATGGTGATGATTTCCCATTTACATTATGGTATAGGTAATGGTTGTGACATCCCCTTAAACTTATATCTCTTAGCCCAAACTTTATGACATACCAAGAACTAATATACACACTTTGTAATAACTCTCTTCATGTTTTCCCACTATAAATTCTATTTCAGATCTATGTATATCTTCATACTCCCAAGATTAATAGATAATGATGAACTATGATATTATTCCAAAATATCTTTCTATAAGTATAGTATTTATGGGATACATACTTAGTTCCTGAATCTTATTATTCCCTCACAATCAAATTTTAACTAACAAAAATTTCATACCTTTTTTATAGCCCCACATTCTTCTTTTATGCCTCTTTAATATTCACATGGATAAATGGTTGAACACTCATTTGAGTAATATAATATTTCTCCTATTCCATCAATATTTCAAGGTATATTCTCTGAAAATACATAAATATTGTTTTTTTGTGATTATCATCATATATAAAATGACATTATCCTTTAAACTCAAAGTATCAAACACCTTGTTCACATTTCTTGGGTAGTAATGTATTGAACAATCATAATATTTAATCAAATACAACCATCTTCTTTGGAACATATTCAACTCTTTTTGGGTGAATATATACTTTAAAATTTTATTATTATTACACATGTCACAAATTTATCTGTAAAGATAATTCCTCTATATCATTAATGTAATGATTACCACTTTTAACTCTAAATAAAAAGTTTGGTAATTTTAATCATGAATCTTCAATTGGATTGAGACATAAGATTTCATTATGAGAAAAAATCCCAACCCTTTATTCAATGAATTTTTATAAATAAAAACCCTTATCCACTATAGGGTAGTTTGATCACAAGTTCACTATCTAACCTTCTCTTCAGTTCCATGAAATTTTATTCACATTCATCCATCCAATGGAACTTAACTACCTTACAAGTTAACTTGGATTATGGATTAGATATCTATGATAAATCCTTTAAAAAGAATCAATAATATCTAACCAATCTAATAAAACCACGAATCTCATTCATTTTTATTGATCTGGGAAAATGTTCAATAACTTTATTCTTTGATGGATCTATCGATATACCCTCGCTTGAGATTATATAACAAAAAAAATGAAAATTTATATATCCAAAATCCAATCTTTTTAAATTTTTCATAGAAATAATGCTTCCTTAGGATCTTTATTACAATCCTATAGTGATTTTCATGATCTTACTTGCACTTAGAATATATAATAATATCATTTATAAAGAGGATATACATTAAAGAAGTATTAAGGTTTTATGTAGAACCGAATATCATTTAAAAGGTAATATCATTTATAATAATATCATTTATAAAGACTGCTAGAAACTGATCAAGGTAATATCTAAGAGTATATTCATTAAATTAATTAATATAAAATGAGAATTAATAAGACCAAATAGAGGTGCTATAAATTCATAATTTTCATACATTTAATGGAAGGATTTCTTGGGAATGTCTTCACTTTTAACCATCAAATGATAGTATCTAGATTGAAGATAAATCTTGGAAAAATATTAAGATCCTCATAATTGATAAAAAAAATCATCAATATTGGGAATATGATATTTATTATTGGTTATGATATTTTTAAGTTTCATATAATAAATTCAGAGTCACATTGATAAATCTTTCTTCTTAATAAAAATGATAGGTGCACCCTATAGCGATGAACTTGTTTGAATTAACCCCTTATCAAGATTCTTCTGGAGTTTATTCTTAAATTATTACAACTCAATGATATCCATTCTATATGTAGTCTTTGAAATATGTGTATCATTGAGTATGAGTTCTATTGAAAACTTCACTTAATTATTTGAAGATAGACTATATAACTATTTCATAAATATATCAATAAACTCCCATAAGATAGAAATATATTTATATTGAGTTTCTCCCCTACCATCTAAGGAAAACCCCCTTTGAATAGAAATCAAGACCCATGAGATGGATATAATTTCCATTCAAAGTTTATATTTATCCCTTCACCAATATACAATCAAATTTTTAGTATCAAATGTGATTTTCATATTATAACAATTTTTAAAGGATCTACATAGAGATATATATCAATGATAAAAAACAAATCAAATTATGATAAAGAAAGAATAATAATATTTCTATAAGGAACATTATTACAAACTTTAACATGACATAAATAGCTCTAGAGTGGAGGATAAGTGTACCTTAACCATAATTATCCACTTCAGCGATTGACATAACATAGAACCTTCATTGGTCTAGGATTTAACCATTGGAATAAGGCATCACTTCAAATAATGACCAAGTTACCCTTATATAATATAACGAATTCATTGTAAATTCATTGATCTATGCCCATAATTTCAATAAAAAAACAAATTTTCCTTTCTTTGAGACATTATCCTGAGTGGTTCTTCCTATATTATTGAAATAAAGGAAATTAAACTTTATTTCCTCCATCATCATTACCACATTGCCATCCATAAAAGTCTATTTGCCTCTTATTTTTAATGTTAGGAAACTCACCTATGTTTATGTTTTTAATAATATATCATGTTATCTGATTATGAATAATCATAAGATTTAATATTCTATCTCTTATCTCATATAGTTTTTTAATAAGATAATCATTGCACTGTCCTTCAAAATCAGCATTAACATGGTTCCTTCAGGTTCCATCCATAAAATAAAACCAAAAAGTATAGTGTGAGGAACAAAAATCATAGTTAAACCATATAATAATTGAAATCAATTATATGATATATAAATATTGGCACATTCTTTTCAATATATAACACATTAAGTTTTACTTAGACTATCCATGGTTATTATCTATTCAAATCCTTTATAATTGTATATAAAGAAAATGTAATTTGACCTATGTATATCCCCAGGGAGTGTGAAACTAGGTGAAACATAAGGAACCATTCACCATGACCTATAATAATGGATGAGATATTATCAGCCAACTCTTTTCAGGGTTATCACCCTTAGATTCATATATGCCAAAACCATATCTGCTTATAGTATCCAGATAGATATGTATTTTCTTAGGAAAACCACACTCCTTTATTTACCATAACATAGGATGTTCTCCTATATATAGGCTTATCCTAAGGGTTATCACTATAGTTTTTTCATCTTAATTTCCAAAGTTTACTTAACCTTTCTATGATACCAAATATATAAACCCCATACTTTTCACATATACATATAACATTTATTATAAAAAAATAAATATATAATAATATGATCCACACTAGAAAAAAAAGTTTTAGTGTATTTGGAAACTTGGATACATAAAGAAATAGTACATAAAATATCTAAATCATTTTCCATTAATTTCTCCACACTATAACCCTTCTTATATATATCAAACTTAAAACCTTTCTTCATAACCTCAGGAATGGAAACATAGGAAGGCGTGAGCTTAGATGGCCAGTAAGGGTAAAGATAAGAGATTTTAATCGATTATCAAAAGTGAACAAAATATAAGAATAATTGTATGATAATATGACCAAAACATAAAATAATCATTCCCAATCAATCAAATATATTTAATCATGAATCATGGAATAAGGTAATGTTAATCAAAAGATATAAGTCATAAGATCATGGAATCATCAATAATAAATCACAAGCTATGAGAATATATCATAATCATAATATATAAGTTATTGAAATACAAATAAACATATAAAATCATTTCCTTAGTCAAGGATCACTACCATGACTATCATAGAGGATTTGGTTCACTCCCAATTCCATCATTTCCTTAGTCAAAGTTCACTCCCAAGACTATCTTATTAGATAAAGTCCCTTACTGAGCTTGACTCTCTCCCCATTATAGTCCTTATTATATAATGATATATCCTTATTTACCAAATTCATTGTAGGGATATATAATTATGGTCCCACCTATTGTGTAATGAAAATCATACATATATGTTCCACAAGATTATAAAAAGTTCATCAATTCATCATATCATAACCCGTTGAAAGGATGCAGGTTTCATAAATATTTCACCATAATAATCATAAAATATCCATAGAAAGAATATATATGATAAAAATGGATCACATCCCCTTTAAATAATAATAAACCTTAAAGGATGTTTTTATAGTTGAAAATACCATTAAAATATCACAAGAACATTTCTTGATGAAAATACCATTTTCATTTGGAAATCACTTATTTTTAAAAAATATTATTTTCTAAAATATCAATGAATTTTTTTTATTTAAAAATAAAAAAGGAAAATTTTATATTAAGATTACAATAAATGTGTATTTATTATGCTAGGGAAAGCTGTTCATGCAGTGTACGTTAAAAAAAAAAATTCTTTTTCGCATATTCAGTACAAAAAAGTATGATATTTGGAAAATTGTAAGAATTTTACTTTTAAAAGTTGGTAAATAAATTAAAATTTAATTAAAAATTTCTTTAAATATTATTTTTGAGAATATTAAAAATATTCTAACAGTTATTTTAAATAAAAAATAAACATGGAAGAAAATATTTCTGGCTGAAGATAAAAACATGGTTGATTTTGATTAAAAATATCATTTCAGTATTATGAGTATGTAAAGAGTGTAAAATAAAAATAAAACATAAAATATTAATAAATAACCAAATGATAATAAAATAAATAACATTTTGGAGATATATATCATATAGTTTCATCATTATATATCTAATCATAAACAATCATGGTAAAAAAACAGATTATAACATAATACCCTTACTGCTGTTATAATTTTTGAATCATAACCCCCATGAAAGAAATAACTTCAAATGAAACTTTAAATATCATGAAAATAAGTATATTAATGATGAAAAATATAAATGGGTAAGTATATACACCTCATAAAATAATATAGGTGTATAACATTAAACATGTATCAATGTAATAAAATTGAGACGAAGAACCCTTATGAATTTAGGAATTTTTGAAATAAAAGTGATTGGGATTAGGAAAATAATATAGTTTTTTAAATACATTAAATTAATTTATGGATTATTCTAAAATAAATTCTTTTGAAGTATATACACCATATACATAATAAATTGGTGCATAGCATTAAAACATGTCTCAATGAAGAGAAATTGAGAAGAAACCCTTACCTTATGCCCAACTTGATTCGTAAGCCATATAAACTAATGTATAATAAATTTAGATTTATTATAATTATATAAAAAACATATTAATAATTATAATGTCATATATTATGTACTTATAACATTTCAAAACCTACTCATTAAAATTCTCTATTAAAGTCATTATTTTTGGTGCTAACTGCTTCATTTTTCATGTATGTTTTGGTTCAACAGCTTGGTTATTTCACCTTGATCATGGTTCCTCCTTATAAAAATTTTTAATCATGATATTATTATAATATATATTAATTATTTACATATTTATACCTGTTCATATTAATTAGTGATGGATAATAAACTACATCACTTCATGGAGATGATAATTCATACATACACACGAATGATGTTTCCACTTTTCAATGGGTGAAATGAAAGAAAGGTATATAATAAATAAAATTTATAGAGTTATTATTATATCATAAATATAAATTATTTTGATTAAATATATCCTAATTACCATCTAAGTAAATCAGAAATGGTAAACAAATCACATCACTTCATGGGGGTGGTAGTCTACACGTACACGCGGGCGACACTATCGTGTACCAATATATTGTAAGGTATGAAGGTAGATATGATATTATAATTACAGAAGCATAATTATGTCATAAATATAATATATAAATATTTAATACATCATAATAACCATCCATGAAACATGGTGATATAAAATTAACTGTATCACTGTGTGGATGCGATAGTCCACACATACGCATGAGAAATACTTTAATCTCTCATTTGATGAATAAGAGGTGGTAAATGTTTGTTACATAATCATAATAAAATATAAGTATATTTATGATACCATATTCATCATGTTTTTATAGATACAAAAATTTTAGATTAAGTAGAAGAAGAAATAAAATTTAAAGAGTTTGGTTAAGATTTATTCCTCTTCTTTAAAAGAATTCCTTTTACATGCACTTTAATCCTTGAAGGATTGATCTTATAAGAATAAAAAATATATAGGATGAAGGTAAGGATACTATGAAGGGTTTTTATAAGTTATTGTCTAATATATAAGGCTCGAATGATGTGAATAATAGAGGATAATAGGTTCCCTTCTATAAGTGAGGGGAGGGACACACATTGAATTTATTCAAATATTTCAATGATTTAAGGTCACTGTCCTGAAAAAGTGGTTATAAATGGAATTTTATTAGAAGGTAGGATAATATAATATTGAAATATCTTTATACAATAATAATTATATAGGTTTTGGTGTAAATCCTACCCTTTTCTCTTGGTTTAACCCCATGGTAAACCCATTTCAACCTTAACTGTGGTAACACAATTTTACTATTCACTATGAAAAAAAATTAATTTGAACCTTTAAATTATATTAATTATGATGATTCAAAATACGGAATCCATTTTAATATTTATAATTTATATAAGTGACATAATTTATTTTTAAATATGTACACAACCCGTAATGATAACCCGTTTTAAAAAAAATGAACATTTAAGCATAAAGCATAATTTACTTCCATTAAAAAATAAATCTTTAAAATATATGAATGAATATATAATATATAAATTTAACTAAAACTATTAATAAATAGATATTAATATAATTCATTAATATAAAAACATATTACGTGCATAAAAACAATTTTTATAAAAATGCCTTTTTAGGCCCAAAAAATAAATTACACAAAAATAAAGTATAATAATGATTATTTTGTAATTAAATAGTTTTTTTTTCTAATTCAAGGATAATTATTTTAATTTAATATAAAATTAAAAACACAATGGTACTTTTACTTGAAAAAAATGATAATTGTTTTTTTCAAAAATCAGTATTTTTCTCTATTCACTAACGTATAAAACGTTTTTGAAAAATACTAAAAATTCACCCTAAGATAATATCAAAATAATAATTTAAAAAATAATATTCATTTTATAAATTAAAATTTCTAAAGATTATGGAAATTTATTATAATTTTCACATTAATAAATGTGATAAAAACTATTTATGGAGAAAACATATTTTTGAAGCATAAAATGACATTACTAAAAATTGATTACTTATTTGTTATCCATTAATTAATACATTTACACAATTTAAAAACTCCATAAATATTTTAAATAATGTTTTTATTACTATTCATACCTACCAATTAAATAGTTAGTTTATATCATTTTATTATATCATGATTTATATAGACCTGAGGTTGCATGTAAGGTAATTTATCGAATACCTCAAGTTTATTTTAAAGGAAATACATATAAAATCTTGGGGTGTTACAATATATATATAATTGTGTAAACTTCATAATATTAATAGGTCTATGATTAATGTTTTGAAAAGGAAATCATGTTCAGTCTTAACATAGTTATCTCATGGGATATAAAACCTTACTCAATGCATTGGAGGGTTATAACAGACCCAACCATCTAATAATGATAATACATACACATTTTTTTCAAAAGATCATAAAAAAATTCATCAAATTAGTGAGAGTTATTAATGAGGGATGTGATTAATTCTCTACATGTATCCATAACATGATAGATAATGAAGAGGACTTCTAAGAAGTCAGTCCTTCCAAAAAATGGTTGTATCGATTGAAGGAGGAAGAAAATGGTAGATGGTGGTACAAGGAATAACTATTTTTTCCATCAGTAGTTAAACATATGACTATTCCGATGATACTTATTATGGATTCCATGGAGTATTTACATATGGAGTATTTGGATGTAAAGAGAAAATTTCATCATAAGAACTTATATGAGGAGATATAAATGAAGAATCTAGTTGGTTTCATAGAGTATCGAAACCAGTTTCTTGTGTGAAAGATGAAGTGGATACTTTATGGTTTAAAGTATGATCCAAGGAAGTGGAACTATAAGTTTTATGCCTTTATGGATGAACCGAAGTACATATATATCAATGTAGATAATTACTATTATTAGAAGGTGTATGATGATGGGATTTTCATCATATTGATTATCTATATTGAAGACATTATTATCCTTGGACTGATAAAGGAAATAATTAATGATATGAAAATTAAACTTTCTAGAAGATTCAAGATTAAATATATCAGTCAAGATAGATGGATGTTGGCTATAGAGATTATGAGGGATCTAAGTTCTAATATTTTTTACCTAACTTAGTAGGATTACATCCAAAAGGTGGTGAAGGGATTTGGTATGATAAAGGAAAAACTAATGTCCACACCCCTAGCTATACATTTTAAGTTAATAAAGGAGAAGTCACTATGAATGAAAGTAAAGCTATAGTACATTGTAAAGGTTCTCTATGAATCTGTAGTTGGAAGTTTTATGTATATAATAGTTGTACTCGACCAGACATTGTGCAAGTAGTGTGTGTTGTTAGAAGGTACATATTGAATACTTTAAGAGAACATTGAGAGTCTGTGAAGTGAATTATTTAGAGATTAAATAGTTCTAAAGTCAGGGATATTTTCTTTATAATGGATGATTCATTTTAGGGGTTTACTGACTCTTCCTTTGGGTGAGATTTTGATACTTAAAAATCACCAATAGACATGTGCTAACTTTTAGAGGGACGAACATGAGTTGGATATTAAATATTCAATCAGTAGTTTTACTCTTAAAAATAGAAGAAAATTATATTTCTTTAATGGAATCTGGGAAGAGTATGATATTTATTAAGGTTATTTTGGAATATCTAAGAAGACGTTAAGATAATGGGGTGATATTTTTTGATTTAAAAAGTTCAATTCACTTAGAAAAAAATTAGATATTTCATTCCAATATGAATAATATCTATTTTAAGTATCAATTCATATCAAAGTTTTTAGAGAAAAAATTACTAGATCTATGATAGATAGAAGGAGTTTGGAATCCAGTAGACATGTTGAAAAAAGTTTTAGTATAGGATGTGTGAGTAAATGATACACCTCAGTAAGGTTGGGATAATAAGGAGTATAGTGGGAGAACCATGTACCTGTAAGGAAGGTTTGAGGAATAGAATAAGGTTTTCAGATTCTGATGGAGGAATCAGTGGTGAATACTATAAACATTATTATAAAGTGGAATATTGTTAGGATACAACTATGTGTGTGAAAAATATTTTCATGCTAAAAAAATTTATTTGAATGGAGGGAGTTTCTCTAGAATACTAAATTTTGAAACTTTGATGGTGATGGTGGATCAATAACTATAAAGTTTGTAGGATAATAATTTATATAGAACATATTATGGTAGTTATAAGATGAAATCATAAGGTATTCCATGAACTAGAATAAATGGTTAAGTGAAAAGAGAAAAGGGAATTCATGAAAGTAAATTCCGGAAATGTAAGAGTAAAATATTAAGATTTTTAAAAGTGGGCATTGTGTATAGAAAGGAAGAGTTAATGTGGTGGGATTATTTGACCAAACAAAGAGATATTAATGAATATATGAGCTATATAAATGAAATCACCATGAATATTAGAAGATAGGGTAACTAGTTGCATCGATTAAACTCTACTATATTAATAGGGTGTAATATTTTATGATTGGTGATTGATGGATGTTATTGTAATCATCTTATAATTACTTGAATAAAAGTAAATAAATGTTCCTTATATGGATCTAGAATAACATCTAAATCCTGTAAAACTTGTGATGTTATTTTTCTTTATTTTATTTCAATTACTATCTTCCAGAAATATTATTTTTGTGAGTTCAAATGTTAGAATTGTGGTGTGGTAACTTAGGTATGGTGTGTATTCTAAGTTTTCATAATCATATCATGGAGATCATTTTATTAATTTTTCTCCTAGTAAGTTCTAGTGGATATATTTCATGGTACTTATGGATTATATCCATGATCCCAACATCCATTTCTCTCTTTTTCTTTCCAATAAAGTTCTATAATTACCCCCATACCAATCCATGATCCTCATTCCCTTTTCATAGAGAAATATATCTCTTATATCTTTTGAGAATTAATAAGTTTCTCTTATTTTTAAACTTTAAATTATATTTATAATGATTTTAATTTTTTTTCTTCTAAAAAGGATATATAAATCCAATCCATCCTTCTATAATTTGAATCTCACAAAAACCCTAAATGATAGAAAATTTTAATTTTGGAAAATATTATTGACTTGAACCTATTGTAGTGTGACCCATTATTTTATTGAAAAATGAATCCTTTAAATCGAAAACTAAAAATTTGGATTATGTATAACCCCAACATATTTATGTTCATTGAGGCATAATTCACTTCACTTATGATAATCATGGCTGAAACTCTTACATTTATGGCATGAAAATATTTTATGAAAACACATTTGACCAACAAACCATGATTTAATTCATTATTCACGATTAAATTCTCATCTTATAGCATAGAACTTAAATTTTATAGTCTCCACTTTATGGCATATTCAAACCCTTCACGGTACATAATTTAGTGTTATGGTGTAAGATACTACCTAACTTTAAGTAGCGCTACACCAAATTTTATCAAGGCACTTATTATGGAATGAAATTTACTCATAAAATACTTTTTAATCATCTATATCTTCCATTATAGTGTGTATAACTTCCTCATGGTAAAAAAAAATCATGAACATTGAAAACTTATAATGTGTATGTTGTGGCATGAAACATGTGTTATAGTGTGATCTCTACTATATAGATAGAACTTCCTCATATTCTTAAAAAAAATTTATCCTTTATAATACCAATTTTCCATGGAACCTTGAAACTTGAGAAATATTATCTATCTATTTTTTTAATAAATAAAACCTAAAAATTATTTAAGTGGATTTTTTCTAACAATATCCCCATTTAATTTTTTTTATAACCCTTCAAAATACCTTCAACCAAAAATATAGATTTAATCATTACTTCAACCAAAACTACCATCCCTCATATGATAGTGTCATAAATTATTCAAGAATAATTCACTCATAGATCTTATGAATCAAGTTTTAATTGATTATTTTCAAAAAAATCTTTGGGTAGTTCCCTTTTCATGATTTAGGTAACTTTATTTGGTTTAAAAAACAATACAATTTCACTATCCCTTTCTCAAAATTTTCCTTTAAAAATTGATATTTAATATAGATATGTTTAATCCTAGAATGATGTACAAGATTTTTTCTATGATTAATATCAATAAAGTTGTCACACTTGAATATAATGATAGACATAACATCAAATCCGACATCCTCAAGATATTACTTAATCCATAATAATTCAGTATAATCTTGAGTAGTTGTGATATATCCAAATTCTATAGTGCTAAATGGTATGTAATCTTGATTATTTCTTAGCTAATAAATACACAAATTTCCAATATAAAATTCACTACATAATATAGATTTTTTTTCATCCACTTAAGTGTCACAATTTTCATTCATAGACCCCAATATATCCTACTATGATGTATCATGATGAAATAACCCCAAACCCACTACTATTTTGACATACCATATTATTTTATTCATTTATTTCTAATGAATTTATTTAGTAAAACTTTGGTACCATGTAACTTAATAAGTAGAAAATACAATATCATGTTTTTTAATTATAAATTTCCTTATGATGATTTCCTATATTATATCACACCAACTGCTTGACATCTTTATCCTTTAACATCTTCATCTGGGTAGAAATTGGTGTTTTCATTACCTTATAATCCTTTATTAAAATTTTTTAGCACTGATTTAGTATATTTTGACTAATAAATAAATATCCCATGAATTTTTATGTCTCTTGTAAACCAATAAAAAATGTTAATTCTCTAATCATTGCGATTTTAAATTTTCACCTCATGAATTCTAAATACTACTTGCATTATTGTTTTTTAAATCCTTAAAATATGATTCCATTAGAATAAATATTCACCATAATACTTTTTTAATCCTTATTTTTTTGATGCAGATATTGTTATAAACTCCCCATGTTGGAATCCAAGCTTTTTCATGTGTTGATCAAGCATAGAATACCAAGATATTAGTGTTTTTAACCCATATAATGACTTATTCAAGTGGATTTTTTTCTAATATTCAAGAATAAAAAATCCATTTCATTTTTGAATATACAATTTATCCTTAAAGAATAAATTAATAATTAATTATTTTAAATCCATTTGGGTCCCTTTAAATCCTTTTTGAACTGATATGTAAAATAATAATTTAATTGTATCTATTTGATCCATGGGACAAAACAACGCATCCCCATTATTTCTTTAAATCTTGGAATAAAACTATCACACCATACATGCATTTTTCAAAAACAATTTTCATTATTTGTTTAATTTTTTTATGGAAAATACTTTTGGTTACAATAATATTCGTGTGATTTGATATTGAAATAATTTCCTAAGTTTGATTCTTCTCAATTTGGTCAATCACTCGATGCATCTATTTGACCTAATTCACATCATTAGTAGTTTACACAAAATTACTTGGATATACTTGAAATAGGATGTTGATTTAGTAGAGAATTCATTATTCTTACTTTTATGGGAATTTTCTATTCACTAATAGTGTTCACCTCATCAATTTCAACCCCTCTTCTTAAATTAATTATAGCTGTTGATGTTGCTTCATAGACCTCATCATTGGTGTCTTATTTTGAATTATTTATAGCTCCTTGTTATCCCATTAACTTTCTCATTTTTACATCAATTTATTTAAAATATTCCCACTAGTATATTGAGAATTATTCTCATTTTTAAAAATAATAGTGTCTTGAATTTTGATGACTTTTCTATGTTTTTTGTTGTAACATTTGTATGACTTTCTTTTGTATGAATAAAAAATAAAAACTTATTTGTCTCTCTGAGATTTGAAATTTTAGTGTCTCTTATCCTTTTTGAGAATAAATCACTTCTTAAGATTCAAAATAATTTCAATGTTATCTAGTTCCCATACTCTATCTCAAAAGGATTATTTTATTCACTTATACCCAAGAAATCTTAATTAGTGATATAGATTGATGTCAATACCACTTATTTTTAAAAATTATCTGGTAGGTATTTGTTAACGATCATTTTTCATGCCATATTATTATTGATATGTTTAGGATTCTCAACCACACCATTTTGGTGACGATACCTTAACATTGAAACTCAATTCCTTATCCCATGCTTCTCAGTATAATCTTCTACTTTTCTATTTGTATACTCTATGCGATTATCAGTCTAAAATTTGGGAATTTTTGTCTTATGAATCTTCTCGACTAAAATTTGATATAATGTAATGTAATTTAATTATTTATATTTGTGATTAATCATCATAAAACATGACAACATACTATAATCATTAATGAATATGATATAATACCTATTTATATTATAGTATTTAGGTGATATCATCTCCCAAACATCACCTTTCACTAACTTAAGAAACTTTATTGACTTATTATCCTTTAAATTTATTCCCTATAGAAGATATTTTACTAATTAAAATTATTTCACATATGAGTATGATCATGTGAGAGTATATTGATATCATGAGTTCCTTTATTCTTCATAAATTATTCCAAGTACTTTTTGATTAAGTGGATAATACTTTTATCATATAACTTTTTCTAATTTTACTTATATAGTAAATATATATATTTTCTCTACATTAATAAGGTAGATATTACCATTTGTGTACTTACCTTAAATCACAATCACACTACCCATTCCTTTAATAATGAAAGTCTTCTTAGTGAAATTGTTTGCATGCCCAAAAATTAGGTAATTGACTTACACTAAGAAAATTCTGAACAAGGCCTTTAACTACTAAGAAATATATGTGTCTCATGTCTTTAACAATAATTTTGTATTTCTCATATCTAATGATATTTATTTATTCATTATTTACAAATTTAAAAAACTTATTTATTGTACTTGATTCCCATGAAAATTACTTTATTTCTTATCTCATGGGAAGTAAATATGTTATCAAGGATCCAAACTTTGGAATAATTAATTTCTTTCAAAGAAATTTATACTACATTCACCTTATCTTATCTTTATTTCTTGATCAATGATTCTTTATTTACTTTGTTAGTGAGTACACATGTTTTTATCTGAATATAACTAATCATTTTTATTTTTCAAAGACAAATATTGATTTTATATTTTCCTATTTTTTGATAATTCCTTTATTTGTTGATATTTTACTCTATGGGTTTTTTAAGAATAATCCTTTGTTTACTTGATAATAAATTCATATATTTGTGTCTATGAACTTCACAACAAAAATAGTATCCATTTAAAAAATAATAAGTATATGAAATTATTACTATATGTCTTTATTTCTATTATGAATTTAATTACTATTTATCTATGTAAAAAAATTATTAAGTATAACCCATATTTTAAAAATAATAAAACCTAATTTTTGGTGTATTATTAACTGCCTTTAATACCACTTTATTACTCCTTTGGTTCTTTTGAGTGTTTTTATTTTGAGTATCAACAAAATAAATCTTTCTCTAAGGAGTGGGATTTTGTTTCTTAGCATCATCCATCAATGGATTTTACTTTTGATCAAGCCCCACCCTAGATTTTCCTTAATTATTAAAGCATTAATTTTATAGGAATTCTTCTAACTCCTATGTTGAATCTCCTTCTCCTCCTTCAACTTTTCCAGCTCTTGCATGATCGAGCTGCTCGATATCATTTTAGGAGTCAAGAGCCTCTATTGATCTTCAACATTTCACCATAGGCCAATTTTTTATCTAATATCATTGATGTTTTTAACTCAATATTTTATCATTATAGTGAATCTATTAATAACAAAATGCTTGTATTTAATGTTGAGTTTAAAATCAACCACCTTTTCTGAGTTTTCCTAATTTTCTAATTTAATTCATTTAATCTCTACCTTCAAACAAGATTTATTTAGGAAACCCAAGAATAAAATATATAAATATTTAATCTTTTAGATGAATATTCAGTACATATTATAATAATACACAACCTATAACCCTGAAGGTTTAGTGTATTTATATACTAGATACACAATCTACTTATTTCATGAAAGACCTTAAAAATCCCCTACAAAGTTCTTCTCATATAGTTTCCTTCTAAGATTATCATACTTAATATCCTTCTGAATAACCCATGGAATGTAGAAATATAATATGGGGTGAGATTAGATGCGTAGTAAGTGTAAATATAAGAGAAATCACTCAATGATCTTATGTGAGTATAAGGTATTAATAAGTATATGAGAACATGATCATAACTTATGAAAATAATAACTGATCAATAAAGATCATAAATCATGAGTCATGTAATAAGGATTTTATCCCAACATAAGACATTTATATAATCATGAATCTAAAATCACAATTCATGAATAATTACATGAGAATATATAATAGGAATATGATATAAACATAAACTTAGAAAATCATAGTATTGTGAACATGTATAAACACCAGATGGTCCACTCATCATTTTAAGGACATATAATTCAGTCCCCATATAAAATTATGGACATAACACCAAGTCCACATATCGAGATACCATATTTTTCATACATAAATACTACATATATTATTAAGAAATTCATTACATAAAATTACTATATAAAATAGAACAATAAAGGTTTATTGTCTTTGGAAAAATAGATATGTAAATAAATGATACATAAAATTTCTATACCATTTCACTTTAGGTTCTTCACACTAGGAACCTTCTTATATATATCAAACTCAATGGTTATACCATGGTGAAGGTAAACATAATAATGGGTGAGATTAGAAGCTTAGTAAGGGTAAACATAATATCTATTAATTAATGGTCATAATTGAGAATAAGATAATCATAAGGGTATGAGAACATGATCAAAACTTTCAATAATCAGACCCAATTAGTCAAATATCTTTAATCGAGAATCATGGAATAAGGTAATGTCAATAAATATACAGAAGTCATACTAGTGAGGAATCATTAGTAATCAATCACGAGTCATGAGAACATATCCCATTCATAAGAATTAAGTTTTTGGCATACACATAAGTTTATAAAATCACTTCTTTAGTCAAGGATCACTACCAAGACTATAATAGTAGATTATGTTCACTCCCCATTCCATCATTTCTTTAGTCAATGTTCACTTCTAAGACTATATTATTAGAAAAAGTCCATTACTGAACTGGGTTCACTCCCTATTATGGTCTTTATTATCTAACAAGACATCCTTATTTATCTAATGCATTAGAGGGCTATATAATTCTTAGTCCACCAATCACATAATGAAAACCATACATATGTGTACCAAAAGACCATAAAACATTCATCATATCATCATATCATAACCCATGGAAAGTACATAGGTTTCATAAAAACTTCGCCATAATAATAATAAATTGTCCAGATAAATAATAAATATGAAAACATTGGATTATTTCCCCATTAATTCACAAGAAACATTAAAGGATTTTGTTATAAATGAAATTACCATTAAAATATCACCAGAATATTTCACGGGGAAAATACCCTTTTCATTTTGAAGTAACTTATTTAATGTATAAAAATTTACAAAATATCAAGTAAAATATTTTATTTGAAAATAATCAAGAAAATTATATAGTAATATTCAAATAAAATAGTATTCATGATGGTAGGGAAATTCGTTCATGAGGTGCATGTTAAAAAAATTATTTTATATTTTTGGTAAAAAAATAAAAGTACTATAATTAGAAAATGATAGGAATTTTAATTTTAAAAATTGATAAATAGATTCAAATTTAGTTGAAAATGAAATCAAATAATATTTTGGGAATATTAAAAAAATATTATAAACATTTTAAAGAAAAAATGGACATGGAAGAAAAGATTCACGACTCAAGAGAAAAACATAACGAATTTTACTTAAAAATATTCTTTAGGTATCTTGAGTACTTAAAGAGAGGAAAATTAAAAAAAAAACATTTAATATATATAAATAACTAGATTAGAATAAAATAAATAATATTTTGGATATATATATCATATAGTTTCATCACTGTATATTTAACCATAAACAATCCGGGTAAAAAAAAGAGATTGTAACATAAAATCCTTGCTACTGTTGTAATTTTTGAATTATAACCCCATGAAAGAAATAAATTTAAATGATTATTTAAATATAATAAAATTAAGGATATTTAAGATACACCATATAAATTGTGTATTAGATACACCTCATAAAAGAATATAGTTTTATAATACCAAACATGTCTCTATGAAACAAAATTGAGACGAAGAACCCTTACAACTTTAGTAATTTTGAAAAAAATCATTAAAAGATTGAAAATAATATATTTATATAAATAAATTAAATTAAATAATTTTTATACCAAAATAAATTATTGGGAATTATATAAACCATATAAATTCAGGCATAAAATTAAAACATGTCTCAATGAAGAGAAATTGATATGAAATCCTTACCTTATGCTCAAATTGATTCCTAAGCAATATAAAATCTAGTATAATAAATTTATATTTATTATTATTATATTAAATAACCATATTCATAATAATAATATCATATAATATCCACTTATAACATTTAAAACTATTTTATTAACAATTATCTATTAAAGTCATCATGTTTTATGTTAACTACTTCATTTTTCATAAATGTTTTGGTTTGATAGTTTTATTAATTTCACTTCGATCATGGTTAATCTATCTCTAGAATGTTAATAATTATATAAATATCATATATTTTCAATATATACATATTTATAACCATTCATATTATGCAGTGATGAAAACTTAATTACATCACTTCATGAAGACGGTGTACGAGTGATGTTTCCAATTTTTGATGGATGGAAAAAAATAAAGGAAAATTATAATTAATCTTTAAAAAATAATTATTATATCATAAATATCATATATTTTCATTAAATATATCCTTATTATGATCCAAGTAAAGTGTAAATGATAAAAAAATAACATTGATTCGTGGAGGTGGTACTATACACGTACACATTAGCGATGTTATCATTTACCAATGGATTGGAAGGTAAGAATGTAGATATGATATTAAAATCATAGAAGAATAATTATTTCATAAATATCATATATAAATATTAAAACCATCATAATAACCATCCATGAAATATGGTGATGGAAAATTAATTGTATCGCTATGTGAAGGAGGTAGTCCACACACACACACGAAAGGTACTTTCATCTTCAATTTGATGGAGAAGAGGTTGTAAATGTTTTTTGAATCCTAATAATAACATATAAATATATTTATTATAAATTATTAATAGTTTTTTATGGATACAAAAATTTTAAATGAATTATAATAAAAAATAAAATTGAAAGATCCTGGTTAAGATTTATTCCTCATTTTCGAAATACTTTCTTTGGATTACTCCTCAATACTTGAAGTATTGGTATTATAAGAAGAAAAGAATACATAGAATAAAGGGAAGTATTATATTAAGGTTTTTTATCTAGTATTTTATAATCTATAAGGCTTAAATTTTGTAAATAATGGAGGATAATATGTTCCCTTTAATATGTGTGGGGAGGGACACACATGGAATTTATTAAAAGATATCAATGATATAAGGTCACTTTAATGAGAAATTCAATCCAAATGCCCCAGTTATTTTAAGTTATGATATTATAATGTTGAAATATCTTTAAATAATAATAATTAATTATGTTCTATGGAAAAGATACCCTTATTTTAACACCCCAAGCTTCCACGGTACGCTTCTCTTTGAATAATGCAGTAGCGTGTGTTGTACGCAACTTCGAGTTCTAACACACATCACAACCAATCAAACTAGCTGTTATGAATAGAAATACCCAATTTTTTAAATTTTTTGCATTTTATCTTTCATAATGGACTTTATTTTTGGATTCAGAATATCGAAATTAGCTTAGGGTGAATTTTTGGTATTTTTCTGAAAACTTTCAATTTTTGATGAATAGTGAAAATCACTAAATTTTAATTAAAAACTACCTTTTAATCGAAATAATTAATAGTGATAAATTATAAATTTGAGTGGTTTTAAAGTATATTTAGAATATATTTTTATCATTTAATACAATTTTGGTCATTGGATGTAATTTTACATCTGAACCAGACATAAACAAGTGTCAATCTTTTGATAGTTATTATTTCTTAAAAACACGTTTTTTGTTTTGACAGCAGGAATTAATTTTAAATTAATTACCGCCACTTATGTGTTTTGAATTTAGAAAAATGGATTCCATATTTAGAATTAGGAGGTAAAAATTTTGTAAATAGGTAACTTTTATTTTAATACATTTTGAATAATTACTATAGTAAATATTTTATTTACTATGGGTAAAGGGTAAATCCAGTAAATAAGGGTAACAAAATAATATTATAATAATAATAAATTACCCTAAAACGTGTCCTAACCCTATTTTTTGATACATTTCCGACAGTGGGCATATTTGGGTCGATTTTGGGACCCCATGGATCCACTTGTAAGTGATAATGACACTTTATATTAATTAAGTTAAAGTAAATACAAAAATGACATAAGCATATATGTTTTAGAAAAACAATTTTTACATAGGGTTATATATGTTATATTTTAGACTATAAATATTCATTAGAAAGATAAAAACATTTAATACATAATGGTATTTTATTTATAATTTTTAGACATTTAATAATTAAATTTATTTATGACACAATAATGATGCAGTATTTTCCTCATTAATGAAAGAATCAAATAATTAGTATTATAAATGTTTAAATAAATATAATTTGAAAGTTTTTATTTCATAAATGAATTTTTTGGTTAATATGACATTTTAGGATTTCTTAAAAGAATTTGGTTCTAAATAATAAAGGTTTTAAGACTTAAAAAAATAAATTATTAAATATTGTCAAAATTGACATAAATGAGTTTTTAAAACAAATATTATATTATTAATTTATATTCTATTACTAAAAATCTAAGTTTCATCCAAATGACTTATATCATGATATGTGTATCATTAATTTACAACTTGGGGGTCTCTTGGATGTATATAGTAAGTTTATTAACTATATAATATAAAAATACAAAGTGACATGGTAAATGTCAAACTAATTAACTAAGAGTTAAAACTAAAAGATAAGGTTAATATAATGACACAAACCTGTCTAAAATATATTTTTTAAAAATATTTCGACCCATAACCACCTTAGAATTTTAATAATCCACTTTGGATCCATTAGAAACTGAATATGAATTTATTATAAAATAATACTTTAGGTTGTTTCTAAAGAGACCCTCCTCCCCCTTATAAAAGGACACCACTTATAACCAATTATTAACACCTTAAAAGAATTTTGGTTCGGCCAAAACCTCACCAAATATTCTATAAACTTTCCTAAATTAAACCTAGAGGCATTATTTTGATCATAAAGCCAACCTAAGGAGCCCTTTTGATCAAATCAAAAGGAAGAACCCGAAGAAGAGGTCATGTTTTTACCACACTCTTTCAAGTTCCTTTCTTCTTCAACTTCTTCTTTCTTTGTTATTTCCTTTCTAAAATAATAAATACAGTATATTATATACACTATGATGTTATTATAAATATGTTATAACCATATTCAGTATTATATCCATCCTTTTAATGACATTTCACCATACATGCGTACATACGGCCTACCGTCTCCACGTCTTGGTGTAATTGTTATTCAATACATTATTATTTGTATGGGTATTATAATGATGTGTAATTCATGTAAATAATAAATATAACATGATAATTATTATTTATATATGATATATAATCCAATTATATATTATCTTAATATCAAAAAAATGATATCGTCGCTCCTGCGTACGTACGGATTATCGTCTCCACGAACGCGATGAGATTCATTCCCCATCATATCCATTCAAGACTAAATTTTATTTGATGATTAAAAATAATTTTTAGAGACATTATATCATTATGGATATGAATAATATACATCCCATTCATAACAAATATGGCTCACATAACAAAGAATATAAATAAAAAACTAATCCGTTAACACCTGAAACGATGATAATACTAAGATATTATTAACAAATCAATGATAAAAGAACATATATGATATCATATTAATTTATATGATTCTTGTATAATTTAATAAAAATTATTTCACCATTATACAAGAGGTTAACCTACCCTCAACCAAGTAAAAGTACAAGGTAATGGATTTCTTATCTCACTTTTAATTCCGTGAGATTTCCATTGTTCACCACTTATTTATTGCATGTGGTGTGTGTACTGCCCATGATTGTATTCATTGTGTAATATACTTTAATTTATGGATATTTACATAATCATTGTATGATACTTATTTCATGGGTGTATGTTTCATAAGTTACCAAATCGATAATGGAATTTGAAATTTCAATTTCCACTCATTCGGCTTTACGCATACTTCATTAATTATTTTACTCCAAGATTATGTGTGGAATCACTATTCATTTGATTATGTCATAATTTACACTCCCCTTTATATGGATATAATTTTGATACACATAATCACTCCATTGATAAATTCTCAAGTCATCGATATGAACTTGATAAGAGTAATTTTAACTCAATCTCCATTTATTGAGTTAAACATCCAATTCATTGGTGTTGTTTTTAAAAGAATATGTGTGAATGTCCTATGATTGATTTACACTTAATATAAAATCATATTGAGTGTATTTATATTTTTCAAACACAATTATGTCATTGATTTATTCTTAACCTATGGATACAGTCTTTATAAGAGATTTAATCTCAATTTACATTCCATTGAGACTCCTTTGTTGTTATACACCAAATCACTTTTATATGGTGTATAAAATTTACTTTTACATAATATATCATGAATCCATTTATTCTAATGATATTAAAAAGTTTTTATTAACTCAATTATTTGTATTCAAGTGTCTCTCTTTTGGTTAGAAACTCTAACTAAAATATCATTTTTAAATGTTTTAAATATTTATTCTTCTAAATATTTCTCATTAATTTCCATGTTTTAAAAATGGTTTTAAGGATTTATATATATGGACATTAATGTTTTTAAATTTAAATTCCTTTTAAAAGTTTCAAAGTGGTATGGGATACTTTGATTCAAAAATCTATTTTTAAATGGATTCTTGAGAAATAGTGTGACTTTTAAATGATTTCAAGAAAAAGGGGGATATTTCTCTCTAATAGTTTTGATGATTATTTTCATCTATGTAAATATCCTTCATTATTATCAATTGAGGTTAATTTGATATAATACAATATTCCATATTGTATCTAATGAGTTATGTTTGACTGTGGATATGCTATTTTTATACCATTCATGGTTTGTGGATAAAGTATTGACATTTCTTATGCTAGTTTTAATACGAATGTATATGTTATGTTTCAAGATTTTCATATGAGGAATGCATTGGAATTAGTAAGTGATGGGTGGGGCCTACTATAACTCCTTGATGAATCAGTAGGTCTCATGAGACAAACTAGTGTCTTGGCACAAGGCCTTAACAAAATCTTATTTGTATTCCTGGCATGAGGCCTTGACTATGTGGCTATGATAGTCTAGCATTATGAATTCCATCATTATGAAAGTGGTTATTGATATTGCATGTGATTATTCTACTATTATAATATCCATGTGAATAAGTAAATAGAATTATTTCATTTTATCTTTTCCATATTATGCTGAAGTTCAAGTTTAAAAGGCTTTTGTTTTAGTTATACATTGCCTTAAATGTTTATGTTTATTTATGAAAGTTTAGGCTATATTGTTATCCTTACTTGGAATTTGAGCTCAACCCTTTCTATGTTTTATTTTTCCTAGGATGTGAAGAAGTATTTTATGAATGACCTGTTGGGACAGTATAAGGGGATATGAGTGTGGAGACAAGATGTTGTTGTAGTTTTCACTTTATGATGTAATGTAAACTTTATGAATGTATCTAGTGATTCCAAGGCTACTAAACTAATAGGTCTTTAGAGACTTGATCTTTTTTGATCATGCCAATGTTATGTAATAATGAAAAAACTCTGGGTAATTGGGATCGAGGCGTTACAGTTGGTATCAGAGGAAGTTTAGTACAAACCTTGGAAACTATATTTAGATAAACTCTGATTAGAGCACATAGCCCTAAGACAGACTTTGAGGATTAGTATAGAAGAAATTCCTAGAATTTTGGTATTGTATAGATTTTGTGATTTTTCCAAGAAATACATCCCTGTCTAGATACGAGAAGGTAGAGGTGGCTCTGGCACAGATGTACCTAGGGGTAAAACCCGAAAACACCGCTTTGAGCTATACTCAAACGGGAACTGGTGCACGACAACGGGCCTTGCTGCACTCTTGGTTACGACACTCCCGGGGGATATGATTAGGATAATTTATATTTTCTTTACAAACCAATTTGAATTATTTTTGTGTTTCAAATTGAGAATATGGTGTCATGATATTCTCTAAATGATTTTATGACTACTGTTACTCACACAATGCTTTCTGGTTTTAGTCAATGGATGGAGTCCAAGGAAGTCATAGTAACTTTGAGAATGATGTAGAAGGTGGGAAAGATGGTGGAAATGAGAAACAAAATGGAATGTTGATAGGCGTAAAAGATATCTTGTTCATGCCAAATTAGTTTTCCAAAAATATGATCAACAACATATATGTTAACCAACTCCCGGACTCAACAAAGAAGAGAAAGGTGATGAATGATAAGAGCTCCAGCAGTGGAGACCATAGAGAAAAGAATCTTAAATTTCCATCATGCAGGAAATGTGGAAGGAGACACCCAGGAAATTGTCTCAACAGAACAAAGAAATGCTTTACGTGCGGGAAAGAAGGACATAAAGTGAAGAATTGCTGAGAAAAAATGAAGAGTACTACGGAAGAAAATAAAAATGGTCCCAAGAATCCATTTACAGTCATTTTTCGTAAATGTTGGGGACCTATCCATTACCCGAGTGAATTCCCTATTCTATATGATATTTTCTTGGTCAAAGAATAAGATATTTGGAAATAAATGGTTAGAGAAATGTTTAAAATTATTAGTACTCTTTGCTGATGGGATTAATTTGGAATAATTTTATCTTGTATTTGTAACCCCGTAGTTTTCCATGTGAGAATGATATTTGAGGAAGTCTTATCTTTTACCTTGTGGATATAGTTATAAATAACCATTTGGTTTTATATGATCATTGGGTTTGACGAAATTACAAGTTATTATATTTTGAGATGAAAATGAAAGGTATGAGATAACATTTCTGGTTAAAATTATGTTATGGTTATTTTGAGTAATTTATCTCATTTTGGTAATGTTATAAAATATAGTTTTTGAAAAAGGACAACACGCAGACCGTGTGACAACCTGTCGTATCGGACAAAGATGTGGGAATCGAACCCACAACCAATGTGCGATTGGGATTTATCGCCTATCACTAGACTACATGAAGTCCCTGGTTAGTGTGACTAATTATTTTTAGTTAAATGATTTTATTTATCAATAATATGTTTATTTGGGTTCTTATGTATTATCAAATGAATACCCTTAGTATAGGAAAATGATTTGGTGATTAAGTGATAAATGTTATTTTGGAATATTTTTGCTTTGTTGGGAACACTATATGCCCAAGGAAAATAGAATACTATGGGGTCTCATTTGAGGAGTAATGGTGGATTTTTATCTATATTTTTATTGTGGATTTATGGTGATTTGGGTTATTTATGGAAATGATTAACCTATAATAGAGAATATGTGATTAGGTTAATTACTTTTAAGTATGTGACTTTAAGATTAGTTGATGTCATTTAGAGATACAATTTAACATGGAAGAGTACATAATCAAATTCTTTTAAGTTTGGGTTTCAATATTAGTTTGGATTATATTGAAGGATTTTAAGGAGAATTATTTATTGAATAGTATTTATTTAACTTTGGGGTATTGTTGGTTTAATTTTAGAAATTAAGATTAGTGTTTCTTTCTCTAAAAAAATATCCTTTTGGGGGATCATCAGATCTTGTACTTACCATTTTGGTTTTGATTAATCTCTAAATACAAGGTAAGTATATAGTTTATCCTTCGTGGATCATGTGATTCTATAGAAGTTTATTCTAGCTCTTCCAGTGTGACCAAGTCTTCTTGAATACTCATCAATTAAAAAAAATGAGTTAGTGGTGGAAATTTATTAAAGAATGAAAATCTACATAAAAAGTAAGTATATCTCTTTATTTTCTTAGTCAATATCATAAATGAATTCCTCATCTTTATTTAATGTAACTTAAAAAAAATGTTGTCCGTATAATTTTCTTACTGGGAAACTAATGACCGTTTGTACCATCACAAGTTTGTGGCTTTATTGTTGTTAACTTTCTCCTGATCATGTTTTATATCCCTCTCCATCAGAACTTGAAACTTATTTTATCTTCCATATCCATGTTTTCCTACATGGAATCTTAGTATGAGTTATCTTGGATGACCTTTGTACTTCTCTATCTTTCTTTTAAGGTGATAGTTTTATTGACTCTTTTTCCGATATGGGACTTTCCATTATATTCCCAAGCCCAATTTTAAAAATTTAGATGATGAAATTATTTGAAGGAGGGGAGAATGTAACACCCTAATCTTCCACAGTACGCTTCTCTTTGAATAATACAATAGCGTGTATTGTACGCAACTTCGAGTTCTAACACACACCACAACCAATCAAACTAGCCGTTATGAATAAGAATACCCACTTTTTGAAATTTTATAAATTTTATATTTAAAAATTGACTTCATTTTTGGATTTGGAATATCGAAATTATTTTAGGGTGAATTTTTGGTATTTTTCTGAAAACTTTCAATTTTTGACGAATAGTGAAAATCACTAAATTTTAATAAAAATGAATTTTTTAATCGAAATAATTAATTGTGATAAATTATGAATTTGAGTGGTTTTAAAGTATATTTATAATATATTTTTACAGTTTAATACAATTTTTTTCATTAGACGTAATTTCACTTTTAAACCGGACATAAACAAGTGTCAATCTTTTGATAGTTATTATTTCTTAAAAACACGCTTTTTGTTTTGACAGCGGAAATTAATTACTGCCACTTCTGTGTTTTGAATTTAGAAAAATTGATTCCATATTTATAATAAGGAGGTCCAAATTGTGTAAATGGGTAACTTTTATTTTTAGACATTTTGAATAATTATTTCGGTAAATATTTTATTTACCATGGTTAAAGGGTAAATCCGGTAAATAAGGGTAACAAAATTATATCATAATAATAATAAATTACCCTAAAACGTATCCTAACCCTATTGGTTGATACATGTCCGACCATGGTCATCTTTGGGTCGATTTTTGGACCCCATGGATCCACTTGTAAGTGATAATGACACTTTATATTAATTAAGTTAAAGTGAATACAAAAATGACATAAGCATAAATATTTTAGAATTTTTTTTACATAGGGTTATATATGTTATATTTTTGACTATAAATATTCATTATAAGGATAAAAATATTTCCTACATAATGGTATTTTATTTATAATTTTTATACATTGAATAATTAAAATTATTTATGACACAATAATGATGCAGTATTTTCCTCATTAATGAAAGAATCAAATAATTTGTATTATAAATGTTAAAATAAATATAATTTGAAAGTTTTTATTTAATAAACTAATTTTATTGGTTAATATGACATTTTAGGATTACTTAAATGAATTTTTTTCTAGATAATAAAGTTTTTAGGACTTTAAAAAAAATAAATTATTAAATATTGTCAAAATTGACATAAATGAGTTTTTAAAACAAATATTATAATATTAATTGATATTCTATTCCTAAAAATATAAGGTTCGGAAAAAGGACTTATATAATTATATTTGTATCATTAATGGACAACTTGGGGGTATATTGGATGTATATAGTAAGTTTATTAACTATATAATATAAAAATACAAAGTGACATGGTAAATGTCAAACTAATTAACTAAGAGTTAAAACTAAAAGATAAGGTTAATATAATGACCCAAAACTGTCTAAAATCTGTTGGTTGAAATTATTTAGACCCATAACCACAATAGACTTTGAATAATAAACTTTTGAGCCATTAGAAACCAAATATGAATTTATTATAAAATAATACTTTAAGTTTTTCCTAAAGAGCCTCTCCTCCCCCATATAAAAGGACACCACTTCTAACCAATTATTCATACCTTAAAAGCCTTTTGGTTCGGAAAAACCCTACCAAAATATTCTATAAAATTCCCTAAATTCAACCTATAGGCCTTATTTTGATCAGAAATCCAACCTAAGGTTCCCTTTTGATCAAATCAAAAGGAAGAACCCGAAGAAGAGGTAATGTTTTTAGCACCCTCTTTCAAGTTCCTTTCTTCTTCAACTTCTTATTTCTTTGTTATTTCCATTCTAAAATAATAAATCCAATATATTCTATATGCTGTGATGTTATTATAAATATGGTACAACCATATTCAGTATTCTATCCATCATTTGAATGACATGTCACCATACGTGCGTACGTACGACCTACTGTCTCCACGTCGTGGTGTAATTGTTATTCAATACACTATTATTTTGATGGGTATAATAATGATGTGTAATTCATGTAAATAATAAATATAACATAATAATTATTCTGTATATATGATATACCATCCAATTATATATTATTTTAATACCAAAAAATGATATTGTCGCTCGTGCGTACGTACGGATTACCGTCTCCACGAACACGATGAGATTCATTCCCCATTATATCCATTCAAGACTAAATTTTATTTGATAATTAAAAATAATCTTTAGAGACATGATATCATTATGTATATGAATAATATAAATCCCATACATAACAAATATGGCTCACATAACAAAGAATATAAAGAAAAAACTAATCCATTAACACCCGAAACAATGATAATACTAAGATATTATTAACAAATCAATGTTAAAAGATCATATATGATATCATATTAATGTATATTATTCTTGTATAATTTAAAAAAAATTATTTCACCATTATAAATGAGGTTAAACTACTCTTAACCAAGGAAAAGTACAAGGTAAGAGGTTTCTTATCTCACTTTTAATTCCGCGAGAATTCCATTGTTCACCACTTATTTATTGCATGTGGTGTGTGTACTGCCCATGATTGTATTCATTGTGTAATATAATTTAATTTATGGATATTTACATCATCATTTTATGATCCTTCTTTCATGGGTGTATGTTTCCTAAGTTACCAAATTGATAATGGAATTTGAAAATTCAATTTCCACTCATTCGGCTTTATGCATACTTCATTAATTATTTTACTCCAAGATTATGTGTGGAATCACCATTCATTTTCTTATGTCATAATTTCCACTCCCCTTTCTATATATATAATTTTGATACACATAATAACTCCATTGATAAATTCTCAAGTCGTCAATATGAACTTGATAAGAGTAATTTTAACTCAATCTCTATTTATTGAGTTAAACATCCAATTCATTGGTGTTGTTTTTACAAGACTATGTGTGAATGTCCTCTGATTTATTTACACTGAATATCAAATCATATTGAGTGTATTTATATTTGTCACACATAATTATGTCTTTGATTTATCCTTAACCTAAGGATACAATCTTTATAAGAGATTTAATATGAATTTACATTCCATTGAGACTCCTTTGTTGTTATACACCAAATCACTTTTATATAGTTTATATAATGTACTTTGACATAATATATCATGAATCCCTTTATTCTCATGATATTACAAAGTTTTTATTACCCCAATTATTTGTATTCAAGTGTCTCTCTTTTGGTTAGAAACTCTAACTAAAATATCATTTTTAAATGTTTTAAAGATTTATTCTTCTAAATATTTCTCATTAATGTCCATGTTTTAAAAATGGTTTAAAGGATTTATTTATATGAACATTATTGTTTTTAATTTTAAATTCCTTTTAAAAGTTTCAAAGTGTCATGGGACACTTTGATTCAAAAATCTATTTTTAAATGGATTCTTGAGAAATAGTGTGACTTTTAAATGATTTCAAGAAAAAGGGGGATATTTCTATCTAATAGTTTTGATGATTATTTTCATCTATGTAAATATCCTTCATTATTCTCAATTGAGGTTAATCTGATACAATAAAATCTTCCATATTGTATCGAATGAGTTATGTTTGAATGTGGATGTGCTATTTTTATATCATTCATGGTTTGTGGATAAAGTATTGACATTTCGTATGCTAGTTTTAATACGAATGTATATGTTATGTTTCAAACTTTTCATATGAGGAATGAATTGGACTTAGTAAGTTATGGGTGGAGCCCGCTATAGCTCCTCGATGCATTGGTAGGTCTCATGAGACAAACTAGTGTCTTGGCATAAGGCCTTGACAAAATCTTATTTGTAGTCTTGGCACGAGGCCTTGACTATGTGGTTATGATAGTCTGGCATTATGCATTCCATCATTATGAAAGTGGTTATTGATATTGGATGTGATTATTATACTAGTATAATATCCATGTGAATAAGTAAATGGCATTATTTCATTTTATCTTTTCCATATTATGATGAAGTTCAAGTTTAAAAGGATTTTGTTTTAGTTATACATTGCCTTAAATGTTTATGTTTATTTATGAAAGTTTCCGTTATATTGTTATCCTTAGTGGGAATTTGAGCTCACCCCTTTATATGTTTTATTTTTCCTAGGATGTGAAGAATTATTTTATAAATGACCTACTGGGATAGTATAAGGTGATATGAGTGTGGAGACAAGATGTTGCTGTAGTTTTCACTTTATGATGTAATGTAAACTTTATGAATGTATCTAGTGATTCCAAGGCTACTAAACTAATCAGTCTTTCGAGACTTGATCTTTTGTGATCATGCCAATGTTATTTAATAATGCACTGACTCTGGGTAACTGGGGTTAGGGCGTTACACTTATCTTTTGGTTTAACCCTCCGGTAAAACCATTTTAACCTTAATAGTGGAGACAATTGTTTTTACATATTTAATATTCAATATGAAAAAATTAACTTAAACATATTAAATTTTATTATTTATGATAAAAAATTTAATCTATTTTACCTGATTCAATTTATATTTGTGGAAGAATTTAATTTTTAATAAGTAAAAAACCAGCAATAAAAACCCATTTTAAAAAAGTGAACCTTTAAGCATAAAACATAATTCACTTCCATTAATTTCCTTATAAAAACCATAAAATAAATATTAAAATATATTATTGGATATATAATATATAAATTTCATTAAAACAATTAGTAAAGAGAGATTAATTTAATTTATTAAGATAAAAACTTTTGGTGCACATAACAACAATTTTTATAAAAATAGGGTTATAAGCCCAAGAATAACTTATACCATAATCATGTATAATGAAGATTATTATGTAATTAATTAAATTTTTACAAATTAAAGGAATCTTATATTATTTTATTATCAAATTTAAAAAATTAATGGTACTTTTACTTTAAAAAAATGACATTTTTTTTACAAATATCGATATTTTTCAATATTCAATAAAAATAAATATTTTTTGAGAAATCCTAAAAATTCACCATAAGATAATATTTACATGATGATTTAAAAAATGATACTAATATCCTAAAATAAAATTTCAAAAAATGTTTTAAATTAATTACAATGTTTTTTGTGCAAAAATGTAATAAAAACCATTTTTGAAGAAAAGATACATTTGACGCATAAAATGACATTACTGAAAATTAATTACTTATTTATTATGAATAAATAAATAAATTTTAACTATTTAAAAAATTTATAAATATTTTTTTATAATTTGGTTCTTAATATTTACACATACCAATTTAATGTCAAGGTTATAATGGTTTACTATATCATGGTTCATATAGACTCAAGGCTACATGTATAGAAAGATATTGAATACCTAAAGATTATTTCAAAATAAATACATATAAAATATTGTGGGGTCACATTATCACCCCCTTAAAATTAATTTCTCTCTAAATTATATCACTATAATATAAAAAATAGGATATATCTATTTTATCACATCCTTAGGTTCCCACACTGCTTCCTCAGATTTATGATTCCTTGAGAGAACTTTAACTAGGTGAATAGTATTATTCCATAGCACTTTATCTATGTTATACAATATTTATACTAGTTTATATTCCTAGGAAATATCATGATATAGTGGTAAAACCTCTATGTCTAGTACATGTTAAGGATTAGGTATATACTTCCTCAGGAGAGATACATAGATCATATTGTAGACTTAGAGAGATTCAGTGGAAGTATCAAGAGATAAGATACAATACCTACTCAATCAAGAATATTGAAGGGACCAATATACCTAGATATCATCTTTATCTTTTTTTCTGAATATCATAAACTTATTCTAGGGAGAAAATTATAGGAATACTTTCTAAAAAATTTCAAATTTTAGATATCACTGACGATTGTCAACATAACACTTCTATCTACTCTAAGATTCCTTGATGCACTATTGGATGGATCTAAACTTTACTATCATTTCCTTATCTAGCTTAGGTCCCAATTTATTTCTTTATATAAATTCATCCTAGTATCTTAGTGTTCTAAAATTCTTTCTATATAAATATTTATAAGGATCCATCTGAATTCTCTATTGAAAGCAATTTTTGTAAGAAAACTTGATTAGAGGAAGTTTTTGATCCCAAAACCCTTCGAAATCTGGAGAAAAATATCTCAATATATCCTCTATGGTTTTAATGGTCCTCCTAAACTAAATATCTATCTATGAATAATAATTAGTTCTGAAACACAACTCTATATCTAGGTTATTCTGAAGACTTCTTTATAACATTAAGGTAAACATCAGATCATGATCAGATACAATATAATCTGGTTCTACATAAAACCTTACCACTTCCATAATATATGTCCTCTAAATATTTTCAAGAGAGAAATCTTATCTAATAAAAATTAAGTGTGTTTTCTTGTTAAGGTAATTGAATACAACACAAATATCATTATGGTATTTAGATGTTTTTGGGAATTTAACAAAGAAATACATGGTGATGTTTTCCCATTTCCATTATGGTATAGGTAATGGTTGTAACATACCCTTAAATTTATATCTCTTAGCCCTAACTTTATGACAAACCAATAACTAATATACACACTTTGTAATACCTCTCTTCATGTTTTCCCACTATAAATTCTATTTCAGATCTATGTATATTTTCATACTCCCAAGATGAATAGAAAATGATGAACTATGATATTATTCCAAAATATATTTCTACAAGTATAATATTTATCGGATATATACTTGGTTCCTGAACCTTATTATTCCCTCACAATCATATTTTAACTAAAGAAAATTTCTTACCTTGTTTTATAGCCCCACATTCTTCTTTTATGCCTCTTTAATTTTCACATGGATAAATGGTTGAACACTCATTTGAGTAATATAATATTTCTCCCATTCCATCAATATTTCAAGGTATATTCTTTTAAAATACATAAATATTGTTTTTTTTGTGATTATCCTCATATATAAGCTGACATTATCCTTTAAACTCAAAGTATCAAACACCTTGTTCACATTCCTAGGGTATTAATGTATTGAACAATCATAATATTTAATCAACTCCAACCATCTTCTCTGGAACATATTCAACTCTTTTTGGGTGAATATATACTTTAAAATTTTATTATTAGTACATATGTAACAATTTTATCTATAAAGATAATTCCTCCATATCAATAATGTTATGATTACCAATTTTAACTCTAAATAATGAGTTTTTTAATTTTGATCATGAATCTTTAATTGGATTGAGACATAAGATATCATTATGAGAAAACATCCCAACCCTTTATTCAATGAATTTTTATAAATAAAAACCCTTATCCACTATATGGTAGTGTGATCACAAGTTCACTGTCTAACCTTCTCTTCAGTTCCATGAAATGTTATTCAAATTCATCCATCCAATGGAACTTAACTCTCTTACAAGTTAACTTGGATTGTGGATTAGATATCTATGATAAATCCTTTAAAAATATTCAATAATATCTAACCAATATAATAAAACCATGGATCTCATTTATTGTTATTGGTCTGGGACAATGTTTAATAACTTTATTCTTTGATGGATCTACCGATATACCCTCGCTTGAGATTATATGACCAAAAAATGAACCTTTCTATATCCAAAATCCACTCTTGTTAAAATTTTCATAGAAATAATGCTTCCTTAGGATCTTTATTACAATCCTATAGTGATTTTCATGATCTTACTTGCACTTAGAATATATAATAATATCATTTATAAAGACTACTATAAACAGATCAAGGTAATATCTAAGACTCTATTCATTAAATTAATTAATATAAAAGGATAATTAATAGGACCAAATAGAGGCGCTATAAATTCATAATTTCTATAAATTTAATGGAAGGATTTCTTGGGAATGTATTCAATTTTAACCATCAAATGATAGTATCTATATTAAAGATAAATCTTGGAAAAATATTGAGATCCTTATAATTGATCAAAAAAATCATCAATATTGGGCATATGATATTTATTCTTGGTCATGATATTTTTAAGTTTTAGATAATCAATGCAGAGTCACATTGATCAATATTTCTTCTTAATAAAAAATATAGGTTCACCCTATAGGGATGAACTTGTTTTAATTAACCCCTTATGAAGATTATTCTGGAGTTTATTATTCAATTATTACAACTCAATCATATCCATTATATATGTAGTCTTTGAAATAGGTGTATCATTGAGTATGAGTTCTATTGAAAAATTAACTTAATTATTTGAATAAATACTATATAACCATTTCATAAATACATCAATAAAATCTCGTACAATAGGAATATATTTATATTGAGTTTCTCCCAAACCATCTAAGGAAACCCCGTTTGAATAGGAATCAAGACCCATGAAATGGATATAATTTCCATTGAAAGTTTATATTTATCCCTTCACCAATATACAATAAAATGTTGAATATCTAATGTGATTTCTATATTATATCAATTTTTAGGGTATCTACATAGAGATATATATCAATGATAAAAAACAAATCAAATTATGATAAAGGAATAATAATAATATTTCTATAGGGAACATTATTAAAAACTTTAACATGACATAAATAAATATGGATTAGAGGATAAGTGTACCTTAACCATAATGATCCACTTAAGCGATTGACATAACATAGAACCTTCTTTGTTCTAGTATTTAACAATCGGAATAAGGCATCGACTCAAATAATGACCAAGTTACCCATATATAATATATCAAATTCATTATAAATTCATTGATATATTCCCATAATCTCAATACAAAAACATATTTCCCTTCCTTTGAGACATTATCCTAAGTGGTTATTCCTATATTATTGACATAAATGAAATTAAACTTTATTTCCTCCATCATCATTACCACATGGACTTCCATAAAAGTATATTTTCCTATTATTTTAAACGTTAAGAAACTCACCTATGGTTATGTTTTTAATAATATATCATGTTATTTGATTATGAATAATAATAATATTTAATATTCTATCTCCTATGTCATATAGTTTCTTAATAGGATAACCAATGCACTATCCTTCAAAATCAGCATTAACATGGTTCCTTCAGGTTCCATCCATAAACTAAAACCAAAAAGTGTAGTGTGAGAAAAAAAAAATCATTGTTAAAGCATATAATAATTGAAATAAATTATAGGATATCTAAATATTGGCACATTCTTTTCAATATATGACACATTCAATTTTACTTAGACCATCCATGGTTATTATCTATTCAAATCATTTATAATTGTTTATAATGAAAATGTAATTGAACCCATGTATATCCCCAGGGATTTTCAAACTAGGTGCACTATAAGGAACCATTCACCATGACATAGAATAATGGATGAGAAATTCTTAACCAATTATTTTTAGGGTTATTACCCTTAAATTCATATGTGCCAAAATTATATCTGCTTATAGTATCCAAAAAGATATGTATTTTCTTAGGAAAACCACACTCCTTTAGTTACTATAACATAGGATGTTCTCCTATAAATAGGCTTATCCTAAGGTTTCTCACTATAGTTTTTTCATCTTACTTTCCAAAATTTACTTAACCTTTCTATGATACCAAATATAGAAACCCCATACTTTTCACATATACATACAACATTTATTAGCAAAAAAAATCATTATATAATAATACGATCAACACTAGAACAAATTTTTTTTAGTGTATTTGGAAACTTGGATACATAAAGAAATAGTACATAAAATATCTACATCATTTCCCATTTATTTTATTTACACTAGAACCCTTATTATATATATCAAACTTAAAACCTTTCTTCATAACCTAGGGAAGGGAAACATAGGAATGCATGAGCTTAGATGTCCAGTAAGGGTAAAGATAAGAGATATCAATCAATTATCACAAGTGAAAAAATATAAGAATAATTGTACGATAATATGATCAAAACTTAAAATAATCATGACCAATCAATCAAAGATATTTAATCATGAATCATAGAATATGTTAATGTTAATCAAAAGATATAAGCCATAAGAGTATGTAATCATCAATAATAAATCACGAGCTATGAGAATATATCATAATCATAATATATAAGTTTTTGGAATACAAATAAACATATAAAATCATTTACTTGGTCAAGGATAACTGCCAAGACTATAATATAGGATTAGGTTCACTCCCAATTCCATCATTTCCTTAGTCAAAGTTCACTCTTAAGACTATCTTATTAGATAAATTCCCTTACTGAGCTCGGCTCGCTCCCCATTATAGTCCTTATTATATAATGATATATTATTCTTTACCAAATTCATTGCAGGTATATATAATTATGGTCCCACTTATTGTGTAATGAAAACCATACATATATGTTCCATAAGATTATAAAAAGTTCATCATATCATCATATCATAACCCATTGAAAGGATGCAAGTTTCATAAATATTTCATCATAATAATCATAAAATATCCCTAGAAAGAATATAGATGATAAAACTAGATCACATCCCCTTTAAATCAAAATAAACCTTAAAGAATGTATTTATTGTTGAAAATACAATTAAAATATCACAAGAACATTTCTTGATGAAAATACCATTTTCATTTTGAAATCACTTATTTTAAAAAATATTTTTTCAAAAATATCAATGAATTTTTTTTATTTTAAATTAAAAAAGGAAATTTTTATATGAATATTTAAAGAAATGTGTATTTATTATGCTAGGGAAAGCTGTTCATGTAGTGTACATTAAAACAAATATTCTTTTCACATATTCGGTACAAAAGTATGATATTTAGAAAATTATAAGAATTTTACTTTTAAAACTTAGTAAATAAATTAAAATTTAATTAAAAATTTATTTAATTTTTTTTTGAGAATATTAAAAACATTCTAATAAATATTTTAAATAAAAAATAGACATGGAAGAAAATATTTCTGGCTGAAGAGAAAAACATGGTTGATTTTGATTAAAAATATCATTTCAGTCTCATGAGTATGTAAATAGAGTAAAATAAAAATAAAACATAAAATATTCAGAAATAACTAGATGATAATAAAATAAATAATATTCTGAAGATATATATAATATATTTTCATCATTATATTGAAGGACCCCGGGACACCCTGAGAGGGGAGGGGTGAATCAGGGTGACCACTTTTTCTTCTACTTTGTTGGATCTTGTTCCCACGTTGGTAGGAACTTGTTGAACCTGTATGATGATTACGATCAAAATGAAAACATTCACATGCACAGAGAAGACACAGTCATTTTTACTTGGTTCACCACTAAGGGCTACGTCCAAGGAGCATACGCCGACAGGTTGCCGGTCGTACCTAAATCCACTATGCTTCACTAGCTGCGGATACAAAAGTTCGGGTACAGACACTCTGTCCCAGGCTGACTGCCTTTACATAAGGTTTAGGGATATCTCACTGCTTCCCTCGGGTCACTCCCGTTGACTCCCCCTGGCTCACTGCCGTTGGTGAAGTCTCACTCAGTTTATAGACGTGTAGGTCTCTTCAATAAATTTTCATTGAAGTCTTTGCCTCTGCTCAGCACGAGACTCTGCTTGCATCGAAGTCCGGAAGAGATGCACTAGAACGCACAGAACCACTGAACTGGATAACCAAAATGTGCAGACAAACCTTATTGAGAAATATGCGAGACATCAACCATTTGCGCGCAAAATCATCCTATTGCGCGCAACATTTTCTTTTGGTGCGGAAAAATATTTCGCGCAAAAATCCCCTTTTTCGCGCAACACCAAATATTTCGCGCAAGCTCCTTTACGCGATCCTTTTCGCGCATCAGACCTCAGATCTTCTCTAAGTCTTCCAACCAACCGAATGAAGGGGGTCACCTCATATTTATAGGCGACTGAGACCACTGCGCGCAAAATCCCCTTCGGCGCGGAAAATCTCTCATCTGGCGCGTAATCTTTCCCCCAGCTTATGTATTTCGCGCACAACCCTTATTTTCCGCGCAGCCCATGCCTTTGCCATCTTTCACCAAACTGATTCTGAAACAGCATTTGAGCGAAAAAACTATTTCGCGCATCCCGCTGTTTTTCGCGCCCAACTTAAGTATTTCGCGCACATCCCTGATTTTCCGCGCAACCCATGCCTTTGCCATTTTTCACCTCTCTGAATTCGAAACACTGTTTGCGCGAAAAAACTATTTCGCGCATCCCACTGTTTTCCGCGCCTAACTTAAGTTTTTCGCGCAAGCCTCTTATATTTCGCGCACCACTTCCGTTTTCTGCGAAGCTCCTTTTGCAGACAATCCATGTCTTCATTTTCCGATTTTGAGGCCCAAAAATTTGGCAAACACTGGGAAACAGCGCCACCTTCAGAACTGTTGTCTGCTTGAACTGTATGATCACTTTGCTGGAACACATTCGGAACTTCCACTGAGGATTGACAACAAACACAAACCATACACCAAATCATGCTTTGAAAAACCTGGTTCCAACAATCTCCCCCTTTGGGTTTGTTGGCAATCAGAATAAATTCAATAGATCTCCAACCATGAGCAAATCCAAAACGCAAGAATCAACTCAGCCAACACTCTAAGTCTACGTGAGCAATGCTCGGTGTAGAAAACAAGAGAGGAAGCTTGAATTGGGTCTTAGTGTTTTGAAATTCTCCATGACGCCCGATGTTATCCTTATTAAACTTCTCATCACAATCTTACACTTCCATCACAGATGAATTTCTTACCGTGAATTTCTTGCCGTGAATTTCTTGCCTTGAATTCTCTTGCCGTGAATTTCTTGCCTTGAATTCTCTTGCCGTGAATTTCTCGCCTTGAATTCTCTTGCCTTGAATTTATTCCTTTCTCCCCCATTGACAATAAAACCAAAGACCGAAAAGTTTGTTCAACGTTCAGCTCAAGCCATACTCCCCCTGGATAGTATCTCCCCCATAAACCTGCATCACAGCCATAAATAGATAAAAACAGTCAAAACACACGGGGAGAGGGGACTTCCGGAGCCTCCTTATGCAGTAGGAGGTGGTCGAACACCGAGGTTCAACCGATGCTTCTCGAACACAGCCGCGGACAATGGCTTGGTTAGGATATCAGCCACTTGCTCATTTGTTCCAACATGATCCATTTTAATCACGCCTTGTTCAACCTTTTCTTTGATAAAATGATACCGTATTTCAATATGTTTTATACGAGAATGCTGAACCGGATTCTTCGTAAGATCAATTGCACTTTTGTTATCACAATAAATCACCATTGGTTGCTGCACCTTATCACCAATATCTGTTAGCTGCTGCTTCATCCAAAGAAGTTGAGTGCATGCTTTTGTGGCGGAGATATATTCAGCTTCAGCAGTACTAAGAGAAGTACTTTCTTGTTTCTTGCTCAACCAGCCAACACATTTCTGCCCAATATAGAAAGCTCCACCACTTGTGGACTTTCTATCTACAACATCACCAGCCCAATCAGCATCAGAAAATGCTGATAATTCACTGTCTCTGCCTGCAGCAAAAAATAACCCGAAGTTATGTGTACCTTGAATGTACCTCATGATTCTTTTTACTGCTGCTATATGTTCCTCCTTTGGATTACTCTGAAACCGGGCCGCAAGGCATGTTGCAAAGACAATATCTGGCCTTGTCGCTGTCAGGTACAGTAGGCTGCCAATGATCCTCCTGTACATGGTGGGATCAACAGAGTTCCCATCCTCATTCTTTCCAAGTTTAGTTCCAACTGCAATCGGAGTTGACATTGGTTTGGAGTCTTGCATATTGAACTTCTTCAGCAGCTCTCTTGCATATTTTTTCCTGAGAAATGAATGTGTATTCCTTCTTTTGAATAACTTGCAGCCCCAAGAAATATGTGAGCTCCCCAATCATAGACATTTCAAATTCTGATTTCATGTGGTTGGCAAATTCATCCACTGATTTCTTCCTACTGCCACCAAATATGATATCATCAACGTAGACAAGAACCATGAATTGATCTTTTGGAGAATTCTTCACATAGAGATTGTGATCAACTCCTCCTCTTTTGAATTCCAACTTCTTGAGATATGAATCTAGCCGTGAGTACCACGCCCGTGGTGCCTGCTTCAAACCATATAGAGCTTTCTTTAGTTTGCAGACCTTTGTTTCATCGGTACCCAAGACAAAGCCCACTGGTTGTTCAATGTAGACTTCTTCTTCGAGTACACCATTCAAGAATGCCGTCTTGACATCCATTTGATATACTTTATATCCTCTTTGGAGTGCCATGGCAAGGAAAAGCCTTATTGACTCCAGTCTAGCCACTGGAGCAAAGGTTTCTTCAACATCAATGCCTTCAATCTGAGAGTATCCTTTACATACCAGTCGTGCCTTGTTTCTGATGACACTTCCATGCTCATCAAACTTATTTTTGAAGATCCATTTGGTACCAATCACATTGTGACCTTCGTGTCTCTGGACAAGATCCCATGTCTGATTCTTATCAATCTGATCTAATTCATCATTCATGGCTTTCACCCAAGATTCATCTTTTGCAGCTTCTTCGAAGGAGGATCGCTCTACAACTGATAGAAATGCAGATTGTGTGGTATTCCTCATCCTTCTGGTTTGAGTGGGTGCACTCCTATCCCCAATTATGTTGGATGGATCAATCTCAGCTCTTCGATTTCTCCTGCGAGGTTCAGTAGTATTCTCTTCAGCCATAGTTTCTTCTTCAGATTCTTCTTCTGAGTCAACATCATCATGTGATTGATGAGTGTTTTGAATAGCTTCCTCTATTTCTGCATTTGTAGGTTCTTCATGTTCAAATTCTTCATGACTTTCGATCACATCAGCATATGACGTCCGTGAAGCATTTGTGGTTTTCTCTTCAATTATCTTAACATCATTGCTTTCCACAATCCTTCCCAAACGATTGTTGAAACATTTGTAGGCTTTGCTGTTCATTGAGTAACCGAGGAAGATTCCTTCATCTGCATTGTCACCATATTTCCCCTGATTTCCTTCTTTTTTCCTGATGAAGCACTTACTTCCAAAGACACGAAAGTATTTTAGAGAAGGCTTCCGTCTATGCCACAATTCATATGGTGTCTTTGTCTCACCCATATAAAGTCCTGTTCGATTCTGAATGTACACTGCAGCTTGAACAGCCTCTTTCCAGTAATGTCGTGGAATACGACTCTCAATCAGCATAGTTCGTGCCATGTTGTTCACCTGTCGATTCCTTCGTTCAACAACTCCATTTTGTTGTGGAGTTCTCACAGCAGCTACCTCATGTTGTATCCCATGCTTCTCCAGATAATTTTCAAATTCAATGGACGTGTATTCTCCTCCATTGTCAGATCGCAGCACTTTGATTGTTCGTCCAGTATCATTCTCGGCGATTCGCCGATATGTTTTCATGCAGTCAAGGACCTGTCGTTTCCGGTGAATGACCATCACACATGCCATTCGACTGTAATCATCTATGAAAAGGACAAAGTACCTTTCTCCATGAGTTCCGGCAACATTTATTGGACCACAAACATCTGTATGAATCAGATCAAGAAGGTGAGATGCCTTTTTCTTCTTTGGCCGATATGAACTGCAGACCAGCTTCCCACGAATACAAGCATCACAGGATTTTTCACGCTCACGCTTCAGGTTGGGAATGTCTATGACAATTCTCAATTTTGATATTTTCTCCATGTCTTGTTGATTGATGTGTCCCAATCTCCGATGCCACAGATTGTTTTCTTCTTCAACAGTCATGTAACATACATTCTCTTCACTATCAACCTGATACAAGTTTCCTTCTGTTCTGCATCCCTTCATGAGAGAATTGCCAGTTTTTCCCTTGATAGTGCAGCCTTTCTGATTAAAAGTAACAACAAGTCCTGAGTCACAGAGTTGACTCACGCTGAGGAGATTATGACGTAGGCCATCTACGTAAAGGACTTCAGTCTTCTTTAGTTCTCCATTAGCTAATTTGGTACTTCCACTCCCTTTGATTTTCAGAGCCCCATCATTACCAAATCTTACTGTACCATCAAAATTCTTTATGATATTTGTAAGTAGACCGGCATTACCTGTCATATGAGATGAGAAACCGCTATCGAGAATCCAGGTACTGTTGTTCTTTGTGGCTTTGAGAGCTACCTCTGCAAGGTTTGATTTCTCAATCTTCCTCCTTTCCTTCCATGAGACATTAGATTGAGTATATAGAACTGATGGCCTTTCAACTATCTCTTCCGCAAACCCAGGTTCTTCATAGTCAAAGTCTTCTTTAAGAGGTGAGAACCTGTTTGAAAGAGAAACATCGTCTTGCTGACGAGACTTGACATGTCTGGAACTTCTATATGAGGTGTCAATGTCCCTTCTCTGCCTGCAATTAATGGCCTTATGACCAAAGTTAGAACAATGAAAACAATATCCATAGAAATTATTTCTTCTATAAGAATTAGGATATGAAATTATTCTCCTTTGTTGAGCATCTATATCTTCTCCATTCAGATAGCTTCTTGCCTCTTCACAATAGGACATGGTATGGCCCAGATAGCCACAGAACTGACACTTCATGAGAAGAAATGTCTTCTCACTTGAATTTTTCCTCATAGCTTCTTCCTTGGGAGAATAGCAAGACTGTCTGCCATTTTTGAAAGTTTGAGGATAATTTTCAGGTCTCCTTTTAGTTTGGATTGAGGGTTCCTTTTTCAGCACTCTAGGTAACATTTCAACATGTTCAACTTCCATCTTATCTTTCTTTTGGATCTTTGCACTTCCAGCAGTTGATGACTCAGCCTCACAGCCAATTCCACTCTTTCCCATGCAAGCAGGTCTTTGATCACTCAAGAATTTTCCAACCCCATCTGAACCACACTTGGCTCTTGCAAGTAATTCTGCATCTGAGAATCTTCCGAACTGTATTTTCTTCCTCGATTCTTTTGGAACTAATTCTGTCTCCATTTTACTCCTCAGAGTAACTACTTCCTCCTCAAGACCCTCAATAGTCTTGGATTTTTCATCCAGTCTGGATGTGAGGTCATTGATGACCTTTGCTTGCTCTTCAACTCTCAGCTTCAGATCAACTGCATCATCATTGCTTTCAATTATTTTAGACTGTACCTTCACAAATTCTTCCAGTCGTTCAATTTCAGCTTCAAGTTGATCAACATATTCAGTTGATTCTTCTACAATTGATTTCCACTTATTGCAGCTCTTACATTTAATCTTAAGCTTACTAACTGCATCCTTAAGTTGCACCTCAGGATCTACACAAGTTCTCAGTTGTTTTTCACCATCAGTATCTTCTGACTTTTCAACAGTGGCCATCATAGAAGCATGGTTCCCAGTTTTGAATTCTGGTTCTTCTTCATCACAGAACTCATTGTCATCTTCTTCCTCTTCACAGACAAAACTCTTCCTTTGCATTTTCTTACCAGATTTGAAGTCTCCCTTTTTGAAGAACCTTCTTTGAGGCTTCTTGAAGTTTTCATCTTCACTGTCATCATCATTGATATTCTTCAAGCACTGAGAGGCAATATGCCCAACTTTTCCACAACGGAAGCATGCGAGAGGTAACTTCCCTTTGAATTTCCCTTTCCCCTTCTGGAACTTCTTTTCAATGAGAGAAAGAATTTCTTTCTCTTCGTCATCATCACCGCTACTATCCTTTGAGATTTTCAATTTATCCATGGCCTTGAATGCCATTTCCTTGCTCACCCGAGTCGTAGCATCTTCTGGTTTGACTCTCATTTCATATGCTACCAAACTGCTCAGTAAGTCATCTAAAGAAAGTTTGGAAAGATATCTTTCCTCAAGAGCTGACACCTTCGCATTATACAGAGGTGGAAGTCTTCTTAATATTTTCTTTACAATATCAATGTCTTTTATTTCTTCGCCTAGACCCCGAATTGCTCCAACCACTTCAGTAATTCGATTGAAGAAAGAGTCTGCATTCTTGTCTGGATGCATCTTCAGATCATCAAACCGATTGTGTAGCACTTGTAGTTTCGCCTCCTTCACTTTGCTATCACCTTCATAAATATTCTCAAGTTTATCCCACATAGATTTTGCTGAGGTGCAATTCATCACCTTCAGGTAAATCTGATCAGAAAGGGCAGCAGTGAGAGCATTCTGTGCTTTAGCATCTGCATCAAGAAGTTTCCTGTCTGTTTCAGTCATAGCCAGACCTGTTGGATCAGTGACATGTATTCCTTGCATGGTAGAAAAAAGAACTTCCATTCCAAGAGATCTTAGATGAGATCTCATTCTGTTCTTCCAGATCTGGAAATTGCTTCCATCGAAGTGAGGGACTCCCCTGACATTGACGGCGTTTTCCATGATGAAGAAGGTCAGATTCAACACCAGCAACCTTTACGCTCTGATACCACTTGAAGGACCCCGGGACACCCTGAGAGGGGAGAGGTGAATCAGGGTGACCACTTTTTCTTCTACTTTGTTGGATCTTGTTTCCACGTTGGTAGGAACTTGTTGAACCTGTATGATGATTACGATCAAAATGAAAACATTCACATGCACAGAGAAGACACAGTCATTTTTAATTGGTTCACCACTAAGGGCTACGTCCAAGGAGCATACGCCGACAGGTTGCCGGTCGTACCTAAATCCACTATGCTTCACTAGCTGCGGATACAAAAGTTCGGGTACAGACACTCTGTCCCAGGCTGACTGCCTTTACATAAGGTTTAGGGATAGCTCACTGCTTCCCTCGGGTCACTCCCGTTGACTCCCCCTGGCTCACTGCCGTTGGTGAAGTCTCACTCAGTTTATAGACGTGTAGGTCTCTTCAATAAATTTTCATTGAAGTCTTTGCCTCTGCTCAGCACGAGACTCTGCTTGCATCGAAGTCCGGAAGAGATGCACTAGAACGCACAGAACCACTGAACTGGATAACCAAAATGTGCAGACAAACCTTATTGAGAAATATGCGAGACATCAACCATTTGCGCGCAAAATCATCCTATTGCGCGCAACATTTTCTTTTGGTGCGGAAAAATATTTCGCGCAAAAATCCCCTTTTTCGCGCAACTCCAAATATTTCGCGCAAGCTCCTTTACGCGATCCTTTTCGCGCATCAGACCTCGGATCTTCTCTAAGTCTTCCAACCAACCGAATGAAGGGGGTCACCTCATATTTATAGGCGACTGAGACCACTGCGCGCAAAATCCCCTTCGGCGCGGAAAATCTCTCATCTGGCGCGTAATCTTTCCCCCAGCTTATGTATTTCGCGCACAACCCTTATTTTCTGCGCAGCCCATGCCTTTTCCATCTTTCACCAAACTGATTCTGAAACAGCATTTGCACGAAAAAACTATTTCGCGCATCCCGCTGTTTTTCGCGCCCAACTTAAGTATTTCGCGCACATCCCTGATTTTCCGCGCAGCCCATGCCTTTGCCATTTTTCACCTCTCTGAATTCGAAACACTGTTTGCGCGAAAAAACTATTTCGCGCATCCCGCTGTTTTCCGCGCCTAACTTAAGTTTTTCGTGCAAGCCTCTTATATTTCGCGCACCACTTCCGTTTTCTGCGAATCTCCTTTTGAAGACAATCCATGTCTTCATTTTCCGATTTTGAGGCCCAAAAATTTGGCAAACACTGGGAAACAGCGCCACCTTCAAAACTGTTGTCTGCTTGAACTGTATGATCACTTTGCTGGAACACATTCGGAACTTCCACTGAGGATTGACAACAAACACAAACCATACACCAAATCATGCTTTGAAAAACTTGGTTCCAACATATATATCTAATCATAAACAATCCTAGTAAAAAAAGTGATTATAACACAATACCCTTACTGCTGTTGTAATTTTTGAATCATAACCCCCATGAAAGAAATAACTTAAAATGAAACTTTAAATATCATGAAAATAAGTATATTAATGATTAAAAATATAAATTTTTAATTATATACACCTCATAAAATAATATAGGTTTATAACATTAAACATGTATCAATGTAATAAAATTGAGACGAAGAACCATTATGAATTTAGTAATTTTTGAAATAAAAGTGATTATGAGTAGGAAAATAATATAGTTTTTTAAATCCATTAAATTAATTTATGGATTATTCCAAAATAAATTAATTTGATGTATATACACCATATACATAATAAATTGGTGCATAACATTAAAACATGTCTCAATGAAGAGAAATTGAGAAGAAACCCATACCTTATGCTCAACTTGATTCGTAAGCCATATAAAATAATATATAATAAATTTAGATTTATTATAATTCTATAAAAACCCATTTTAATAATCATAATATCATATATTATCCGCTTATAACATTTCAAAACCTACCCTTTAAAATTATCTATTAAAGTCATTATTTTGGGTGCTAGCTACTTTGTTTTTCATGTATGTTTTGGTTCAACAGTTTTGGTTATTTAAATTTGATTATGGTTCCTCCATATAAATTTTTTTAATCACGATATTATCATAATATATATTAATTATATACATATTTATACTTGTTCATATTAATTAGTGATGAATAATAAACTACATCACTTCATGGAGATGATAATTCATACATACACATGAATGATATTTCCACTTTTCAATGGGTGAAATGAAAGAAAGGTATATAATAAAAAAATTTATAGAGTCATTATTATATCATAAATATAAATTATGTTCATTAAATATATCCAAATTACCATCTAAGTAAATCATAAATGATAAAAAAATCACATCACTTCATGGGGGTGGTAGTCTATACGTACACGCGGGTGGCACTATCGTTTACCAATATATTGTAAGGTATGAAGGTAGATATGATATTATAATTATAGAATCCCAATTATGTCATAAATATAATATATAAACATTAAATCCATCATAATAACCATCCATGGAACATGGTGATAGAAAATGAACTGTATCGCTGTGTGGATGCGATAGTCCACACATACACATGAGAAATACTTTAATCTCTCATTTGATGAATAAGAGGAGGTAAATGGTTGTTAGATAACCATAATAACATGTAAGTATATTTATGATACTATATTAATCATTTTTTTATGGATACAACAATTTTAGATTAAGTAGAAGAAGAAATAAAATTTAAAGAGTTTGGTTAAGATTTATTCCTCTTCTTTAAAAGACTTCCTTTTACATGAACTTTAATCCTTGAAGGATTGCTATTATAAGAATAAAACAATATATAGGATGAAGGGAAGTATACTAGGAAGGTTTTTTATAATTTATTTTCTAATATAGAAGGCTCGAATGGTGTGAATAAAAGAGGAGAAAAGGTTCCCTTCTATAAGTGAGGGGAGGGACACACATGAAATTTATTAAACTATTTCAATGATATAAGGCCAATTTCATGAAAAAGTGGTTATAAATGGAAATTTATTAGAAGGTAGAATAATATAATATTGAAATATCTTTAAAAAATAATAATTATATAGGTTTGGGTGAAAATACTACCCTTATCTCTTGGTTTAACCCCCTGGTAAACCCGTTTTAACCTTAACTGTGGTAACAAAATTTTACTATTCACTATGAAAAAAAATTAATTTGAACCTTTAAATTATATTAATTATTATTATTCAAAATATTTAATCCATTTTAATATATATAATTTCTATAAGCGACATAATTTAATTTTAAATAAGTACAAAACACGTAATGATAACCCGTTTAAAAAAATGAATATTTAATCATAAAGCATAATTTACTTCAATTAAAAAATGAATCTTTAAAATATACAAATGAATATATAATATATAAATTTAACTAAAACTATTAATAAATAGATATTAATTTAATTCATTAATATAAAAACATATTACGTGCATAATGTATTTTTTTATAAAAATGCGTTTTTAGGCCCAAAAAAGAGATTATAATAAAATAAAGTATAATAATGATTCTTATGTAATTAAATAGATTTTTTCTAATTTAAGGATAATTATTTTAATTTAATATAAAATTAAAAACACAATGGTACTTTTACTTGAAAATAAATGATATTTTTTTTACAAAAATCAGTATTTTTCACTATTCACTAACATATAAAATGATTTTGAAAAAAACTAAAAAATCACCCTAATATAATATCAAAATTATAATTTAAAAAATAATATTTATTTAATAAATTAAAATTTCTAAAAATTATGGAAATTTATTATAATTTTCACATGAAAAAATGTGATAAAAACTATTTATAGAGAAAATATATTTTTGAAGCATAAAATGACTTTACTGAAAATTGATTACTTATTTTTTATCAATTAATTAACACATTTACACTATTTAGAACCTCTATAAATATTTTAAATTATGTGTTTATTACTATTCATACCTATTAATTAAACGGTTAGGTTATATCATTTTAGTATATCATGATTTATATAGAACTGAGGTTGCATGTAATGTAATCTATTGAATACCTCAAGTTTATTTTAAAGGAAATACATATAAAATCTTGGGGTGTTACAACATATATAGAATTGTATAAATTTAATAATATGAATAAGTCCATGATTAATGTTTTGAAAAGGAAATCATGTTCAATCTTAACATAGTTATCTCATGGGATATAAAACCTTATCCAATGCATTGGAGGGTTATAACAAACGCAACTATCTTATAATGATAATCCATACACATGTTTTTCAAAAGATCATAAAAAATTCATCAATTCATCATAGCATAACCTGTAAAAAAAAATGGGTTTCATAAATATTTTATAATAACTTAATTAACCCAAGGTAAAATAATAGGTCTCATGTAATCATACTTAAAAAATCGTCATCATAATCCATCTAGGGAAAGAAAGTGGATGGTATCATAAGTTCATATCCCTAGTGAATCATAAAAAACCTTAAAAAATATTGATATAGATGAAAAATACCTTTAAAATATAATTTTAACATTTATTTGAAAATAGGGAAAATGATATTTTCTTTTAGTATCTTTAAAAGCTAAAAATTCAAAAAATATTTTCATGATGTAGGAAAATCCATTTATTCTATATATGTTAAAATAGAAAATTCATTTTACACTTTTGTAAAAAGACAGAAGTGAGTTGTATATAAATATTTTGGAAATATTCCTTTTAATAATTTGTAAATAAAGTTAAAGTTAGTAAAAATAATCATTATAAAATATTTATTTATATATTAAAACTTCCATAAAACATTTTTTAAGAATATTTCCATCGAATAAAATGTTCATTGATCAAAGAATAAAGAAGGTTGATTTTTCTTAATTTTTTTCTAGATTATTTTAAGTACCAAAGAGAGGGAAATGGTACTAAAACTTGAAAATTCTAGGAATAAATAGAGGTGAAGAATATATATGGGGTTTAAAGGATAAGGATCATATAATCACCCTTAATATAAATTTACCATTGATATTCCCAAAAATAAATGAGATCGTGACATAAATCCTTGCCTCAAGTCCCATATTACTTCATACGCATTCAAAAATCATTTATAATAAATATATATTTATTATAATTATATTAAATAACCATATTCTTACATAAATTACTAGGTATATTTACTTTATAATTTCTAATTATTCTTTTATTAACAATTCTTTAATAAAATTGAACATTTGAGTGAAAACTAGTTCATTTTACATGCATGTTTTGGTTTGATGGTTTTGGTACTTGGAAATTTTTCATTGTTTCATCATCTATAGAATCTAAATAATGTCACAAGTATCATATTTATTCATTATATACATTTTTATAACCATTCATATAAATAGGTGATGAAAAATTACTTACATCACTTCATGGAGATTGTTTCCCATATGTACGCACTAGTGATGTTTCATCTTTTTGATAGATAGAATGAAATAAATATTAAAAATAATTCCACTTTATAGGATAATAAATATATTATAAATATCATATATACTAATAAAATATATCCATATGACCATCCATATAAATTGGAAATGGAAAAAATAACTTTTTTTTTGTGTTGGTGGTAGTCCACATGTACACACAAATGATGTTATAATTTTATAAATGATAAGAAGAAAATAGAAAATGGATAAAAAATCAATATAAAATATCTAAATATATTTACGATATTGATTCAGTCATATTAATATAGTTATAGAAAATTTTTAGGAGGTTTAAGAAGAAATAAACGTGGAAAAGATCAGTAAGAACATATATATATTATCTGGGTATCCTACTTTGAAAATCCCATTAAGGATTATTAGATGGGTATTTTGGGAATAAAAGAACCTAAAGGTCATGTATAAGTATGTTTGGAGAGTTTTTTTTTCATATTTTGGTTGATATAAAGGGATCAAGTCGTGTGTAGAAGAGATTAGAGGTGATTCGCTTTTATAAGTGATGAGAGTTGCACACTTTTAAGTTATTTTAACCCTTACATCTTTAGTTTAACTGCTCATTAACCCTTTTAACATTTATCATGGTGAGATAATTTTTACTATGGTAACTATTCATTGTTCCCAAAAATTAAGTTGAAATCATAAAATAATATTAATTATTATGATTAAAAATATGGAATCCAATTTAAAAGTTTAAATTCCTAAAATTAGAAGACATTAATTCTAATATCCACATACAAAATGTATAAAAACCATTTTTATAGAAATTTATTTTTAAGCATAAATATGAATTTAATCCAATTTCATGTCTAGTAAAAACCATAATATAAATATTAAAATATTTTATTGAATATATTTTCTAAAAAAATTATTAAAATCATTTATAAATAATAATTAACTTAATTTACTATGATAAAAAAATTGTGTGCATAAAAACCAAATTTTATAAAAACATATCTTTTAACCTTTAAATGATTTTATTTTCATTTATATCCAATTTATAACTAATTATTTTATTTTATAGATGTTTAAAAAATACATTTTCATTGTTTAGTTAGTTCTATTTATACCCTTCAATCCAATGACTACATGATAACATTCACATTTAATAATAACATTCCAATAGTATATTACGGTTTATTTAAACTCAGTGTTATGTGTAAAGAATATATATTAACGAAATAAAACATATTTAAATAGAAATATATCATAAAATCTTGGGGTGTTATATTCTACCCCTTATAATAATTTTTATCTTAAAATTATTCCACTCTAATACAAACAACTGAGGATACTTATCAAGACTCCCTCCCCTCAAAGGCACCCCTCTTAGGCTGACAATGAGAGAAAAGAGAAAATGATGCCCAAACCCTACGTATAATAGGAAACAGGTTGGTGAAAAGCACCAATGATATAAAATACACACATATGGAAGGAATTACCCCATATAATATGAGAAATAATAGAGATAAGATATAAATGACCACCGAACAACTCCTGCTCATAAAAAAAGAAGAAATATCAATACATGATAAGAATGTAATTACACACAACTGAAACAACTAAAAACACTCTAAAAAATACTTTCCAGTAACCAAGAATCTCAAATATATCCTGAATAACTCCTCAAACTATAAATTTCCATCTTGATCACTAACCAAACCCTATTATCCTAAAAAATTGTTTATACATATTTTGGGTGAGAATAACATGTATAATCAGTAAGATCCTCTCTACAACCTCTCATGAAAAATGTGAAAGAAGCATACTAAAGAATTATGAGTAAATAAATGAAAATAAATCATCACTTAAATAGGTTTACTAAGTTCCAATCCTCACCATGGATATCTCTCACTAAGTATCACATACAAGATATCATATAATATAATAATAAAAGAGGGTATCCCACTACCAATTCTCCACTGGTTTTTCAATCTACTTCAATGTCACACATCCTAAGTTATCTCTCTTAAAAAAACTAAAATACACTTGGGATAAATTAATCTATCCCGAAGATACTAGGGATAATATATCACGCACCATGTGTATCACATCATCCCATCATCCCAACCACATCTTCATATAGTAACTGAGTAGTTTTCTAGAGCCACCATACCCCATACGTCGTGTATTATACCTCAATCCATCACAACCCTTACAAACCATATCTATAATATCCATTAGGATACTATATTAAAATATATATATGTGTGGAATAATCGTAATCCATTACATCCCTCTACACACATATATGGGGAAAGATAACCACCATGCATACCGATGCATAATACTACTAGGAGAAGTGAGTGGGGTCAGAGGGGGTAGTCGGGAATTCATTCCTCACCAACATATATGTTATGGAAAACAACCTCCCAAATCTCACTAGGTGTCAGTCACCATACTAACATGGGGTTGGTAGTGTATAAAATCACAAAACATACATGATATATATCAAGCTCACAAACACACTATAAAAAACTACCTAGCCTTAGAATAAACTACTAAAATTTTATAGGACTCTAAGCTACCACTACTATGTCCTAGATATCAAAATCATACAATAACCAAGATCCACATTAATTAATTAATTATCCATTAATTAATTTTATTACTTTTCTTTTCCATGATTAACCTTTTATTCTTCGGGGAAAAGTGATGATGGACCAATTAATTGTTTTCTTGTATTCCTAATTAAGACTTAATTATAAGTCCAACACCAAGAACCAACCCCATTCTTTCATTAATTCATTTATCATTTAATAAAATTCCTAGTATTTAAGGAATCATCCCAAACTACCATATAAAATATGCACTCATAGCATATAGTATCAAAATGAATCCAAAAATTAGAAACTAATTATATAAAAACATATGATCATCTAGCCATTAATCAAGTATATTTTTTATTAAGAAAGCATCCTAGGTTTTAGCATAAAAATAATGAGTAATCCTATTTTCAACATATTCTATCATTCATGATGCGACCCTTGACACCACTACACATAGTAACACATTTGACATCCCATACAAACATTATCATCATAAATAGAACCACATAACACCATAACATACTCATGCATCCCTACCTATATCATCACTATAACTAGCACCTCGTTCCACTTTCATAAACATGGGCATCTCCCCCCATCATCATTATCATAACTAGCACCTCGTGCCACCATTACAATCATGGGAATTCCTACCCATTATTCTAACCGTTATAGGTTATCATTCAATCACATCAAAGTTCTAAATCTACAGATCTTAAATTCATATTAAATGTATTATTCTACACATAATTTCAAGGAAACTATGAACAAAAGAAACATGGTATAATAGCCTTCATAAAAAATACTGGGGTTTCTTGATCCCAAATTAGTGATTTAAGAAATTATTAGATTCACATTACCATATTTAATTATATGATTAATTTAATAATTAATATCAGTATCTATAGATTTATAAATTTATAAGGATAAAAATTATTTATTTAATTTGGATTTTCTTCCTAAGATGCTCTTTCATATATCAAAAAAACTCGAAAAAAATTATTTCAACATGCCTATTTTTATATAATCAAAGAAATAAAATATTTTAGTTGTTATCATATTTCCCAGTATATAAACCATGCTTAAAAACCATAATACTAGATAAAAAACTATCTAGTAAATCTCATAGGAAAAAAAATATATTTCAAAATCAATGATCACACCTCCCAAATATTTCAAAAAATGAATATTAATACTCCCACATGCGATAATATTTATTCTTCAAAAACTTATTACAAACATGAGATAATCATCTCTAATCATAAATAATGTTCTACTCATGCAATAAAATCATTGAGATAAATAATAACAAGAATAATACATGTGATAATTACCCTTTTAATTTTATAATAAAAAAATTATCAAATAATCCTCATCAATGTTATTTAATAAGTTTAACACCTTGGCATGCTATCATTTTGATTTAATCAAATATTAATTGGAAAAAAGGCATACTATTATCCATCTCTCTATCTTAGATAATTTCTAGAATAATTATCATTATTTTATAACATTCAATTATTTATCTCATTTTTCTTTAAATAATCTTATATATTATCAAATATTTTTTGTTATATTCATGTGATAAATAATTAAACTCCATTATTGAAATTATCATCAATAATATTAATTTTAATAGTAAAATTTCCAATTTCTAAGATAACATTATTTATTATTGGCATGAAATGTTATTTATAATTCAAATCTATAAATTAAAAAATAACAAGTTAACTATTTTATAAAAGTAGTAAACTTCTATTTCATTACTTTAAATAACACATTAATTCTATTGCATGAAATTATAGTATTTTAAGAAGAAACATTATATTGTATAAATTCAACTTCCACTCAAAATTCCAAAATTTATAATATTTCATTATCATTAATATAATTACAAAGCATGCATTTCATCCACCTCTTACAATTTCAATATTATCACATATTTATTCTTCATGTGATTATCTTTTTCTTGATTATTATCTAATTATTGTTAAAACAAATTTATCTAAAAAAATGATTTTAAATCATGACAATTTCCCACTTTTATAATATAATAAAATAAGGATAAGTCACAAATCCTCTATCTAGTATTTATTTTCTAGTTTAAATCACTGCACCCTAGAGGATAGAGGAGAGAAAGATATTTCTTCATCTTGGAAGGCACAAGTTTGGCACATGAGGAAGAATACAAGGTCAATTATAGATGGAGTTTCAAGACTTTAGAGGATGATTTCAGATCATCTAAACTTAATAAAGGGATATGGGATCAAACATGAATGATATAGTATTCTATAATACATAGATACATTCTCCATGAAGAAATTAATTCTATATTTAATTATCTCCCAACTAATTCCCCGCAAAACCTAGTCGTAACTACTAAAATTAGGAGGAGTAAAAATATCATATTTAAAACTCTTAACCAAGTTAATAACCACCAATTTACATATTAAATTCCTTTATTCAAATTAAAAATGTTTTATAGGAGGTTTTGGGAAATAAAACTAGGTTTTTTTTAATTTACAATTCTATCCATATGTGAGTCATAACCGTTGCGTAAGGGTAACACAACTCTACCTTTATGCATAATTATAACCTTATGTAGAAATAATTTACTACATAAGGGAAAAATAAATTTAACCTTATATAGATTATTACCCCTAAATGAATAAATATAAAGTGGGATTACCCTTACACATGTCGAAGCTACCTTTACATTGTTTATTTAGAATATCACACACTCTTAAGTGAGGAAGAAGTTACATTTATACAGGCTTGGGGAAAACTAGTTGACCCTAAAAAAATTAGGAAAACACTAGACTAACCTTATACGATCATAAGAAATACTTCAAGACTATTACATTGATAATGAAATCTATATTTCCCTTACATAACCTATATAAGCATCCACTTACCCTTATATAGAGAGTATAAACTTCCATTTTCATTTACACAAGACATTAAAAGGATCTCTTACCTTTATGTAGGATTAAAAAACTCACCCTTTATGTTATGTAACTCATAGAAAATATCTTGTACCCTTATACTCCCCTTTAATAATAGGTGTTACCCTCACACAGAATCATGGTCATGCGTAAGGGTTGTATTAGCCTTAAAAATTTTAAATTTTCACTTACAAAAAATGTGTAAATAATTTGGATAAAAGGTTATTATCACTTCCAAATCACCAAAACAATTCTAAAATATTATAATCACATTTAAAACATCTAAATTAATTTCCTAAATAAAATTTAAAACGTTAAATTACTTCCATAATTTTAAAAACCATTTTAAAAAAACATTATAAATTAAAAAATCATATTTAAAACAACTTCTAAAATTTATGAATTTACTCCTAAACCAATGGAATCCCCAGAATGAAAAAGGAAGGTCTTAGAATTTTTTTTACCTTCTAAATACTTTTACCTCATTAAATCCTCATGTTCCCATGAATCTTCTTCAAATTTATGGTTTTCCACCTAACTTTGACTAGGTGAGTGGTCTTGTATAGTTGAACTTTATCTATTCAATTCAGAATCTCTACCCATTTTTACTCTCAAGAGAGATCATGCTCTAGTGGTATAAAATATAATTTTAGTATATTTTAAGGATCAAGAATGTAATTACTTATGATATATATATATAGCACATCATGAACTTGATATAGATTCAATGGATTCTCCAAGTAATAAGATACCATCCCACAATGATCAAGAATTTCAAAGGGAGAATATATCTAGGTTATAAATTTCCCATATTTGAAAATATCATAACCTTATTACAAGAATATATCCACAGGAATACCTTATCACAAACTTCAAACTCTAGATCTCACTGATGATTGACAACATAACTTTTCTATTTAACCTCAGATACCCTAATGTGCTACTGAATGGATCTAAAATTATATACCATTTCTTTATCTGGATCAAGTCCCAATATATTTCATTCTAAAACTTTATCCCAACACATTGGAGTTATAAAGTTCCTTCCATAGAGGGATTTATAAGGATCTTTATGAATGCTTAAGTGAAAGCTATTATTGTAAGAAAACTCAACTATAGAAAGGGGTTGGCCGTAAAAGTATTTAAAACAAATAGAAAAATATCTTAACATATATTATAGGGTTTTAATGGATCTATTAGACTGATGATTCATAAAAGGATTATATTCAATGCTAAAGTTCAACTATATATTCCAGTATTACTAAGTACTTGTCCAAAAAATTGAGGTAAAACCTAGATCTCAATCAGATAAAATTGAATATGGTACTCTATGAAACCTTACCACTTTATTAATGTATATATTGACAAGATGATAAATAGAGAAATAGTTTCTAATTATAAAGGAATGTTCTAACTTCATAAGGTGATCAACTGCAAACCAAATAGTATTATGACCTTTAAATGTTTTAGGATGTCCAATGAAGAAATCTATGGTGATATTTTCCCATTTCCACTATGGTATGTGTAATGGTTGTAACATCCCCTTAGAATTATTTCACTCATACTTAATGTGATTATATACTAGGAATCGAGAAACAGACCCTAAAACATACCTATTCATATTGTCCCATAAAAAATAATCTATTAGATCTATATATATCTTCATAATTCTAGGATGAATAAAGAATGATAAACTATGATCTTCATCTAATAAATCCTGTTTTAAATATGGTATTGATGGGACACATACTCAGTTCTTGAACCTTATCATTTCATCATAGTAATAGTTAAACTCAGGAACATTTCTCACTTTATTATGTAGTTCCTCATCCACCTTATGTGACTCTTTAATCCTCACATAGATGGATTATTAAACATTAATCTGAGAAAGTTATGATATTTTCCATTTCTTCATGATTTCAAGATACATATTATAAAAATTTACAAGTATTAGATATCTTTTAATCCTCATTATGGAAAAAATAGCATGGTTCTTTTGACTCATAACATCATCCACCTTTTTCACCTTCTCGGGGTGCTAATGTATTGAATAGTCATAATCTTTAATCAACTCCAACCATATTATTTGGAATATATTCAAATATTTCTCTATAAATATATACTTCAAGATATCTTAAATTTTGGTTCTCCTTAACCATTTGAGATAAATACCCCTCACAAATAAGTAGTAAATACCATTTAATAGAAGTAATTTCCATTATAAGTTCATACTCATTATCGCACTGACATACGATTATAGGTTGATTTGGAATATAAAATGCGACTTACCTTACTTGGAAATTGATATGGTATATGTATAAACATAGTCAATCCATGAACAATATCACATAAAATTCAAATATAGGGAGAATAAAAATATTTTTATGATTTATATTCCCATAAACTTCCACCAGAGAGAAGCTACATACTTGAATGTAATCATTATACCACTATATATTTTTTATTTATAAATCAATATATAGTCATCATAGTGGTTATTTTATGTTCTTATCAAACATTATAGGTATAAAGGGATGGGTTAAAAAAACCAAATCTAATACTCATAGTTCACGAGTGGATGATCAATGTATCTTACTCCACTTCATTTTCAAGATCCACTTCCGTAGTTATGATTGTATAAAATTTCCATTTATAATTCAACTTTAGAGGTTGTTGAGGCTCATTATCCTCATTATCCATTGGGTTAGGGAATCTATTTTTATAATTCCCAAACTCCTTTCATTTGAAGTTGTTATGTGTGGGTGGTTCATTAGTTTGAATCCTATTATTCTACATTTTATTGAATGTCCTCTTCTTATCCTATCAATAATGAAGATCTAGATGATCAAGCCTCCCACAATTGAAACACCTCTCTATTCCTTTTAGTAAATTAATTGAGTACTTATTCCCACAATTTTAGAATGTTTGTGGTTGAAACTTTTTCTCTTTATGAGACAAACCATTCGAGTTCCTATGAAACTCCATGTTTGTTTTTTTGTCACTAAAACTATTATAATGAGAGTTTATAACTTCTATTTCTATATTGAGTGTAAGTAAAAATTCTATTCATAGATTACAAAGTATGTTGAGGATAATTCCATTAAAATAATTGGTTTCAATCCACTAAATAAGAAATCGATATTTCTTTCTAGATTGATGATAAAATTATAAGAATACAATTCAAGTCTTGTAAAGTTTATTTGATAGGTCCCAAAAGATTCATTATACTACTAATTTAATTCTAGAAATTTCCTCTTGATTTTAGTATGAAGATTCTAGGGAAAGTAATTATTAAGAAATAATCTCTTAAAATCATCCTATTATAAGGAGTTAATTTCTTCATCTTGCCTCATGTTCTTGATAATATTCCACTATTGATCAATATTGAATCCTAAGAGATGGTATTCTAAAACTACTTTCTTATGATCTAAGAACTGAATAATGGGAAATATCTCTCCCATAAAATTGATCCATTGCTCATAAATTAGTGGATTAGAATACACACAAAATTAAGGTGGATGTTTTTATATAAAATACTCAATGACATACTTCTCCTTGGTGAGATTGGAAGTTCAACATGATTCATATCATTATTCATTGATCAAGAGAGTTAAGAAAGAATTACCATGAGGTTTTTCATTCCTGTTCCCATGATATTTGGTTTCTCATAAGGACTATCATTTCATTTACATTCACATTCATTGAAAATATGATTCCTTTCAGTTCCAACCGTTTAATAAAAATAAAAATCATAGTGTGAGCATTAAATAATCAAATTAAGTAATTATATGGTTATGGAAATCATTTTTATGATGTCTTAAATCATGAAACCTTATTTTAACCCATAAAATTTTAAGTTCATACCATATCACAATGTATTATCATAGGTTATAATGGATTATATATTATAATTCTTTATAATTTTTCATAAAGATAATATGAGTTAACCAAAGAATATCCCCCGAGAGTTTCAAATTAGGTGTGATGTTAGGATAATTTTTCACGTAAAAAGTGATAATAGAGTTAATACCCAAAATAACTTTTCATGGTTAATAACCCGAGGTGAATCTATACCAAATATTTTATACACTTATTTTTATCCAAAAAGAGATTTCATTTCTAGTAAACTATACAATCTATATTTTTCCAAAAACTTCACAGTGATATCCTATAATTAGACCTATTATTAGGGTTTGAAACAATGTTTTCTAATCCTAATATCAAAAATAACTAAACCCCAATATGATAAAAAATGAGGTGACTTGAGCATAACATACATAAATATTACACATTTTATATGAATTTTAGTACTTCTTAAAACAATTTATTCTCTAAAATCATAAATATTCATTTTCTTTAGGGACTAGACACATAATCAATTTATTTCATGAAAGATATTCAACATCTCCTACAAAGTTATTCTTATATAGTAACATTCTAAGATTATCATACTTAATATACTTCTTTATAACCAAGATAAAGTAGAAACATAATAAGGGATGAGTTAAGATTCTCAGTAAGGGTAAACATGGAAAAAATCAGTCAATGATCTAATATGAGAACAAGATAAGCATAAGTGTATGATAATATGATCATAAATTAAAAAAATAATACCCAATTAGTCAAGATAATAAATTATGGGTTATGGAATACATATTTTAGTCCAAAATAAGACATATGTATAATCATGGATCCAAAATCATGATCCATGGAGAATAACATGTGCATATATCATATGAATGCGGTAGAAGAATAAACATAGGAAATAATATAAATTTGAACATGTATAAACACAAATTGGTCTACTCATAATATTAAGTACATGTAATCAAGAACCCACCAAAAATTATGGACATGAAACTATGTCCATTCATAAAATTGTGAACATGTCATAATATGAACATGTCTATGATTAATGATGTGAACATGAAATCATGTTCAAACATAACATAGTTATCTCATGAGATATAAATCTTTACCTTATGTATTGGAGGTCTATAATTAACCCAAACATCTCATAATGATAATACATAAATATTTTTTCTACAAGATAATAAAAAAATTCTTTAATTCATCATATCATAACCCATGTAAAATAAGTGAGTTTCATAAATATTTCATTATAACTTAATTAACCCAAGGAAAAGTAACAAGTTTCATAGAATAATTCTTAAAAAATCATCATTATAAGGAATATAGAGAAATAAATTATATGGTATCATAAGATCATATCCCTAGTGAATCATAATAATCCTTAAAGGATGTTGACATAGATGAAAAATACATATAAAAGAGCATTTGAACAATTCTTAAAAAATAGGGAAAATACCCTTTTATTTCGGTATCTTGAAAAACTAAAATTTACTAGAATATTGAGAAAAAATATTTATTTGAAAATAACCATGGAAAATTTTAAAGAAAGATTCAAATAAAATAGTGTTCATGATGGTAGGAAAATCCAATAATGTTTCATATGTTAAAAGAGAACATTCTTTTCATAATTTTGTAAAAAGTAAAAAGTGATTCATATGATAAAATTAGAAAATATTACTATTGACGCCAAAATATTGCATGAAAAGAAGGGACGAAAAAGAATCCCCGCACGCTGCCTCACGAAGCTCCGACACGAAGCACCCCCGAGCATCCACTACTGGAAAAAGAGGCATTTACAACGGTTCAAAACTATTGGGAAAGGCCGCAGAACTGTTGAGAATATCTATCCCAACGGTTCTGCAAACCATGGGGAAGTAAGCCACTGGGAAAATTTTTCCCAACGGTTTACAAAGAACCATTGGGATAGGTTAGAAAAATCAACCTATCCCAACAGTTTACATTAACCGTTGGCATATGTTTTCCCAACGGTTTTAAGTAAACCGTTGGGAAAACCCAACAAAATCTCTAGCTTTTCCCAATGGTTCACTCAAAACCATTAGGAAAAATCCAACTATACATATTTTCACAATGGTTTGAAACCATGGGGAAAGAGTTTATACCAACGGTTCCATCTGAACCGTTGGTATAAACCTCCTTAGAAGACTATGCCAACGGTTTCAAACCGTTGGCAGAGCCTATGCTGTGCAAATTGCACAGCAGCCTGCAATTTGCACAACAGTCTGCAATTTAGACAGGGGAGGAGCAGGGTCTCCATTCACCTATGATTATTCAATCCTCTACTTTACCTGCAATAACCAACTAACATATACATATACAGAACAAATTCATATACATTTAACATATAATACATCCTGAAACTATACACATTCAGAATTAAATCAGAATTCATAACGTAATTATAAAGATACATAATTTAGAATTCATTTAGAATTCATTTTAAAATTCATTTATAATTCATTTAGAATTCATTTTAAAATTAATTTATAATTCAATTTCAAATTTAGATGACAATTATATGTGAAATTTGGAATTCAATTCATAATTTGATCGGTTTTTAGTATACAGGTGTTTTTATTATATATGATATCCATTTTAAACAAAATACATGCACTTAGAGTAGTACCGGTCACACCATGCCTTGTATTGAGGTATGATTGACTAGTGCACATCACACATGACCCATTGATCATTTTCCTAAAGTATCAACATATTCTGAAAGGGTTTCGTTGGTTTTCCGTATGCCAGTTATTATCACTTAAAATGTGGTTCATTTAAAAAAAATGACATTTTTGAGTGATCCCCACCACACTGAGACTCGGATTGAGGCGGGGTTGACTCGTAAACGTCACAAATAACCCATGGATTGTTTTCCTAAAGTTTCAACAGAATCTGAATGCGTTTGGTCAGTTTTTCGTATGTTAGATGTTGTTTTCACTTAAAATGCTTTCCATTTTAAATAAAAGTGATCCACTTTGAGTTGTGGCGGCCACACCGAGGCTAAGATTGAGGCACAGTTGACTCGTACACATCAAAAATGACCCATGGATCCTTGTACTAAAGTATAAAAACAATCCGAATGTGTTTGGTTGGTTTTCCGTATGTCAATTGTTCTTTTCACTTAAAATGAAGTCCATTTTAAACTATAGAGAGACACTTAGAGTGATACCGGCCACACCGTGACTCAGATTGAGGCGGGGTTGACTCTTACACGTCACAAATGACCCATGGATAGTTTTCCTAAAGTTTCAATGGAATCCTAATGCGTTTGGTCAGTTTTCAGTATGTCAATTGTTGTTTTCACTTAAAATGTTTTCCAATTCAAAGAAAAGTGAGTCAATTTGAGTTGTCCCGGCCACACTAAGGCTCGGATTGAGGTGCAGTTGACTCATAAACATCAAAAATGAACCATGGATTGTTTTCCTAAAGTTTCAATGGAATCCAAATGCGTTTTTTGGGGTTTCAGTATGTCAGTTGTTGTTTTCACTTGAAATGTTTTCCATTTCAAAGAAAAGCGAGTCACTTTGAGTCGTGACGGCCACACTAAGGATTGTATTGAGGCGAGGTTGACCCATACACATCAAAAATGACCCATGGATCCTTTTCTTTATGTATCAACAGAATCCGAATGTGTTTGGTCAGTTTTCCCTATGTCAGTTGTTCTTTTCACTTAAAATGAAGTCCATTTTAAACTATAGAGAGACACTTCGAGTGGTTCCGACCACACTGCTCCTCGGATTGAGGTGGGGTTGACTCATACACGTCACATATGACTCATGGATTGTTTTACTAACGTTTAAATGGAATATGAATGCATTTGGTCAGTTTTCCGTATGTCAGTTGTTGTTTTCACTAAAAATGATGTCCTTTTGAAACAAAAGAGAGACACTTCGAGTGGTTTCAGCCTCACCGCGCCTTGGATTGAGGTGGGGTTGACTCGTACACATAAAATATGACCCATGTATCTTTTTTCTAAAGTTTCAACCGATTCCAAATGCGTTTGGTCGTTTTTCCATATGCCAGTTGTTCTTTTCAGTTAAAATGATGTATATTTTAAACAAAAGAGATACACTATGAGTGGTGTCAGCCACACCGTGGCTCAGATTGAGGAGGGGTTAACTTGTACACATCAAATATGACTCATGGATCTTTGTGCTAAAGTATCAACACAATCAGAATCCGTTTGGTTGATTTTCCGTATGTACTTAAAATGTTTTCCATTTTTAACAAAAGAGAGACACTTAGAGTGATACCAGCCACACCACGACTTGGATTGAGGTATAGTTGACTCGTACACATCAAAAATGACCCATGGATCGTTTTCATAAAGTTTCAATGGAAACAAAATTCGTTTTGTTGGGTTTCCGTATGTTAGTTGTTGTTTTCACTTAAAATGTTTTCCATTTCAAAGAAAAGCGAGTCACTTTGAGATGTGACGGCCACACCGAGGCTTATATTGAGGTTCAGTTGACTCATACACATCAAAAATGACCCATGGATCCTTTTCCTAATGTATCAATATAATCCAAATGTGTTTGGTCATTTTTCCGTATGTGAGTTGTTCTTTTCACTTAAAATGAAGTCTCTTTTAAACTATAGAGAGACACTTCGAGTGGTTCTGGCCACACCGCACCTCGGATTAAGGTGGAGTTGACTCGTACACGTCACATATGACTCATGAATTGTTTTCCTAATGTTTCAATAGAATCTGAATGCATTTGGCCAGTTTTCCGTATATCAGTTGTTGTTTTCACTAAAAATGATGTCCTTTTGAAACAAAAGAGAGACACTTCAAGTGGTTCCGGCCACACCGCGCCTCAGATTGAGGTGGGGTTGACTTTTACACGTCAAAAATTACCCATGTATCGTTTTACTAAAGTTTCAATGGAATTTGAATGCGTTTTGTTGGGTTTTAGTATGTGAGTTTTTGTTTTCACTTAAAATGTTTTCCATTTCAATGAAAAGTGAGTCACTCTGAGATGTGGCGGCCACACCGAGGCTCATATTGAGGTTCGGTTGACTTGTACACGTCAAAAATGACCCATGGATCCTTTTACTAAAGTATAAATAGAATCCTAATGCGTTTGGTCAGTTTTCTGTATGTTAGTTGTTCTTTTCACTTAAAATGAAGTCCATTTTAAACTATAGAGAGACACTTCGAGTGGTTCCGGCCACACCACACCTCATATTGAGGTGAGGTTGACTTTTACACATCACATATGACTCATGGATTGTTTTCCTAATGTTTCAACGGAATCTGAATGCACATGGTCAGTTTTCTGTATGTCAGTTGTTGTTTTCACTAAAAATGATGTCCTTTTGAAACAAAAGAGAGACAATTCGAGTGGTTCCGGCCACACCGCTCCTCGGATTGATATGGGGTTGACTCTTACACATCACATATGAACCATGGATCATTTTCATAAAGTTTCAATAGAATCCGAAGGTGTTTGGTAGGTTTCTCGTATGTCAGTTGTTGATTTCACTTACAATTTAGTCCATTTTGAACAAAAGAGAGACAGTTTGAGTGGTCCCGGCCATACCACAGCTCGGATTGAGGAGGGGTTAACTCTTTAACATCACATATGACCCATGGATCGTTGTCCTAAAGTTTAAACAGAATCCATAGGTGTTTGGTTGGTTTCTGGTATGTCAGTTGTTGTTTTCACTTAAAATTAAGTCCATTTTAAACAAAACATAGGCACTTTGAGTGGTGTCGGCCACACCGAGCCTCAGATTGAGGCGGGGTTGACTTGTACACATCACATATGAGTCATGAATCATTTTATCAAAGTTTCAACAAAATCAGAATCCGTTTGATTGGTTTGGCGTATGTACGTAAAATATTGTCCATTTGGAACAAAAGAGAGGCAGTTTGGGTGGTCCCAGACACACCGCGCCTCAGATTGAGGCAGAGTTGACTCGTACACATCACATATGACCCTTGTATCATTTTCCTAAAGTGTAAATAGAATCCGAAGGTGTTTGGTCAGTTTCTCGTATGACAGTTGTTGATTTCACATACAATTTAGTCCATTTTGAACAAAAGAGAGATAGTTTGAGTGGTCCTAGACACATTACGGCTCAGATTGAGGCGGTGTTCACTAGTACATGTAACATATGACCCATGGATGTTTTTCCTAATGTTTCAATAGAATCCTAAGGCATTTGATCAATTTGGCGTATGCCAATTGTTGTTTTCACTTAAAATTAAGTCCATTTTAAACAAAAGAGAGGCACTTTGAGTGGTGTCGGCCACAACGGGCCTCATATTGAGGTGGGGTTGAATATTACATGTCACATATGATCCATGGATCATTTTACTAATGTTTAAACACAATAAGAATCCATTTGATCGATTTGGCGTATGTACATAAAATATTGTCTATTTTGAACAAAAGAGAGGAAGTTTGGGTGGTCCCGGCCACACATCGCCTCGGATTAAGGCAGGGTTGACTCGTACACATCACATATGACCCATGGATCGTTTTTCTAACGTTTAAACAAAATCTGAAGTCGTTTGGTAGGTTTCTTGTATGTCAGTTGTTGATTTCACTTACAATTTAGTCCATTTTGAACAAAAGAGAGACAGTTTGAGTGGTCCAGGCCACACCGCAACTCATATTGAGGAGGGGTTGACTCTTACAAGTCACATATGACCCATAAATTGTTGTACTAAAGTTTCAATAGAATTCATAGGTGTTTGGTCAGTTGTTGTTTTAACTTAAAATTAAGTCCATTTTAAACAAAACAGAGGCACTTTGAGTGGTGTCGGCCACACCGGGCCTCAGATTGAGGCGGGGTTGACTCTTACACATCACATATGATCCATGGATCATTTTTATAAAGTTTCAACACAATCAGAATCCGTTTGATCGGTTTGGCGTATGTACGTAAACTATTGTCCATTTGGAACAAAAGAGAGGCAGTTTGGGTGGTCCTGGCCACACTGTGCCTCGGATTGAGGAGGGGTTGACTCTTAAATGTCACATATGACCCTTGGATAATTTTACAAATGTGTCAATAGAATCCGAAGGCATTTGGTCAGTTTCCCGTATGACAGTTGTTGATTTCACTTACAATTTAGTCCATTTTGAACAAAAGAGAGACAGTTTTAGTGGTCCCGGCCACACCGTGGCTCAGATTTAGGCAGGGTTGACTTGTAAACATCAAATATGACCCATGAATTGTTTTCCTAAAGTTTCAACAGAATCCAAAGGCGTTTGGTCGGTTTGGCTTATGTCAGTTGTTGTTTTCACTTAAAATTAAGTCCATTTTAAACAGAAGAGAGGCACTTTGAGTGGTGTCGGCCACACCGGGGCTCGTATTGAGGCGAGGTTGACTCGTACACATCACATATGATCCATGGATCATTGTACTAATGTTTAAACACAATCATAATCAGTTTGATCGGTTTGGCATATGTACGTAAAATATTGTCCATTTTGAACAAAAGAGAGGCAGTTTGGGTGGTCCCGGCCTCACGATGCCTCAGATTTAGGAAGGGTTGGATCATACACATCAAATATGACCCATGGATCGTTTTTCTAAAGTTTAAATAGAATCCGAAGTCGTTTGGTCTGTTTCCCATATGTCAGTTGTTGATTTCACTTATAATTTAGTCCATTTTGAACAAAAGAGAGACAATTTGAGTAGTACCGACCACACCACGGATCAGTTTGTGGCGGGGTTGACTCTTACACGTCACATATGACCCATGTATCGTTTTCCTAAAGTTTCAACATAATCCGTAGGTGTTTGGTCGGTTTCCCGTATGTCAGTTGTTGTTTTCACTTAAAATTAAGTACATTTTAAAAAAAGAGAGCCACTTTGAGTGGTTTCGGCTACACCGGGCCTTGGATTGAGGTAGGGTTGACTCATACACGTCACATATGATCCATGAATCATTGTTATAAAGTTTAAACACAATCATAATCTTTTTGATCGGTTTGGCGTATGTACGTAAAATATTGTCAATTTTGAACAAAAGAGAGGCAGTTTGGGTGTTCCCGGCCCCACGGTGCCTCGGATTGAGGTGGGGTTGACTCGTACACAACACATATGACCAATGTATCTTTTTCCTAAAGTGTAAACAGAATCCGAAAGCGTTTGGTCCATTTCCCGTATGTCAGTTGTTGATTTCACTTACAATTTAGTCCATTTTGAACAAAAGAGAGACAGTTTGAGTGGTCCTGGCCACACCATGGCTCAGTTTGCGGTGGGGTTGACTCGTACACATCACATATGAACCATGAATCGTTTTACTAAAGTTTCAATAGAATATTTAGGAATTTGGTTGGTTTGGCGTATGTACGTAAAATATTTTCCATTTTAAACAAAAGAGATACAATTTGGGTGGTGTCAGCCACACATCGCCTCGTATTGAGGTGAGGTTGACTCATACACGTCACATATAACCTATGGATCATTGTACTAAAGTTTCAATAGAATCTGAAGGCATTTGGTCAGTTTCCCGTATGTCGGTTTTTGATTTCACTTAAAATTTAGTCCATTTTGAACAAAAGAGAGATAGTTTGAGTGGTCCTGAGGGGTGTCCGGGGGGTTGGTCGGGGCTGTCTGGGGGGCTGTCCAGGGGGTTGTCTGAGTACCAAGGAGGAGGTTAGGGGGGCTATCCGGGGGGTGTCTAGGGGGCTATCCGGGGGGTGTCTGGGGGCCTGTCCGGGGTCCAGGGAGGAGGGTGGGGGGGCTGTCCGGGGGGTGTCCTGGGGGTGTCTGAGGGGTGTCTGGGGGCTGTCCGGGGACCAAGGAGGTAGGGTGGGGGGGGGAGCTGTTTGGGGGGGCTGTCCGGGGGGTGTCCGAGGGGCTGTCTGGGGACCAAGGAGGGAGGGTGGGGGGCTGTTCGGGGGCTATCTGGGGGTGTCCGGGGGGCTTTCTGGGGACCAAGGAGGAGGGTGGGGGGGGGGGGGGGGTGTCCGGGGGCTGTCTGGTGGGTGTTAGGGGTCCAGGGAGGAGGGTGGGGGGCTGTCCGGGGGGCTATCCGCGGGGTGTCCAGGGGCCAAGGAGGGGGGTGGGGGGTTGTTCGGGGGGATTTCCAGGGACCAAGGAGGGTGGGGGCTGTCCGGGGGGCTGTTCAGGGGGTTTCCGAACATTAGCACAGTCATATTAGGAAGCCAATTAACACTCATGACTAACCATGCCACTATAAACAACATAGAGTGTATGAGTTTCCTCTCTCATCTCAAAAATATCATTACACATTCTTACCATGATGTGAATCATGTGGAATATGGATGATATTTACACAAAATTCCCAAAAATACCAATATTTCTAAGAATTGAAAATTTATAGATGATATTAACACATAAATCATTTTGAATCAAATTTGATTCAATGTCAAAGCCCAACACACACAAAATCAAACAGAAAAAAGTCATACACACCCAAATCAAAATAGAAAACCAAAACAGTAGATGAAAAACATTAAAATGATAATATCACTTATAGATTAGAAGTGTAAAACTAAGAAATGTAACAAAAATAGAAAACAGAAAACAAATCAGGTATCGTTTAGGCAAAATCAAAACAGAAACCAAGAATAATAGATATAGAACATTAAAACTAAGGTAAGCCTTACATATTTGGAGTGTAGAACTAAAAAATTGATTGATTGAAGATGGTGGAAGAAGTTCTTCGACCTGGGTAAAGAGAGACCTTCTGAAGAGATTGGAATTAGGGTTGCATTCGCACAAGAAGGGAAAGAATCGGGGCTACTGTATATTGGGGAAAACATTCCCAACGGTTTTTAAAACCCGTTAGGAAAATGTCTTCTTTACCAACATTTTTACAAAACTGTTGGTATACATCCTTCCAAGAGGACATTTACCAATGGTTTTAAAAAACCGTTGGTATAAATGATTCCAAGGTGATAATTCCCAACAGTTTTGTGTAACCGTTGGGAAAAGAGTGACCTTTACCAATGGTTTTGGTAAACCGTTAGGAAATCCTTGTTTAAAATACAATACACCAACAGTTTACTCAAACCATTGGTGTATCCTTCTTATACCAACGGTTTTGTATAACCGTTGGTATGTAAGTGTTGGAAAAAATCTCATTTCCAGTAGTGATCACGTCCGCCGCGAAGCACAGGAGGCGGTAACGCTCCGCGAATGCCCTGACGTTCGCGCGCCCACCGCGAAGACCATGAGGCGGTACCGCTCTGCGGACGCCCTGACGTTCGCGAGCCCGCCGCGAAGCACCCGCCACCACTTCGCGCCGCGTGAGTTCTACTTCACGATGCCCCTTTCCTATAAATACTGGTTTCCCCCTGAGTCCAGGAAGGAGACGATCTGAACTTTTGGCTTCTCAGCTCCCGAATTGTGAAGCACCCTTCGCCCCTGGGAATAATGAGCTCTGCGAGGTACTTCTACTTCACGAGATGCCTTTTCCTTGTCTCATCTTGATCGCCTCTTCCGAGATGGATGCCCTTCGCGAAGCCTAAGGGCATTCATGAAGGAAGGGGATTCCCAAGGGAACCCGAGTAGCCGCGGAGCGTTTATGCTTCTCGAAACACCCATCCTGTATTAGTGATCCACATACCAAGGCGGGGTTGCTATACATCATGAAGCACACTGCTTCCCAGCACCTTGCTTCGCAAGGCCCCTCTGCTTCATGAGGCAGTGCTCCGTGAATAATATTCCACTTCGTGAAGCACCTCCCATTCACACCCCTACCCCATGCTAAGTCAGAGGCACTCCACTTCGCGAAGCATACTCCTTTGCTTGGAAATTCCTCTTCCCGTGCGACCCTCCAGGTTTGCACGATTTGATTTCAAAATCCCATGGACAACACCACCTGTAGAGTTGCTTCGCCTAATACTTCTTCACATAGGCACGCTAACGGCTATTGCTTCTTCGCATAGCCACGCTAACGTGGACCCCCCGATGGTTCGCTCCGCGACCCCCCTTTACCATGGCCTTGCCAGTACCTTCCCTCCCCCAAGGAGTAGAGGGTACCGGTCATGTAATCCCTAGGGGTGTGGAGTAAACCCACGTCGTCCGAGCTACAGAACGTTAAACTTCCAAGCACCTCATCCTCAACACATGACGTTAAAATGTGATCTGACCCCGTACCTCAAACACAGGGTCCCCCCCGTCTCGAACATTCTCTACGCTGCTCGTCTCCACGGAGATGGGGTCACCCCCTCCACAAGGGATGATATCCTCCTTATCGGAGTGGCGTATGTCCACGGAAGAAGGGAAACCACCCTGGTATAAGCCCCAAGCCTCTCTTGTAGAAGGTAGCACCGATGCACCTCCGTACTTCCCCACTGCCAAGGCCAGTAGAGGGCGCGATAGGGAACGAGGCACCTTCCATCTTTGGTCCCAAATCCCTGTCCCTCCGTGCTTTGTCACACTTCAGGCCTCCATCCTGGAGTAAGTCCCAACACCATGGGATGCCCAATGCATAAGCCCCTCTTCGTTTCTCACGGACGCACCCTTCGCGACATGATCGTTAGGTCTCTACTGCCTCTTGTTTCTCACACCGAGCATGACTCACGTGGGCTTAGAGTAAGCATTGTCCATGACAACACCCCATCCAGCATGACATTAAACTGTGTGCCATCCAGCATGACGTTAAACTGTGTGTCGTCTGGCATGACGTTAAACTACACATCCATTTGAACTACGAGTTTTTTGATCCATGTCAAGGCATGGTACGTAGGAAGCCTCTATGAGGTTCAAGCCCACCACCCATAATTATTTCATGTCAGGTTCAACCTCATCCTCAACACATGACGTTAAACTGTATTCCAATCCGACGGAAAGCTGTTGTGACCACCCAAACTACGAGGACTTTGATCCATGTCAAGACATGGTACGTAGGAAGCCTCCCTGAGGTTCAATCCCATCTCCCATATGACCAAGGTCCTTTCTTCACGACAGTTCTCCGATACCCACCGCCATTCCCGAACTATGAGGACTTTGATCCATGTCAAGGAATGGTACGTAGGAAGCCTCATAAGGTTCAAGCCCACCACCAGTGGACCCCCTAGTTCACCTTCACATCGGTTCGACGACGAAGCCCCTTTGAACTATGAGGTCTTTGATCCATGTCAAGTCATGGTACGTAGGAGGCCTCCTAGAGGTTCAAGCCCACCACTTGTTGGTCACTCCGACCTTCTTCACGTCAGGTCACCAGCACCTGGGCAGCCTAGTGTGTAAGCCCCTCACCATCCGAACCAAGGTCCTCACTCGCGTCAGTTCTCCGACAAACCATTTTGAACTACATGGTCTTTGATCCATGTCAAGGCATGGTATGTAGGAAGCCTTCATAAGGTTCAAGCCCATCACCCGATCGTTTCAACCTCATTCACATCGGTTCACCCCCATCCCGCATGACGTTAAACTGTATTCCACATTCCACCTGAACTAAGGGGACTTCGATCCATGTCAAGGCATGGTACGTAGGAAGCCTCCAAGAGGTTCAAGCCCACCACCAGTGGACCCCCGGGTTCACCTTCACGTCGGTTCGCTGACGATTCCCATCAGGCCAAGGTCCACCTTCACGTAGGCTCACCGGAACCATCCCGAACTATGCGGACTTTGATTCCCTGCCACGGGGATACGTAGGAGGTCTCTTCGAGGATCAATCCCAATCTCACTGTTTCCCTTGCGATAGTCCCATCTCAGTCCCCCTCCGCTTAATCCACCCATCCATCATCCACCCTGATTCTCACCCGGACCGCCGTATCCCGGCGAGATCATGCCATTCCGCTCCTCTTCACAACATTCAGGAAGCCGCCCACGGGTTGGCCCTGATATCGGCATCCCTTCATGGGAAATTCATCAATCTGATCCACTCCATCTAGTTTTTTGATCAGGCTGATCCATCTCTGATGGACGTTAAACTTGTGACCTACCTCGTGATAAACATGAGATGCCTGAGGAGAACCTCAGATGGCACGCCCTTGGTGTAACCGTCTCCACTGGATGTTAAACCTGCGGCATACCCTGTGTTAAACATAGGAAGCTGAGGAAAACCTCAGATATATGCCTATGGCTTATAATTACCCGCGCTCGATGTGGGATGCCTCAAGCTTCCACGCCCTCGAGATGACCTATGACAAGGGACAAAAGACAGACACACCAGTTCCCCAGTATTCAGACAAGCTACTGATGCCTCGACGTGACTACTCCCCCGACTGAAGGTTGTTGCCCTGACCGAACCCTTTGGAATGTCCTGATAAAAGCAGTGTAATTAACCGGTGTCCATGGAAACATGGCATTGGGAAGAGTTTCATGAACAACGTATTAAATCTATGAGGGAGACCTGGACTAGGTGACGAGTTCCGAGGAGGAATCCACAGAAGGAAGAACCGACATCCCATCATCCCGATTTTGATCAAGGAGTAGATGTCCCTGAATAAGGAGTGAATGCCACCCGCCATTAGAAAGCGGGAATGCGGGGCGACGGTAGCGCGTCCTCCATAGACGGATTCACGTGCCCTGGAGAAAGTGTCGGAAATAGAAATGGTGAACCCGACAGGAAGATCTTTTCCTCAATGTGGAGATTAGTAGTGTTTGAGACACCAGTAGATTATCGTGTCACCAGATCCAGATATCTGGCGCTGGGTCCCGCCAAGAAAATAGCAAGCATGGCGTGAAACTCACCGGAAGTTGGGGTAGTAGAACGTGGGGCATTTTGTTCTGTAACGTGTTGGCGTGGATCCCTCTTACCGACGTGGAGAATGGAATGATATTGGGGAACTGGTTTTCAATCCTTTTCCTCGCAGTGCTGATGAGTTGATCTCTCCATTTCCAAGGAATCGGGTTGCTGCTATGGAGACACGATCACCGCCCGCTCGCCTACGTAGGGGCGGGGGAAATACCAGCACAGCCACCCCGCATGGCTCCACTGCTGCTACGATGGCCTCTATATCCGTGAATACGGGGCACCCACATCCCCTATCCCTATCAGAGATCATCCAGCGAAGGGTGATCAACAACCTTGTACACAGGTACGAGGAGGAAGGGGTCATCCCAACTTGGGATATGTCCCGCCTGGACCTGGAGGCATCCAGGCCCTGCCGAAAATGCTACCCTCAAAGGCCGCGCAGGGAGCCCCTGCTCCCCACCCCAATGTTCAATCATTTTGGGAGCCTGTCCCTGGAACGCCTCGACAACTTCTCGCCTTACGCTGATGAGGCGGGTGATGTCCAGCTTGACCTGCTCAGAGTCCCAATCCAGGGGCTCCAGGAAAGGGCTCCCATCCGGATGCGTCAGCGCCACCGACCGGCTTCACCAGAAGAGCAGGTAGGCTATGCCCCTACACTACCTGCGCCATCTCGTCTAACTCGGCGTCAGCGTCAGGCCCGAGATGAGGACGCTCGTCAAGGGGAGTCGACGTCAATAGCTACTATGGCCCAAGCCACCACTAACGTGCATCATGGATTCCCTGCACACACTGAGCAGGGGCATTGATTCACCTGACTAGGACCGAATCTCCAACCGCCCCATGGGAAGGTCGGGTTGGCTCTCGAGGTTGTAGGCCTGCGTAGTGATCACCCCGAACCAATTCGTGGTAATTTTACCTCGTACAGAGGGCCTCCCCGTACCACTATTCCACAGAGTGTGGGCCTTCCCCGCTCCGAAGCTCGTCACAGAGGTATTCCTCGTGCTACCCCCATCTAGAAGGAATACCTGCCTCACGGCAGTGACGCTTGGCGCGGAAACCTCTCTCGCGCCCACCATAAAGGGTATGGAGCCCCTCCTCCTACCCCCGACCATCGATGTGAAGTCACTTCCCATCCGGTCCCTCTCCAACGGGGGGGTACTCCCTACGTCCTCTCTGCAACTGGAGAAGGTCCTCCTCGCCCCGGCAACTCAAGGACTGAAGGTCAGCCTCGCTCCGCCCGCACCGACCATGGAGGTCCTCCCCATGCTCCTGCCGGTTCCAACAGAGGTTCCGCCCACGTGAGTGTTGTCCATGGGGGCCCTCTCCATGTACCCTTCGACATTTTCCCTGGTGCCCCTCACACCCCGGTTATCTCAAGCGGGAACCCTCTCCGCCATGGCGCCAGCGCCGCCACGAGACCACATGTTGAGGATCAACCTTGGCCCGAAAATCAATCTAGGGGAAGGAGAGTGGGTCATCGCTGCCACAAGAAGAGTCCTGGGAAGGACCGGGTGGAGATCAAACCTGCCCGTTTCTCGGATTCTGAAGCAGAATGCAACTCAACGATGGAGCCTTCTCCCCGCTCCTCCATGTCAAGGACTGGGGCAGGAACCAGGCGCGTTAGCCTCATCCTCCCAGAATGCGAGGTCCACCGGATTCCCGCCTCCCTCCGCAGGTACATCCAGGAGGAAGAAATTGTGGAAATTCCGCAGGTCCCGACCGTGCAATCACCACCGTCGTCACCAGAGGCACCCTATACCTCTACCAGAGATCACAGAGAGCTATTTTAGGGACCAACGGTGGTAGAGAAACGACCTGACCTATCGCCGGAAACTGCAATCCCGGTGCCAGAAGCTGTGGCTATCAGTCCATCGTATTGTGATATCGTGGTCAGGTCACCTCACTCTTCAGAGGATGGCCTGGAATTCGGCGGCCTGTTAGCTCGTTCGCCGTATTCTCCGCCGCCAAGTTTACTGTCCCAGCGGTCCGCCTTGGTACCACTACCAGTCCCTCAGCCGCCTCCGGTTGACGAGTGGGGAAATATGAGGCCAGACGCCGAGTCCGAACCCAAGAGATTATGGAGTATTATCGCAGTGGATCACTTCCTGGAGAAGTTCTGGCCGACGGCAGCACCGAAATTTTGCGTACCAGAGTCCCTTACCCCAGAGGAAGTGGGTTGCTTCCGCCGAACCCTATGAGTGAAACACTTCCACCTTCGTTACAAGCAGGTGATGTACCCCAGGAGTTGAGAGCACTTTGAAGAAATTGGCGAGCAATGCCGCCTGATCGATTTGGCCGTACTCCCTGTGGCCCAGCACCCTGAGTCACCAGGCCGTCAGAGCACCTTTCAACGGAAATGCGTTCAGAGTTTCAAAGTACTCTACAGAGTCATCAGGGAAGCTACCCCCCATGTGCAAGTCCGTGGCTAGGGACACTATGCCGCTCTCCTCTTCATCCCTCTCCGACGGCAGCCCGATTCGTTATGTGACATTGAGGACATTCCCTCGAGAGGGGTCGCGGTCCACATGGCTGACGTAGTGGAAATGAAATATGAGATTGAATTTATCGATGGAGACTTACCCCTCGAGGGCGTACCGCCACTGCTGGACCCATCAGGGAGGGTTACCCATCAGTAGAGGAACCTTCTAGGCCTCCCTGTACCCACCGAGTCGCTGGTACTCAGTCGAAATGCCGGTAAGGGTAAGGAACACGTCGGAACTGTCAAGCACTCTGACCCGTCCGCCTCTGTATAGAAGATGGACGAAGATCCCGAGAAGGCCGCATTATGCCAGCAGCTTGCTGAGCAGAAGAGTATGGTTGACGAACTCCTGGCCGAACGCGCTGTAGAGCGGCGACCCGACTATGGTAATCCCAAGCCGGGGCAGTAGGGGCAGGAACAATTCCCCTCTGGTGAGATGCCTCCGGGCAAACCTGATCATGCTACTTCCACAGGCAGGGCAGAAGCTGGAACTCACGGTAAGAGGGCGCGATACATCTTGCCAAACCCTCCTGAACGATGGGGAAATCTGAGGAATCCAGCCCGGGTTCCCCCAGCCGCCCCGCAGGCCGTTCCGCCAATCGCTCCACGAGCTGCTGAAGCCATCTACCATGTCGAAGAACCTGGAAATGCACTTTTGATTAGGGATCCCTGTCAAGACAGGGACCCCCACCCAGATGATCTTATAGTGGCACTCATCGCTTGCCTCGAAGTGTTGGAAACACGGCAGGTGGCAGTCCCATCGGATGGCAAGCCATATCCCGCGTGGGTGGATGACATGCCCGCACCCTCGAGTTTTGGGAACCCCACTTTCTCACCCTTCAACGGGACAGGGGACCTGCCACAACACTTGGACCACTTTTCTTCCAGGTGTGGCCCCATGCTGGGGAATCTGTCCCAGCAAGAAGCCACCAAGCTCTAATGTTTCGTACAAACATTGGAGGGCCCCACATTTGTCTGGTACAGCCAGCTCCCTATCGGATCGGTGACCGGTTGGGAGGATCTCTTCCAACAGTTCCTATACCAATTCAGCTCCACAACATGAAAGACCAGCATTGCAGACCTCTTCAAGTGCAAACAAAGGCCTGATGAGCGAGTCGAAGACTTCATCGCCCGGTGGAAGAGACTTACATACTCCCTCGACATGCCACTGACTCAAGAGAAATTATTGACGATGTGTGTAGGGAATGTTAAAACAGATCTGGTTCCTTCCCTGATCACCCAGAACTATCCTAGAGGGTTCCGGGATTTCTCAGATAAGGCTCAGCGCCTCAAGAAGGATATGAAAAAGGCAAGTCAGGCACGTTTGATGCCCCCTATGATCCCAGCCAGGAGGGCTGCTAGACCCGAACCCGCCGCGGTGGCCCAAATAGAATCCCCCAGGCAGCTGGAATTATTGCCAGCGGCATTGGCCCCGCAACCCCGCAGAGGTCCTCCACCTCAAGCATAGGCTCCTGCCCAGCAGCGACCGCCTCAGAATCGACAGGTTCCTCCACGCAATGCACCACCACCACCTAGGCGAGACAATCAGGCACCGAATCCTTAGCAGGCCTCTCTGGCCCCTCATTAGGGCCAGGACCCCAGGGCCCCCTATCCGGAAAGAAGGCACCAGACCTATTCATTCAACAAAAATCAGGTCCCTCGCTACTTCCGAAGTGCTCTAGAGCAAGGGATTGTGCGCCTACCCGAGTGCAGAAGGCCGACAGATGCGAATCTCACCAATCACCCCAACTACTATCCTTATCATCAGATTCTAGGGCACACCCTCAAGAAATGCTATGTGTTTAAAGACTGGCTTCAAGACAAGGTCGATAACAACATAGTCAGGTTGGGCCTGACACCAACACAAGTAGCGGGTGTCTTTGTAGGGTCAGAGATCAGTAGTGACAGCGAAGGTGAGTGGAAGCAGGTTCCCAGCCATGGGTCCCAGAAATACGATGACTGGATGGCTCGAAAAACCGTCACCTGTGCCCATGGTATCATTCGGGCATGCTTGAATCAGCCGAAGGCTTTGGGGGAAGTAGCCAGTACCTCTGCATTGTCTTCACAACCGACCTCTTCCCAAAAGGGCAAGCATCGACGACACAAGAAGAAGAAACACGCTCCACCACTGCCATTGTCATCCCGCACTCTTGGCGACTTTATGACCCCTGGAATGGGGATTCCTCCCAGAATCCGCCCGGTGGTGGATGACTCGTCGAGCGACAGCTAGGGGTACGCTTTGGTTAACATCGTGGAGCTGGTAAATCCCCATATGACTCCCGACGAGGGGGAACGCCGGATGAGTCTCCCCAATGTTTCCAGCCGACGTCAATGCCAGCGGAACCACAACCACGCCGGTCATCAAGGCACATCAGGAGGAACTTTCAGTCAGGCTGTGCATGATACTGAGACCAGACAATAGGCTCAGTGCAGAGCTCAGCACGCGCAACCTCATCTGATTCCCTCAGTTCTACCTCCACCGCCGTTTGTGCTACTAGATCAGGCAGAGCTGCCTCGTCCGTATCACAGTCAGTCTTTCCCGGCTACAAGAAAATATTTTCTGTCTGATCCTAATTCGGTGACTACTCTCTAGGATTCAACTAGTAGGCAGTGGGATGTACCCAGCACTAGCCTACCGCCGGTTCAACTGGCAGGACCCGCTATGCCTCCAACTGCAGAACGACCTCCTGTAAGCAGAGGCTCACACTTGGCACGAAAGTATGATGTCTTGAAGCACCTGGCCGGTATTACAGCAAGGCTTTCTATCCTTGAGGCCCTTCACCTATCATCTGAAATGCACGAAGCACTTTTTGAGGCCCTAAAAAGCCCCCTTCAGTTTGAGACGGAGGTAGCAGCTGCGGAAGCCTTCAACGCCGAGGCAATTGAGAACGCCGAATGCCAGAAAGTTATCTCGTTCTCCGGTGAAGATGAAGACCCTCCCATACAGGGGAATATTCTCCCACTGTACATCATTGGCCACTTCAATGGCGTGTAAGTCCGCCGCTGCCTCGTTGACACGGGTTCCGGGATCAACCTAATCCCGACTCGGACACTGTGAAAGTTGGGTATGTCTGAAGATGATTTGACGCCCTCCAACCTCAGAATCCAGGGATACGACAGGACCGAGAAATCCCCAGTCGGAAAGATCTGCCTGAAGACCCAGTTCGGTGGCCTAATTGCCAGTACCGAGTTCATAGTTGTCTCTCAGGACACTGCCTACAACGCATTGATGGGTAGGCCATGACTCCATCTGCACGCAGCGGTCTCTTCGTCATATCACCAATTCCTCAAATACTCCCTCAATGGTCGAGTAGGCATGCTCCAAGGAGATGCGTCTCCTTTTGCCTCTTGTGAAGCCCGCTATCTGGATGCCGATTATTACAAGAGAAAGGATAAGCAAGTACTAGTAAATGAGGATGACCCCGCCCCGGTCGCAAGTGATCCATGGGCATGCCTGGATGACACCTACATCTTCCTGATCCATCGATTGGAGGCCACGACCCCGGACATGGGGCAATGTTTTGTTGTTTCGGGTACGCAAGGAAGGTGTGTTCTCATGTCCAAGCGACGACGGAAAATCATCTCGTACTCCTACACCAACCAGGCTCAGGTGATCCCAGAGCCTCCTACCCCTGTGCGATACCGAAATGTCAAGCTTATGAAAACGACAGTACATCATACATGTCTCTTCCGCCGGGCTGGAATCAACCAACTCAGGCCGACGCGTCACCACTTCTTTGATGTCATCAAACATGGCCCCTTAGGCCAATGGCCAGATGGGACAGGATCGACTGACTTCATTGCTATGGTCTCAGTGGCGAGTGGGTCTCCCGATATGATGACCACTACTGCCCAAGCCAGCACCAGCTGCCCGTCAGGGTTTGATAGCCCAGAGGAAGCCTTCTTTGTGGGAAACCCCTCCATGAGTGGAGATGAAGATATAGAGGATGCTCCCCCTACCTTTGAGGAAGGAGTCTCTACCATGGTTGATGAACTGGTACAGGTGAACCCTGGTAGCGAGGTAGATCCAAGACCCACATTGATCAGTGAATCCATGTCCCCTGAGGAGCAGCAGCGGTACATATACTTTCTCAAGCAACACCATGATGTGTTTTCCTGGAGTTACAACGATATGCCAGGACTAGATCCCTAGGTAGCCTTTCACTACCTGGGCCTCCCGTCAAACCATCACGGGTTTAAGAAGCCTCCCAGAAAGATGCACCATTCTCACAGTGCTATGGTTGAGGCCGAAGTTGACAAGCTTATCAAATCCAACTTCGTCAAGGAAGTCCAGTACCCCAAGTGGCTCGCCAACATCGTGCCATTCAGGAAGAAGAACAGGAAAATCAGAGTCTGCATCGACTTTCGCGATCTCAATCGCCACTGCCCAAAGGATGACTTTCCCATCCCGGTGACCGAGTTATTGATTGATGCCACAGCCGGGTTCCAAGACCTCTCTTTCATGGATGGGTATTCTGGGTACAACCAGATCCGGATGGCCCCTGAGGAAGAGGAGTCCACTGCCTTCAGAGCTCCCTAAGGTACCTTTTATTACCTGGTTATTCCATTCGGCCTGAAAACTTCAGGTGCCACTTATCAGAGGGCCATGCATCACATATTTAGGCCAATTCTCGGGATGCTGGTGGAATGCTACGTGGATGAGCTAGTGGTCAAATCGTGCCAGCGCCAGGACCATCTCAAAGACCTTGAGAAAGTGTTCGGTATCCTCCATTCCCTCCACCTGAAGATGAACCCGTTAAAGTGTGCCTTTGGGGTCACCTCTGGGAAGTTTCTTGGCTTTGTTGTTAGATACCAAGGCATTGAGATCGACCCAGAGAAGATCATGGCCATCATCCAAATGCCTCCCCCGAGCAATATTCGGGAACTTCAAGGTATCCAAGGCCACTTAGCCTATATATGCCGGTTCATTGCGAATTTGGACGAAAAGTGTAAGACCTTTTCCCAGATCATGAAGAAGGGCGCCACCTACGAATGAGATGAAGAGTGTCGGACCACCTTCAAGGAAATCAAGCAGTACCTGCTCTAACCTCTGGTTTTGATGCCACCCGTCTTTGGAAGGACGTTGGTCCTTTACATGACCGCCCTGGAATGATCCCTCGGTGCACTTCTCACCCAGAAGAATAACGAGGGTATGAAGAATAGTCTCTACTATCTCAGCCGCATACTTCTCGATACGGAGATCAGATACTCCCCTATCGAAAAGGGCTGCCTTGCGCTCATTTTTTCTGTATAGATTTTTCGGCATTACCTACAGCACCATGAGGTACAATTGGTCTCTCAGGTAGACCCACTGAAGTACATCCTGAACCACCCCATGTTGACTGGCCGACTAGCACGGTGGGCGGTGATCCTCTAGAAGTTTGATATCAGGTTCGTACCTCAGAAGGCCATTAAGGGACAGGCGTTGGGAGACTTTTTAGCTGCCCATCCAACCTCTGTGGATCAATCCCTGGACCTGGATTTTCCTGATGAGACGATCCTCTCAGTCGATCATGCCATCTCATGTTGGAAAATTCACTTCGACGGTGCCTCCCGGAGCCCCACCGGTAGGAGGCTCAACGATCCAAAGCTCAACAGAGTGGGCCTGGGTATCATCTTCATCACCCAAATGCAAGACATACTACCATACTCATTCCTGTTGTCATAAGGCTGTACCAAAAATGAGGTAGAGTACCAGGCTCTCATCACTGGCCTCAAGTTGTACCTCAAGATCGACGTGCCCCATCTACATGTGAAAGGAGATTCTGAGCTGGTAATCAAGCAGGTCAATGGGTATTATGTCGTCAGGAAGCCAGAGCTTGTGCCATTGCTGGAGTGAACCCTCCGCCTAATGGCCCAGTTCTCCTCTCGGCCAGAGGTCACCCATGTCCCTCAGTCATAGAACGGTCGAGCTGACGCTTTGGCCGGCTTATCTGCATCGCTCGCGGAACTCGTGCAAGATGATTTGATCATATATGTGGCACACCGGAGAGTCATTGCCCCCGTCACCCAAGAGGAAAATGACGGCCTGCGGGTAAGTCATCTCACCGCCATACCCTCTACGTCAGGGGTCCCAGGTTTGTCAGACACATTGGTTGAAGCCACTCTCGACTGGAGGGCACCTTTTGTCGAGTATCTCCAAAATGGTTGCCTCCCGGACGACCGGGCCGAGCGTGAGCGAATCCGATGCTGCACGCTGCAATTTACCCTCCAGAGTGGTCCCAGTCTTGAGCAGATCCTCTATATGCGGAGCTTCGACGGCGTTCTACTCCATTGCATTCAAGGAGTCGAGATTTATCAGGTTATGCAAGAGGTTCACACCGATTCCTGTGGTGCCCATCAAGCTGGCCCAAAGCTGTCCCATCAAATCCGGAGGTTGGGGTACTTCTGACCCTCTATGATCCATGATTGTATCGAGTTTGCCAAGAGATTCCACGCGTGCCAAGTTCATGCCAACTTCCTGCATCAGCCGCCGGAACCCCTCCACTCCACCAGGTACTCTTGGCCATTTACGGTGTGGGGACTTGATGTAGTGGGACCATATCCTCCAGCAACAACTCGCCAGTGTAGGTTCATCCTAACAGCTACAGATTTCTTCTCCAAGTAGGCAGAGGCAGTTCCACTCAAAGATGTCAAGGCCCGTTCCATCGTCGAATTTGTGAGCTCCAATATCATCCACCAGTTTGGGGCCCCTCACGCTATCCTCACCAATAACGACACCAACTTCTGAGTGGCTGAGCTGAAAAAATTGTATGCCAAGTACAATATCCGTTCGAACCATACCTCCCGCTATCATGCACAGGAAAATAGACAGATCGAGTCATTCAACAAAACCCTCTCTAACATTCTTTAGAAAATGGTTGGTCGAAACAAGAAAAGTTGGCCGGACAAGCTACCCAACGCCCTCTAGTATTATTGGACGATGACTCGCAATTCCACCCAGGTGGCCTCAAATTCCCTAGTATATGGGGCTGAGGCCGTCCTACCCATTGAGATCCAGCTTCCATCGTTACGCACTGCAGTCTATGACCAACAAGTGCCAGATGAGGTGGCCGAAATCCGTCTAGCTGAGTTGGAAGCACTGGACGAGAACAGGCTTCGTGCCCTACACAATCTAGAAAGATATCAGAATAAGATAGCAAGGGACTTCAATAAGAAGGTTAGCCTTCGCTCTTTTCTACAGGGCGATATGGTTTTGGCCCTTCGAGCCCCAATGATCCCCGGTAGGAAACCACCCAAGCTAGAGCCCAAATGGGAAGGACCTTACGTCATCCAAAAGGTTTACCCCCAACGGAGCATACTCCTTGGAGACCACGAATGGTGAGGGCATAACTCCTCCCACCAATGGAAAGTTCCTCAAGCAGTAATTTTCCTAGGCCAAGATGGTCCTGCACGACCTTAAACTACATCCTCGTCCTGCAAGATGATCAACTGCAAAAAGGTCTGAGCTCTATGACCTTAAACTAAGATCTCTCCCCATCCTTACTATAGGACGTTAAACTGCAAGATGTCCAGGTCTTCCTAACCACAGCTCGGCCTCAGGTCCCTTCGTTTTCCCCGACTCACTCTCTTGCGGGATTGTGTGGTGTGGTGTGGGACTACGTCCTCATTCACGTCGGATTACTCACCATATCATACATATCTCTAGATGAGATGTGTCCCTCGTCCCGCATGACATTAAACTGCGCTTCTAGAACTACGTATGGATTGATTATCATCCTAATGGGATATGTTGGAATGCTTAGATGTCTTGTCTTGAGCCCAGCCCCAAAATCTTCTCTTTGACTGTCCCCCTGGGTATAGTTCCCTCGGAGGGTCCTCGCATGATGTGGAGTAGGCTTCCTTAGCCCCACTCATATGAGGATTATAACGATCACGCCATGTGCCCACTCCCGTTCTTCTATCCTCCCACATCCTCACTACATGATGTTAAACTGCATGGCCTTCAAGAACTACGTATAGCTTGATTCCCATCCTAATGGGATACGTAGGAAAACCCGGACATTTCGTCTGTTGGCCTAGCTGAAAAGCCAAAAATCTTCCCCTTGGGTTAAGACATACAACATGGTATATGATTACACCCTCTTTCGCGTCGGGTTAATCAACGCACCATACACCTCCCCGGATGAGATATAGTTATCTCTTTCCCCATCCTTATTGCAAGACGTTAAATTAAAAATTGGGCAGGCCTTCCTGACTGAGGCTTAGCTTCAGGCCCCTCGGCCTCTCCGGGCCCACGACCCTCATACTTACTGCAAGACGCTAAACTATAAGAAGGTCAGGCCTTCCTGACCGAGGCCCAGCCTCAGGCCCCTTGTCCTCCTTGGTCCCCTGACGCTCGTCCTTACTGCAAGACGATAAACTACATGCAGGTCAGGCCTTCCTGACCAATGCCTGACAATCAGGCCCCTTGGCCTTTTCAGGCCCCCGACCCAGGTCCTCTCTTATGGGGGTGTATGGTGTGGTGTGGGACTATGTCCTCATTCACATCATCTTATTTGCCGTACGGTACACCTCCCTTGTTTGGGGGTATATTACTCCCCTCATCGTCCCACATGGCGTTAAATTGCATCTAGAGAACTACGTGTGGCTTGATTCCCATCCTCATGGGATACGTAGGATCACCTGAATGTCTAGGCTTCGGGTCCAGCCCCATCTCTCGGGAATCTTCATCCCACCTTGGCCCCTTGGTCTACCCTTCCTCCACGAGGGGATTATATGGCGTGGTACGAGATTATGTCCTGATTCACGTTGGCCTTGTAATAACCACGCCATGTGCCTCTCATTCTCGAGCTGTTTCATTGACCCTTTCCGACGGTTCACCAATGTGACTAAGGGTACTCCGGTTTATTACCTGGAATGCCAGACTTTACTCGGACACGTCCTCACCCGCTTTCCAGGTTTTGTGTATCCCTTCATCAGGGATTCCATCATCTTTCAAACCCAGAGGGACCCCCAAGAACGGCCTGGATACTACACCCAAGGGATCTCCTACCGTTATGGGCCAACACCCCTGAGGGTTTCAAACAACAAATCGATAAAAATCCTGCATTGAAAATATGGTTAGCGGTTGATGCTCGTTTGTTGTTCCCACCTCAGGCTAATGCGATATGGAAACTGTTTCTTCCGCCATGGTTAATGATTATCCTCTATCACCACGCCAACCCCAGTAAGCCCAAAATGTCGGTTACACGATTCACATCCTTCTCCAGTCTCATCATGCCCAAGTAGAGTTTCAGAACTCTTGGTACTATTCCTCCGTGCACGTCTACGTGTTGGGGGAACAATGCTGTGTCAAAGGTGTTCTTCGGGGCTCTTCCCTGACTCCCCCTAATGGGATGTTTTGGGTATTGTGATAAGGATCTTTCCCCCTTGTTTCCCACACTGATTTTAACTCACGTGGGCTTAGGGATCGGGCCGAGGTCTGTGCTTACCTGGAAGGTTTTCACCCACCCATGGTCCGATCTCTAAGACCATAAACTAAGATCTCCTCAGAACTACGCTCAGCCAGAATTCCCATCCTCATGGGATGTGTAGGACCACCCGAACATCTCATTTTCGGGTCCAGTTCATCTGGGAGCTAGTCTCTGCCCCGTTACCTTTCACCTCTATGTGGGCCCCTCGGCCTAAGGTTCCTCTCTCGAGACTGTGTACGGTATAATGTGGGATTATGTCCTCGTTCACGTCGGTTATGCCACACAACACCATACACATTCCCCACCTAGCATCATCTCTTCTACATCTGCGCTGCATGACGTTAAAATTCATGCATGGTCTTGTCACACGACACTAAACTGTGACATTATCGTCTTGGCCACACGATGAAAAACGACACTGCATTGTGATGACCTCGTTGTAGAGGACATCACGTTGGGTATTGGTTATGTGCCATGCCATTTGTCAACACCTATCACGGCTTTAATCTTGTGGCTACATGAGGTCCTACTACCCTAGGCCCGTTGCTTCACAAAAAAAACCACTCACCTTAAAGGAAAAACAAGATTTATCAAATTCCATTTCTTTTAGTGCAAGGGTCATGCCCGCACTTCCCTTTTCCCATGGCACTCATACCTTACCGTGCCACCTTTCAGAACTACGTATGGCTTGATTCTCATCCTCATGAGATATGTAGGAGCACCCAGGCACTTCCCCGCAGGTCCAACCTAACCTTCATGTTCGGTCCCTCGACTCGAGCATTTCCCCAGAGAACACATGGTAAGTAGGGCTTAGGTCCCCATTCATGTCGGGTTTTGTAACCACCTTTCCATGTGTCCCCTGCTCCCCTCACCCAGTCATGGTCCGAATTCTACGACCTGAAACTAAGATCTCCCTATTGGAAGGGACTCTGCTCCCTCTATCTAATATGTCTCGTTGTCGTATTCAGATGTGTTTTGACAAAGATCCTGAAGTGTGGAATTTTCATGGGGACATTCCCCTCGTCCCATGACCAAGCTTCATGTGCCCACTATTTGGATCCTCATCCTCCTCCACATCCAAAAGGACCCTCATACGACATGGATACTAGGCTTAAGGTCTCTCCATGGAATTTGGGCCTAAGGACTCCCCTATCGTCTCAGGCCAACGTCCCTAAGGATCTCTGAAAACATTTGCGACATGGCCCTGTGTTTCGAACATGGTCAATGGTCAACCCTCATTTGTTTGTCCCCATTCTAGGCTAACGCGATAGGGATGCTGCGTTTCCGCCACAGTTAACAGTTATCCTCTATCGTCACGCCACCATCATTGTGATCCAAATCTCGAGGGTCACGATTCACACATTTCCACTTCCTCATGTTCAAGTAGAATTCCAACATATTCAGCTCTATCTCTTCGCGCATCTAAGTGTGCCACATGGGCGTGTTAGTATCATCAGGCCGATATTCATCGAGCGTCCCTTCACCCTAACCTACCATTTTCTGTGTCGGGAAAGTCCCACCACTACTTCTTGTTTCCCACACCGAGCATGACTCACGTGGGTTTAGTAGTTTTGGAAGGATGTGTACCAACACGGCCAGGCTTCTCATCATCCTTCATGACGTTAAACTACCCTTCCAGAACTACGTATGGCTTGATTCCCATCCTCATGGGATATATAGAGACACCCTGGTATTTTTCCTAGGGTACAACCCATAAGAATCATTAATCCTATCCTTCCCCTTTCCGGCCCCCTGGCCGGAACCCTCGCTAGAGAGGCCCTGTCCCAAAGAAGGAAGGATCCATAACCAAACTGATGCGCCCATCTGGTGTACTCCCACAACAGTTGTGTAACTACCTGAGTGTTGGATTCTATTCGGACAAACCATCGCTCCATATTTCACACTTTGCGTACCCCTTATTTGGACCCTCATCCCATTTCATGACTGAAGGGACCCCCTAACGACTTGGTCCCATGCCGCATCGGCTCACCTACCGTCCTGGGCCAACATTCCAAAAGACTGATCGTGTCTGAAAGGACCCCCTAATAGTATGGATGCTTGACCTAGGGTCCGCCAACTGTCCTGGGACAACGTCCCAAAGGATTGACCGACAACATTTGTGACCTAGTCCCGTGTTTCGATCATGGTCAACGATCGACCCTCATTTGTTGTCCCCATTTCAGGCTAACAGAGTAAGGATATCATTTCTCCTCCACGATCAACGATTGTCCTTTATTGTCACGCCATCCACACAGTGTTCCGAATCTTGGGCATCGTGATCCACACTTCCCATTTCCATCTGTTCGGACCGATTTTAGCACCCCTGGCATTGCACCATTCGTGCATAAGAGCACGCTAAAGAAACAGTAATTCGGATGTTCTGAGAACCTCCTTCTCCAGTCAGGCCTCTCCCACCTTCTAGAAATCCAGATTGGTTATCCAAACCCCGGATGCCCGAAGCTTTCTTTCCAGTCCCATGTTGGGTGGGACGATGAGGCAATTATCTCCTCTTTCTCACATCAGGCTTGACCCACGTGAGCTTTGGGAATTGTCATCGGACATCCTTCCAACATTGTAGGGATGTAATGAACTGATGCAAACAATTGAAATCGTGCGTGCTACAGTATTCAAAAGAAGAAAAAATTTAAGCGCGAAAGTACCATTAAAAGGTTTTGTAATTTGTTACAATACTCGGGGGGTCGACTTCCACCATGGACGGGTTGATCCCATCAAAAGAACGTTGCAGCTCCGCCACCCTTCGTCTTGTGGCATCCAAGACTTGCTGCTGCCGACTCATCTCCCGCTCCTCCTCAGCAGCGGCGAGGCACAGTTTGTCAGCCTTGGATCTGGCCCTCTCTACGCCAGCCTGAATGGAAGCCATCTTTCTAGAAGCCCGCCTCATATGGTCTTCTGCCTCTGCCAGTTGGGCCTTCAACCGTGATATCAGCTCAGATTGTGCATTAAGAGAATATGAGTGCTCATCTACCCGGTTCTGCATCTGTTGGACCTTGCTTTCAGCCTCCTGGAGATTCTTGATGTGGGTCGCCTTCCTCCGCTGCCAGCCCACGCTGAGTCCGCAATCATACTCCCGGATCTGCTCGGCCATGAGATCTCGGATGAGTGCATGTGGATGTTGGGCATCCACTCCCCCAACACACAGTTTGCGCAGCCGCAAGAAAATTCTGTCCATTTTGTTCAGCCATAGCGTTTGGGGGGTGTCCTTGATGAAGCGCGTGATTAGTTTCCACGATCATCGGCGAACTATGCTGCTGTCCTCCTCGTCAGAGACCGTTTTGTCCCAGTCTGTGTGATTGGAAGGCTTGTATGCAGGATACACCCGCAGGAAGTCCTCGGCAGGATCTGCATCTGGTGTTGAATCCGGCACGACATCTAGCACCAGAGCAGGCGTGACGGGACTTGGGTCGGTCGATTGATCCTCGTCATTAGACTCCACCTCAATAACCTCAGGCACGACCCTGCTGGTGGCCCCCGCCGGTGATAGTGTGTGTTGTAGATCGGGGATATGGGGGACTATCTCTACCATCACCGGCATGCCCCTAGGAGGGATGTCGCCAGACATCCCGAACAAACTTGCCGCAGTAGCCCATGCCAGTCGAAGAACTGTACCACAGAAAGGGACACAAACATTAGTTGGCACAAACTACATATGACAACAATGAATCTAGTAGAGGAAACTTTAGGAGATAGATCTCCTGGTGCTTCTCTTGAGTCGATGCTGACGGGACCCCAAGGCGTGGCCCTCCGTATACTGTTGGAAGGTCTAGAGATTCCTGAGGAGCCGCCTCGGGTGCTCTAGCCCCACCAGATACAGAACTGGACGCAGCCATAGGCGCGGGTTCTGAAGGTCCTGCATCGTCACCCGCCAAGGGGTGAGAGTGAGGCCTGCGTACAAGTTCCTCCTGCATGGTTCAAACATTGGTGAGAAATCCGTGATGGCCCGAGAACGGACCATAAGGAAAGAAGTTCGGAATGCTACCTCGAGAGCCTCGACGAAATCATCAGAATCTGAGTCTTGGTCTCCAACTTCTCCCTCCTCCAACGGGCTCTCTCTTCCAGCCTCATCCTTTTGAGAGGAGTCCTCTGATTCTTCTGGTAGGGGGAAGCGCTCCCTCAGATCGGCAGCTGACAGCTATGGGGGGATCGTCTGATCTAGCAGTACCCTCACCCAGTCTGTCATGGGGCGTGGGACACCCCTGGAGTGAACGTAGTCCTCTAGCTCATCCAAGTATTGCCCCGCCTTCGCCGGAGACACTGTGAAACCAGCCCGGACTGGGCCTATGCCCGGTAACTCCATCCCAAGGAAATTCAAGTGCGCCCACATCTCGGGTGGACTGAGGAATTTCCGGTTGACATCCCAAATGTCCCAGGCCTCCGGGAAGACTGCATCCTCTACCATGTCGATATGACGCAACTGCTTTCACGGAGCCTGAGTGGATATCCTACGAAATCACCTCGGTGGCTGCCCCTCTGGATGGCCCTGCTCTTTCCAAATCACCGGATCCGCCACTGCTGCCACACCCTCGGCCGTTGCGGGTCTCGCCACCACGGCGGCCCCACCACCGTGAGAGGCCCTTGCTGCCCTCTGACCCCGACCTCAGGATAGATGAGGCTCGCCGTCACCAACCCAAATAGTTGGCTGCCTCAATATCTCCCCTGGATAAGAAGCCTCCCAGCTAATGGCATACTCCCTCATCAATCTGAAAGCGGCAGTGGATGGAGGCAATGAAATTCGCATCTTCCCATCTTCCCGTGTGAACATGAGCCACAAATTCCTCATCAAACACGGGTGCTCCTCGTGACGCACCTCCCAGTAGACCTGCAGGGTCAGCCGCTGGAGGCACCGAAACTGCCTCACAAACCGATGTGGGGTGTACGGTTCACAGAGTGGCTCACGATCCACTCGTGCCACCAAAACTCCACCTCAAAAGGCCAGGAGATAATCCCAGTGCTCCTTCGTTCCCTGCCCATCATCAGTGAGTATCCCCGTCGGCAATGGAAATGGGTGGAAGTTAAACTCATCTGCCCTCCACACCCAGTTCAGCACCATCGACACAGTTAGTTTGAATGGGAATCTCCCGACCGCATTCAGAATGGAGGGGTGGAAGTTTGATCCTGGTGGCGAGATAAGGTTTGGATACTCATAAATCCCCCCGATGTGCGCCGCAATCCACCCATACAGAAGGCGGAAGGGCCCACATATCCTTGGCGGCTTCTTGCCCTCGCTAACGTGCCGCAACATCTTGTATAGCTTGGAGAGCATTGGAATCATCGGATTGACTTTCTACCCCATAGCCAGCATCGACGCCATGATAAACGTGCTGGACCGCACCCCCATGCTAGTATCCCTCACCAGTAGGATCCAACCATAGATAAGGGCCACTATGAATGCCACCAGCCTGACTATCGGCTGCTGTTCAGTGCTGACACTGAAACCCCAAGTCTTCTATTGGCTGTCCTCCAAGACCTGCCAGTAAGAGTTCTCCTTGCTCCGTTGAGCCACCTTCGGACAAGTTCGAGGCCTCATAGGAAACTCTCGATTCTCCGGGAAGTTCAGGAATGGCTCGAACTACTTCTTAAAGTGGACATCCCTCACTTCCTCCTTGTCCTCTCCAAGGACCAGTGCCATCAGCACCGACGCCAGTCACGAAATCTGCTCCGTATCCTCCCACATGCTTATGACGAGGAGGAACTCATCATACATGGCCCCCAAGATCGGAACCCCTGAAATCTGGTGGACATCCCACAGGCTGATTCCCACCTCCCCATAGTGCAGGTGAAAGGTATTGGTCCTAGACGACCATCTGCGCAGCAGTTCCGGCATCATCTGTTTCGGTTGGTAAATGTGGAATTGGGAGGCCCATGTTGCCTCATACAAACCCACTCTCCTCAGCTCAGCCCCAAACTCTTCACATGATGTTCCTACCCAGTAGGCCCATGCCCAATCATTAGTGAAGTTTCCGCCCTGGCGCAGGTCCCACTCATCGGACCACCCCTTCTTCGAATCCTGCAATGCCGCCTTCAGCATGGTACGATACAGAGGAGGGGACGTCTATGGTTGCAGTGGCTTCCCATCAATATTGTTCACATGGTTGTAGAGACAGTCAGTGGTTATGGGTGTGAAGTCCTCCCATGCATGACCATCGACCGCCCTGAACCACTGGCGCTGACATGGAGTGCTCCTGAACCAGCAAGCTGGTTCGTCCCTACTCGCCTCAGGGATGAAGACGTCATCCCTCAGCCCGAAGCCATACAAGGGAAGCTTCTTGTACTGTGGATAGTTCTTCTGACCCTCTGATATCAGTTCTGTCAAAGAAGTATGGTCCGAGTGGCTTCAGACCATCTCCCCTAGGACCAGACAGTTAGCCATCTCATCCCTCTGGGCGACGTCTGCAAGGACCCCCAATACAGCCTCTGGATGGGACATTTCGATTTCGGCACTCAGAAAAAGTTTTTTTTCAGGCTGGACCACGAAGCTTGCTTGCGAAGATCCCTCGAGAAGCTCGGGCGCGAAACCAAGCCGCAGAGTCTGGCCTAGGCCGGCAAACAGAAGTTCGCTTGGCATGGTCACGGAGTCGGAGACTCGCGGATCGCCGCGAAGCTCGATTCACGGAGAACAGACGCAGAGTACGCGGTGCTTCACGAATTCGAGAGCACAAAAGGAAAAAAGTCGCGAGAGGGAAAAAGATAGGTCATCCCCCTATTTATAGGCGATGACCCCAGAGCTTCGCGACATGTCCCTCCCGCACGGAGCATCGTGGAGCATCGCGGTGCGTCCGGACCGCATGGCCGCTTTCAGCACCACGCGCCCCTACGCGAGGCCGCATCTCGAACCGCCGATAATTTTGGAGATTTTCCCTCAGACTTTGATCCTTCATCCCTCCGTGGCTCCATGTTAGGGGGGGGGAATTTGTTGGCGCCAAAATATTGCACGAAAAGAAGGGATGAAAAAGAAGCCCCGCATGCTACCTCGAGAAGCTTCGACGCGAAGCACCCCCAAGCACCACGGCCGCCGTGAAGCATAGGAGGCGATAACGCTCCGCGAATGCCCTAACGTTCGCAAGCCCGCTGCGAAGACCGTGAGGCGGTACCCCTCTATGGATGCCCTGACGTTCGAGAGCCCGCGGCGAAGCACCTGCCGCCACTTTGCGCCGCGTGAGTTCTTCTTCGCGGCGCCCCTTTCCTATAAATACTGGGTTCCCCCTGAGTCCAGGAGGGAGACGATCCAACCTTTCGGCTTCTCAGCTCCCGAATCACGAAGCACCCTTCGCCCTCGGGAATCATGAGCTCTACGAGGTACTTCTACTTCGCGAGATGCCTTCGCCTTGTCTCCTCTTGAGCCCCTCTTCCGATAGGGATGCCCTTCATGAAGCCTAAGGGTATTCACGAAGGAAGGGGATTCCCAAGGGAACCCGGGCAGCCGCAGAGCATTTATGCTTCGCGAAACACCCATCCTATACTAGTGATCCACATGCCAAGACGGGGTCACTGAACATTGCGAAACACACTGCTTCCCAGCACCTTTCTTCACGAGGCCCCTCTGCTTCGCGAGGCAGTGCTCCGTGAATACTATTGCACTTCGCGAAGCACCTCCCATTCACACCCCTGCCCCATGCTAAGCCCGAGGAACTGCACTTCGCGAAGAATACTCCTTTCCTTGGAAATTCCTCTTCCCATGCGACCCTCCAGGTTTCCATGATGTGATTTCAAAATCCCAGGGACAACACCACCCGTAGCGTTGCTTCGCCTAATGCTTCTTCGCATAGGCACACTAACGACTATTGCTTCTTCTCATAGCCACGCTAACTTGGACCCCCCGATAGTTCGCTCCGCGACCCCCCTTTATCATGGCCTTGCCAGTACCTTCCCTCCCCCAAGGATCAGATGGTACCGGTCATGTAAGTGATAGGGGTGTGGAGTAAACCCACATCATCCGAGCTGCAGGACGTTAAAATGCCAAGCACCTCATCCTCAATACATGACGTTAAACTGTGATCCGACCCCGTACCTCAAACATAGGATCCCTCCATCTTGGACATTCCCTACACTGCTCGTCTCCACGGAGATGGGGTCACTCCCTCCACAAGGGATGATATCCTCCTTATCGGAGCGGGGTATGTCCATGGGAGAAGGGAAACCACCCTGGTATAAGCCCCAAGCCTCTCTTGTGGAAGGTAGCACCCATGCACCTCCGTACTTCCCCACTTCCAAGGCCAGTGGAGGGCGCGATAGGGAACGAGGCACCTTCCATATTTGGTCACAAATCCTTATCCCTTAGTGCTTTGTCACACTTCGGGCCTCCATCCTAGAGTAAGTCCCAACACCATGGGACACCCAATGCGTAAGCCCATCTTCGTTTCTCACGGACGCACCCTTCACAAAGTGATCGTCAGGTCTCTGCTGCCTCTTGTTTCTCACACCGAGCACGACTCACGTGGGCTTAAAGTAAGAATTGGACATGAAAACACCCTGTCCAACATGACGTTAAACTGTGTGCTGTCCAACATGACATTAAACTGTGTGTCGTCTGACATGACGTTAAAATGCACATCCATTTGAACTATGAGGTCTTTGATCCATGTCAAGGCATGGTACGTAAGAAGCCTCCATGAGGTTCAAGCCCACCACCCATCATTACTTCACGTCAGGTTCCACCTCGTCCTCAACGCATGATGTTAAATTGTATTCCAGTCCGACGGCAAGCCATTGTGACCACCCAAACTACGAGGAATTTGATCCATGTAAAGTCATGGTACGTAGGAAGCCTCCCTGAGGTTCAAGCCCATCTCCCATCGGACCAAGGTCCTTTATTCACGATGGTTCGCCGACACCCACCACCATTCCTGAACTACGAGGACTTTGATCCATGTCAAGGCATGGTACGTAGGAAGCCTCACGAGGTTCAAGCCCACCACCAGTGGACCCCCTGGTTTACCTTCATGTCGGTTCACCGACGAAGCCCCTTTGAACTACGAGGTCTTTGATCCATGTCAAGGAATGGTACGTAGGAGGCCTCCCAGAGGTTCAAGCCCACCACTTGTTGGTCACTCCAACCTTCTTTACGTCAGGTCACCAGCACTTGGGAAGCCTAGTGTGTAAGCCCCGCACCATCTGGACCAAGTTCCTCACACGCGTCAGTTCACCGACACACCATTATGAACTACGTGGTCTTTGATCCATGTCAAGGCATGGTACGTAGGAAGCCTCCATAAGGTTCAATCCCATCACCCGGTCGTTCCGACCTCATTCACATCGGTTCACCCCCGTCCCGCATGAAGTTAAACTGTATTCCACATTCCACCTGAACTACGGGGACTTTGATCAATGTCAAGGCATGGTATGTAGGAAGCCTCCACGAGGTTCAAGCCCAGCACCAGTGGACCCCTGGGTTCACCTTCACGTCGTTTTGCTGACGATGCCCATCGGGCCAAGGATCACCTTCACGTTGGTTCGCCGACGAAGCCCCTTTGAAATATGAGGTCTTTGATCCATGTCAAGGAATGGTACGTAGGAGGCCTCCCAGAGGTTCAAGACCACCACTTATTGGTCACTCCGACCTTCTTCACATCAGGTCACCAGCACCTGGGCAGCCTAGTGTGTAATCCCCGCATCATCCGGACCAAGGTCCTCACTCGCGTCGGTTCACCGACACACCATTATGAACTATGTGGTCTTTGATCCATGTCAAGGCATGGTACGTAGGAAGCCTCCATAGGGTTAAATCCCATCACTCTATCGTTCCAACCTCATTCACGTCAGTTCACCCCCGTCCCGCATGACGTTAAACTGTATTCCACATTCCACCTGAACTACGGGGACTTTGATCCATGTCAAGGCATGGTACGTAGGAAGCCTCTACGAGGTTCAAGCCCACCACCAGTGGACCCCCGGGTTCACCTTTACGTCGGTTCGCTAACGATGCCCATCGGGCCAAGGTCCACCTTCACGTCGGCTCACCGTCACCATCTCGAACTACGCGGACTTTGATTCCCTGCCACGGGGATACGTAGGAGGTCTCTTCGAGGCTCAAGCCCAATCTCACTGTCGCCCTTGCGATAGTCCCATCTTAGTCCCCCTCCGCTTAATCCACCCATCCATCATCCACACTGATTCTCACCTGGAACACCATATCCCGACGAGATCATGCCATTTCGCTCCTCTTTACAACATTTAGGAAGCCGCCCACGGGTTGGCCCCGATATCAGCATCCATTCAAGGGAAATTCATCAATCTGATCCACTCCAGCTAGTGTTTTGATCAGGCCAATCCATCTCCGCTAGACGTTAAACTCACGACCTACCTCGTGATAAACATGAGATGCCTGAGGAAAACCTCGGATGGAACGCCCTTGGTGTAACCGTCTCCGCTGGACGTTAAACCTGCGGAATACCCTGTGTCAAACATAGAAAGCTGAGGAAAACCTCAGATATATGCCTATGGCATATAATTCCCCACGCTCGATGTGGGATGCCTCGAGCTTCCATTCCCTCGAGAAGCCCTATGAAAAGGGACAAAAGATAGACACGCTAGTTCCCCAGTGTTCAAACACGCTACCGATGCCTCGACGTGATTACTCTCCCAACTGAAGGTTGCTGCCCTGACCGGACCCTTTGTGATGTTCTAACAGAAGCAATGTAATTAACCTGCATCCATGGAAACATGGCACTGGGAAGAGTTTCATGAACAACGTATTAAATCTATGAGGGAGACCCAGACTAGGTGACAAGTTCCGAGGAGGAATCCATGGAAGGAAGAACCGACATCCCATCATCCCGATTTCGATCAAGGAGCATACGTCCATGAATAAGGAGCGAATGCCACCCGCCCTTGGAAAGAGGGAATGCGGGGCGACAGCAGTGCGTCCTCCACAGACGGATGCGTGCGCCCTAGAAAAAGCGTTGAAAAAAATTACTTTTACTATATTTTAGAGAAATTGAAAGGTATTAAAAATAATATTTCTCAAAAACTTATTTGTAGATAAAAACTTCCACAAATTTTTTTAAGAACATAGAAATGGAAAAAATAGTTCGTTGACCAAAGAGGAAATAAGGTTAGTTTTTTCTTAAAAAAATTTCTCGATAATTTTAAGATAAAAACAAAGAAAAATGGTACTAAAACTTTAAAATTATAGGAAATACCATAGGATAATAAAATATATGGGATTTAAAGGATAAGGATCATATAATTTACCTTAATGGAAATTTACTAAAGGCAATCCGAAAAATAAATGATATTGTGACATAAACCCTTACCTTAAGTCCCATATTACTTCGTATGCATTCAAAAAAAATATAAAATAAATATTTATTTAATATAAATTTATTATATAACCATATTAATACATAAATTACTATGTATCATTCCTTTATAATTTTTAATTATCCTTTTATTAACAATTTTTCATTAAAATTATCATCAGAGTGAAAACTAGTCCGTTTTCCATGCATGTTTCAATTCAATGGTTTTGAACCTTGAAACCTTTATATGGTTTCATCATATAAAGAATATAAATCATATAATAAGAATAATATTTATAAATTATATGCACTTTTATAATAATTCATATAAATAGGTGATGAAAAATGACTTACATAACTTCTTAGAGATGATAGTCTGTACGTATGCATGAGTGATGTTTCCACCTTTTGATGGATGGAATGAAATAAAGGTTAAAAATAATTTACCTTTATAGAATCATAATTATATCATAAATATTATATATATTAATTAAATCAATCTTTATGACTATCCATGTAAAGATGAAATAAAAAATTAATCACAACGCTTCATGAAGTTGGTAGTCCACACATAGACACGAACAACATTATCATTTTATAATGGATGGGAAAGAGATAGAAAATTGATATATAATTAAAATAAAACCATATCAGTATAGTTATTATACTAATTAAATTATTTTAATATGATTATATAATATTTTTTGTATGTTTAATTAGAAAGAATCATAAAAAAAATATTGGTAATAACATACGTCTCTTCTTCAGGTATCCTCCTTTAAGAAGACCCTTAAGGATTCTTAGATGGGTATTTTGGGAATATAATCACATAAAGGTAATTTATAAGGATTTTTTTAGAGTATTTTGGGATATTTGTTTTTATATAAACGGCTCAAGTAGTATGGAGAATGCAGGATAGGAGGTCCCTTTTTATAAGTGAGGGGAGTGACACACTTGTAATTATTAAGAATATTAAAATATAATAAAGTCAATATCATGGGAAAGTGGGAAAAAATCAACCAAAATTAGAATATAAGATAATTTATGGTTTAAATAAACTTAAAAATAGGACTTAGATAAGTTTTTATATTATTTTAACTATAATACATAGTTTAACCCCTCATTTACCCTTTTAACCTTTACTGTGCTAACAATATTGTTACCATAGTTACTATTAATTATAGAAAATATTAAGTTTAACTTATAAAATAATATTATTTATTATTATTCCAAATATTTAATCCATTTTATAAGATAAAATCCCTATAATATTTATAAATTAATTCTAATATCCACGTATAAAATGCCTAAAAACCATTTTTAGAGAAATGAATTTTTAAGCATAAAACTGAATTTAATCCAATTTATTTTCTAGTAAAAATCCATTATATCAATGTTAAAATATTTTATTGAATATATTATATAAAAATTTAGTTAAAATAATTCATCCATAGTGATTAAATTAAATTATTAATATATAAACATATTACGCGTAAAAAATATCTTTAAAAAACATTTGTTTTCTTTAAAATACTTTTATTTTCATTCCTAACCAATTGATAAAAAATTATTTAATTTTATAAAATTGTAAAAAATATTTTTTAATAATTTATTTAGTTTTATTAATAACTTTAAATTCAGCTACTATGTGTTATATGTTACATTTAATAATAATATTTCAATTGTATATCACAATTCATTTAAACTTGGTGTTGCATGCAAAGTAAAAAATTAATGAAATAATTTTTTTTAAAAAAATATCATAAAATCTTGGAGTTTTATATTTATACTATTATTTTTACTATATTTAGATCTTTGAATCATGAACCACTCTATTAGATATCTTTATTTTGACCCTCCATACATCTATTTCTTCAATTGAAGCCTCTAATTCGACTTTATAGTCAACTATTCCATGAAACTCATAATATTTACCATCTTTATATTAATTTTTTATTTTTTTTCTATGAAAACCAAAAGAAATTATTCATTGTGGTATTTAAACACCTCAATTGATTCCACCTTTGTTTCTTCCATGCGAACATCCTCTTATGAAATAATGTTCTTTTGAAAGAAATTATTCTATAAATTCCCCTTTACTTTCACATATATTTAAGATTTATTTAAGTGTGATTTATATTAATTAACAAATAAAACTTTAGTGGGATAAATTTTATCATTTTGACCAACTTTTATACACCAAAATTAATAAATTTGAAGTTTGCCTCTGAATTTACTCCCTTTTAATTTTATGTAAAATAAAGACATGATATCATCAACTTTTTTATCTTTGGGATTTTACTCCATTATGAGTTTATTCAATGACTTGAATGCAACTTCATAATTTTTTTTTTCATATTAATAGAATCATTTCTATTTCTCCTCATCTCTTATACATTGAGATCATTGTGAAGACTATCCAGTGTAACTTCATTTAGATATTTATCCTTGAGGATAAAAACCTTATCATTAAACCATGGTGGTAATATTATTAGGATACTCTTTATGATTTTGATTTCATAAAGATTTTATTCAAGCCTACACATGTCCTCTATAATCACATTCACTAAATCAAATAATACATCAATGGGTTCAATTGGGTTCATCATCATGCCCTCATACTTTTTTGGAAGAACCTTCAATTTATCTTTACATACCTTAGAACCAACTTCTTAGATATTGAGTAACTTTTCACACATGTAATGTGTGGATTTAAATGATATAATTGAATTGAAAAAAATCTTCCCCTAACATGTTGATTCATTTTGAATCATAATCCAAATTCTTATTGTCACATTCTGATAAAGATACACTGTCCATATATGACATCCAAACAAACATCCATACCTAATTATTAGAAATAGTGTTTCATTCTATTCTTCTACAATTAGTTTTTTTCATTAAATATCAGAATACATTTTTGGTTTAAAACCACTACCATGGTTTAAAATAGTGAAAAATAATCCATCTTATACCTTACACATTGATTCCACTTGTTGGTCTCATATAATAAAAACAACTTGAGAGTGGGTGGGGGATTAAATAGGAACTCAAGAAAAAAGATCGAACTAGATGGTAAATCTAGTACTGATAATACATTATTGATTACAAGATTCTTCAAACAATATCAATACATAAACTATAAAAATCCATTTTCACTAGTTTCTATGTAAAAATCTATTATAATTATAATTTCCATAATATATTGTAATGATTATGAAATTTTATAGATAGATTTGTATTCCTAAATCAATACTTATTGGACGATAAATATATGACACAACTATGTGGTTTTATTAAATGAATGGAAAATAATAAGTTATGTAACTTGAAGAGATCTATTTTTAGAATGAATCATATATCAATATCATAGAATATTTATTTTTTTGAGACTATAAGAAAATTTTGGTTCATTAAAAATGAAAGTAATTAGTGTGTTTATAAAAGGGTTAGTGGGACTAGCATAGTGGTATATTTTGATGATATGTTATTAATTGAAAACCAAATAAAATAATTACTCTCAGTAATGAGTTCATTGAATGAATTTTTATCCACGAAAAAATTAATTAAATTACCCTATATTGTTGGGATCAAGATCTACTGAGATATATCCAAGAGATTTCTTAGACTAACTCAAAGTAAAAACATTGATAAGGTATAAAAAAATATATAATATAATATTATAATAGAGTATAGCTTACTATATAACATGAAATAAATATATCTAAGAAAATATGTTCTCATACATAGTATTGGAATGAAAGAATGAGTAAAATATATTTTTCTTTAGAGACTAGATCTATTGTGCATGTCATTCTATGTACTACTATTGATGTTTCTTATTAATTTATCATGGTAGGAAGATATTAGGAAAATCCCAACCAATTTCATTAGGAATTAGTTAAAAACTATGATAATTTACTATAGATATAAATTAGATATATTTTTGGTTTATGGATAATATGAGGAGCTAGTATTGACGGGATATATAAATCTTATTTCCCATACAAATTAATATGATCTGAAATTGCTATAAAAATTATAGCAACCTAGTAATATAGAGAAGATAAAAATGACTTATGGTTTTCAATCATATAATAAAACCTAAACATATTACACATTCATATGTAATTAAATAAACAATATGAATTTATTTTATAGATATTATCTCTTGTGGGTTTTTACTTAGATAGGTAAGTCATAATTATAAAAGTAGGAATAGAGGATACTATAATAAAAATAGTGACTAAATCAATTTATAAGTAAAAGCATCAAAATCATGTGATAGATATAAGGTTTAGTTTTTTAGTTTTTGGATTTAGTATAAGTGATATTATATTATAATTGGTTCCCTATAACAAAATTTATAATTCAATTTGGATTTCCGTATCGGGTTTTTAATTTGTAATAAATATGTTTTGTTCTTATCACATATTTTTTTCTTTTATATACAATATAAGATAATGTTTGTAAAGTATTTATCACATCAATTGGTCATGTTATCCACTTAATGAGAACCTATATATGTCGTTATAATAGTTTTTAACCATGTCCTCTAGTTTAAATATATCATTCTAATGGGAAATATATGATGTTCAACTCTCAAGTGCTAGTGACTCATAAGAAATTAATACTTATTATCATAAATTTTTTACTTATAGATATCTAAGAGAGGGGATCACAATGATGGAATTGAAAATTATAACTCCACATGTTTATGGTGTGAGTAGATGTTTTTATCTTTAAGCATGTGTATTGGTACTTATACTTGAAATCATTATTAATACATATCACGATTCATTTACTTTAATGCATTATGAAAACCATGACATATATTAAGGTATGTAACATTGGGTGAATTCCAAATTAATAAAGAAAAATATTTTAACCTTTCATTTATATTTTAGTGTTTGAATAAATTCCCTAATCATGGTGATCATACACAAGTTTATTTTTTATATAAAAAAATATAGATCAAACATTAAGGGTAATGAAGCATTTATGCATCATTTTTATGACGGATCCATTGATAAATTGATTATATCTCACAAAAAATTTCATATACAGTTATTTTACTACTATTTTCCATTTCCCTATAGGGTCCATGATATGTTTCTTGATATCACTATTGGATTGTGGGTTAGACCTACTATCATATATATATCAGACTTAGAGGTCCACACACTAAGTATATCTATAAACTCATTATATTTAGATAGTTATTAGTGTTAAAATATAATCAAGGTTTATTTCTATTCAAGTTATATCAATTTTAATCTAATAATAAGTTATTCAAGATCAAAACAAGTGACTTGGATTTTTTATCTTTTTATATTTACAAGTTATCCTAGGTTATATAAAAAAATTTAAGTAAATTTAACAAACAAACATAATTATTTTATAGTAAATATTATATTGAGTTAATTGTTTAAGATACTTATTTTAATATCATTTAAAATGATTAATTATTTTAATATGTGATATTAGATTCTTATGTCACATAAAATAATATATATAAATAAATATGATTTTAAGAAGTGGAAATGGGTAATTTTTTAGTTTAAATTAATTAATAGGGACTTTAAATATTATTTTTAATTTAAACCGTAATATGAAAATAAAAATATGTCATAATATTTTTGTGAGAAACTCATTTGTCTAATTATCCTCTTATGACCAAGATAGTGAATTATATAGGTTTTACCATATTCTCTCAAGTTATAAAGAGAGGATTAATGGATATATTCCTACATGATTGACATTATACATAGTAAAGAACATGATTACCTTGTGTTATCACTTAATAAATCAAGATTAATATCCTAATATTCATATATAATGTGTGAATATCACTAAATGAAATCGAGTTCTTTATAGTATAAAAGAGATAAACTACACCAATTTATTATGAGTATATTTTTGTTTTAATTAATTTTTTTGTTGAAATATATGAATTTTTATGTTTTCAAAAAAACTTGGTTATAATATATGATTATGAATATGCACATCTAATTATAGTTGGTTATTTACCAAGGGAGAAATTTAAATCATGATTAGAAAATCATGCTATTAAATGGGCACTTACCGTGTTTAGTTTTTGTTGAGAGAAAAATTAAAATTAATGGTTAGAAAGATGTGTTACTCACAGTACACATATTAATGAAAAAATTAAAAACTGTGTAAAACCTATTATTTTATGTGATTTTATCCTCATAACTCCCTCATTATTCCTTAAAATGATGCTAATAAAAAGGTGGGGGGATAAATCATTGTATTTTTATCCATCTCTTGACTATTTTCTTTTATTCTTGAGTGGATAAACTCCAAATTTAAGGTGAAAATTTATAAAATATTTATTTCATTTTCTATTATTCTTTTACCTTGTTTCAAACCATACCCAAAGTTATTTAAGTAAGCTTGTATTTTTTTTTGAAAATGGTGGGGGGGGGGTTATATATTCTCACTTGACTGATCAATGGGGGAGAGTAGGTTCTTCTTCAGTCTAAAATCATCCTTCAAAAAAATAACGTTAAGGCATGTAGCCATGACTCTCTCCCATATTATTTTATGTTAGAATGTACATGTGTGTAAGTGGGAAGATAACTAGGTTTAAACAATACAAAGGGGAAACCATGATATCTATAATGAACATAAAATTTAAGAATATGCTCTTTAAAATTTATTTTATATTATTTATGAATTATATTGATTTTAATATTAAATTAAAATTTATCCGTTTCTATACTTGTAAAATGAAAGTGAAAAAATGATGATTTTATCTATTTTTGTGAATAAATGAATCAAGTACCATGGTTTTGAACTTAATAAATTATTTATCTTATAAAATTGAGTTATATTAATGATTAACATGTTATGATATTTGTTGATACTTTCTATATGCACATGCCATTGAAATGAGATCATGTATATGTCATGTTTGATGCTAAACATATTTTAATGAGTCATGTTTTATTTTTAGTTAATATAAATAAATGAGGTACATAAAATGGTAATAGCATAATAAATTTTAAGACTCGAGGTATGACTATGGTTTTAAGTATCATATAAAATGGTTATATTTGTGTTAGACTTGCAATGATGCTTCGCAAGAATATTGAGACTAATATATTTGTGTTAGGTCTAAAAGGATTCTCTTGATGACTCTTTACATTATTCCTATTGATTTAGACATAAGGGGATTCTTTAAATGTTTATATGTACTTTATACCTATCATAGAGATTATACCATCTACATGACTATTTTCAGGTCCCAATAGGTGGATGAAAAAATATAGGGGGATGAATTATTAATATTTAAAGCAGTATAATAAGAAAAAATTTGAGTAAATATAAACATAGAATTCAGTTGTTATAAAGATGTTACAATTCAATAATAATGAATATAAAGTGGGTGTAAAGTATAAAAAAACATCCAAAGTTATTAAATATTAAACAATTAATAAAATAAATTTATAGTGGTTTAGGTAAATCACTACTCTACTCTTTCCACTATCAATACAAATACATATGGATAATAACTACAAGCCTCACTTTTGAAGAGTGTTAAAACCCTATTACAATCCTTCATTGTCACATTTTGAGGTACAACCCCACACTACGTTTTTTAAATTGTAAGAACAAATAACTTCTCCTTGATTTATTATATGGAAAACATAAACTCCAACCTAAATTTAAATTGGGATGAGGAAAAACCATGTTATTACTTTTTTTTAGGAAAGCATAAACATTAATTCCTTTTTATTGGAGTCACAAATAGTGCATGAGTTCAGTGATACAACTTGATAAATGAAATTAAAACACTTATTAGATAAAGTATAATAAAATATTAAATAATAAAACTAGAGAAAGTAAGTACATGAAGACGAGGTATGTCGATAATGAATTCTAGACCCTTGAATGATCATGTAAAATAAAGAAGTTTCAATTAATAACTAAGTAATAATTCTTTTTTAAAATTGAAAATAAGCATGAACAATGTAATTTATTATCCCTTGTTCTTTACTACTATAGCCTCTATTTCCATAAACAATAAATTCTACCAATGAACATATTATATAATGACTATATATAAAACAATTTAATATTCACATAGTTTCATTTATTTGATTATAATAATTTTATTCAAATGAATATGATTTCCTTTTTTATTCAATGGAAAATATTGGAAAATGGTTATAAATAAAGAGACATTTAAAGTTACCATTACTCAATATTTTCATGATGTTTTCTTCACACCTCTCACTACATTATTATCAGATGTGGTGAACTAATGGTTGTGATATCTATGTTTTATTATCATGTAGTGATAACCCCTTGATATTATCTTTCATAAAATATTCTTATAGTGAATCCATTTCAATGATATGTACATCATTCCCTCAAAAAATGAAGTCACCTTGATTCTTTATGCATAAATTTATTTTTACAAATTTGGCTACAAACACTTTGTGCACTCTTCCTTAGTATACCAAACTAAACTAACCCCTTTATTATATATTTATTCATGAAACTAAAATCAAAATATTATGTATTTATTCACTATAAAACATTGTATCAATGAAAATATATTTTATATTAATGTAAGCAATATTTTATCTCAATACCATTTAAGATTCACAATATATATTCTCTTTCATATCTCACTACAACTCAAAAAAGTAACACTAAAACCAAAAAACAATTAACCAATTATTGTATAATAGTTAATAATTTATGTAAAAACCATAAGATAATAATAATATGATCATAATAAGTATGTTTATTTAAATATATATAAATAATGGAACTGTAATAGATCTTCCAAAACAATCAATGTTGTATGGATTTATTTTTCTCAAAATACTGTTGCATCCAAAGTTTAACAACTTTGAGTAAAATTTTTATTATCTAAGTGAAAGAATTAGTCTTTGATCTAGTTATGAAATATTTATATAATTATATTATATTTCCAATTATATAAATATAACTTGATTCAAACATTTTTAGCTCAAGATATCATCAAAATACAATAGTAAATACCATATAAAAAACTATAGAATGTAGTGGAAAAATAACAGTGAATCCAATACAATATTTTAATATTTAAATAATAAATCAAGACTAATTTAGAGTTGACTAAAATGTATATATATATATTATATTATAATATCAATAATAATTTCTCAATTTAGAGTTTTCTAGCTCGTGATATGCCAAACCACAATAAATTTTGAAATCTATAATTCTACTAATAAAAAGTAGTGAAATAACTTGATTCTCAATGCTTTGACACTACATATAAAACAAATATAACATGAAACAATCTATATAAATTCTCAATAAAACATCAGGGATGATTTTGGATACATTGGGAATAACCTAAAAACATGATAAATGAAGTCTTAAGTGGAAAGATGTAATTTTTACACTATATAACCTTCACAGAACTAGTAGATTATGAATATATATATATATATATGAATTCTAAAGTTAAAACAATAAAAAAAACTTAGGATACAATCAATATGAATTAAAAATTAAATAATATATAATGTAAACATGTATTATTAATCAATACAATTAAAGGTGATTTATTGTAGCGACCTAAACCCCAATAGCCTGGATCTATCACCGTACTTCATTACATTGAAAAAGATACAAGGAATTCCATCCAAAAGAACTATATAGTTTATAAGTCTTGGTAAACTATATACCTACTTGAGTCTTACATTACATTTTAATAAACAAATTTTAAGATTTTTTTCAATATTAAAATAATTCCCTCTAGCATATCCTTGTATATCAAACACAGTACACTACATGGATTCCTACGAAAGATAAAAATAAGGGTGAGATAAAATTCCCAGTAAGGTATAAGTACAATGGAATTTATCATGAATCAATATGCATCATAAAAATAGAAAGGTAAAAAAATTATAACACATTCCATTTAAATAACTTGACTATCAAGATAAGACAATGCATAATAAATATAGAAAGGTAAATAACTGAGAATGAATTCCATGTAAATAACTGGATAATAATAATAACTAAAATGATGACAATACTTAATTATTGGATTCTATATTTCCCAGGTACATGATTCCTTTACCATCAAGACCTTTCATAAGATTATTTAGCACACTACTGTCAAAACCATTCATAAGATAGTTTAAAACATATTGGTTACAAACTAATAGGGTTTGTGTTCATTTGATTTTGTCTCACAAGACTACCGATGCATCAAGGGGATTTCATTAATCAGTACCCAACCCATTTAATACATGTTATAATAATTAATTATAAATCTAATAATAAATTTAATTCATAAACTATATTTCTTATCATCAAGTATCTGTATTGAGTAAGGGATATAAATTTATCAATATTTACCTAGTAAATAAAATAACTATCAAAGTAAACACCATATGTATAAATGATATATAGTTTAAGAAATAAAAAAATAAATGATAAATAATATGGCTATTTAGCGTAAATTTAATGTCCAATGACCATAGCAAATTTAACATTTTAAGGGAAAGTAATTGACTAAAAAAATGAATCAAGGAAGTGAATGTCAATACTTTCATTAGTCAAAATGATCATAACCTATCTAGAGGAATATTAAGGATAGTATCGGTACAATATATAACCATTAGAGAAAGAATAAATGTTTTTTTCATTTATTAATAGAAATTCCATAAAAATATATTTAAAAACATATTTGATTAAAATATCATTTTTATTTTGAAAAATATTTTGAAAAATATTTTTGTTGAAAATAACTTTTAAAAACAAAAATTTCAGAATTTTTTTTGAAAATAATTTTATTTGAAAATAAAATTTTAAACCTATAAAATAATCTTTAAAACATTTGGGGGGTTATGATATCTAGAAATTCAATTCATACTGTACGCGTTAAAACAAAGTATCCTTTCATTTTTTTGGTAAAATCTAAATGAGAATTATTTTGAAAATAACATAAATATTCCTTTGAATTTTTTTTTAAAGAGTAAAAATGAGTGAAAGTTAATTTAATAAATCATTTGAAAAAGGTTAAAATACATTTTTGAATTTTTTTTAGAAAACATAGTTTTGGAAGAAAAAAGATTTCCAACCAAAGAGAGAAATGAAGTCGGATTTTCATTAAATTTTTTTATAAATTTTAAGTAACAAAGATATGAAAAATACTAATATTAAATGAAAGGTTTAATTAATAACCACAGTAGAATAAAATATAATTATCTATTTATAAATTTTAAAATAATTTACTTGAACTAATATTTAAGCATAAACAATCTCGATTGGAATGAGATTCTGAAATAAACCCTTAAAATGATCCTAATATTGAAGTGAAAATTAATAAATGAATAAATTATGTGTATAAAATGTAAATAAAAAATATATTTTTTAAATAATAAATAATATAATCAAAATTCATTACACACAAAATCTTATCATGACATAATCAACTAAGTAGAACTTTAACCCAATGAGTGAAAATTGAGTTAAAAAATCCCTTACCACTTGGAAAGTTTTAATTCAAATACCCTTAGATAAAATAATTCAAATTAAATCTTAATATACCATGAATAATTAATTATTCATGACATCAATTATCAAATGGGAAATATATACACCATATAAAATAAATTATGTGCATAATATTACAATATGACTTAATGAAATGAAATTGAGACAAATCACCTTACCTTACACTCCCTTTTCATTAAACATCATTTAACCTCATGTATAATGGTTTATTTTTTTTATTTACTTATAAAAGAACCATATTATTATTTATTATATCACATATGATACTTTTATAACATCTCATCACCCATTCGTTAATAATATTTCATTATTTTCATTATTTTGGGTTTCAATTGCATGGTCTTATCATTCATGAATTATTAAGAAAGGTATAATTATTGTGTATATTATATCGTTACATCCCCTCTAGAATAGTAATAATTACATAATTATCATATTTTTACATCAATTTTACTTTTAAAACCAATCCTATAATATGTTTATGAAAAATTATGTATTTTATGATCATGGAGATGGTAAGTCGTACGTACGCATGAGTGACATTTCCATTTTTTAATGATTATTACAGAAAGAAGTTAAGTAATGTTTTATATTTATATAATTATCATTATATAATATATAACATATTATACACTTATATATATATATATACCATCCATGTGTTGTGGTGATGAAAATAGAGTCACATAGCTTTGTGAAGGTGATAGCCCATACGTACACGAACAACATCATCACCTTTCATTAAGTGAAAAATCAAGAAAATAAAATTATTTATTATATTTATTAAATGATAAATATGCCATTAATATCATAATAATGTCATTTATATCATATATAATCATTAAAATTATCTTTATCATCTTCCATGTGAAGCGTTAGTGAAAGACGAATCACATCGCTTTATGAGGTGGTAGTCCACCGTACACACGAGCGACATTATTGTATCTCCTAAAGAATGGAAGGTAAATATATATATATATTATATAGTGACTAAATAGGTATAAATATGTTATAAATATCATATATATAATTTATATCTATCATCATACCAAACCTTTAGAGGTGGAAATAGAAAAACAAACGACATCAGTTCGTGAGGCAGTAATCTACCATACACACGAATGATGATTTCATAACTCATTTAATGGAAGTTGAGATGGTTTTAGGTAATTAAATCTTTATAAAATAATAATATTATATTGAAGATACATATTTTATTATATCATTATGGTTTAAAAATTATTTAAGGATGTGTAAAAACAAATAAAATGAAAATACTTATTGAAGAACATTACCTCTTCTCTGGGTATCATCCTTTGGTTTGAACCAAAGCCTTCATAGGTTGGATTTCTAAAACAAATAAGGATTATATGATGATGTTATGGAATCTGGTAAGTTATTTGAGTATGTAATGGCCTAAATAAAGTTGTTTCAAGGTGTGAATAAGTGAGGGGAGTGAGGGATCTTTTACAATCGAGGAGGAGTTGCGTTCTTGTAAATACCCAAAAGTATTCACTATTGGGAGGTCTCCCTTAACTCATGTGGCTCCAAAATCAAATAATAATTGATTTTAGGGTTTATTTGGTCAATAAAAACCTCTATAAAATAAAAAAACTCATTTTTATCAATTTATCCATCAATCTTTAAGTTTACTCAATTTTACTCTTTTAGTTTTTACCACAATAACTTGTATCTTTTTATTAACCTAGGTAATTTATACTTTAATAATAAAATTAAAATGATATTTATTAGATAATTTATACCTAATAATTCGGAATATTAAATAAAATTTATTAAATGAAAATACTATGTGTGTGAAAAATTAATTTTAATATAAATGCATGTAATGCACAAAACCTTGTTATGACCTTAATTACATCAACTGATTTTAACTGTTGTCACTAATCATTGTGGTAAAATATTAAGTTTAAATTATTATATAATATAAATTGTTATTATCCCAAATATAGAATACAGTTTTTAAAATTCAACTCACATAAGTGGAAAATTTTAATTAAAAATTAATCCTTCACACGTGATGAAAAATCATGTTTTTAAAGTTAAAATGTTCAAAGGTTTATTATGTTTTATAAAAAAATTCAATATAAAAATTATTACAATGAAATAAATTGAATTAATTTATATAATATTGAACCAATTTTACTTTAAAATCAATTAAAAATATAATTTTACCTTATAAATTATTTAAACAAAAAGACAGTTTGGAATTAAAATTCAGTATTTTTCGCTATTTATCAAAAAATAAAACTTCTTAGAAAAATCCCAAAAGTTCACCCTAATAAATTTTTTATATTCCAATTTAAAAAATGGATTTTCAATGTTTTTTAATAAATTTATTACAAGTGGTAAAAATTAATTTCAAATTAAATGCGTAATGCATGACTAAACCGTATTTTAGAAAAAAATGCATTTTTCAGAAAAAATATTATTTTTATTTTAAATGATATTTATTTTATTACTAATAAATAGATAATTAATAAAAATATGTAAAATATAATTTTTCATAAGTTATTTAATCCTCTTCATACCCACCATTCCAATGGTTATATGATAATTATCATATTAAATAATAATATTAATAATATAATATTGTTTGGTAAAACTCGATCTTGTGTGTAACACAAGCTATTAAAGAAACTTGTAATTATGTCTATCATAATATATCTAGGAAATTAAATTTATTATAAAATAAATATATTGTAAAGTCTTAGGGTGTTACATTCACTTCAAATATAGGTGTTTCATGTTACATATGATATTGAATAAAATGTACCTGAGGCTCGTATAGTTTGTGTATACCAAAATCCTCTCTCCAAAGATATAGTCCTATCAAAATCTCAATGTGTTTAAAACCACATATAAATCTATATAATGATTGGGGTAATTCTATTCATGTGGCCTCAAATTCCTAGATCCATAAGCAATAATTCAATCCTTATACATCATAACTGCTCTAAGCCTAACTCTTGATGTGTTGTAGTACACAATATACTCCTTACCTGAATTAGGAAAGGTGAGGATCAGTGCTAAGGTGAACCTTCTATACAACTTATAGAAAACTTACTTGAATTCATATAACAAAAAAACTTAACCACTTTCTTGGTTAGCCTAGAAATGGGTTCTTTCAGATGGGAGAAGTTGAGGATAAAATGCTAATAAACACCCTCTAGACCTAGAAAACATCAAATATCAAAGACATTCATGGGATGTTACCAAGATTACATGAATTTTAGATTCTCTTGGTCTCCTGATAGTCCAAAATTTGAGATAAAATGACCTAATATGTGAAAATTTTCAATCTATAAGTAAAACTTAGATAACATGGCATGTAGATGATGCTCTATCACTATACTCCAGATGATGTCAAGATACCAGGCATGATCATCTTTAGACTAGGAGTACACCAATATGTCATCAATTACAACCACAAAAAACTAATCCATTAATGGATAGAATATTTGATTCATGAATTCCATGAATACCATAAGTGCGTTCATCATACCCAAAAGCATCACCATGAACTTTTACAAGACATAATTGCTCCTAAAAGTAGTTTAGGGTATGTCATATAGTCTCACCCACAACTGATGGTACCCTGATCTCAATTCGATTTTGTAAACAATTAGGGAACCACTCAGCTAATATAATATATCATCAATGCATGTAAAGGGATACCAGTTTTGACCTTTATCTAGTTTATTTTCTAATAATACATAGATAAGTACAAATCCCCATTATACTTCTTGGTGAAAATCATGGGAGAATCCTATGGTGATGTATTAGGTCATATAAATCCCTTGGATTCTTGATCTTCCAAATGTACTTTCAATTCCCAAATATCCACTGATGTTATTCTATAAGGCATGATAAAATGGTTTGATCCCTATCACCAACTCAATAGTGAACTCGATATCCTAATTAGGTGGTAAACTAGATAATTATTTAGGAAAAACATTATGAAAGTAGTTCACTACCAGAGAAAAGGTAATTTGATTCATCTCACCATCATGTAGAATATGATTATCTATCTAGGTCATGAGACAATCCAAATTTCATTGAATTATTTTTGTATGACTAGCCTATAGATCCCATTTACCTTGGTGAATCTAGATGACCCCTTCTGGAGAAAAGAATGTCACTTTCCTTTAATAATAGTTAATATGATCCTGATATATTACTATCCAATCCATACACAAAATCAAATTAAACCCATTTATTTCGAATGCAAATTGATCCCAAAAGAAATAGCAGACACTTATTTCAATAGAACACTTCTTATAATGTATGATACCCTCAGATTTCACCCCTAATAGTGTACTGATGGTAAAAAACCCATCCTATATCTCCATATAAAAATAGAAACCATTGAAAAAATTGATCATATATGAGATTATATGATGCTATCATAAAAAACACATATAAGGGTAGATAACACAAGAATCATACCTTTGACAGTTGAAGGTGGCACATCTAGACTGGTAGAAGTAGTCTGTATCATGCATTTGACTCTTCCCTATACGCTAGGACCTAGTATGACTCCATAGTAATGCTACCTATAGTTTTTACTATCACTTATATGTTGGGGTTCCACACCCCTACCTTAGAATGAGTGTCTGGTAAAAATTCAACTACCTATCTTTTAAAGGTTAACTGAGTTCACCATAAACTCTAGTGCTTATCCTATTCCTCTTCCATCACTAGACTACAGAGTTCTTCTATAGAACCTCTATAGGTGTCGCATCAAATCATAAGAATGAAACACCACTATAGGTTAAGTACATTATAAGTTCTTGTTTTTAACCCTTTCACACTGAAAAAAATTCACTTAGACATGGTCTTGAGTTGAATACCCACTTCCTTGGCTTCTATTCTCAGCACTTCCTTGGCAGTAACTATCATATGGATTCTTTTTGATAAATGAAGAATAGATCCCTAATAATTCATCTAAGACTACCTACCCACCACTTGGGGCCTCCTTCAGGTTCCCTTCTATGATGAGAGAGTGATTCAACATGTCAAAAAAGTTGCTAAGGATAAAGGCATTCAGTTATAACTTGATCTCATAATGAATCCCATCTTGGAATCACTTTTCCCTAGAAATCTCATCAGATACCAAATATGGATCATAACATTGCTATTTAGTAAAATTTACAACATAGTATTTCACTGATATGCTCCCATGCATCAGGTTCATGAACTTTTGAGCCCTCTCATTTTATGAGAAACCCGAACCAGATACCCTCTCAAACTGGTACTTGTTTCGAACCATCACATACCCAGAGGGAGTTCTAGATTCCCATGGTCTAGCGACTGGTACCCAGGAATCAAAAACAACCAAAGGGAATGATTTATTTTAACCTGAAGTAGAAAACATGATATATAAATACATGAATTAGATAGGAACATCAAAAAAGATACTTGAAAATAAATTTCATAACCAAAGAAAATAGAATAAGTGATACAACTTAAAAGTATCTAAACAATGTACAATATATAATTCTAATAGAAAATGGGGAAAAAACTAAAATAGCTACTCCATATGATAACATGGAAAATCTCCCACCATCGACCCAACTATAGTTGTCAAAAACCTCACTTCCGCACTATGATGCCTTACCTTTCCTTGCATCAAATGATATAACAAGGTCTACACATTTTCAAATGGGTGCACATGGTGTGAGATAAACAGGTTTAGAAGGATTCCACCTAGTTTTTCCATAACAAGTCTCTATAAAAAACCCAAACATGCTCTACTTTAAAGAAAATAAGGCATGATAACCAGTTTAACAATTTTTATATCAAAATCATGGAAAATATTTCCCATTTTTTCATATTTTCAAATAATCTAGGTAAAAACGTTTCAAAGAATATCACATATATCAAATAATTACAAGAAAATTAAGTATCACATATCATATAAATTAAAATCAGTCCAACTCAAAGCATATGTAACATCATGCCAAGGATCACAACAGGCCATACAAGCTAGAAAACTCGTACCCAAACATAGAAAATCATGTTCATCAGGTCTCTAGATATATGCATTGAATCTAGAGAGTATAGGAACACCCCAAAAATTTAACCTCCAAATAGGTCTAACAATTCTCTTGAACAATGGGCCTAGGGAGTAGATGAACACCCCATGAGTGAACCCCCCTAATGTATAAAAAATGAGGCCTACTGCTACAACTTCCATCTAAGTACCCAAGGCATCCCATGTGATAAATTTTCCAAACCATATCATCAAAACCATTCTTTGAAAATAATTTTATAAATCTATTTCACAATTATTTGAAAATACCATTCATTTAATAAACAAGGGGAAATCCATCTTTTCTCAAAAACTAGTTTCCACACAAATAATTCAATCAATCAATCATGGAATTTTATTTATAATATTTTTTATCAAAACTAGAGAAATATAGTTCATCCAACATATGATAGGGATGGAACCACCTACCTCAAAATCAGGTTTCTAACACTCTTAATGGGATCCACCAACATAGAAGTCTACAAAGACAATAAAATAGGCCCTATAATCAATCTTTATATTTCAGAATCAATTCAATATGAAAAAAGGAATATGAAGAAAATAACACAACATGCACCTAAAGAAACTCAAAAGATGAACCAAAACCAACACAAAGGTCATCCTCTACAGGAGGATCACATAACAGATCTATAAAGGATCAATAGAATAAACACCACAAGACCATATGATATGAAAATGTAGTACAACAACATTGTTACGACCGACGATAATGAAGAAGAAGAAAGATAAATTATTTGAAGAGATGAAATACAACCACAACAAAGAACAATCACTGAACAAAATGATACATAAGGAATGGATATTCCTAAAATATCTTGTTAGAGATCCTAGGTTTTGAGAGAGAATTTTTTAGTTGAATGAAAATAAAATCAGACATGCAGCATAGTTAAAACAACAAATCTCAAAATATACATGATGTGAAACAATTTCATGATGTGAATTCCTAATTTTTTAAAATAAAATAAAAAACATGTCACCAAAAATTAACAATAATTCTGATCAACCTTTACATTATTTGAACCAGTCTCATGATGTGTAAGCATTTCATGCTATAAGTCAGATCATGAAATCATCTCGACAACAGATTCACATCATGTTACTCATTAACAATGTGAACCCATTCAGTCGATATATTTTGAAGAAACACTTAGAAAATTACCCAAGTTTAACTCAAACTCCAAAGTATATCCTCTTAATACTCTTTTACATTTATACCAAGGCTCCATTAATTCCAACAAACATACATTGTAACGACCCAAACTTTCATTAATCTAAATTAATATTGATCTAATTAAATGTATTATTATGTAAAATGGTTATATAACATATAGATTTATTTTGTTTTATGTTTCTAGATTTTAAAATACCGTTAAGAATTGTGACCATTTCTAATATAGTCGTTGAACAGTGATCACATGATTAGTATAAATATAAGTCTTTAACAAATCCAATTTACACAGACAAAGGAAGCGAAGACCTCATCTAGTAGACTTCCCCATATAAAGCCCATTTTTCAGATCTTGGAAAGGAGGTGGCATCATTGGGCTTCACTCTTGACCAATCCCAAAACAATCTTCAACATGTTAAGCTCGAATGGAACTGCCTATGAGAGAAGTAGAACTTGATAGAGATTACCACCTGATCAATGTTATCCGAGCCACCCCAAGAGTCTATCACTATCGCACACCTTAACCTTTGATCTTATGCGGGTGTTATAAGGGGTTATATAAAAAGGCCTTATCACTATGACTATGTGCATTATTTTTTTATATAATAATGAATATACATTCATTTTATTATTGTTACTTTGTAAATTTTTTTTAAAGAGAAAATCGTATTTTTAGTTAATATTCAACTAAAAAATCTATTTTGATGAATTAAATTTTTTTTGAATTAAATAATATTTTAATAAAATATTATTATTATTAAATTAATATTCATTAAATATAAATGATCGTATAATTTTATTAATGCAATTTTAATTTTTGTTAAGGTTTGAAAGTCATTTTTGTTAAACCCATGAATTTTCGATAAATATCAGTTTTTATTTTAAAAGTAAAAATTCAAATATCTAGAAAATTATTTATATAAAATGAATGTTATTTTTGGAATCATGACATTGAAATTATCCAATGGTGAATTTTTCATAATTTTCCGAGACAATCGATTTTTTGGGTAAAAAATAAATACTGTTTAAATAAATAATGTGTTTTATGACATAATAATGACCCAATAGTAATGTAATAAAATACCATAAATTATATTTTCGTACAATATATGTTTTATCATTAAAATAATGTGATTTTAGGTTTGTTTGATTTATTTTAAAAAACTTTAGTGGACCCTCCAAGAGTTATAAAACATTTTCACTTTTTAAATGAATTTCCTTGAGAGTGTGACTCAACTCCACATAAAAAAACCTATTATTTTAAGAAGTTAGACCATTTTAATTATAAAATATTGTTTTCCACTCCCCTTTGGAAAAAACCATGGGCAAAAACCATGGGCTGGTTTGTTGTATTGATTAGTTTAATGTTTGGTGACCCAAACCTAAATAATAAAGAATTCTTTCTCCTTTCCTATATAAACCCACACAAGATCCCACTTCCTCTTCACTAAAATCCTTTGGAGTTCGTCCAACCTCTTCCCTCCTCTCTCTAAAATCCTACCAAGGTGCCCCTAGCTCCCAAGAAGCCTCTCTCAGGCCTCTCTTAAGCCTTTGGGATCACACTTCCAAGTAAGTGATTTCTTCCTTTATCATTTTTGTCCAATTTTATTTAAGTTTTTATGCCATTTTTCTTTCAATTAAAAATTTAGGGGTTTGATTTTACACCTCCCCCATACTTCCCGATTTATTTTTGGATTATGGTATACCCCTTTCTCTCCAATTAATGCATCCCATGTACACCAGTTACCATGCCAAAATTCCATGAGGGGTTTCTCTCTCCTCTTTTACATCCAAGTAATTATTTTGTATTATGCATCTAAATTCCATTAAATTTGTTGGAACATGTATCTATATTACCCACTTACTGTACATTTCATTTACATATGACGATACACCCATTTCTCTCACATCAACCTTTTTTATGAATCTTTATGTCATGCCGTTATGCTGCTGAAATTGCACCGCGTTTTTCCAAGCCAAGATCATTATGTAGTGAATACCAGACCCTTGTATCTACCAAGGATATTCACATTTATGAACATATACATATTGAATGGTAATTTCATGTATTTATTCCATGTTAATTAATCATGGAATAACTTATGATATTGATTGATTCTATGTTATATAATCTATGTGGCACACTTATGCATGAAATGAAATGTTTAAGAAGGGTGCGTCCTGATAGCGCTCCCATGCATTGGGTAAAGTAAAGTATCATGATACGTCATGTGAAATGGGTGTTAAATCATTCTAATTCATGTGCAATGAGGGTTTACTCATGCTCCATGTTCAATGAGCCTTGGATCATGCTAATTCCATGTTAAGTGTTGTTGCCACATTTACAAGTTATGATTATTACTATTTATAATTCCTTTATGTTCATGTTTCTCGTGTGGTCCATTGATATGAATATTTCCTAACATGTATTGTAATCTTCATGTTATTACTTGTTTACTCTCTTACTGGGATTTATAGCTCACCCTTTTCTTATGCATGTCCTCAGGTTATCCCATGCAATGCTAAGTATGAGAGATTGTAGTGGTCATGTAAAAGAAGTTTTCAATAAAGATGTTGTATTTTATGTTTTAAGTTGTTATGTAATGATCATAATCCCTACAGACATTATACCTCTTGATCTTTTATGTTTTATAAAGTGATGTTTATGTAATAAATCACTTTTTAGTGTGTAATAAAGAGTAGGGTTTTCATAGTTGGTATTAGAGGTTAGGTTTAGTTATTTTTGGGATTAGGATTGGAAAACCCTAGTGAAGCCTTAAAGACAAGACTAAGTATAATAAACTAAGTTTTGGTGGGTATTGAGTAAGTGGTTTATCTAGAAAATAAATCACTGTCTGGATACGAGTAGGTAGAGGCGGCTCTGGCACAGATGTACCTAGGGGTGAAAACCCCGACAAGGAGTTTCGAGATTGACCCGGGGTATCCTGGTACCCGAAAACATGCCCTGTTACACTCTTGGTTACGATACTCTTGGGGGATATGCATTGGTAAATTCACAAGCTTAGTATGAACCATTATTAAGGGAATTAAACAAAATCACCTAAGAATATATGTTGGATAACAAAGATTGAAGCTTATAGATTCATAAGGTAAGTAAATAAAAGATATTTATAAGTCATCTATTTTGTCCACGGATTACCCTTTATGTGTTACCCCTAAATTTCCCTTTTATTCCAGCCAATGGCCAATATTAAGAGGACTTGTGCTAACAACCAATGTGAAGATCAATGTGATGATTGTGCTAATGAGATGCCCAATACGATGGGAGCAGTAATCACAAACTTTGTCACGATACTCTCTCAGTTAACTCAAGATTTGAATAGAAACACGGGTCAAGAGGAATGTTCAACCCCCCTAAGAAATAACAAGTCACTATCGAAAGCTTCATGAGATAAAGGCCTCCTACTTTTAATGGATCATCTCATCCCTCAATCACTAAACAATGGATCAACTCCATTGAAAAGATCTTCTCTATCCTTCAATGTTCCGAATAAGAGAAGGTTCTCCTAGCTGCTTATCATATGGAGGGTAAAGCTGATCAATGGTGGAAATTGATCAAAAATAGGAAGCTTGATGAGGATATAAAGGTGTTGTAATGGAAGGATTTCCAGAATATTTTTTTTGATAAATATTTTCCACGCACCCTCTAGCTTAATATGGAAAGGGAATTCCTTGCTCTCAAGCAAAAAGATGATGAATCTATCAGAGCATGTGAGGAAAACTTCACAAGGCTTCCATGATACGCCTCTGGCTTTGTCGTTACCCTCCAATACAAGGTTGAATGCTTCTTTGGTGGGATGAAACCTAGTCTGCGGAAAGCCCTGACAATCCAAAACATCGACAGCTATGAGAAAATTGTCCGATGTGCCCTCAAGGTTGAAATGGAGATCAGAGAACCTCATGGGTATCATGAGGATAAGAATCATAAGGTGGAATTTAATTCTGGCGATCCGTTGGATAAATACAATGGTGCTAAGAAAATTCAGTACCCCACTTAGCAAAGGTACGAAAATAAGTACCCCAAAAATTGTCGGAAGGGGACGAGGAAATGCTTTAGGTGTGGAAGAGAAGGGAACCTGGCTATTAACTGTCAGCTAGAAAAACCCGCGATTGCGATAGAGGAGAGGAACAATCCATTCGACTCTCAACACATTTGTTCATTGCTTCAACTACAAAGAACCAGAGAAACTTGGAAATTAGTTCCCTAATCTAAGGGTCTTCAGAGGAGACCAACAACCTCCAAGGCAACAAGGGTGAGATTTTTCCATCACTACTGCCGAAGTGAACCCTGAAAATGAAGTGGTGATAGGTAATATAGTTATTAATTCAAGAATAGAGAACATACTTTTTTTATTCAAGTTCTATGCATTATTTTATATCCCGAATGTTTAGTAGAACAGTACCAACACCACCACAAATCATGTAATTAAAGATGTCGGTGAGTATGGAAGATGGGGAAATCATTGAATCCCATGAATATAACTCCTCCCATATCATAATTTATGGATTGAACTTCCTAGAGAACCTTATCATACTCCCTCAGGTGGAATTTTATGCAATTCTTCACATGGATTTGGTTTCTCTATATAGAGCCAACATAAATTTCTGTAAGAGGGAAATCACTCTCTATATAGAGAATCGACCCCCGATTCTATACAAGTATGAGGAGGAAGATGAATATTCTTTATCTCCATCATCTCAAGCATGGATATTACTACCCTACGAGCATGCGTATCTGTCTCAGATGATTGAGTCCAAGGAAACAACCATCCTTGAAGACATGTCTATTGTGAGGGAATTATCTGAAATGTTTCTTGAGGAATTTCCTGGTCTTTCTCCTAGAAGAGATGTTGAATTCTCAATTGACCTTATACCTGGGGCATTTCCAATATCCAAGACTCCGTATAGAATGGTTGTTGTGGATCTTGAGAATCTGAAGAAATAACTACATGATAATCTAGATAAAGGATTTATATGCCCAAGTGCTTCACCATGGGGTGCACCAGTCCTCTTTGTCAAGAAGAAGGATGGGTCAATGCACCTTTGCATCGATTTTCATGAGATTAGAAAAATCACGATAAAAAAAAGTATCCTCTCCCACTAATTGATGACTAGTTCGATCATATGTGTGGGGAAAAATACTTCTCCAAGGTGTATTTGTGGTCAGGATATTATCAATTAAGGGTGAATAAGGAATATAGCCCTAAGACTGCTTTTCATACAAGATACAAGCACTATGAATTCATAGTAATGCCTTTCAGACTCAATAATGCTCCAGCAGTATCCATGGACTTGATTAATAAAGTCTTTAGAGATTACCTTGAAAATTTTGTTGTATTATTTATAGATGATATTATGATATACTCAAAAACTAATAAGGATCATGAGGAGCATCTAAGAACTTTACTAGAGACCTTTCAGAAGGAGAAGATCTATGAAAAGTACAACAAGTGTGAGTTCTGGTTGAAGGAGGTCTCATTCTTGGGCCATATCATCACAATCAATTGGATATCTATGGATCCCTCTAAGATAGATATAATTGAGGGGTGGACGAGGCCAACATTGGTCACAGATATTCGTAGCTTCTTGGGGTTATCTGGATATTATCGACAATTTGTGAGAAATTTCTCATGATTGTCCAACCCTCTTACCAAGCTAACTTGGAAGGGAGTAAAGTTTTTTTGGAGCGATGAATGCGAATAAAGCTTCATGGAGTTGAAAAGGAGGCTTATCACTGCACCTGTTCTCACTTTACCCACAAGTGTAGAACTTTTTGTGGTATTCAGTGATGCTTTGAATAAGGGACTATGCTGTGTGTTGATGAAAAATGACAAAGTCATTGCCTATGCATCAAGTCAATTGAATGTTCATGAGTAGAATTATCCAAAACATGATCTGGAGTTGGCTGTGGTGATCTTAGCCTTAAAAATTTGGCGGCATTATCTCTTTGGGGAGAAGTGTGAAACTTATACGGACCACAAAATCCTCAAGTATATATTCACACAGAAAGAGTTGAACATGCACTAATGAATATGGTTAGAGCTGATCAAAGATTATGACTACTTAATCAATTAACACCCTGGGAAAGCGAACAAGGTGGTAGATTCTCTATGTAGAAAGGACCCAATGATTCTATCATTTATGATAATTGAGAAGGATCCAAACTTTTTATATTTGATGAATATGGAAATGAGAATCATAAATAAGGGAACATCATCAATCCTTTCACAAATGATTTCTCAACCGTCTCTTTTGGAAAGGTTAAATGATGCTCAAAAGGATGATGTGGGAATTCATAAGAAAGTGGAATCTATTAGAAAAGGGAAATCCTTGGAGTTAAATTTTAATTAAAAATGAATTGTGAGATTTGGGAAAAGACTTTGTGTTCCATCAAGTCCGGAGCTGAAGAAGGAACTTTTGGATGATGCACGTAGTTCAAATTTCTCTATTCTCCTAGGAAACATAAAGATGTATCAAGATCTCCAAGAGCATTATTGGTGGGATAATATAAAGAAGGAAATTGCTGAGTATACATCAAAATTCCTGGTGTGTCAGCAAGTGAAGGAAGAGAGGCAAAAGTCTAAGGGGATGATGAAACCATTGCCCACACTAGCATGTAAATGGGATAACATAACCATGGACTTTGTCACCGGAAATCCGAAGAAATCCAAAGGAAAAAATGCAATCTGGGTTGTTATGGATCGTCTTACAAATTTTTCACACTTCATTGCAATTCGGGAGGATTTCTCATTAGATCAACTAGTACAAATATATATCAAGGAAGTGGTAAGGCTGTATGGAGTACCACTATCTGTTGTATTCGATCGAGATCCAAGATTCACCTCTATGTTTTGGAAGAGTCTTAAACATGCTCTGGATACTGGACTAAACTTTAGTATGACCTATAATCCTCAAACTGATGGCCAATATGAGGGAACTATTCAGACACTAGAAGATATGTTAAGATCATGTTCAATGGACTTTAAAGAAGGATGTGATCAACATCTTCCTCTGGTTGAATTCTTCTATAATAACAGTTTCCACTTGAGCATCTGAATGGAACCATATAAATCCATGTATGGGAATAGATTAAAAACATCAACATTTTGGGATGAATTTGGTGAGAGTAAGCTACTAGGACTGGAAATGGTTGAAGAAATGGTGGAGAAGGTAAAAACCATTCTACAGTATATCAAGGCTGCCTAGAGTCGATAGAAGGGTTATGCGGATAACTGTCGACGAGACCTTTAATTTAATGTTGTAGACATGGTATTCCTATGAATATCTCTATGGAAGAAGATCATGGGGTTTGGAAAGAAAGGTAATTTAAGTCCTAGGTACATCATCCCTTTTGAGATTCTTGATCGTTTCGGGGCTGTGACCTATCGACTAGCACTCCCACCTACCATGGCCAAATTACATGATGTATTTCATGTATCCCTCTTAAGGAAGTACATACTAGACCCTTCACATGTAATCTCTTCAAAGGTAATACATTTAGAGGATGATCTTTCTTACGAGGAGAAACATATGAAAATATTAGATCATAGGGAAAAAGTCCTACGAAATAAGACAATGCCCCTCGTGAAGGTGTTGTGGAGAAAGCACAAGTTTGAAGAAGTGATGTGGGAATCAGAGGAAGTGATGAATCAGAGTTACCCTCATATTTTTTAGTGTGAGAAAATGAAATTTTGAGGGAAGAATTTCTTAAGGGGGGAAGATTGTAACGACCCAAAGTTTCATTAATGAAAATTCATCTTGATCTAATTAAATGTCTTATTATGTAAAATGGTTATATAACATATTCACTAATTTTGTTTTATGTTTATAGATTTTAAAATGCCATTAAGAATTGTGACCATTTCTAATATAGCTTTTTTACAGTGATCACATGATTAGTATAAATATTGGGCTTTAACAAATCCAATTTACTTTGACAAAGGAAGTGATGGCCTCATCCAGTAGACTTTCCCCATATGAAGTCCATTTTTCAAAGCTCGGAAAGGAGGTGGCGTCATTGGGATTCTCTCTTGACCAATCCCAATCCGTTCTTCAACATGTTAATATCAAATGGAACCTCCTATAAAAGAAGTGAAAGTTGATAGAGATTACCACCCGAGAAATGTTATCTGTGCCACACCAAGAGTCTGTCACCATCGCGCACCTTAACCTTCGATCTTATGCAGGTGTTAAAAGGGGTTATGTTACAATAACTTAGCACTATGATTATTTGCATTATTTTTGTATATAATAATTAATATACATTCATTTCATTATTGTTACTTTGTAAATAGTTTTTAAAGCGCAAACAATATTTTTAGTTAATATTCAACTAAGAAATATATTTTGATGAATTAAAGGATTTTTTAATTAAATCATATTTTAATAAAATATTATTATTATTAAATTACTTTTTATTAAATATAAATGATCGTATAATTTTATGAATGCAATTGTAATTTAGTTAAGGTTTGAAATCCATTTTGGTCAAACCCATGAATTTTCAATAAATGTTGGTTTTTATTTTGAAAGTAAAAATTCACATATTTAGAAAATTATTTAGATAAAATGAATATTATTTTTAGAATTAGTATGTTGAAATTATCCAATAATGAATTTTTCATAATTTTCTGAGACAGTCAAATTTTTGGATAAAAAATAAATATCGTTTAAATATATAATGTGTTTTATGACATCATAATGACCCAATAGTGTTATAATAAAATACTATAAATGATATGTTCAGACAATATATGTTTTAACATTAAAATAATGTAATTTTAAGTTTGTTTTATTTATTTTACAAAACATTAGTGGACCCTCCAAGAGTTATAAAACATTTTTACTTTTTAAATGAATTTCCTTTAGAGTGTTACTGACCTCCACATAAGAAACCCTGTTATTTTTAGTAGTTCAACGATTTACCTTATAAAATATTTTTTTACACTCCCTTTTTTCAAAAACTTTTGGTAGAAACCATGGTTTGGTTTGTGGTATTGATTAGTTTAATGTGTGGTGACCCAAACCTAAATAATAAAGAATTCCCCCTCCTTTCCTATATAAACCCACCCAAGCTCCCACTTACGCTTCACTAAAATCCTTTAGAGTTCATACAAACTATTCCATCATCTCTCTATAATCCTCCGAAGGTGCCCCAAGCTCACAAGAAGCCTCTCTCAAGCCTCTTTCAATCCTTTGGGATCACACTTCCAAGTAAGGGATTTCTTCCTTTCTCATTTTTGTCCAATTTTCATTAAGTTGTTTTGACCTTTTGTTTTCAATTAAAAATGTTGGGGTATGATTTCGAACCCCCAATACTTCCCTCTTTATGTTTTGATCATAGGATACCCCTTTCTCTGTCATTAATTCCTCCCATGTACACCCGTTACCATGCCAGAATTCTGTGAGGGATTTCTCTCTCCTCTTTTACATCCAAGTAATTCTTTTTTATTATGAATCTAAATTCCATTACATTTGTTGAAACATGTATCTATATGACCCCATTACTGTCCATTTCATTTAAATATTATGAGAAACCCATTTCTCTCTCATCAACCATTTTCATGAATCCTTATGTCACGCCGTTATGTTGCCGAAATTGTACCGCGTTTTTCCAAGCCAAGATCATTGTGTAGTGAATACCACACCTATGTCTCTATCAAGGGTATTCACCTTTATGCACATATATATATTGAATAACACTTTCATGTATTTATTCCACAATACTTAATCATAGAATAACTTATGATGTTTATTGATTCCATGTTATATAGTCCATGTGGCACACTTATGCATGAAATGAAATTTTTAAGAATGGTGTGTCCTGATAGCGCTCCAATGCATTGTGTAAAGTATAGTATCATGATAAATCATGTGAAATGGGTGTTGACTCATGATAATTCTTGAACAATAAGGGTTTACTCATTATCCATGTGCAATTATCCTTGGATCATGATAATTCTATGTTAACTGTTGTTGCCACATTTCCATGTTATGATTATCATGCTTTATCATGCCTTTATGTTCATGTTTCTCTTGTGCTCCATTGATATGCCTATTTCCTAACATATATTGTAATATTCATGTTATTACTTGTTTACTCCCTTACTGTGATTTATAGCTCACCCTTTTCTTATTCATGTCCTTATGTTATTGTTTCTAACGCTTTCGCCGGGGCGCGCGCATCCGTCCGTCCGCGGAGGAGGACGTGCTGCGCTTGTTGCCCCACGTTCCCACTTTCCAAAGGCAGGCGACATTCGCTCCTTATTCAGGGATGTCTGATCCTTGATCGAAATGGGATGATGGGATGTCAGTTCTTCCTTCTGTGGATTACTCCTCAGAACTCGTCACCTAGTCCGGGTCTCCCTTATAGATTTAATACGTTGTTCGTGAAACTCTTCCCAGTGCCATGTTTCCATGGACGCCGGTTAATTACACTGCTTCTGGCAGGACATTCCAAAGGGTCCGGTCAGGGCAGCAACCTTCAGTCGGGGGAGTAGTCACGTTGAGGCATCACTAGCATGTCTGGATGCTGGGGAACCTGGCATGTCTGTCTATTATCCCTGGTCACAGGGCTTCTCGAGGGCGTGGAAGCCATAGGGATCCCACATCGAGCACGGGGAATTATACGCCATAGGCACATATCTGAGGTTTTCCTCAGCTTCCCGTGTTTAACACAGGGTACGCCGTGAGTTTAACATCCAGTGGAGACGGATCATCCCGATCGGATCATTAGCTAGAATAGATCGGATTGAGGGATTTCCCTTGAAGGGATGCCGATACCGAGGCCAGCCCATGAGCGGTTGTGAAGAGGAGCGTACCGACATGGTCTCACCGGGATATGAAGATCTAGGCGAGAATCAGGGTGGATGATGGATGGATGAATGAAGTGGATGGGGGAATGACAAGGAACCATCGCAAGGGAAACAGTGAAGTTGGGCTTGAGCCTTGAAGGGGCTTCCTACGTATCCCCGTGGCAGGGAATCAAAGTCCGCGTAGTTCGGGATGGTGCCGGTAAACCGGCCTGAGGGTGGACCTTGGTCTGATGGGCATCATCAGCAAACTGACGTGAATGGGAAGGACCGGGAGGGTCCTAGTGGTGATGGGCTTGGACCTCGTGGAGTCTTCCTACATACCATGTCGTGACATGGATCAAAGACCACGTAGTTCACAGGGGATTCATCGGCAGACCAACGTGAAAGTGGACCTTGGTCCGACTGGTGTCGTCAGCGAACCCACGTAAAGGTGGACCTTGGTCCGATGCGTCAACGAACCGACGTGAGGGTGGACCTTGGTCCGATGAGAGATGGGATTGAACCTCAGGGAGGCTTCCTACGTACCATGCCTTGGCATGGATCAAAGAACTCGTAGTTCAAAGGGTTTCATCGGTGAAACAACATGAAAGTAGACCCGTGGGTCCACTAGTGGTGGGCTTGAAACTTGGGAAGGTTTCCTACGTACCATGCCTTGACATGGATCAAAGTCCTCGTAGTTCAAAGGATTGATGGAATACATTTTAACGTCATGCGGGACGGTAGTGAACCCTGACGTGAATGAACGACGGGCGGTGGGTGTCGGTGAACTGACGTAAATGAGGGACCTTGGTCCAATGGGATATGGGGGCTTGGCACACAGATAAGGAGACGGTCTGGGCCAATGATTTTTGGGCCTGAACCTCAGGGAGGCTTCCTACGTACCATGCCTTGACACGGATCAAAGTCCTCATAGTTGGGGTTGGTCACAACGGCTTGCCGTCGGACTGGAATGCAATTTAAGGTCATGCCGGACGAGGGGAATATAGTTTAATGTCACGCTGGATGAGGGTATGCAGTTTAGCGTCATGCTGGATGAGGGCGAAACTCGACGTGAATTGAACGACCGAGTAATGTGGCTTGAACCTCATGGAGGATTCCTACGTACTATGCCTTGACATGGATCAAAGTCCTCGTAGTTCATTGAGTGTGGGGGTCAGGGTCGGTGCTCACTCTAAGCCCACGTGAGTCATGCTCGGTGTGAGAAACAATAGGTTGCAAGGACCTGACGATCACGTCGCGAATGATGCGTCCGTGAGAAGCGAAGAGGGGCTTACACATTAGGCGGCCCATGGTGTTGGGACTTACTCCAGGATGGAGGCCCAGAGTGCGACAAAGCGTAGCGAAAGAGGGATTTGGGACCAATGATGGGAGGTGCCTCATTCCCTATCATACCATCCACTGACCTTGGTAGTGGGGAATTATGGAGATTCAGGGGTGGAGCTATCCGTTGGGGAACTAGGGTTGCCCTTCTCCTGAGAACATACGCCACTCCAATAAGGAGGATATCATCCCTTGTGGATGGGTGATTCCACTCCTGTGGAGATGAGTGGCGTAAAAAATGTTCGAGCTGGGGGGACCCTTCGTGAGAGGCATGAGGTCGGGTCACAGTTTAACGTCATGTGCTGAGGACGTGGTGCTTGGCAGTTTAACGTCCTGTAGCTCGGACGAGGTGGGTTCACTCCGCACCCCTAGGACTTACATAATTGGTACCCTCTGGTCCTTTGGGGAGGGAAGGTACTGGCAAGGCCATGGTCAAGGGGGGTTGTGGAGAGAACCATCGAGGGGTCCACGTTAGCGTGGCTATGCGAAGAAGCAATAGCCGTTATTGTGCCTATGCGAAGAAGCATTAGGCGAAGCAACACTATGAGTGGTATTGTCCGTGGGACTTTGAAATCACATCTCGCAAACCTAGAGGGTCGCATGAGAAGAGGAATTTCCAAGAAAAGGAGTGTGATTCGCGAAGTGGAGTACCTTGGACTTAGCATGGGGAATAGGTATGAGTGGAGGGTGCTTCGCGAAGTGGAACAGTGTTCGCGGAGCACTGCCTCGCGAAGAAGAGGTGCCTCGCGAAGCAGGGTTCTGCGAAGCAGTGTGCTTCGCAATGTGTAGTGATCCTGCCTTAGCATAGGGATCCCTAGTACAGTTTGGGTGTTTCGCAAAGCATAAACACTCCGCGGCTGCCCGGGTTCCCTTGGGAATCCCCTTCCTTCGCGAATTCCCCTGAGCTTCGCAAAGGGCATCCCTCTCGGAAGAGGGGATCAAAACGATTCAAAGCGAAGGCGTCACGCGAAGTAGAAGTACCTCGCGGAGTTCATGATTTCTGAGGGCAAAGGGTGCTTCGCAATTTGGGTGAGGAGAAGCCGAAAGGTCGGATTGTCCGTCCCTGGGACTCAGGGGGAGTCCAGTATTTATAGGGAAGGGGCGCCGCGAAGCAGAACTCGCGCGCCGCCTCAGGTGCTTCACGGTGCCCTCGCGAACGTCAACGTCGTCCGTGAAGAGTTACCGCCTCTAGAGATTCGCGGCGGGCTCGCGAACGTCAAATGCGTTCGCGGAGAGTTACCGCATCTGGAGCTTCGTGGTGGGCTCGCGAACGTCAAATGCATTCGCGGAGAGTTACCGCCTCTGGAGCTTCGCGAGACCGCGATGCTCGGGGGGATTCGCGTCGGTACTTCACGTTGGTGCTTCGTGAGGAAGCATGCCAGCCTTCTTTTTTGTCCCTTCATTTTGCGCAATATTTTGGTGCCAACAAATTCCCCCCTCAGACTTGGAGCCGCGGAGGGTAAAGGGTCTAAGTCTGAGGGAAAATCGCCAAAATTGTCGGTGGTTCGCGATGCAGCTTCGCGAAGGGGGCCCGCGGTGCTGACCGGGGCCACGGATCCGGACGCGCTACGATGCTTCGCGCGGAGGAGGCGTGCCACAATGCTCTGGGGTCGCCGCCTGTAAATAGGGGGTCGACCTATTTTGTATTCTCGCGACTTCCTTGTCTTTTTGTGCTCTCGACTTCACGAATCTCCGTGTACTCCGCGACAGCCCTCCGCGAATCGAGCTTCGCGGAAAATCGCGGGTCTCCGACTCCGCGTCCACGCCAAGCGAACTTCTGCTTATCGGCCTAGGCTAGACTTCATGGCTTGGTTTCGCGACTGACCTTCATGATCCGTCTTCGCGATCCCGCTTCGCGATCCGTTCTGAAAAAATTCTTTTCTAAGGGCCGGAATCGAAATGGACCATCAAGAGGCTGTATTGGGGGTGCTTGCAGATGCCGCTCGTCGGGATGAGATGGCCAACTGTCCAGGCCTGGGGGAGATGGTCCGAAGCCATTCGGACCACGCTTCATTGACATATCTGCTATTGGAGGGTCAGAAGGATTATCCGCAGTGCAAGAAACTACCGTTGTACGGCTTCAGGTTGATGGATGACGTCTTCATCTCTGAGGCGAGTAGGGACGAACCATCTTGCTGGTTCAGGAGCACACCATGCCAGCACCAATGGTTCAGGGCGGCCGATGGTCATGCGCGGGAGGTCTTCACACCCGTCACCGCTGACTATCTCTACAACCATTTGAACGATATTGATAGGAAGCCACTACAACCGGAGACATCCCCTCCTCTCTACCACACCATGATGAAGGCGGCTTTGCAGGATTCGAAGAAGGGATGGTCCGATGAGTGGGACCTGTGCCAGGGCGGCAACTTTACCGATGACTGGGCCTGGGCCTATTGGGTAGGCGCATCATGAGAGGAGTTTGGGGCCGAGCTGAGGAGAGTGGGGTTGTATGAGGCGGCATGGTCCTCCCAATTCCACATTTACCAACCAAAGCAACTGATGCCGGAATTGCTGAGCAGATGGTCGTCTAGGACCAATACCTTTCACCTGCATCACAGGGAGGTGGGCATCAGCCTGTGGGATGTCCACCAGATTTCTGGGGTTCCGATCTTGGGGGCCATGTATGATGAGTTCCTCCCTGTCATGAGCGCGTGGGAGGATACAGAACAAATTCCACGACTGGCGTCAGCGTTGATGGCGCTCGTCCCTGGAGAGGATAAGGAGGCAGTGAGGGATGTCCACTTTTGGAGATGGTTCAAGTGCTTCCTGAATTTCCCAGAGAATCGAGAGTTCCCTCCGAGGCCTCGAACTTTTCCGAGGGTGGCCCAATGGGGAAAGGGGCACTCGTATTGGCGGGTCTTGGAGGACAGCCAATGGAAGACTTGGGGTTTCAGTGTCAGCACTGAACAATAGCCGATAGTCAGGCTGGCGGCGTTCATCGCAGCTCTCATCTGCGGTTGGATCCTACCAGTGAGGGATACAAGCATGGGGGTGCGGCCCAACTCATTTATTATGGCATCCATGTTGGCCATGGGGCAGCAGATCAATCTGGGGATTCCGATGCTTGCCAAACTGTACAGAATGCTGCGCCACATTAGCGAGGACAAGAAGCCTCCAAGGATATGCAGGCCCTTCCACCTCCTGTATGGGTGGATCGCAGCACACATCAGGGGGATTTATGAGTATCCAAACCCCATTTCGCCACCGGGATCGAACTTCCGCCCCTCCATCCTGAACACGGTCAGGAGGTTCCCGTTCAAACTAGCCATGCCGATGGTGCTGAATCGGGTGTGGAGGGCGGATGAGTTTAATTTCCAACCCTTCCCATTGCCGACGGGGATACTTACTGATGACGGGAGGGGAACGGAAGAACATCGAGCTTACCTCCTGGCCTTTCAAGGTGGAGTTTTGGTGGCATGAGTAGATCGTGAGCCACTCTATGAACCGTACACCCCGCATCGGTTTGCGAGGCAGTTCCGGTGCCTCCAGTGGCTGACCCCGCAGGTCTACTGGGAGGTGCGTCACGAGGATCACCCATGTGTGATGAGGCAGTTGTGGCTCATGTTCAGATGGGAAGATGGGAAGATTCGAATTGCATTGCCTCCATCCACCGCCGCTTTTGGATTGGTGAGGGAGTATGCCATTAGTTGGGAGGATGCTTACCCAGGAGAGATGGTGAAGCAACCAACTATTCGGGTCAGTGATGGTGGGCCTCCTTTATCTCGAGGTCGGGGTCGGAGGGCAGCTAGGGCCGCTCACGGTAGCGGGGCTGCCATGGCGGCGAGACCCGCGCCGGCCGAGGGTGTGGTAGCAGCGGCAGATCCGATGAGGAACTTTCCAGGACAGCTGAATTACCATTTCTGCAGCGTGCTCTTATGCACGAAAGGTGCAACGCCAGGGGCGCTGAAATCGGTCCAAACAGATGAAAATGGGAAGTGTGAATCACGATACACAAGATTAGGAGCACTGTGGGGATGGCGTGACAATAAAGTACAACTATTAACCATGGAAGAGAAGCGGTATCCTTACTGCGTTAGCCTGTAATGGGGACAAAAAATGAGGGTCGACCGTTGACCATGTTCGAAACACGGGACCATGTCACAAATGTTGTCGATAAATCCTTCAGGACGTTGGCCCAGGACAGTAGGCAGACCCTAGGTCGAGCATCCATACTGTTAGGGTGTCCTTCCAAACATGACCAGTCTTTCGGAATGTTGGCCCAGGACGGTAGGTGAGCCGATGCGGCATGAGACCAGGCTGTTAGGGGGTCCTGTGAGACATGAAAGGGGACGAGGGTCCGAATAAGGGGCACATAAAGCGTGGGATATGGAGTGATGGTTTTTCCGAACAGAATCCAACACTCATGCAATTACACCACTGTGGTGGGAGTACACCATATGGGAACATTGGTATGATCATGGATCATTCCTTCTTTGGGACAGGGCCTATCTGGATAGGGGGTCTGTCACTTACCAATGGGATATTGGGGATCCTAAACTTGTTCAGGGGAAAAAAATGCAGCTACATAGTTCCCCCTGAGGGGTCAGGCCAGAGGGCCGGAAATGGGGAGGAACAGGATTTTGCGATTCCTAGGGCTGGACCCTAGGTGAAATGCCTGGGTGTCTCTACGTATCCCATGAGGATGGGAATCAAGACATACGTAGTTCTGGAAGCACAGTGCAGTCAAAGACCAACAATGGCAAGTGAAATCCTCTTTGTTAGAGGCTCTCGTGCATCCCATGATTAACATGGGGCATACTAAGCTTGCTCAGGGTAGAACCGCAGTTTAGTGTCATGCGCTGAGGACACATAAACTCCTTTAGTTTAACGTCATATGATAGGACATGGAATAAAAGGGAATATCCCAGGGAGTGTGTGGTGCGGTAGATATGAAACCGACGTGAATGAGGGCTTAGAGTCCAAATCACACCACGTACCCTCAGAGGAAACTCTTCAGGTCGAGGGACCAAGAGTGAGGATTAGGCTGGGCCCGAAGCAGAGTGGTCGGGAATTCCTACGTACCCCATAAGGATGGGAACCAAGCCATATGTAGTTCTGAAATCGCAGTTTAACATCTTGCGGGACGATGAGAAGCCTGGCTGTGTTGGTACACATCCCGCCAAAACTACTAAGCCCACATGAGTCGTGATCGGTGTGGGAAACAAGAATTAGTGGTGGGAATTTCCCGACACAAAGGGGCAGGTTAGGGCAAAGGGACGTTCTGTTAATACCGGCCCAATGAAACTAACACGATCATTTAGCGCACCTAGATGCGTGAAGAGAAAGAGCCGAGTTTGATGGAATTCCACTTGAACATGAGGAAGTGGAAATGTGTGAATCATGGCGCTCGAGATTCAGATCACGATGATGGCGGCGTGATGATGGAGGATAACTGTTGACCGTGGCAGAAAACCAACATCCATATCGTGTTATCCTAGAATGGGGACAAACAAATGAGGGTTGACCGTTGACCATGTTCGAAACATGGGACCATGTCACAAATGTTGTCAGATATCCATAGGGACGTTGGCCCGAAACAATTGGAGGACCCTTAGGTCCAACATTCATGGAGATCCCTTAAGCCTAGTATCCATGTCGTCCGAGGGTCCTTTTGGATGTGGAAGAGGATGAGGATCCAAATAGAAAGCTCACGAAGCATGGTCATGGGATGAGGAGGATGTCCCTGTGAAAATACCACACTTCGGGCTCTTTGTCAAAACACATCTGAATACGGCAACGAGACGTATTAGATAGAGGGAGAAGATTCCTTTCCCATCGGGAGATCTTAGTTTAGGGTCGTAGAATCCGGACCATGGATGGGAAGAGACATAAGAGGCACATGGTGGAGTAACTCAAACACCTGGTGTAAATGGGAATAGGGGGTGTGTACGGTGCAGTGAACTACTTGACGTGAATGAGGACATAATCCCATATCACACCGCACGACTCCCTTAGGAGAGGTTTTTAGTCAAGGGACCGAAGGCGAAAGTTAGGCTGGGCCCGGGGGGAAGTGCCCGGGCGCTTCTACGTATCTCATAAGGATGAGAATCAAGCCTCACATAGTTCTTGATGGACCTTAGACCATAAATGGGTAAAGGGAGCAGGGGACGCATGGCATCAAGACCCGACATGAAGGAGGACCTAAGCCCTACTTACCATGCGTTCTCTGGGGAAATGCTCGAGTTAAGGGACCGAACATGAAGGTTAGGCTGGGCCCACGGGGAAGTGCCCGGGCGCTCTTACGTATCTCATGAGGATGAGAATCAAGACACACATTGTTCTTAGAGGTGACATGGTAAGATACCAGTGCTGGGGGAAAAGGGGAGTGCGGCCGTGGCCCTTGCACTAAAAGAAGCGGAATTTGATAAATCTTGTTTGTTCTTTAAGGTGAGTGGTTTTTTTTGTGAAGCGACAAGCCTAGAGTAGTAGGCCGTGGTGTCTCCACAAGGATCAAGCCGTGATAGGCGTTGACAAATGGAATGGCACGTGACCAATACCCAACGTGATGTCATCTACCACGAGGTCACCACAATGCAGTGCCATTTTTCGTCGTGCGACCAGAATGATAATGTCACAGTTTAGGGTCGTATGATAGGACCAAGCATGCATTTTATCGTCATGCATTGCAGACGTAGCAGAGGCGATGCTAAGCGGGGAATGTGCGCAGTGTCATGAGACACAATCGATGGAGACATGATCCCACATCACACTATACGCCACTCGGAGAGGGAGACCTTAGGCCGGGGGTCCTATATAGAGGTAAGAGGTGAAACATGAGGGAGACTGGCTCCCTAAATGGTCTGTACCTGAATACAGGGCGTCCGGGCAGTCCTACGTATCCCATGAGGATGGGAATCAAGCCACAGGTAGTTCTGAAGGGTGCCTTTTAATGTCATGCTGGACAAGGAATATGAGGGATAACTCTTAGAACGGGGGTGTGCGTGGTGCAGCTATTGCAAACCCGACATGAATGAGGACATAATACTGCACTGCGCCATGCGGTTCTGTAGTCGGGGTCCCGATGGCAGGACCAGAGAGGCGAATTAGCTGAACTCAAGCTGGACCCAAAGACATGAGGTCTGGGTATTCCTACATATCCCATTAGAATGGGAGTCAAGTTGAATGTAGTTCTGAGAGGATCTTAGTTTATGGTCATAGAACTCGGACCATGGGTGGTAACAACCTCCCAAGTTAGTGCAGGAGTCAACCCGATCCCTAAGCCCACGTGAGTTAAACTCGGTGTGGGAAACAAGGGGGGGAGATCCTTATCGCAATACTTGGGGTGTCCATCAGAGGGGAGTTGGTAGAGAGCCCAGAAGGACACCTTTAATGCGGCTTGTTTCCCTAACACGCATACGTGCACGGAGGAAAAGTACCAAGAGTTCCGAGACTCTACTTGGACACGATGAAGTGATGAAGGGTATGAATTGTGTACCCGACATTTTGGGCTTAATGGATTGACATGGAGATAGAGGAAAACTGTTTACCATGGCGGAAATGCAGCATCCATATCGCGTTAGCCTGAGGTGGGAACAACAAATGAGCATCGACCGCTGAGCATATTCGCAACGCGGGATTTTATCGATTTATTGTCTGAAACCCTTGGGGGTGTTGGCCCGTAACGGTAGGAGAGCCCTTGGGTGTAGTATCCAGGCCGTTCTTGGGGGTCCCTCCGGGTGTGAAAGATGATGGAAGCCCTGATGCAGGGATACACAAAGCCTGGAAAGTGGGTGCGGACGTGTCCGAGTAAAGCTTGGCATTCCGGGTAATAAACCAGAGTACTCTTAGGCACATCAGTGAACTGCCGAAAAGGGATCGACGAAACAGCTCAGGAGGGAGAGGTACATGGCGTGGTCATTACGAGATCGACGTGAATGAGAAAATAACCTCATGCCACACCATACACTCCCATAAGAGAGGACCTGGGCCGGGGCCCAAAAAGGCCAAGGGGCCTGATGGTTAGGCATTGGTCAGGAAATCCTGACCTACTTGCAGTTTAACGTCTTGCAATGAGGACGAGGGTCGGGGACCCAAGGAGGCCATGGGGACTGAGGCTGGGCCTCGTAAGGGAAGGTGTACGACATGGTACATGATCCCGACGTGAATGAGGACGTAGTCCTACACCACACCATACACCCCAGGTAAGAGGTTGGGCGGAGGGGCCTAAGTTCAGGCATCAGTCAGGAAGGCCTTACGGGTCTGCAGTTTAACGTCTTACATGGGGACGGGGGTCGGGGACCCAAGAAGGCCAAGGGGCCTGAGGCTGGGCCTCGTAAGGGAAGGCGTACGGCATGGTACATGATCCTGACGTGAATGGGGACATAGTCCTACACCACAACGTACACCCCTATAGAGAATCAGGGCCGTGGGCCCGATCGCTGGCACCACCCGGGGGGAAGTTTTTCACTTTGGGATGGGGCAGAACGAATCACTGCACTCGATGTTTGGGACATCTCGGGGTGGACCCGAAGATCTAGGACACTGTTGACCATGTTCGAAACACAGCGTTCATATGGTGACCCGATATGGGAGCAATAAATGAGCGTCGACCGCTGACCAAATTCGCAACGCGAGACTTGTATCGTCTTGTTGCTTGAAAACCCTCAGGGGCGTTGGCCCGTATCGGTAGGAGAGCCCTTGGGCATAGTATCCAGGCCGTTCTTGGGGGTCCCTCTGGGTGTGAAAACATGATGGAATCCCAGTCAAGGAGTGGGTGAAGCATAGCTGTATCCATACACGAAAGAGGCAAACATCTCCAGGGGGGGTGTGCAGCCGGGTCGAGGCTTGCTCGATGTGAGTTGGGGAAAAAGTGTGCACCCTGCCATATGTCTTGACCCGAGGGGAAGATTTTGGCTTTTGGGCTAGGCCAACGGACGAAATGCCTGGGTGTTCCTACGTATCCCATTAGGATGAGAATCAAGCCATACGTAGTTCTTGAAGACCATGCATTTTAGCGTCATGCGGTGAGGACGTGGGGGGATAGAAGAACGGGAGTGGCCACATGTTGTGACCCTTACAATCCTTGTGTGAGCGGGGTTGTATGAGCAGGGCTGAGAAAGCCTACCCCCGCTACACAAAGATCCTCCAAGGAAACTATTCCCAGGGGGGGATAGTGGAAGAGAAAAGCTTGGGGCTGGGCTCAAGACGAGGCGTCTGAGCGTTCCTACGTATCCCATCAAGATGGGAATCAAGCCACACGTAGTTCTTGAGATGCAGTTTAACGTCATACGGGATGAGGAGCATCTCATTTGGGGATACTTAAGGTACGGAAAGCAATCCGACGTGAATGAGGACGTAGTCCCACACCATACCGTACAATCCCGCAAAAGGGTAAGTTGGGGAAAACCAAGGGCCTGAGGCCGGACCGCGGTCAGGGAAACCTGACCAGCTTGCGGTTTAACGTTTCGCGGTGAAGACGGGGCCATGGGCCCGAGGAGGCCAAGGGGCCTGAGGCAGAGCCTCGGTCAGGAAGGCCTGACTGGCTTGCAGTTTAACGTCTTACAGTAAGGACAGGGGGCCTTGGGGCCTGAGGAGGCCAAGGGGCCTGAGGCTGAGCCTCGGTCAGGAAGGCCTGACCGTCTTGCAGTTTAACGTCTTGCAGTAAGGACGGGGGGGGGGGAGATCTTAGTTTCAAGTCATAGAGCTCGGACCATTTTGTAGTTTATCGTCTTGCAGGACGAAGATGCAGTTTAAGGTCGTGCAGGACTTTACAGTTTAAGGTTGTATTGGACCATAACGTGCAATTTAAGGTCATGCGGGACCATTTCATAGTTTATCGTCTTGCAGGACGAAGATGCAGTTTAAGGTAGTGCAGGACCCTACAGTTTAAGGTTGTGTTGGACCATAACGTGCAGTTTAAGGTCATGCGGGACCATTTCACAGTTTATCGTCTTACAGGACGAAGATGCAGTTTAAGGTCGTGCATGACCCTACAGTTTTAGGTCGTGTTGGACCATAACGTGTAGTTTAAGGTCATGTGGGACCATTTCACAGTTTATCATCTTGCAGGACGAAGATTCAGTTTAAGGTCGTGCAGGACCCTACAGTTTAAGGTCGTTTTGGACCATAACGTGCAGTTTAAGGTCATGCGGGACCATTTCACAGTTTATCGTCTTGCAGGATGAAGATGCAGTTTAAGGTCGTGCAGGAACCTTTTTCCCTAGGCAAAGTATCACTTGAGGAACTTGGCATTGGTGGGAGGGGTTATGCGCTCTCCATCCGTGGTCACCAAGGAGTATGCTCCATTGGGGTAAACCTTATGGATGATATAAGGCCCTTCCCATTTGGGTTCTAACTTGGGTGGTTTCCTACCGGGAATCATTGGCACTCGAAGGGCCAGTACTAGGTCGCCCTGTAGAAAAGAACGGAGATGAACCTTCTTGTTGAAGGCCATCACTATCTTATCCTGATGCCTTTCCAGATTGTGCAGGGCACGAAGCCGGTTCTCGTCCAGTGCTTCTAATTCAGCTAGATGGATTTCGGCTACCTCATCTGATGTCTGGTGATCATAGACTGTAGTGCGTAACGATGGCAGCTGGATCTCAATGGGTAAAACGACCTTAGCTCCATACACCAGGGAATATGGGGTCACCTAGGTAGAGTTGCGAGTCGTCGTCCGATAAGCCCAGAGGGCATTGGGGAGCTTATCTGGCCAACTTTTCTTGTTCTGACCAACCATCTTCTGCAGAATGTTAGAGAGAGTTTTGTTGAACGCCTCGATCTGTCTGTTTGCCTGCGCGTGGTAGTGGGAGGTATGGTTCAAACGGATGTCGTACTTGGCGTACAATTTCTTTAGTTCAGTCGCTCGGAAGTTGGTGTCGTTGTCGGTGAGGACAGCTTGAGGGACCCCAAACCAGTGGATAATATTGGATCTCACAAAGTCAATGATGGAACAGGCCTTTACCTCTTTGAGTGGAACTGTCTCTGCCCACTTGGAGAAGAAATCTGTAGCATTCAGGATGAACCTACACTGGCGGGCTGTTGCCGGTGGATACGGTCCCACTACATCAAGTCCTCATACCGAAAATGGCCAAGAGTACTTGGTGGGGTGGAGGGGCTCCGGCGACCGATGCAGGAAGTTGGCATGAACTTGGCACGCGTGGAATCTCTTGGCATAACCAATACAATCATGGATCATAGAGGGCCAGAAGTACCCCAACCTCCGGATTCAATGGGACAGCTTCGGCCCAGCTTGATGGGCGCCACAGGAACCGGCGTGAACCTCTTGCATAACTTGAGGTATCTCTACTCCTTGAATGCAACAGAGGAGGACACAATTGAAGCTCCGCTTATAAAGGATCTGTTCAATATTGGGGCCGCTCTAGATGTTTAATTGCAGCTCGCGTCGTCGGATTCGCTCGCGCTCGGCCCGGTCGTCCCGGAGGTGACCATTTTGGAGATACTCAACAAAAGGTGCCCTCCAGTCAGGAGTGGATTCAACCACTGTGTCTGAAAAACCCGAGAGCCCTATCGTGGAGGGTCCGGAGGTGAGATGAATTACCCGCATGCCATCATTTTCCTCTTGGGTGACGGGGGAAATGACTCTCCGGTGTGCCACATGTATGATCAAATCGTCTTGTTCGGGTTCTGCGAGCGACACAGCTAAGCCAGCCAAGGCGTCTGCTTGACCATTCTGTGACCGCGGGACATGGGTAACCTCTGGTCGAGAAGAGAACTGGGCCATTAGGTGGAGGGTGTACTCCAGCAATGGTGCAAGCTCCGGTTTCCTGACGACATAGTCGCCATTAACCTGTTTGATTACCAGCTCGGAATCTCCCTTCACATGTAGATGGGGCACATGGATCTCAAGGGACAAATCGAGGCCGGTGATGAGAGCCTGGTACTCTGCCTCGTTGTTCGTACAGCCTTCTGACAATAGGAATGAGTATGGAAGGACAGCTTGCACTGGGGTAATGAAGACAATACCCAGGCCCACTCTGTTGAGCTTGGGATCGTTAAGCCTCCTACCGGTGGGGCTCCGGAAGGCGCCGTCGAAATGCATTTGCCAACACGGGACGACATGATCGACTGGGAGGATCACCTCATCAGGAAAATCCAGGTCCGGGGATTGATCCGCGGAGGTTGGATGGGCATCTAAAAAGTCTTCCAATGCCTGTCCCTTAATGGCCTTCTGAGGTACGAACCTGATATCAAACTGCTGGAGGATCACTGCCCACTGTGCTAGTAGGCCAGTCAGCATGGGGCGGTTCGGGATGTACTTCAGTGGGTCTACCCGGGAGACCAATTGCACCTCATGGTGCTATAGGTAATGTCGCAACTTCTGCACGGCGAAGACGAGCGCAAGGCAGCTCTTTTCGATAGGGGAGTATCTGAACTCTGTATCGAGAAGCATGCAGCTGAGATAGTAGAGACTGTTCTCAGTACCCTCATTATTCTTCTGGGCGAGCAATGCACCGAGGGATCTTTCCAAGGCGGTCACGTAAAGGATCAACGACTTTCTAGAGACGGGTGGCATCAAGATCGGAGGTTGGAGCAGATACTGCTTGATTTCCTTGAAGGCGGTCCGACACTCCTCATCCCATTCGTATGCGGTTCCCTTCTTCATGAGCCGGGAAAAGGGATTACACTTGCCGTCCAGATTCGCGATGAATCGTCATATATATGCTAAGTTGCCTTGAAGGCCTCGAAGCTCCCGAATGTTTCTCGGGGGAGGAATTTGGATGATGGCCTTGATCTTCTCTGGGTCGATCTCGATACCTCAGTATCTGACAACAAAGCCCAGAAACTTCCCATAGGTGACCCCGAAGGCACAATTCAACGGGTTCATCTTTAGATGATAGGAACAGAGGAAACCGAACACCTTCTCAAGGTCTTTGAGATGGTCCTGACGCTAACATGATTTGACTACGAGGTCATCTACGTAGCATTCCACCAATGTTCCGAGAATTGGCTTGAATATGCGGTGCATGGCCCTCTGATAAGTGGCACCTGCATTTTTCAAACCGAATGGAATAACCTGGTAGAAAAAGGTACCTTGGGGAGCCCTGAAGGCAGTGGACTCCTCGTACTCGGGGGGCCATCCAGATCGGATTGTACCCGGAATACCCATCCATGAAAGAGAGAGCTTGGGACCCGGCTGTGGCATCAATCAATAGCTCCGTCACCAGAAGTGGGAAGTCATCCTTTGGGCAGTGGCGATTAAGATCGTGGAAGTCGATGCAGACTATGATCTGCCCATTCTTCTTTCTGACTGGTACAATGTTGGCAAGCCACTTGGGGTACTGGACTTCCTTAATGAAATTGGCTTTGATAAGCTTGTCAACTTCGGCCTCAACCATAGTACCATGAGAAGGGTGCATCTTCCTGGGAGGCTGCTTATACCCACAATGTCTTGCCGGGAGGCCTAGACGGTGAACGAATACCTGGGGATCTAGCCCTGGCATCTCGTTGTAACTCCAGGAAAACACGTCACGGTGTTGTTTGAGGAAATCTCCGTACTGCTGCCGCTCCTCGGGGGACATGGCTGCACTGATCAATGTGGGTTTCAGATCTACCTCACTACCAAGGTTCACCTGTACCAGTTCATCAACCGTGGTGGAGACGCCTTCCCCAAAGGTGGGGGGAGCATCCTCCAGGTCTTCCTCCCCACCCGTGGGGGTATTTCCCGCAACAGGAGATACTTCTGTGCTATCAAAACCCGAGGGGAAGCTGGTGCCGGCTCAGGCAGTAGTGGTCATCATATCAGGAGACTCACTTGCCATTGAGACCATAACAATGAAGGCAGTCGACCCTATCCCATCTGGCCTTCAGCCTAAGGGGCCACGTTTGATGATATCAAAGCAGTGGTAACGTGTCGGACTGAGTCGGTGGATTCCATCCCGGCGGAAGAGACACGTATGGCGTACCGCCATTGAAATAATCTTGACATTCTGGTACCGTATAGGGGTAGGAGGTTCCGAGACCACCTGAGCCTGGTTGATGTAGGAGTACGAGGTGATTTTCCTCTGTCGCTTGGACACGGGAATATGCCTTCCTTGTGTAACCGAAACAACAAAACATTGCCCCATGTCGGGGTTCATGGCCTCCAACCGGTGGATTGGGAGGATGTAGGCGTCATCCATGCTTGCCCAGGGATCACTTGTGACCAGGGCGGGTTCATCCTCACTTACTAGGATTTTCTTATCCTTACTTTTGTAATAAACCACATCCAGATAGCGGGCCTCACAAGAAGCGAAGGGAGACGCATCTCCTTGGAGCACGCCTACTCGACCATTGAGTGATTATTTGAGGCACTGGTGATACGACGAAGGGACCGCTGCATGAAGATGGAGCCATGGACTACCCATAAATGCGTTGTAGGCGGTGTCCTGAGAGACGACCATGAACTCGGTGATGGAAATTAAGCCACCGAACTGAGTCTTCAGGCGGATCTTGCCGACTGGGGTTTGCTGGGTCCTATCATACCCCTAGATTCTGAGGTTAGAGGGAGTTAAATCACCTTTAGACAGAACCATCTTTCGCAACTTCCGAGTCGGAATTAGGTTGATTCCGGAACCCATGTCAACGAGGCAGCGGCAGACTTTCACGCCATTGAAGTGGCCAGTGATGTACAGTGGGCGAATGTGCCCCTGTATAGGAGGGTCCTCATCTTCACCGGAGAACGAGATAACCACCTGACATTCGGCGTTTTCAATCATCTCGGTATGGAAGGCTTCTGTAGCTGCTACCTTCGTCTCAAACTAGAGGGGGCTCTTTAGGGCCTCGGAAAGTGCCTCGCACATTTCATATGATAGGCGAAGGGACTCAAGGATATAAAGCCTTTTTGGAATTCCGGCCAGGTGCTTCAGGACTTCATACTTTCGTGCCAAACGTGATCCTCTGCTTACAAGAGGTAGTTCGGCATTTGGAGGCATAGCAGGTCCTTCCAGTTGAACCGGCGATCACCTAGTACTGGGTACATCTTGCTGCCTACTGGCTGAAGCCTGGAGAGTAGTCGCTGGACTAGGATTAGACAGCGGAGGCTGGCCTATAGCCAGACAAGACTGACTATGATATGAATGAGGTAGCTCTCCCTGATCTAGTAGCACAAACGACGGTAGAGGTAGAGCTGAGGGTGTTAGATGGGGTTGCGCGTGCTGAGCTCTGCGCTGAGCCTGCTGTCTGGTCTCAGTAGCGTGCACGGCTTGGCTGAAAGTGCCCGCTGACGTACCTCGATGACCGGCATGGTTGAGACTCTGCTGATGTTGACGTCGGCTGGAAATGTTGGGGAGGTTTGCCTGGGTTTCCCCCTCGTCGGGGGCCATATAGGGCTTTACCAGCTCCACGGTGTTAACCGAAGCGTACTCCTGGCTGTCGCTCGAGGTGTCATCTACCACTGGGCGGATTCTGGGATGAATCCCCATTTCAGGGGGCATAAAGTTGCTGAGAGTACGGGATGACGACGGCACCGGCGGTGCGCGTTGCTTCTTCTTGCGTCGCCGCTGCTTGCCCTTTTGGGAAGAGGTCGACTGTGAAGACGATGCGGAGGTACCAGCTACTTCTTCTGAAGGTTTCGGCTGCTTCAGGCGTTCCCGGATAATACCATGGGCACGAGCGACAGTTTTTCGAGCCATCAAGTCGTCGTATTTCTGGGATCCACAGCTGGGGACCTGCTGCCACTCGCCTTCGCTGTCGCTACCGATCTTTGACCCTGCAAAGACACCCGCCACTTGTGCTGGTGCCGAGCCCAACTTGACTATGTTGTTGTTGAACTGGTCTTGAAGCCAGTCTTTAAACACATAGCATTGCTTGAGGGTATTCCCCAGAATCTGATGATAAGGACAGTAGTTGGGGTGATCGGTGAGATTCGCCTCTTCCGGCCTTCTGCACTCAGGCAGGCGCACAATCCCTTGCTCTAGAGCACTTCGAAAATAGCCAGGGACCTGATTTTCATTGAACGAATAAGTCTGGTGCCTTCTTTCTAGATAGGTAGCCTTGGGGGCCTGGCCCTGACGAGGGGTCGGGGGGGGGGGGGCTGCCGAGGAGGCGACGCCTGATTGTCTCGCCTGGGTGGCAGTGGCACATTGCGCGAGGGAACTTGTCTATTATGAGGCGGTCGCTGCTGGGCAGGAGCCTATGATTGAGGTGGGGGAACTCTGCAGGGTTGCGGGGATGGTGTCGCCGGCAGTAATTCTAGCTGCCTAGGGGCCTCTATTTGGGCCACCGCGGTGGGTTCATCCCTGGCGGTCCTCCTGGATGGGATCATAGGGGGCAACAAACGTGCCTGACTAGCCTGTTGCAGAGCTTCCTCAAGCCGTTGAGCTTTATCTGAGAAATCTCTGACCCCCCCAGGGTAGTTCTGGGTAATCAGGGAGGGTACCAGCTCCGTTTTGACATTCCCCACACACATAGTCAGCAATTACTCCTGAGTCAGTGGCATATCGAGGGAATACATAAGTCCCTTCCACTGGGTGATGAAATCTGCAACTTGCTCATCAGGCCTTTGCTTGCACTTGAAGAGGTCTGCAATACCGGTCTTCCGCGTGGTGGAGCTGAACTGGTATAGGAACTGCCGGCGGAGATCCTCCCAACCGTTCATCGATCCGATAGGGAGCTGGATGTACCAGACGAATGCTCGACCTTCCAATGTCTGCACAAAACATCGGAGCTTGGCGACTTCTTGATGAGCCGGGGTCCCCAGCATGGGGCCACACCTGGAAGAAAAATCAGCCAAATGCTGCGGCGGGTCCCCTGTCCCGTTGAAGGGTGAGAAAGTGGGGTTCCCAAAACCCGGGGGTGCGGGCATATCATCCACCCACGCGGGATACATCTTGCCATCCGGTGGGACCGCCACCTGCCGCATTTCCAATGCTTCGAGGCAGGCTGTGAGTGCCGCTATAAGATCATCCGGGTGGGGGTCCCTGTCTTGACGGGGATCCCTAACCACAAGTGCATTGCCAGGTTCTTCAACACAGTAGATGGCTTCGGTAGCTCGTGGATCAACTGGCGGAATGACCTGTGGGGCAACTGGGGGAACCCGGACTTGATAATTCAGGTTTCCCCGTCATTCGGGGGGGGGGGGGGGGGTTGGCGAGACGTATCGCGCCCTCTTGTTGTAAGTTCCGGCTTCTGCCCTGTCTGCGGCAGTAGCATGATCAGGGTTTCCTGGAGGTATCTCACAAGGGGGAAATTGTTCCTGCCTCTACTGCCCCGGCCTGGGATTACCATAGTCGAGTCGCCGCTCTGTAGCGCGCTCAGCCAAGAGTTCGTCAACCAGCCTCTTCTGATCAGCAAGCTGCTGGTGTAACGTGGCCTTCTCGGGATCTTCTTCCGTTTTCTGCACAGAGGCAGACGAGTCAGAGGGCCTGATAGTTCCGACATGATTCTTACCCTTGCTGGTATTTCGACCGAGTACCGGCTACTCGGTGGGTACGAGGAGGCCTAGCAGGTTCCTCTACTGACGGGTAACCCTCCCTGATGGGTCCAGCAGTTACAGTACGCCCTCGGGGGGTAAGTCTCCATAAAAAATTCGAGCTCATCTTCCTTGTCCACTACGTCAGCCATGTGAACCGCGACCCCTCTCGAGGGTATGTCCTCAATGTCGCATAGCAAATCGGGCTGCCGTCGGATAGGGTCGAAGAGGAGAGCGGCATAGTGTCCCCAACCACGGACTTGCACATGGGGGGTAGCTTCCCTGACGATTCTGTGGAGTACTTTGAAACTCTGAACACATTTCCGTTGAAGGGCGCTCTGACGGCCTGGCGACTCGGGGTGCTGGGCCACAAGGAGTGCGGCCGAATCGATCAGGCGGCATTGCTTGCCTATTTATTCAAAGTGCTCTATACTTCTGGGGTACACCACCCGTTCGTAACTAAGGCGGAAGTGTGTCTCCCATAGGGTTCGACAGAAGCACCCCACTTCTTCAGGGGTAAGTGACTCTGGTGCGCGAAAGTTCAGTGCTGTCGTCGGCCAGAATTTCTCCGGGAAGTGATCTACTGCAAGAATACTCCAAAAGCTCCTGGGTTCGGACTCGGGGTCTGGCCATATATTGTACCACTCGTCAACCGGGGGCAGCTGAGGGACCGTTAGCAGTACCGAGGCAGACCTCTGGGAGAGTAAACTCGGCGGCGGAGAATACGGAGAACGAGCTGACTGGCCGCCGAATTCTGGGCCATCCTCCGAAGAGTAAGGTGACCTGGCCACGATGTCACGATACGATGGGCTGATAGCCACAACTTTTGGCACAGGAGTCGCGGCTACCGGTGACAGGTCATGTCATCGCTCTACCACCGTTGGCCCCCAAAATAGCTGTCCGTGATCTCTGGTAGAGGTAGAGGGCGCTTCTGGTGACAATGGCGGTGATTGCGCGGTCGAGACCTGCAGAGTTCCCAAGATTTCTTCCTCCTGGATGTACATGCGGAGAGAGATGGGAATCTGGTGGACCTCATATTCCGGGAGAATGAGGCTAACATGTCTGGTTCCTGCCCCAGTCGTTGATACGGAGGAGCGGGGAGAAGGTTCCATCGCTGAGTCGCATTCCGCTTCAGAGTCGGAGAAGCGGGCAAGTTTGATCTCTACCCGGGCCTTCACAGGACTCTTCTTGTGGCGGCGACGACCCGCTCTCCTACCCTGGGATGGCTCTTCGGTAAAGGGTTGATCTCTATCATGTAGTCTCGGGGCGGCGCTGGCGCCGTGGCGGAGAGGGATCCCGCTCGAGATAGCCGGGGTGCGAGGGGCACCAAGGCATATGTCGAAGGGTATATGGGGGGAACCTCCACGAATAACACCCATGTGGGAGGAGCCTCTGTTGGAATCGGTAGGAGCTTGGGGAGGACCTCCATGGTCAATGCGGGCGGAGTGAGGCTGACCCTCTCTCCTCAGGTTGTTGGGGCGAGAAGGACCTTCGCCGGTTGCAGAGAGGACGTAGGGAAGACCCCTACGTTGGAGAAGGACCGGATGGACGGTGCCTTCAGATCGGCGGTCAGGGGCAGGAGGATGGACTTCATACCCTGTATAGTGGGCGCGGGAAAGGTTTCCGCGCCGAGCGTCACTGCCGCGGGGCAGGTCTCCCTTGGGGATGGGGGTAGCATGAGGCATACCTCCATGACGAGCTTTGGAGCGGGGAAGGCCCACGCTCTGTGGAGTAGTGGTATGGGGAGGGCCTCCGTACGGGGTGACATCACCGCGGGTTAGTTCGTGGCGATCACCACTCGGGCCTGCAACCTGGAGAGTCAACCCAGCCTGCCCGTGGGGCGGTTGGGGTCTCGATCCTGGTTGGGTGAAGGAGTGCCCCTGCTCAGTGTATGCGGGGACTTCATGATGCACGTCGGCGGTGGCGCGGGCCACTGTAGCCGTTGACATTGACGCACCTAGGCGAGTGTCCTCGGTCCGGGCCCGGCGCTGACGTCGGGTCAGACAAGCTGGTGCAGGTGGTGCAGGGGCATGGCCTGCCTTCTCTTCCTATGGAGTCGGACGGCGGCGCTGATGCGGCCGGGCGGGAGCTCTTGCCTGGAGCCCTTGGGTCGAGACCCTGAGCGGGCTGAGCCGGACGGCGCCCTCCTCCTGAGCGTAAGGCGAGGAGTCGTCAAGGCATTCCGGGGACAGGCTCCCAAAACGGTTGAACGTTGGGGTGGGGAGCAGGGGCTCCCTGCGCGGCCTATTAGGGCGGCGTTGACGGCGGGGCCTGGAGGCCTCCAGGTCCAAGCGGGCCATATCCTGAGTTGGGATGACCCCTTCCTCCTCGTACCTGCGCACGAGGTTGTTGATCACCCGTCGCTGGATGATCTCTGATGGGGAAAGGGGACATGGGTGCCCCGTGGTCCGCGATGTGGCGGACGTCATGGCGGTAGCGGTGCCATGTAGGGTGGCTGTGGAGATGTTGCCCCTGACCCTGCGTAGGCTAGCCGGAGGTGATCTTATCTCTGTAACAGCAACTTGGTTCCTGAGAAATGAAGGGATCAACTCATCAGCACTTAGAGGAAAAGGATTGACAACTAGTGCCCCAACGTCCTTTCATTCTCCACGTATGTAAGAAGTATCCACGCCAACACGCTGCAGAATGGAGTGCCCCACGTTCTACTACCCCGACTTCTGGTGAGTTTCACGACAGGCCTGCTATTTTCTTGGTGGGACCATGCGCCAGATATCTGGATCCGGTGACACGTCAATCTACTGGTGTCTCGAACGCTACTAATCTTCATATTGAGGAGAAGAAATTCACGTCGGATTCACCATTTTTGTTTTCGACGCTTTCGCCGGGGCGCGCGCATCCGTCCGTCCACGGAGGAGGACGCGCTGCGCTTGTTGCCCCGCGTTCCCTCTTTCCAAAGGTGGGTGACATTCGCTCCTTATTCAGGGACGTCTACTCCTTGATCAAAACGGGATGATGGGATGTCAGTTCTTCCTTCTGTGGATTCCTCCTCAAAACTCATCACCTAGTCCGGGTCTCCCTCATAGATTTAATATGTTGTCCGTGAAACTCTTCCCAGTGCCATGTTTCCATGGACGCCGGTTAATTACACTACTTCTGTCAGGACATTCCAAAGGGTCCGATCAGGGAAGCAACCTTCAGTCGGGGGAGTAGTCATGTTGAGGCATCAGTAGCATGTCTGGATGCTGGGGAACCTGGAATGTCTGTCTATTATCCCTGGTCATAAGGCTTCTCGAGGGTGTGGAAGCCCGAGGCATCCCACATCGAGCGCGGGGAATTATACGCCATAGGCACATATCTGAGGTTTTTCTAAGCTTCCCGTTTTTAACACAGGGTACGCCGTGAGTTTAACGTCTAGCGGAGACGGATCAGCCCGATCAGAGAATTAGCTAGAATAGATCGGATTGAGGGATTTCCCTTGAAGGGATTCCGATACCGGGGCCAGCCCATGGGTGGCTGTGAAGAGGAGCGTACCGACATGGTCTCACCAGGATATGACTATCCGGGTGAGAATCAGGTTGGATTATGTATGGATGAATGAAGTGGAGGTGGGAATGGAAAGGAACCATCGCAATGGCAACGATGAAGTTGGGATTGAGCCTTAAAGGGGCTTCCTACGTATCCCCATGGTAGGGAATCAAAGTCCGCATAGTTCGGGATGGTTCCGGTAAACCGGCATGAGGGTGGAACTTGGTCCGATGGGCATCATTAGCAAACTGACATGAATGGGAAGGACCAGTAGGGTCCTAATGGTGATGGGCTTGGACCTCGTGGAGGCTTCCTACGTACCATGTCGTGACATGGATCAAAGACCACATAGTTCACAGGGGCTTCGTCGGCGGACCAACGTGAAAGTGGACCTTGGTCCGACTGGTGTCATCAGCAAACCAACGTAAAGGTAGACCTTGGTCCGATGCATCAGCGAACCGACGTGAGGGTGGACCTTGGTCCGATGAGAGATGAGCTTGAACCTTAGGGAGGCTTCCTACGTACCATGCCTTGGCATGGATCAAAGACCTCGTATTTCAGAGGGTTTCATCGGTGAACTGACGTGAAAGTAGACTCGTGGGTCCACTAGTGGTGGGCTTGAACCTTGGGAAGGTTTCCTACGTACCATGCCTTGACATGGATCAAAGTCCTCATAGTTCAAAGGATTGATGGAATACAGTTTAACGTCATGAGGGACGGTAGTGAACCCTGACGTGAATGAACGAAGGGCGGTGGGTGTCGGTGAACCGACGTAAATGAGGGACCTTGGTCCAATGGGAGATGGGGGCTTGGAACACCGATAAGGAGACGGTTTGGTCCAATGATTGTTGGGCCTGAACCTCGAGGATGCTTCCTAAGTACCATGCCTTGACACGGATCAAAGTCCTCGTAGTTTGGGTTGGTCACAACGGCTTTCCGTCAGACTGGAATACAGTTTAAGGTCATGATGGATGAGGGGAATATAGTTTAACGTCATGCTGGACGAGGGTATGCAGTTTAACGTCATGCTGGACGAGGGAGAAACTCAACATGAATTGAACGACCGAGTAATGTGGCTTGAACCTCATGGAGGCTTCCTACGTACCATGCCTTGACATGGATCAAAGTCCTCGTAGTTCGCCGTAGGTGGGGGTCAGGGTCGGTGCTCACTCTAAGCCCACATGAGTCATGCTTGGTGTGATAAACAAGAGGTTGCAAGGACCTGGCGATCATGTCGCGAAGGATGCGTCCGTGAGAAGCGAAGAGGGGCTTACGCATTAGGCGGCCCATGGTGTTGGGACTTACTCCAGGATGGAGGCCCAGAGTGCGACAAATCGCAGCGAAAGAGGGATTTGGGACCAATGATGGGAGGTGCCTCATTCCCTATCACACCCTACACTGAACTTGGTAGTGGGGAAGTACGGAGATGCAGGGGTGCAACCATCCGTTGGGGAACTAGGGTCGCCCTTCTCCTGAGAACATACGCCACTCCAATAAGGAGGATATCATCCCTTGTGGATGGGTGATTCCACTCCTGTGGAGACGAGTGGCGTAAAAAATGTTCGAGCTGGGGGGATCCTTCGTGAGAGGCATGAGGTCGGGTCACAGTTTAACGTCATGTGTTGAGTACGTGGTGCTTGGCAGTTTAACGTCCTGCAGCTCGGACGAGGTGGGTTCACTCCGCACCCCTAGGACTTACATAACCGGTACCCTCTGGTCCTTGGGGGAGGGAAGGTACTGGCAAGTCCATGGTCAATGGGGGTCGTGGAGTGAACCATCGAGGGGTCCACATTAGCGTGGCTATGCGAAGAAGCAATAGCCGTTAGCGTGCCTATGCGAAGAAGCATTAGGCGAAGCAACCCTATGAGTGGTATTGTCCGTGGGACTTTGAAATCACATCGTGCAAACCTGGAGGGTCACACGGGAAGAGGAATTGCCAAACAAAGGAGTGTTCTTCGCGAAGTGGAGTGCCTTGGACTTAGCATGGGGAATAGGTATGAGTGGAGGGTGCTTCGTGAAGTGGAACAGTGTTCGCGGAGCACTGCCTCGCGAAGAAGAGGTGCCTCGCGAAGCAGGGTCCTGCGAAGCAGTGTGCTTCACGATGTGTAGCGATCCTGCCTTAGCATAGGGATCACTGGTACAGGTTGGGTGTTTCACGAAGCATAAATGCTCTGCGGCTGCCCGGGTTCCCTTGGGAATCCCCTTCCTTCGCGAATGCCCTTGAGCTTCGCGAAGGGCATCCCTCTCAGAAGAGGGGCTCAAAACGATTCAAAGCGAAGGCGTCACGCGAAGTAGAAGTACCTCACGGAGCTCATGATTCCCGAGGGCAAAGGGTGCTTCGTGATTTGGGAGAGGAGAATCTGAAAGGTCGGATTTTCCATCCCTGGGACTCAGGGGGAGTCCAGTATTTATAGGGAAGGGGCGCCGCGAAGCAGAACTCGCGCACCGCCTCAGGTGCTTCACGACACGCTCGCAAATGTCAACATCGTCCGTGAAGAGTTACCGCCTCTGGAGCTTCGTGGCGGGCTCACGAACGTCAAATGCATTCGTGAAGAGTTACTTCCTCTGGAGCTTCGTGAGACCACGATGCTCGGGGGGCTTCGCATCGGTGCTTCGCGTCGGTGCTTCGCGAGCCAGCGTGCCAACCTTTTTTTTCATCCCTTCCTTTCGCGCAGTATTTTGGCACCAACAGTTATCCTATGCAATGCTAAGTACGAGGGAATGTAGTGGTCATGTAAAGGAAGTTTTCAATAAAGATGTTGTATTTCATATTTTAAGTTGTTATGTAATGATCCTAATCCCAAAATACACTAGAACTTTCGATCTTCTATGTTGTATCAAGTGAATTTTATGTAATAAATCATGTTTTAGTGTGTAATAAAGATCAGGATTGTCATATACATCCCCAAACATCGATTATTTTCCCTAGTAAATGATCTCCATCCTCAAAAGTCCAAAAAACACACCGAAACAATTATAGAAATAAAAAGTGTGTTGAGAAATACTTGAAATAAGGAAATGTGATTTTATAAACTCCCCACCATAATAATTTTTATCCATAAGAATTCATGTGGAAGAATGGTTTCTGGAAAGAGGTGAGGCCACTAATCCCTCATCAACGACTCACTCTCCTAAGTCTCATGAGAATCTAATATGTGATTCCATAATACCCTGACTAATAGAATTTAATTCCAATGAAATACCTATACCCAAGAGTCAACACTATCCACTAGATTCTTTAAAACATATATGTCTATATCCAACTTCATCTCTTCCCAAATAAAAATGTGAGAGGGATCAGGATGATACTTATTAAGATGAGATATATGGAAAACATCATGAATACCTTACAACTGAATTAGAAATTCCAACCAATAAGAATCCTACCCAAGATGATCAATAAAGAAAAATGGTACAACATATCTTATAAAAAACATTCCCCTTTTTCTTATCCGATAGTGACCCAACCAAGGAGAAACATTCATGAATCCCCAATCACCAATACAAAACTCAAAAGGATGATGCCAAAAATATGTAAACAATTTCTGATAAATATTAGATATAATCAGATAAAAAATAATATCATGGATACTCACCAAAATATACTAAACAAGACTCATTCCTATAAGAGAGCCCCGACCCAAATCTTCATAACAAATAAGTGTCTAGCACGGGCAACCATAAAAATCCCTGAAAGGATCCATTCTAACCAATGACTAAATATCACACTTCATCTGGCTATCTATTTGTGGATGGTAAACTATATTCAACCTGACTTGAGTCTTCATCACCTCCTGGATACTCTTCCCGAACTGTGAGGTGACATATGATCCTTATCTGAAATAATGGAAAAGGTAACCACATGTAACCACATAAACTCTTGTACATATAGCTTACCCACATCTTCAACTTTAGTGATGTCCCTGATCGGAATGAAGTGAGATGGTTTTTTAAACTGATCAATCACTACTCAGATAGAATTTCCCCCTTTTGGTTTCCATGGAAATAAAAAAAAGTACATGGACACCTCATCTGATTTCTAAACTGGAACTAGAATAGACTTGAGTAACTCTGAAGGTTTTATATGTTTTTACTTTATCTATTGGTAGGTGTAACAACATGATGCATAATCTAAAATGTCACACTTCATACCTGAATTCCATAATTAATGAATCATATCATAATACATCCTCATATTTCCTAAATTAATGGCCAATAAATATCTATGATAGTAAAAAAAACTAATCTCCTCAAAGATGTTGGGATGAAAAACCGATCCCCAAAATAGGGAATACCATCTGAAGAGAGTGACCAACCAAAAATGATCTCCCACCATATAGGTTCTATCAAATTTCCTTGAAATCATCATCCTACTAATGATACTAAAAAATATACTCGAGGAGAGATGATGATAATTGGGCACTGGCCAAGATCATACATGGAACATCCACCTGAGCATATAGGTGAAACTAAGTGAAGAGTCCCATAAGGTTCCACTCCTCTTTTTATTCCAGAACAATATTTTATGGTACTTTCATGCTGAGAGCATTTGTAATGAAATTCATATTTCCTAGGGTATATGTGATGTTGAAGTAAAATGTCTAAAGGTATTCCACCCATCACCTTTGTACAAGGTTCAATTTTTTTTGAGAAAATATATAACTCAGACTCTTATTGTCAGAAAAGATTTTGAACCTCTCCCCAAAAAGATAGTGCTTCCAATATTTAGGTGCATTAATAATAGTGAAAATATCTAAATCTTGAGTGGGATAATACTTATCATTTGGTCAAATCCATAAAAATCCATAAGCCACCATATGATCATTCTACATAAGCATGTAATCCAAATCAACACGAGAAGCATCACATAAAAGAACATACCCCTCAATGATATCAAGTAAGATTAGAATTGGAGTTGATGTCATAATTCATTTCATCTTATTAAAATAAGAATAAATCTTTTCATCCCATATGAATTTAACCTCTTTCATGGTAATATCTATCAAATCTGACACCAAATTTGAGAAATCCTTAATAGACTATTAGTAGTATCCAACAAGAACAAGTAAGATCTGAATCTCAAAGAAGTTCTGTGGCTCTTCCCATGATAAGAAAACCTTTAACTTCTCAGGATAAATTTATAAACCACACTTAGAAATCAATTTCCCTAATAAATTCACTTATTGGATCCAAAAATATCATTTTTAAAGATTTCCATACAAACAGTGACTCCTCAGGATCTCCAAAACCAAACTCAAATGGTGCTTGTGCTCATGCTCAGATCTCAGATAGACCAAAATATCATCTATTAAAACTAACAAAAAAAATTTAAGATACTCATGGAATATGCATTTCATAAAATCTATGAAAAATTTAGGAGTTTTAGTAAAACCAAATGGTAGTAAAAGATATTACTAATGACCATAATTTCTCTTAAAACATATATTTGGTATATCAGACTCTTGAAATTTGATTTGATGATAACTCGGGTGATGATAAATCTTTTAAAACCACTTTTACCCCTTTAACTAGTCAAAAAGCTCATCCTCACAAGGAAAATTATACTAATTCTTTACTGTTACCCAGTTCAATTTTTGATAGTCCATATACTATAAGATAATATCAGTTCAAAATAGAAATCTATAATAAAAAACCAAGATTAAGATCAAGAACTCAAAATAGGAGACACAAATCCCAACATCCCATGGTAAATTGAGTCTCATCATGGAAAGATATGATCAAAGAGTAACTGAAAAATTCCTCTCAAGTACTAAAAATCCTATCTCCAGTCTACCAACTTCTCAAAAATGATCACAACCATCCTCTAATACCAAACTCTGATGAAACCTATCTAGATACCCTTTTAAACCAGTATGTGATCTGAATATTCACATACCCAACATGAATTCTCGATCCCCATGAGTTGGCGACTAACACCTAGGAATCAAAAAAACTAAAGGGAATGATTTAACCCAACCTAAATCAGACAACATGGTGTATATATATAGATAATATATAGATATATGAAGTAAAGAGGAATTGTAGATAATATAATATGAAATATATGCCATAAAAAAGGAAATAAAAAAATTGACACATCTTAAAATTATCTAAACAATCTCTATTGTACAAGTCCTACAACAAAGGACAATAAAAAATGAAAAAATCAATCCTTATGATAGCGAGAGAAAACTACCACTATATCACCACCATCTACCCAGACACAGTAGATAGAAACCTTGACACCTCAGTGGGGTGTATTTCCTTTCCCTACATCGAAAGACATAACAAGGTCTATGCACCACCAAAGGGGTGAATAGGGTGTGAGATAAGAAAGAATAGTAGGATCCCACCCATATGTTTCATATCAAGTCTCTGTAAAACTATATGAACATTATCAACTTTAAAGAAAACAAGGAATGATAATTAGTTTAATAGTTTTTATATTAAAAGAATAGTAAACAATTTCACCTTTTTCCACAGTTGAAAATAATCCCTGTAAAATAGTTTCAAAGAATATCACATATATAAAATAAGTCAAAAAATAAGAATGTGTCAAATATCATATCAAATCTAAAGTAGTCCAAACCAAAGCACAAATAACATCATGCCACAGATCACAATAGGTCAAGATAGCTAGAAAAATCATACCTGAACATAGACAATCACACACATCAAGTCTCTAAACATATGCATCGAATATAGAGATTAGAGGAACACCCCAATGAGTGAACCTCCTAAAAGGTCTAACAAGTACTTAGAACAATGAATTCAGGGATTAGAGTAACACCCCATGAGTGAACCCCCTGATAGTATCAAAAGATGAGGACTATTTCTACACCTTCCACCTAAGTAACTAATGCTTACCATGTGATACATTTTCCAAACCATTTCATAAAAAATATGCATTAAAAACCATTTTATAAATCCATTTATAAATACTTTGAAAATAAATTTACTTTTACCAAAACAAGGAGAAAACCATATTTAAAAAAAACCTATCTCCACACACATAATTCAATCAATAAATCATGACATTTTATTTATAAAACAATTTATAAAAACCATAGAAATAAATTTAATCCAACATAGTCTAGAGATGGAACCACCTACCACAAAATCGTGTCACACATTCTCAAAATGGGATCCAATAACACTAAATAATGAAAAGAAAACAATGGAGGCCCTAAAATCAATCCTTACATCTCATAATCAATTTAACAACAAAAATAGTCGATGATGAAGATAACATAACACATACCTCAAGAAACATGCATGCCACACCACAACCAACAAAAAGTTAATCCTTTTGAGGAAGATCTCAAAACAGATCTAAAAAGGATTAGGAGAAGAAACACCAAAAGACCAACAAATCTGAAAACATAGTGTAATTAAACTATTGAAACCAATGATAATGAAGAAGTATAAAGATCACTTTAAGAGATTCAATGAAACCAAAACAGGGGTCAATCAATGAAAGGAATGATCTTGAAGGAATGTAGTTCCAAAAAATATTATGGGAGAGCTCCATGGTTTTGAGAGAGAAGGTTGTGGTTGAATAAAAATAAAATAATATGTGAAGTATGGTTAAAACATCAAATCCCAAAACATATATAACATGAAACCATTTTATGATATGAATTACTTGATTTTTAAGATACATTGAAAACAAATAACCTCAGATTAAAAATAACTCCAATTAACCTTTACATGACATGAACTAGTCTCACAATGTTTAAAAATTTCATGCTATGAACAAGTTCAAAATATCAGCCTGACTATGGATTCACATTATGTAACCCATTTACGATGAGAAACCATTCAGTAGGAAGATTCTACAGAAACACTTATAAAAATCCCCTGGGTAAACTCGGACCCAAAGGACACCCTCTTTAGCCACTTTCACATTTATACATAAACTACACTAATACCAACAAACATACATACCTCCAATTTTTTTCATTCTCCCCAGAAAATTATCTCCATCATCAGAATTCTAAAAACACACCCAAATAAAGAGGGAAATTAAAATATAGATAATAAATACCAGAAATAATGTAATAATACCTTACACATTCATTAGTGTCTCTAGATATAAGTGACTTAACAACTTCACCATAAAATTCCTTCTAGGTTGGCTCCTCTTACTGCCCGGATTAATCTTGGATGTCCCACTAGTGATTCAATGGTCATCATAACATATATTCCACAAGTTTATCCCTCCTATATGGGGGTTTATCTATGCTATTAAAGATCTTATAGACTAACTTGATCCAAAAATAATCATCCTAGGGTATTCCCTCCCCAGTGAATGTGAAAGGGTGTTTCAACTAGAAATCTATGGTCAAATCAGATGTCGAAGGAACATAGTGATAAGTCTCCCTCTACATGGATCACATGACCCACCAGAAACTATCACAAATATGATTGAACATCTAGTTCCATAGATCTGAAATAAGTTATACCTCATACGCATGAGGTGTGTGATGATTACCACTCTCCTAATGATCATCTTGAAGATTTTGTAGATGCATTTTTCTCAATAAACGTTAACACACTCCTAGAATCATATGATATATAACAAGATCAACCTCAAAAGGTTGAGGCAATAATAGAGAACTAATGATAAAAGTTTACTCTATAATATGGATTGAAAATTAAATTGGCTTGTCATAATAGTTTTATTTATTCCTTTTTATCAGACATATTAAGGGATTAAATTTCAAAATTTTGATAGACATATATGTCACATGTGATCAATACTTCTATAGCAGGAAAAATTCATCTCTACATATATACCTACATTCCTACCATGATTCACACATAATCACCTCATGTCATACCATCCTCTGATTAAAATATCAAAAAATAGTATCAACACATAATAAATGAATCACCCATGGTAAAATAGCACCACAAATATAAAAGTCCACACATGGGTTAGCTACTCTCACAAACAAGATCATTACCACGCACTAACACATAGTAGTATCCTATATAGCTTTTCAAAATTATAAAGAAACTGAAAATACCTATGATATAATACCACTTTTATCATACATTTCCCATTTCCCCCTCAAGTGATCAAGTTAGGTGGTTACGTGAGCTTAAGCATGCCTCTCCGTATGCCAGAGGCTACCAACTAGAAGCGAGGGTGTAAAGAATATAGTGAGGAGACTAAATCCACTAGAATAGAGTTATAATATCATAAAAAATAAGACAAAATAAAATAAAATTATATTAATAGATAACCAAACAAAACCAAACAATCCAAATATTAATAATAAATCATATAATGCCATACCGTGTGCTAGAATAAATGTCCTATTGAATGTAATACAAGAAAATAATCAAATATAATTGATAATAAAGACTCCTAAGGCCTGGTCCTGAACCCCATGCTCGATCCCATATCAATGCTCCAATTACATCCATTAAAGAAATAAATCAAGTACATGGCTCCTTTCCATTTTCTATACCCGCATCCATGAAATCTACCTGGGTACCAAATGACAACCTGAACTAGGTGTGAGTAAAAATTAATAGGATGGAACCTACATTGTCTAAACAATTTAGTATGAATATAAAATTAATGAAAAAAATACATTCAATAGAGAAATAAATTCATAAATTAATGCAAAAAATCAAATAAACCTACCAACACTTGAGTTTTAGGTTGACACCCAGGGTCATCCAGACCCAATTCTACACAATGTCAAATATCTCTTTGAATTGGTGGATTCCCCTTCCTAGGTTGAATTACTCATATTTTTGTAGATTCTCCAATTGAGGATTAATCAACCATATCATGAATAATGATACAATGTGTATTACCCTTAGGAAATAAATTAACCAAGAATATCACCCTAGAGCATCACACACACACACACACACATATATATAAACACCTCACCCTAAGGCGTCAAGTAACCAAACATATAGATATCAGGTGGTATGTAACCATGCATCTATCCCTTAGGTAGTATGTTACCATGAATCTATCACTTAGGTGGTTTGTAACCATGAAACTAGGTCTCAGGAATCAACATAAATCAAGAGTCATACAAGACAATATTCAAAGAAATCCATTTATAATACCATGCTCTAAATATGATAAACTTGTTGATATAATCTATATCTGTAAATTCATCAAATTACTAGTTATTAAGAAATTTTTTCCATCAATCAAAATTACAAACTATAAATATAATTGTAACAATTCATTACACATATCAACAGAGTTAATTATCCCATTCATAAGCCAACATATCCACTTTAAATATTGTTATAATGAAAAATCCATTTATATTACAATTAACCACTTTGAAGACAAGTGATTTATCATTGATCTAATTAGATCTATTCCTATGCTAATATGATTCATATTGTTAAGATAATTCTCAACAAATTTTCAAATTTATCAAGGGATCTAGGTTCTTACGATCCATGTTACAACATAGGGTCAAAATTTGGCACACCTCTTGAGTGGAATCAGTCATGATATTAATGAAAATAGAACCAAAGGGATCCATGAGAGGTCTAGGAATATGGTTTGATCAATTAAGTTGGTTACAAATTATAATATATCTTTCACATTATGTTTCATCATAAATTTCATTAGTTGTACATATTATAAGACCAAACATACATTAATGAGTTGTTTTATACCATCCAACTCAAGTAATGAAGAAGAAGGAAACCAAGATAGAGTGTTAGAAAAATATGAAACATAATTAACTCTAATGTATATCAATTGAAACACATTTTCAAGGATTTAAGAAGAGGATTCAAAGATGAAATAAGAGGATTTAACTAAATACAAAAGAGACATACTGATTTTGGATCATCGAACCAAAGAACGGGGAAAAGAACCAAAGAGAGGTGTTTAAGAATACTTAAGATACTTGGATAAACTAAAAAATTCATAAAACCTAAATTAGGGTTGAATTATATGTTATGTGGTGTTTAAAAGAGGTTTCAAGTGGGGGGATTACAACTCTACCCTTCATAATCCTGATTTATCCTGATGCCATCAGCTGACCAGTGGGAAACACTAGATAACCAGTGGTATCCTATAGTGGAAATGTATGGATTGGAATACCATTGGAGTGTTGGTGGGTCTCCTTTAGGATAATTGATCTTATTAGTTACCACCATATGGGTGGTGGGATGCATCGTCCATATAATGGATCTATGGTCTCTTTAGAACTGCAAGCCACCTCCAGCCTCCTGCTATCTTGATTTACTGAGTCCCCAAACATCTTTAAAGTCATGTTTTACACCATATAAAATTTTATTTAATCAAGGTTAAAATGGTTTAAAAAAATCAAATAGGTTCAACCAAAAACATAAAGAGGTACGTACCTGAAAAAAGATGAGATCTTACACGTTACTCACTTATGTATGATGTCTTGGCATGAGGGATTGAAAATATATTTATGATTTTTATAATTATGCATTAAATTAATTTGAGATAAGTTATTCTTATCCATGATTTTTATTTATGTTCATGTAATACATGGATATATTATTCTAACAGCTCAATATGTTATGGGATTTAATAATTCCTATCATATTATTGATTACATATATATGTATGATATCTTTCACTATATGATACCCCTTACTAAGTATTTAAGATCTCCCATTTATCTTGTTTCCCATTTAACTAGTAAATCATGAATATTACTTCACATTATTTATGAATTTTCAAGTATAAATAATAAATTTTCTTATATTTAGTAGATGGATCTTCCGTTTCAATGTAATGAAATATTTATTCACGTATCTAGTTTCCTTATTCTACTAAAATGTTGGATCTTGTGTATTATGATATATATATATTATGTACCATTTTAATAAAATACATTCTCTCTTTATTTTAAAAGATTCAGGTAATTACATTTGGTGAATTTTGTAGTTGGTTTAGGGTGATCCCCCCTTACTGTTTTTTACAGACTACTCGTTACACCAGGATGGGTGTAGGTCACACCACGATGGGTGCAAGTCACACCACAATGAGTGTTGAGTGGGGGTAGTTATACCACAATTATTGGATTCATGATGTAGTGGGACTTTTGGATAATTTTTTATAAGGTAAATAACCTTATGAAGTGGTCTCATTGTGAAGGGGGTGCCACTCGATAACATAGGACCTTATAAAGTGAATCAAGGACCCTTATAGTTTTTCGTCTAATTTTTATAGAGGAAGAATGGTCAGGTTGCAATGGTCTTCCATAAGGGGAAATGTGGTGGGGGGGCATGAGGTTTTGTTCTATGAGGAAGGGAATTCATGACTTGGGGCCTAGGAATTTCTTGGTTGTGACACGTTGTGACATGACCTGCAGGGCCCACACCGTGATGGTGTTCGGCTAAGGGTCAATATCACTACTTGGGGAAGTTGTGTTACAACCCATAAGATTCATTCCATGATGAATACAAGTAGGGGTGTCAATCCATCTTATCGATGGATGGTCATTCCATGACCCCCATGGTTTCACCACAACTATGCCACAATACTTTTTTTGACTAGGGTAAACCAATCATTTTATGGTCATCCTCATTGGGATTTTAAGGGAAAATGGGATCAAGAGAGGGCCATTTCAAATGAGCCTCACCCTCTCCCCACTATAGATTCTTTATGGAAAGGGGTATTTTAGAGTTAATTTTACAATATTTTAAGGTATGTTATCCCCTATGATTATCTACAATCTTCTATATTTCTTTCGTCACTGATTTGTTACGATTTAATCTAGGGATTTGGTGATGATTTCTACTAAATCATGGTGAAAATCATCCCAAATTATGAAGATTTTACTTAGTATAGATAGGGGAAATCCTGTATGGATGATAAAATTCCATTAGTATCTATTTCATTAAAACCAATAGAAAATTTCATTGGATGGTGTATAGAGTATGCCATATATATTCCATGTGTATTTTGTCATGATTTTGATATGGTGAGATGGACTAGTGAGTTTTTAGGAAATTATGACTATTTTTTATTAAATAGTAAAATTAATTATAAATTTTAATAATTAATAAATTTGGTTAATGTTTTACGAGATGGGTGCTCAGGAGATGATAAGAGGCTTCAAAAAGGTTAGGTGGTGGATGATATTAATTAAAGTAAATGAATCCTTATGAGGTTGGCGGTCCTTATAAATTTACTTAAAGTATATGAACTTGTTTATGTGTAAACTAATTTGTTGTTTTTTCCACTATGGGTGATTGAAATTTAATAAATTAATTTATTTCATTAAAGAAAAATGTTTGTGGATAGAATGGAAGTTTCAAGGGATACAATGAACCTAGGAAACTGGTGTGATTCTTCAGCTGACGATGGATAAGGGTTTGATAATAAATTCGAGTGATGAGATACTAAGACCATAGAGGGGTATCAATGTGATGAATGAAATATAATTAGCCTTAGATCAATTACCTTATTCTACCTTTAGTAGGGGTAAGTGACAAGCAAGGAAATTATTATCATAGAAATTTCTATATAATAAACTTAAGATACCTTACAGACTTTAGGGTATATGAGGTGAGTGTGGGTTTAGTGTCCCCCCCACAAGCATGCAAGGACCCTAGTGGGAATAACTTGGGTAGTTTTTTGCAAAGGTTGGGTGTGAGTAGAATGATATAGGATAACTTGGGATGTTATATTTGCATTATTCCATATCTCTAGTGCGATGTTGGTCTGATATTATCATTAAGACTTATTGATACATGATATAATCATGGAGATATTGAGGGATGTTATTCTCTATGAGTGAGATGCTTTGTCCCTGGGGTTGGAATGAGATAAAGGAGACCATTTAGGGTGTCTAGACTCTGATATGGCCTACATGACCCTTATTAGGTTCCCCGATATTATGTTAATCATAAAGAGAGGATTTCAGGGAGACATGTTTTATTTATTCTAGGTGTTACCTTAGAACCCAATAATCGACGGTGCGAGTCAAGCATGGTTATATCGATAAGGATGGGTTTTGCGCTTGATAGGCTGACCTAGTATACATGTGATGGGTTTAAGAAGGTGGAAAACCCATCAATACTAAAAAACAAGTATTTAACAGTGTTGGTATTTATCAGTGTTAGAAAAAAGCACTGATAAATGACATCTTTATCAGCACTAAAGAAAGTGATGATAAATTTAACCCTTTATCAGTGCTTTTTTAGTACTGATAAAGGTCTAAATAATTAAAATGAAATAATTAAATAAATAAAAATTAGAAAAGGAGTTTATTATTAAAATATTACAAATTTTATTTATTAAATAATTATTGATAAAAATGAATAAATTGATTATACTATATTTAAATTATAAATACTAATAAATAGTATGTATTAAATATATAGATATATGAAAAATGAAAATTAAACAAATGAAAATAAAAAATAAGTAAATTGAGAAAAATATTTTACATTTTATAAATTAGATGATTATTGGTAATGTTAATAAATAGTTTATATTAAATATATAGATATATATTAATGTATATAAATATGATTTATATATCAAAAAATATTTATTTTATTTACATTAAATAGTCATATATTTAGGGAATAATGGATTATAATTAAAAATTAATATGAATTAAAAGTGCTTACTAATTGCATAGAGTAATAGACATATAATTAAATGTTGTTTGATTTTTTAATTTAACATAGATCAAATATTTGTTATATTGATTTCACATATACGTAATTAATGCATTTTTATATACAATGCACGCACAAAAAAAATATTTGTAAAAAAATATTTGTAAAAAAATATTTATAAATAAATATATTTATAAGTAAATATACTTATAAAAGTACATAATATATTTAAAAAATTATATATTTATAATTATAAATAAATAAATATTTTATTAAAAGTATTTATATAATTATAAATAAATAATTATATATATTAAAATAATATATATATTTAAATAATTATATATATTTAAATAATTATTAAAATTTTAATAAATGTACTTAAATAATGAATATATTTACTATATTTATATTTATATATATTTATTATATATATATAATTACACAAATATATATAATAATATAAATATTATTTTTTTAAAATATATATGTAATTATAAATAAATAATTATATATTTAAATAATTATAAAATTATAATAAATATATTTAAATATGGAATATATTTAGTATATTTATATTTATATATATTTATTATGTATATATATATATATTTACAATTTTTTTATTTATAATTATCCTTTATCAACGCTTACATATTAAGTGCTGATAAGATAAATCTTTATCAATGATTTTTTAGCATTGATAAAGATGAGGCTTTATCAGCGCTAAAAAAGGAGCTGATAAAATAAATATTTATCATTTCTTATTACTTAGAGCACTTATAAACAAACTCTTTATTAGTTTTTTTGAAATCTCTAATAAAAGTGTCCCGATCTATTTAAAAAAACCTAACCAGTTGTGAACCCGTTGCGATATTAGAAGCTTTCCGTGGAAGCCACCCACTTCCAAAACTCCTCCTCAGTGAATAGAAGATTGAATCACACAAACCCACTTTAATCCCACAAACCCACTACCTTTAGTTTCTCTAACATCATCCAAAATCTGATGTTCGATTACAGTTATGGTTTCCAAAGAAAACAACAAGATCTAGATCTGAGGGTCTCATATTTTCTTCAACCTAGCAAGGTAGGCTTGCGTTTTCCATTATAGGTTCTGATTTTATTAATTTATTTTTTTTGTTTTTGATATCTTATTTGATGATGTCATCAATTATTTGTGCTCTGGTAATTGTATAAAATCTTGATTTTTATGATCTTTTTTTTGATTGACTACTAATTTGGATATTTTTTTTAGTTTTTAAATTGTCGTTTTGAATCAATTTTCTTCGCTATCTATATCTATACCTCAACTTACTCTACAAGATTATTTTTTTCACTATTTTAAAATCTTATATAATCACCTCTGGTCCGAAGATAAACTAATTAAATAAATATTTATGCCATTGTATAAATAGTGGAGGTTTTGGATATAAAAACCTTTAACGAATGAGAAAATTGTTTTAGCAAACCAATTATCAGTCTGGTGATGGTGTGGAGTAGTAATAAGAGATGATTTTATGTAATTCATGTAAGGGAATTTATTTATTTAAATTCTGTTTTGGTATTCTGGTGTAAGGGTTTTTCCTTAAAAATTTATTTTCTCAGAATTGTGTTGTTTTATTTTAAGAGAAATCTTATTAAGGGTGATACCATATTTATTTATTTTCAATGGATCTTTATTTTCAAAATTAGTATGGGGTTGTATTTATTTTACTATGCTATGATATTATGCAATAAGGGTTACATATATTTTTATCAATTTATATTTTTTACGAAGATATATATATATATATATATATATATATGTATATGTTTGTAAATATATGTCTTTCTATATATTTATATTAATTTTCAGAACTTATAATGTAAGGGCGATTTTATAATTATTTATTCACAAATTATGGTTCTAGATTTTTAAATTAGGAAGCGATTATATTTATTTTCATTAAAAATCAGGTTTAAATGTGCATTTTCTTTTCAATTATGTGTATTATAAATTCCATGTTATATATATATGTTCAAATGTGTGTGGGATAGATGTTGTAAGGGTTGGTGTGTTTTTCTCCCTTGTTTTTGATATATATTGTTGATGTGTATTATTTATTTATGCCAAATCCTTTATGGACCTCTATAAAATCTGATGTATGGGTCAATGTGTATTAGATGGCCTCCCTAGAATCCTTAAGATGGGTAGACATGATGTGACGACCTCCCTAGAATTATTGGTATGGGTTGGTGGGGTGATATGACATCCCAAGAGTCTTGAGATGTTTTCAAATATTTGATATACCATTAATTTTAAATGTAATAATTTATTAGGTTGCTACATCACTTGTTTGAAAAAATATAATTGATGTTATAAGATTCCATACATTAGAAATTATTTTAGGTATTCATACTTTTAGGTCTACATGTATTGGTTCAACCCCTAGGAATATCTGATTACTATCCATGTATAAGAAATAACTCTTTATTGATTAATTTTTTTTATCAATAAATTTTTATATCTTATGGTTGATTGAATGAGATTTTATTATTCTTGTTTATAATATTTAGGTTTCTTATTACTCTTTAATTTTCTATATTATATTTTCATTCATTTAGGGGATTTTATAAAGACTTGATGTGTGTCAAACAACAACTATTGTTGCAATTTGTTGCTTGGGACTCACCCCCATCTCTTTTATAGACAATTATCATCCTCATCAACTTCATCTACCAAAACATAATTATTTAAATTTATTGCTTGAAACTCAACCCTTATATCTTTTATGTTTATTATAATACTCTAAATATTATTCAATCCATGGATTAATACTTCTTAGAGTATTTCAAGAAACATAGGTGCATGTCCACAAGAGGTGAAGGATGTGTCAAAAAAATGATAAATGTATGGGAGATGAGTTGATGAGGATGATTTGTCTATAAATTCCACCTTTTAATGAATTCATAGGATAAAACCTAACATAATAGAGAAATTCTTTTCTTAAATTCAATTACCTATTTTCTTTAACATATTAAAATTCTTTAAGACAATCAAATGTTGAGTTTACCTTATTAGAATTTTCTATACCGTTCAGCTTTGATAATGAATATCATACGTGTATCTATTTATTTATTGTAAAAAATTAATATTTTATGAATCCAATAGTATGAATATGAATTTAAAATTGATTCACTCTAATCATTTGACAAAATATTATGAACATGGATTTAAAGAGTTCATCAAGTTTTTAAGAGAGAATGCACAAAATCCTTCTCAAGTCTTCTATCTATGTTTATGTTGTTTTTATTCCATACAAATTAGTATAGAAGATTTGGAAGAACATTTGATTTTTCATGGAGTAGATTAGAGCTATAGATGTTGAACTAAAATGGGAAAAAACTGAATGTGGACACCTATTAGGATGATATTGCAGTTTTTGGATCATTTGATATGAATACCAGTGTAAATGATGATGACGATCACATGGAAAAATTGATAATGGAAGTTGAAGATGACCTTCATGATTGTCGAAAGTTGTTTGAGGAGTTGAACATTTGTGCCAAGAAACCATTGTATACTGGCTATACTAAATACACAACATTGTCAGCTGTATTGATGTTAAATAATTTTAAAGTTGGTAGTGGATGGAGTAACACCAGTTTTACAGAACTAATGGGCTTTTGAATGATATTCTACTAGAATAAAATGATCTTCCATGCCGAACATATTATGATAAATGAGTATTAAGTTCAATGGGAATTATCTCTAAAAAATTAATTCTTGTCCAAATGATTGAATATTGTTTTGAAAGGACCATGAATCACTCATAAAATTCCCTAAGTGTCGCACACATGGATACAAGAAAAATGAATCAAGTCCTTCGAAATGTTTTTGGTACTTTCCTATCATTTCATGGTTTATAATACTATATAGATGTCAGAAAACCACAAGATAATTGACATGACATACATATACAAGAATTAAATATGGGAACCTAATTCATCCATCAGGTTCTCCTTAGTGGATGAAAATTGATTACAAGTATCCTAAATTTGGAAATGAGCTGAGAAACTTTTGTTTTGCTTTATCTATAGATGGAATAAATCCTTTTGGTGTACAGAGTAGTACTAAGAGTACATGGCCCATCATATTGGAAAATTATAACTTTCCTCCATGTTTATTCATGAATCACAAATACATTATCTTTTCTCTACTTATATCTGGTCCAAAGTAATCTGGTAATGATATTGATGTCTATTTGGATCCATTTATTGAAGGTATGAAATTGATGTGGGATACAACTGTTACAATGTATGATGCTCATAGAAGTGAAAAATTCACATTGAGGGCTATGTTGTATGAAATGATTAATGACTTCACCACTTATGGAAATTTATTTGGATATAGAATTAATGGAATGTTCGGGTGTCCCATTTATGAAAAATGAACAACTTTGTTAGGTTGAAACATTCCTCGAAGATTGTGCTTCTGGAATATCAAAATTCTTTACTTCGATGACATAATTAATTATCCTGGATGATTGTATTCGATGACAATATCAAACAAGGTATAACACTGTCTCCAGTAATGGGTGATCACTGATGAAATAAATTAAAATATATTAACACTATTTTTGGTAAACCATTTTTAAAAAACCATAAAAAATTATATTGGAAGAAGAGATCAATTTTATTTGAATTACTATATTAGAATTGATTATATGTCAAACATTTTCTTGATGTCATGCATGTAGAAAAACTATATTTGATAGTGTTATTGGAACATTACTAAATGTTCTTGAAAAAAATGAAAAATGTAATCAAGGCTAGTTTGGACTTTATTGAAATGGGGATGAGGGAAGAGTTGACAATGGTGAAGGGTAAAAGGTGTAATTTTTTCCTCCGACAACTTACACTCTATCCAAATAGGGAAAATGGAATTTTTTTCCTTTTCATTATTAGTGTAAAAATTACATAGGGGTATTCATAAAATATCAAGAATTTTGTGTTAATGAATAATTTGAAGTTACAAGGACTAAAATCACATGACTTCCATGTTTTAATGAATTATATTATTCCTGTTTCTTTCTGTTGCATTCTGCCTCACAATTTATAACATAAATTTACTAGAATCTTCTTATTTTTCAAATCCATATGTAGTAAATTTTTATACCCAACAAAGTTCCCCATCATGAATAAGGAGGTTGCAGTCATATTATGTGAATTAAATATGTTCTTCCCACCATAATTATTTGATATAATGGTCCAACAAATGGTTCACTTGGTTAGAGAGTTTCAACTACGTTGTCCTATCCATTACAGATGGATGTGCCCCATTGAATGGTATATGAATATTTTGAAAGGGTAAGTCCAGAATCAAAGTCATCCAGAAGGTTGTATTTAAGAAAAATATATTATTGAAGAATCTATTGAATTATATACTGATTACCTATCAGATGTTGACAATATTATTCTCTTAAAGTCTCATCACAGTGAATGCCTTATAGGTGAAGGGATTTTCAAAAGAGATGTTTTTATAATTAACTTAATAGAGTGGGAGAAAGACCACATTTAAAATTTACATAATATTGAAGATGTTGATCCATACATTCAAGTAAACAAATAAATTAGTAGAGATTTGAATCCATCAAGGGCTGAAGGATGGATATCAAATATGCATAATCAATAGTTTATAAAATGGTTCCAAGATCAAATTTAAAAGGAGTTATCTGAAAATCTAAATTCAATTTCTAAATGACTTCAATGGCTAGCCAGAGGACCGAATGATAATTTTATATCTTACACTAGTTTTTTAATAAATGGTTATAAATTATATAAAAAAGAACACAATGACTATAGTAAAATGCAAAACAATGGTGTTAAACTTATAGATAAAGTGACACACATATCTGGTTCCAAGGATAGAAATCCAATTTATAAAAATATGTGATATTTTGGAATTATTGAACAGATATATGATTTGGATTATAAAAAATTTAAAGTGATGATATTCTATTAAAAATGGGTTGACAATATCATTGTAGTGAAATTTGATTAAATGGGATTCATGAAGGTGAATTTAAGTATGTAAGGGGAAAGAGATTAGTCATTCATAATGCCATTACAAACAGTTCAAGTATTTTATGTCTCTGATCCAATAAAAAATAATTGGTCAATTATCCTTTTGGTGAATAAAACAAATTTTGGATCAGATAAAAATTCAATCAAGGATAACCCTTTTATTGTGAGATCACAATCACTTCATGTTGGTCCCAATTTAGAAAATTTATTATATGTTTGAGGTGACCACAAAGAGGGGATTTGGAATCTTGATAGAGGAACCAAATCCATGAAACCTTTAAAAAATAGAGTTTAGTGATAAGTTAAAAGTTTTTTTAATATACTATGTTTCCCTCATAATATTATATGGTCACTATTGCATTAACATAATATAAATTAAATGATTGAATACTCATGTAGACAATATCTTCTGCACATGATGATGTTACTAGTTATTCATAAGAAGAAACTGTAATGAAGGAAAACCATTGGAAAGATGTAAAGGTAATGTTATGATATTCTTTATATATTTTACTGAAAAATTATATAATGGAATGTTGATTTAATTTTCATTATTCCTTGCAAAGTTCATTTATTTTAGAAGATTTATTTACATCTGTAATGACTTTGTAAAAAGAGAAATGACACTATCTCTACTCAATCATAGAGGTAATCTTGATGTTTTCATAGTAAAATCATTGTCTATAGAATTAATGTATTGTTTCATATTTATGTTTAATTTATTTCTTTTTAGTATTACCCGAATAATAGTTGTTTTCTTATATAGGTGGATTATTTTATTCGATTTGGGATGGTCTGTTCATATTTCATGCCTTTCTATACCAAAACTTCCACAGACTTTGGGATGTGTAGGAATCATCCGCACCTCAATCCAACACACGGTGTGATCAATATGACTCCAATTACTTATTTTTATATAAAATTGACATTAATTATAGTAAAATAGACAAATGAAATACTCAAAATTGAGAAAAAATATTGTTTTGATACTATAATACAACAATCCATATGTCATTTTTGATATTTATAAATTAGCTTCACCTCAATCCGATACACGATGTGCCCAGTATGAATCAATTTTTTTGTTATCAGTTTAAAATTAACATTTTAGTTCAAAAATAACTACTCAGTAAATAATAATCAAACCCAATAATATTTTATTTATAATTTAGTAAAATGATTCTCAATTCATTTTGTGATATTTAGGAATTTGATTCACATCAAACTGATACATGGAGTGATAAAAAATGAGTCAAAAGTGGGTGTTTCTATTTTAAAATGACATTTTAGTAAAACAAATGAAATACTCCAAAAAATAGTAAATACACTCATATTATTTTTATACTTTAGAAAAATGATCCATAAGTCATTTAAGATGTGTAGGTATCAGCCTAACCTAAATCTGACCTATGGTGTGACCGTTATGAATCAAAGTGCGTCTTTTTATTTAAAATTATCATCAATTTTAGTAAAAAAGACAACTTACCTACTCAAAACCATGTAAAATCATTCATATTGTTTTTATACTTTATAAAAACAATCCATAAGTCATTTTTTATGTGTATGTATTATACAGAACTCAATACAATACACGATGTTCCCGGTATGACTCAAAGTTTCCATTATCAGTTTAAAATCAACATTTTAGTTCAAAAAGTGCAACTAATTGAAAACTGATAAAACGTGATTGGGTTTTCTTGATAATTTAATAAAATGATTCATAATTTATTTTTGATGTATAAGAATTGGTATTATATTAAATCAATACACAATGTGATCAGAATGAGTCAAAGTGCATGTTTCTAATTTAAAATGACATTTTAGTAAAAAAAGACAACTAATATACTCAAAACCATGAAAACGCATTTGGATTGTTTTGATACTTTAGGAAAATTATACATAAGTAATTTTAAACATGTAGGAATCTTCCACACCTCAATTTTACCTATGGTGTGACTGTTATGACTCAAAGTGTGTTTTTTATTTAAAATTGACATCAATTTTAGTAAAATGGACATCAATTTTAGTAAAACGGACAACTGAACTACTCAAAACAGTGAAAATTATTTCATAATGATTTTATAATTTTGGAAAATGATCCATCATTAACATTTGATATTTAGGAATAATTCTCACCAAAATATGATAGATGATGTTCACAATATGACTTAAAGTGTCCATTATCAGTTTAAAATCAACATTTTTGTTCAAAAAGTGTCTCTCACTAAAAACTAATCAAATGAACCTGTATTTTATTGATAATTTATGAAAACAATTCATAAGTCATTCATGAAATGGAGGAATTAGTTTCATGTTAAACTAATACACGATGCGATCAAAATGAGTCAAAAGTTTGTGTTTTCAGTTTAAAATGATATTTTAGTAAAAAAGACAACTGGCATACTCAAAACTGAGATAATTCATTCAGAATGTTTTGATACTTAATGAAAATGATCCAAAAGTAATTTGAGATGTTTTTTAATTTTACACACCTCAATATGATGTATGGTGTGATTGGTATAACTTCAATTTCATCTTTTTATTTAAAATTGACATCAATTTTACTAAAATTGACATCAATTTTACTAAAATTAACATCAATTTTAGTAAAATTAACACTTTATGTTAATTTATTTCTTTATAATATTACTAAAATAATAATTTTTTTCTTACAAAGGTGATTTATTTTTCTTTATTAGCGGTGGTTTGTTCAGAAATTGCATGATTTGGGGTTAGGATTAAAATACAAAGGAACATTGATGTTTTTGAATGTATGTAATAATTTGTATTTATGTAAAAGTATAAAACAATGTTTGAAATGTCTATAATATATTTTTCTTTATTTTATTTGTGTTATAAATTTAATTTCATTTAAATTCTATATTTGGGATATTTTTATTGATATCAGGTGTGTTTTTGGTACTATGGTGTGCTGTTATAACACATTGCACATGGGTTGTAGTGTGCTATTGTAGCACACCGCAGTATGACCCTTTATCAGTGCTTTTAAAAGTGATTATAAAAGAAACATTTATCAGCACTTTTAAAAGTGATGATAAAGGACACATTTTTCATCTCTTTTAAAAAAGATTATAAAGGTACACTTTATGAGTGCTTTTATAAGTGCTGATAAAAGTCCCTTTATCAGTTCTTTTTTAATGCTGATAAAAGGCCAGGGCTTTTAATCTCACTCAGGTAGTCGGTGTCTTTCTAGCGCTGATAAAGGCTATTTATAGCATTGTTAAAGGCCTATTTTGAAGTATTACATGTGATTTGACATGGTGTTTTGGGTAGGATTTTGCCTCAGTTATATGTGATGTATGTTATATATATATATATATATGATATATTTGTGCATATGGGGTGGGATACCCTAGGTTTAATCTATATAAGTTTGTGAGTGATATATGGCACCAATTGTATGTAACTAAGGGATAATTCACCGAGGTGGGATATTTTCTCTTGGAAAATTAGGATTGTTACCTAGTTCTAGGTTGTGGATGCAACCCCCTAAGTATATGCTTATATGGTTTTGAGGCTGGAAGTGGCCCCTAGGTAGTATCTTAATGTTATAGGGTAGGACACCCCATGGGTGTATACTATATGAGATTTTGAGTGAGTTATGGCGCTTGTTATATGATATTTCTATGTAGGGGATACAACCCCTTGAGTAGTGAATATATGATGGTTTTGGGTTGGGTATGAAACCCCCAAGTGGATGGTTTTTTTGAAAAATTCTCCAGGGTAGGAATTATTCACATTTAGTGATATTCTGGGATAAGTTTTGGGGAATGGCATAAATCCCTCTATGTGTTACACTCATGGTTCTAGGAATAGACATGGTTCCCACTAGGTAGTATTCCTTATACTCATAGACATAAAACACTAGCTGAAACATGTATAATCAATCTAGAGTGTCACCTTAGAACCTAAGGACCAATGATGATTATTTTATTGTGCATTAATATTTACATTAATTATTATAAGAATATCACATGTGCATATACTGCTATATTGGTTATGGTGGGGATACTATTAGTGGTATATTACTAAGTTTTAATCACACCCTACTTTGAAAACTCTAACACTTTGGTACCCAAGGAGACTTTATTGACCAAAAGTTCATGTAGGGAAGAGGCCCAATGTTTTATGATTGATCTGGATTGCTTGAATGGATATTGGGATAAGGTGAGGCTTGAGTATGGAAGTAAATACACTTTTTTATTTTTTTATTGGTGTATTTTTGTATATGTGACCTGTCTGATGGTTGATAGTTGGGGTGCATTCTTGTATGATAACATTTATATTTTGTTATTGAAAATTTATTTTTTATTAGATTTTTCATAATTTGGTTATTTTTATGGATGATGTTTTTTTATTTCTGATGTTTTTTTATTCTGATATGAGGGTATAATATCTACATGATAACATTTTAAACCCTCATTGCTAGTAAAAAACCTCAATAACAAATGGAGGTGTGCCTAAGATCATGTATCATCAAGTTCTGAACATTAGTGGGTGGTTGTGGGTTGGGGAACATCACACACACCCTACACATGTCCTATGGAATTCTTATAGACCATTTTATCCATGATCTAAGTAAAAGGAAAACACCATCTCATGAATGATCTTAATATTTTTTATTGGATTCATGATGGAACTTATAGAGTCTTTGGTGGATTACTCAAGCAGGGATTAATTATTCCATTTTGGGTATCCTTTTTGGATATAATGTGTGTGGATCTCCACTTTCCCTCTTTTTGTATTTTTTATTTCACTTGGACTTTATAAATGTTGGTTATGTTTGGTTTTGCTGGTCTTGTGGATTATATTCATGTCTTAATCTATACTTGTATTGTGTCTACAAACATGTATATTTTGGTTTTATATTATTATACATGTATGGAAAGAACACTTTGGTGAAAATGATCATTTCATGGTGAACATATATTTATTTTTAAAAGTCCAACATATGAATCAATCATTCTAGTTTTTCAATAGGATCTATTAAGGAACTAGTTAGATTCAAAAGTGGGAAAATTATTCCCACTATATCATATCTTTTCCCTTAATTTTTACACCTTCCTATGGTGATTAAAAAGTGATCCTATGGTATTATAGATGTTTAGGTTGGTTGAAAATGTGATTCATGTTAGTTTGTTATAGAATGGTATTAGAGCCCATATAGGGAAGTGGTGTTTTGGACAAGGCTAGAGATAAAACCAAATGAACTTTGAATTTAAGTCATAAATATGTCTAACTATTATAATTATGGTGTAAGCCTGAGTTACCAAGGGTAGTTTGAGTTTGATTTCAGTTTGATTTTCGATTTATACTTAGTTCTTCGAGCAACATACACCAGGAGTAGGAATTTAGAGGCAAACACTTATAGGACACCATGACATGTTATATTATTGTGTGATTATGTCTTATAACTATCCCAAATATAGTAACCAAGTATCGGTAGTTATTTATTATAATGATAAAAGAATACATAGATCACAATACATGGGATCCAAAAGTTTAGTAGCCATAGAAGACGAGATACACACTTGATCATTAAATTACATTAGAAACTTAAATAACTTCATAAAATAACATGTATCTTTATTTTTCATCCATGTTTCTTTTTAGATAATACATAATATTCTTCATGGTTTCCTAGGGAAATCGGGAACAATATTATGGGTGAGATCATACATTCAATAAGGGGTATCTATAAATAAAGCTAACATGAAATAAATAACATGGTAGGAATAAATATTAAAATGATGCAATATAAATAATAGATTGAGCATAAAATATCTAGGGATGAAATAATAATAGATATAAAATAATCAGATGGATAATAATAAAAGACCCCATAATGATGGTATAAATAATTTTAGACATCATAACCATAATTTCAAGGCCTCATTCTATGAAATCATACATAAAAGGTTTGGAATAAAGCTAATACTCAAGTTATTTTGTATCATGAGATCTAATGATGCATTGATGAGCTATATAATTCTAATACCCACCCATCACTTAATAAATCCAATGTATTCATCATGAAAAAATAATAAATAAAAAATAGATACAATGATGTTCCCAATAAAACCTCTAACCTAGAAATTCCTAAATAATAATAAATTATACATGTGAAAATAATGGATATATAAAATTTTAATATTTTCCCTATAAAATGAATGATATTACTCTATAGGTAAATACCCTTTAATAAGATAATTAATTATTTGGTATTGACACCACAAAGAATAAAATGATATATAATCATGTCAATAGATTTGCAATCTATTCAAATGGTATGAATACCTTGGAATATACCCTTCAAATAGAATAATTATGTATAATATATTTACACCATATATAATAAAATGATATATGATTATGTCAACAAATTTTCCTAGTTAATCGAATGGAATGGTCATCTAAGTAGACACCCTTCAATCAGAAAAATGAAGAATAAGGTATTCATGATGGAAAAGTATGAAGAGAAAGTTTATATTTATACATAGATGATGACAAAGAAAGATAAAGGTAATAATAGATTTATCCTCTCATAAGGATTTTGTTTCCATAACACCCGGAATATGTTGGAATTTGGATAATGAATTAAGGAAATATTTCATCATAATAACAGATTATGAAAAGGGGAATAATAAAATAAGTAACATTCAAATAGTGGAATATAAATGGGTATTGACATAGATAAAAAATAATTTATAAGAAGATAATAAATTATAGTATATTTAAGAACATAATTCCTTAATTTTTATGTAATATTGAAATAATCATCAATAAGAAAACCATTATTTTCAAGAAAATACAAAAAATTAAGAATATTATTATAATAAAATATGTTTTAAAGTTGTAAAATGATTAAATAATATGAATAATATATTTTAAAAATAAATTTTTATTAGGTAGATATAAAATTTTAAGGAAGTTTAAAATAAATTACTCTATAATTTTCTTAGTATATACAATATATTTGAAATTAAAGTAAATGAACATAAATAAAAAAGGGGAATGTAATTAAATATAAAAATATACATCAAAATATTTCCAAAACATTTATTCTATAAAATATAAGGGGAATAACATGGATATAGAAGACAATTATATAGTCAACAAGGTGAGGTAGAGAGTGATAGAGAGCATAAATAAAAGGAAGAACAAGAGTGGGAGAGTCCCCTTATGGAAAACATAAGTTATTAAATATAAATCAATAAGGGATGAAAGGAGAGAATTAATATATCAAAAATAAAGGTAAAATAGTAAGTTATATCTTTAAGGTTTTTTAGAAAAAATCTATAAGAGAATATAGATGATAGAGAATAATATATAAAAATAATGAATATTAAAAAGTGAAACTCCTTACAAAAAATGTAAGGTATGAAATATATTATAGAGATAAGGAAACAAGTAGTAAATTAAAAATAAATACAAAAAATTAATGTATTCATTCAATACTTTTGAGATAAGACATAAAATAAAAGTTATATTGTAGAGAAAAAATACATGAAAAGAATCGAGATTTGGAAAGAAACCCTTACTTTGAAATAATTACAAATTTTGAAAAAAGTTTTATGAGAGGTAATAGGTAATATATAATAAATAATAGGTCAATATTATGAGAATACCATGGTATTATAATCATTAAAGTATATAGATTTAAAGTTTAAAGTAAATTATAACAAAATAATTTTAAAAGAAATGTCGAGGATTAGAAACCCTCACCTCGAGTGTTGGACAATTTCAATTATCATCTAACCTCCTAAATAATTAATTTATTTTATTAAATATTTGATTAAAAAAATCATGTTTATTTCATTATTATTATTCATTTTAGTTCATATATTCTTCACTTATTAGTTTTATTCTATTTATATTGATCATTTAGAAATGATTGGTCAATAGTTGTAAAACTTCTTTGATATAATGGTAATGATAAATGGTCCTTGAAAAATGGTTCAATAATTTCTCAAAGTTTCAAGGTATGGGGTTTCATGTCATTATATTTTTATAATAGTTACATGTTCAATAAATACTCCAAAATGGTTTCTAATTACGAAAAATGTCTTGGTATGATGCTTTTAGGTGGTTAAAATGACCGTGATTGTTTATTTCTAATATCATTAACAAGATAATAATTTTACCAATTTAGAATCTAAAAAATGACTTAATATTATTTTTAATAGTTTAATTATATTGGAAAATAATGTTAAAATAATCCATTAATGGTATAACTTAAAACAAAACATCATCATTAACTTTGTAAGTTTAAACCTATAATGGGTGAACAATGTTTTTAAGAAATTTTGAAATAAGAGAAAAAATAAATATTTTATATTAAAAAAATTGATAATAATTATACCACTATTATTAATTTCATTTATGTATCAATTATGTTATATAAGGGGTAATGGGTGAATATAAAATAAAATACAAGAATTTTGGAAACCCTTACTTTGCTCTTTGACTCACCTCCTTTAGAACGAGACATAACATTCTAGAGGAGGATATTTAGATTATAACGAGGTTAAAATAACGTGGATAGGAGGGTTTATAGAGGGGTTTTGGAAGATATTTTGAAAAATAAGAAGTTTTTGTGAATTAGGAGAAATGAGTGAAGAGTAGGTGTTTATGTAGGCAAGGGGGAGGGGTATCATAGAATATAATATCGATAAATTTATTATTTTGGATCAAGAATAAGAATAGTGATGAATATATTTAATATTAATGGTGTTTTGTTATGAAAATTATGACCATTTGAAATTTAAATATACCTAAAACTGAAAGAGATCTTTGAAATATGTTATTTAAATTAAGGAATCAAAAATAGTTTTTTTATTAGAATAAAATATAAATTAGGATTTAAAAATTCATTTTAGGGTTGGGAAATAAATTTTTTATTTTTAAATATATTATTATAATAGTTAAATACATCTAAATTTATGAAAAAAATTATCTAGTCATTTTTACATCATAATAATGTCATAATACTTACCTCATACAAAAAATAGCATTTTCACTATTCATCTAAAATTCAATTTTTCTTTAATAAAATATAAAAAATTCACCCTTAACTAATTTATACATCATGATTCTAGAAATAAGGTCTTTTTTTCAAAATAAATTTATAAATTAGTTAATTATAATATTTAAATTTTAATATAATATTTAATGTTTTTCTAGTAAATTTAAAACATAGCTTATTAAAATTTACTCTTATATATTTTTTAAGTTACATAATTTGAGAAATAATTTTATAGTGTTATAATATTTATATTTACGTATTTTTTTCTTGTTTAATATTAATTATTATACATTTTATTATTTTTAGTGGTCGTGTTAATGGTCATGTTACTATTCCAATGATAATATAGCCCTTATACTTTCTATAAATACCTTTTATTTGAATCATTATTCAATAACACAATTATTTTATAAAATTTATTTACATTTAAATATAAAAAATGAAAACATTATTTCTAATTTTTTTTATTTTCATTGTGTTTTTTCACTACTATGGTATTTCTAGGGGACCAAAAAACACATGAATTTTAAATTCTAGTTATGTTATTTACTTATGTTTATTATCCCACTATTTTATTCTTAATTTCATGGAATGTATTTATAATTATTATATAATTTTATTAAATAAAATAATGATTCTATCTTTATGTATTATCTTCCATTAGTGTATGATATTAGATTATAATTTAATTAATATTTTATAGAGGCCCATGCATTAAATAAAGGATAATAGTTATGTTATAAATATGTTTATACATTCAAGGTTCATATTACTAAAAACAAAATAATAGAAATTAATTTAACAAATATATATATATATATATATGTAATTTAACGGAGAAAAGTTATAAAAATATTCATTTAATATAGTAGATGTTACATTCTCCCTCTTAAATTAGTTACAACCTTGGAATTTTTAAATAACCAGTAAATAAGTAAATATATACTAATTAATACTTTTAAATATAGAAATTAATATTTTTATCAATTATATCTCTTTGATTTATTAGTCTATAGTACATATGATTATGTCTAAGAAGTATCAGAATGCAAGAAAATATTCTAAAAATAATTTAATTTTTTAAATATATTTTAATTGAAATCCTTGTTAAAAATATATTTCTTATGAAATATTTTTTTTTGTAATTTGAAATATCTTAGATGCCTTAAGAATGGGTGCACCACACAGAAGTTGGTGGGGGGGGGGGATGAATTATTGGTGCTAATATTTCTAATTTATTTATATGATACATTAGCCACTATAATTAGTTAGGATTCAATCCTCTCAATAGGAAACTCTTCCTTACCCAAATGAATGAAAAAAATAAGGAAAATTTATAAAAAAAATTTATATGGTTCAATCCCACTGTGGGTACATACTCATTGCAATGTCCGGTTTCAATCCTTATCCATATATTTTACCCTAAATTTATACGATCAATTAAAAGTGGGTATTCCAGGTAGTATAAGAATCATTCTATAGCCTTATGGTTCCCAACACATACACATCATCCTATTAGATTTAAAGATTCATATTATTTACAATGTGATCATAATAGTTTGAGTTATATCACATGGGAATTTAGATATTTTCTATAATTTTTGATGATATTTCCCTACAATACATTAATAATATCAAAATAGATTTTCTCACATATTTGTAGGATCGAAATGTACATGGAGATGGCTAAATAAAAGGGGGGGGGGTGAATTGTAAGTTTAAGAACATTCATATTTAATCATAAGAAAAACATTATTTAATAGTATTAAACAAATATTATTCACAAAATGTCTTCGGTATTAAAACTATAATCGGAATGAGCCCAAGGTTAAGGTGAAAAGAATATCATAATAAATATTATTATGATATCTAATCTATAAGCTTGATTATAGTGATTGTAATTGTATTCAGTTAATGATGGTATAATCATATTCATAGAAGGAAAGTATATATCAGAGTATAAGAGAATCATAATCACAATGGTTACGATTAATCAAAGTAATAAATAATAATGATTCTATCTTAAATCATATAGAATCATATTAATAGTAAAACAAACTAATTGTAATTAAATCTATTATGATAATTTAAATACCTATAGAATGATGAATATAAAATAATTCACATTCTAATACAATTATAGAAAAAATGTAAGACTTGTAAGAAACAAGTAAACAAATGAATACAATTATTTTAACCCAAAGATAAGGGTATCCAATAACCTATGATAAAGTTCCCTTGATTTATAATTTCAATAAAGAATGTCTTATCCACACCATGGTAGGTAATTGATATGAAAATCGATTTTTGTTAGCCTATCCTCGACAAACCTCAATATGATAATCGAATCTGTCTTGTTATCCCCACAATACCTCGATCAAGAAGGTGATAAAATCCTCTATATTTCTATCATTATAATCCCATGATTATAATCACAAAAATTAGTGTCACACACAGAAATTATGAACTATAAGATTAAAAGCACAAGGAACAAGTATTTCACTTGTATAAACTTTATAGTTCTCATACACAGTAGAAAATTAAGCAGATCTCTCATACAGTTTCGTCTATCACACATATATTGAAATGATCATATGACCTGGTATTTATAGTTATTCCTTCCAATTTTCATATTTATCCTCAATGGTCAGATTTTATTTGAGATTTTTAGGAGAACCTGGACACCTGGCACTCCAATGATCATATGATAACTGAAAACACAACATCATTTTTATTATGACATAAATCATGACATCATTTTGATTTAAAAGATTTCATAACATTAAGATTATGTTTTCTGGGTATGAAAAGTAAATTTAAATGAGTCCTATGACAATCATTATGGATGTAAGTATGATTTCTATTGATATTATTGGATTAGGAAAATCATGTCAGTATGAAAGACTATACATATTGATTTGTTTTCAAATGATGCATACGATATAAATAATATCCAATTCTTAGTAATATGATTATAGAGGTTTGTCATTATGATAGGTTTCATGAGTACAATATTTATCATATCCATACTCATTAAGAAAATTATAATAAAAAAATATTTATTTTCTTATGTAAAAAGACTTAATTCTTGTATGATAAAATGTAATAAATTTTCTTATAAAAAAATTGATAAAATAAGTTTGACATAGAATAATTAGAAATTAAATATTTAATAAATAGTTTGTGATTTTTAAAACAAAAGTAAAGGAAAAGACAAAAAGAGAATTCTGACTTAACAATATCCCCATTTTTGGAAAGAAAAAAACATAGATCTTAAATAGAAAATATATTTTAAAACTTATGTCCAAAATCCTTTTAAATAACTTTCATATTTAGAAGTAAACATTAATACTTATTTACCTTTTAGTTTACAACTCATCTAACTACAATGGTGAATACAAATAAATACCCATTAGGATAAAAATCCCCATAAGGATCTTATTATCTTGAAAAAATACCCCCTTACTATAGCATTCTCTCTTATTATATAAGTTTTTTTACCCCTTTCTATATTATTCTCCCCCTTTATGATTTTCAAAAAGTCATGGGAAAAGTAAACAAGATACTTTTGACTTAACAATCTTTAGGAACTTCAACTTTATATTACCTTTATGATAGACTCATATTGGAGACCATGAAAAAAATAAGAATCATCCATTGAATACATTTAAATATTATTCTTAATTAATAAATCACTAAATTTGTTAGAATATTCAAGTTTTCTACTATTTTAGACTCCCAGCTTTAGGCTCTATTTTTATCTCAGACCCAGCATAATTAATTCGCACCCTTAGATTACTCCCATTATTAAATAATTCTCAAGATTATAGAATTAATTTAATTATGAAATTAATATCTAGATCAACTTATAGAGAATTATCATAACTAAATAGTATAATGAAATACTCAAAGTGTTGCCTCAATCAACTAACTATGTGATCACATTACCATGATCACTAAATATTTTATTCTTAATTTAACCACTATCCCTAGTGTAATTATAGGAATACCTTTCTTATATTTATTCTCATTTTATATATATAATTATGCTTAGAAAAATCATTATATTTTATCACCATTAAAAATAATTGAAAAATATATTTATTTGATAATTAAAAAAATACCTAGTAGTGATCTCCTCTTTATTCTAATGGACCATCTTTGGTTCACATTTTCTTCAGCCTGCTCCTAGTGTGAAGGATTTATTCACTCCATAAAAATACTTGATAACTTATAGAATTTATAAGTTATATTTAATAATTTCATTAACATTTTCATGTGATTTATTAAATTTATAATAACACAAAATCACCCCTTTTTAATTTTAGAACTATCTTCTAAAGTTTTTAATTTCCTGGAATCAGTTTTGTTTGATTATTCCTTATTCATTTGTTCTCAAAATGTAATATTTTTATTTATGACATTATGGTCAAAATATATTCATGAAATATGTATCACTCTTATGAAATGACTAAGAATCTTATGAAAACTAAAAAAAAAAAATTAGAGCCACTGAAAGTGATCTCATGCCTTCTTAACTAATCTAAAAAACATTTAAAACAACATCAAAAAAATCTTAATGGTGTCCAATGTAATTACCCGTGCTGTTATGGGTTGTAAAAATCTATATGGAATTTGAGTTTTCATTTTTGGATAGTCCATTATGAGTAATTATGAACATACTGGGGGTTTAACCCTTTGCTCATCCAAAAGAAGAGTTTTTTGGATAAAAAAGGATTATGTGGAGACCCAAGGCATTAGGATAATAGATAGAGTAATTCAAATCCTACCAAGATACTAAAAGATCCACTAAATAGCCAATAAGGTCCACTGACTAGTTGGTGGTCTGTCCTGCAGATTGGGTTCACTACATGGACCCATCGACTTACTAGTAGTGTCAACGACTAGATAATGGGGATGTTCGGTGATTTTAAGTGGAGGAAGCTTTGTATTTTCCATTATACCCCCTTACATTTCCTCCTATATTCTCCCTCAATCTCAATCTAACCAAGTGTTGAAGGGGGCTCATCCCATATAAATTTTGGACCCATATCCCTCATTTCATTGGAATTTCAAGTTCCGTTCATTATAGTGGATTCTTTTGGGTATGTCAAACATTATCCTTGACTTAAATCCCTATTTAATCTTATTTTCATTCTCTAGAACCCTAAAATTATGAATTTATGGCTTCTATCATGTAACTGGTGTATTATTATTGATTCAAGTGGTGTTTCTTGGATATTATGCTCCATCATGGTTGTGGTAGGAAGTCCTTACCATTTTATTACACTTTTATAATATTTCATGATTTGGCTTGTATGGGTGTGTGAATGTAGCCCTGTGAGACCTATATTTTTGATTTTAGCATGAGAGGATAATGTTTGTATCAATGTGTTAGTATCCTTATAAGGGGAGTACATGTTGTGTTCCATGAAATCACTGAAAAAGATCCTTGTATCAAGAATGCATCTGAGGCTATCCACTTAGGAATTTGGGACCAGGATGATATTTTCCAGCTCAGTTGAGGCTAGTATTTCTGGGGTAAATATCAAAAGGATTCGGGTAGTGAGTACAATTTAAAGAGTTATTTTGAAATAATTGAAGAGGGTTTTGTACCTGTGATAAATATGGGGTTTTATTCTTGGGAAAAAAGTGAATAAGTTGTTGTTTGGGTTTCGAAAGGGCTTGGATGACTTGGAAAATTGACATGGGGTTTTGTGTGGTGAATTCCCTTTATTTTGTGGCTTTAATCAATGAGTGGGATGTTTTTTTCTTGGGATTTATAAGTTGTTATATCATCTTGGTTAAATAGGCTTGGAAAGTGCCGTTTGTTTTGGGAAGAGTTGGGAATGATTGGATGAATGGAATATGAGTTTGGGTGATGATTTTCATTATGTTCCATGTGATGTGAGGATGAACACAAATGAGGTGGTTGGGTATGGTGGTGACGATGGGATTTTTGAGTGAGATGTCGGGCCAGTGATATGAAAAGTTATTTCCCATTTTCTTGTGATTATTGACTCTTATGCACATAAATGTATATTAGGCCACTAAAGAACCCTCAGTATGGGATGCTGTGTATATTAAGTCTCCTAATAAACCATGGGATGGGATAAGATGGTGTGATTATGAGCCTCCCAAGAAGCCTCAGTATGAGTTGTTGTGTGTGTTGGGACTCCATAGAACCCTCAAGATGGGAAAGTGAGACTCTTTGGACTCCTTAAAACATGTGGGGATGGGCCAATGTGATGATTTACCTCCCTAGAGTCCTTAAGGATGGGTTAAAGTGACTTTGTTGACCTCCCTATCTATATAGGGATGGGTAGAGGTACTAAATGAGGCCATAAACTATGATTTGGCATGGTTTATGATCTACACATGCTTATTGTTTATGATAGATGTAATTTTTAGCAATGAGTTGAAGTAGGTAGGGATTTATATCATATAGGCCTAGTTATAACATGATGATCCAATTGGTTGTATGTTTATTTATGTATTTACCTTCCTTCATCGCATGCAATTTTATATGAACTATAACGACCCATACTTTAAATTCATATATATTACATCAAAATTAAAGAATATCCATTACAAAATATAAAAAATATATGAAAGGACCGTATATGTATAGTGTCTTTATAAACTAGGAAACATAAACAACTATTTCATAAGTCATCTACATTGTCTCATGCTTATTCCTTTATAACTAGACCCCTTCTTGAAATATCATACTTAATACTTTTCTTCAAAACCTTGGGAAAGGAAACATAAAAAAAGGTGAGCTCATATGCTCAGTAAGGGTAATAAAGGGAGATATCAATCATATCATAATCATAACACCTAAGAACATAACATTTGAAAATCTTATCCTACATATAAAATATCGTGATATCATGCCATGAGATAAATCATAAAAGTTCCTAAGAATCAATGAATGTAATCCCAAAAGTCATAACATAAGACATAAAATTATGTGGTATACACATAATAATATAAAATCATTTCATATTAGTCAAGTCTCATTTCCAAGACCATTATATTAGACATATTCCATTACCAAATCGAGCTCACTCCTCATTCCAGCCTTGTATTACTAAACCATATTTTCTTGCTATTCTAGACCTAAATTATTAAACCATATTTACTTGTCATTCCATTCATATCTACCTCATGAGATATAATCATTACCCAATTAATTGGAGAGATATATTTGTACCACCCATCTCATAATGAAATCATTCTTACTTTTTCCAAAAAAACATAAATAATTCATCATAGCATAACATAAAGAATAAAATGGGTTTCTTAAACATCATTCCATTATAACATAATCCATGAAAAACAAATGGATTTATTAAAAATAATTACATAATAAAAATAATCATATATAAGAATAATAATTATAGAAACATAACCCTATTAAATAATATCATTTTAGAAGTAAAATAATTTTGAAAAAACATTTTACATTAATTCTTGAGTAAAATATCATTTCTTCTTCACAAACATTTCCTTTTCTCAAAATTACATTTAATTTAAAATAAAATATTTTATTTGAAGATAAATATGAAATATTTTAAATTAATCATCATGGAAATAAGGCATTATGAAATCATAAAAATACATTCATTCCATATAAGTTAAAAAACATTATTCTTATACTTTTGATGGAAAAGTCAAAAAGTGCCTTAATAGGAAATAGAAAGAAATATTCTTTCGAAACCATGTATTAAAAAGTAAAAAAAGGTTAAAAATGACTTTAAAAATACACATTAGAATAATAAAACATTTTATGAAGTCATTTTTAGAAAATATGGACATGGATAAAAAATAAAACCTAGTAAATACTTAAGTATAAACAATCTCAGATTTTAATGAGATTGCAATATTGTCCCTTACGAATTTATAATCATCCAAATCGTATGCCTCATAAAATAAAGAAAATTATATGAATATTTAAACACCATAAATTTAATAATGAGTGTCATAAAAACATTCATTGGGAGTATAAACACCACACAAAATAAATAGGTGGTGTACAAGGCATATGTTCCACATAAATAAAAGTAAGACAAAATAATCCATTACCTTAGGTATGATATCCTTTGTTTGTATCCTAACCTACTTTATAATAATATAAATAATTTCATTGAATTATTATAGAATCATAGTAATTTTTATGATATCATATATGATCATATTATCATCTGTTTGTTAATAACATTTCATTATTACTTGTTATTCGAATATTAACTCCTTCATTTTCTTATGCATGTTTTTTAATAAGTTCTGGTTCAACTTATTAGGTAATAATTATATCATTAAAAAATTATATTAAAATAATATATATTATATTTATTCATTCTATAAATTTATATATAGACATGTTTTAATGGATATTATATAGAATGAATCCCATCACATCATGGAGACGGTATGCCGTACATATGCACAAGTGATGACATTATTCCTTTAATTATGAAATGATATGGAATTGTATGATATATATATTGTTAAATAATAAATATATTTTTTATAATAATCATATATAGTTATTATTTCCATCATTATACACATGAAAGTAGGGTGGTGGTGAAAAATAGATTGCACCATAGTGTGTAGACGGTAAATCGTACGTATGCATGCGTGGTAATTTCATTTTTCGTAGGATGGATAGAAGGTGGAATATGGTTGTTCCATAATAAAAATAACATCTTAGTATATTAGTGACATTATATTTATTACTTTATAATGTAATCAACTCATTAAGATGAAGTATAAGAAGAAATAAGTTTGAAAGAATCGGTAGAGGAGATTACGTCTTCTTCGACGTGTTCCCTCTAGACCAACTCTTAAAGGTACTAGAGTTGGTATTTTGAGAAGAAAAGAACCTATATAATGTAACTAGTAAAGTTTAGAAGTTAAATGGGTAGGGTATGATCATGTTTTAAGGATACAAGTGAAGTAAAGAGATAAGGGAGAAGGTGCCCTTTTATAATTGAGGCAAGGAGCACTTTTGGAAACTCTGAAAATATTAATTTATAATAAACACAAAAAGAATCCAAAAGCCTAAAAAATGTAAATTCTTTTAAGAATATAATATATAGGGTTTTAATATAACAAACAAATATATTTTAGATAAGTTTTTTTTATCAATTTAAACCATATAATTTTAATTAATTCTTAGTATTCTATTTAATTTTTTATTAGGGAAACCTATATTTTAATATTAAAAGGGTGAAATATTTACTTATTTGATGTAAATTAGACCATAAATAAATATTTTATAATATTTTATACCATATAATAATTATTATATAATATTAAAAATGTTTTATTATTTTTAAATAATTTAATAAAACATTATTTTGATAAACAATCAATAGTGTCAATTTGGACACTATTTAATTCAATAATTTTTAAAAATATTAAGATAACAAGTTAACTTCAAAAAAATATTTTATTATATTACTAAGATTACAAGGTCATCAATAAAATTAGGTATACATATTAATTATTCCAAATTATATCTATTTTAATATTTTAATAACACTTATTTGTAATCTCTTGAAATAAAATAATAAAAATATTAGTTTTGTGTTATTATTTAATATAGTTATTTGTTGAATAAAAATTAAAAATAAAATACTATGATGAATATAAATCTACTATTTTTCAATATAGTACTTTCATTTGAATATATATTATGGAAAATCCATCATTAAAAATCTTATACTTATTAAAACAAGAATGTGAAAAGTTTAACATCACTTTAAAGAAAATAATATAAGTGTCATAATATCTTTTATAAGGATCTAAATGGTCAATAACTCCACCCTTGGATGATTATGGTCGATATATACTCGATAAATAATATTTGTTCAAGTTTTTGTGTATTTTAATGGTTATTATTATTTTAATAAAAATTAGTTTATTGATTTTTCATCAATTAAATAATTTCTACATCATTAATATATTACCATTTAAGGAAATTATTTCTTTCTTAAAAATTACAAATAAATGACCATGATAAAGAAAAAAAATTTGTATTTAAAATTCATATTTATAATTTAATATATAATCTTTATAACCTTATATAAAAATTATTTAGTTATTAAAATTTGAGTGAGACATATATAACTCTTCTTTAAATAAAATAAAATAAATGTCCTAATCTCATCCAAGTGGATTCAAATGGATACTATTTTTACCCAAGGATTATTTAGGTTGAAACATACTCATAAAATGATATTAAGACAAGATTTATAATAATTTTATAATATTGTTATTACCCATAATTACTTGATTTACCCTTTTGCTGTATTAATAAAAATTACCAAAGTTACAATTCATAATGCCTAAAAATAAAATAAATATATTAAAATAATTTGGAACTAATGATTAAAAATATAGAATCCATTTTTAAAAATTAAAATCATATATTTTTTAGTAATTAATATAAAATTAATCCCATTTTCGGAATGAGAGAACGAGTTTTGAAAGTTAAAACATTGCAAAAGATTGAAATGTTTTTACATCTGAATTCAATGTAAAATTATTACCAATGACCAAAATTATATTAAATGATAAAAAAATATTCTATTTATAATTTAAAACTATTCAATAATATATTTTAATCATATAAATTATTTTGATGAAAAAATTTGTTTTCAATTAAAATTTAGTATATTTTTACTATTCATAAAAACTTAAAAATTATCATAAAATATAAAAAATTGAACCAAAGTAAATTTTTATATCCGTATTAAAAATAATAAGACAATTTGATAAAATATAATATATAAAAGTTTTAAAAAATAGATTTAAAATATCTGTGACATCAAAAGGCCACAAAACTACTTTTTTTGAAAAATAATTATTTTATCTGAAAAAATGAATTTGTTCTTATATAATGTTTAGAAAACATATAAGATGAATTATAAAAATTATATTAAAAATATTAATTATCTGTTTTATTAATAAAATCCATCAATAGTGATTTTATTAATTTATAATCTCACTTATTTTCATTTAAGTAGTTTTTCAGAAGAAAGTTAATAATGTTCATACCCGCCATTATAATGATTTGGTTATAAGGTAACATAATAATATTTAGTTTCTCACTTAAAATAGGTATTTTTTGAAATTAAATCTATTAAAATAACTTCAAATTGTGTGTAACACAAGCAAAGTATAGTGTTACATATACCGCAAGATAAGCTAGTGTTGCATATAACACAAGATAATCTTGGTGTAGCATACAACACAAGACATCAATTTTTTTTTAAAAAATCTATATCATAAAAATATCAGGGTGTTACATTATACCCCCCTTAAAATTAATTTCTCCCTCAAAATTTTTCTGAGTTGTTAAAGGATTTAATATGTAAAAGTTTATTTCACAGAAACCCACATCATAAAAACAAGGATAACAACTTACTTTTAAAAAGGAATAGTTGAAAAATAACAGTTAACAAAAGTAAATCATAACTAGGTCTCTACATAAGAGAACACTGGTAATGATTTGGAATGAAGAAAAAACATAAATAATCATAGAGATTGATAAAGATCATTGATCACAAGAAAGTTGGTGATCCAGTGAAGGTTAACAATCACAAAACCATAAACTAAAGAAGTGTGAAAGAGGTCATTGATATCATTCAAAACTGATGATAATAATACACAATTTTACATCATAATCCCTTTTCCATAATGTTGAATAATTTTCATGAGAAGATATACTTACTTGTTTTTTGTGCAATCTCACCATTGGTTGTGTCTTGAACAATTTCCCCTCCAGTTCTTATTCAAATAAATGAAGTTGAATTTTTCATTCCTAAAGAATTAGCAGATCATACAATCCATAAATAGAATTATAGGTCATTCCATGTGTCTTTATCACAAAAAATGGTTATCACAAGTAATCAAATATGCATAAGTCCACCTAGGGTGAGATAATAATTTATTCTAACAAACTTCATCATTTATTTAAGTTAAACTTTCAATAAATTGATAACCTTATAATGATTATAAAAGATGAAAATCCTAAACATTTGAATATGGTGCAGTAACTCAACTTAAAATTTATCCCCCATATATCATAAGGTATCTTTTATTGGTCATATTCAAAACATGTGAGCACCTTCGTCATGTATTTTCTTGAGTCAAGGTAATTACCAGAATTACTATAAAACCATAGTGAAAACATGAATACTTTCAAAAATTATCTCTTTACATATACCACAAATACCAAAGATTATATATTCTCCATCCATGATATCATAAATCACTTTGTAATCATATTTTTCCTAAGGTCATTAATACTATAAAAAAACTCTTTATTTCCTTATCCCATCATTATGCACATATTAAGGGTCATCCTTCCCTTAATGTTTTTTCCAAAAAATATATAAATCACTTTTCATGGTTACTAGTACCACTAAACATATACTCTTAAATACATATGGAAAATATACAGTAGACCAATATATATTACATTATTTTTTAATACCATAAAAGTGATTTTACAACATTATTCTGGAATCCCATTCCATAAACACTCAATAATTACACCACTTTGTTGTCATAATCTACATCACCAATAATGATCACATGAAATTTTAATTTTTCTTTAGCCTTAAGAGGTTGTTGAAATTGATCATCATCATCAACTCTTTGATTAGGGCATTGGTTGGCATAGTGCCCCATTTCCTTTCACTTTTAGCATTGAAGTATGGGAGGTGAATTCTGTGTATCCTTTTCTATATTCACATAAATAACTATCTTTTTTCCATTACTTCTACAATTAACTTCTTAATGAAATTCTTTTACACTTTTAAAAAATTTAATAGTCACTCTTATATAATATCTACTATGCTTATTTCCACACTTTGAGAATAAGGAAACACTCATCGTCTTTTCACCATTGTTTTGAGATTTTCCCTTGAACTCCATATTCTATTTCTTGTGAAAACCATGATATTAATATGTATCCCCAACTTCCATTTCTACCTTGATATCACAATTATCAATCTCTTAATAGATACTAAAGTCTCCTATGTCTAATACCCTTTGAAGACTTGGTTTTAAGACACTGAAGAACCTATTGACTTTACTTTCAGTTTGGATAAAAATTCCTGAAGCGTACCTTAGAAGTCTTATAAAAGTTTCCTCATATGTACCAAAAGATTCATCATCCTATTGTTTAAGCTCAAGGAGATCCTTTTACATATTTTTATGAAGAATAAAAGGAAAGTACTTATTGAAAAATGAGTTCTTGAACTCGTCCAATTCAATGGATTCAATTTCATCTTTCTGACTTGTACTCTTGATTACAGTCTGCCAATGATTTGCTTCACCTTTTAAATGATAAACAACTAATTTTTTTTTCATGTTCTAAATAGTGAATGATAGAAAATATCTTTTCAGTAGTACTGATACATTGTTAAAAAACAAGTGGATCAGAAGACCCACTGAAAGAAGGTGGTCATTACCTCATTAAGGACTCAATATAATGTTGTTCCATTCTATGATCATTTGGAAGTACATAATGATTCATATTTTGTGTAAGTATAGTGATAATATTTTTCATTACATCTCTCATAAAATTTGGTTGTTCAAGAGGACAATCGTTGCATTTCCCATTTCATTCATCATTAACACAGTTTCTTCGGGTTATAGACATTTTATAAAACCCAAAAAAGAATAGTGTGAGAGTAAAAAATCATACTAGGAAAATAACATAATAAAGGGGAAGTACTTTCAATCTCTAACATCTTAGGTTTAATCCTAGGTTAATCATGATCATTACCAAAATCCAGTGATTATAACATATAATTTGACTTAACCTTAGGGAAATACCTATACATATCCTTAAAAATATTTATAGGGATATCACTAAATTTTTCTCATCCTAGTTTCCAAAGGTTAACTATACCTTTCCTTTAATACCAACTATAACGACCTATGCTTTACATTCATATATATTACTTCAAAATTGAAGAATATCTATTACAAAATATAAAAAATCATTCAAAGGACCATATGAGTATAATGTTCTTAGAAACTGGGAAACATAAACAACTGGTTAATAAGATATCTACATTGTCTCCAACTTATTCTTTAATAACTATACCCCTTTTTGATATATCTTACTTAATACTTTTCTTCACATCCTGGGGAAAGGAAACTTAAGAAAGGGTGAGATCATATGACTAGTAAGGGTAAAAAGGGAGATATAAATCATATCATATTGGGAATATAATAATAAAAAATCATTTAATATTTGTCAAGGTTCATTTACAAGATTATAATATTGGACATAGTCCATTACTGAACCGAGTTCACTCCTCGTTCCAGCCCCGTATTATTGAATCAGATTTACTTACCATTTCAACCATGTATTACTGAACCAAATTTACTTGATGTTTCTATAATTTCTATCTCATGTAATATAAATATTTACCCAATTCATTGGTGTGAGATATAGGTCCCACCCGTATAATAATTAAATCATTCTTATGTGTCCTAGAAAAATATAAATCATTCATTATATCATAACCCAAGGAGTAAATGGGTTTTTTTAAAATCATTCCATCATAACATAATCCATGAAAAAATGGATTTCATAAATATAATTTCATCATAAATATAATCAACCATAAGAATAATAAGTATAGAAAAATAACCCTATTAAATAATTTCATCTTAGATGGAAAATAATTTTGATAAAACATTTTACATTAATTCTTGAGGAAAATATCCTTTCTTCTTTAAAAACATTTTCTTTTCTCAAAATGCCATGAAAGTTTACAAGAAAATAATTTATTTGAAAATAAATATGAAATATTATAAAGGAATATTTATGGAAATAATGGGTGAAAAAATTGTAAAAATCCATTCATGCCGTATAAGTTAAAAAAAATTATTATCGTACTTTTTTTTGGAAAAGTCAAAAAACACCTCATTTGGAAAGAGAAAGAAATGTTATTTTCAAACCATGTAGTAAAAATTAAAATATGGGTAAAAATGAATTTAAACATAAATAGAAGAATAATAAAAAAATTTATGAAATCATTTTTAGAAAACATGGACATGGATGATAAATAAACCCTAGTAAATACTTACATATAATCAATATCAGATAATAATGAGATTGCGAAATTATCACTTACCAATTTATAATTAGTAAAATAGTATGGATAATAAAATAAAGAAAATTATATTCATATGTAAACATCATAATTTTAATAATAATAATCATAAAAACATTCATGGGAAACAAAAACACCACACAAAAGAAATATGTGGTGTATAAGGCATATGTCTTATAGAAATAAAAGCGAGACCAAACAATCCCTTACCTAAGGTATGATATCCTTTGTATGTATCGAAAACTCCTGTATAATAATTTAAATAATTTAATTAACTTATTACAGAATTATATAAATTTTTATGATATCATATATGATCATATTATCATCCGTTTGTCAATAACATTTCATTATTACTCGTTATTCGGGTATTAACTACTTCATTTTCTTGTGTATGTTTTGTCGAATAAGTTCCAGTTCTCCTTCTTAAGTCATATTTATATCATTAAATAATAATATTAAATTAATATAAATCATATTTATTCATTCTATACATTTATATAATTATGTTTTAATGGATATCATGTTGAATGAATCGCAACACATTGTGGAGACGGTAGGCAGTACGTACGCACAAGCGATGATATCAATATTTTAATTATGAAATGGTATGGAAGTGGATAGTATATATATATTTTTAAGAATAAATATCTTGTTATAATAATCTTATATAGTTATTATTTACATTATTATACCCATCGAAGTAGGGTGGTGGTGAAAAACAGATTACACCACAGCGTGGAGACGGTAATCCCTACGTACGCACGCGTGATGATTTCATTTTTCATAGGATGGATAAAAGGTAGAATATTATTGTTAAATAATCATAATAATATCTCATTATATAATTTAAACTGAATTTATTACTTTATAATGGAATCAAATCATGGAGAGGAAGTATAATAATAAATAATTTTGGAAGAATCAGTAGAGGAGATTACCTCTTCTTCGACGTGCTCCCTATATACCTCTTCTTACAGGTACTAGAGTTGTTTTTTTGATAATATATGACCTATAGAATGAAACTAGGGAAGTTGGGAAGGAAAATGGTCTAGGTATGTCTGATCTTTAAGGATCTAATTGAAGCAAATATGTAAGGGAGGTGGTGGCCTTTTATGATTGAGGTGAGTGTCACTTTTGGAAACCCCAAAAATATTAATTTATAATAAACTCAAAACTTATTCAAAAACCTATAAAATGTACCAATTTAGAATATGAGATGATATAGGGCTGTAATATCAACAAAAAATAAATTTTGGAAAAGTTTTTCCCTCTATTTAAACCTTATCATTTTAATTAACACTTAGTTTATCTATTTAATTTTTAACTAGGGTAACAAATATTTTAATATTAAAAGGGTGTAATATTTACTTATTTGATTTAAATTATACTGTAAATATATAAATTAGAATATTTTATACAATAAAATAATTATTATATATTTTTAAAAATGTTTTATGATTTCTAAAAAATTTAATAAAACATTATTTTGATAAAAAATTAATAGTGTCAATTTTGACACTATTTAATTCAATGATTTTTAAAAATATTAATATAACAAGTTAAATTTGAAAAAAATATTTTATTATTTTACTAAGAGGTAAATATAATCAATAAAATTAATTTTAAATATTAATTATTCCAAATTATAATTATTTAAATATTTTAATAACATTTATATGTTATCTTTGGAAATAAAATAATTAAAACATCAGTTTTTTGTAATTATTTAATACACTTATTTGTAGAATAAAATTTAAAAATAAAATACTATTTTGAATTTAAATATTATATATTTTAGGAGAATACTTTTAATCAAATATATCTTTTGTAAAATCCATCATTAAAAATATTATACTTATTAAAACATGAATGTGACAAGTTTAACATCACTTTAAATAAAATAATATAAGTGTCATAATATTTTCTATAAGACTCCAAATGGTCAATAACTATACCATTGGATTATTATGGTCGATAAATAATTGAAAAATAAGATATGGTCAAGTTTTTGTGTCTTCTTATGGTTATTATCATTTTAATAAAAATTAGTTTATTGATTTTTATCAATTAAATAATTTCTGCATCATCAATATATAAACGTTTAAAGCAATTATTTATTTTCTAAAAATTAAAATTAAATTACCATGATAAATAAAAAAAAGTATATTTCAAATTATAATTTATAATATATTTTATCTTCTATATAGCCTTATATGAAAAATTATTTATTTATTAAAATTTGAGTGAGACATATTTAACATTTATTTAAATAAAATAAATTAAATGTCCTAATCTCATCCAAGTGGATTAAAATTGATACCATTTCAACCCAAGAATGATTTAGGTTGATATATAATTATAAAATTATATTAATACAAGTTTTAGTGTAATTTTATAATATTATTCTTACCCTTAATTACAAGATTTAACCTTTTACCATATTAATAAAAATTACCGTAGTTACTATTCATAATGTCCAATAAATAAATAAATATATTTAAATAATTTGGACCCAATTATTATAAATATGGAATAAATTTTTTAAAATTCAAAACACATGAGTAGTAGTAATTAATTTAAAAATAATCCCATTGTTGAAATGAGAGAACAAGTTTTAAAAGATAAAAAATTGCAAAAGATTGAAGTATTTTTACATCTGAATTCAACGTAAAATTAATTCTAATGACCTAAATTATATTAAATGATAAAAATATATTATATTTATACTTTAAAACCATTAAATAACATATTTTAGTCATATAAATTATTTCGATGAAAAAAGTTGTTTTAAATTAAAATTTAGTACATTTTTACTTTTTATCAAAACTTAAACTTATCAGAAAGTTAAAAAAATTCATGAAAAGTAAATTTTCATATCATGCTTTAAAATAATATTTGTTTTAAAAAAATAAAATATAAAAAAATGTCAAAAACTATATTTAAAATAGGTACGCCATCAAAAGGAAGAAAAATTTCATTTTAAAAAAAAATACTTCTTTTATCTAAAAAATTGAATTTGTTCTTACATCATGTATAGAAAAAATATAAGATGAATTTTAAACATTATAATGATTATTTTAAATATCTATTAAATTAATAAAATCCATTAAGAGTTATTTTATTAATTTATAAACTCATTTATTTTCATTTAAATATTTTTTCAGAAGAAAGTTAATACTGTTTATACCCACCATTATAAGGACTAGGTTATAAGGTAACATAATAATATTTCATTATTGAATTAAATTTGATCTTTTGTGAAATTTATTATATCAAAATAACCTGAAATTTTTGTGTAATACAAGCCAATCATATTGTTGCATATAGTTCAAGCTAAAATGATGTTTCATATAATGAAAGCTTATTTTGGTGTAGCGTACAACAAGAGACATTAAAGAAATTAAAAAAATACATCTCATAAAAATATCAGGGTGTTACATGATAATATTATTTTTTTCTAAGGATGCATTAGTGGTTTCCTATTGAGTTTATACTCACAAACTATATATTAATCTCAGTGTGTGTGTAGTCTTTGTTGGACAGGTATTCAGATGAGGGATATAACCCTATTTAGGTAAGTTTTCCATAAGGAGAAGGTTGGTTTAAGGGGTGTAGGGACACTCATGGATCCTTGTGGGTATGTATTTTTTCTTTTTTATTATTCTATAGCTTCCACATGTGTGTGTATTCATAAATTTTATGACATCTATTATAACATGGGTTGTTATTATCATTGTTTTCACACTTTATTTATATTAATTACTCTGATTACTACTATGTGATTTTATAGTCTAATTTTAGATAACTGTTATCAAGTGAATAGTCATCCCACATTCTAACTTATTCCCTCTCCAATAATAAAAAAACTCTTTCATATATTGAGGTACACATGGGGTCATGTATCACCCTCGACCCATACTAGGTTATTCAGGTGGTGGGCGATAAAAATGGTATTAAATCCATAAATTTTCTTTATATTTATATTTAGGATAGGTAGAACAATGATAGGATGTTGTTAGGATTTATTAAGGAACTCATGTCTAGGATAAACTTACTAACAAACATGGGAAAGGCTAAGTTTCCATGGATAGGATTGATGCTCTTGTTGTTAACTATTCTTGTTGACTGATTTCACCTCGAGTAATGCACACGATTTTATATCTTGATGATTTTTATGTCGATGATTTATGGTATTTTATCTTGGAATGATTAACAATAGTGATTATGGTCACACATCATGGACAAGAATGTATGTTAATATGTAATATTCTTAGTTTCTTGTGATTGATAAAATATTAAATTAATTAAATTCCTACGAAAATATATTTGATATTTTCCCAAATATATATTTTCACTACATTTAATTAATTTATCCCAAGCATGTTATATTTTGTTATGAATGAATATGAATAAAATTTATTTATGGATAATATAGACTAGATCCTCGGGTAGGAATGTGAGTATTATTTTTTCACATTTTCTTTCCCTTGGTATTATTCACATTTATTGAGTTTTCAAGATGTTTATGAAAATAAGAAATTCACTTGGACTAAGTAGGTTTGAATTGATTTTAAATGATTTTGGTTATAAACGAGGTTTTTGAATTCCATTTGGTAGTGTAAATTTTAAATTTTCTTGTTTAAAATGGAATTGGGATTTTAAAAGGTGTTTTACCTCCTTGGGATGAGAACATCGGTAGAAGTGATGGATTTTTCTAAAATGGTTTTATGTTAAAAAAAAGTTGGTTATTCTCATGCGGGTTTAAATGAAAATGGGATTTGAATTTGAATAGGTTTTAAAATAGTTTCCAAAATATTTGTTTAAAATGATGTTTAAGATGGTGTTTTGAAAGGTATAAATGGTTTGGCTCATCGGGGAAATATTTTTAGGAGGTTCATTTAAAATTTTTGAATTTTCTTTTTATAATGTGAGTGTGAGACCCTTCAGTTGCCTCATTCTTATCATGTTTGATGTGAAACATGACCCAAGGGGCGTGATTTTTTTCTTGGTCTAGGTGGAAGTGCTCTATTCTTGTGGTTCAATGAATAACCTTTATAAGGGGAAGGGCTTTGTGGTGGTGGGGCAGTTTGGGCATGATGTACAATATTAGGGATGAACCCATGGAAGGGTGATATTATATTTTTATGTTTCATTTTATGGATTTGTGGATCTATCTAGAGTATGTTGAGTGGGTTTTCGAAAAATGTGGTTGAATAGGCCTTGAGCTTCTTGGGGACCCTCTACTATTTTTTCAAGTGGGATGTTTTTTTTGGGTAAAGAACTGTGAGTTAGATGGGTTATTGGGTGATTTCACCTTAAGTGGCCAAGAATTGGATCTAGGTGTGAGATTTAGGCTAGCAGTTACATATGGAAATGGTCATGATTAGAGGATATTATTTTACCAGTTAGTAAGATGATTGGTTTTCTAGTCCTCAAGAGGGGTGTGAGTGGGTCGTTCTCCTTACCTTGGGTGGAAATTGAGTGGGATGCTTATAAATCTAGGTGCATAGTGGTGTTTAACCTAGGTTATGGAGATATTTATATGATTATTCTTGATTGGAGTAGGACCATGCTTTTATTTTAGTCAAATTATTTTTTGTGTAGATAGAGAACAAGTGTTGTGAGCATTCCAATGTCTTGGGAGCAACCCAAAAATGATATTTTGGAAAATTGTACCAACCAGTTGTTGAGATGCTACTTCTTGTGATGGTTTATTAAGTAAACCAAGTATATAGGCCACGGAAGGGATGATGATGAGATTATTTTAAAAGTGTACATAAAACAAATAAGGATTATTTTATGGTTTTATATTGGGAACTATAGTTGGTCCTTAGAGTGATGGTAGGTTATTTGTTTCTCTTTAGAGTAGAAAAGATCGTGCAAGACCTAGTGGTATAATACTGTGATAAGTGGTGGAAATATTGTAGAACCATGCTTGAATTACTTGGGGCTTAGGTTGTATAGTTCAAGGAACCTTGGGTTTCATAAGGGTCATTGAAGGACGACCTTCAACAAGTCATCAAAATTGGTGTGAAACATTGATGGGAAATTTATCTAAGAGCACTTGGTGCGATTAGACCTGTCTCCAATGGGAAGTTCATTGGTGAAATACCTTAAGAGAAGGCATGTTGTGAATTACCAAAATCTTTATGATGTGTTCACACATAGAAGTGTGGCATTGTGATATAAGGGAAGTTCATATCAAATACTCATTAGTGCTCGTGGGTGGAGCACAATGGTTACATGTGTTGACCGAGGGAACAAATATGAAGTTGAACCAGAATTTAGGTTTAGAATCTAGTGTTTCTATTGAGAATTATGAAATTATAAAGTGTGAGGGAGTCATGGTTGGAAAATTATAGTGCATAATCTAGTGAAGCTGATCATTTTTGGGGTGAATTCATCTCAAGAAGAACCAACTAGTGATTTTGGTTGAAAATTTATCTGGTGGGGTGGAGACTTCATCAAGAATGTCATTTGAAATGTTTTTGGTGTGGTTCAGGGATCAAATATGTTTTTTGGAGAAAATACAGTGTGTTTAGGCTTGGTGTTTGGGCCACACAATGGTAGTGTGTTATTTGTTGGAGGTGAACTGTATGGTTTAGCATAGTGTAGACGTGAGGATCTTATGACGGGAGGTGACCAGTGAGTCTTGTGTCGATGGATTTTGTAGATCATATGGAGGTCTTGTCAGCTTGGAATGATTATTTGGAAGTGTGTGAACCTTATGTTGAATCTATTAGGGATCAAGAATGTGAGCTTATGCAGGAATCCTTAGTGGTACATGCGGGTTACACTGTTCAACAGACCTTTAGGTATGCCTTCATTTTAGTTTGGTGGTGATGGAGTTTCTTGATGCACTTATGGAGAGGGAATCAGAAGTGTTTGATGAGATTGAACTGGTGGAACTTGATTGTAGAGAAAGAATCAGACTATTATATGGGATTAGTGATGAGATCAAGAAATGTTTTCATTAGTCATGGATGTGAGTGGGACCCGTCTGTGGGTTCATTTAAAAGATGTCAGTTTTGAGGTGGGTGTATCTTGTGAGGTGTGTCAAACACATTTTTGGAAATGTAAATGACAAAAGGGATATGCGTAAGGGTATATCATCTCATTCGAATGTGTGTTTATATTGATGTCTTCAAGAACCAGGCATAACATGAGAGTTGAATGCCAGTGTCACGACCCGACCTCGGGGCCCGTGCCGTGACTACCCCAAGACCGCCTTCCATAGGCCAGGGGCTGGCGACTAGCACCAAGGCGTAAAATCCCGGTAAACAGGGAAGACATTGCCTTTATAAGTAACAACCACCACAGAGTCAGCAAGCGGAAAGTAACTACAAGTGCAGAAAAGTAAAGGGGGCCGGAATACAAGCCCAACTGAAAGTACAACTGAAAAAGTAAAGAACAACAACTGAAGAGAAGACGGCGGCCTCGTGTCGTCCACTGGCAATCCCACCTGAAGGGTGGGTACAGATAGCCTCCAGGCTCCTCGGGTCCCACGTCCGCTCCGAGCACGTCCCGCCCAGTGGTCCACCTCCAGGTACCGTCCTGCTCCACGCCCCAACCGAGATCAGCGCTGTCCGTCGTCTGCATCCAACACAACAAGGTGCGGGCATAGCCCGTGCAAGGGTGAGTATAAGCTACTCAGTAAGGACCCCGAGACCCCCGAAGGTCTCCCGAAATCCACAAAGGATATAGCACAAAAAGGAAGGTGCAATCACGAAGTAACATCTGACTCGACTTAGGTATATGCCCATACATATACCTAAGTCCCCACTTCTAGCTCTGCTCACGAGCTCAAGAACAACCCAATCCACATAGGAAAGCAAGACTCAAATCCACAAAGGAGAGTAAACAGTAAATCCACATAGGATAGTTCAACACAATCCACAAAGGAGAGTAACATAAGATTCAGCTCAACCAGGTATACTTTTTCAGATGACGTCAAAGATGATCACTGATCCATCTAAGTCGTCGGACCCACAAAGGATCGATAGGTACTAACCCCCGCAAAAGACCCACATAGGATCGGGCTCACACAGAACCTGTAGGCAGTGGCTCACACAGAACCGGTAGTAAGGACCCACACAGGATCGGGCCCACACAGGACCTGTAGCACTGATCCACGTAGGATCGCTGAGTGCAGTAGTCGACGCAGTCCACTGAGTATCTCTGCACAGTCGTCGCCGCAGTCCACGAAGGATCTCTGCTCTGCCGTCGTCGCAGTCCACTGAGGATCTCTGCTCTGCCGCCGTCGCAGTCCACGGAGGATCTCTGCTCTGTCGTCGAAGTCACAGCCAGCGCTAGGGTTCCCGCACACAGCGAGCTCGTTTAGGAGGGTCCGATCCACGAGCCGAGAGGATGATACATCAACTGGCACGTAGTCCGAAGTTGATGTATCCAAAAGTTCCGTATCGACAACAGGATCTCAACGCAACAGACGGCGCGTCAATCGGACGCCCGGTCTGAGAGTTATTGGCATTTTCGTCCCAGGGGCCCGGTTGGTTTTTAGGGCAAAACCAACCCGACCGTACTCCGCCTGTGTCCGATCCTCGGGCGGAGTATGCCAAAAGTTCTGTCTCACTTAGAGGAAACTACCACAGCTGACGGTACGTCGATCGGACGTCCGTAGCTCAAGTTATGAGCGTTTTCGCTCCGAGGGCCCGGCTGGTTTCGTGTACGAACCAACCCGGCCGAACCCAAAGTCTTCCGAAACCTTGAGTATAATATACCGAAACGACCGTATCGATCCAAGGATCGCGTAGCCGCTGACGGTTCGTCAATCGGAGGTCTCAGGCCCAAGATATGGGCAAAAGACCGAAGAAGGCCCGAAAACGGGGGTTCTGGGCCCGGGGCGACCCGGCCCGAACCACCCCTAGGTCGGCCGAACCGGGTCGACCCGAACCGGGTCGGCCCGACCCGGCCCGACCCGGCTAGGCCGGGTTCGGTCCGGCCTGGGCGCGGCCCGGCCGACCGGACCGGCCGGCTCGGCTTCGGCCGAGCGGCCGAAGGGGCGCCGCGGGTTTGACCCGCGGCTTAGGTGGAACGCGGCCCCACGGGGGGCCGCCTATCACGCGGACGCGGCCGAGCCGCCGCGTCCCTCCCCGGTTCCGCACGGCCGCGGAACCGGTCGCCGCCGCCGTGGCTTCAGCCGCGGCGGATCTCCTCCACGGCGGCGCGCCGGGCGCCGCCGCCTCCGGCCGCCGGAGTTGCTCCGGTGGCCCGTTTTGCCTCCCGTCTGCGCCGTTGCTCCTCCCGGGGGCCGATCTTCACTGCAGGATCAACGGATCGCCCTTGCCGCACGGTTCGTCGTCGTCCGCCAAATCCGCACAACAAAAGATCGGCGAAGGGTTGCCAGGTCTTGTTCGTTAGATCCGCACCCTCCGCGTTAGTCATAAACAACGGGAGAAAAAGAAATGACCAATCAACAATTTTAAATAAATTAAAATTGTTCCGTGATTGGGTTCATTATTTTAAAAGAATAAACACGGGAAGTAAAATAAAATATTCCAACAACCCTTACCTTGTCGTCGTCGTCGGACGAGAGGTCGTCGCGGAATCGCTCGTCGCGGAAGGAGGGGATCGTCGCGTCGTTGCGGAGGAGACGTTCGTCGCACCGCGGGAAAAACGTCGCGCCGACGATCTCCGGATCAAGATCAAACGGATTTAATTAATTTAAATCCGTTGATATCGAATTATAAAAAGGGGAGAATTAGAAGATTCGATTCTCACCTTTAACCGCTGATCGAAGGTCCGCCGCGGAAGAAGAGGCGCCGTAGAAGAAGAAGGAGAAGGTCGCGGAAAAGTTTGTTGACGTCGCGGATCGTGCGTCGTCGAATTCCGGTTCCGGCGTTCTTCACGTTCTTCGCGTTCTTCGCGGGGAGGGTGGAGGTTTAGAGGATCTCTCACAACAGGAGGATCCTCCAAAATAGACAAGTTTGTCTATTTTATTATTTTGCCAACAAACGCAAAACGCGTAAGTAACGACCCATTAAATTCGTTGAATTAATTCAACGAATGAAACAACCCATTTAATTCACGAAATAAACCGACCAATTAAATGGTCTGTTAAGAAATAAAGAAAACGCGTTGGTTGACTTTTCAGTTACTTTGATGGGTTTTTGCGGGTGCGTTACTTAGCGAAAGAAACGGCGGGGCTCGTGCGGGCCCTGCCTCACAAATATCCTACCAAGAGGGTAGGATATTTCCGGATAGCACCCTATCCGCTTTAACTCAGTTCAAGTGGCTTCCAAGTGACTTCCAAGCAGCTTAAGTGAAATAAAATAAAGTTGTTGCACAAATTTTATTTTATTTCTGTCTTAAAGCCCCAAAATTTAAAAACCACGTCTGAGCAAACGCAACTCCGGAAGAGGCGTTTCTAAGCAAATACCGGCGCTGCGATTTCATCGGTGCCCCCAGAATTCGATTCCGGGCACCGGTTCAAAAGATAGAAAAACCCGCTCGTCCGTTCACTGAACGTACCCGATCCAAACTTCGGAAATTGATTCCGGGCACACCGGGCCTCGGAATCAGGTGTCGTCTGAAGCTGCGCTCTTGTAAAATTACAGAGAAAATTAAGAAAAAAAATTTCCTTGAAATTTGCGGGTCTTTAAATTACTCCCACCTCAGGGCTTTACGTCCCCGTAAAGATACATCAAAAACTAGGGGAACAAATGGGGGTACTGAGCACGCATCTGAGCCTCCTGCTCCCAAGTGATCTCCTGGAGGTTCCCGTGCTTCCATCTGACGCGCACAAGAGGAATCGACCGCCCACGTAGGACCCACTCCTGTCGATCCTCGATCTCCACTGGGACCTCCGCAAAAGTCGCCCCATCGTCCACGTCCAGCTCCCCAAAGTCGATGATGTGCGTCGGGTCGTGCACGTATCTCCTCAGCTGAGACACGTGGAAGACGTCGTGCACCCGGTGCAACTGAGGTGGTAGAGCCAGGCGATAAGCCACCTCTCCTATCCTGCTGAGGACCTGGAAAGGCCCGATGAAGCGTGGAGACAACTTGCCGCCTTGGCCAAATCTCCGTAAACCACGTCGAGGTGAGACACGCAAAAAGACGTGGTCGCCATCCTCGAACTCTAGTGGCCTCCGCCTCCTGTCAGTATATGACTTCTGCCGGCTCTGAGCTATCCTCATCCTCTCCTGGATGATCTGGACCTTCTCTGTCGTGGCTCGGACCATCTCTGGTCCCACGAGTGCTGACTCCCCAGGGTCTGTCCAGCACAACGGTGATCTGCAGGGTCTACCGTACAACGCCTCGTATGGTGCCATCCTGATGGTGGAGTGGTAGCTGTTGTTGTACGCGAACTCCACCAAGGGTAGGTGGTCCCCCAGCTGCGACCAAAGTCGAGAACACATGCACGGAGCATGTCCTCGAGTGTCTGTATGGTCCTCTCAGTCTGACCATCCGTCTGAGGGTGGAAGGCTATGCTCAGATGGAGCCGCGTCCCGAACGCCTCCTGCAACCCCTTCCAAAGTCGGGAAGTGAAACGAGCATCTCGATCGGAGACGATAGACGATGGCACACCGTGAAGCCGTACGATCTCCTAGACGTAAAGACGTCCCAAGCTCTCCACTGATCCCTGCTCTCTGATGGGTAAGAAGTGTGCCGACTTGGTGAGTCGGTCGACAATCACCCAAATGGAGTCGTGACCTCTGGAAGTGCATGGAAGTCCAGTCACGAAGTCCATAGATATGCCGTCCCACTTCCACTCCGGGACCTCCAAGGGCTGTACCAAGCCTGCTGGTACCTAATGCTCTGCCTTCACCTGCTGGCAGGTGAGGCATCGTGAAACGAACTCTGCCACAGCTTTCTTCATGCCCGGCCACCAGTGCTGTCTTCTGAGATCCTGGTACATCTTCGCCACTCCGGGATGTACCGCCAAGGGAGAAGTGTGAAACTCTCTCAGCACCTCCTCCCGTAAAGCGACTGGTACGAAGGTACGTCCTCTGAAAAGGATGTTGTGCTCTGCTCCAAGGAGAAGCCATCAGGCGCCTGACCTGAGGATATCAGTGCACGCCGGGTCTCACAGTCAGCGTCCCCACGCTGAGCCTCTCTGACCCGCTGTAGAAGTAGAGGAGAGACTGTGAGAGACTGAAGAAAGGCTGCTCCGTCTCTATCCACGAAGGATATCTGTAAGGAGGCTAGCTGCTCCGTCGCCTCCTCAAGTAGCTGAATGCCCGTCCTCCTGCTGAGGGCATCGGCTACCACGTTCCCCTTCCCAGGAGTATAGACTATCTCAAAGTCATAGTCCTGGAGGAACTCAAGCCATCTCCGCTGTCTCAGGTTCAAGTCCTTCTAAGAGAAGATATACCTGAGACTCTGGTGGTCAGAAAAGACTGTGAAGCGCTCGCCCATCAGATAGTGCCGCCAAGTCTTCAGAGCGAAGACCACTGCTGCTAACTCCAGGTCATGAGTGGCTTAGTTCTGCTCATGAGGCCTCAACTGACGTGACCCGTAGGCGATCACGGCCCGCTCCTGCATCAGGACACACCCGAGTCCAGTCCCTGATGCATCGCAGTAAACTACGTACCCAACTCCCTCCTCAGGCAACCTCAAGATAGGTGCGCTGGTCAATCTCTGTCTCAGCTCCTGGAAGCTCTACTGACATCTGTCTGACCACACAAAGGGTTTCCCCTTCTTCGTCAAGGCTGAGAGTGGTGCCGCAACTCTGGAGAAGTCTGGCACAAATCTCCGATAGTATCCGGCTAGGCCCAAGAAGCTCCGCACCTCCGTCACGCTCCTGGGTGGCTCCCAAGCTAGCACTGCCTCGATCTTCGCGGGATCCACAGCAACTCCCGCCTCAGAGATGACGTGTCCCAAGAAGTGGACCTCACGTAACCAGAACTGGCACTTTGAGAGCTTGCCATAAAGCTGGTGCTCTCGGAGCGTGTCTAGCACAACTCGCAGGTGGTAGGCATGCTCCTCCTCAGTCGTCGAGTATACCAAAATGTCGTCAATGAAGACCACGACAAATCGGTCGAGGTATGGCTGGAAGATCCTGTTCATGAGGCTCGTGAACACTGCTGGAGCATTGGTTACGCCGAACGGCATAACCAAGAACTCATAATGGCCATACCGACACCTGAAGGCCGTCTTCTGCACGTCCTCGTCTCGAACTCTGAGCTGATGATAGCCTGACCGGAGGTCTATCTTCGAGAACCACCGCGCTCCCTTGAGCTGATCGAAGAGGTCATCAATCCGTGGCAGCGGATACTTTTTCCTCACTGTCACCTGGTTCAGGCGACGATAGTCGACACACAGTCGCAAGCTCCCGTCCGCCTTCTTGGCGAACAATACCGGGGAAGCCCAGGGTGAAACACTTGGTCGGATAAACCCCTTGCTCTGGAAGTCCTCCAACTGTACCCGCAGCTCCCGAAGCTCGGCGGGGGCCATCCGATATGCTGGAGTAGATATCGGGGCTGTCCCGGGGTACAAGTCGATGTAAAAGTCTACCTCTCTACGAGGAGGTAGCCTTGGAACGTCGTCGGGAAAGACGTCCACGTACTGGTCCACCACTGCAGGAAAAACTGGACTCCGCACGTCCACTGCTCCTAGGATGAGGCTAGCCAACTGATGAGAGATGGGCTGCACTCTCCTCCGCGGAAGTCCATCCTGTGCTGCAAAGGTTCCCTTCTCGCCGGTGAAGGTAAACCTGCTCCCGTCGGTACGAACACATCGCACCTTGCGCCTAAAACAGTCGATCTGGGCATGAACTGTGGATAACCAATCCATTCCCAAGATGACGTCGTAAGGCCTCGAAGCCGCTACAAGGAGATCCCAGCCGAAGCTCTCGCCTCCTAGAGTAAGCTCACACTGCTGGCACCAGTGCGTAATCGTCGAGTCTGCTCCCGCAGGAGTCTCTAGCCGTAAGGATAGAGCCAACGGCTCAGTCGGAATCTCCGAGCTCCGAACAAGGGTAGAGGCTATGAAAGAGTGACTCGCTCCTGTGTCTATAAGTACTGCAGCAAGGGTGGAATAGACACAGATCGTACCTCGAATCATCTCTGGCATGTCGGGGTCGTAGGCCTCCACTGCCTGGAGCTGGGCCTGTCCCTGCCCGCCAGCTCCCTGTGGTCAAGGTGGCCCTCCTGGTGGTGGTGGGGGTAGAGCCTGGAAGCGTCGCCCACCACCCACTGCTCGGCCAGCTCCTCTGCCTCGTCCGCCTCCTCCCTGCGGACCGCCACGGTCGACCCTCTGCCTCTGCCTGGGTGGCCCCTCCACCATCTGCTGCTCCTCTGATCGGCGAGTCGGGCAGTCACGAGCCATGTGACCCTGCCCGCCGCAGGAGTAGCACAACCTGCCTCTCGGAAGGCTGGCACTCCGCTGTGTGCCCCGCACTGCTGAGCCGGTGTCCTGAGGCCGTCTGCGTGGGGGTCTGGTCTTCCTGGACCCGAGAGTCATCCGTCGGCTACCTGCTGCCGAAGACTCAGCTACCTGCCGCCCTGCGCTAGGTCTCGCCGCTGAAGAAGGCTCTGCCAGGAAGCTCTCGATCAGGAGGGCTCGCTCCATCACTCCTGCCTGGGTCGGAATGCTGAGGGAGATCAGCGACGCCCGAATCTCCTGCCGCAAGCCCTGCTCGAAGGTCCGGGCCCGGAAGAAGGGGTCTCGTACCATGTCGGTCGAGTAGCGAGATAGGTCAGTGAACCTCGCCGCGTACTGAGCGACCGTCATGCTGCCCTGGCGCAGCTGGAGAAGCTCCTGGATGCGCACCGCTCGGAGGGTGGCCGGGACGAACTCAGAGCGGAAGAGGCTCTCGAAGTCCGTCCAGAGCAAGGATGCCTCATCGTGAACCTGGAGCATCAAGCTCCACCATCGTCCTGCCGCCGCCTGCAGGAGGCTCGCTACGAGAATCACCATGAGATCCGCTGGTGTCCTCACTAGCCTAAAGATCCGCACCACCGCCTCTAGCCAGTCCTCGGCGGCCTGGGGGTCCGCCTCACCGCGAAACCTGGGCGGTCGCTGGCTCTGAAACTCATGCAGTGCCCTGAGGCGACGTGCATCGTCAACGTCTGGTACTGGTAGCATCGGTGGCTCGGCGGGTAAAGCTACCGCCGGTGCCACTGCTGGCAAAGGGCCCTGCACCGAGGCCTCGTCGCTCGGTGGGCTGCCGTCACGCCCTACACTCGAAACCCTAGCTGGCTGTCGTCGCGGGGCCATCCTGAAAAGGAGAACAAGAGCACCACAGTCAGAACAGTATACCTGGTGAGCTGGCACAAGTAATCACAAGGAAAACTTGAGACTTTCATGAAGCATATCAGTATACCCGGTGAGCTGACACAAGTAATCACAAAGAAACTTGAAACACACACGCAATCAATGTTTTCATGCATTAAGTCGGAAATCAGGAGTCAGGGTCCTGGTGTACGGATACGTCGGCCGCCGCACCAACACTGGGCTCCCTGAACTGATAACCACACTCAATACACTAAACACTATTGCTTCATATAGAAAGAAAAGACGATCAGAGTCTGCGGTAGAACCGACCACCTCTGATACCAATTTGTCACGACCCGACCTCGGGGCCCGTGCCGTGACTACCCCAAGCCCGCCTTCCATAGGCCAGGGGCTGGCGACTAGCACCAAGGAGTAAAATCCCGGTATACAGGGAAGGCATTGCCTTTATAAGTAACAACCACCACAGAGTCAGCAAGCGGAAAGTAACTACAAGTGCAGAAAAGTAAAGGGGGCCGGAATAAAAGCCCAACTGAAAGTACAACTGAAAAAGTAAAGAACAACAACTGAAGAGAAGACGGCGTCCTCGTGTCGTCCACTGGCAATCCCACCTGAAGGGTGGGTACAGATAGCCTCCAGGCTCCTCGGGTCCCACGTCCGCTCCGAGCACGTCCCGCCCAGTGGTCCACCTCCAGGTACCGTCCTGCTCCACACCCCAACCGAGATCAGCGCTGTCCGTCGTCTGCATCCAACACAACAAGGTGCGGGCATAGCCCGTGCAGGGGTGAGTATAAGCTACTCAGTAAGGACCCCGAGACCCCCGAAGGTCTCCCGAAATCCACAAAGGATATAGCACAAAAAGGAAGGTGCAATCACGAAGTAACATCTGACTCGACTTAGGTATATGCCCATACATATACCTAAGTCCCCACTTCTAGCTCTGCTCACGAGCTCAAGAACAACTCAATCCACATAGGAAAGCAAGACTCAAATCCACAAAGGAGAGTAAACAGTAAATCCACATGGGATAGTTCAACACAATCCACAAAGGAGAGTAACATAAGATTCAGCTCAACCAGGTATACTTTTTCAGATGACGTCAAAGATGATCACTGATCCATCTAAGTCGTCGGACCCACAAAGGATCGATAGGTACTAACCCCCGCAAAAGACCCACATAGGATCAGGCTCACACAGAACCTGTAGGCAGTGGCTCACACAGAACCGGTAGTAAGGACCCACACAGGATCGGGCCCACACAGGACCTGTAGCACTGATCCACGTAGGATCGCTGAGTGCAGTAGTCGACGCAGTCCACTGAGGATCTCTGCACAGTCGTCGTCGCCGTCCATGAAGGATCTCTGCTCTTCCGTCGTTGCAATCCACTGAGGATCTCTGCTCTGCCGTCGTCGCAGTCCACGGAGGATCTCTGCTCTGTCGTCGAAGTCACAACCAGCGCTAGGGTTCCCGCACACAGCGAGCTCATTTAGGAGGGTCCGCTCCACGAGCCGAGAGGCTGATACATCAACTGACACGTAGTCTGAAGTTGATGTATCCAAAAGTTCCGTATCGACAACAGGATCTCAATGCAACAGACGGTGCGTCAATCGGACGCCCAGTCTGAGAGTTATTGGCATTTTCGTCCCAGGGGCCCTGTTGGTTTTTAGGGCAAAACCAACCCGACCGTACTCCGCCTGTGTTCGATCCTCGGGCGGAGTATGCCAAAAGTTCCGTCTCACTTAGAGGAAACTACCACAGCTGACGGTACGTCGATCGGACGTCCGTAGCTCAAGTTATGAGCGTTTCCGCTCCGAGGGCCCGGTTGGTTTCGTGTACGAACCAACCTGGCCGAACCCAAAGTCTTCCAAAACCTTGAGTATAATATACCGAAACGACCGTATCGATCCAAGGATCGCGTAGCCGCTGACGGTTCGTCAATCGGAGGTCTCAGGCCCAAGATATGGGCAAAAGACCGAAGAAGGCCCGAAAACGGGGGTTCTGGGCCCGGGGCGACCCGGCCCGAACCACCCCTGGGTCGGCCGAACCGGGTCGGCCCGACCCGGCTAGGCCGGGTCCGGTCCGGCCTGGGCGTGGCCCGGCCGACCGGACCGGCCGGCTCGGCTTCGGTCGAGCGGCCGAAGGGGCGCCGCGGGTTTGACCCGCGGCTTAGGTGGAACGCGGCCCCGCGGGGGGCCGCCTGTCACGCGGACGCGGCCGAGCCGCCGCGTCCCTCCCCGGTTCCGCGCGGCCGCGGAACCGGCAGCCGCCGCCGCCTTCCGCGGGCCGCCGGAGTTGCTCCGGTGGCCCGTTTTGCCTCCCGTCTGCGCCGTTCCTCCTCCCGGGAGCCGATCTTCACTACGGGATCAACGGATCGCCCTTTCCGCACGGTTCGTCGTCGTCCGCCAAATCCGCACAACAAAAGATCGGCGGAGGGTTGCCGGGTCTTGTTCGTTAGATCCGCACCCTCCGCGTTAGTCATAAACAACGGGAGAAAAAGAAATAACCAATCAACAATTTTAAATAAATTAAAATTGTTCCGTGATCGGGTTCTTTATTTTAAAAGAATAAACACGGGAAGTAAAATAAAATATTCCAACAACCCTTACCTTGTCGTCGTCGTCGGACGAGAGGTCGTCGCGGAATCGCTCGTCGCGGAAGGAGGGGATCGTCGCGTCGTTGCGGAGGAGTCGTTCGTCGCACCGCGGGAAAAACGTCGCGCCGACGATCTCCGGATCAAGATCAAACAGATTTAATTAATTTAAATCCGTTGATATCGAATTATAAAAAGGGGAGAATTAGAAGATTCGATTCTCACCTTTAACCGCTGATCGAAGGTCCGCCGCGGAAGAAGAGGCGCCGTAGAAGAAGAAGGAGAAGGTCGCGGAAAAGTTTGTTGACGTCGCGGATCGTGCGTCGTCGAATTCCGGTTCCGGCGTTCTTCGCGTTCTTCGCGTTATTCGCGGGGAGGGTGGAGGTTTAGAGGATCTCGCACAACAGGAGGATCCTCCAAAATAGACAAGTTTGTCTATTTTATTATTTTGCCAACAAACGCAAAACGCGTAAGTAACGACCCATTAAATTCGTTGAATTAATTCAACGAATGAAACATCCCATTTAATTCACGAAATAAACCGCCCAATTAAATGGTCTGTTAAGAAATAAAGAAAACGCGTCGGTTGACTTTTCAGTTACTTTGACGGGTTTTTGCGGGTGCGTTACTTAGCGAAAGAAACGGCGGGGCTCGTGCGGGCCCTGCCTCACAAATATCCTACCAAGAGGGTAGGATATTTCCAGATAGCACCCTATCCGCTTTAACTCAGTTCAAGTGGCTTCCAAGTGACTTCCAAGCAGCTTAAGTGAAATAAAATAAAGTTGTCGCACAAATTTTATTTTATTTCTGTCCTAAAGCCCCAAAATTTAAAAACCACATCTGAGCAAACGCAACTCCGGAAGAGGCGTTTCTAAGCAAATACCGGCGCTGCGATTTCATCGGTGCCCTCAGAATTCGATTCCGGGCACCGGTTCAAAAGATAGAAAAACCCGCTCGTCCGTTCACTGAACGAACCCGAGCCAAACTTCGGAAATTGATTCCGGGCACACCGGGCCTTGGAATCAGGTGCCGTCTGAAGCTGCGCTCTTGTAAAATTCCAAAGAAAATTAAGAAAAAAAATTTCCTTGAAATTTGCGGGTCTTTACAGTCAGACCGAGAGACTTGGTTGATCGAGAGAGATTGGTAGAGAAACTTCTCAAGTATGAGAAGTCATTGGGGGGGGGGGGTTGTAATGACCCACACAATTACCTGTTGGAAAATTATCTAGGGAATTTTAGTTTTAATTTAGCGGATAGTCCATTCTGAGGACCAAGGCTCGGACCATGGGTTTGACCCTTTAGATGTCCAAGATAAGATTTTTTTGATGGGAATCAAGGCCCAAGTGGTGACTTGAGGATTTGGGATAACTGAAGGAGGCATTCCAAGATGGTTTGGATACTGTAGAAACCACCAAACAGACGATGAGGGATATCGACAAGTTGGTGGTTTTCCCAATAGCCTGGGCACACTACCAGACCCACTAGCTAGTCAATAATGTCTAACAAGTAGAAAGTGTGGATTATGGGTAATTTTAAGAGGGGTTAGCCTTGTATTTTCATGTAGAAACACATTATTTACCCTATTTTATTCTTCTATAACCTCACTCAAACTAGGTGATGAAGGGGTATCATCCCATGGTGATTTCGGACCCCTATCCCTCATCTATTTGGTATTTCAAATTCCATTCATTGTGGTTGATTCCCATAGGTAAGTATAACCCTATCATTTCCTTGAACCCCCCATTTCATCTTGTTTTATTTTATTGGAATCATAACCCAAATAATTGGGTTATACTATCATGGAACCAGTGCATTGAGAGGGATTCAAATGGTGTTTCATGGTAATTTGGGTCCTTCATGCTTGAGGTAGGAATTAATTACTATTCTATGACACTTTTATAATTTTTTTTACTTGGATTGCATGTTTGTTTGCACACAGTTTAGTAATAACTTTTATATTGATTTTTTCATGAGCATGTGATGTTCATAATGCTGTAGGATCCTTAGAGGGAGGGTTTTGGTTGTTTTCCTTGGAATTGTTGAAAATTATTGCTGTATAGGGAATTCATGTTTGACTGCACACTTGGAAATTTGGTCTTGGATGAGGCTAGGATGTCCAGGGTAGATGACATAAGGGTTTGGTTAGTGAATCCCCTTGAGTGGGTTCTTTGGAAATGATAGAATAAGGTCATGTTCTAGTGATGAGGATGGGGATGCATGATTAATAAAATAAACCCAAAATGTGTGGTTTGGATTCCAAAAGATAAAGCATGAATCAAAAAATTATCGTGAGGGTTTAGGTGGTTAATTTCCTTAGTTTTTTTATTTGAATCTGTAAGAGGGATGTTTTTGTTGGGGTTTATGGGTTAGGCTACAATCTTGGGTAAATAGGCTTGGAATGTTATATTTGGGCTTGGGATGTGTTGGGATGGCTTGAGAGAATGACATACGGGCTTAGGTGATATTTTATATTACTTATCAAGTGATGTGAGGATGACCACAAGTGAGGCGGTCCATCCTAGTGGTGACAACAACCTTCATGAGTGAGACATTTGGATAGGGTTATGATGGGTCGTTTCCCATTTTATTATTATTATTTAATATTATGCTTTTGTAGATATGTTGGGCCTCTCAAGAACCCTCAGGATGGTCCAACGTGTATATTGAGCATCCAAATAACCCTCACAATGGGATGGTGTGATGATGAGCCTCTCAAGAACCCTATGAATGAGTCGATGTGTACGTTAGGATTCCCAAGAACCCATTGAGATGGGATAGTGTGAATTTTTATCCTCCCAAGAATATAAAGGGATGGTCCAGTGTGATGATTGACCTCTCCAAAGTCCTCAGGGATGGGTTGAGGTGACTTGGTTATCCTCCTTGACTACTTAGGGATGATTTAGGGTACTAGATAAGGCCATGACCTATTATTAAGTGAAGTCCATGGGTTACATGTGCTTATGGTTTTTGATAGTCATCCCTTTCAATAACAAGTTGAAGCAGGAGGGGTCGAGGATCATGGTTTCTAAGTTAGCGCATGATGTTCTAGTGTATTTATGTATTTATTTTTCATCATCACATACACTTTTATATAACCTACTACATTTATGATAATGATGAATTAGTGATGTCCTACCAAGTTTATATTCACACCTTACATGGGAATCTTGGTGAAATTTTATCCTTTAGTTTTTAGGTATTTAGATGAGGGCTAGGACCCTGTTTAGGGTAGTTGTGCATGATGAGCAGGTTGGTTGAGGTGATACATGGACACTATAGGATCATTGTGTAGATTTTTTATTATTATTTATTATTACAAACCTACTACATGTGGTGGTCTTATTGACTTTTATGACATCTATTATAGTATGGGTTGTTTTTATCATTTTTCCCAGATTTATTTTCACTAATTACTCTGATTACTATTATGTGATTGCACACTCTAATTTTGGAAAAAATGTCACTAAGTGAATAGTATTCATATGTTATATCTTAGAACCCTAACACTAGTCTGGAAACTATTGCATATAAGGAAGTGTTCATGAGTTCATATACCACCCCTGACCTAGACGAGTTGATTTGGGTGGTGGGTGTTATATCTAATGATTCTCAAACATCATTGAAAACAAATAAAATCATTCAATAATTTTAAAGGGAACTTCAATCCACCTTTTTGTTTTTTTAAATTTATTTAACTATTTAATCACCTCTCAATTCCGAATAATAATTCAACAATTAATACCATAATCATAAAATAATATCCTTTCTCTCATGAGAAATGTCTAAAAACCACAATACTATATAATGAATTTTTTTGAGATAATTACATATGTCCGTGATAATCAAAATTTTCAAAGTGACTTAGATGTTATTCCCATTTTTTTTCAAACATACACTTCTCCCCTATTTATAAATAACCATAACTTTAGATTACAAATAGATAAGAAAATATCACACCACCTCTGATAAAGAAACACTCCCCTATTGAAAAACAAGTGTTGTGAAATTTCTCCACCCCTTTTAAAACATAATCCAAAGCCTTATGGGGGATGTATTCCACACATAATCAAGTGATAGGAGAAGGATAAACATGAATTTTCAACCTTAATTCCTAAAATATCTCTCTTGGAATTGCCTTTATAAAAATATTTGTAATGTGATCATTGATGAAAATGTATTCAAGTTTGACATCAATATTTTTCACTCTATCTTAGATAAAATAAAATATAAAATAAATATTCTTTCATCTAGAGTATTTTATTGGATTATTTAATATTTCAATATCACTCTGATTATTACAATAAATTTTCAATGGAATCTCAACCACAACTTTGAAATCTTATAACTACACTTGTATCCATTGAATTTGTGTACTACCATGTGTTGCTGCAATATACTTTTCTTAATATATTCTAAATGCAATTGAATTTTTATTATTTATATGAAAACTTACACAGGTATCACTAATATAAAATTTTATACTATATTTGGAATTTCTATCGGTAAAATCTCTTTCATAGCATGTATTTGGGTATCCCTAGAAGTTCAAGTCAAATATGTTTCTATACAATTGGCCATAGTTCAAAGTACCTTTGATATACATCAATATTATTTTGGTTTCCAACATATGTGTATCTTTAAGATCCCTCTATAACCTTGAATAGAGAGTGAAAACATAAAAAATATTTGGGATTGAAGTAGTTGGATAAAGAAGACTGATAATGATTCTTCTAAAATTTTTCAGATTCACACTAATTTCCACTGCATCTTTATTCATATTATTTCCAACTAAAATGGGTGTATATATTTATTTAAAATATTCTATACCAAATTTATTTAACAATTATTTATAATATTTCTCTCGGGATAAGAAAATAATGTTATCTTTTTAGTTAATATTCAATCTGAAAAAATAGTCAATCTCATCCAACATAGACATCTCAAAGTGTTTTTTCATCTAATTTGTAAATTCTTCCAAAAAAGATAAATATAATATCATCAACATAAATAATGAAAATTAGAGTACCTATGTACAACAGTTTCACATATAGGTTTCTATCAACCTTTCCATTTTAAAATTCCATACCTCTTAAACAACTATATAATTTTGAATACTAATATCTAGGAGATTATTTTAATCCAAAAAAATATTTATTTAACCATAAAACATGCTTATATATTTTTATAAAATAAGAAATTCAAGTTTATCAATGAAAAATTATTCTTCTAGGTCACTATTTAGGAGGGATTATCTTGTTTCCATTTAATAATACCTGAAATATTTGTGTATTTCCATTGTAAAGAAAATTATAATAGATTCCAGCCTTTCAAGTGGTGAAATTATTTCTTAAAATTCTATCCATTATATTTATGAGTATCCTTTTTTTACAAGTCTAGATTTTTTTCATAACAATCCAAATTTCTCATTAATTTTTTTTTGAAAATCTACTTGGTTTCAATTTATTTTTGTTTTCAAGTCTTTGAAAAAGCACCCAAGTTATGTTTTTCTCAATCTGATTAAGTTATTCATTCATATAATTAACCCATATCTCATGTTTAACTACTTGTGAAATATTTAGTGGTTCAAATTTAGAAATGAGATCATTAAAATTTTTAAGTCTCAATATTCTTATTATTTGAATTTCTAGAATCCACAAAACCAAACTCTTGAATTCAATGTTGAAAACAAACATTTTACATTTATGTCTTTGATTATAATAAACATGAACCAATTTTTTTCCATCTAAATCATATAAAATAAAAAGGATATATTGGATCCATCACATACTCAAGGAAATTTTATTTTTATAGTTTTAGAGAATTCAAAAAAACTCTTAAATAAACAATACCCATTACTTCAAGAGAGTATCTTTCCAACTATCCTTAGATTTTCTTTTTCAAAATTAAATATTTAACATCTCCCACAAAATTCATTAAATATAAAACCTTTCTCAACTCAAATAATTTAATATCATTATTTATAACTTGGGGAAGTTGGAAACATAATAAGGGTGACCTTAATTTATCAATAAGGGTAAAAATAATAATTAAAAATTAAATTTCATCTGTAAGAATAAGACAAGAATAAGGGTATGAGGACATAATCAATGTTCATGAGAATAATATAAGGGAATTCATACCCTCAATACCTAGATCATTAAATAATAATCATGGAATAAATATTTATTTAAGGTTATTTTTTTTAAATTAATAATCATGAGACATATGATCTCTACTTTGATCAAATGAGTCATTATAAACCCACATAAATAATAAATAAAACATGTTGGTATCTTGGAGCATCATTATCACATCACTCTTTCATATGGAATAACCATCATGGTTATACTTGGAGTAATCGTCACATTTACACTTGAAATAACCATAACAGTTATAATTGGAGTAACCATCATAGTTACACTTTAAATAACCATCATGGCTATCCATGGAGTAACCATCATGGTAACACTTGAAATAACCATCATTATTATATGTGTAATAACCCCAATGGTCAACTTCCATTCATAAATATTACCAATTCATTAAAGAGCTATAATGAGGCTCACCCACTGTATACGTTGTATTAGGATCACCCATTCATCGTGAGCTATAACAGAAATCAAGCCATCATATAAGCTATATCAGGATCACATTTTATCATAAAAAATGTCCAAAAAATAATAACATAAATAAAGTACATCATAAAGCTCATAGAAAAATCCTTTATTCCTTTCATATCTTGATTAAACTGTGGAAAAGAAATGGGTTCCATTAAAATATATTTGAAATAATCATAATCTATATAGGTAAATATTGAGGATGGTATCAATACATAATATCCCTAGTGGATTATAAGTAACATAAAGGGGTGTTTACATTGATGAATGTAAATACACATAAAGTATCATTAAAATCATTATTGAGGAAAATAAAATTTTCAATTAGAAAATGAAATTTAAAAACTAAAAAATCTCAAAATATTTTAAAAATAATATTATTTCAAAATAAAATTAGAAAATTATAAAGGAATATTCAATGAAAATAATTTTAGTGATGGAAGGAAAATCTATTCATGTAGTAAAGGTTAAAAATAAACATTCCTTTCAAACATTTTGTAATGGGAGTAAAAAGTGAACAATTTAGAAAACATTAAAAAAATTTCATTTTTTAAAACTTTTAAAAGAAGGTCAAAGATCATGTAAAATAGATTTAGGAAATCATTTATTTTTTTATTTTTTTTGAAAACATTTTAGAAAACATATACATGGAAGAGAAATATTCCCGATTTAAAAGAAGATACAAGATTAGTGTCACTCATAAATGAATTTCTTAATGTTTCTTTAGTCAATAAGGGAGGAAATTGAAATTAAAAATTTAAACAATAATAATTACCAGAGGAGAATAAAATATATGTTGTTCAAGAAATTAAGAGCATATGATTTCCCCATAAGGAAACTTTAATATAAACAATCCTGAAAAGAAAAGAGATTATACCATAAAGCCTTTGCTACTTTGGTAACTCTTTAATCTTAAGACCCCTGAAATAATAAGATCAAATGAAACTTTAAATATAATGAGCATAAGGATATTCATGATATATTATTTCAAATGGGTAGTATATAAACCTTACAAAAGAAGATAGGTGAACATCATAAACATATGTCACAAGGAAAGGGAATTTTAGATCAATTACCCTTATAGAGGTCACATCATTTAATTTAGATTTAATCAATTAAGATATTATGTGTAATAAATTTAAATAAAAAGTGTAAATATAGAATAAATAAATTTAGGTATCAATTCAAAAATAATCATGGAAGAAAAAAGTCAATGAAGAAGAGTTATAACCCAACAAAAAGAATTTTAGTTAAGTTTCCTTTTACAACTTGGTAAATTTCAAGTAAAATCCCCTTTGATGAAGTAATTAAAATTGAAAATTTAAATGAAATTAAGAATTAATGATTAATTATATAATAAATAAAAGGGAATTATATACACCTTATAAAATAAATTGGGTGCATAACAATAAATATGCCTCAATGAAGGAAAATTGAGATGAAATCCCTTACATCTAGTCCACACTTACTATATATGTCTTTTAAAAGCTGTATAATAAACTAATATAAATTATTTAATTTTTTAATAATATTTTACAGGTTAAATATCTCATCCTTATCTATTTATTTCATTTATTTTAATAAAATATTTAATTACTTAATTAATTAAGTCTACGTCATGTGTTTTGAGGATATTCAATTCATAATTTCAAAACAACTTTTGTGTATTGAAAGTAGTCAAAGGTTTCATTATTCCTTCATATAAATAATAATAATCATTTTTATAAATAAATTATACTATTAAAACCAATAATGTAATATGGTTTTGAAAAATGAACTATGTTACAATCATGGAGATGGTAGGACATATGTACATATGAGTAACATTTTGATTTTTCAATGATCATTATGAAAAATAGATAAGTATTTTTTTTTATTTAAATTATTATAATAATATCAAAAATAAAATATTGTTTATTTAAATATAATTTCATATATAATCCATGATACGTGGTGATAAATAATGAATCACATCTCTCTGTGGAGGTGGTAGTCTACACGTACACATGAATGACATTATCATTATTTAGTGTATAGAAAGTTTAGAAAATAGGTGATATATTATTTATAAATAATTATAAATATTAATTTATTATAATTTATTTACATTAAATCCATAATTATAACCATAAGTGAGAGTCAATGATGAAAAATGAATTACATCGGTCCGCAAGGCGGTAGTCCTCCGTACACACGGATGATGAACTCATTTCTAAATTGATGGAGGTTATAGATAGATGTAGGTTTTGAAACTAAAATAAATCCTAGTATATGATATATAATGATGTTATTATCTTATTATAGTTGAATAATATTTGAATTATTTGGAATAAAAAAGTTAAAACATTCGGTTAAACGCTATACCACTTCTTCAGACAATCTTCTTTTCCTTACACCTTAAGACATATAAGATTGGTATAATATCCAAATTAAGGCCCGTAGAATTTTTTTAGCGATTTTAGGAAGGTATTTTTTTATGTATTTTCTATACCAAATATTTCTTTAGTTGTGAAGAAATGATAATTATATGTTCCCTTTTATAAGAGAGGGGGGTACTCTTGGAATGTCTTAAAATATTAAATTAATATAAATTAAGTTTGATGTAGAAATGACTAAAAATTGATAATATTAAAATAAAATTATAGTATTATTATAAATACTCTCATAAAATAAATTTTGGACAATTTTGGATCACATTTTTACCGTTATATTTTTGTTTTAACCCTTTATTAACCGTTTTGAAAATTATAGTGATATCAATGTTTTTTATACTTAAGGGGTTAATATATTTACTATAAATGAAAAATATTATAAATGGAATATGGTATATATTTTATACCATATACCAATAAATTTTACAAATATATTATTTTTTAAAAATTTAAATTAATTGATAAATTATTATTTTCATAATATATCAATAATGACAATTTTAGAACTATTCATTTACTATGAATTTAATAACATAAAAAATAAATTAGAATAAAATATTTTAACACATACCTAATATGTTATTTTTGTCAATAAAATTCATGTATCTCATTAATTATTTTAAATTACACGACTTTTAATATTTTTAATATCATTTATTTTATTTTTCCATTAATTGTATAATTAATGCGTCAACGTTTTGTAAGCATTTAAGGTAATCATTTCTTCACTAAAAATAAAAAATTAATTACCATTATGAATATAAATCATTTATTTTTTAAATTAATATTTATATCTGAACATATCCTTTATTTATATCCATGTTAAAAATATTATAGTTATTAGAAACAAGTGTGTAACATTTTTTACTTTTCTTTACATAAAATATTATAAAGGTCATAATCACATATAAATGGTAAATTTTTTATATAATATAATATTGGATTATTATGAATGAAATTTTCTCATAAAATAAATATAAGTAAAGTGTTAGGTTCATTTTATTGTAATTATCACATTATTTCTAACCCTTAATTACCCAATTTACATTTTAACGTGGTAGTAAAAATTAATAATGTTACTATTCATAATGCCAAAAAATAAAAGTAATCTATTTACTAAAATTTTACATGATTATTCCAAATATTTATTCTATATTTTAAGATTCAAAACATATAAGTTTTAGAATATAATTTAAAATTAAACCATTAAAACATGATGAAAAATGACTTTTTAGAAAAATTCCCTTTTAAGTATAAAATCATTTTATACTAAATTCAAGAATAAAATTCATTTAAAAACAATAATTGGATAATTTTAAATCAAAATGGACTATTTAAAACATTAAAACTAATCCAAAATAGAATTTTATTTTAAAAAAAAATTTAAAAGAAAACACAGTTTTCAATAAAAATCATCATTTTTAACTATTCATTGACAAATCAAAATTTTCATAAATATATAAAAAATTCACCATATGATAATTTTTATATTTTTTAATCCCTTAAATGAGAATAATAAATTATAGAATTGAATAAGTACCTAAATCATGGGTATTATTTTATCCTCAAGATAAAAGAAGAAGCAACATGGCTATATAGAGACCAAGTAGCTGGATCACATAGATCGTGTGACCACCTGAGAAGATACATGAAAGAATGACTTTTGTAAGGTCATGAATATGGATCATACACTTCACATGATATGTGGATGATCATGTGAATCCCATTTGGTGAGTCCCTATGGTCATGTAAATCCCCTAAATCAATCCCCAATGTTCTTGTAAAGGTGTTCAAATAAGTGATAATGATCATGCAAAGGCTACAAGACAAGATCATTAAATCATATGACACATCAAGTGAAAGGTTCCTAAAAATTACCCCAAGAACATTGAAAATAATGAAATAAATATGAAAAATGAGGATGCCTCATGTAGTCAATGTTCTGATATTTTTTTATGTGAAGGGGTTTTGCACCTCATGTGATCATAATTGATCATGTGAAGGCCCTTCAACAAGCCAAATTGACCTCATGAAAGCCCCCAGAAAAGTATCCCTTGATCATGGGAATGCCTTTCCAATAGGGGACCTAATATCATATACTTTTGGACATGTCAACCCAATCTTGCGGAGGACCATCAACATGTCAATTTTATCATGTGGAGCATCACATATAATAAGTGTGATTATCCATGAAAATGATCGTATGATATTGTGAGATCTTCTAAAGATCATGTGACTCCTTGAAAAAAAACCCATTTGGAAAAGGAATAAAGTCTTGTAAAATAAGGAATAAAAGATAGAAAAGGTGGAAACCACTCATTAAGGGAAGATATGATGATATTCATGTGAAAGGGTTATGAGGCTCATATGATCACCATTGATCATGAGAAGGTCCTTAGATATGTCAACTTAATCGCACAGATCTCCCCTTGAAAATATAGCTTGTTTTCATGAATAACCTCTAACAAACCATCTTGACATTTCAATGGGTCTGAGAAGAGTCTCCCTTGATTATGTGAAAGCTCCTTTGATAGGCATTCTGATCTTGTGAAGACTCCCAGACATGTTAGAATGACCTTGTGAGGGCTCTATGACATATCGATATGATCATACAAAATCTATTTGAAAATATGAGGGTCTATTATATATGAAAATGTAAGAGTGTTCTCTAAGTCATTGTTTATCATACGATTCCATGGATGATCTGAGATAGGATCACGAGAAGTGAATTATTTTGATACTCCATCCACCAACATGATCCCATATCTGTGATATATGTTCCATAAAGTTCAGTGTATAACCAGAGAGGTGAGGACTATAAATTCCTCCCCCTTTGTACAAAAATGATACACACGTGGATGAAACTAAACACATGGGAGCACGGAAGAGAAGACTTCTTGGAGTGTAATTCCACTTGATCACAAGGGTATTCCATCAGATAAAACTTGGGGAATGACTTAAGGAATTATGTGACATATATATGCACTTTTCATGATCAGCCTATTGATCATGAAAATAACTTATGGTGTGCTGTATAGATTATGAAAAGGAACTTATGCATGTAAAATTGGTTTTGTGAAAATTCAACAAGTAAATTATTGAAAAACATTGATGCATATATAAAATAAAGGATGAAAAAGATAGAAGACTTACATGAAAATAGATATGCATATTTTTATGTAAATTCATCATTCTCTTCACATAACTTATCTAGATCATGAAACAACACCAAAACATGTTAGTCAAGGATTAAAAATTCCTCTATATATGTCTTCCAAGACAAATAGGATCCACCATACATGTAATCCAAGTCTTGAAAAGTCCTCTAGATAAGTCAGCTAAGTCTCGAGAAGTCCTCTGAACATGTCAGTTAAGTCTTGTGAAGTCCTCCAGACATGCCAGCTATGTCTTTCAAAGTACTTCATACATGTTTTCCAAGTACTTCAAAGACCTATGAAAATTCCATAAAATTCTTGATAAGTACTATATAAATATTTTCCAATCCATTCAAAGTCCTCAAGACTTTCTAATAATATCATACGACAAAACCCAAAAATGATAACTGAGGCTTGTGAAGTTCTCTGGATATGTCATCAAGAAACACAATATCTTTAGGACATGTCATCCAAGTCTTTATAATTCCTCTAAAATTGTTAGATAAGTATTTAAAAGTCATATGGACATGTTTTTCAAGTCTTGTGAATTCATATGGGCATGTTGGCCTAGTCTTGAAAAGTCCTCTAACCATGTCTACTAAGTATTGCGAAGTCCTTCAGACATGTTGGAAAAGTCTTGAATAGTCCTCCATACATGTCAGATAAGTTTTGAAAAGTCCTCTAAACATGTTGACCAAGTATTGAGAAGTCTTCTAGTCATATTATCTAAGTCATAAAAATTCCACCAGACTTCCCAGCTAGATCACACGACAACCTTTCTACATGTCAACCTTGTCCACATGAAATCCTTAGATGTGTCTATGATGATCACACAAAGACACTTGGATGTGTCAGTTGATTCACATAATAGTCCTTGATACATGTCAATCAAATCATGTGATAGTCCTCCAGAAATGTCAGTCAGATCATACGATAGACCTCCGATATGTCTTCTTCAACTATGTGAGTCAATCTAGTAATTTTCATCATTGTCATATAGAAAATGAGGACATGTTGGTAAGACACTCATGATATTCTAGAAATAAAATTAGGACATGTTTAGAAAACAATTAGGACATGTCAGAACGATACCCAAGACATACCAGGCATAAAACCTCTAACATGTCAAACAAGCTAGGGAAATTCCCTGAGACATGATAACATTTTTCAGTAGATACATTTAAGTTTCAAAATAAAATGAAGTATAAAAACATTTATTCTTATCCAAACAGGATACATACATTTCCCTCTTAAGGTCCGGGATCAAATGGGAATCCACCATGGTGTAAGTCCCTCCATATCTCAAATATACTTAACTCATGGGACTAAATTTTCTCATAAGTGTACCCTCCTTACTCGCCTATCAATAGAATAGAAGGGGGATCATACACATGCATTTATTTATGTGTAAGACCCTGCCATACCCTCAAGTACCTTAAACCCATTTGTGGGTTAGGGAAAAACAAAACTATGATAACTCTGATTCCTATCTGAATAGGATATATATGACACCTTAATAAGTCCTGAGATCCATATTAAACACCCAATTAGGGACGTCTTTATGCATAAGTCCAATATCCATATACAGTGATACTGATCAATTTATATCCCATATTTCTCACACTAAGCATGAAACATGTGGTCTTATGGATTTTCAATGATCATATCTTTATCATCATAAATTTCCCTCAGCTAGGGAAACCTCTGTGTGTAAGCCTCACTTACTGATCGAACTATGATAACTTTGATTCCTATCCAAACAAGATACATAACATGCCTTCTTATGTCTTGAGCTCTATACCTGATTCTCAAGTTCCCTAATATATGTCCTTTCCACATGATGTTAAAATTCATGGCTTGAAATTAAACAAAGTATGTGGTTTTTGATTCTTGTTATAAATAGGATACATAGGATGCCTCATAAAGGTTCAATCCCATCCCAGAAACACCAATCACCTTCTTGGATGGGTGAAAACTCTTGAGTACCTTGTTATATAGCCTCAAAATATAAGCTACTAACCATTTATAATCAATAATAGTAAATATACAAAGTGCCTCAAATATATATATATATATATATATATGGTATCATTAATAGAACCCCCTTTACACATAGAAGGATTCAACACCTGATCATTTTTTATAGTAACCGGTCTAGTATCAGGATTTGGAAGAGATTCATGAAAATATCTTAAATTTATAAGAGAGTCCAAGAATATGCAATAATTCTAACGAAAAGGGTACAATGATCCCAACATCCCATCATCTCAACGAATGTGAGTCCCTAAGAACCATTGGGTCTAAAACCCCAAATGAACACCAACCTTTGGAAAGAAAAACTATACCTAGTTATGGATGTGGGAACCATTGGTAGTTTCTATAAAAGATAAAAATGGTAAACCTGATGTAAATGATTGTGAAACCATAAACTCCCTATAATAAATCCTTAGAAAAGGAACAAAGATGGTGAACCCAGTGTGAAGGCATGTAATGAATGAATAAAATAATCATTATAGGCTTAAGGCATCATGTATCCTAAAACCCAAGGATAACTATATACCCATCATATTTCAAAGGGAAAAAATTATAAACCCAACATGAATATATAAAATAATTAAAATCATAAGTTGAAAATGTTTTGGGATATTTTTTTATGTTTCTTATACAAAAAAAGAGTTTTTTGATGTGAAATACTTCATAACCACAATTATCATGAAATAAGTCCATTATCTCTATGAAAATTCCACATAAGAAAAAATCAAAGAATACAGAACAAGGAAAATTGTGTTACTTTTTCATAGCTGAGTAAGCATGTTTCACACTTACAATGATGAATTGATCAGTGACCTTGTTCCTTATTGTCTTTGTGACTACAGATACTACTCTCACAAATAATACCTTGAATTTTGATCATTTCTTTAAAAATAAATGTTATGGAACCTCAACTATGGTTTGAACCTCTATGGATTTCAATACAATACCCCTCCCAAAAGACTCAGTTTTGGGTGAAAAAAATATATTTTAATAATACCAAAGAAATGGCATGATATCAACCCTCTAGGATGCATGTAATGGTCTCCAAATGTTAAAGATAGAAATTTTGACCCGTTTAGGGAAAGTTATAGTGAAACCAGTGACACCTTTCACCACCACAAATCTGTTTAGAAGATTATTCCCAAATTGATACAGTAAACACATTCCATATATTAAAAAGGTGGATTAAGGTGTTGATTTTGGATCCACCCCAATTTAGGAGTTGATGAGTAGGGATCCTGTCAATCACTATCACTAACATAATCTCGCCAGTGCCCCTCAGTCTCCTTCTGAGGGAACCGTCCGACAAGTTTCCACCCTGAATAGTCATGAATGGGTACTAAGGAAGTGACATCGGGTGAGAAAAGATATAAAAAAATAGGAGTGGGATCATATCTATGATTTATTTGATGAATCCTAAAAAAGTATTCTGACACTATCTAGTGATAAGGATCATATCCCTACTCACTCAAATCAAGTTTGAATGCATATTCCTACAACAAGAATGGAGGAGGCACATATCCATACTTCCACTCATGAAGCCTAATGACATATTATGATAGAAGAAGGAGGAAAATAGTGGGATAATATTCTCACTTAAATTGAATATATTTTCCAGTATATTTTGGATACTGAAAATATGTTGGCCTATATTCTTATACACACTTTTCTTAAGTGTCACTACATTCTAGAAAAAGTTGAAGAGATTTTTAAAAATATTATAAAAATAGAAAAAATATAGGGACATTCACATATTCCTATCCTAAAACCCAGAGCATCACATCACCATGATCAATATTAATAGGTGGATACTCTAGAGAAATCACACATACTTGCTCCCTTCTAATAAGATTATCGACATATTCCTATAAAGGAAGAGGCATAGGACCAGACTCATATTCCTGTTCTAAATGGGGATCATCAAATCAGAATGGAACATGACTTAGGATAAGTTTACATTACAGTCAAAATGACTAGATACATACTCCAAATTCATAGTACGAGGCTCATATCCCCATTATGATTAGGGTTCACCAAGTTGGTTTGGAATATTCCTTTGGGTGGGATCATATTATTTTAAGAAAAGACCAAAAAAATACTCCAAAATCACAGGACTAGGTTTATATCACCATTACAACTGTGTTTTGTTAGTAAAATATGAAAATAACTTCATATTTGGCTCATATCCCTTCTAATGAAGCTACTAGGCATATTCCAATAGCTCATGGAAGACATGCTCATATCCCTACTTCTATCGATAAACTACTGAACCAGTATTCTTTAGAGGCTATACAAGAGGAGGATCATATCCCTTATACCATTCCATAGGAATGTTGGCATATTATGATGGGGAATAAATATTTGAACTAGAAATATATCCCCGCTTTAGCTAGGGTTGATCAGAATATTCCCACTGTAACGTCCCGACTCAGGACCCATTTAAATTGTGTCCCGATCTGATGGGTTATGTGGCCTCAAACACACCTCTCTATACATCAGAGGTTTCCTAATAGTAGAAAGGGTATAAAGTTGGTACAGTGGGAAGAATATACATTCATGTCAGAGTATAACAATAGGTACAACCAATAATCAATAACAGTAGAATCATATATAAATAGATAAAATCTGTAATGACCCAAAAAAAATTATTAAGGAAAATTCCTCTTGCTCTATTTAAATGTCTTCTTATGGTTATGTAAAACATATGCACTTATTTGGTTCTATGTTTTGGATTTTAAAATACCATTAAGAATTGTGACCGTTGCTAATATATCCATTGAACAGTGATCACATGATTAGAATAAATATAGGGCTTTAACAAATCCAATTTACTCAGACAAAGGAAGCGATGACCTTATCCAGTAGAATTTACCAATACGAAGCCCATTTGTTAGAGCTCGGAAAGGAGGTAGCATCATTAGGCTTCTCTTTTGACCAAGCCCAAGATAATATTGAATATGTTAAGCTCGAGAGGAACCACCTACGAGATAAGTGGAAGTTGATAGAGATTACAACTCAAGCAATGTTATCCGAGCCAGCCCAAGAGTCCGTCACCATCGTACATCTCACCCTAAGGTCATATGTGGGTGTTTTAAGGGGTTATGTAACAAGACCCTATTACTACTATTATGTACATTATTATTGTATAGATAATATACATTCTTTTTATTATTGTTACTTTGTAAATAGTTTTTAAAGCATAAATAGTATTTTTTGTTAATTTTCAACTAAGGAATCTATTTTCATAAATTAATGGATTTTTGAATATTTTAATAAAATATTATTATTATTATTAAATTAATTTTTATTAAATATAAATTATCGTATAATTTTATGAATGCAATTGTAATTTTTAGTAATGTTTGAAAGATGTCTTTGTCAAAACCCATGAATTTTCGATAAATGTTAGTTTTTATTTTAAAAGTTAAAATTCACATATTTAGATAATTATTTTGATAAAATTAATATTATTTTTGGTATAAGAAGGTCAAAATTATCAAATGGTGAATTTTTCATAATTTTCTGAGACAGTCAAATTTTTGGGTACAAAATTTAATACCGTTTAAATATATAATGTGTTTTATGACATAATAATGACCCAATAGTGATGTAATAAAATACTATAAATGATATGTTCGGCAAATATATGTTTTATACTTAAAATAATGTGATTTTATATTTATTTTATTTATTTTAAAAAGCCTTAGTGTCCCCTCCAAGACATATAAACCATTTTGTCTTTTTAAATTGTTTTCCTTGAGAGTACGACTCACGTCCACATAAGAAACCCAATTATTTTAAGAATTTAGGCCATTGGACTTATAAAATATTTTTTTACACTCCCCTTTTTAAAAAAAAATGTTCAAAAACCATAGGTTGGTTTGTGGTTTTGATTAGTTTAATGTGAGGTGTCCCAAACCTAAATAATAAAGAAGTCCCTCTACTTTCCTAAATAAACCAACCCAAGATCCCACTACCTCTTCACTCAAAGACTTTGGAGTTCGTCCAAAATCTTTACTCCTCTCTCTATAATCCTCCCAAGGTGATTCAATCTCCCCATAAGCCTCTCTCAAGCCTCTCCCAATCTTTTGGGATCACACATCCAAGTAAGGGATTTCTTTCTTTCTAATTTTTGTCCAATTTTATTTAAGTTGTTATGCCCTTTTTTTCAATTACAAATGTTGGGGTATGATATATAACCTCCCCCATACTTACCTATTTATCTTTAGATGATGGGATACACCTTTATCTCTCATTAATTCCTCCCATGTACACCCGTTACCATGCTGAAATTCCGTGAGGGATTTATCTCTCCTCTTTTACATCCAAGTAATTCTTTTGTATTATGCATCTAAATTCCATTACGTTTGTTGGTACATGTATCTATATGACACCCTTAATTTCCATTTCATGTAAATATTATGAGACACCCATTTATCTCTCATTAACCATTTTTATGAATCCTTATGTCACTCTGTTATGCTACAGAAATTGCACCGCATTTTTCCAAGCCAAGATCATTGTATAGTGAATACCATACCCATGTCTCTATCAAGGGTATTCACCTTTATGCACATATACATATTGAATGGTACTTTTAGGAATTTATTCCACATTACTTAATTGTGGAATAGCCTTTTATGTTGATTTATTCCATGTTATATGATCCATGTCACACACTTATGCATGAAATGAAATGTTTAAGAAGGGTGCACCCTAATAGCGCTCCAATGCATTGGGTAAAGTATAGTATCATGATACGTCATGTTCAATGAGTTTTGACTCATGATAATTAATGTTCAATGAGGGTTTACTCATGATTTATGTGTAATTAGGATTTACTCATGCTCCATGTGCATTAAGCCTTGGCTCATTCTAAATTCTACATTAAGTGTTATTGCCACATTTCCATGTTATGATTATCATGCTTTATCATGCCTTTATTTTCATGTTTCTCTTGTGATATATTGATATTCATATTGTCTAATATGTATTGTATTCCTTATTTTATTCCATGTTTATTCCCTTACTGGGTTTTATAGCTCACCCTTTTCGTATGCATGTCCTTAGGTTATCCCATGCAATGCTAAGTATGAGGTAATGCAGTGGTCATGTAATGGAAGTTTTTAATAAAGATGTTGTATTTAATGTTTTAAGTTGTTATGTAATGATCCTAATCCCCAGATACACTATACCGCTTGATCTTCTATGTTTTATCAAGTGAAGTTTATGTAATAAATCATGTTTTAGTGTGTAATAAAGAATAGGGTTGTTATAAAATCAATAAACTATGGAAACATAAATAAATAGCTGAATAACTGATAATAATATCAAAAACTTATAAGGTAGTGTTTGATACATGTATACATGGAATATTTTAATATAGAAATGGAATTGGAAGATACAAGCATGCTATAAAATAGTATAAAAGGCAAAAAGAACAAAATATTCTCCACAATAATCCCAAGCTAAAACCCGATCATCTAATCAATGATCCTTCTAAGTAAAAGAATATTAATAACATGTATCAAGGAATTTTCTATTATCAATACTTGTAGATAGATAATCTTCTCATGTACCCAAGGCAACCTAAGTTGGGCGTGAGATAAAAATCTCAGTAGGCCACCACCAATAGTGTCATTGTGTAATCCAAGAAGTGATCATAACTAAATAGTGTACAGTTAAATCCAAAATAGGAAAGAAATGATGAAGTAAATAACTAGCCCACCTAGGTTCATATAGGACACCTAGTGGGTCTACTTGCTTTAGCTCATAGATGGAATGTGTGTCTGATCATGTCACAATATATATACTATTAATAATATATATAGTTTAATTGTATATTCCATCCACCTATATGAACAAAGTATATGTGGAAATTAGATTATATATACTTGGAATTGTAGTGCTGGTTGGATTGAGGCATAAATCAAACACCCATGAACAATACAACAATCCTATAATCTCATACAGTAGGGTGCATGCCCTACATCCCAATAGAGTGAGATATGTCATTCTACAACACTCGAGATGGCGAGTGAGCCATCATGGAAACACTCTAATCATGGAATGTGTAACCTCATCTCATCGTCCATATAGTATCATTGGTATGAGATGCCATACTCAACACCTGATATAAGGGAGAAAGATTAACCATCATGCTCAACACCCCTTACCATCGTACACAACCTATATAAATGAGTATTCATTTATAATATAAGGCATTAGAAAAAACCTCTCATGAAACTTATTTTATAAATGAATACACCTTTTTATGGGATATTCACAATGGTAAGGGGTGTTGATTATGAAGGTTAATCATGGTACCTTACATCGGGTGTTGAGTATGGAATCTCACATCAATGATGCTATATGGATGATGGGATGAGGCACCATGTTCCATGATTATAGTGTTTCCATGGTGGCCCACTCACCATATTGAGTTTTGTATCATGAAAACTCTCACTCTATTGGGATATAGGGAATGTATCCTATTTCATGAGCTTATAGGATCATTAGATTGGTCATGGATGTCTGAGTTACACCCCAGTCCAGCCACCTCTAGTATTCTAGGTATATGTCTAGTTACATCCACACGTACTTAGTTCATATAGGCGGATATAATATACAATTAAACTATATATATTATTAATACAATATATATAGTGACATGATCAGACACACATTCTCGGCATGAGATAAAGTCAGTAGACCTGCTGGGTTTCCTATAAGAACCTGAGAAGGATGGTTATTTATTTCAGAATTTCTTTCCTATTCTACATTTACCTTCACACTGTTTAGTTATGAGCATTTCTTGGATTAGATTTAGACACCATTGGTGGTGTACTAATGAGATTTTTATCTCACACCCTACTTGGGATGCCTTTGGTACACAAAAATATTATCTTCACACAAATATTGATAAGGGAAAGATCCCTACTACAGGTTGTTGATATGCTTTTACTTAGATAGAGCATAGAGTAGAGGACCGGGTTTTAGCTCGAGATTCTTATGGAGCATATTTTGTTCTTTTTGTCTTTTGTACTATTTCATAGAATTCTTGTATCTGCCAGTTCCCTTTTTGTATTACAACATTCCATGAATACTTGTATCAAACACTACCCAAGAGGATGTTGATATTATTATCAGTTGTTCAATTATTTATTTACATTGCCACAATTTATTGATTGTGTCTATTTTTATATGTTTCCTCCATTGTTTATTATTAATTTTATTTTTTGTTTTACTATGAAATAAGGGTATAGTATCCCCATTGTACCATCTTTAAACCCTCGCTGCAAGTCGATAGCCTCCGTAATATGGGGAGGTGTGCTTGAGGCCATATGACCCACCATCCCGGGACATGGGTTAAGTGGATCCTAGGTTGGGTGGTTATAAAGTGGTATCATAGTGGTTACTTAATTGATTTAAAATTTGAATATAAATATATTAGAGATTTAGAAATGATTGGGACTTGGTCATAAGCCATTCTTGGGCGCTGTGAAGCCATGTTTTGGGTAAAGGCCGAGTTTCTAGAATTATAATTGTTATTATGCTTTTGACTATTAATATTGATATTATTTCACATTGGGTGACACACATGATATATTGTCGTTATTATTATTGTTATTATTGAGGATTTATTTCATCCTTGGTCCAATTATATGAGGGAAAAGATATTTGTTACATACATCATTAACATGCACACTAGGACTAATATTCCATTCATTTTTCTATGTCATGTCTATTTTCATCATGCATTTTCTTATTTCTTATTGATAGTTCCTTGAATAATTATATTGAATTATGCTGACACTTCTTGCAGGGATTGAAAAACAAAATTTATTCTTAAAGTTCCTTCCTTATCCTAATAGTGTTTTCTTGAATAGGTTAAAACAAACACAGTAAGCAGTCAATTATGACACGTTAATCCATAGACCATCTGTCGCATGGGATGAAACGTGTTATGGTGTGAGTTGAATGGAAATCATATTTTGGTCCATAAAGAGTATAGACCCTTATAGATCGAAAGTGGTGTACCATCTAATTCAACCATCTTATGTAATTTACATAATTTAAAAAAAAATCAAAAATTCAAAACGAATGTGACATCTAAAGTGAAATTGGATATCCAATACATGTGAAACAAAGACTTAGGCTCAAACCCAACCTTAGTAGTGGGTAGTGGGGTATCTATTTTATGATATTATGGAATATTATGGTATCTTATACTATCTAGATCTGAATTTTTAATTAATAAGAGAGGCATGTTTGTTTATATATGAATGCTTTACTCCTGTCCTATTTTCATAAATGTAACTTTCTAAATTGATTAAATATTTTTTGAGGTGTTTGTTTGGAATTTTAGTATCATTCTACAACAACATCCTCATATCGTACACCCTGAAGGTAGTGATGAACCCATACCTAATTTTTTGGTCCAAGAGCCATCAATGATTCCTCCTATAGATCCACATGTGGATCCTCTTATTGTTCCAAATATAGAAATAGACACCAAGTTTAAAGAGGGCTTCATATGTAGAATTTAGTAAATAAAAGTTGTAGTTTGACCTACCCTAAGAATTTCAGAGTTAACTCACGAGTTTCAAAAGTAACATCCTACAAACTTTTCAAGGGATAGAAGACCTCACATTGTATAGTTTTTACTCGAAGCTATCCTTTATATATTATAACATCTTGAGAAGCCTCTAGAATAAAGATTCAAGCTTGCAACTTATATGCTATGTGATTCTTATAAGTGGTGGTGGGATGTTATCAATGAGAAGGATTAGCATCGTTACATGTTCTGGGATGACTTCCAGAACATTTTTATGACTATTTATTTCCCTAGACTCTGAGGGATGATAGAGCTAGAGAATTTATGAAACTGTAGTTGGGGAGAATTTCAGTTATGGAATACTATGCTTATTTCATAGAGCTACAACGCTTTTCTCCTAATCTACTTGCTGATGATATTATAGCCACCAAAAAATTTCTGTATGGACTGGTCTACAACATTCGATCATTGGTCAACATGTTCAGGTCGACTAACATTTTTGAAATCATCAATCAGGCCCTTATTATAGATCAGAACTTAAGGGAAGAAGAAGGTGCGAGTCATGGTGGTTCAACACCTAGAGCTATTAGTACTTTCTATTCTATGTGAAATAGGAATTTTTTAGGATAATCGTGAAGGTGGTATCCACTAGGCTCCTCACATTGAAATATTCATGGTTTTTCACTAGTGTTGGAAGTGGGGACACATGAAGCCTCAGTGATCGAGGGATCTAGTGGAGTGTAGAGGCTATGATACGATGGGCCATATCCAATGTTTCTATAGAAATTTCTATCCAGTGACTAGTGAGTGGGGATATGAACTTAATCCTAGATCAGGAGAGGTACCAATAGGCTCATGATAGGCAGTAAAATAGAACACCATTGATCAATCAAGCCAATATGGCAATTGAGGAAGAGGTAGTCAGAATTATGATTCTCAGTTCCAGTAGAGCGGGCTTGCTCAAGGTAGTCAAACAGTGACTCAGGGCCATTGTATAGACCAACTACATGTGGTTTGGCCTACACCTAGGGATAAGAGCGCCAAACCTTTTACTATATGAGGTATTATTCTAGTTTCTGCTACTTTAGTGTCTGATTTATTTGACACAAGCACATATCACTCATTTATATCTAAGGCAATCACTAAAATTCCATTCCTCAAGATAAAGAATTATTTTGGAATCATGATTCTAGACACCCCATTATGTATCCATTATGAGAACGTTTTCCAATGCAAGAATTGTCCTCTTAGGATAGGAATTTACCTTTTCATGTGGAATCCTTACATCCTCAACATGATGGGATTTTAAGTAATCTTCAAGATGGATTGGTTAGTTCCATATCGAGCCTATATTGATTCTTATCATCATAGGGTGAAGTTTACATCACCAGAATTATGCTTCTCAGTGCTAGTAGAGTGGGCTTGCTCAAGGTAGTCAAACAGTGACTCAGGGCTATGGTATAGACCAATTACATGCAGTTTGGCCTACACCAGGGGAGAAGAGCGTCAAACCTTATATATATGAGGTATTATTCTAGTTTACTCTGCTTTAGTGTCGGATTTATTTAACACAAGCGTGTATCACTCATTTATATCTGAGGAAACCACTAAAAGTCCGATCCTCAAGATCAAGAATTATTTTGGAATCATGATGTTAGACACCCCATTAGGTATCCATTATGAGATCGTTTTCCATTGAAAGAATTTTCCTCTTAGGATAGGAAGTTACCTTTTTGTGTGGAATCCTTACATCCTCAATATGATGGGATTTGAAGTTATCTTCGGGATGGATTAGTTAGTTCCATATCGAGCCTATATTGATTCTTATCATCATAGGGTGAAGTTTACATCACCAAAGGGTAGTAATCACATGCATAAAAGAGAATGGGATGTCATTGTGACATGATAAGGACTCAAGTAGCAGAATCGGGGTAATGTAATAGCTCATATCATCAATCTTTTCCTTGACGACTAGGGGTTACGACCCACTATATTTCCTCCTATAGTGGGGAATATTACAGATGTATTTTTTGATGACTTATCTAGTCTACCTTTGGTGTGAGAGGTATAGTTTACTATTTATATAGTACTAGGAGTAGCACCAGTGATCATTCATCATTATAGGATGACACATAGTAAGCTTCTAGAGCTCAAGAAGTATTTTGAGGATCTACAGGTTGAAGGATTTATATGACCCATAACTTATCCTTAGGGTTCACCAGTTATTTTATCTAAGAAGGCAAACATTAACCTCTGGATTTTCATGGATTAACATCATTTGAATCATCTTATAGTAAAGAATCGGTATCTACTTCCTAGAATATACAACCTCTTTGATCAGCTATGAGAAGAGAAGATTTTTCTAAAGTTAGATTTGAGTTCACGCTATCATCAGGTTCATATAAGGACTTCAAACAAACCTCACATAGATTTCAGAAGCATGTATGGTCTATACGAGTACCTAGTTATGCTGTTCGGACTCATGAACACAACTTCTATTTTTATGGCTCTTATGAATCGGGTTTTCCACCCGTATATGGATTCATTTGTGGTTATCTTCATTGAATATATCTTGGTGAATTCACACTCCAGACATGACCATGAAACCCATATTGATATTGTGTTGAATGCAATGAGAGATCATCATCTCTATTCTATGATTAATAAAATCCACTTTTGGATTGATAAAGTCCACTTCATAGGTCACATAATTTTGGAGTCATAAGTTTTAGTAGACCTAGAGAAAGTGAAAGTTATAGTTTTTTAGGAGTAGCCCAAGAACATCTTCGACATCCATATTTTATTGGGGATTGTTGGATATTACAGAATCTTCATCTAGGATTTATCATTCCTTGTAGTTCTACTTATGGGATTGATAAATAAGGGTGGGAAATTCGTTTGGTTAGAAGTTTGTGAATTAGCCTTTCAGAAGTTGAAGGTTCATTTGAATTTAGTGCCAATACTAATTCTTCCAAATTCATTAATGAGATATGTTTTATATTGTGATGCATTAGGTATCGGTCTAGGAGATGTTTTGATGTAGGATAAGTGAGTCATTGTATATTGGTCTCATTTTTCAAGGCCTCATGAACATATTTACCTAACACACAACCTCAAGCTCATTGCTATTGTTCATGCCATATGCTGTAGGAGGCACTATCTACTTGAAGATTATTATGTGGTATCCATATACCCTAAGAGCCTCAAGTACATATTTACATAGTGGGAGTTTAATCTCAAAAAATTCAAGTGGGTTGAGTATCTATAGTTTCTTGATTTCAAGATTTCCTACAAGCTTAGAAAGGGAAATTCCATAGCCGATGCTCTGAGCCAAAAGACTCCGAAACATGTAGTTTAGAAATCCAGTGAAGAATAGAATATTATGGATTTATTCTTAGAAATTATTATTATGGTTTAGGGGGTCCATGGTTAGACTATATTCTTATCCTTAATAGTGACTTATAATCTTTTAGAATAGGTAAGAATGAGGAATTTATCTGATCTTGAAGGCCTTATTGTATGGTAAAGCATTTCAGATGATGATACATCTTTAGTTTAGACCATGGATGGGGGTGATAACTTATTGTTCCATGGGTGTGTATGGGTCCCAACAGACATTAGAGAGGAGCTGATGTGGGAATTACAGACCTCAATATGGGTAGATCACCTTAGTATCACCAAAATATATCAAGATCTACGACACTAGTATTGGTGTCCTGGTGTGAAACATGAGATTCCTAGATTTATCACTAGGTGTTCCACCTATTAGTAGGTGAAGGAGTAACATTAGTGAATGAAATGGTTTTTAAATCCATTGTCCATTCCTGACCGGAAATGGTATGATGTTTCAATGGATTTCATGACTGGTCTACCTAGATAACATTGTGGAAACGATATAGTGTGGGTTGTTGTTGATCATTTAATAATGGTTTCACAATTCTTACTTGAGTAAGGGAACTTCATGGTAGATGATATAGGGATAATGTATTTCATAGAGTTTTCACATGTATCTACTCCTTCTATCATTTTTGATAGAGTATCTCATTAAATTTCATGGTTTTGGAAAGGGTTACAGAAGGTTTTCGGTACACAGATGCTTCCGAGCATGACCAACCACCCAAATACTAATAGATAGATAGAGCATAATATTCAGGTTCTAGATGACATGCTCCATTAATTTTTCCTTGACCTTGAGGGTTATTAGGAGATATAAATTCCCATCATGGAGTTTTTTTTAATAATAACAGCTTTCAGGTTACCATTGAGATGGCTCCTTATGAAGCCTTATACGATAGGTTTTGCTGCTCACCTCTGTGCTAACTAAAGGAAGGGGAGAGAACTATTCTTGGACTATGTCTCATGCAGAAGACTAAAGAGTATATCTAGAAGATAAGAAATTTCTTGTTGATAGCTTAGTCTAGGTAGCATTTGTATGCAAAAAGATGCTTGAGACCTCTCGAATTCAAGGTCAACGACCAGGTTTTCTTGCGAGTCTCACCTAGGACAAGGCATAGAAATATTCAGAAGTAGGGTAAGCTATCACTAAGGTTTTTTTGACCCTTAGAGGTTATGAAACTGATCAGAAAAATGGATTACCAGTTGGCACTTTCTTAGAGATACCGGTCTATGCATGATTTAGTTCATATATATTAGCTCTACCGACACTATCCAGATATGAAACATGTCTCTTAGCCTAATGAGATTAAATTTTATGTAGATGATTTGTTCAAAAATCATCTAATGCATAAAGTGGATCAAATCATGAAGAAACTCAGAGGAAGGTCTGTTACTCTAATATGGGTGCTATGGCAGCATAGAAGAGTACAAGATGAGACATGGTAGAAGGAAGATGATATACGTTCTTAGTGGTTGGAACTGTTCACTGATAGTACCTCTTTACCCTAATAAAGCCAACTCAGGGATTAGTTACTTTAAAGATGAGAGGTTGTAATGACCCATATTTTCATGAAGGAACGAATCATTTTTTTTTCAATTTGAAACTTTCATTTAAGCATGGTAGTGGTGTGTTGCAACCTAAGTATGGTCCCAGAAGTATATAGGGATTGTTTAGAGCCTGGATTTCTGGAAAATGGTCTAAAGAACTGGATCACATTGTTATATTTAACCATTCATCCCAGGTCACATGGTTAGTTTTAACCATACAGTGGAAAACATAGTTGTAGTAGGAGATGCATGGTTTGTCTGCAAACGTGCAACTCCAGGAACATAGTCATGCAACAATTGTATATTTTAAGACAATGAGATATCACATGGTTTGCGTATGGTTTGAAAATTATGCACCTAAACCATGAACCCCCAAATTTTGGGATGAAATTTCATTTTTTCTCTCACTTATACCTTTAAACCTATTTCCTCTTTCTTTTCCTCCCTCCAGCAACCAGCCTTGGTTATCCTCATCCTTTGAGATCAAATTTTTCTTAAGTTAGGATTTGATACAAATATGTTATCCAGTGTCCATTCTTCGATCTATTTAAAGAATTGGATCTATCTCGGTAATCCCCCTAGTCTCTTAAGTCATATCTAAGTTTATATTTCCATCCATTGTGCTATTTAGGTGTAGGCTAATTTTCCATATTTTTAGGTCATTAGACCGTTTCTCAAATATCTTCCAACCTGCTTTGAACCTGAAGCCGATATAAAGTGAGGTTTTTTCTACATACCTGAGGTAGGTGTTCACATCATTTTCCCTTTGAGTTTGTCATTTTGTAACTATGTAATTGTACCTCACAACACCTTTTTCTAAGCATCTATTTTTAATTGACTACATCATATAAAATTTATCAACATACCATGTTATACACCTATTGAATTTTTTTAGTGGTTTAGAGATTGGTTTCCATAGTTATGTACACCCCTTAGGTGTGCCACTTCGAATTGGCCTTTATAGAAAATTTATAAATTTACCAAAACACCCCTTTAGCCTTCACCTTAAACTTAAAATGGATTTTTCCTTGATATATAAATGTTCATTGAACTCAAGGCACCTCTTAGGTGTTTGGTTCATCATGTACTTGGAATTTACCAAGTAATAATGTTCCTTAATGACAATGTAACCTCATAAGTGGCCCTTTGATATGATAAATGGTTTTTCCATGTTTTGGTAAATTGAATGAGTTAAATGGAATTGATCACATGGGTTGGATTATGAAAGATTGTATGATTTTATTTAAGTGAAATGAATCAATTGGTTTTAAATAGAGTGACCCCAAGGTATGGTAAGTCTATGCTCCCTATTTATGATTTTTAAAATACGTAATATGAATTGTAATGTTCTAAATGGAATTGAATTTGGAAATCATGGAACATGAGAGGTAATGCCTCATTTTTCGAATTATAAACATGGATATTCCTTAACTTTGTATATGGTCTTGATAAATAAGTTTCATGAGAGGTTTTTAATCATGAATTATATTATAAATGAATACGACTTTATATGGGATGTGTATGATGGTAAGGGGTGTTGATCATGATGATTAATCATGCTCCCTTACATCGGGTGTTGAGTGTGGAATCTCACACTAGTGATACTATGTGGATGATGATCTGAGGTACCACATTCCATGATTAGAGTTTAGCCATGATTTCCCACTCTCTATCTGAAGTGTTGTAGCATGAAATCTCTCACTATATTGGGATTTAGGGAATATACCCTATTGCATGAGCTTATATGCTCATTAGACTGGTCATGGATATTAGAGTTACACCCCAGTCCATCCAACACTAGTATTCTATGTATATGTCCACTTACGTTCACACATACTTGGTTTATATTGGAAGTTGAAATATAAAATTAAACTATATATTATTAATACTATATATATAATGACATGATCAGACACACATTCCATCCATGAGCTGAAGTAGGTAGACTCACCAGGTGTTTTATAGAAACCTAGGTGGTCTGGTTATTTATTTCAAAATTTCTTTCATATTCTTTATTTATCTACACACTGTTTAGTTATGATCACTCCCTAGATTACACTTATACACCATTGGTGGTGTCCTACTATGATTTTTATCTCACACCCTACTTGATCTACTTTTGGTACTTGAGAATATTATCTATATATAAGTATTGATATGGGAAATCTCCCTGATATAAGTTGTTGATAGGATTTTTATTAGATGGAGAATAGAGAAAAAGACTCGGTTTTAGCTCGAGATTCTTATAGAGAATCTTTTGTTCTTTTTTTATTTTGTACTATTATATATCATGCTTGTATCTTCTAGTTATCTTTTTGTATTACAACATTCCATGCATACATGTATCAGACACTGCCTTAAAGGATGATGATATTATTAACAATTTTTCATTTATCTATTTACGTTTCTACAGTTTATTGATTCTATCTATTTATATTTGCTTCCACTGTTGTTGGGTTATTGGTATTATCTACTATGTTACTTTGAAATTATGGTATATTCTCTCAAATGTTCCACCTTTACACCCTCACTACTAGTTTCCAGCCTCTATCATATGGGGAGGCGCACTTGAGGCCATGTGACCCACTGGATTAGGACATAGGTTAAGTGTATTTCAGTTCTAGACGTTACACATACAACCACCAACAGAAAGGCTCATAATACTACTAGTAATACATAAATTCATCAGAATACTCCAACATATTATTATTAGTGGGATCATATCCCCATAACACTATATTATTATAAATATATTCTTTCAAATGTCATGTGGTAGGCTCATATCCCCACTCAACCCTAAAAGGTAGGTTGGAATATTCTAGCCACAACAAATAACGAGGTTCATATCTCTAATATTCTCAATTCTAGTGTCCTTGAGGATGTTTGACACATATCTAAAACACATCAATGCTTAACAATATGTCACAAAAGAAAAATGGCGTACAAAAATTTCTCAAGGTTTCCACCTTCTCTTTGTATTGTTTTTCATTTATGGCTACTGCAAAACTATTTTTGTGTGTGTGTTTAATTCTACATAAACATTAAATGCTAGTATTCATAATTTTTTTATAATGAAACTCTATAATATTTTATGCTCCTTGTAATTTTTAATGTTTCATATTTATATTATCATTGATAAAATTTGTGAGAAACATCGACTTTATCCCTCCCTTCTAAGCCTTGTTTCCTAGACTTTAGTAATATAATAACTGATGAAAATAGTAGATGTTTGATTTGGACATGTAATGATATTAAATAAAATATTATAGTGAATTATAGATACATTTTGAATGATTATGGAAGGCCACTTTCAAAAAAAAACTTTAAAATAATTATATAGGTAAGAATCATTTATTAAGAACCCTTTTCTTTAGTCTCAATTATTTTTGAAATTTCCATAAATTACATGAGTTCATTTTGTTTCATATTTCATGATCTAGTTTTCACCATATAAATGTGTTGTAATTGTTCTCATATAATGTAATTTCTAGTTTAGAATTATTGAGCCCAGATTATTGCAGACATAATGAGTATAAATAGCTATTTATTCGCATTCAAAATTCTCTAATCGACATGTTTATTTTTTTTACCCTGAATGATTTTCTAATTCATTATCTCTTTCAGATCTTGCTGTTGAAGTGACTGTGGTCCCTCCATCATGATAGATAGACCTTATTAGTTAGGATTTAAAGTGGTAACAACATAAAGGTAACCATTATAGTTACTTATAGGTTAAATAATTTATGAATGGTTTGTTATAAAGTTAAAATTATTTTTTATCTGGGTATCTGATTTCAAATTTTCAAAATATCCTCTTATTTTAACATATTTTTTCTCTAATATAGATGTTATGGAAATCTTTGTATCTTATTCTTATATTTTGGGTATAAGAACCATGGAAATGATTTGTAACCTTTCAATATTGTCTCATTTTTTAGTTTAATTCGATTCTTTTTCTGGGATATGGGTTTCTTATTGATTTTAGAAAGACTATACTCTTGATTAGTGGTGCTGTTTTTATCTTGGAATCCTTTATTAGAGGGGATTATGTAACTTAGAATGGTTGGAGATGGTAAGCGTTTTTATGGTATATAGATCATATAGCCATATTTATTTTATAAATTCAATATACCTTTATTACACTATGAAATTTTAATAAGATGCCTCTTTTGTGTAGTATATAGTTTTAAAATGAAATTTATATTTGATAAAAAAACAATTCCAATTCAAGTGGATTTTACTATTAATCACAACTATTAAATTTCTAAAATAAATTATCATATAAATTATTTAGACTCTTTATTTCCAAATTTAACACTAATATAACATATAAAACAAATATATGATTTACTGTAGATAGATAACATCTTACAAAAAAACAAATGTTCATTATTTTTTTATACTCTAATTCCACTAAAAGATTAGTTTTATTGCTTAGATTTTTTTAATAAATAAGTGAAAGCATCAAATCAAACCTCTATGAAGAAGCTTCTACTATGATTTTATCCACATGATAAGGACCAATTTATGTCATTTCATTCCTACTCAATTTTTTGGTTTCTTTTTTTTTCAAATATTAACATCCTTTAACAAAAAACATCAATTTTATATTTTTCATTTACATAGACTTAGATAATGGTGATCCTATCAAAATTGGAATGTCTTATGATACTAAGATTTTATTTGATGATATAATTATAAAATTTAGTTATAGACACTCCATATGTATTATTTATTTAATACTATTCCATTTCAATTTTCATTTCTTGAAAAAATTCTTTCCATCTATCAAATCATATTATCTATTTTTTTTAGTATGATTCATATAATCATAAATAAAAAAGAAATATTTTTTTTTCATATTAAAATATTCTCACATTATTTTTTGATATAGTGGTAAATATTATTAGTGTTATGATAAGTTCTTGAGAAAACATATTTGTACTCAGACCACCAAGTTTCCTTGAATTTTGTTTCCATTAAATTTTTTCAGTATTATAAATTCAAAAAATTAGTTGTAATGACATATTTTTTCTGTATGTACATACGTTAATTAATTTTACTTCTATATTTTATAGTTTCTTAATTATATGAAATTATTTTATAATGAAATCTTCATTGATATCATTCCAAATTGAATTGTACTATTTTTTTTCATGTTTTTCCATTATGTTTTAAATTTTTTACTTGAGTAATTAGGTAAAATGGCCTTTTTATAATTAGGTTACATGAAATTTTTCTAGAAAAAAAAGTTCAAGCACTGATCCTCAGTTGACACAAATTTTAAAACTATCATTTGAGTAATTTTATTTTAACTATATTTTTTCAACATGTTTTTAAATTATAGGGGTCTTCGCCATTGTATATTTATAATTCTCTTTTCATTTCATATAGTTCATTGTATTATTGAATCCTTATGCTCTTATAGAAGATATGGGTCTATACCATAAGATTATTACTTTTCTTCTTTGAGTTACATGACCTATCACTTTGTTATAGTGGAATTATAAGTTTCATTATGTCCCGATGATAAGTTAAACATAGATTAGTGGTTTTAAGGGGAACAATTATGGCTAAAATTGTCATTTTTACATGTGTAAATATGTTTTTAAGGGGGATAATCATGACAGGCCTAATTTAGTGAATTAAATTAGAATGTGTGATGATGTTCCTTAATCAGTTTTGTTATGGTGTGAGTTACATGCTGAATTTATATTTAATGAAGCTATAAATTAATCCCTAAATGGTTACATAGAAAGAATAATTGGGTAATGGTTGGGTAATTATACTTGACATGAAATCTGGGATATTTAGACCATATTAGAGGTTTATTATGTGTATTAGGTTGCAGAAACTATGATCTTTAACATAGAGTATAGATTTGTGTTTTCATGTTGATTTCATATGCTATGTAGGGGTAATAAAATGATAACATGAGTTATCATGGGAAATAAATGATGTAATATATTCTTTTTTTAGTGATGTGTGAGATGTTTATTACTAACCGTGTTGTGCTATGTTTGAGATATGGAAATGGTCACTTATAGGTGGATTATGGTGAGCTATGTTATGAAATTCCATGGTATTTCATAATTGGACTTGAATGCAATTGAACCTTTTTTTAGAATTACACTATTATTTATATATTCACATACTAACTTATTGAGTTAATAGGGGTTGTTGTGATATTTACCAAGGATTACATTCTCACTCAATATACATAACAAATTTTGTGTGTACAAATTGATTTCATTACATTTCACATAATTCTAATTGGACTTTGTAGCTGAGTGTTGCTTTCTAGCAATAGTTTGAAGCTTAATCTGCTATCTTACAGATTATTAAGGAGTATTCAGTTCACACTTCCTTCCATTATCTCTTTGATTTTCATTTATTATGTATTGGTATGCATGACATAAAATATGAGGTTTAAGTTTTTGTAGTTTATAATTTCATATGTATTTAAATGGTTTTCTAATGCTTTAGTGTTAATTCATATTAAAAAATCCCTCTATTTTATTTTATATGCATATTTCTCTTAATTTTAGTTTAAGATTGAGGATGAATTGGTTCAATTAAAAAACATGAGAATGGGGATCTTCTTCAAAGACTGAAGATTACTAGTTTCTTCTAGCCACCTCTATATAGAGTATGAGTAGTCATTCAGTATGACATTACTGTTTATTTCCGTATAAGGTGCTTCTTCCGATGCAAGATTTTGAACAACAAACTCAAGTATTATATCAATGTCATCATTGTAAAAAATGGTATGTACTAATTTATTTCATGTATTATTTACTTCTATATTAAAAATGCATTAAAAACTATTCCATTAATTTTGTATTTCTGTTTAGTTATTGATGTTTTAGTTATTCTATTTTAAATTTGTTCATGTACATATGAGTTTATTTGTCAATTTTACTGATTTTTCTATCTTATATGGTAATATTTTTTTAAAACTTTCAGACCATAAAGTCAATATAGATCATATGTTAATTTTATTAAAAAAATAAACATCTAAATAAACATATAAGTACTATTTAAATGTTTCTTTTATTGACATAAATAGTATGATTTATTGGATAGGTTTGATCAATCTCTATTCAAACATTTCAAAATGGATCTACTTAGATAGTCTTTAGCAATTATAAATAGAACATTATAAAGAGGGGAACCTTTCTTGACCCTACATGAGCATGGGAAGTATCTATTTGGGGTATCATATACCAGGATGGAAAACATGATACAGTGGAAGAGAGTTTTCAACTATCTATAAAAATAGTTTTTGAACATAAACTTTTGATTTTTTTTTTAAAAAAGTCCCAATTTATAGAATCAATTTTTTTATCATCCATCTGAAGGTAAATTCCACCACTATTAAGAGTAATACCATTTATAAAAAAAATATAAATCATTTTTAACAAATCATATATGGATATAACTACCCTGAAATCCATTTCAATATACCATGTTTGTTTTCATTTCATTTAGTGAACCTCTTGATCATTAGTTTATTCTTGTGAATCTTTCTACCTACCTTAAGCATGAACACTTTATTGACTTACTCATTTTTTTGAATAGGATTTATCTGACTAGAAACACTAGATTAATTTTCATTTATTTGATTATTTTTTATTTTTTTAGTTTATATGTGTGTGTGGATTTAGGAATTTCTGATGTGTGTGTGTATTTAGTAATTTAAGGTAAAAATATTTTTTTTCTTTCCCCGAACAAGAAAAAAACATGTCTTGTATAATAATAATCATGAATACTATAATTATAATTTTAAATTCCTTTATCCCTTTTCATGTGCACCTACATTGATATAAATAAGGCAATGTAGTTTCCTTCTTCAAGACTTCTGTCTTCAAAACCTTCTTGATGTGATCAATAGAAATCCATCAATTCTTTCTTATTTTTCTCTATGAAAACCGAATCTTATGAATTCGTAGGATACCCTCTCTTTATCCTTCTTATTGATTCTAATATTTTAATGCAATTCACTCTCTTTATATTTTTCCTACTTGATTTCTTGTTATTTAAAAATTATAATATACTCAACTTCTCTTTCTACTTTAAGGACTAGATGTTACAATATGATTAAATCCTTTCATTTGAAACACCAGTGGACTTTAAATAAGTAATTAAAACAACCAGAATTTATCACATCTTACAGCATTGAAATTATTAATTCTTATTCAACCTAATAGCCTCCATTATGTCACAATTCACACAAATGATTTTAATAAGATCACACACAAATATTCAAACAAGTGAATAATAGTAAAAGTAAAATGGATACAAAAATATTACATGGTTCAAAAAAGTGTATAAATTATTTATTGTTAAACATAAATAATAGGAAACACTTTAAGATAAATCAATAAAAAAACACAAGATTCTTCAAACTCAATAGATCCAGATCTTCTTCCTCTTCTCCCAATAATGTTCAATGTATGCTTTAAATACTCAAAATATCTTCACACATAAATAAATAAATTTTCAAACCACTCCTTTTATTTATTAATTACTTATCTTATTCTATATGAATATTATTTCCTCATTTATTATCATTTATCATGTATAGTTGACACAATGATCACATATATATAAGAAGTCATTAAATATCAATTTTTTCCCATTAGTTCTTTACAGGTGGTTTCTTATGATGAGGCCAGTTCTACCCACCACCATCAAAAATAGTGATTTTGACATTGGATTCTAGTAAGGTTTACTTCATTTTTATTATTTGGCCCAATTTTAATTAGGGAATTTGTGATTTTCAGGTTCAGTATATTTTTTTAGTGTGTTTTGGATCTCATTGAGGTGGATTCGAGGCACCATTGTCAATGTTTACTTACATGTGCATGAATAGGTAGGCTTATACATTTATACATTCCTCCATTATATATATTCACTCATAGTGGTATAAATATATATATTCGGTCTAGCTTTTCTTATATATATATATGAAAAATTCATAATGTGTAAGTGTAAAGGGGTATATGCAAGTATAAACATATATCTATAGACCCCCTTATGCATATTTGGATATATAAATATGCACATAGGGGATAGGTGTACTTATATACATGTGAATGGGAATATTAATGCAAGAGGAAAAAAAGAAGATTCAAGTTGGGGTTGTCAAAAGTAGTATACCTTGAGGTTGGGTAGGTTCCTTATTCCCAACCCTTTAATTTTAATCCCATAGTTTCTTTATTATTTTGAAAACTTGTTCTCATTATTATATAATGTTTATATGCTATGAAAATTGGTTTTGGATCTTTGAAATGGTATTTTCAGCTGTTTTACATGATTTCTCTAAGCCTTTAATGTGGAATTTCAACTTGGTATCTGAACCTATTCATTGGTATCTGAACTACTTTCATTTAAATTAATAGAAGGTGAATCTTCTTCACTTTCATAAACAACATGAGAGGGAATATTTTCATCCCAAACTACATAAATCAATCCTATAGAAAATTCTATATCCCTCTATCTTCTCAAAACCCTATCTATATTAAGCATTCAACCCCTTAATCATCCTTGAGTGAGGTTTAACACTAATTCCACATCAATATTTTCTTATTCTTTTAAAACCCCATTCATTAAGACATGCTTGAAAATCCATAGGTATGAAGGTTGAAAATGAATAAAACCTTAGATATGTGGGTTATGTAGTAAATTGAAATTGGAAACAATATCATGGAGGCACTACATGATATATATTTGGAGCACATTATCCATGTTTGAGAGTAGGCCTACAATAGTTGAAATTAGAGTTTTTTATCGAATATTGAGCTTAACCTGGAGGATGTTGAGTTTAATTTCGGTCGAAAACACTAAAACCTATTAGTATTAGTAATTATGGAAGGAATTGGTGTTTTGTAAGAACCCGATTCTTATTATTGAGGTTCGAGTTTCTTCTTTTCCATTTTCCTTAAGTTTTTTTGTGAAAATAAGGAAAATTGGAAACAATTCCAAATTTTGTTGGTACACACCTTGTATTTTTCAACACACCATGTACTTTGGCCGTGTGGGATGAGTACACAGGGCATGTAGACCTGTCAGCAATGAAGGTTATAAAAACTAACTACACGACATGTACTTAGTATTTACACGCCATGTAATCAGTTGACAAGTGAATAGTAAGGTGGTGGAAGCAGCCACCAGTGGAGCGATAGTACACGACGTGTACTCAGGAATACACACCGTGTACTCATGTCGACAGATGAACAGTTCAGCGGTGAAAAGTAGCCGCCAGAGGAACAGTTAAAAAATGAAAATCACACGCCGTGTAATTGATAGTACACACCATGTAGTTTTTTTCCTCTTAAAACAAGCAGTAGCCTCCTCATTCGGCAGAGGAGGCAGTGGACGCATTTGGAGCATTGGGAGAGAAGGACGGAGCTTGGAGGATCTCCCAACCACACACCGGGAATCAGATTCTTCCACCATCAATCACGTTAGGACCACACAATTAATACCTTTCCTCTCCTTATGTGTTTCCTTAAAATTATTTATCAAGGGGAAGTTATTTGAGTCTGAACGTGTAGTCATTTATCCCAAATCTACATCGTTCTCGGACATTTCGAGAGGTGTTGTTCGCATATATCTATCATTGGAGATCGAGGTAGGTGGTCTGATGTTAAATTCCAACTGTCATGTTGTTTTTCTGTACCATTGTGCTATGTGCCCATCTTTAGGGTGTCGTATGGCTGAGGCCTTGACTAATTAAATACCTATAATTTCATGGGTAATTTAATGAATATTTATAAACTGCTGTCTGGGATCATTGCTTGGATCTAGGGCCACCCCATGAGTGCGTTCCATTGTTTAGCCATTTGCCCAGGATACCCGAGGGTATGCTGTGATTATAGCATGCTTTTATTTTTCTTGAGAGAAAATGTATATAAATTGCTTGCTTATGTGTTGGTATCGGCCCGATTACTTTCTTATCCTGGGGTCAGTGTTTTGTTTAGCCTGAGGGCAACGTTCTATTCAACCTGAGGGCAAGTGTTTCATTTAGCCTGAGGGTAATGTTTCATATTCCTGAGGGTAGTTTCTTCTGTGCCTGAGGGAATTATCTCGTATTCCTGAGGGAAATATTATTTATGCCTGAGGAAAATCACCTGAGGGTTTCTATTTTGATTAGCCTGAGGGTGTGGTTCTGATTAGCCTGAGGGCATGGTTCTGATTAGCCTAAGGGCGTGGTTCCGATTACCTAAGGGAAAGGTTTTTCATGTCTGAGGACTCTATTTACTTTGCATATTCACTATAGTGATTTCACATGTTATACCTACCAAGCTAAAGCACAATATTGCTATTATTTTACCTTGTACTTATTAGATAACTAGATGTAGTTTTTCTATGACACTGTATAGGAGTTTGTCGGCTGAGGCTGGGTCTTGAAAACTTATAATTCAATTATATTGAATTGTTAAATAATAATTAAATGGAAATGGAACAGGTATGAAGGTTTAATTTTTAGTACTTCCTGGATTACTACATTTCTTTACTGGACACTATTGTTTCAAAAACTCACTGATAGTTGGGCATGAGACTTTGGTGGTTGCCTACTGGGATTTATTTGTCACACCCTATTTGGGTCATGCCTTGGGCCCAAACAGATTATATTACTACAGGTGTAGACAAGGGAAAGAGTCCCTATATAGGAACTTGATTGTTGTAGAGGAGTAGGAGAGAATGAGACTGAGCCTAGGCTTGCGATGCTGTTGAGTTCCTACTACGCTTTTTTATTTTCCTTTGCTGTATTTGTCCCTTTCATTGTATTGTTTCAGATTGCAGTGTCCTGTTTTGGATGCTTTCTTAGACTTAGGGACATATTTCATCATTATATATGACTGTTGGTATTTTCCTTACATCAGTATTGTGTCCATTTCAGCCTTGGTATTGTTTAATGCTTCCTCTTTATTATTCTTGTATTTTGTTCCACTGTGTTACACTTTGAAAAATGAGGGCATAGTTTCCCCACTATCAGACCTAGGCCCTCGCTACAAGTCGGCAGCCTCTGGCGTTTGGGGAAATGCACTTGAGGTCATGTGACCAACTGGGTTCCGGGCACCTATTGAGTGGTACTCGGATCTGGGACGTTACAAAGTGGTATCAGAGGGATTTTTCTTTTCTCTTAGTTATTTTATTATTTGGAGATGATAGAAAGAGATAGATTATTAAGGGGTTCGGTAATAACTCTGCCCGGGAGTAGCTACCCCGTGTATAGGTAAATACCGGATTGCCTCGAATTAAATTTAGATTTTATATTTATAATTATTATAGTTGATTTGATTTCACCATTGGGTGATGCACTTGTGGTGTGCTGTTTATATTTTTTATGTTGGGTTCTATTTTAGTCGCAACCCGATGAGATGAGGGTTTTCCATCTCATGCATCATTTAGGCACATGTTAGAATCACATTCCATGCATAGTTTCTATGCCATATAGGTGCATTAGAAATTTCATGTTGTTGTGATAGATGTTGTGCTATAAAAGGCATGCTATTGTGATAGAATCCTTGATAAAATACCTACTATTTGATAGGGTATTGTTATGTAAAGTTCTAGGAATGAAAGCCAAACTTTGTTTTTTGAGAAGTATGGGCCCTCATAAACTGGAATTTGGTGGATCATAGACTTTTTTACCTTGTTATAACATGCATAAGATTCCAAGCTTTGATTTGCGGGGAGTATGGGCCCTCAAGGATTGGAATTTGGCACTTAGGTGTCAGTTTCAGTGTTTTTTTGGGATCCAGAGTAGTTTCTAAGGTTTACTGCCTAGAAAACCTAGAATACACGCTGTGTAGTTTTGATTACAGGACATTTAATATTTTGGTCAGGAAGAAATGGAAAAAAATTAAGTACATGCTGCGTACCATAAGTACACACCATTTAGTTTCTGACCGTGTCATAGGCCGTGTAGGCAGAAACACGGGTTGGGAAAACTCTAAGGGTACATGTCGTGTCGTGTGGAACATGTGTCCATCGTGTAACTAACAACACGGGCAGAGAAATCTGAGCTAATACATGTCGTGTCAATGATGAACACTCCATGTAGTTTGACCTAGGGATCAGACCGCGTAACTAACAAATAGAGGTCGGTGTTACCTCTTCTTAAACATGTCGTGTACCTAAGGGACACACCATGTAGTCTTGACCGATGAGAGGCCGTGTGGACTTGGCCATGTGGCTAGGTAAATAGGGTGGTGTACACACCGTGTGCGGGTGTAAAATGCTGGGTAGAGTCATCCAAGTAGTCGGTCGTGTCACTATGGGCAGTTGGAATCTAAGCAGTACATGTCGTGTCTATCTGGAACACACTGTGTAGTGTGAGGTGTGTACCCAGCCGTGTAATGGAAAACATGGGTTGGTGAATCTCATTTAGTACACGCTGTGTAGACCTTCTACACGCCATGTAGTCGCATTCAAAAGAGATCTGTGTGGCTAAGCCGTGTATAAGGACTTGGTTAGGGGAAGAAAATCCAAGTATATGCCGTGTGTTTGGACAACATGCCGTGTGTTTTGGGTGTTACGCGACCAGTTCTAGCAGAGGTACACACCCATGTGAAAGGCTTATGGGAACATGCCGTGTAGTTATTATACACACCATGTAGTCCTATGTTGTAAAACTTGAATGTTTTCTGTTCCATGTTCTCTTCTTACGTTACTAGTTCTTAATCCCTGATGATCATATATGAGGCGTGTTTGACCTTGTAGAGTCATGCCACCGATAAAACCATGAGTTGTTCACTAGGATAGCAGAAACGATTATACTCTAGAGATGGTAGGCCATGGGCTACCAATGGATCCTCCAGAAGAGCTAGATGCGGTGCCAACCATTATACCGGACACAGGCGTTGTTGTGCAGTTCTATGAAGGCTTCATGCGGTTAATGCAGACCTTCCAGGGAGCACCACCGGCTACCACATTTACGGAAGAGCTGACATAGATATTCCATTAGTATAATCCGCCTCCATTTTCAGGGGATGGAGGACCACAGGTTATAGAGACTTGGATGGGTTTTATGTATACTATCTTTGAGCATCTGGAGACGCCTCCAGGGAGGAGGGTTAAGCTCGCTACATACATGCTGCGTGATTCCACCAAGCGATGGTGGGATGTTACCACCCAGACCGAGCATCACAGAGACATGGTGTGGGAAGATTTTTAGGAAGTCGTATATGAATTTTTCTTCCCAGATATGCTGGGGGTAGATTGAGCTCGAGAGTTCATGAATCTTCAGTAGGGCGCTATGTTAGTGATGGACTATTCTTACCGCTTCACCGAGCTAAAATGCTTCACACTTGTTCTGGTGGGAGATGAGGCATTGATGGCTCGACGCTTTGAGGATGGTATTCAGTATGACATCTGAGTGCTGGTGAATGTTTTCAGGTTTCCCACAGTGCATGCTATTTTTAACTAGGCACTAATTACTGAGCGAAACCAGCGGGAAGCTAGTGGTGCAGTCTAGGGCGGTTCGAAACCAGTTTCCGGTACTATTTCTACCAGTAAGAGGAAGAGGTAGATGGATTTATCCTAAGGTGGAAGTACTAGCTAGAGGAATTCTTCAGGTGTCCCAGTAATGTGATACTATTGTGTTAAAGAGGGGCACAAGATACCTCAGTGTCCATGTGACCCAGTGGAGTGTCGATCATGCGACAAGATGGGTTATATGCAGTGCTTTTGTAGGGTGTTTCCACAAGTGGCTAGTGAGAGGGGTTCTGTGTAGACTCCGCATGCATGAATAGGGCCAGTAGCTTCTTACCAGTCAGGGAATTGGAATATGTTGGGACGTTCAGGCTGAGGTGGTGGTCGTGACTGTGGTAGCCAGACACCAGGATCTATGAGGCAGCATGGTGGGTCAGCTCAGGTTAGCAAGGCTTTGTCGTAGGGCCGCGACACTAGGCAGGCATATGCAGTGCAACAGACCCAACAAGAGCAGGATCCCAGACCTTCCACTGTCAGAGGTACTATTCTAGTTGCTTCTGTTTTATCTTCAGTATTTTTTGATATGGGTGATACACATAGCTTTATATCTGATCCCGTTATATAGAGCCTAGGGATATGTGTTTCTTCTTCTTCTGATGTTATGACGTTAGAAACTCCATTGGGGACTAGAATGACATGTGTGCGTCAGTGCAAGGAGTGCCTCTAGAGGTTGGTGGGTGTCACTTTATGTGGGACCTCTATGTTTTAGAGATTACGAGCTATGACATCATTCTTAGGATGGACTGGTTGGTACCCTTTTGAGCCTTTTTAGATTGATATCATCACAGGGTGAGTTTCACATCACTAGAGGGAAGAGAGTTTCTATACAAGGGCGAATGGGACGTCCAGGCGAGCCGTGATGGACCCAAGCATCGTGGGTGTAGTGGAGTGACAACCCAGATTGCGAGTTTTTATCTGGATGACCCATGAACTTTTTAGAAGGATTTCCCTTCGGTAGTTGATCATTTCAGGGATGTCTTCTCAGATAACTTTTCAGGTCTACCTCCTGAGCGATATGTGGACTTATCTATTGAGCTAGTTCTAGGAGCATCACCGTTGTCCATTCCTCCTTACAGGATGACTACACCAGAATTGTAGGAGCTCAATAGGCAGTTGGAGGAGTTACAGGGAAAGGGTTTCATCCGACCCAGTACTTCTCATTGGGGTTCACCTATCCTCTTTACAAAGAAGGCATACGATACCTTCAGACTTTGTGTGGATTATCAGAAGCTGAACCAGTTGACGGTCAAGAACCAGTATCCTTTTCCAAGGATTGATGATCTTTTTGATCAACTTCAAGGAGCACGAGTGTTCTCGAAGATTGAATTGAGATCCAGATATCATCAGTTATGCATTAGACCATTGGATATACCTCTTACAGCTTTTTAGAGTAGATATGGTCTATACAAGTACTTGTTCATGCCATTCAGAATCACGAACACGCCATTAGTTTTCATAGATCTGATGAATCATGTGTTCCACCCTTATCTATTTTATTTTGTGGTAGTTTTCGTGGATGATATATTGGTGTAATCTCACACTCGACATGAACATTCTACCCATCTTGAGATAATTTTGAGTACACTGAGAGAGCATCAGTTATATGCTAAGCTCTCAAAGTTCCACTTTTGGATGGACCATATTCACTTCCTAGGTCATATCATCTCAGAGGTAAGAGTTGCAGTAGACCCAGAGAAAGTGAGATCAGTAGTTTTCTGGGAGAATCCTAAGAACGTGTTTTAAATAAGGAGTTTCTTGGGGTTTTCTGGTTACTAAATGCACTTTATACAGGACTTATCCCACTTATCATTGCCGTTTATGTGTTTGAATAAGAAGGGTGTGAAGTTCATTTGGTCACAAGATTGCGAGATAGCCTTTCAGGAGCTGAAGGGAAGGTTGACATCATCACCAGTCCTGATACTTCCAGAATAAGGGAAGATCTATACATTTTACTGTGATGCATCAGGTATTAGGCTTGGAGCAGTGTTGATACAAGGCAATCGAGCAGTTTCATATGGGTCTCGACAGTTGAGTCCAAATGAGATGAATTACCCGATGCATGATCTCGAGTTGGATTCATTTGTTCATGCATTATGCTATTGGATACATTATCTCTTGGGAGAACATTTTGTGGCGTTTAAGGACCACAATAGTCTGAAATATATCTTTACTCATTGCGACTTGAATCTGAGACAGCGAAGGTGGGTTGAATACCTTCAGTCCTTCGAATTTGAGCTTGCTTATACACCTGGTATGGGTAACACTGTAGCTGATGCACTGAGTAAGAGGACTTAGATACAAAAAGTGTAGGAGGCCAGTGGCGAGTGGCAGCTTATGGATTTGTTCTTTGAGATACATTTGGAGGTGCATGATAGTCAGGGGAGAGCCTATATTTCTTCCTTAGCTATGACTTCTTCCCTCCTGGATAGATTGAGGATGAGACAAATATCTGATTCAGAAGGCCTAGTTCTATGGGAGTTGGTGTCAAGTGAGGACCCTCCTCCCTGTTGGACGATAGGTGGTGATGTGGTACTACGTGTCCATGAACAAGTGTTGGTTACAGGGGATATACGCAAGGAGTTGATGTGGGAGTTTCATGCTTCAACTTGGGTAGTGCATCCTGGAGTTACCAAAATGTACTGTGACTTGAGACGTTAGTATTGGTGGCCAGGTATGAAAGGAGAGATAACTGGTTTTGTTACGAGATGTTCCACCTGTCAGCAGGTGAAGGCAGAGAATCAGATTCCAGCTAGACTATTACAACAGTTACCCATTCTGGAGTGGAATTGGGATGATGTCATGATGGATTTCGTGATTGGGTTGCCGAGGTCACCTTGAGGCAATGATGCTGTGTGGGTTGTTGTGGATAGACTTACGAAGTTAACTCACTTTTTTCTGATCAAGGAGACCTTTGGTGTTGACGAGATCAGAAAGTTGTATATCCGAGAGGTATTATGCCTTCATGGGGTCCCTCGTTATTTCATTTCAGATAGGGACACCTTCATTAAGAATCATTTATGGAAGAGTTTTCAGAGGGCACTAGTTACAGAGGTTCTTCTGAGCACAACTTACCACCCTCAGACCGATGGCCAGTCAGAGTGTACGATACAGGTGCTTGAGGAAATACTGCGTGCATGCATCTTGGACTTCGGGGGATCTTGGTAAAAGTAGATACCCCTGGCCGAGTTTGCATACAATAATAGTTTTTAGGCAACTATTGATATGGAACCTTACGAGGCTTTATATGGTAGGCCATGCCGATCACCTTTGTATTGGTTGGAGGCAGGTTATGAAGCTTTACTGGGACCACGTCTCATGAAGGAGACTTCAGATCAGGTCCAGTTGATACAAAAGCAGATGGCTACTACACAGTCTCGTTAGAAATCTTATGCTAATCGCCTCAGACGACCCTTGAAGTTCATGGTTGGGGATCAGGTTTTCTTACGTGTTTCACCGAGGATGGGACACAGGCAGATCAGAAGATAGGGTAAACTTTAACCGAGGTATGTGGGGCCATTTCAGATTCTGGAGAGAGTCAGTCCGGTTTCCTATCAGTTGCAGTTATCACAGAGGTACCGGGACATGCACGGCGTCTTCCATGTATCTCATCTGCGTCGTTATCACTCAGACCCATCTCACATATTTCTGCCTAATGAGTTTTAGCTTTAGGCCAATGCATCCTTTAAGGAGCATCCAATTCATATTGTTGATAGGAGAACTAATGTTCTCTCAGGACAGTCAGTTCCTCTCGTATGGGTGCTATGGAAACATGGCCGAGTGTAGGATGAAACTTGGGAGTGGGAGACCGACATACGTGCTCAATGGCCAGAGTTGTTCTGAGATTTTTCTTCACCACCCTTGGAAGGAAAATTTAGGGATGAATTACTTTAAGGGGAAAGTTTCTAAGAACACGGTTCTTATTCTTGCAGTAAAGTTTTCTTCTTTTCATTTTTCCTTAAGTGTTTTTGTGAAAATAAGGAAAATGGGGAAAAATCCCAAATTTTGTGGGTACACACCATGTACTTTTCCACACATCATGTACTTTGGCCGTGTGGGATTAGTACACAGGGTGTGTAGGCCTATCGGTGATGAAGGGTGTAAAAACTGACTACACTCTGTGTACTTAGTATTTACATGCCGTGTAATCAGTCGACAGGTGAATAGTAAGGTGGTGGAAGTAGCCGATAGCAGAGCGATAGTACATGCCATGTACTAAAGAATACACGTCGTGCACTCATTTTGACATATGAACAGTTCGGCGGTGAAAAGTAGCCGCTAGAGGAACAATTAAAAAATGAAAAGTACATGTCTTGTACTTGAGAGTACACACCATGTAGTTTTTTTTCACTTAAAATGGGTAGTATCCTCCTCATCCGGCAAAGGAGGCGGTGGACGCATTTGGAGCATTGGGAGAGAAGGCCAGAGCTTGGAGGAGCTCCTGATCGCACACCGAGAATCAGATTCTTCCGTCGTCGATCACGTTAGGACAACACAGATAAGTTCTTTCCTCTCCTTGTGTGTTTCCTCCCAATTAATTTTCGAGGGGATGTTATTTGAGTTTTAATGTTTAGTCATATATCCCAGATCTATGTCGTTCTCAAACGTTTCGGGAGGCATCGTTCGTGTATATCGATCAGTGGAGATCGAGGTAGGTGGTCTGATGTTAAATTCCAACTGTCATGTTGTTTTTGTATATCGTTGTGCTATGTGCCCATGTTTGGGGTGTCATATGACTGTGGCCTTGACTAATTAAACGCCTATAATTTTATAGGTAATTTAATGTATATTTACAAAACTACTGTCTGGGTTCATTTCTTGGATCCAGGGACACCCCGTGGGCGCATTCCCTTGTTTATCCTTTTGTCCAGGATACCTGAGGGTATGCCATGATTTTAGCATGCTTTGAGTTTTCTTGAGAGGAAATGTATATAAATTTCTTTCTTATGTGTTGGTCTCGGCCCCGTTACTTTCTTAGCCTGCGGGCAGTGTTTTGTTTAGCCTAAGGGAAAGGTTATATTCATCATGAGGGAAAGTGCTTCATTTAGCCTGAGGGTAATGTTTCATATGCCCGAGGGCAGTTACTTCCATTCTTGAGGGCATTATCTCGTATGCCTGAGGGAAATATTCATTATGCCTAAGTGAAATCACATGAGGGTTTCGATTCTAATTAGCCTGAGGGCGTGGTTCTGATTAGCCTGAGGGTATGGTTCTGATTACCTTAGGGAAAGGTTTTTCATGTCTGAGGACTCTGTTTACTTTGCATATTCAATGTGGTGATTTCACATGTTATACCTACCAAGCTAAATCGTAGGATTGGTATTGTTTTACCTTGTACTTGTTAGATACCTGGTTGTAGTTTTTCTACGACAATATATAGGAGATTTTCAGCTGGGGCTTGGTCTCATAAACTTACAATTCAATTATATTGAATTGTTAAATAATAATTAAATGAAAATGGAACTGGTATGAAGGTTTACTTTTTAGTACTTCCTGGTTTACTGCATTTCTTTACTGCACACTACTGTTTCACAAGCTCACTAACAATTGGGCATGGGACTTTGGTGGTTACCTATTGAGATTTATTTCTCACACCCTGTTTGGGTCATGTATTGGGCCCAAATAGATTATATTGTTGCAGGTGTAGATAAGGGAAAGAGTCCCTATACAGGAACTTGATTGTTGTAGATGAGTAGGAGAGCATGTGACTGAGCCTAGGCTTGCGATGCTGCTGAGTTCCTGCTGTGCTATTTTATTTTTATTTTTTGTATTTCTCCCTTGTATTGTATTGTTTCAGATTATAGTGTTCTGTTTTGGATACTTTCTTAGATTTAGGGACATATTGCATCATTATATATAATTATTGGTCTTTTCCTTACTTCAGTACTGTTTCCATTTCAGCCTTGGTATTATTTATTGATTCTGCTTTAGTATGCTTGTATTTTGATGCACTACATTACACTTTAAAAAATGAGGTCATAGTTTCCACACTATCAGACATAGGCCCTCACTGCTCGTCGACAACCTCTAGCATTTGGGGAAATGCGCTTGAGGTCATGTGACCAACTGGGTTTGGGGCACCCGTTGAGTGGCACCCGGATCTAAGATGTTACAAAAACCCTAAAATTGTGTAAACCTAAGAATATAATGAGATGAATCTAAATCCCATCAGAGTTCACAAACATTTAGTTTGGTCATCCCTTAATGCAGAACCAATGAAAAAACATGATATAACTAATATAAAGAGCACATAGTTGATGAACTCCATACTCTAGATTATATATTGATCCATCATACACTCTTGGATTTCCAAGTTTGATTCACAGGGATCAATGAGTAAGTTATATGTACTTATTTTGTATATAATTATAGTCTAGGAAAGATCAACATCATAATAAATTTTGACTTTTATTATACAATATAATGAAAGAAGTCCAAGGGTACAATCATGGGTGGTAATTTTTTTCTCATTTATAGAAGAACCTAAGTTCCATTATTCCATCTATGTCACTTTACTCACTTTTAAATATATAGTTTATTGATTAACCATTTTTATATAAGTTGATATTGTTGAAGATGAATAGAAAGTGGTGCATGTGGAATGGGGAGTTCACTTACTTTACATAGGAGGATGAGGCTGATGAAGGACATTCACTAGCGACCTCATATTCCAGACCTCCCCCACTACTGAGGACAAGACAATCCTCTACTACCTAGTCAAAACCACATTAAGTCTCACAAACATAGTTGAATAGGTATTTTGGAATGAATTCCAGTACTTTATAGAGATTCAAAATAAGATCTATCTATCACCCTATTTATCTTATGACACACAACCTTTTCCACTTCATACCCCAATAGCTATACCACTACCCCCATCCATATCATCCAAAACAATAACCACCACCAACTTCCATTCCCATAAACCACTTTTACTCGACCTTTCCATATTATTCCACCGCCAACATCATCCCACTTGTAGCCCCATTCGAGTATATATTTCAAAGGATCCTTATCCCCATTAAAGTCCCTATTCAAAAGACAATGGAAATCCTAGATATTTCATTCATTGATTATAGTACAAGGCATATATATTACCACTTAATTCAGGAGGTGTCAATATATGAGAATGTTTAGTTTACCCCTACTCCAATTAAATCCCCTTCCACCACTATAACCTTATAGTTATGATTTTTTTACAGAGATTAATGATAGTGTGTATCTATAAAATGAAACTCACCCAAAAAATGTTTTCTTAGATTTAAGTGATATAATATCATTATAATATGTAATTGAGTGGTGTTGTGTGTGGCTATAACCTGCAGAATATAGAGTATATGAGTTATGTAAGCTATAGGGAATATTTTTAATGTAATATGGATAATACTACCATAGTTTAAACCATGGTAGTAGGATTAATGATCTATGGTTTATCGGTGGCTATAACTAGCTATTTACATAGTTTAGACCGTGGAAACAACCACATACTACCATGGTTTAAACCGTGACTATAACTAGATATCTCCATGGTTTAAACCATGGAAATAGCCACCTACTTCAATGGTTTAAGCTAGAACAATAGCCTTAAATATCCATGGTTAAACCATGTAAATATGTGATTATTTCCATGGTTTAAACCATGGTCATAGATGGACCATAATGAAATGAAAATAGGGACCATAGTTTGTCAAAACTATTGATTCAAGGTATGAACATGATTTTAGAGCCTATTTCCATGGTTTCAAACAATGGAAATAGTGTAATTTTGTAGTCATGAGTGTTTAAATGATTAAATAATTATCCCTCTTTCACAAGAAAAATTTCTGGAACTTTGTGTTGAAAATATCTTGGATGAGCTATGGATAATTTTTATAATAAAGAAGTATCTAAGAAGATTATTTTAGTTTTAAGAAATATCATAACAACTATAAGATTACAATCAGTATACTCGACACTAGGAAAAGTCTTGTTAAGGTATAAAATGCCTTTATTACCCTCAAACTAGCATCATTTCCCATTCAAGGACTTAGGCAAGCCCTAAATCATCTAGTTCCACCCATCAAGTGATAATAGATACAAAATCACCCTCACCTAAAAGGAAAAATAGACCAAGGTCACCCATGATTTGAGAAAGAGATGAATAAATCATACTCATTCTGAAATGAGAAGGTCCTCGATTATTTCCTTACAACCATGGAAAATAACCTACTCAAGCTACCAGAGCCTAAAAAACCCAATGAGGCTAACCTCACTGATCTTCCTGAATACCTCCCTTTCCATAGAAGGCCAGTCCACACCATCCATAATTAATCCATCTTCAAATATATTCTCTAAATCATGTTCGATTATAGAAAGGTGATGCTATATAATTCCCCAGTGTAGTTGACCCATGTAACAATCACCCAACTAGAATAATAGGGTGACTAGAAAGAAGTTCTTACTAGTAATTTATAAATTTTTTATAACTAAATAACTTAAAATATAGTTGACCAAGATCATTCCACCTTAATATCACATATTTGAAAACTAAAAATAATCCATTCACCTAGGGTGGTGACATTGAATACACCTTTCATAGGTGGATGTATTCTTCATACACAAGAAAGGATAGAAGTGGAATATTCATATCTATATCCCGTGAAAGCTTTGACTCTTAAAAAATTATTTTCTTAGAAATATAATGAATGAGAACTACCCCACCAAATGGAATCCTAATTAGATAAAGAAATCTTTTTTGGTTCTATTGATTTAGTTAACTTAACATATCCATTATCCTATGATTAATATGGCTCTAAGTATGAGTTCCACATTCCTAGTTAGGGAGATAGTGGCTGAGGAAATAGGATCCAAGGATACATGGGACATTACATGCATGATTAAACGCAATATTTCATTCACTTCCCCACAAAGGAAATATATTTAGCTAACACCCATTATAAGAACTCTAGTAAGACCAACAGAATCAAGGTGGTTCCCCAGATACCTCTAGAGGTCCTCCAAGCCCAGTTATCTTACATGACCATCTAGTGGGGGTGATATTGTCTAATTAGTCTAGAAAAGGGTAAGGCAAAAGTGACCCAAACCACCTATAGAAGATACTCCTTCAAACTATACTCAAGATCTAGAACCATACACATCAAAAACCTTAACTCATAAACTATATAATAGGGAACAATTTCACTGTGGGAATCACCAACCTCTAGCACAAAATTATGACATTCTAAAATAGTTGGTGGTGGTCCCAACCAAACTCTAAATCATAGATTATATCCATCTCTCAAAATAAATTAGAGAGGTACTCATCGAGGTTTTCTAGATCCCATAAGAGTTTACTATTGAAGTCATTGCAGTTGAGGATTATCAATTGGAGGCTATGCCATCAGAATTCCATGTTGCCATCTCATTCATAGAACAAGATCAAGAAGATGTTATCTAGGGGAATATCACACCCATGTATGTTTTAGGGAAACTCAACAATGTCGACATCCAAATAACTATGATTGATAATGTTTTTGGGATCTACCTCATTCTGATTTGGACCGTCATATGTTTGGGATATAATGAGGTGGAATTATGTCTAAAAAAGATAACCATTCAAGGGTATGATAATAGTGAGAAAAGGACTCTCAGGAATACCAAGCTCAATGATCATTTTAGGGATCACACATCTAACACTGAGTTCATGGTTATATAGAAAGACATAGAATACATTTTCTTGATTGGAAGACCTTGGATTAAAATCCACATGGAGGTACCTTCAACATTTCCTCTCTTCTTGAAATACCCCATTGATGAGAATGTATACATACTAAATGGTGATAAAACCCCCTTTGAGTGTTGAAAACCCATATATGATAAGGTATGTTTATATAAAAGGGAAGGCAAAGAACTAATGGTGGATGATGATATATATGTCACAACCCCCAATATATTGGGGACAACCCCTATTAATCCCTAGAGTATGATTCACAATGATTATTTTCAACCCATAAACTAGATTCTGGTAGAATAATTAATCCCATATGTCTAGGATACTCTTCCCCTGATGGTAGAATAAGGGAAAACAATCATCTATAGAATCTCTCTATGACAACTCTAGTTTTTTAGGATGAAAATGTATATTCATATTTCCTCACTTACATTGAAAATGATAGAGATACCCTAAGATTACCAACCTTGTTTGAAATTGACTCTATAAACACAAAGATGGAAGAAGAAGTGGATGAACTTAGTAAACCCCCTCCCATATTTGAGAAAGGTGCCTCCACAACTATCTATGAGCATAAGTAGGTGAATATGGGAATGAAAGAAGACCCACAACCCATATTGATTAGTGTCTCTATTCCTCTAAAGGAGTAAAGGATTTTTATAAAATTTTTAAAGCAATATTTATAATGACTCATACTTTATATAAATAGATATTACTTCAATGTTGAAGAATATTCATTAAAAAAATAACAAATACACAACATAACCATATAGTTATAGTGTCTTTATAAACTAGGAAACATAAACAACTGGTTCATAATACATCTTCATTGTCTCCCACTTATTTAGTCATAAATAGACTACTTTTTTACATATCATGCTTAATATCATTCTTCCTAACCTGGGGAAATGTAACATATGAATGGGTGAGCTCAGATACTCAGTAAGGGTAAATAAGGGAGATATCAATCATATCATAATCATAATACATAAGAACATAACATTTGAAAATATTATCCTCCACATTAAAGATCATTATATCATTATATGGAATAAATAATGAAAGTTAATAAGAATCAACGAACATAATCATAAAATTCATAACATAAGACATGAAGTTTATTGGCATACACATAATCATATGAAATAATTTCATATTAGTCAAGGATCATTTCCAAGACCATCATAGTGGACAAAGTCCATTATGGAACTGAGTTTAATCCTCATTCCAGTCCTTTATTACTAAACCATGGTCATTTCCTATTTCAACCATGTCTATCTCATGAGATATAAATATATACCCAATGAATTGGAGGGATATATTGGTCCCACTCATCTCATAATGAAATCATTCTTACATGTGCCAAAAAAACATAAATAATTTATCATAGCATAACCCGAAGAATAAAATGGGATTCTTAAACATTATTCCACAATAATCCAAATAAAAAAAATGGATTTCAAAAATATAATTCCATAATAAAAACAATAAAACAATAGTAATAATAGGTATATAAACATAAATCTATTTATATAATGTCATCTTAGATAAAAAATATTTTTTATAAAACACTTGAAATTAATTCTTGATGAAAAATATCCATTATTCTTCAAAAATGTTTTATTTTATCAAAATGAAGCTCAATTTTAAAAGAAAATAATTTAATTGAAAATAAACTTGAAATACTGTAAAAGAATATTCATGGAAATAAATTTTTATTAAAGTGTAAAAATATGTTCATGTTGTATAAATTAAAAAAATATTCTCCTTATACTTTTGCTGGAAAAGACAAAAAGTACCTCGTATCGAATAGTGACAAAGGATTCCTTTCATAAAACTTAATAAAAATTCACCAATGGGTAAAATTGACTTTAAAAATATGTATAAAAATATAAAAAATATTACATATTTAGTAAAAATTGATGTGGATGATAAATATACCCCAGTAAATACTTACATATAAACAATCTTGGATAATAATGAGATTGTAAATTTATCCCTTACCTTTTAGGTACGATTTACTTTTTATGTATCCAAACCTTATGTATAATGATTTAAATAATGTAATTGACTTATTAAATAATAATATTAATTTTTATGATATCATATATGATCATATTATTGTTCATTTTTTAATAAAATTTCATTGTTACTTGTTATTCGGGTATCAACTTCATGTTTTGTCGAATAAGTTCCAGTTATCCTTCATAAGTCACAGATATATCATTAAAAAATGATATTAAAATTACATACATATATATATATATATATCATATTTATTCATTATATACATTTAAATAATCATGATTTAATGAAGATCACGTAGAATGAATTGTATCGCATCATGGAAACGGTTGGTCGTACGTACGCCTGAGCGACAATATCATTCCCATAATTGTTGAATGGAATTGAAAATAATGGTGTATAATATTTCATAATCAATATAATGTTATTATAATAATATATATTTATTATTTCCATAATTATACCCATCAAAGTAAGGTAGTGGTAAAAACAGATTACACCACGGCGTGGAGACGGTAAACCGTACGTACACATGCGTGGTGATTTCATTTTTCATAGGATAGATAGAAAGTGGAATATTTTTGTTCCATAATCATAATAATATATTATTATATAATTGATACTATAGTTATTACTTTATAATGAAACAACTCATGAAGAGTAAGTAGAAGAAGAAAGAAGTTTTAAAGAATCGGTAGAAGAGATTACCTCTTCTTCGACATGATTCCTCTAAATCTCCTCTTATAGCACTAGAGTTGGTCTTTCAGGAAGACAAAAACCTATATAATTTAAATATGGAAGTTTATAAGGGAACTTTTTTTCAGAAGGCCGAGTTTGAAGGCTCAAATTTAAATGAAGAGGTGAGGGATGATGTGCCCTTTTATAATTGAGGTGAGCGACATTTTTGGGATCTCTAAAAAAATTAATCTTAATAAAATAGAACCCCATCCAAAAACCTCAAAAATATCCCAATTTAGAATATGATATGATATAGGGTTGTAATATCATAAACAAATATATTTTAGAGATGTTTTTATGTCAATTTAAACCATATCATTTTAATTAACACTTAGTTATTCTACTTAATTTTTCACCATGGTAGAAAATATTTCAATATTTAAAGGGTGAAACATTTAATTATTTGATTTAAATTAGACCATAAATAAATAAATTAGAACATTTTAGACAATAAAATAATTATTATGTATTAAAAAAATGTTTTATTATTTTTTAAATAAAATGTTATTTTGTTAAATAATCAATAGTGTCAATTTTGACACTATTCAATTCATTGATTTTTAAAAATATTAAGATAACAAGTTAACTTTGAAAAAAATATTTTATTACATTACTAATAGGTAAAGGTAATGTATAAAATTAAGTATACTTATTTATTGAAAAAAAATTTAAAATAAAATAATATTATGAATATAAATCTATTATATTCCATAAGAATATTTTTAGTCGAATTTATCTTTGGGAAAATCCAACATTGAAAATGGTATACTTATTAAATTTTGAATGTGACAACTTTAACATCAATATAAGTGTTATAATATCTTATTTAAGGATCCAAACGGTCACTAAATAGACAAATGGATGGTTATGATTGAGATATACTATAAAAATAATATTTGGTAAAGTTTTTGGGTCTTTTTATGGTTATTATAATTTTAATAAAAATTATTTTATTGATTTCTCATCAATTAATTATGATTTACATCGTCAAAGTATAAGTCTTTAAGGTAATTATTTATTTCCTAAAAATTACAAAAAAAATAACATGATAGAGAAAAAAAATTATCTTTTAAGTTATTATTTATCATAAAATTTATCTTTTGTATAAAATTATATAAAAATCATTTAGTTATTAAAATTTGAGTTAGACATATTTAAATTTTCATTAAATAAAATAAATTAAATGTTCTAATCTCATCCAAGTGGCTTAAAAAGGACACCATTTCGACCCAAGGATGATTTATGTCGAAACACACTCAATCCAATGATATTAAGACAAGTGTTAGTGTAATTTTATAATAATATTCTTAACCTTAATTACCTGATTTACCCTTTTAGTGTATTAATAAAAATTATCGAAGTTACTATCCATTTTTCATAGAGCTTATCCTTTCTCAAGGTCTTCAGTATAATTCTCAAGTGATTTTCATGATATTAATTTATATTCAAATAGATAAGATTATAATATATACATACTACTAAAAACTGATCAACATAGTCTCTAAAGACTCTATTAATTAGATCCATGAAGATAGAGGGGGAATTAGTAAGACCAAAAGGTATCACTATAAATTCGTAGAGTCCATACCTTGTACAAAATGACTTCTTTCTTTTATCCTTCTTATTGAACCTTAATTGATGATATCCTAATTGAAGATAAATCTTGGAAAAGTATTGAACTCCATGTATTTGGTTGAATAAGTAATCAATATGGGGAAAATGATATTTTTTCTCGATAGTGATCTTGTTATATTCTCAATAATCAATGCATAGTCTCATTGATCCATCTTTTTTATTAATAAAAAAATAGGCGCACGACAAGGTGATGCACTAGGTCATATGAATACCTTTTCTATATTTTATTATAGTTTCTTATATAATTCCTACAACTCAATTGGGGCCATTATATAAGGTGTATTTGAAATAGGAATAACATTGAGTATGTGTTCTATTGAAAATTTAACTTCACGATTTGGTTAAAGACCCAGTAATTCTTCCAAAAATACATCATAAAACTCCCTTAAAATGGGTGTATTCTTAATTTTTAGTTTCTCCCAAACCATTTGATATAGATAACATTCATTTATAGGGATCAAGACCCATAAGATGGAATAAATTTCTACTTGAAAGTTATATTCATCCTTGCATTGATAGATAATCATAGATTGATTTGGAATATGAAATGTGACTTCCCTTTCTTGGAAATTGATATGAGATCCATATAGAGAAATCCAATCCATTCCAATAATCACATAAAATTATACTATAGGAAGGATTATAAGATTTTTAGGAAGCACTTTCCCACAAACTTCAACCTGAGAAGAATTATAAACTTTTGATGCAACTGTTGTGACATTAGGAGTTGTCAAAGCTAACTCAAAATCTAATTTTTAAGGTAATACAGTGATACCCTTATAAAATTATTCAGAAATAAAAGAGAGGGTGGATCTAGAATCAAATAAAACATATTATACTTTAGAGTGGATGGTAAGTGTACCTTTCAACTCTTCATTATCATACTCCACATCACCAATAGTGATTGCATGTGACTTTCCTTTATCTTCAGCCTTAAGAGTTTTCAGACGGTGATCATCATCAATAACCCTTGGATTTGGGAATTGATTAGAATAATTCCCCATTTCCTTACACTTGTAACATTGAAGCTTAGGAGGTGAATTCTACGTATCCTTTTCTCTATTCGCATCATTAGACATATTTTTCCCATCACTTCGTCATTTAAATGTTTGATGATTTTTTCCACACTTAAATCATTTAATCATCCCTTTAAGAAAATTTCCTCCATGTTTATTTACACACTTTGAACATAAGGGAAAAATCATATTCTTTTTAGTGTGGTCTTTATATTTTCCATTGAATTCCATTTTTATCTTCTTATCAAACCCATTGGATAGATGGGTTACTCTAATTTCATTATCAACCTTTAGAGCACATCCAACAATTTATTTGTAGCTATTGAAGTCCCTTATGGCTAATACCCTTTCGATACATGGTTTTAACCCACTAAATAATTGATAAAGCTTACTCTCAGGTTGGATAATAATCCCAGAATCGTACCTTGCATGTTTTGTAAAATTTGCTTCATAGGTACCAATGGATTCATTAACCTTTTACTTATGTTCAAGGAACTCCTTCTCCATATTTGTTTTAAGAATACGAGGAAAGTACATATTAAAAAATAAGTTATTGAACTCATCCCATTCCATGGATTCAATTTCATATTTTTGCCTCGTATTCTTGATAAGGTTACACCATTTTTCAGCTTCACCTTCCAAACAATATACTGCTAAGATGACTTTATCATGTTCTAAACATTAGTGAACTGAAAATAACTTTTAAATGGTACTAATCCATTGTTCAGCCACTAATGGATCAGAAGACCAGTTAAAAGAATGTGGATGATACCTCATGAAGGACCCAACATAATGTTGTTCCCTCCTTTGCACATTTGGAAGTCCTATATGATTTATAGTTCGGGAAAGTTTTGTGAGAATAACTATAATTTTTTTTATTCTATCTCCCATAACATTTGGTTACTTAAGAGAAAAATCATCAAATTTCCCATCACATTCATCATTAACAAGGTTCCTTCAGGTTCGATCCATTGACTAAAACCAAGAATCATAGTGTGAGAAACACTAATTATAACGGGAAAACCACATAGTCAAGAAAAAAATTTCAATTTAGGACACTTTAGTTTTTATCCTAGGTTATTCAAGATAATTACTAAAACACTAGGTTATTGTGACCTATACTTAGAAATATCCTTTGGGTTCTTACTAAGGTTTTCTCATCCTAGTTTTTAAAAGTTGACTCTACCTTTCCTCTGATACCAACTATAATAACCCATAATTCACATACATTGATATTACTTCAAAGTTGAAGTATATTCATTACAAAATATAAAAAAGTAATGACAGAACCATATAGGTATAATTTCTTTAGAAACTGGGAAACATAAAAAACTAGTTTATAAGACATATTTATTATCTCCCACTTATTTTGTCTTAACTAGACCCATTTTTTGACATATCATACTTAATAACCTTCATCATGAATTGGGGAAAAGAAACACATGAAAGTGTGAGAGTAGATTCCCAGTAAGGGTAAATAAGGTAGATATCAATCATATAATAATCATAAGACATAAGAACATAACATTTGAAAAAATTATCTTGCATATGAAAGATCATGATATCATGACATGGGATAAATCATGAAAGTTCATCAGAATAAATGAACATAATACCAAAAGTCATAATATAAGACATTAAGTTTTCTGGAATACACATAAGTATATAAAACTCATTTCATATTAGTCATGGTTTATTTGCAAGACCATCATAACAGACAAAGTCCATTACTGAATTGAGTTCACTCCTCATTCCAACCCTGTATTATTGAACCAAGATTATTTCCCATTCCATCCTTGTATATCCCATGATATAAAAATCTTTTACCAATGTGTTGGAAGGAGATATAGGTCCCACCCATCTCATAATGAAATCATTATTATGTGTGCCACAAAAACCGAAATAATTCATCATATCATAACCCAAGGAATAAAATGTTTTTCTTAAAAACCATCCAACCAAAATCCATATAAAAGAATAGATTTCATAAATAAAATTCTATCATAAACACAATAAAATCACAGTAATAATAAGGAAAGAAAGATAACCCTATTTATATAATGTCATCTTAGATGGAAAATAATTTTAATAGAACACTTAAACTTAATTATTAATGAAAAATAACCTTTCTTATTCAAAAAAAATTTTGTTTCTGAAAATGAAACACAATTTTAAAATTAAATAATTTAATTTAAAATAAACTTGAAATCTTATAAAAGAACAGTTATGTAAATAAGTCGTTATGAATGTTTAAAAACCTCTTCATGTATTATAAGTTAAAAAACATTATCCTCGTACTTTTACCAAAAAGGTAAAAAAGTACCTCGTATCGAATAATGAAAAAATATTAATTTCATAAAATTTAATAAAAAATAACAAATGGGTAAAATTTACTTTAAAAAATCTTATAATAATAGAAATAATATTACATATTTAGGAAACATGTATGTATATGATAAATATACCATAGTAAATACTTACATATAAACAATCTCAGATAATAATGATATTGTGAAATTATACCTTACCTTTTATGTCTAATTTCCATTGTATATATACAAACCTCATTTATAATGATTTAAATTTTCAAATTGAATTATTTCATAATCATATTACTTTTTATGATATTATATATGATCTTATTATCATCTATTTGTTAATAACATTTCATCATTACTTGTTATTAGGGTATCGAAAACATGTTTTGTCGAATAAGTTTTGGTTATCCTTCATAAGTCATATTTATATCATTTGAAAATTATATTAACATTATATATATTATATCTATTCATTATATAAATTTACATAATCATTCTTTAATTAATATCTAGTAGAATGAATCAAATCGCATCGTGGTGACGGTAGGTCGTACGTTTGCACGAGCGACAATATCATTCCCATAATTATTGAATGGAATTGAATAGAATGGTGTATAAAATTTAAGAATAAATTTCATGTTATAATAACCATATATAGTAATTATTTACATTATTATACCCATCCAATTAAGGTGCTGGTGAAAAATAGATTACACCACGACGTGGAGATGGTAAGTTGTATGTACACAAGAATGGTGATTTTGTTTTTCATAGGATGGATAGAATGTGGAATATTGTTGTTACATAATCATAATAACATCCCATTATATAATTGATACTGGAGTTATTAATTTATAATGAAACAACTCAGGAATAATAAGTAGAAGAAGAAATAATTTTGAAATAATCAGTAGAGGAGATTACCTCTTCTTCGACGTGCTTCCTCTAAACCTCCTCTTAGAGCACTAGAGTTGGTATTTGAAGAAGACCCGAATATATAGAATGTAACTATGGAATTTTATAAGGTAAAAGTTCAGGGGATTTTTAAGCTTGAAGACTAAAAATTTAATTGAATAGGTGAGGTAGGAGGTTCTCTTTTATAATTGAGGTGAGGGGTATTTTTGGGATCTAAAAAATTGTTAATTTATAATAAAAAAACCTCATAAAAAACCATAAAAAATGTCTCAGTTTAGAATATTAGATGAGATAGTGTTTTAATATCATAAAAAATAGATTTGAGACAAGTTTTTATATCAATTTAAACCTTATCATTTTAATTTACACTTAGCTATTCTACATAATTTTTGACTAGGGTAACAAATATTTCAATATTAAAAGGGTTAAATATTTAACTATTTTATGTTAATTAGACTATAAATAAAGAACATAGAATATATTCAAATATAAAATAATTATTATATATTTTTGAAAAATGATTTATGATTTTTCAGTAAAACATTATTTTGATAAACAATCAATAGTGTCAATTTTGACACTATTGAATTCATTGATTTTGAAAAATATTAATATAACAAGTTAACTTAAAAAAAACTATTTTATTATATTCCTAAGAGGTCATGGTAATCTATAAAATTCATTATAAATATTAATTATCCGAAATAATATTTATTTTAATATTTTTCATCACATTTATTTGTTATCTCTATTATTAAAATAATTACTAGGTTAATTTTGTGTAATTATTTAATATACTTATTTGTTGAATAAAAATTAAAAATAAAATAATAAGATGAATATAAATATACTATATTTTATAAAAATATTTTTTTAAAATTTATCTTATAGAAAATCCAACATTTAAAATGTTATACTAATTAAATTATGAATGTGACAACTTTAACATCACTTTAAATAAAATAATATTAGTGTCACACTTTATTCAATAAGGTTCCAAATGGTCACTAACTTGATTCTTGGATGGTTATTATTGAGATATACTCAACCAATAATATTTGGTCAAGTTTTTGGGTCTTTTTATGGTAATCATCATTTTAATAGAAATTGTTTTATTGATTTCTCATCAATTAATTAATTTTTACATAATCAAAGTATATGTTTTTTAGGAAATTATTTATTTCCTAAAAATTAAAAATAAAATACCATGATAAATAAAATAATTTTATCTTTGAGATGAGTGTTTATAATCTAATTTCTCTTCTTTATAACCATATAAAAAAATTATTTAGTTATTAAAATTTGAGTGAGACATATTTTATTTTTTTAAATAAAATAAATTAAATGTTCTAATCTAATATAAGTGGCTTCCAAAGGACACCATTTATAAAAAAAGATGATTTATATAAAAAAACACTCATCTAATGATATTTAGATAACTTTTAGGGTAATTTAGAATAGTATTATTACCCTTAATTACCCGATTTACCCTTTTACCATATTAATAAAAATTATCAAAGTTACTATTCGTAATGAAAAAAATAAGATAAATATATTCAAATAATTTGGAGATAATGATTCCAAATATGGAATCTATTTTTCAAAATTATAACCATATAAGTATCATTTATTAATTTAAAATTAATCCCATTTTCAGAAAGAGAGAACGAGTTTTAAATGATAAAACATTGCAAAAGATTGAAATGTTTTTACTTCAGAAATAAATGTAAAATTAAAACAAATGACATAAATTATATTGAATGATAAAAATAATATATATTTATAATTTTAAAACCATTCAATATTATACCTTAAAAATTTAAATTATTTCGAGGAAAAAAGTTTTTTTCAATTAAAATTTAGTTTTTTTTAATATTCATCAATATTTTGATGTTATAAGAAAAATATTAAAAATTCAAAAAAGTAAATATTTATATCCCACTTTCAAAGAACATGTTTATGTTGTCATATAAAAATTGTTATTGTGTCAAAATATTAATTTAAAATGGGTTCACCATTAAAATACGGGACATTACCCTTTTTGAAAAATATAGCTTTTTATACATCAAATAGATTTCACTCATACCCCATGAAAAAAATATATATTGTATGAATATCAAAAATATTTTATTAAGTGTATAAAATATATATGTCATCAAGTTTCCTTTACTAATGACAATTCACTAAATTTATTAATACAAAAATAAAAATATATAATTGAATTATATTTTTTCATAACTAATTGGTAGCGATTGACTTCACCATACATTTTCATAAGTTAGTTATATTTATTCATGCTAAACTAATGAATAGGTAAAAATGGTCATTTTACACTAAGGGTATATCGAAGTTCTTTTAAAATCATGATTATTTGCAATGAAAGCTATTGAAGAATTAAAATTATTTAGAGAAAATAATTCATTAAAACATCCAAGTGTTACAAAATTGATAAGTGTTATCTTGGAATTATATAGAAATGCACCTGACGAACCCCGATGTGGCTACACCCCCCCTAGGCATACCTGATGACCACTGAGGTTTCAAGTAGGTGGCATGGAAGATTCCACCCTCTCATGGTACTAATTTAGAATCAAAAGTTGGAAAATTGATCAAATACAACATTTTCTGGTAAGTCAAATTCCAAAAATGACTTGCCAAAATTGTCCCTATAAAGAAAAAGAATAAGAAGATTAGGGCCTACATCAATTTTAGGGACCTTAATTGAAACTTATCAAAGGAAGAATTACCATTATAGATAACATATCATTTGATTGATGAAACTATGAGCATCCAATCCCTTTACTTTATTGATGACTATTTAGGGTACCCTCAGATAAAGACGTACCTTGAATACGGGGAAGCCACCATATTTAGAGCACCTCATGGGATCTTTTTCTATCTATTCATGCCATTTGGATTAAATAATTCTAGTGCTAATTACTAATTCACCATGAATCATATTTGTATTCCCTTATTATGATGGAAAGAATAATTTAATGTTGATGACTTGGTAATGAAATATCGACATAAATCTAATCAACTCATGGATCTTCAAGAAATCGTTATTAAGTTGGAATAGTACAATTTGAAGATGAATGGACAAATTTTTTTTTCTGGGATAACATCTAGAAAATTCCTTTGCTTTTTGATATGTCATTAGGGCATCAAGGTCATCTTAGAAAAGAATAGTGAAATCCCAGTTATGTCACCCCCTTGAAATCTCAAATAACTAAGGGGGATATAAGGGAAACTCACTTATAGTTGACGTTTTATGGCTAACATGTACAAAAAATATCTCCCCTTCACCAAGTTAACTAAATAATAGAGTCACCTATAGATGGGATGAAGACTTCCAAGAAGCCTTTGAAAATCTTAATCATTACTTTCTACACCCACTGGTCTTGATGTTACTAGTATAAGGAAGTCCTCTATTTCTACTACTACTTGAGGAAGATGAGTCTCTATAAAAGAAAAAAACTTCTTAGATCCTTTCTGAGTAATCTCTAATAAGGATGATGATAATGAAATATCATACTTTGAGTGATCTATGATCTCTTCTTGTTTTTCAATATGTGTGGTTAGATCATCCATATAGATGTGCAACTAATAGATTGTATGATATATTTGTTCAATCACCTCTAAAGCTTCCCTTATTGATTCAACCAGGGGAGTAATGTCATCAAAACCCTGAAAGTCCCCCTAATTACTTTCCAATTGTTTCTAGGTTATGAATTTTTTTTGTATGATGTTATACAATGGCTGAAAATTAAATTCACATGTCCCAAAATCATGAAAGAGTGTGCGAAGGAATTCCTATAGTCCATGAAAATCCTCCAAGGGAGTCTTAGTGATTAGGGTGCGGATTTACTACAATATCTTCCTTCTTTTTTATTGGGTCTCTGTAAATAATGGTTTAGGTGCATTGGAAAGAGGAATGGTTGGCCGAGCCGAAGAATAAGTAAGAGAATGAGTCTCATGAATCAATCCCCATATTGGCGCATCATCTTTCACTGGTATCAAATGACCCACCTCCTCAACAAACTCTATCCCAGTAATGTTAAGTTCATAACTATGGATAGAGTGCTTCAGTAATGGATACCCCAAGTCCTAAGTCAGCTCCATTACTACCAAAAGATACAGGGTTCAGTTAAGCTTATAGATTGTCTACCTAATAGATCAATTTGTTCAATACACTTCTGGGGTAAGATTCCAAGCAATCCTAGTATAGTTATAATCTAGGATTGGTGGATAATCTCAACATCTATGACTTCATGTGCCAACATAATCCAAGATTGAAGGATAAGTATAGGATGTCATTCTCCCTATACACCAGCTAAGGAAATAGGATAAATCCTTTTAATTCAACCAAACTGGAGAGAAAACCAAATGGGATATATGGTTCACAGATACTCATACCTTCTACACAAGCTACAAGAACCCCATCCTGGAGAGAGATTTTATATGACCTATTCTCAAGATATACATTGCCTTTGTCAATAATTATCTTGGTCGGTGAAGGATAGTGAATGATGGTTAAATTATCATGATAGATCAACATTTTAATAACCTTAACCGGGCCTAGTGGCATTGCATCAACCCCAAAAAAATTCGATAGATTAAGGAATACTGAAGCATTATGGATTTAAGTAGTGTTATGATATTTGTAATAATAATAATTCTATCACATACATCCAAATAAGAACTAAAATGGGCCACCAATCATGTAAGGAAAGTTTCATTATTGGATATGTCCAAGGAGTTGATAAATTTGAGAAATAGTTGACAAATCTAGATTATGAAGTAACCCCTCTTCTAACTAGGCTTCCATCACCAATGTTCTTACTCGAATTTTCAAGTGTTCATCCTCAATTGAAAAAATACATCTATTAAAAAATATGGCTAAAAACATGCAAGATAAAGTATTGGGGATGACTTTGGTCTCACTTTGTATCCCCATGAGGCATATACCTCAACATTAAGGATGTGAAAATAAGATTTTGTGCTATTGAGAACCTATCAAGAAAGGTAGTGATGAGAGAGTATAATGGTTGACTGATTTCTTCTACAATAGAGAAAGATATTGATCCAATCCTTGAATGAAATGAGTGAGAAAAGAATCGACTCTATCCTTAAATTCTTCTCCAAGACTTTGTGAATGTTCCTTTACAAGGCCATAGTTTGTGTGGGGTCATCCCAAATTTCCTCAGTTATAAGAAATTCATCATACATATCCCCAAGAAGAGGTATTCCTCCTAGTTATTAAATATCCAAAAGGATGATCCCTACTTTTACATGATATAGATGAAAGGAATTAGTTCTGGGACAACAATGACTAATCCTCGCTTTTAGAAGTTCAAAATTATGATAAATGATAAATTAAGAATTCCACATCACCTTATAGATAGGAATAAAATGTAGCTGGATGAAGAAGTATTAGTAGCTCTTCATGACTTAGAATGACCATTCCCATTCATCAGAGAAATTACCAGAAGGATGTAAGTCCCACTTTGAGCTCTATCTGCTTCTTGAATTATTCAAATATTTGATGAGTATGCTCAAATAGTTTAGAGTAATTGGATAATGGGTGTGCTCGCAACCATTTGGACCCAGAGGGGAGTTATCCAACATATGATATAACCCCTAGAGTAGTGAAACAACTAATTGAGTATCCTTAGAGATTGTTGTTTGAATACAGTCAAGAGAAGATGATATCCAATAAGATAGAATATTGTGATCAGGTTAAGTGATGTCGACATAATCTAGAATACCAAATAAATATAAAGGAATTTGGTTTGATATAGTATATATCTAAAGTTAGGGAAAGTGAATTACTTTCAAAACCTCATTGTCAAATAAAACTTGATATTGAGGGTCAACATTATGATTCCCGATAATCATAACCCTCTAGACAACTGCATTAGAAGATGTATGTTAACTTGAAGAAATCTGTAAAAATAAAGGATAATATGTTTGATTAAAGGAGAACTCTTCCTGAAGTGGTTCTTGACTCAGATATCATCATATGAATCGTATTAACCATTTTAGGATTAACAATCACATGACCTGATATAGTTATCAAAAAACATGCGATCCATGAAGCATATCTCAACCACATGAAACATAAAAAGGCTTAAAATTGTGTGACCATAATATGGTCATGCAAACCACATAATGATCATGTGTTCATGCAACCAATATAACTGATTGTACGGAGCCCTTAAGATAGACATGCAGTTAAGAACATGGGTTAAGGTTCAATAAAATTACTATAAGTTGATTAATAGATTGTTTGAGAAAGTCATCGATAAAAATAGAATTACATGGTGAGATCACATGATCAGATATCAAAGAATGTTATTGAAAAGTGTTCTTGTGATTGGTTCTTATAACAAGGTATTTCAAAATGGTTCTTGCAGAGAGGTCATGTGAAGCATTCACATGATAGAAGAAATATCAAGAGATCTAGAGTTTGAGTCACTAACGGAATGAGTGGCTTCATTAATCTACTATTTATAAGATTTACTAAAGAATATCTAAGGCCATGTAGAAGACCAAATACCACTTAGGGAACCTATTATAGGAAACCTCTAGGGCTTAGGTGGGCATCTAGTATCATAATAATCAAGTCCTTTTCCCTATGGACCTCCCCCTGGGGGGAGGGGCATTTATTGATGCTCACAAAATGAGAATGGATAATTATAGAATTTAAGAAATAATTAAATCATTAGTATTTTTTCCCTATAATACAGAAGAAGGTGTAGCATGGATACATATAGACCAAGTAGCTGGATCACATGGATCACATGACCACCTGAAAAGATACATGATCACATGACCCTTGGATAGTCATGAAAATAGGTCATACACTTTTATTTTTGTTCTTGATGATCACATAAATCCCCTTTTGCGAGTCCCTATGGTCATGAAAATACCCTCATACATCTCTCATATCTTATAAAGTCATATAAAGAAGCGTAGATGATCATGCGAGGAATGCCCAATGATCTCCTCTGATCATGTGAAATATCAGGTGATAGATGCCTGAAAATCCCCCAAATACCCTTTTAAAAAGATGAAATAAAGTTGAGAAGGTAGCGGCTTCATGTATTTGAATTTATGTTATTTTTCATGATAAGGGGTTATACACATAAGTTGATCATCATTGATCACACGAAGGACCTTTGAATAGACTTCTTGATCTCATGATGGTCCCTAGATAAGTCTCCCTCGATCACACAAAATCATTTTCAACATGGGACTTGATATTGTAAAGACTTCTGTACATGTCATTTTGATCTTACAGAGGCCCTTTGACATGTAAATTTGAATATGAAACACATCAAAGACAAGTAGAGTGACTCTCCAAAAAAATGATCCCATGTTATTACGAGATAATCTACTGATCATACGATTCCCTGATGGACAACTAATGGGAAAATGCAAAAATTATTGTAAAATAAGTTATGAAATCTGAAAAAATGAACCGTCTCATGAAGGTAATATATGTTTATCTTAATGCGAAGGGGTTATGTGCCTCGTTTGATCACCATTGATCATTCTAAGGACCTTCTCGTGTGATCACCTTTGATCATACGAAGGCCCTCATACATATCAACATGATCTCGTAGATCCCCCCTTGACAATACATCTCAGTTTCACGAAAGGCCTCTAAAAAGACATATTGATCTCACAAAAAACCACATACAAGTCTTTCTTGATCATGAAAAATCCTCTTCAATAGGTGTCATGATCTCACAAAGACTCCCAATCATGTTAGCCTAATCTCAATATTTCTCTTTGACATGTCAATAGGATTATACAAAATCACTTTGAAAAGCTGAGGTTCCAATAAATATGATGACGATAGAGTTTTATCACAGTCTCTATTTATCATGTGACACCATGAGTGACCCATGATAGGATTATGAAAGCACATGATTTGATACTTCCTCCTCTGACTTGATCCCATATCTAGGATATACACACCATTCATGGTAGCTTATAATCAAGGCATATAGGCTTATAAATTCAACTCGCTTGTTACAAAAAAACACACACATGGACACAACTACACCTACAAGATCATGGAAGAGTGGAATTATCAAAGTGTAAATCCATGTGATCGAAAGAGTCTTTCACCAAGTTAAACCCAAGGAATGACTTAAGGGATTACACAACATATATATGCATTTCATTTGATCAACCTATTGATCACATGAAGGACTTATGGTGAACCAACCATATTATGTGAAGGAGATTATTCATGTATAATTGGTCTTGAAAAACTTCAAAAAGTTAATTCTTGAGAAACATTGAGGAATATATGAAATAAAAGATGTAAAATATGGAATAATTACCTGAATATGGATATGTTAATTTTAATGAAAAAAGAATCATGTTATTTGGATGAATTATCTTGATCATCCAACAATACTTGAACATGTCATCCAAGGATTACACAGTCATTTGTACATGTCATCCAAGCCACACAGGATCCTCCGAACATGTCATCCAAGTCTTGAGAAGTCTTTTTGACTTTTAACATAAGTCTTATGAAGTCCTCCTGATATTTAGGTCATGTCTTGCGATGTTTTTTAGACATTTCATCTTAGTCTTGGGAAGTCCTATGGAAATGTAGTAAAAGTCTTGTGAATTCTTATATATGTGTCAAAAAGTCTTGCCAAATCCTTTGGAAATATTATCCAAGTCAAGAGAAGTCCTTTAGTCTTTCTATCCTGATCATGTGGAAACACATGAACATGTCGTCCAAGGCTTGTGAAGTCCATTAGAAATATTATCCAAGACACACAAGATCCTCCGAACATGTAATCCAAGTATTTAAAATTCCTATGAACATATGATCTACGTCTTGTGAATTCCTCTAAACATGTTGGTCAAATATTTCAAATCCCTCCAGACATTTTTTACAAGTCTTACAAAGTCCTCCAAAAATGTCAGCCATGTATTTTGGATATATTTTCCAAGTATTTCACAGTCTTCCAAACATCTCAGCTAAGTCTTGAGAAGTCCTCTAGACAATTCAGAAAAGTCATGCAAAGTTCTATAGACATATTCACCAAGTCATGATAATTCTTCTAGAATTTTATGCCAGATTATGCGACAACCATATGAAATTTCATCCTTGATCAGACTACACCCTTGGATGTGCCTATGTTGCTCACACAAATACCCTCAGAAGAATCATCTGATTCAGGAGAAAATCCTCTAAACATGTCAGTCATATCATTCAATAAACCTATGATAGTTTTCTTCAACTATTAGAAACACCCTAGTACATGTAATATAGCGACCTTGTTTTTTCTTACATTACCATTAAAAAATTTTAAAGATAAAGAATATAACAATGTTATAAAACTAGGATCCAAATGTTTAGTGTCTTGGAAAAATTAAGACCATATATAACATTTACATAATAAAACAAAAAATTATTCAATTCTGTCTTCTCTAGCTTCTTAGTGGCCCTCATTTACTCCTTAGTACAAGTAATCACCTGAGGATATACATCAAAGAAAGGGGTGAGCTAAAATCCTTATAAGAGGATATATAAGAACATAAATAAATATATCATGGGTGAGAATAATCATCATCATCATAACATAATAATGGAATCATAATCATAGTCATGAGAGGAAGCATTAGGTAAAGGCAAATAATGTGTAAATTCATGAAAATGAAACATCATGTCTTAGTGGTCAAATACCACACATAGTTGTGAACAAACATAACATCATGTTCAAGAATAACATATTTTCATAATCATAACACCATAATTTTGAACAAATATAAAATTATGTTCACATATTAGACATTATATCATGAGATACATCAAATTACCCAATGAATTTGCGTTCTATATAATTCTGGGCACACCCATCGCATCCTAACACTTACATAATCATGCATGTAACATAGAATGTATATCAATATTAGACATAAAATAACCCATGGAAATGAATGGGTTTCATTTCATAAAGAATAAATTAATGAAAAAACTTCATGGTTACAAAAATGGAATAACATACTAGTATAGGATTCATCAATCTTGAGTGAAGAAGAAACAATCTTAAGAGAAGTAAAAGATGTGTTTTTAGAAAGAAGAGTAATATTAGAAAATATTTTTATTTTTAATATAGATAGATTAGAAACATGTATATAATAGAAAACACAAGTTATGAAAAATGAAATTATACTTGAAGAATATTAAAATAACATCCACACAAATTTTTTCCAGGAAATACGAATAACCCAAAAAATGGAAATTGGGTTCGAGAATCCCCTTACCTTATGTACGAATGATTTCTTCACTTTAGTATCCCAGATAATCAAATTAGATTCAATAATTAATAAATATAAAACCTATTATAAATTTATTTTATTAATTATATTTTTATTAATTTATTATATGGATATTTTGATGAGTTATAGTGTTCAATTTCATCATTTGGGAGTGTTAATTTTATTAATTTTAATGATTGGTTCAATTGTATACATGTATATAAGATAATGTAAAATGGGGATAATTTTCTAAATTTGAAATTAAATGTTATTAGTGAATTAAAATAAATTTAATTGGTATGATATATATATATATATATATATATATTCTATACATGTGGATGATTCATTAGATAAAATTGTAATGAAAATCATTTAGATTAATTTTTGGTGGTTTTCAATAATAACGAACCCATTTTGTTTTATTATTTAATATTATGTATATATGTTAGTTTTAGAACATAAATAAAAATTTATGACATACATTTAAAAATATATTTCAATCATTATAATGTTTTTATGACCATCATTGAAGGAAATAAAGAAAAATTAAAACTTATCATCTTCTAAGACGATAAATCAACACCTCACAGATGGCATTTTCATTTTTAGAATAAAAGGGAGAGGAGAAGAGGTTTGATAATATATTTTTCCATTAAAATAATAAAATTCCATTTTATATAAGATAATAGAGTTATCATGCCACTTGAATGAGGGCAGGTGAGGAGAGAATAAGAAAATAAATTGAAAATAAATTTAAAGAAAATGAAAGAGGACTTTACCTCTTGAATTTTTATCCTTGAGAAACTCCTTAGGGAAATTGGATTTGGTATTTTATTGAGACAAAAGGATTCTATAAATGTGGTAGAGGCATTGAAATAGTATTGGGTGGAAATTAGAGAAGATTAATGGCTTTGGAGGTGTGAGGGGAGGAGGTGGTGAGGGGTGGTATTTGTAGGGGATGAGAGGGGTGTTTTTTGATTATTTTATTCATTAGTTTATTATTTCGGATCAATATTAGGAATAGTTTAAAAATTATAACTAAATATATTAAATAAGGAAGTAGAGTTCAAGATTATGATCTTACATCATCTATACATACTTTATGACTCAATAAATCATTTATTTGTTAAATACCATATATTACCATATTTCACTATTCACAAAAATTCCACTATTTTTGAAAAATCGAAAAAAATAACCCTAACAATTTTTTAACTTGTAGATTTAAAAAATGAACTCCTTTTTATGAAAACAATTTTCTAAATATGATAAATTTAAATATTAATGAAAATCGTCATTTATTTGGAAAATACTGATTTTAAAATGATAACTGAGTTTATTAATTATGGTCTCATAAAATTATATTATAATAATAAGACAACAAAATATTAATTTATAAATATATTTTATTAAAATAAATTTTCTTTTGTATCATTATATTAATTATAAATTTGTAAATAAAATTTTATGTTTTATTAAAAATACCAATACTTAATTAATAATTTTTAAAATATATATTTACTTATAATATTTTATAATTATACCATATAATAATTTATAAGATGTATAAATTTTATTTATACATATAGATTCGATAACTATTATATTGGTTGAATTACTATTCCTAATTTTCATGTTACTATTCCAATGGTTAGGTGACCATTCCATCAGTATAGGTTCCTTAATTTATTTAAAAATTACTTATTTAATTCCTAATTTATGAGAATGATTTTTTATTGGTATCTATATTATATGAATTTGTTTTATACTATATAACATAATTATAAAAGGGAAACAATTCCATTGATAAAATTTTGGGACCTTACATTCTTCCCTCCTTTTGAAATTTTACCCTTGAAATTGAATTTTACCTAAATAGGTGAGGGTATCTCTCCTTCATCACTTCCATGAGTTTCTATGTAGCCTCTTCTTACTTATGTTTCCACCATAATACTTTCATTATTTGGGTATTCTTATTTCTTAGAACATTATCTCTATGGTTCAAGATCTTCACTAGCTACTCCTCATAAGAATGATCATTTACAACTATACAACCTTTAGATTTAGTACATGTAAGGGATTTGGTATGTACTTACTTAATATGGATACATGGAATACATCATGTACTTAAGACATTGTTTGTAGAAGTGATAGTGGATAGGCCATAACTCCAACATGATCAAGAATCTCGAAGGGGTCGATGTACCTGGGATTTATCTTTCCCTTCTTCCCAAATCTAATGATCCTCTTCCACACATATATATATAGGAATACCGTGTTTCTAAACTTAAACTACGTGTCTCATCGAAGATTTTCTTCATATATCTTCTATCAACTATGGGTTGCCTTGATATAATGCTGAATGGTTTTAACATTTTTCACAATTTCCTCAACCATTTCATCTAATAGCAGCTTAAATTCACCTACATTATCCAAGAATTCTAGTGTTGTAAAACTTTTTCCATAAAGGGATTCATATAGATCCAATTAGATTCTTAAGTGGAAATTGTTGTTCTAAGAGAACTCGACCATAGGCATATGTTTCTCCAATACTCCTTTGAAGTTTACAGAGAATGATATTAACATGTATTCCAGTGTATGAATAGTTTTCTCTAATTGCCCATCATTTTGAGGATGATATTCTATGTTGAAGTTTAGATTAGTGTCTAGACCATGTTGGATAATTTTCAAGAACTTAGAGGTAAATCTTAGATCTCAATCACATACAATTGACAGTGGTACTCCATGAAGCCTTACCACTTCTTAGATGTATATTTATACAAGTTTATTCAGTGAGAAGTTATTTTTAATTGTGATAAAATGAGGTATATTTGTAAGATGATCCAAAACAACCCTTATAGCATTGTTTCCTATGGATGTCTTCAAAAGTTTGGTGGCAAAGTATTTGGTGATATTTTCCCATTTCCATGTTGGTATGGGTAATGGTTGCATTATATGTTATAATTTTTCCTTTCATCCTTCACTTTCTAACATACTGGGAAATTTGATGTATATTAAATGATCTCCTTCTTTATATTGTCCCATGAATAGTTCTCTCAGAGATCTAGATACATATTTGTGCTTCTTGGGTGAATAGAGAAGGTCGACCTATGTGCATCTCTCAGAATCTCATTATTTATCTTTGGATTGGATGGTACACATAATCTTAACCCAAATATTACAAATACTTCCTCATCAATTTTGATCTATGAGGATTTATTCTTTCTGAAATCTTCCACCTTCTTCTGAATTTCCACATCATTTCTTTGAGCATCCTTTATTTTCTCCATTATTGATGGTTGAGAAATCATTTGATAAAGGAATGATGATATTAATTCCTTAATGATTCCCATTTATATCCTTTTAAAATGTAAGAAGATTTTATCCTTCTCAATTCTCATCATTGACAATTTTTCAGAATCCTTTCTACTTAGATCGTCTGTCATTTTATTTGCTTTTCTAGGATGGTAGTGGATTGAGCATTCATAATATTTGATGAGATATAACTATATTAAATTGTTCATATTAAGATCTTTCTATGTGAATATATATTTTAGGATCTCATGATGAATATATACTTCACGCTTCTCCCCATAGAGATAATGGAACTATATTTTCAACACATTGATCATAACTTCCAACTCCAAATCATTCATGGGATTTTTTTCTCATGAATTTTTGACATCCTTGAGGTGTAGGCCATAAATTTATCATTTTGAATTAGTAAAATAACTAAGAACTTCTTTTAACCATCACTATATACCATAAAGAGTTCCACACTTTTCAGAAGTGTGAGTACTGGCGTGGAGATAAGAATCTTTTTTAACTCTTTGAAGCAGTCTTCACATTCACTGGTCTCGACAAACTTTTCTTCTTTTTGAGTCATCTTGATTATTGGATTTGAAAATATTTATAATTTCTTCAAAAAGTTCTAGTAATACCTAGATATACCATGGAAACCAAGGATCTTTATTACAAATGTTTTCCTAGGACATTATTCAATTTCCTTTCTTTAGAAAGGGTCCACAGATATTCTTTTGTTGGTGATAACATTCACCAATAATGATACTTCATCCATCCAAAACTCACATTCACTGTACTTTACATAATTTCCCCCCCTTATCAAATTCATTAATACAGCATTCAAATTAACCTCATGCCCCCTTTCTCTCAGATTATATCACATTATTATTAACAAAGACTACCACAATTTTTTGTAGTAATCTATAAATACTATATTCATTAAGTCCATGATTTTTTTGGAGAATTAGTGAGTCTAAAGGTAATCAATATGAACTCATAGTGTCCATAACTCATTCTAAAGGAAGTATAAGGATTATCTTCAATCTTTACCTTTAATTGGGGACATCCCGACAATAGGTTCACCTTAGAGAAATACTTAGCCCCACATAGTTGATCGAAAAAGTCATCTATATGTGTAGGGGGGATAATTTTTCTTTATCATTATTTTTTAGCTCATGATAATCAATGCATATGCACATCAATCCATACTTATTCTTGATGTAGAGGAATGGTTCACCCCATGGTAAATCAACCGGGTATATTAAACCCTTCTTGATATTCACTTTTAACAGCTTATTTAGTTTTTAAAACTCAATGGTGGCCATTATATTAGGTGTATTTGATATATATAGAGGTCCATGAATAATTTAAATTTAGAACTCAACCTATTGGTCTGGAGGAAGATCATGAAATTCTTTAGGGAAAACATCAATGTAGTCCCTTAGAATGGAGATGTCATCAAGCATGATTCTCTCCTTTGTCTCAATCATTTAAGAAAGATATGATTTCTCATAAGGAAGAAATATTCACAATTGAAATGATGATTCTGAATGATATTCACCATCATACTTACACTTATACAAAATTATATGATGCCTCAGGATGTGAAGATTGATATCCCTTTCCCAATAGTTGATGTTGTATTTTTTTAAGGATATATAATCCCTGCCCAATATAGAATCAAACTACACCAAAGGAAGTAAGACAAGATTTTTTGGGGGGTTTAGTCTATAGAAATTAACCAGAGATGATTTATACACTTTGGATGAAATAATTTATCCATTTTCCATTCTCACAGATAAGTCAACCTCCTTATTTTGAGGTAGTTTTTGAATAGTTATACTAAACTTTCAATATATGAAAGAATGAATAGAACTATAATCAAATTGTACAATCAATATTATTGAATGAATAACCATCATACCTATCACAACATAATTTTTTGGATCCACCTTAGGAATAGTGATGACATAAGCTTTCAATTTATCCTTTGGATTTAGTGGCTGCTGAGGCTGATTACCCTCAAGGAGTCGAGGTTTAATACACTGGCTTGCACAGTTCCCTTTCTACCTATAGTTGAAGAATTGAACGACAAGTGGTGATCTCATTTCCTCCACCACATTGTCTTTGTTATTGATGTATCTTTGACATTCATGAGCTCGGTGGCCTTCTCTACCACACTTCAAGCATTTCCCCATCCCTTTGAGGTTATTCCCATAATGATTCTTTATACATTTATTATATGTGAGTGGTTGAGTTTTCTTTCTAACTTTTTCATTATACCCTCTAGCTTGATGTTTCATATTTTATTTCTTATAACCATATCCATGGGACCACTCTCCAAAATCCGTATCCACTTTGATAACACATCGAACAACTTCTTCATAAATCCCAAATCCTAGAACTGTTAGAGCCTTTCTAAGGTATGGTTTTAAACAACCAAATAATCTATTTATTTTATATCATTGTTGATGATAAAACCTAAAGTGTACCTTGAAATCCATGTGAAATTTTCTTCATAATCCATGAAAGATTCACCTTATTTTTTACTTCAACTCTAAAAATTCTCTCTTCATATTTGTTCAAAGGGTTTGAGGGAACTTTTTTTAATAAATATTTTCCTAAAGTATTCCCACTCCATACCTTAAATTTCATCATTTGGTTTGGTTTTATTAATAAAAAACCACCAATGGTCGTCTTATACATCTAAATGATAAATGGTCAGAGTCACCTTCTCCTTCTCAGAATAGTGAAGAACAAAAAAGTTATTCTCCCTTGATTTGAACCACTATTTCACTACTAGTGGATTAAAATATCCACTAAACATCAGTGGTAGTAGCCATATAAAAGACTCGATAGATTTTTTTATCCCTCTATGGTGAAGGAGGATGCACCACATTATTGAAGTTATTGTTCATAGAATGATACAACTGGTTAACTATCTCCGTGGAATTTTTAACACTACCTCCCAAAGTAATAGGGATATCATTTGGTTAATCACTATAATGTACCTCACATGGGGTTTTCCTTAGTTTATCCACATTATTACCATTTTAGAAAACATAAAATGTTCTAACAAACCATAAGTAAAAAATTCATGAATAAATATTTTATTCCTTTATGGAATTATCTCTAAAGGAATATATTATGGGCTCCCTATGTTTAGAATTTTTCTAAAAAAAAGATTCTTGGGAACTTACATTTACTTAGGATCATACTAAGGGTTTTCACTAATTTCCTCTAATACTAATTCCTATATTAAGTAAACCATTATCTAAGATCAACTTCAATAAATTTTCTTTTTCTTACATCACTATTACTTTATTTTAAATATAAACAATATAATAGTGTTACAAAACCAAGATAAAAATGTTTAGTGTTTAGGAAAAATTAAGACCATACATAACATTTACATTATAAAATTAAAAAATTATTTAATTCATTCTTCTCTAGATTCGTAGTGTCCCTCATGTACTCTTTAGTAGAAGTAATCACCTAAGGATATATATCAAATAAAGGGTTATCTAAAATCCCAATAAGAGGATAGATAAGAGCATAAATCAATATAAAATGGGAGATAATAGTAATCATCATCATAAAATAATCATGGAATCATCATCATAGTCATCAAAGGAAGAATTCGGTGAAGGAATGGAATGTGGAACTGCATAAAAATGAAACATCATGTCTTAGTAGTCAAATAGAACACATAAATGTGAACAAAGATTCCATCATGTTCACACATAACATATGTGAATAATCATAAAATCATCATTTTGAACAAATATAGAATCATGTTTAAGCATATTACACATTATCTCAGGAGATACATTACATTACCCAATTAATTGGGGTGATATATAATTCCAGACACACTCATCACATCATAACATTTGCATAATCATGCATGTCACATAGAACATATACTAATATTAGACATAAAACAACCCATGTAAATGAATGGGTTTCATTTAAAAAAACATATATTAATAGAAAACATTGGGTTTCTAAAAAGGGAATAAAATACTGGTATATTAATCATCAATATTGAGTGAATAAGAAACAATCTCAAGAGAAGTAAACGATGCATTTTTAGGAAGAATTGTTATTTTGGACAATATTTGTATTTTTCATAAAGACAGATTAGAAACATGTATATTCTAGAAAATTAAACTTAATAAAAATGAAATTATATTTTATGAATATTAAAAGAAAACCCACATTAAAATTTGGCATGAAAGAGGAATAACCCAAAGAAAAGAAATTTGGTTCGAGAATCCCTTTACCTTATTTATAAATGATTTATTTACTTTCATATATGGAATAATAAAATAATATTCATTAGTTAATAAATATAGAACCTATTATATATATATTTTATTCATTATAATTTTATTAAGTTCTTTTATATTCATATTGATGAGTTATAGTATTCAATTTCATTGTTCGGGAGTGTTCATTTTCTTGATTTTCATTATCAGTTCACTTGTATACCTGTATTGAAGGTCATGTAAAATGGAGATAATTATCCAAAACTGAAATGATGTTTTATTAATTAAATTATAAAAGTTTAACTGATATTATATATTATTTTTTCCCAGATATAAGGATGATTAATTAGATAAAATGCTAATGATAATCATTTAGATTTATTTTGACGGTTTTCAATCTCAACGAACTCATTTGGTATTATTATTTAATATTATGTATATATGTTTGTTACAAAACATAAAAAAGGTATAAAATAAATTTTAAAATATATTTCAACTATTATAATGGTATTATTACCATCCTTGTAGGTGGTAAAGGAAAATGAAAACTTATTGTCCTCGAAGGCGATAAATTAACACCTCACAGATGATGTTTTCATTTTTAAAATAAAAGGGATAGGAACATAGGTATAATGATAGATTATACAATTAAAATAATAAAATTAAAGTATATATAAGATACTAGATTTATCATTCCACTTGGATGTAGGTATGTAAGGATAGAATAATAAAAGGACATGAAAAGAAATTAAAATAAAACAAAATATGACTTTACCTATTTAATTCTCACCTTTGAGAACCACCATAGTGAAATTGTATTTGGTCTTTTGATGAGAAAAAAGGATCTTGTAAATGTGTTAGAGTATTGGGAAGATGATTGGATATAAATTGGAAAATATTTAAGGCTTTTTAGGTGTGAGGGGAGGAGGTGGTGACATGTGGTATTTATAGGGGAGAGGGGTGTTTTTTTATTATTTTTTTCATTAGTTAATTTTTTTGCTCAAGAAAATGAAGTGTTTGAAACTTATCACTAAATATATTAAATAATTCATAATATCTTGAGATTTTTGGCTTACATCATCCATACATCATCTATAACTCCATAATTCATTTATTTTTTAAATGCTAAAAATTACAATATTTCACTATTCACAATTTTTTTACTATTTTAGAAACATCCCAAAAATTTACCCTAACCATTTTTCAAAACATATAATTCGAAAATTAATTAAATTTTTTTAAAATATTTTAATAAACATGAGAAATTAATATTTTAATTATAATATTAATTTTCTTAGAAAATATCATTTTTAAAATTATAACAAATTTTATTAATTAAGGTCTCATAAAATTATTTTATAATCATAATATAATAAAATATTAAATTATGAATCGATTTTATGAAAATAAATTTTCATTTAAATCATTATATTAATTATAAAATTTTAAATAAATATCTATTTTTTAGAAAAAATAACAACAATTAATTAATAATTTATAAAACATATATTTACTTATACTATGATATAATTATATCATATTATCATTTATAGTATTCCTACATTTTTTTTAATTTCATATAGGAGGTTACTATTCTATTGGATGAATTACTATTCATAATTTTCATGATTATATTCCAAGGGTTAGGTTGCTTATCAATCAAGATAGGTTCCTTTATTTCTTTAAATATTACATATTTCATTCCTCATTTATGAGAATGATTTTTTATTTGGATATCCATGATATGTATGTGTTTTATACTATATAACATAATTATAACAAGGGAAACCATTACATTGATAAAAGTTTGGGTCGTTACATTCTTCCCACATTTTGAAAATTATCCCTTAAAATTTCATTTTACATAAACCGATGAGGGTATTTCTCCTTCACCACTTCCTCCAATTCCCATGTTGCCACTTTGTACATATGGTTATGCCATATTAATTTGACCAGGTGAGTTGTGTTGTTGAGTAGAAGTTTATCTCTACAGTACAAGATCTTCACTAGCTTCTCCTCGTATTAGAAATCATTTTGGAACAATACCACCTCTATATTCAGTACATGTGGAGGATTTGGTTTGTACTTCTTAAAGAGGGATGCATGGAATACATTGTGCACTTGATACAATGTTGGTGGAAGTACTAGTTAATAGGCTACAACTTTGACATGATCAAGAATCTCTAAGGGGCCGATGTACATGGGACTTGTCTTTACCTTATTCCTAAATATCATGATCCTCTTCCATGGAGATATGTAGAGGACATCCATGTATCCAACCTTAAACACCAGGTCTTGTAGACAACTATCTTTATAGCTATTTTGTCATGTTTTGGATGCCTTTATGTGATGCTGAATGGTTTTTACCTTTCCACCATTTCTTTGACTATTTTAGGTCTTATAAGCTTATGTTCACTGATATCATCTCTACATTCTAGAGTTCTTCATCTTTTCTCATAAAGGGATTCATATGGAGACATTTGGATTCTTGAGTAGAAACTGTTATTGTAAAATAACTCATCCAGAGGAAGATATTGGTCCCATCCTCATTTGAAGACCATAAACCTTTCCCTCAACATGTATTCCAGTGTATGAATAATCCACTATGATTGGCCATCAGTTTGAGGATGATAAGCCGTATTAAAGTTTAGATTGGTGTTTAGAACAAGTGAGAAAATTTTAAATAACTTGGAGGTGAATCTCATATCTTGACCATATACAATTAATAGTGGTACTCCACACGTCCTTACCAATCATCTTATGTATATCCGGTCAAGGTGATCCATTCTGAAGTCCTCTTGAATTGTGACAAAGTGATCCATCTTTGTAAGATGACCCACAATAACCCATATATCATTGTTTCCCCTCGATTTATTCAGTAGTCTGATAAAAAATCCATGATGACGTTTTCCCATTTCCATGTTGGTATGGGTAATGGTTGCATCATCCCATTATAATTGTTTCCTTTCATCCTTCACTTGTTGACATAACAGGCACTTTGATGTATATTCAGCAGTCTCCTTCTTCATATTATCCCCCCAATAGTTCTCTTAGAGACATCGATACATATTTTTTCTCCCTAAGTGAATAGAGAATGTTGATATATGTGCATCACTCATGATATCATTCTTTATCTCTGGATAAGATGGTACACATAATCATGAACCAAATCTTAAAACTATTTCCTCATCAATTGTGAACTCTGAGTATTTCTCATTTCTGACAGCTTCTTCTTTCTTTTGAATTTACACATCATTTCTTTAATCATCCTTTGTTTTCTCCACAAGGGATGGTTGATAAATAATTTTAAAAAGTATTGATGATGTTCCTTCCTTAATTATTACCTTGTATATACCTTGAAAATCTAATTATATTGTATCCTTCTCAATTATCATCATTGATAATGTTTTAGGATCCTTTCTACTTAGAGAATCCACCACTTTATTCAATTTTCTTGGATGTCAGTGGATAGAGAAGTCATATTCCTTGATGCACTCTAACCATATTTACTAGAACACATTAAGATAATTATATGTGAATATATTTTTGACTCTGATAAGATCAATATATATTTCACACTTCTCCTCATAGAGATAAGGACGCCATATTTTCAAGGAAAAGATCACACCTGCTAACTCTAGATCATTCGTGGGATAGTTTCTCTCATTAATTTTTAACTACCATTAGGTTTAGGCTATAACATTATCATTTTATTTATAAAAAATCCTTATCCCTTATTCTATGTATCACTACATACCAAAAATAGTTCCCACTTGTTAGAAGTGTGAGTACTGGCACAATGATAAACCTATTTTTTAACTATTTGAAGCAGTCTTCACATTCATTAGTCTATAAAAACTTTTCTCCCATCTGAGTTGAATTGTTAGTCAGTTTTACAATCATTAAAAGTTCTTCAAAAATCATCGTTAATACCTAGCTAGACCAAGGAAACTACGGATCTCTATTACATATGATGTCCTGGGCCATTCTTCGATTGCCTTTGTCTTGGAAGGGTCCACATATATTCCTTTTTTGGTGATAACATGCCCCAATAATGATACTTTCTCTATATAGAAATGAAATTTAATGCACTTTTCATAATTTTTATCTATTTTCAAAGTCTTCAGTATAATATTTAAATTCTCATCATGTCCCCCTTGCTCTTAGATTATATTAGAATATCATAAATAAATACTACCAAATATTTTTTGAGGTAATATTTAAAGGCTCTATACATTAAGTACATAAATATTTCTTAAAAATTAGTGAGTATTAAGGGAATAAATATGAACTCATAGTGTCCATACTTTGTTCGAAAGGAAGTCTTGGGAATTTATTTCTTCTTTACCTTTAATTGGTGATATCCTGAATAAAGGTCTATCTTAGAGAAATACTTGGCCATAGATAGTTGATTGAAAAATTCATATATCCATGGAAGGGGATACGTTTTTTTATTGTTATTTTTTTACTCATGATAATAAATATAGAGGCACTTCAATCTATTCTTCTTGATGAAGAGGACTGGTGCACCCCATGGTAAAGCACTCGGGTGTATAAAACCCTTGTCCAGATTCTGTTGTAACTGCTTCTCCAGTTGTTCCAAATCAATGGTAGCCATTTTATAATGTGTCTTTGATATAGGTGGACATTTAGGAATGAGTTAAATTGAGAACTCAACCTCTTAGTCAAGAGGAAGATTGGGAAATTCTTCAAGGAACACATCTGTGTAGTCCATCACAATGGTCCTATTCTCGAGCATAATTGTCTCCTTTTTCAGAAACATTTGAGATATATGTGCCTAATCATAAGGAAATAATTTACACAATTGAAATGATGATTCTAATGTAGATTCATCTACATCCTTAAACTTATACAAAATTGGAGGATTTTTTGGGATGTGAAGTGTTATCTCCCTTTCCTGAGAGTTGATGTTGGCCTTGTATAAGTATAGTCAATCCATGCCCAATATAGCATCAAACTACACCAAGGGAAGTAATGCATGATTTTTTGGGAGGTTAAGTCCACATAAATTAACTGTGGAGGATTTATATAATTTGTATCCAATAATTTTCCCATTTTATATTCTCAATGATAACTCAACCTCTATATTTTGAGATGTTCTTTGAGTAATTCTACTAAAATTTCAAGATATGAAAGAATGTATAAAACCAGAATCAAATATTACACACTCTATTATTGAATGAATAACCAGAATTTCTATCACCACATAATTGTTGGAATCCACCTATGTAGTAGTGAGGTATAATATTTTCCTTGATCCTTTGGTTTTGGTTGCTACTGAGGCTGATTACCCTCAATTAGTTGAAGTTTAGTGCATTGGATTTTATAGTGACCTTTCTCCCTAAAGATGAAGCATTGAACCATAGGTGATTTTCTCCATTCCTCCACTACAATTTCCATATTCCTAATACACATTTATAATTAATGATCTTGGTTTCCTTCATTACCACACTTGAAGCATTTCCCTGCCCCTTTGAGGCAATTCCCACAATGCTTATTCTCACATTTTTGACATGTGAGTGGTTGAGTTTTCTTTCCACCTTTTCATCAGATCATCCATATTGAAATTACATATTTTTTTCTTATCACCATATCCATGGGACCACTCTCCAATATTAGATCACATAAAACTACTTCTTCATAAATCTTAAAGTCTCTAATTTCAAGAACATTTTAAAGGTGTAGTTTTAAATCAATAAAGAATATATCTATTTTTAAATCAGTGTTGATAAAAAACCTAATGTGTATATTGAAATACTAGTGAAATTTTATTTTTAATCCCTGAAAGATTCCCTATATTTTTCATTCAGCTCTATAAATTGTCTCTCCATATTTTTCTAAAGAGTTTTATGGAAATACTTATTAATAAATGTTTTCTTAAAGTCTCTCTACTCTATATCTTCAATTTCATAATTTTTCTTTGTGTTCTTAATAAAAAACCACCATTAGTAGACCTCTACATCTAAAATATTAATGACCAGAGATACCTTATTCATCTTAGAATATATAAGCATAGAAAATATATTCTCCATTGAGTTTACCCACTGTTATATGATTAATGGATTAGAAGATCCACTAAAAATTGGTTGTTGTTGCCACATAAAATATTCAATAACCAGTTTATCCATCTTAGGTGAAGGAGGATGTTCCACATTATGCAATTTATTTTTCATTGTGTGAGGTATCTAGGTAATAATATCTATGAAAATTTGAACTCCACCTCTTAAAGCATTGGGGATATTGTTCAGGCAATCACTACATTGTACCTCACATGGATTGTTGGCCTGATTTCCCTTGGTTCCCAACATTTTCTAAAATAGAAAAGGTTAGAACAAAAAAAATTCAATAACTAAAGAATAAATAATTTATTACTTTTAGAAATTAACTCTAAAGGCATATCTTGTGGGATCCCTGTGTTTATGATTTTTCATAAAAAAATATTCTTGGGTTCTTACATTTACTTAGTCTCATACTAATGGTTTTCACTAATGTTATCTAATCCTAATTCCCAAATTAACTAAATTGTGATATGATACCAACTATAGACACATTTCTTTTTCTTACATTAGTATTATATCATTATAAAAATAAACAATATAACAGGGTTACAAAACTAGGATCCAAAGGTACAATGTCTTGGGAAAATTAGGACCATACATAAAATTTACATAATAAAAAAAATTATTTAATTCCTTCCTCTATAGCTTCTTAGTGGCCCTCATGTACTCCTTAGTATAAGTAATCACCTGTGTATATACATCAAATAAAGGGGTGAGATAAATTCCCAATAAAAGGATATATAATAACATAAATCAAAATAACATGGGCGAGAAAAATAATCATCATCATAACGTAAGCATGGAATCATTATCACAGTCATGAGAGAAAACATTAGGTAAAGTCAAGGAATGTGTCAATGCCTAGAAATGAAACATAATGTATTTGGGGTAAAATACCACACATAGTTGTGAACAAAGATAACATCAGGTTCATGCATAAAATATGTGTGTAATCATAAAATCATTATTATGAACAAAGATAACATAATTTGCATGAATTTTGCACATGATCTTATGAGATAAATCACATTAACCAATGTATTGGAGTGATATATAATTCTGGGTGCACCTGTCACATCATAACATGTAACGCCCCGACCCTAGTTACCCAGAGTCGGTCCATTATTACATAACATTGACGTGATCACAAGAAAGATCAAATCTCGAAAGAACGATTGGTTTAGTAGCCTTGGAAACACTAGATATATTCATAAGTTTTACATTACATCATAAAGTGAAAACTACTACAACAACATAATGTCTCCATAGTCCACACTATTATCCCCTCCTTCAATAATATCCCTACAGGTCATTCATAACTTACTTATTCACATCCTGGAAAAAATAAAACATAGAAAAGGGGTGAGATCAAATTCCCAGTAAGGATAACAATATAGCGGAACATTGAAAAATAAGCATAAACATTTAAGGCAATGCATTACTAAAACAAAATCCTTTTAAACTTGAACTTTAACATAGTAAGGAAAAAGTAAAATGAAATAATGCCATTTACTTATTCACATGGATATTCTACTAATCGAATAATCACATGCAATATCAATAACCACTTTCATATTGTTGGAATGCATAATGCTGAACTTTAATTTCTTTGTCAAGGCCTCGTCCCAAGACCTAGGGGCTAACTGTAACCGGAACCAAACCCGGAGTGCCTCTAATAACCGGACACCATCCCGGAGTGCCTTTAATAACCGGACACCAACCCGGAGTTCCTCTAATAACCTAAGACCAAACCGGAGTTCCTCTAATAACCGGAGACCAAACCGGAGGGCTTACTTTTACCGGTCCCCAACCCGGAACATACTTGTTTAACACATTCATCTTAATGAAAGGTTGAAATATAACATAAACATTCGGATTACAAATAACTTATGAAATGTCAATACTTTAAACAAAAACCATTAGTGAGATAAGAATAACTTATCCACAGTAAAAAATATCACAAAACCTCCAATAAAATATGGATGTTTTGTATCATAATAAATCAACTTCAAATAAGCTTAAACTCCATCAAAGGATGTTGACATAGATGAAATCAAGACTATTTTAGAAAAATATATCTTTCTATTTTGAAATCATTTAAGAGTCTTATATTTATGAAATAAAACATTTTTTTTGAAAATATTCTTATTATCTTGTAAGGGAAGCTTCGACGATTTCATAATGGCGGAAAATAGCCGCACCTGCCGTATAAGTTAGAAAAACATTCTTACCTTAATTTTGTCGAAAAGGTTAAAAAGAACCTTGTTTGGAAAACGATGGAAAGATTCCTTTATAAACCTCTTATAAAAAGTCAAACAATGGTATAAATGACTTTAACCCATATTCTATTAAATAGTAAAAATGTTTTGAAATTCATTTTTAAGAAACATGGATGTGGATGATAAAGAGATCCCAGTAGATTATTACGTATAAACAACCTCGGATAATGAAGAGATTGCGAAATAACCCTTACCAATTTGGTAACTTATGAAACATAAAATCCCATGAAAGAGGTATCATACAATGAATATGTAAATACACATAAATGAAAGTGTATTACACAAATAATATAATTATGGGCAGTACATACACCACACAAAAGGTAATGGTGGCAATATGGCATGAATCTCACGGGAATAAGGAGTGAGATGAAAACCCCTTACCTTGTACTTTTCCTTGGTTGGGGTAGGTTAATCTCCTGTATAATGGTGAAATAATTGTTATTAAATTATACAAGAATCATATACATTAATATGATATCATATATGATCTTTTAATATTGATTTGATAATAATATATTAGTATTATCGTTGTTTCGGGTGTTAACTTACTTATTTTCTTTTATATGTTTTGTTATGTAAGCCATGTTTGTAATGAATATGTTGTATATTATTCATATCCAGAATGATATCAATTCCTTAAACATCATTTTTAAATCATCAAATTATAATTATACTTGAATAGATACGATGGAGAATGAATATCATCGCGTTCATGGAGACGGTAGTCCGTACGTACGCACGAGCGACAATATCATTATTTTGATATTAAAATAATATATAAATGGTTGTTATATCATATATACAGAATCATTAACATGTTATATTTATTATTTAAATGAGTTACATATCATTATTATACCTATCCAAATAATAATATACTGAATAACAATTACACCACGACGTGGAGATGGTAAGCCGTACGTACGCACGTATGGTGACATGTTGTTCAAAGGGTGGATAGAATACTGAATATGGTTGTACCATATTTATAATAACACCAAAGTATATATATGATACTGGAGTTATTATTTTAGAATGGTAATAACAAAGGAAGAATAAGTGGAAGAAGAAAGTAACTTGGAAAAGGGTGGTGAAATCATTACCTCTTCTTCGGGTTCTTCCTTTTGATTTGATCAAAAGGGCTCCTTAGGTTGGCTTTCTGATCAAACTAATGCCTCTAGGTTGTAGTGAGGGAAGTTGGGAGAGTATTTGGGTAGTGTATATCTGAACCAAAAGGTTTTGAAGGTGTGAAGAAATGAGAAGGAGGAGTGCCCTTTTATAAGAGGGGTGAGGGACACCTTTGGAAAAGCTAGAAATATTAGTTTATAATAAATTCATATTCGGTTTCTAATGGCTCAAAAGTTTATTATTTAAATTTTAAGGTGGGTATGGGTCGCAAAAAACTCAACCAATAGAATTTAGACAGGTTTGGGTACTTTATTAACCTTATCTTTAAGTATTAACTCTAAGTTAATTAGTTTCACTTTTACAATGTCTCTTTGTATTTTTATATAATATGGTTAATAAACTTACTATATACATCCAATAGACCCCCAAGTGGTCCATTAATGATGAACCTATCATGATATAAGTATCTTGGACGAAACTTAGATTTTTAGGAATTTAATATCAATTAATAATATAATACTTGTTTTAAGAACTCTTTTATGTCAATTTTGACACAATTCAGTAGTTGATTTTTGTGAAACTCATAAAAGATTGATTACTTAGAACAAAGTCACTTATATCAATCCAAATATATCATATTATCCTATAAAATTATTTTAATTCATTAAAAGTTTCATATTATATTTATTGGGGTATTTATAATATCAATTATTTTAATTTTTCACTATTATAGTAATTAATTCATCATCATTGTGTCATAAATAAATTAAATTATTTAATGTCTAAAAATTATAAATAAGATATAATTATGTAGGAAATCTTTTTATATTTCTAATTAATATTTATAATCTAAAATCCAACATATATAACCCTATGTAAAAATTGTTTTTCTAAAATATATACACTTGTGTCATTTTTGTATTCATTTTAACTTAATTAAAATAATGTGTCACTATCACTTACAAGTGGCACCATGGGGTCCCAAAATCGACCCAAAGATGCCTATGGTCGAACATGTATCAACCAATAAGGCTAGGACACGTTTTAGGGTAATTTAGTATTATTATAATATTAATTTTTTAACCCTTATTTACCGGATTTACCCTTAACCATGGTAAATAAAATATTTACCGCAATAATTATTCAAAATGTCTAAAAATAAAAGTTACCTATTTACACAATTTGAACATCCTGATTCCAAATATGGAATCCATTTTTCTAAATTCAAAACAAATAAGTGGCAGAAATTAATTTAAAATTAATTCCCGCTGTCAAAACAAAAAACGTGTTTTTAAGAGATAATAACTATCAAAAGATTGACACTTGTTTCTATTCGGTTTAATTGTAAAATTTTGTCCAATGACCAACATTATATTAAATGGTAAAAATATATTCTAAATATACTTTAAAACCACTCAAATTCATAATTTATTAGTAATAATTATTTTGATTAAAAAAGTTGTTTTTAATTAAAATTTAGTAATTTTCACTATTCATCAAAATATGAAAGTTATCTGAAAAGTACCAAAATTTAACCTTAGGATAAATTCGATATTCCAAATCCAAAAATTAAGTCCATTTTGAAATATAAAATATATATAATTTCAAAAAGTAGGTATTACTATTCATAACAGTTAGTTTGATTGGTTGTGGTGTGTGTTAGAACTCGAAGTTGTGTACAACACACGCTACTGTATTATTCAAAGGAAAGCATACCGTGGAAGCTTGGGATGTTTCATTTTAATTTTTTTTGATGTCCCCATTTAGTCAAAAAGTTTAAAATATTGTATTTAAAAAGGGTTCACTATTAAAAGTTGGTAAAAGTGCAATACTGAAAATGAATTGTTTCTTACATTATGTCTAAGAAACTCATAATATGGATTCTAAAATTATAAGGATTATATAAAGTTTAAAATTTAGTTAATACTATTCATAACCTCTTTTGAATGGCTTGTTTGGTAAGTCATGGTGTGCTTGAACTCGGTGTTGCGTGTAGTGCAATTTATTGTATTATTTTGAAGAAATAACACACTATGAAATCTTGGGGTGTTACATTCTCCCCTCCTTCAATAAATTGCATCCTCGCGATTTGAAATTGTTCTTCGAAAATAAAAGGTTGAAAATAAATAATATCTTTGTGGGAAAGCCCACATCGGAAATTGGGTTACTAAAATTTAGTCTCAATATGAGGAAAAGAGAAATGAAAGGGTCACCACCAAATTATGATCTCGATTAGGAGAACATTGGTGGCAATTAGAGACATATAATTGGAGGAAAAACATAAATATTTATAGGTAGTGATTGAGGTCATCATTCACAAACAAGTTTAAAATTGAGGTCCTTACATTCATCAATCTACGATGATTTAAAATACCATCGATTCAACAAAACATAAGGTATTAGGATAACACATTTTGACGTTTCAAAATATCTTAGTTGAAATCCCACATCGAAAAATGAATTAATGAGGCCTCTATTTAAAATAAAGAGTGGAAAGTATGAAGATTACCGAAAATAACACATACTAGGGTTCCATGTAGGAAAATATGAATATGGAAGAGAAATATAACCATCAATTATCTGATGGAGAGTGGTAGAGAATATGGCTATGAAAAGGCCAACAATCCCAAAACCATAAATTAGTGATGATTTAAGGTACCATCTAGGACAACATTTTTGTTCTAAGTTCCTTTTCTTAATGTTGAGGAATTTATTTATGAGATTGGAAAAGATCATAAGGAGATATACTTACTTTATAATTAGAGTTTTATCCATTAATAAATTTCTACCACAAACTCATCTTTCACTCGTAAAAAAAAATTCTATTTATACTATTAATACAGGGTTCCAAAATAAACGAATTTATAATTCATCTACCAGATCTTTTTAAAAAAAACTACATTATTTAATCCAGGACATCTCGTGGGCCAGTGGTAGGTGATACACCCTTGTCGCCCTTAGGTTGCGGGTTCAAGTCTCGTGGCCTTGCCGGTCACGACGGGTTGCCGCCCGACCTCTGGGTTGTCCTTTTATGGAAATCAAAAATTAATCTCAAACTAGAATTTATCCAAAATACTTCTGTCCAAACTCATAGTCCAATATTTATAAGGAAGGTAAACTTAATGTAGTTCCTTTTTACCTTGTAATAGCATATGAATACCTTCATCATGTATTCTTTTAAAACACTGAAACATCCTGATTTACTATAATACTTATTGATTACATTCATGCTCCCTTATTCCATATAGAATGCTGGATATACTTTTTCAATCAGAAAATGTTTTAAACCCCAATAATGATGGAATATAAAAATCACTAATCAGCTTCAAGGTAGTCAAGAATATCCAATATAATTTATCCAAATCAATCATGAATTATTCTAAAATCACTACCTCGGTATCAGAACCATATTATGGTTTATCTTTCTCTCAACCATATATTTTCCAAAAATTTAACCTGCTATTGAGTCACTTTTCTTTATTCCACACAATCTCAAGTCCTTAATGAAATAGTACTGCAGTACAATCCTTATATACTCCATAATTATTATAACAAATACATTGTCGATACAATACTCAAATGACATAATCAACATAAGAAATATAATCATTCATCTTCATCTGTGGTAGTATCATAACTTGATTATTATCTAATAGCATCATTTGCGGCATAGTCTGATGACTAGGACATAGGTTCGCGTAGTGTCCAAACTCCTTGCAAATGAAGCATTGTACATTTGAAACCATTTTCTTACCCTTGCAGTCACGTACTTTGTGCCCTTTTCCTCCACACTTATAACAAACTCCCATTCCTTTCAGACAAGTTCCAGGGTGTTTCTTCCCACAATTATCACATATGGGAAAATTCTTATTTTCCCTCTTCCCTTTATCCATCGTTCTCTCTTCCATCCTTTTCTTCTCTTGCTTCCCTTCAAAGCTATAGGACTCAGTAAAATCTTTACTTATCTTATCAACACATGATATTATTTCTTCATATGATGATAATACATGGGAGACTATTTCTCTTATAAATTCTGGCTTAAGACCATGAAATATATGATCCTTCTTTCTCTTTGGATCATGTGCATTGCTGGAGTTCTCATTCCTTCTACTGGGCACCATTTCTAAACAATGGAATACACTAGATTAGTTTATGAATAACTATACCTAATCCCAAAATTGTAAGACACATAACATAAATTAAATAGTTTATGGATATAATCCATAATCATAAAAATTTCTCCTTTGAGGAAGTAAATCCATATAAACCCTTCATAATGGTTTGTAAAGAAAATGAAAATTATCCTAATCATATCCCCCGGGAGTGTTGTAACCAAGAGTGCAGCAAGGCCCGTTGGCGTGCACCAGTTCCCGTTCGAGTCTAGCTAAAAGCGGTGTTTTCGGGTTTTACCCCTAGGTACATCGGTGCCAGAGCCGCCTCTACCTGCTCGTATCCAGACAGGGATGTATTGCTCATAAAACAAACAAAATCTCTACAATACCAAAATTCTAGGAAGTTCTTCTATACTAATCCCCAAAGTCCATCTTAAATCTATGTGCTCTAATCAGAGTTTATCTAAATCTAGCTTCCAAGGTTTGTACTAAACTTCCTCTGATACCAACTGTAACGCCCCGACCCTAGTTACCCAGAGTCGGTGCATTATTACATAACATTAGCATGATCACAAGAAAGATCAAATCTCGAAAGACCTATTGGTTTAGTAGCCTTGGAAACACTAGATATATTCATAAGTTTTACATTACATCATAAAGTGAAAAACTACTACAACAATATAATGTCTCCATAATCCACACTATTATCCCCTCCATTAATAATATCCTTGCAGGTCATTCATAAATTACTTATTCACATCCTGGGAAAAATAAAACATAGAAAAGGGGTGAGATCAAATGCCCAGTAAGGATAATAATATAGCGGAACATTCAAAAATAAGCATAAACATTTAAGGCAATGCATTACTAAAACAAAAGACTTTTAAACTTGAACTTCAACATAGTATGGAAAAAGTAAAATGAAATAATGCCATTTACTTATTCACATGGATATTATACTAATCTAATAATCACATTAAATATCAATAACCACTTTCATAATGTTGGAATGCATAATGATGAACTTTAATTTCTTTTTCAAGGCCTCGTCCCAAGACCTAGGGGCTAACTGTAACCGGAACCCAACCCGGAGTGCCTTTAATAACCGGACACCAACCCGGAGTGCCTCTAATAACCGAACACCAACCCGGAGTTCCTCTAATAACCGGAGACCAAACCAGAGTTCCTTTAATAACCGAAGACCAAATCGGAGGGCTTACATTTACCGGTCCCCAACCCGGAACATACTTGTCTAACACATTCATCTGAATGAAAGGTTGAAATATAACATAAACATTCGGATTACAAATAACTTATGAAATGTTAATACTTTAAACAAAAACCATGAGTGACATAAGAATAACTTATCCACAGTCAAAAATATCACAAAACCTTCAATAAAATATGGATGTTTTGTATCATAATAAATCAACTTCAAATAAGCTTAAAATCCATCAAAGGATGTTGACATAGATGAAATCAAGACTATTTTAGAAAAATATCTCTTTCTATTTTGAAATCATTTAAGAGTCTTATATTTATGAAATAAAACATTTTTTTGAAAATATTATTATTATCTTGTAAGGGAAGCTTCGATGATTTTATAATGGCGGAAAATAGCCGCACCCGCCGTATAAGTTAAAAAAACATTCTTACCTTAATTTTGTCGAAAAGGTTAAAAAGCACCTTGTTTTGAAAACGACAGAAAGATTCCTTTATAAACCTCTTATAAAAAGTCAAACAAGGGTATAAATGACTTTAACCCATATTCTAGTAAATAGTAATAATGTTTTGAAATTAATTTTTAAGAAACATGGATGTGGATGATAGAGAGATCCCAGTAGATTATTACGTATAAACAACCTCGGATAATGAAGAGATTGAGAAATAACCCTTACCAATTTGGTAAATTATGAAACATACAATCCCATGAAATAGGTATCATACAATGAATATGTAAATACACTTAAATTAAAGTGTATTACACAAAGAATATAATTATGGGCAGTACATACACCACACAAAAGGTAATGGTGGCAATATGGCATGAATCTCACGGGAATAAGGAGTGAGATGAAAACCCCTTACCTTGTACTTTTCCTTGGTTGGGGTAGGTTAAAATACTATATAATGGTGAAATAAGTGTTTTTAAATTATAAAAGAATCATATACATTAATATGATATCATATATGATCTTTTAATATTGATTTGATAATAATATCTTAGTATTATCGTTGTTTTGGGTGTTAACTTACTTGTTTTCTTTTATATGTTTTGTTACGTAATCCATGTTTGTAATGGATAGGTTGTATATTATTCATATCCAGAATGATATAAAGTCCTTAAACATAATTTTTAAATCATCAAATGATAATTATACTTGAATGGATACGATGTAGAATGAATCTCATCGCGTTCGTGGAGACGGTAGTCCGTACGTACGCACGAGCGACAATATCATTCTTTTGATATTAAAATAATATATAAATGGTTTTTATATCGTGTATACATAATCATTAACATGTTATATTTATTATTTACATGAGTTACATATCATTATTATACCCATCCAAATAATAATATATTGAATAACAATTACACCACGACGTGGAGACGGTAAGCCGTACGTACGCACATATGGTGACATGTTATTCAAAGGGTGGATAGAATACTGAATATGGTTGTAACATATTTATAATAACATCACAGTATATATATGATACTGGAGTTATTATTTTAGAATGGTAATAACAAAGGAAGAAGAAGTGGAAGAAGAAAGGAACTTGGATAAGGGTGGTGAAATCATTACCTCTTCTTCGGGTTCTTCCTTTTTATTTGATCAAAAGGGCTCCTTAGGTTGTCTTTCTAATCAAACTAAGACCTCTAGGTTGTAGTGAGGGAAGTTGGGAGAGTATTTGTGCAGAGTTTTTCCTAACCAAAAGGTTTTGAAGGTGTGAAGAAATGAGAAGGAGGAGTGCCCTTTTATAAGAGGGGTGAGGGGCACCTTTGGAAAAGCTATAAATATTAGTTTATAATAAATTAATATTCGGTTTATAATGGCTCCAAAGTTGATTATTTAAATTTTAAGGTGATTATGGGTCTAAAAAAACTCAACCAATAGAATTTAGACAGGTTTGGGTACTTATATTAACCTTATCTTTAAGTATTAACTCTAAGTTAATTAGTTTCACTTTTACAATGTCTCTTTGTATTTTTATATAATATGGTTAATAAACTTACTATATAAATCCAAGAGACCCCCAAGTGGTCCATTAATGATGAACCTATCATTATATAAGTCTCTTTGCCGAACCTTATATTTTTAGGAATTTAATATCAATTAATAATATAATATTTATTTTAAGAACTCTTTTATGTCAATTTTGACACTATTCAATAGTTGTTTTTTTTGAAACTCATAACAGATTGATTAATTCGAAAAAAGTCACTTAAATCAATCCTAATATGTCATATTATACTATAAAATTATTTTAATTCATTAAAAGTTTCATATTATATTTATTTGGGTATTTATAATATCAATTATTTTAATTTTTCACTATTATAGTAATTAATTCATCATCATTGTGTCATAAATAAATTAAATTATTTAATGTATAAAAATTATAAATAAAATATCATTATGTTGGAAATCGTTTTATATTTCTAATTAAAATTTATAATCTAAAATCCAACATATATAACCCTATGTAAAAATTGTTTTTCTAAAAGATATACACTTGTGTCATTTTTGTATTCATTTTAACTTAATTAAAATAAAGTGTCCCTATCACCTACAAGTGGCACCATGGGGTCCCAAAATAGACCCAAAAATGCCTATGGTCGAACATGTATCAACCAATAAGGCTAGGACACGTTTTAGGGTAATTTAGTATTATTATAATATTAATTGTTTAACCCTTATTTACCGGATTTACCCTTAACCATGGTAAATAAAATATTTACCGTAGTAATTATTCAAAATGTCTAAAAATAAAAGTTACCTATTTACACAATTTGAACATCCTGATTCCAAATATGGAATCCATTTTTCTAAATTCAAAGCACAGAAGTGGCAGAAATTAATTTAAAATTAATTCCCGCTGTCAAAACAAAAAGTGTGTTTTTAAGAGATAATAACTATCAAAAGATTGACACTTGTTTATGTTCGGTTTAATTGTAAAATTATGTCCAATGACCAAAATTATATTAAATGGTAAAAATATATTCTAAATATACTTTAAAACCACCCAAATTCATAATTTATCACTATTAATTATTTTTATTAAAAAAGTTGTTTTTAATTAAAATTTAGTAATTTTCACCATTCATCAAAATATGAAAGTTATCCGAAAAGTACCAAAATTTCACCTTAGTCTAAATTTGATATTCCAAATCCAATAATTAAGTTCATTTTGAAATATAATATATATATAATTTCAAAAATTAGGTATTACTATTCATAACAGCTAGTTTGATTGGTTGTGGTGTGTGTTAGAACTCGAAGTTGCGTACAACACACGCTACTGTATTATTCAAAGGAAAGAGTACCGTGGACGCTTGGGATGTTTTATTTTAATTTTTTTTGATGTCCCCATTTAGTCAAAAAGTTTAAAATATTGTGTTTAAAAAGGGTTCACTATTAAAAGTTGGTAAAAGTGCAAAACTGAAAATGAATTGTTTCTTACATTATGTCTAAGAAACTCATAATATGGATTCTAAAATTATAAGGATTATATAAAGTTTAAAATTTAGTTAATACTATTCATAACCTCTTTTGAACGGCTTGTTTGGTAATTCATGGTGTGCTTGAACTCGGTGTTGCGTGTAGTGCAAGTTATTGTATTATTTTGAAGAAATAACACACTATGAAATCTTGGGGTGTTATATAACATTTACATAATCATGCATGCCACATAGAACATATATCAATATTAGACATAAAATTACCCATTGAATGGAATGGGATTAATTTTATAAAGAATAAATTCATGAAAAACCATTAGGTTTCCAAAAATGGAATAACATACTGGTATAGGAATCATCAATCATAAGTGAAGAAGAAACAATCCCAATAGAAGTAAAAGACATGTTTTTAGAAAGAAGATTTATTTTATAAAATCATTGTATTTTTCATAAATCCATATTAGAAACTTGTATATCCAAAAAAATGAAAGTTAATACTAATTAAATTATATTTTAGGAATATTAAAAGAACATCCATAGTAAAATTTGGCATTAAAGAGGAATAGCCCAAATAATGGAAATTGGGTTCGAGAATCCCCTTACCTTATATTCGAATGATTTCATCACATTAATATACTATATAATAAAATTAGATTTATTAATTAATAATTTAAGAACCTATTGTACCTATATTTTATTTAGTATAATTTTATTAAGTTTATTTATGTCCATTTTTGACGAGTTATAGCGTTCAATTTCATCATTCAAGAGTGTTCATTTTCTTGATTTTCAATATCAATTCACATGTATACATGTATTGAAGATCATGTAAAATGGGGATAATTATCTAGAATTTAAATTATATGTTATTGATGAACTTATAGAAGATTAAATGGTCTTATATATTCTTTTCTTTCTAGATATTAGGATAATTATTTAGATAAAATGTTACTGATAATCCTTTAGATTAATTTTGGAGGTTTTCAATCACAATAAACTTATTTTGTTTTATTATTTAATATTATGTATATATGTTAGTTCCAAAACATAAAATAATTTATAATATAAAATTTAAAATATGTCTCAACCATTGTAATGGTCATACGACCTACCTACAAAGCGGTAAAGTAAAATGAAAAGTTGTCCTCCTCAAAGGTGATAAATGAACACCTCATCGACGACATTTTTATTTTTAGAATAAAAGGGAGAGGATAATAGGATTAATGATTGATTATTACATTAAAATAATAAAATTATAGTATATATAAGATACTGGATTTATTATTCCACTTGGATGAGGGAAGGCAAGGAGAGAATAAGAAAAGAACATGAAAAGAAATTAAATGAAAATGAATGAGGACTCTGCCTCTTGAAGTCTTCTCTTTGAGAACCTCCTCAGGGAAAATGGATTTGGTATTTTGTTTAGACCAAAGTATCATGGATGTGGGGGATTTAATTTTAAAGAGTATTGGGCATAAATTATACAATATTAAATGCTTTAGAGATGTGAGGTGAGGAGGTGGTGAGTGGTGGTATTTATAGGGGATGAGAGGGGTGTTTTTTGATTATTTTATTAATTAGTTTGTAATTTTGGATCTAAGATAAGAATAATTTGAACCTTATCACTAAATATTTAAAACAATTAATTATATTTTTGATATTATGGTCTTACACTATCCATACATCATATATGACTCAATAATTCAGGTATTTGTTAAATACTGTAAATTAGCATATTTAACTATCCATAAAAAATTCAACAATTTTAGAAAAATAAATAAAATTAATCCTAAACATTTATAGACACGTAGAACTCAAAAATGAAATCCATTTTATTAAAATAATTATCTAAATAATTTAAATTTAATTTATAATTAAAAAATAATTTACATGGAAAATACTGATTTTAAAATTATAACTAATTTTTTTAATTATAGTCGCATAATAATATATTATAATCATAAAACAATAAAATATTAATTTATGAATATAATTTATGAAAAAAAATTATTTTAAATCATTATATTAATTATAAAATTATAGATAAAAATTTATGTTTTATATAAAATACCAACACTTAATTAATAATTTTTAGAACATTTATTTACTTATACTATGATATAATTATTTGATATTATCATTTATAAGACGCCTACATTTTATTTATACTTTCATAAATGAGGTTACTATTCTATTGGATGAATTAGTATTCCTAATTGTCATGTTACTATTCTAAGGGCCAGGTTACCATTTAATTGGGATAGGTTCCTTAATTTTTATAAATATTACTCATTTCATTTCTCATTTATGAGAAGAATTTTTTATTGGGATCTCCATGAAATGTATGAATTTTCTACTGTATAGAATAATTATAAGAATGGAAACAATTACATTGACAAAATTTGGGTTTGTTACATTTAATACTTGTCAGATAGACTATTAGTACATGTTTGGGAGACATTTAGGACATGTCCGAGAGAAGATGATGACATGTCAAGAAGAAACATAGACATTTTAGACTGAAACTCAAGACATGACAGATATAAACCCTCCAACATTTCAAACATGTTTGGTAGACACCCCGAGACATGGTAATCATCTCCAATAGATACATTTGGGTCTAAAATTAAAATGAACTACGCGAAGTCTGATTCTTTTCCAAATAGGATATATAGGATGCCTTCTTAAGGCCTGAGATCAAATGGGAATTCACCCTAGTGTAAGTCCCTCCATATGTCAAATATTATTAAATCTTGGGACTGAATTATTTCATAAGTCTACCATCCTTCCTTGTCTATTAATATTTGATAATTTGGGTGATACACAAGCATTATTTTATGTGTACTCAACTTCTATACACTCAAGTACCATAAACACATCAATGGGATAGAAAAAAAATGAATTTTTAGGATTCTAATTACTGTATAAACACGATATGTATGTAAACTTCCTAAGGACCAGGATCGATATTAAACACAATGTTAAGGAAACCCCAGTAAATAAGCCCTGTATCCATTTCCAGTGAGTTTGATCACTTGATGTCCCTTATTTCTCACACTAAGAATGGATTACGTAGGCTTAGGGATTTACAATTATCATATAATTTACATCATAAATTCACCATGTCTAGGGAAACCTTAGTGTATAAGCACAACATAGTGATCAAACTATGATGACACTGATTCCTATCTGAACATGATACATAGGTGTCACGACCCCCTCTCACCAAAGATTCCCCTCCTGAGCTGGCGATGGTGAAAGGGAGATACTGACCCCTGAGTCCTGCCACTAGTAGGCCCCGGGGTGGCGACTAGAACCAAGGGTATGAGTTTTCACAAATATGGGAGGCATTACCCTTTTTATTATTTAAGATCGGGAAATAGGATATGTCAACCACCCTAGAAGGAAAAGAACAAGTGTATAGAAATAAACCCAAACCAATCCCACATGCATGTTTAAATAGTTCTGAAACAAGGTACAAGTACAAGAAATCTCAAAAGTACAATACCAAAAGAAACAAGTGTACAACAACAGCAACAACTCCAACTGTCCGACTAGTAGGGTCCCGCACGACCCTGGTAGTCCTCCTGGAAACCTGAAAGTAAACGTAGGGTGAGCATACAAGTATACTTAGTAGGGAAACCTAAATCTCTCGTGCACAAGTGGGGATACATCCTAATGTCCCGTGAGAATAACATAAGAAACCTAGCAAGGAATTCTATCCACCCATCCTCACCAGCCACACTCACCAAAACCACAATCACAACAGGTCGTAGTATATAACAACAAGAGTATTGGGTACCCCACACCATTTCCCTTTAGTTAGATGATCTTCCTAATGGTGAAGGTCTTGACGCTGCCACACTCTCCCCGCCCGCACACACCTGGGCCTCTCAACCACGTATCCCACCCGCACACACCTGGGCCTCACAACCACGTATCCTGTCCGCACAAACCTGGGACCCACAACCACGTATCCCACCCGCACACACTTGGGCCTCACAACCACGTATCTCTCCCGTACACACCTGGGCCTCACAACCACGTATCCCGCCCGCACACACCTGGGCCTCACAACCACGTATCCCGCCCGCACACACTTGGGCCTCATCCCGAAGATTCTTGGGAAATAGTAGAACCTCCCCGAAGAGTCTTGGGCTAAAACCACCCCAATCAAAACCTACCTGAAGGGTCTTAGGTGTAAGGTTGCCTCAAGCCATCACAGCCTAGGGAAGAAGGAGCAGGTAGGAGCAAGTAACTAAGGGGAAAACACCCTCTCCCATGAAATTGGAGTGTTTGGCACTAAGTGCTCAACATGGGTGGGGTGCGATAAAACACAAAAGATATAGATACATAAATGTATACCAAACACACAGCCCAACCTATGGATTCTAAACAGATAAACTGAGAACATGCCTCGGCACTGCTACTACAAAGCATGCATACAACAAACAACCCTAACCCCATTTAGGTTTTCACATTTCAACAGAATTAGTTTATTTAGTTCCTTATCTATGGGGCAACCAACCACAACCAACCATATCAATTGTTCATGAAACATATCCCTGCCATCCACAAATCAAGTTAGGAAAACACAATCAACACAAACAATTCCCTTCTTATTAACCAAGCAAACCCATTTATTATTAATCCCGTTATGTTACCAAGCCCCACCATTCATTAATTCTTCCACATTTTACTTATTATTCACAACCCATAGTTCGTTTACATTTAAACCCATCCCTGTAGCCCCGCTGCCAACCACCATAACCACATTCACACTGAAACCCATACATCATTATCCCTTTAATACCTTTTATCGCAGCCTCGCTTCCCATCACCAACATAACATTCACACCATCCCAAAACCAAGACAACCGCAACCCACTGCTCACCCAATCCAAAACAACCCACAAAACACCCCCTTCACATAAACAAACCCTAACCAACACCCAGATGTTTTTTTATTTCATGTTTGTTTAACCGGGGTGGTCACACAAGGGTTTCAGATTTTAATCATCCAACTTTACGTGATTAACCAAATTCCACATTCCACAAGGTTCCATTCACAAAAACGGTCTAAAAGAGAGGGAAACATTTAATTGAGCAAGAAAAGGCCCCCAAAAACCATTATTTTTAGTAGGTATAAGCCTATTCAATTCACAACATAATATCACAGGATATAAAGATAAACATAACAACTTCCCCATCCCTGTTCTTTAACCAGTTATTATCTTTGTTTATTGGTTCAACCATTTCCCATGAAAACAAGAGGATACCCACTCGCATGATGCACAAATTTAGAGAGATGAAGGTAAGATCCCTACCTCAACAGGTTCTTATCACAACGCTCCTCCGGATCAACTTTTAGAGGACGTCCGTCGGCATCCGTCACTTTTGTAGAGTCCCGGAAAAACCTCCTTGGGTGGAATTTGGAAAGGAAAGGCCGAAGTAAGGACAACAAATCTAAGATCAGAAGTTCCGCCCCGTCTTTACGATCCCGTGGCCACTGACGGATCGTAAATTGGAGCTCAGATGAAGAAGCTATGGAAGAAAATGAGTCTTGGAGTCTCTTGGGAGAGCTCTGCTAAGAGGAATGGGGAGGAGAGGGGTGAGTTGAAAAGGAGGAGGGGAGCCCTCCTTTTATAGGCGAGAAAATAAAAAGTACATGGCGTGTACTTTATGGTACATGGCGTGTACTCAGCCATTTCACACGGTCACCATGCAGCTTCCAACACGGCCTTCAACGCAGAACTCGACCGTTGACTGGTCCACATGGATTGAAGGTAACACATTCGCGGGGAGGGACTACACAACGTCTAGTATTGGATACACGGCGTGTAACCATTTATTTCACATGGCAAGGACACGACTCCAAAATGGCACACGACCATTGACTGGTCAACACATGGTAATGCGTACGCGGTGAGAGACTACATGGCGTGTAGTATTGGATACATGGCGTGTACCCATTTATTTCAAACGGCAAGGACACGGCTCCAACACAGCACACGACCGTTGAGTGGTCAACACACAGTAACACGTATGCGGGGAGGGACTAAACGACATGTAGTATGAGGTACACGGTGTGTACCCATTTATTTCACACGGAAAGGACGCGGCCTTCAACACGGGGTATACCCGGTGAGGGGGTACATTGCGTGTACTCACACTACATGGCATGTAGTTTCAAAATTCTAAAAAGTGTGGTAAAATTCCATTTTACCCTCCAGAACACTTCGTGACCTTCTTTTTGACAAAGGAATGGGTCGGAGAGGTCTGGGCCATTCCATCAGATACCTCTTAAAATATTCTCATCCCCGAGAATTCAAAAACCAACCCAGAGGAAATCCCAACAAGATACCTCTTAGGGTTCTCGTTATAACAGGAACCCAACCAACAACCCCCATCATAGGTGTTAGGAATCCCCTCTCCTAGGTAGAGATATTATCTGCTTTAGACGGCACTGACTCACCTGCACGGGTTTAATCACATCCGCATTAATGCGTCTCGATTAAGGATTGGGCCTTCCCACTTCCATATATTAGGATTTTCCAACTTACACTGCCCCCATCACCGTAAAACCCACACATTGCCCGAACACGTGGTTTGGGGAAAATTCATTCTCCTATGTTGAGATATTATCTGCTTTAGGCGGCACTGACTCTCCCGCACGGGTTCAATCTCATCCGCATTAGTGCGTCTCAATTAAGGGTCAGGTTTTTTTCCTTTTCCCACACATCCGGACATGTTACACATTTCCAGGGAACAAGGAAACAAAACGTCTCACAACTGACAAGCCAAGCATTCCATATATCAAGTGTACAGAGTATAACATCAACACAAAGCTCTGAAGAACAAGGGAAAACACAAATCAAAATGACTCCGGGTACTGAGCGTGCATTTGGGCCTCCCACTTCTAAGTGCTCTCCTCGAGGCCTCCTTGCCTCCACAACACACGAACCATGAGAATGGTTTGTCTATAGAGCACTTTCTCTTTACGATCCTCGATTCTGACTGGTCATTCCTTGAAGGTCGTGTCGTCTCCCATATGTAACTCTCCCCAGTCGATAACGTGAGATTCGTCGTGTAAGTATCGACGTAGCTGGGAGATTTGGAAGACGTCATGAACCTTCTCCAACTGAGGTGGAAGGGCTAGCTGATATACTACCTCGCCGACTCGCCTCAGCGCCTCAAAAGGTCCGATGAACCTAGGTGAGAGCTTACTCCCTTTCCCAATCCTCCGCTGCCCCCCGTCGAGGGGAAACCTTTAATAACACATGATCTCCCACCTCAAACTCCAAGGGCCTCCTCCGACGATCATCATAAGACTTCTATCGGTCCCGAGCCGCTTTCATCCTCTCACGTACAAGCTGGACTTTCTCTATGGTGCTTTGCACTAACTCTATCCCAAGAGAACCTTTCTCACCAACCTCTGCCCAGAAAATGGGTGAACGACATGGTCTCCCATACAAAGCCTCAAACGGTGCCATGCCAATAGTAGAGTGGAAGCTATTTTTGTAGGCAAACTCTACTAAAGGCAAGTGTCATACCGATGATCCTCCGAAATCCAGAACGCATGCTCTCAGAATTTCCTCCAACGTTTGGATAGTCCGCTCTGTCTGCCCATCGGTCTGGGGGTGGAAAGCAGTGATAAGGCGTAACTGGGTGCCAAAAGCATGCTGTAACCCCCTCCAGACTCGTGAGGTAAATCGAGTATCCCGATCTGAGACGACAGTCTTTGGGACTCCATGCAACCTCACAACCTCGTCTACGTACCTCTGTGCTAAGGTACTCACTGGGCCTGACTCATTAATTGCTAAGAAGTGAGCTTATTTTGTCAGTCGATCCACCAATAACCAGATAGCATCATAACCACCCTAAGATCTGGGTATTCCTATGATGAAGTCCATTGAGATGTCATCTCACTTCCACTCGGGGACATCTAAAGGATGCAACAAACCACTGGGAACACAGTGTTCAGCCTTCACTTTCTGACACACTAGGAATTTAGCCACAAACTCCACCACTGCCCGTTTCACCCCGGGCCACCAAAACTGTTCCCTCAGGCCTCGGTACATTTTTGAAACTCCTGGATGTACCGCCAAGGCTGAGCTATGGAACTCACGGAGAACTCCCTCACACATTGTCTCTGGGACAAACAACCTTCCATGGAAACACATCCAATGTCGGCTGTCCTATGACCATCCTTCTGGAGCGTTCCCCTGATTGACATGATCCCGCATCAATTCTACCTCGGAGTCCCCCCACTAAGACTCTTCCACCTGCTGCAACAAGGAGTACTGCACCATCATCTGAAACAAACAGCCGCTAACACCTTCTACCCTTTCATCCAAGTGCAAGGCAGCCAACTCTCCCATCTCTTTCCAAGAATCAGTGGATTCCTGAACTACTTCCTTATGTGACTTCCTTCTCATGGCATCCGCTACAACATTTCCCTTACCTTCAGTGTAAGAGATCTCAAAGTCATAGTCTTGGAGAAACTCGACCCATCTCCACTGCCGTAAGTTCAGGTCAAGCTGGGAGAAGATATAACACAGACTCTTGTGATCTGAGAAGACCGCAAAGCGCTCCCCAAAGAGGTAATGTCGCCACAACTTCAGTGCAAACACTACTGCTTCAAGCTCTAGGTCATGGGTGGAATAGTTACGCTCGTGGGGGCGTAATTGCCTAGACCCATAACAGATTACTCCCTTCTTCTGCATCAGAACGCACCCTATACCATGTCCATAAGCATCACAAAACACCTCATACAACAACCCTTCCTCTGGAAACCTGAGTATGGGAGCACTGACCAACTTCTCCTTCAGGTAGTCAAAATATTTCTGGTACTGCTCGCTCCATAGGAAGACCTAGTTATTCCTAGTCAAAGCTGTCAATGGAGCAGCAACTCAAGAGAAGTCCGAAACGAACCTCTGATAGTAACCTGTTAGTCCCAGGAAACTATGAACTTCTTCCACGCTCTTGGGTGCTTCCCAAGAAATAACTGCCTCCACCTTCGACGGGTCCACTGACACTCCATGCTAAGACACCACGTGCACAAGGAAGCGTACTTCTTGCGTCAAGAACTTACACTTCAAAAATTTCCTGTAAAGCTGGTGGTGTCGAAGGACTTATAAGACTTACTTGAGATGCTCAACGTGGTCCTCCTCTAATCTTGAGTATATCAAGATGTCATCGATAAACAGAATGACGAACTGGTCCAGAAACTCTCAGAAGAAAAAGTTCATAAGTCCCATGAACACAGTCGGTGCATTTGTAACTCCAAACAACATCACTACAAACTCGAAGTGCCCATACCTGCACCTGAAAGCTTTCTTCGAGATGTCACTGTCCTTTACCCTCAGCTGATGATATCCAGGTCATAGATCAATCTTAGAAAACCATCCCGTCTCCCCTTAGTTGGTCGAAGAGATTATCTATCCTTGTAACGGTTCTTGACTGTTACCTGGTTCAACCTTCGGTAGTCTATGCATAGCTTGAGACCACCATCTGCCTTATTCATGAACAAAACTGGAGCACCCCATGGTGATACGCCGGGTTGAACAAAACCCTTCTCCATCATATCGTCAATCAGAATCCGCAACTCCCGCAACTCTGAAGGCGCCATCCGATAAGGGGCCATCGAAATCGGATGGGCACCAGACTATAAGTCTATCTCGAACTCAACGGCACATCGGGGGGGGGGGGGGGGGTTGAGTCACAACCTCATCGCGAAAAACATCGAGGAACTCCCTAAAAACCTCTGGGACATCCATCATTTCGGTATCAGCGGGAACCACTGATAATCCTCCTAACAAGGAAAGGAGAGGCTTCACATGCCTGATTTCTACCTAATATATCCTCTATCCAACAAAAGATACGTGCTGCCCATCCATGTCGGAGAACACGTCCCTTCTTCGGAAGCATTCGATAACGACACTAACAGAAAACAAACAGTCTATGCCTAGGATGACATCGTATGACTGCATCTGTAGCATAATAAGGTCCCCACTAGATTGATGTGGTCCCAATGTTAGCCCACATGCCCGGAAAACACAAGATATTCTGGTCTGGCCTCTAACTAGTGTACTCAACACCAGTGGTATAGAACGTCTCTCTACGTCTAGTCCCAAAGCATGGGCTAGACCAGGTGCAACAAAGGAGTGTGAAGCTCCTGAATCAAACAAAGTAGAAACGAGAGTGCTGAACAAACAAATCGTACCTCACACCACCTCTGGTCCTTCTGGAGATGTCAACTCTGCTGCGTGCAACTGTCCATGACCAGCTTCTCTGCCTCTCTGATGTCATCCACCTCCCCGACCATGCCCTGGTCGAGGTCCCTGAGGATCACCCTAAGGTCGGCCTCCTCCCGCAAAGTATGCCCTCAGAGGATCATGGTCCTGCTGCTGTTGGAAGGGCCTCAATGACAACTGGTGCTGCTGAGGTGGGTGCTGAACCTGCCCACCTCCACTATAATGTGCTCGGGTCAGGAACCGACTCTGAATGTGCCCGAAACCTCCACAAGAAAAATACTTCGGTCCTGGGCTAGTGAAAAAGGGACGAGGACCTGAAGATCTGAACTAGAACTGCTGGGGATTTCTCCCCATTGGCCTAAACCTGGAAGGTCCTGTCACAGGGTACCTGCTGATGACTGCCTTCCCCTTCGATGAACCTGGCTAGATCCCCTCACGTGGTGCACCTCCCTACGAGTGCATTGTCTCTACAACCTCTTCTTTCTTCTGTATTGCCTAGTACGTTGGAAGGGTGAAGGGGGTGACATCATACTGGAGCGAAGGAAGAAGCGCCTCCTCCAAATGTCTCTCCCAAGACTCGTCATCCGGAAAGAGATCCGGAGAAAAGTGCAGGAGATCCTTGAACTTGATCCCAACTCTCGTACTGACATACTCCCCTACTGAAGGGTGAGTAATTCCTACCGCTTCTCCGCCTTGATCATGGAAGAAAGGAATTCCTCTCAGAATTCCTTCTCAATGTCATCCCACGAAACCTCTACTTCTATCCTCTCTCCGAGGTAGAGTGTCCGCCACTGTCGCACCGCACCTCTCAGCCGACTGACTGCTAGGGGAACCCAGTACTCCCTTAGAGCACGAATCAAGGTAAAAGCGATCCCTATCTCCTCAAGCCACCCTTCCATATCTGTATCCGAAGTACTACCCTCGTACTTCTTGATGGTCTGCTACTGGAAAGAATAGAGAGTATTCTGCCACTGGCTATCTTCCTCCTCTTGGTCAATCCTTAACTGATCGACCACCTGAATCTGTTGGGCCTCAGCCGTCTGAGCCACCTGGGGACGATGTCCAGGTGCCATAGCTGTATGGTAAACAAATATCGCCTAAGCCCAAGTAGTAAGGAAATTTCTCAAGGTTTTATTTTATCATTTTTATTTTAATTTATTTCCCAGAACACCCAAATCAAGTAAAACACAATCATGATGATGCATGTACCTTCCCTAGGGTCTCTACCCTGCAATCAATATAGCATCACTTGGTCATTCGGTAGGCTCATAGTCCTTGCATCGGATCATGGGGGGCCCTTAAATCCCATGTCCTAGCCGGTCCTCCCTGACCTATGTCATGCACCAGGATTAACCAACACTGTTGCCCTACCATCCCATGCAATCCTCACTGTTCCAAACTCCAGACTCCATCCTATCTCTCAACCATCACCTCTGATACCATTCTGTCATGACCCCTCCCACCAAAGATGCCCCTCCTGAGCTGGAAATGGTGAAAGGGAGATAATGACCCCCGAGTCCCACCTCCAGTAGGCCCTGGGGTAGCGACTAGAACCAAGGGTATGAGTTTTCACAAATATGGGAGGCATTACACTTTTTATTATTTAATATGGGGAAATAGGACAAGTCAACCACCCAAAAAGGAAAAGAACAAGTGTATAAAAATAAACCCAAACCAATCCCACATGCATGTTTAAATAGTTATGAAAAAAGGTTCAAGTACAAGAAAGCTCAAAATTACAATACCAAAGAAACAAGTGTACAAAAACAGCAACAACTCCAACTTTCCGACTAGTAGGGTCCGGCACGGCCCTGGTAGTCCTCCTGGAAACCTGAAAGTAAACGTAGGGTGAGAATACAAGTATACTCAGAAGGGAAACCTAAATCTCTCGTGCACAAGTGGGGAGACATCCTAATTTCCCGTGAGAACAATAGAAGAAACCTAGCAATGAATTCTATCCACCCAACCTCACTAGTCACACTCACCAAAAACACAATCACAACAGGTATTAGTATATAAGAACAAGATTATTGGGTACCCTGCACCATTTCCCTTTAGTTATCTGCTCTTCCTAATGGAGAACTTCCTAATGCTTCCACACTCTCTCCGCCCGCACACACCTGGGCCTCCCAACCACGTATCCTGCCCGCACACACCTGGGCCTCACAACCACGTATCCCGCCTGCACACACCTGGGCCTCACAACCACGTATCCCGCCCGCACACACCTGGGCCTCACAACCACGTATCTCGCCCACACACACCTGGGCCTCACAACCACGTATCCTGCCCACACACACCTGGGCCTCACAACCACGTATCCCGCCCGCACACACCTCGACCTCACAACCACGTATCCCACCCGCACACACCTGGGCCTCATCCCGAAGATTCTTGGGAAACATTAGAACCTGCCCGAAGAGTCTTGGGCTAAAACCACCCCAATCAAAACCTACCCGAAGGGTCTTAGGTGTAAGGGCGCCTCAATCCATCAAAGCCTAGGGAAGAAGGAGTAGGAAGGATCTATTAAATAAGGGTAAAAACCCTCTCCCATGAAATGGGAGTGTTCAGCACTAAGTGATCAACATGGGTGGGGTGAGATAAAACACAAAAGATACAGATACATATATGTATACCAAACACACATCCCAACCTATGGCTTCTAAACAAAGAAAAAGAGCACGTTCCCCGACACTGCTACTACGAAGCATGCATACAATAAACAACCCCAACCCCATTTAGGTTTTCAAATTTCAGCAGAATTAGTTTATTTAGTTACTTATCTACTGGGAAACCAACCGCAACCAACCATATCAATCGTTCGTGAAACATATCCATGCCGTCCACAAATCAAGTTAGGAAAATAAAAGCAACACAAACAAGTCCCTTCTTATTAACCAACCAAACCCATTGATTATTAATCCCGTTCAGTTACCAAGCGCCAACATTTATTAATTATTCCACATTTTACTTATTATTCACAACCCATAGTTCATTTAAATTTAAACCCATCCCTACAGCCCCGCTTCCAACCACCATAACCACATTCACACTGAAACCCGTACATCATTATCCCTTTAATACCATTTATTTCAGCCCCTCTGCCCATCACCAACATAACTTTCACACCAACTCACAACCAAGCCAACCGCATCCCACTGCTCACCCAATCCACAACAACCCACAAAACACCACCTTCACATAAACAAACCCTAACCAGCACCCACATGTTTATTATTTCATGTTTGTTTAACCGGGGTGATCACATAAGGGTTCCAAATTTTAATCAGCCAACTTTGCGTGATTAACCAAATTCCACATTCCACAAGATTCCATTCACAAAAATGGTCTAAAAGATAGTAAAACATTTAATTGAGCAAGCAAAGTCCCCCAACGACCGTGATATTCAGTAGGCATAAGCCTATTCAATTCACAACATAATATCACATGATATAAAGATAAACACAACAACTTACCCATCCCCGTTCTTAAACCAGTTATTATCTTCGTTTATTGGTTCAACTGTTTCCCATGAAAACAAGAGGATACCTACCCGAATGATGAAAAAATTTAGAGATACGAAGCTAAGATCCCTACCTCAACAGGTTTTGATCACAATGCTCCCCCAGATCAACTTTTAGAAGATGTTCCTCGGCGTCTGTCACTTCTGTCGAGTCCCGGAAAAAACTCCTCAGGTGGAAGTTGGAAAAGAAAAGGCCGAAGGAAAGACAACATATCTAAGCTCAGAAGTTCCGCCTCATCGTTACGATTCTGTGGCCGCTGACGGATCATAAATCAAAGCTCGGATGAAGATGTTATGGAAGAAAAGGAGCCTTCGAGTCTCTTGGGAGAGCTCTGCTTAGAGGAGTGGGGAGGAGAGGAGTGAGTTGAAAAGGAGGAGGGGACCCCTCCTTTTATAGGCGAGAAAAGAAAAAGTACATGGTGTGTACTCGGCCATTTCACACGGTCACCACGCGGCTTCCAACATGGCCTTCAACGCGGAACGCGACCGTTGATTGGTCAACACATGGCTTGAAGGTAACACATACGCGGGGAGGGACTACACGACATGTAGTATTGGATACACGGCGTGTACCCATTTATTTCACACAGAAAGTACACAGCTCCAACACGGCACACAACCATTGACTGGTCAACACACGGTAATGCGTATGCGGGGAGAGACTACACAACATGTAATATTGGATACACGGCATGTACCCATTTATTTCACACGGCAAGGACACAACTCCAACACGGCACACGACCGTTGACTGGCCAACACACAGTAACACGTATGCGGGGAGAGACTACACGGCGTGTAGTATGAGTTACACGGCGTGTACCCATTTATTTCACATGGCATGGACGCAGCCTTCAACATGGGGTATACCTGACGAGGGGGTACATGGCGTGTACTCACACTACACGGAGTGTAGTTTCAAAATTCTAAAAAGTGTGGGAAAATTCCATTTTTCCCTCCATAACACTTCGTGGCCTTCTGTTTGACAAAGGAATAGGCTAGAGAGGTCCGGGCCATTACAGTAGGACACCTTCCTAAGGCTCAAGCTCTATACCCAATGCCTAGGAGACTTAATATATATTCTTTCCACATGTACTTACACTCCAAATCTCAAAGATAAATGAACTACATGGTTTTTATTCCTTTTAAAATCAAGATATATTTGATTCCTCATAAAGGTTCAATTCTATCCTCAAAATGCCAATCACCTTTCTGGAAGGCTGTAAACTCCTGAATTCTTGGTTACATGGATTGAAAATATATGTTCATCCCCATTGATAAAAAATAATAGTAAATTTATAGATAGACTCAAACAAATATAGGTGGTATTGTTAATAGAACCCTCTTTACACATAGAAGGATTTTACAACTGATCATTTTGTTAAGGTAACCATTCTCCAATTGATATTTTGAAGAGATTCATGATAATATCATAAATCTATAAGAGGGCCTCAAAATAGGCAATAATTCCCCCCAAAAAAGTGTGAGGAGCCCGGCCTCACATCCTCTTGACCAATTTGAGTTTATAAGCACTGTTGGGTATAAAACCCTAAATGATCACCTACTAATGGAAATCAGGTATCTACCTAGTTATTGATGTGGGAACCATTGGTAATTTCGATAAAAGATTAAAATAGTAACCCTGATGTGAAGGATTGTGAAACCATGAACCCCCAACAATCAATCCTAATATAGGGAACAAATATGGTGAACCCAATGTGAAAGCATATAATGAAATAATAACTGAATCGTTATAGATGTCAAGAATCATGTCTCATGAACCTTGGGGATAACCATATACACATCATATTTAAAATTAAATATATATTTTGATTTTAAAAATTATATTTATTTTATCAAATAAAATTTTTGAAATTTGAAAAATTTAATTATATTATTCCCTCATCAAAATATATAAAAAACCATTTTTTGAAGAAAACATATCTTTCGAGAATAAAATGGGGTTTCTAAAAATTAAGGGCTTATTTATTAAACATTAATCAATACATGTGTGTTGATTATAACCTTTATATATACTTCAAAAATTATTTAACTATATTAATACCCACTAATTTAATGTTTAGGCTATAACAGTAATATTTAAAGAATAATATTTCATGATTTTTTATGCTTGGTGTTTCATGTCGTACACATCATCGAATATAAGAACTATTTTTAAAATCATAAAATATTACATTATATTAACTTTTATAAATTTCATCCCTATAATTCAATCTTGGGATTTATAATCTGAGGTTTTATATTTTTAAATACAATTGTTGAAATCCCACACTGTAAAAAAGCTTAAAAAACTTCCTCTTGAAAATAGAGAAAGGGAAGTACGAAGGTAATCTACAATAATTAATAACCATATTTACAAGTTGGAAAACGTTTGTGGGAAGTGAAAATATGGACATGAAACAAAATCACTAATGCTCATGGGTGAAGAGACCATTGATTCATAAAAATGAATCTAATAGGATTTCATTTTTTATTTCATGATTATTTTCCTAGAGTTTAGGAATTCATTATCATATAGAATAATAATATAAGGAAATAAAGTTTCATGAAAAATAAATGTTCCATCCTTTAATCAATTTCCACCACAATATTATCCTTTTATCTAAATGATGATTATTCAAGATAGATTTTTTCATACGTGAAGTACTTGAATCAAATTCTAATGGATCACATAATCCACAAAATGATAACATTCTATTTATCCTATCTTTAGACATTAACCCAAACCAAAAGGGTTAGAAAAATATTAGATAATTAAAAAAATTAATAAACCATTATTTGAAGAAATATAACACCAATCTCCAAAATTCAACAGTAATACCCAATATTCAAACTAAATAATTTTATAAATTTCTATCCTTAAAATTTTCAAAATATTCCCATACAAGATTGAAATCCAAAAATTATAAGGCTTTGATCACATATTCTTAAAATATAAATTTATCATTTATCTCTAGACAACATTAATAACTCCTAGAGTCTCATACCAAAAATGTATATGCCTTATTCACACAATCTCCAAGATATGCTAATAATTTTCATGAATAACTTGAATCAAAATAAATCCAAATTAATATCATATATGCTTCCCAAATATAATTAAATCTTAAATCCTTAAATAATACTTCTTGTTAAACCTAAAGGTTACATATACCTCAACCTAATAAATCATCTACCAGAATATCATTAATAACCTTAAAATTTCATCACATAAGATCTCAAAAGGGGTGTCTAAGACTTTGAACTTGTAATCAACCTTAAAATTATAAACCCATGATGGTAAACAAAACTCTTAAGATAACCTCATATAAAAACATAATAATATTTAAATTTATCTAAAACCTATTTTGATACCAACTATAACAGCCCCAAACCCGCACTCCTAGATCCGATGCAAAAAGCATAAACATTACATTTTTAGTATTGATACCAATAAATTTGACCCAATTTTTTTCTTCAAAATATTAAAACAACAAAAGGATATATTGTATCACTTAAAAACCTAATTATCATTTAGGTTTAGAGTTTCATAAAATTATAAAAAACTCTTACATAAAAAATACCCATGACTTCAACTATACTGATTTTTTTCATATTATATATTAAGTATTCAACATGCCCCATAAAGTTCTTCACATATGAAACCTATTTATACTCAAATCAGTCAATATCATTCTTCATAACTTGGGGAAGTAGTAAACATAAGAATGTTAAGCTTAAATGATCAGTAAGAGTATATATAAGCATTAACAATTGAATGTCATCAGTAAGAATAAGATGATCATAAGGCTATGATGACATAATCAAATTGCATGAGAATAAAATAAGGGAATTCATACCCATCAAAAATAGTATCCTAAAACATTAACCATGTCATAAAGAATTATCAAAGGCAATAGTCATAGGAATCAATAATAATGAGACATGTGATGTCAAAATTGATTAAATGAATCATTATACACCTATAATAAGAATAATGAAAATGTATTGATATATTGGATCGTCATTTTCATATCAAAATATTACATATAGAATAACCATCACAATTATACATGGAGTAAAAATAAAAATTACACTTCAAATAACCATCACAATTATACTTGGAGTAAACATCATAGTTATAATTGAAATAACAATCATGGTTATACTTGGAGTATCCATCATGGTTATACATGAAATAACCAACATGATTATACTTGTAATAACCCTTATGGTCAACTTAAAATCATAAATATTACCCAATGCATTGGATAACAACAATGAGGGCCACCCATAATATAACATGTATCAGGATCACCCATTAACCATGAGCTATAATAGGAAACAACATGTCATATAAGCTATATCAGGCTCACCCATTATCATAAATAGTGTCCAAGAACTATAACATTAATAAATTAAACCATAAAACTCAAAAAAACAACACTGATTCCTTTCATAACATGATTAACCCATGGAAAAGAAATGGTTTCCATGATAATATCTTTGAAAAAAAATCATAATACATATAAGGAAACAATGATTATGGTATTAATACAAAATATCCCTAGTAGAGTATAAGTAGCTTTAAGGGTTGTTTGTGTTGAGGAATGGAAAGATCCTTAAAATATCATTAAAATCATTCTTGAGGAAAACAACATTTTCACATTGAAAATATCTTTTAAAAAATAAAAATACACAAAATATTCAGAAAATAATTTCCTTTGATAATAACCATTTAAAAGCATAACAGAATATTAAAAGAAAATAAAGGTCATTATGATAAGAAAATCTATTCATTTTTTAGAGTTTAAAAATAATCATTACTTTTAAACATTTTGTAAAGGGATTAAAAATGACCCCTTTGGAAAACATTAAGAAATTTATTTTTTAATACTTTTAAAATAAGGTCAAATATCATGTAATATAGCTTTAGTAAATCATTAGTTTTTTTTAAAAAATATTTTTTTTGAAAATATCTTATAAAACATGGATATGGAAGAGAAAGAATCTTGATCTAAAAAAAGATACAAGATCAGTATCTCTTAAAAATGAATTTATTGATGTTTATTCAATAAATAGGAAAGAAAATGGAAGTTACAAAATATAAAAAATCCAGAACCATAGCATAATAAAATATTTTTTTTCAAAAAATTAAGATTATATGATTTCACTTCTAGGAACCTTGAACGTATACATTCCTTGAAATAAAAGATATTAGAACATAAAGTCTTTTATAGTTTGGAAACTCTTCAATCATAATACCCATGAAAGAATAACATCAAATGAAACTTAAAAATATAATTAAAATGAGGATATTCATGATGTATTATGTAAATGGGTAAGTATATACACCTTATAAAAGAAGATATGTGAATATAATTTACACATGTCCCAAGGAAATGGAATTTTAGACAAATAACCCTTACAATGATCACATCATTTAATTAAGAATTAATAAATGGACAGATTATGTGAAAAAATGTAAATCTAAAAAAATGTTTAAATATATAACAAATCAATTTTGAGATGAACTCATAAATAATCATGTCATTAAAATTAAATTAAGAAGATTTAAAACCCAATTAAAGGAAATTGAGTTAAGATTCCTTTTACTAATTTGTAACTTTCAAGTTAAATATCATTGAATAAATTAATTCAAATTGAAACATAAAATACTATGAAGTTTTAATGATTCATGAAATAACATATAAAATAGAATTATATAAACCATATAAAATAAAATAGATGTATAACAATAAAATATGCCTCAATGAAGGAAAATTGAGATGAAATCTCTTACCTCAAGTCCAGATATTCTATATATGTCCTTTAACACATGAATAAAAAACTCATATAAATTAATTTATTTATTAAGAAAATTTAAATTATAAATATCTTATTATTAATCAATTTATTTAATTTATTTTAGTGAAATAATTAATTAATTAATTAATTAAGTCAACGTTTGGTGTTTTGAGGATGTTCGGTTCAAAATTTCCAAACAACTTCAGTGTGTTAATTATGGTAAAAGAGTTACTTGTTCCATAATATAAATAATAATAATCATTAAATAATAATCATTTATGTATATAAATTATACTTTTAAATACAATCATTAAAGATAGTTATGAAAAACTAACTATGTTATAATCATGGAGATGGTAGGCCGGACATACGCATGAGTAACATTTCCATTTTTCAATGATGATTATGAAACGAAGGTAAGCATTGTTTTATATTTATAAAATTATCATAATATCAGAAATACCATATTATTTATTTAAATATACTTTCATATATAATCCATGTTATGTGGTGATGAAGAAGAAATCACATCCATTCGTGGAGGTTGTAGTCCATACGTACACATGAATGACGTTATTATTTTTTATGTATGTAATGTTAAGAAAATAGATTATATATTATTTATAAAAAATGATAAATATTTATTTAATATCATATATATTCATTAAATAAATCATTATAACCAGCTATCATAGGTTGTGATGGAAAATGAATTACATCGGTCCGTGAGGCGGTAATCCGCCGTAGACCTGAGCGATGAATTCCTCTCCCAATCAATGGAGGTTAGAGATGGATATAGATTATTAAAATAACATAATAAATTTTTTATTATATGTTATATATTTATGTTTATATATTATAATGATTGAATAATATTTGAAGGTGGTGTAAGATGAAATAAAACTAAAACATTCTGTTAAATGCTACCCCTCTTCTTCAGACAATCTCATTTTCTTCACACATTAAGACCTCTTAGATTGGTATTATGCCCAAGGTAAGGACTCTCTTAAATGGGGAGAGATGTTAGGAAGGTATCTAGGTAGGTATTTTCTGAACCAAATATTTCATGAGTTGTGAATAAATAATAAGAATATGTTTCCTTTTATAAGATAGGGGAGGGGTACTATTGAAATTTTATAAAATATTAAATTAATATAAATTAATTTTGATGTCCAAATGGATAAATATTTACAGGATTAAAATATAATATGATTATGAGTCTAAAAACCATATAAAATAAAATTTATATAATTTTAGATCACATTTTTACACTTATCATTTTGTTTTAACCCTTCATTAACCCTTCGGACAATTACAATGATATCAATGTTTTTTAGACTTAAGGGGTTAGTATAGTTACCATAAATGGAAAAAAAACTCATAAAAGGGACATGGGTGATATTTTAAACTATAAATAAATAACTTGGACAAGGATAATATCTTTTATAATTTTAAATCATCTCATAAAACATTATTTTCATAAAATATCAATAATGTCAATTTTATAACTATTAATTTACTTTGACTTTAAAAAACTCAATAAAAAAATAAATTAAAATAAAATATTTTAATACATCCCTAAAATGTTATATTTATCTATAAAATTCATGAATCTCATTAATAATTTTAAATTATATTACTTGTTATATTTTTAATATCATTTATCTTATTTTTATATTAATTGAATAATTAATGCCTCAGCATTGTGTAAGAATTTAATGTAATTATATCTTTAATAAAAATTAAAAATTTACTACCATGAAACATATAAATAATTTATATTTAAGATTAATATTTATAACCAAAAATATCTTTTTTTATCCCCATTTTAAAAAAATTTATAGTTATTAAAAATAAGAGTGCCACATTTTTTAATTTTCCTTAAAAAAATGTTATAAAGGACATAATCACATCCGAGTGGAAAGAAATGGACATATAAAAAAATATTGGATGATTATAGAGGAAATTGAAACAAAAAATAATATTAATTCAAGTGTTAGGTTCATTTTCTAGTCTTTATCATATTATTCTTAACCCTTAATTACTAAATTTATCCTTTACCTTACGAACAAAAATCACTAATGTTAATATTCATAAAGTCCAAAAAATAAAAGATAAATATTTACTTAATTTGGAAATAATGATTCAAAATAGGTAATCTATTTTTAAATATCCAAATGAAATATTTTGTATAATTTAATTTAAAATTAAACTTAAAAAATGCGATGAATTTTTTTTTTCTGAAAAATGACCTATTGAATTATAATTTTATAATACTAAATTGATATATAAAAATAATTTAAAAACTATAATTGGATTATTTTAAATAAAAAGGAACTAATTAAATTAAAAATATAAAAAATGAAATCTTACTTCAAAAATAATTTTAAAGAAGACATACTTTTTAATAAAAATCATTAGTGTTCACTGTTCTTTGAAAAATCAGACGTTTTAGAAAAATCTAAAAATTTCACCATAGGATAATTTTAATATGTTGATTCAAAAAATTTTATTTATTGTTAAGTAAAATTTAAAAAATTTGAAAAAAAATTATATTATTCAATTACAAAAAAAAATCAATACCGTTTTGGAGGAAAAAATATATTTGAAGAATAAAATAGCGTTACTATAAACTGAGTGGAGATTTCATAAGCATTAATAAATAAATTTATATTGATTATAATAATTATATATATTTAAAAAATTAGTTAATAATATTCCAACTCACCAATTTAATGACTAGGTTATAATGGTCATATTTAAATAATAATATTTCACGGGTTTTTAAGATTAGTGTTGCATATCATACACATCATCAAACATAATGTACTTATTTTAAAATCATATGATATTTAAAAATTAGTACCTCTTTATCAAAAATAATATTTTCATAATAAACATGATCCTTCAATATTTGATTCCCTAAAATCTGATTATCAATAGTCCCACCTCTACTAGTGGTTTAATTAGAATCAACGTCTGTAGAATTATGTACCTTTCCAAATTCTACATCAAATTATTTTTTAGAAATCTATATTTTTAAATGTTCAAAATTTTCATCAGTCACTTAAAACATAACTCTAATCCTAAACTTATTTTCAGTAATTTTCACATCACATAAATAAAAAATTTTATGTATCCTTTTATTACATTACTTATAATCACATTTATTATATAAGTAGTTCATTAATATTTCTTGTTTTTATTTTTCTTCAAACATTCCAAGATTTGTGTTTTTGATCTTAATGAAATAAGGGATATAATTTTTTTAACAAACATAAATGTTTAATTTATTTTATATCAAACTTCATAAGGATTCATGTGTGTATAAACTTTAAATAAACACCTATTATGCATATGAACCATAATATAAATATATTCTCTCTTAAAAAATTTATAGAGTTTGTTGTCATTTAAAATTATTCATCCCTTTACAACTCAACTCTTATTTTTAATCTCTGATATTAAATTTTATTAGATAGTTTAGGGTTAATTTAATTAATGTTTTATTATGTTATTTCCATGATAACATTTCAAAAATATTCATAGGCTTATTCCCAAATATTATACGATCTCAACCTCATGATTTAGAGTCTCAAATCTTTGTCGACCTATCTTTTGAAGATTTAGAACATCTCAATATATTTTGACTTATGTTTCATGAGCATTAAATTATTCATTTGTGTGTAATCATAAATTAATGTAATGTAATAAAAATAAACACTAAAAGGTTGATGTTTTAAATAACCACCCAAATCTATATGAATTAACTGTAGTGTCATACTGGACTGAATCTCGACTATTTCTTGTGTTATTTAAATCACCTAACCCTTTTGTAATGTTTCATAATATATATATACACACACACATATATATTGTGTTTGGGAAAGTCACTCAACACATCATTCTTTGATATTTTACTCATGTTTCATTAAATAAGATGTACAATGTAACACCCCAAGATTTTATGAAAAATATTCTTTTAATTTCATTGATGTCTTCTATTATACACCACACCAAGTTTAGCTTGTACTATACGCAACACCGTATTAGCTTGCAGTATACGCAACACTATTCTTGGATCGTGTTACACACAATTTCAAGTTTGTTTTATAATAGTCATTCTACGCAACATTGAGTGTGTTTATATATATATATATATTAAATGTATAAATAAAATATGGTTGGATTATGTTATACGAAAAAACGAAGGATTTTTGCACAACATGGAACCCTGACTTGGCTTGCATTACACGCGATCACGACCTTCCTCGATAGCGTGTGTTGTACGCAATACCGAGTTTTACTAAACAACGACATATTATTATAATATTATTATGAACTAGCCGTTATGAATAGTATTAACTAAATTTTGAATTTTATAACTTTATTATTCATCTTATAAATTTTCTAAAACATTTTATGTGAACAAAATAAATTTTTCGGGTAAAATAAGTATTTTTCAAAAAATGCAGTTTTGCCGCCTTTTGATGGCGCACCCACTTTAAATCTAGTTTTTGACATGTTTATAAGTTCAATTTTACAAAATAAAATTATTCTTTGGAATCAGGATATAAAATTTTACCTTGAATAAAATTTTCATATTATTCTGATAACTTTCATATTTTAATGAATAGTAAAAACACGCTATATTTTAATTAAAAACAACTTTTTTCATCGTAATATCTTATGTGGTTAAATTATAATATTAAATGGTTTTAAAGTATAAATAGAATATATTTTTACCATTTAATATAATGCATGTCATTAGCATTGATTTTACATTGAATTCGTAGGTTAAATCAATTCAATCTTTTGCAATGTTTTAAACAAAAACCCGTTTTCATTCGACAATGGGATTAATTTTAATTTAATTTCTGCAACTTCTGTGTATTGAATTTGAAAAAATTTATTCCATATTTGGAATCAGTGGGTCCTAATTATGTTAATAGGCTACTTTTTATTTTTGGGAATTATGAATAGTAACTACAGTAAATTTTATTTACCATAGTTAAAGGAAAATCGGGTAATTAAGGGTGAATATAATATTATAAAATTACTCTAACACATTCCAAAATTCTATTGGATGACTAGAAGTCGCCCCATATCACATAAGGGTCGGATTAGATTCATTTTATGGACTTTTGACCATGAAAAAAATTTAATTATTATTAAAACCAAAGAAAGTGACAACATGTCACTCTCTTAAATCTTATAAGTATAATAATTTTAATTTAGTGATAAACATAATAAAACTCCGAACATTAATAGTCTCCAGAAATATAATAAAATTATCTACATCATGATAATTTATTTATATTTTTTAGGGATTAAAAAATTATCATTAATGGTGATACATTAATGATGCAGAAATTATTTATTAAGTGAAAAATCAGTAATATAGTTATTATTGAAATAATAATACCCATTAAAAGGCCCACAAACCTGAAGAAAACTTCTTTTTAGTGTATATATATACCATAATAATATAATTAACTAATATATAACCGTTTGGAGTCTTATAAAAGTGACTATGACACTTATATTATTTTATTTTAAATGATGTCAAAGTTGTCACCTTCACAATTTAATAAATATAACAATTTAAATATTGTTATTTTAAGATGATAAATTCGAGTAAAAGTATTATTGTGAAAGGTAATAGATTTATCTTCATCATAGGATTTTATTTATAATTTTTATGCAACAAATAAATATATTAAATAATTATACAGAAATGTTGTAGTAAATATTTTATTAAGAGATAAACCAAATAAATGGTTTTAAAAATAATAAAATAAATATTATATAGAATATTTAATGTGATAAAATAATTTTATAGATACATATGACCTTCTATGAATCTATTAAAGCTTTTAGTTTGAATATATCTTCTGTATATAGTTTATTTAAATTCAAATAAATGAATAGTGTCAAAATTGACACTATTGTTATTTTATAAAAATAACATATTATAAAATTCTTTAAAAATCACAAAAATATTTAAAAATTATAAATTTAACTTTATATGGTCTATAATGTTATAAAGTAACCAATTATGTAATATTCACAACAAATAAGTAATTATTTGTTATAATTTAAAATTTAGAATTTTATTAACACAAATAAACTTAAATAGATTAAATAAGGATAAATCAAAATGAAAAGGTTTAAAATAAGATCCAAACATGTCTAAATTTGGTTGGTTGATGATATTAAAACCCTATCTCATCTAATCTTCGAATATGAGTCATTTTTGGAGGTTTTTAAGTGGGGTTAGATTTATTTTAAATTAATATTTTTAAGATTTCCAAAGGTGCCCCTCTCCTCCCTTATAAAAGGGCACCTCCTCCCTCTCTTCCTCACACCATTTTGAGCCTTCAAGCTCGTCCAAACCCTGACCATTTCACTTCTACACTTCCCTAGAAACATCCTAGAGGTTCTGGTATTCTTGAAAGACCAATCTTAGTGCCCTAATAGGATGTTTCAAAAAGACGTGTCGAAAGAAGAGGTAATATCTGTTACCGATTCTTTCAACTTTATTTCTTCTTCTAATTCTTCTTCTTTAGTTGTTTCATTATGAAGTAATAACATCAGTATCAATCATATAATGATATGTTATTATAAGTATTAAACAACCCTATTTCACCATCTATCCATCCTACGGAAAACAAAATCACCGCACGTGCGTACGTACGGAATACCGTCTCCACGCCGTGGTGTAATCTATTTTCCACCACCACCTTACTTGGATGGGTATAATGGTCAATGTAATGAATATATATGATTATTGTAAAGTGATATTGATTCTGTAATATTATACATACACTTTAATACAATTAGATGATCGTGGAAATGATATAATCGCTCGTGCGTATGTACGGAATACCGTCTCCACGACGCGATGAGATTCACTCTCCATGATAACCATTCAAGAAATGATTATAAAGTATATATAATAAGTAATCATAAAATATATGACATAATAATTCTACTGGATTTATGTATATATATATATTTATGTCATCTACTTAATTCCATTCAATTCAATAATTAAACGAAAATAGCGTTCATGCGTACGTACGACCTACCGTCTCCATGAACAGTGTATTTCTTTCCTTTTATCGATCTATAATATATATATGTATATGATGAATATATATTATATATAAATCATGTTTTACATTATGGAATTATGTAAATCATGATATAAGTAATAATATCAAGAACGACAAGTCGAAACACATACGATAAATAAAATGATTTTACCCAAAATGCTGCTTTAACATGGAATTTACAAAAGAACGAGTAATATAAAGTCATAAGTGAACCATATATGATATAATAACAATGAATATGATTCTGTAATAAGTTAATGACATTATTTAAATCATTATACAGGAGGTTCAGATACGTATAAAGCATACTGGACCTAAGGTAAGGGATAATTTTTCAAATCTCATTTTTATCCGAGATTGCTTATTCGTAAGTATTTACTGTGGTTATTGCTATCATCCATGTCCATGTTTTATAAATGTGTTTTAATGTATGTTTAAAGTCCTTTTTACCCATTTTTTTTACTTTTACTACATGGTGTGTAACGAATCTTTCTTTTGTTTACGTTACGAGGTACTTTTTTGACTTTTCCGACAAAAGTAGAGGATAATGTTATTTTTAACTTATACAGCGTGAACGGATTTTTAAGGTTTCATAATGACTCATTTTCATGAATCTTACTCTACATGATTTTATGACTATTTTCAACAAAATAATTTTATTTTAAAAGTTCATGGCATTTTTTGAAAAGAAAATGATTTTTACGAAGAAAGGATATTTTCCTCAAGAATTCATTTCAAATGTTTTATGAAAACCATTTTCCATCTAAGATGACATTATTTGATATGTGTATGTTTCAAGTTTAAAGTATCTATGATTTACATGGTTCACTTTTTATGATGAAATTTCCATTTGTTTTATATGGATTATGAAATGATGGGATGATGTTTATGAAACCCATTTTATTCTTTGGGTTATGATGAATGTTTTAAGTTTATTTTGTGGCACAAGTAAGAATGATTTCACTATGAGATGGGTGTGACCTATATCTACCTAAAATTCATTGGGTAAAGATTTATATCTCATGAGATAGACATGGATGGAATGGTAAGTTAATCCGGTTCAGTATTACAGGACTGGAACGAGGAGTGAACTCGATTCAGAAAGGGACTTTTTCCACTAAGATGTTCTTGGCAGCAATGCCTTGGCTACTATGGAAATCATTACATGTGCTTAATGGATTCCACAATTACATGTTTTATTACCATGCTATTTTATCATGATTTATGTTCCATTATGATATATGCCTTATGTACTTCCATGTTTTATTTCATTCCTCAATATTTTTAATATTCATGTTTTTTTAAGTTCAAATGTATATGGTATGTTTTATTTTATCCATGCTTACCCTTACTGAGCATTTGAGCTCAACCTTTTTATGTTTTCTTTTTCCCCAGGATTAAAAGAAAGGTTTTAGGTAAGAAAAAAAGGGGAAGATCTTTATGGGAGATGTTGAAGATCTTTCACCATGATTAGAAGATTATATTCCGAGTTTCCAAAGACACTAAACTATTAAGATTCTTGTGTGTCTGTTTTTGTTATGTATTAAGTATTCTGAAAAAGTAATGTAATGTTCATGTACGTCAAGCTTCGGGTATCTACATACAAGTATCCTATGCCATAATTTATTCTCATATTTGGCACTCAAGTAGTAAGAACTGGTTGGATCACCAACTTGAAATGAATTTCTACTTATTATCTATTCATTAGAGATGTCTCTTATATATTTATAATTCATGACGATATATAAATAATTTTTTAAATAAAATTAATTTCCATTATTCAAAAATTGTTTCACACTTAGATGATTATGTTTAAGTCATTTAATATGGAGAATATATTTGCAGTTGAGATTTTATGTTTCCACCTCATAAGTATCAACACTTTTAATAATTAGAGAATTATCGTTTCAAAATTTTACTACCCCTCTATCATGTTATCCTATGTTTTTGATTTTTTTGTGTTTCTAGAAATGTGGGAGGATTAGAAACTGTCAAGAACCCATGGATTTCCTTTATTTCATGATTTTAATACAAATTGAACAATAAGATATTTTTCTCCTAGATTTACCTTTTGAATCACTTTCCCCTTTTCATTATAAGAATTCTTTCCCAAAATATTTTCTTATGGATTCATTAACATAGTGACATTATTAGTCACATCTACCACTTATTTCATCCAAATAATCAAATATATTTTGTGTTGATTGATTTAATGATTTCTTACTTATAAATTTATGATTTTTTGAATATTTTGGTATCTTCTAAAAAAACCCTTTCTTTATACCTTATACATGTTAGAGACAAATTATTTCCACATGATTAGGATTTATTCCAAAAAATCCCACAAACCAAAAATATATACTAAATATTATTCTTCTATAAAAAATAAATTCTATCTAGAATTGTGTTACTATTGTACAATAGTTTATTATGCTTAATTTTATCTTAGGGGGGATTGTAACTAACTCAACCCCAATAACCTATAGTCGATGCCTTACTTCATCTCATTGATATAGATACAAAGAATAAAACACCAAAGGACCAACCAATTTTTTTGGAGAACCATATACATATATGATACCCATTTTACATTGTAAATAAAAAATAATACATAATACATAAAAAAATTAATTGAATCCATGAAAAGTCATTTAAATATATCTTCACCATATGCTAGGGAAAGGAAAAAAATAAGGGTGAGCTCAAATTCTAGGTACGAGTGATGAACAATGGAATTTATCATGAATAAATAAAGATAATCAATATGACATTGTAAATAACCAAAAAAACATTCCATTTAGATAACTCAACTGCATGAATAGATAAATCATAATTAATATGGAATGGTAATGATTGAACACACATGCCATTTAATCAAAAAATGAGAATAAAATGAATCTAAAGATAATATAATTATGAAAATATCATGTATAATAATAATAAATGACTTATATATGAATTAAATGATTAATTATTGGACGTCATATATTAGGAACATGATACTTACTATAAATATCTATCCTCAATACAAATTAAAATTAATTGGTAAAAAATCATCTAATTTGGCCAACTTGTTTGTCTCATGAAACCTATAAATTCATTGAGGGGATAAATATAACAAGGACACATTCATTTATGTATTTCTAAATAATTCTTCATGTATCAAAAAATATATTTAATTAATTAATCAGTGTTTCTCATCATAAAATATTGTTATTGAGTAAAAGATAAATATTTTTCAATATTTCCCTAATTAATAAAATAACTTTCAAATTGAAATCCATATATAAAAATGGTATATGGTTTATAAAATATAATATCCATCATGAAATAATATGTATATTTAAGATAAATTTAATGTATAATTGAATACCAATATATGAAATTGATTGTTTTAAGAGAATGTTAACAACAACAAAAAAAGTGAGATTATATAATAAATTTTACCACTTGGTAATTTTCAAGTGAAATAATTTGGGATAAAATGATTCAAATTGAACTTAAAATTACATAAATTATTAATGAATCAAGATATTACATGTCAAATGGGAAGTATAAATAATAAATAAATGTTAATGGGTGCATAATAACAAATAAGTCTCAATGTAATGTAAATTGAGACGAAATCCTTTACCTCAGGCTTACATTTATTTGAATGAAATTTAGCCTCATGTATAGTGGTTTTATAATTTTAATTAACTTAAAAAAACCATATTAATATTTATAATATCATATATGATCCTTTTATAACATCTTACTACCCATTCGTTAATAATCATTCATGGGTTTCATTGTTTTAGGTGTTAATTGCCTTGTTTTCTCAAGCATGTTTCCTCATGAAAGATGTAGTTCTTGAACATAGTATATAATTATATTATATACATAATAATAATGAAATAATTATCATATTTATCCAATAATTATACTTTTAAGACCAATCATGAAATATGGTTATAAAAAATAATGTACATTACAACCATGGAGAAGGTAGGCCGTACGTACGCATGTGTATGTTTCCATTTTTCATAGATTATTATGTAATGAAGGTAAGTAATATTTTATCTTTAAATAATGATGATAATATATTAAATTCAATTTTATTTATTTAAATATACTTATATATATAATTAATTTTGTGTGGTGATGAAAAGAGATTCACATTGCTTCATGAAGGCGGTAGTCCACACGCACATGAACATTGTTATCATCTTTCATTGTAAGAGATTAAATGATATATTATACTTTAAGAATGATAAATATGTCATGAATATCATAATTATTTAATTTATTTCATATATACTTATTAAATTTATCCTTATTACATTCCATGCAATGTGTTAGTTAAATACAAATCATATCACTCTATGAGGTGGTAGTTCACCGTACACATGAGCAACATTATCATATACCCTATGTAATGGAAAGTAAAAAAATATGAATATGATATAATTACAAAACATGTTTAATAATTTTATAAATATCATATAAATACTTTATATCCATCATCATTCCCAACTGTGATAGGTGGTAATGGAAAAATGAATGACATCAGTTTGTGAGGCGGTAGTCCACCGTACACATGAATGATGAATTTGTAACCCATTTTAAGGAAGTGGGGGATGGTTTTAGGTCATTAAATAATTAATATATATATATATATATATGGAATATATTGATGTAATTATATCATCATGGTTTAGTAATAATTTTATGGGGTTTCAGAAGAAATAATATAAAAATTCTTGTTGAAGAACGTTACCACTTCTTCAGGTATCCTCATTAGGTTTTCACTAAATCCTTAATAGGTTTCATTTATACCCAAAATAATTCTTATAGGATGATATGATGAAATTTTGGAAGTAATTTTTTCATTTAAAGGATGATACAAATGTTTTTTACAGTGTGATGAAAAGAGGAGAGTCTTTGACCTTTTATAAGTTAGGTGAGTGGCACACTTGTAATTTTTTGAAAGAAAAAGGTTTACACACATCTTTAACATTTAAAAAGGGTAAAAAATGGATTATTATAGATAATTAGACATGGTAAGATCTAAATATGGCCAAAAAAATATATTTTAGATAAGTTTTTAGGTCATTTAAACCCTTATCTTCTTAGTTTAACACCTAGTAAATCCATTTTTTCCTTAACCGTGATAATTAATTTTTATTATTTTTACTATTAATTTTGGAAAAAATTAATTCAAACTTATTTTATAATATAAATATTAATTATTAAAAATACAGAATAAATTCTTCCAAATTTCATTCATTGAATTGGAAAATTTTATTTTAAAATTAATCTCTGAGATGTGACGAGAAAATGTGGTTTTAAAAAGAAAAAGTTAAAAAGTTTAAAGAGTTTTTATATCAAAATTCAATATTAAAGTTTTTAGAATGAACTAAATTGGATTAATTGATTAAAAATTAAACTGATTTTACTTTAAAAAGAATTAAAATATAATTTAACATTATATATTATCTAAAAAAGGCAATTTTTAATTAAAATTCAATATTTTTTTATTATTCATCAAAAATTCAATTTTTTTTTGAAAACTCACAAAAATTAAATCTATGATAATTTTAATATTATAATTTCAAAAATTAATTTTATTTTTTCAAATAAATTTTCTAAATGTGTTAAAAATTAATTTTAAATTATGCATGGAAACTATGACTAAACCATCCTTTAGAAAAAAATAGAGTTTTTTCGAAAACTTTTTTTTATATTAAATGATTCTTATTTTATTTTTAATCAATAAGTGAGAATATATTTAATAATTAGTTATTAATATTAATACCTTCCAACATAACCTCTTGGTTATAATGATCATGTTTTAATAATATTTTAAAAGAGTATTTTGTTTAAACTCGGTGTTGCGTGCATCTCAAGTAATTAAAAAAATTAAATTTATTCTAAAAGAAATATACTATAAAGTCTTAGGGTGTTACATGTATGTTTTTTATATATATTTTATTATATTATTTTAATTTTTTAGAGTCTTTTACATTAATTTTATTACCCAAAATATGACCATATTTAGTGTTAAAACTTGTACAATTAGTCATTGTAGAATTACTTTGGGATTTTTAGGTAAAGATTTAACATGTTTCTCGAGTTAATTTTCTAAAAAATATTTAATGAATCATGTTGAAATTATACTTCTATATTGAATTAATACCTTATCATATACAATGATTTTACAACATAAAGTAATTTTAATTTTTTCTTGATTATCCATTCTTCTTTCAACATAAGTTTCTCTTTAAGATATTTCAATATCTTTCGTTCTCAATTGCTTTCAGGTTGATAATTTTAATTTCATCAATTTTCCCAACTTTTTTATTGACAAGAACATAATTATATTTAGTTTTCTTTGTGTATTATTTATTCAAACATCTGATTTATTTCTTTATCATAGTATTTTACTCAAGACACACCCCTAGTTTTGATTTCAGCATGTGCTCCATGTATGTTATTTCATATTTTTCTTCTTCATTGCTTACGAAATCTTAATTCTGATCTAAATGAGTCATACAATTTGTGAATTTATTAAAAAACTCTTATATGTATTGGATGATTTAAGAAATATCATCCTCTTACTCTTTACTCATAAGAGTTTATCATTTTATTATTGGAAATCTATTCTAATTATAATCATATTTTGTAATTTCTCTTGATATCTTACAAAATTTTTTTAGCCTTCTAATTATGATCATCAATATTATATTAACAATTATTCTTTAGAAAATTTATGGAAAATTTTATAATAACTCTACATTTGAAATATAAGAGTAGAATTTTTTACTTTATTTTTTTTCTTTTCTTTTTTGAATTTATTTTAGATAATAAACTTGATTCTATTATAATCCTTACATCTTTGTTTATTATATTAAAAATCACTTGAATCTTCAAATTTTTCATCTTTGATTTTGTTATTACTCATGGATTAAAATTAAATTTCCAATTTAGCATTATTTTTAAATGTATGAGACTCTCTTATTTCTTTTTCAATTAGAATATTTTTCAATTCATCAAGATTATGATCCTATCTATCTTCCAATTTCATAATTTTAGGATTTAACCCATTAAAGAGTTTCTCATCAACTTACTCACAATAAAATAATAATCTATATTTTCTTCATATAATTTAAAGTTTCTTATAATTTCATTAAATCTAGTAATTTAACCACTTATATTTTCATCTTTACCCATCTTGAAATCCTTAAATATTATCTTTAGATTTTTATGTTATATAATTTAACATTGAAATTTCATTTAAAGTTTCTTCCAAGCTTTTCCCATAATTATTTTATGGTTTTATGTCCCAAAACCTTTGTATAGACTAAATTTGATAGGGATATAAGTATATAATTATTAGATTTTACATTAATCTCCAAATTATTCTCATAAAAAAGAAAATCAATAAATTATATGAAAATGAATAAATTATAATGTTAAAACATCAACCACTTACAATCCAAGAGATAGAAGATAATGTGGCATCGTAATCTTATAAAGCCAAAAAATTATGAAATAATTAAATTTTATTCAATAGAATATAAGAAATTTAAAACAAATCATAGAACTAAATATAACAACCCAAGAATTTACAATATATTTAATATTTTAAATAAATTTAATCTATGATATATATTATAATGCACGCAATACTGAGTTAGCTTATGTTACAAAAAACAATAACTTTCTTTAATAACTTGTGTTACACACAAGAACGAGTTTTACCAAATAATATTAATATTATTATTTACAATGAAAATTAACTCATATACATTAAATTTTTGGTTATAAATAGGACTAAATAACTTATGAAAATATATATTTGAATTTATTGGATACCAATTGATTAGAAATGAGTATAGAAACCAATTGAATATAAAGTAAATGTTTTTTTAAAATATTTTAATAAATTAAATTAATTAATATTAATGAATTTTTATTAATGAAACTTTAATATTATATATTTAATAACTTTTTTTTGACATTCCAATTTATTTTATAGTTATAAGATAAGAACAAAACCAATTTTATGCATAAAAGAAGTATTTTTCTAAAGGTGATTTTTCTTCCTTTTAAGGGTGAACTTTTTTTAAAACTAAATTTTGACAAAAATAAAATTTATTTTTGAAAGATTAATTTATAAATTATATTAGGGTGAAGTTTTTATATTTTTCTAATAAGTTACATTTTTTATAGAATAGTGAAAAATACTGAGTTTTAATTGGAAACTAACTTTTCATCTAAAAAATTTATAATGTTAAAATGTTTTTTAAATTGGTTTTAAAGAAAAATTAGATAAATTATACATATATTAATCCAATTTAGTTCATTTTAATAATTTTTAATTTTAATTTAGATATAAGAACTTAGTAAACTTTTGAACATTTTGACTTTAAAAACCCTATTTCTTGTCCCGTCTGCAAGATTAATTTGAAATTAATTTCTGCCACTTCTATGATTTTAATTTAAAATAATTGATTCCATGTGTAGAATAATAAAAAAATTTAATTTGTAATTTATTAACTAATTTTTTTCAAAAATGATTAGTGAAAGCAGTTAAAATTAGTTACAACAATTAATGGAAAAACAACTTTACTTAGTGGTTAAACTTATAGTATATGGTGTAAAAATGACCCAAAACTTTTCCAATACCAATTTTATAGAAATATTTATACTATTGAACCTATATTATAAACTATGGAGATTTATAGAATCCCATTGTTAGGTATAAAAGGGGGTATACCTAACTTATTTTAAAAAATTCCATGTGTGTCCTCTCCCCCACTTATAAAAGGCCACCCCTCTCTCCATTATTCAGACCTATAAAACAACTTTGGTTAATATAAGACCTTAAAAAATAACTTCTCAAATTTTATACCATAATAATATAATCCTTATATTAGTAATAAATCCATATTTGGAAGGCATTAGTGCAAACCTAATGAGGATACCAGAAGAAGTGGTAATGTTTTTCTAAAAGTATTTTTAATTTGTTTCACTCTATAACTCCTTAAATTATTCTTATACCATGATTATATAATAAAATAAATATAATAAATATACTAATATGTATTATGTTAGGTTTATGACCTAAAACATCAGACACTTCCATCAAATGGGTTACGAAATCATTGTTCCTGTGTATGATGGACTACCGCCTCACGAACCTATGTCATTCGTTTTTCCATTACCACCTATCGAGGTTAGTAATAATAATGTTCATACTATTTATATATGATATTTATGATATTTATGATGTATTTATTCTTATTTATTTATTATATAACACATAGCTTCATGATTTCTATATTGTGGGAATATGATAAAGTCATTCATATGTATGGCGGACAACTACCTCATGAAGCGATGTGATTCATTTATGCTTTACACAGAATATATTAAGGATTGTTTAATAAACATATATGACTTATATAAAATAAAAATTATACTGAAATGATAATATATATATATATATATATATATTATTTCTTTCAATATTATAAGAGAATGGAAACAACATTCCTGTGTACGTACGACCTACCGTCTCCAAAAATGATGTATTTCATTTTCTGTCACCAATTTTTATGGATAACTATATATATATATATATAACGAATATATATAATATTTAAATCATGTTTTAAATTTATGAGATGATGAAATAATTATTTATATAATAGGAACAAAAAATAACAAGTCAAAACATACTTGAAAAATAATGCAATTAACACAAAAAACAATGAAAATAAAGAAATATTACTAACAATCAATTGAAAACATGTCATAAAAGGATAATATATTAAATTATAAATATTAATATGGTTCTTTTATAAGTTAATAATATTCTTAAAACCATTCTATAGAATGTTAAAGAGTTTCTAAACAAAAGGAATCCTAAGGTAAGGGATTCCGTCTCAATTTCATTTCATTGAGACATATTGCAATGTTATGCACCTAGTTTACAAGCTTCCTTCTTAGTTTATTTATTACATGGAATATGTGTTTGGTTATTTACCTTTCCATATTTATTATTATCATTGATTAATTATTTATTCCACTGTACTTAACCCTTAATATGTATTTGATCTCAGCCTAATTTTTTCTTCTTTCCCAAAAAATTCAACGTAGCTTACTATGACTGATATGAAAGGATATTCTAGAGAAATAAAATTATTTAAAAAAATTATTTTGTAATTTTTGTATTAAAATATTATATTTGAATCATGTATATATTTATTTTAATAAGAATAATAAACTAATCGATCATTTGGGATGTGATTTCCTTGTATCTTAAGCCAATGTAATTATAGTAGACATTAATTCCAGGATTATAAATATCTAGATTTAGTATCAGAGAAAGTTTATTAGAAACCTTGGAAACTATATTTAAGAAAAAATAGAGTAGATAACATAAATGTAAGGAAAAATTTGTAGATAAGTATAGAATAACATCATAAAGTTTTGGTATGATATATATCATGTGATTTTTCCTATAAATACATCCTTGTATAGATACAAAAAGTGAACATAGTTATTACACTAATGTACCTAGGGTTAATAACTCAAAAAAGGGAACATAGAAGTTTACTTGAGTATATCATCATCATCATAATATATTTATTCAAAGGAGAGAATACAAGAGACAAAAGGACCAGGGAACAAAACAACTCTAGGCCTAGGGGGTCTAAAATAATGGAGACAAATGGAATCCCCACGAATTAAATTCACCCTATTATGCTTTAGAGATGTGGCATTGGGTAGGACAATGACATTGAAGCCAGGGGAAGATAGGGAAGCAAGGTCATCCATGACTTTATTCCCCTCTCTCCAGGTGTGTGTAACCTAAATGTTGCCTCTCAAGATCTCTCTACATCTCCTGATGGTGTACGTGATAGACCATGTGATGGAGCCTCTTTCCTGTAGGGAGTCATATATGATCCTCGAGTCAGTTTACACTTGGAATATTTATATATATTTTTTTTTAAACAGATTGAGCTCAATAAGAACTTCCTTAGCCTCCAACTGAAGAGCATTTCCATTTCTGAAATGTGCAGCGAAGGTTAGGATCACACTCCCTCTTGAGTTACAAACCACTCCTCCAACTCGCATGATACCTGAGATGCATGATCCAAATTTGTTTAACTTAAAACCATGTATTGGAGGACCCCATCTTACCCACTTCCCCCACATTCTGTCCATGGGAGGTACCAGGTCAGGACATACCTACAGTATCCACAAGGAGGGGGCTTCCTGCCAGTTTCTGAGAAGGGTGACCATATCAATAAGCAAAAATTTGGTTCTCACTATGATGGAATTCCCCGTTGATTGTAGCCCCTCGAATATAGCCTTGTTACGGGCCTTCAAAATTCACCAACAACCAACACTGAGCACCACGAACTGCACCAACCTCTCCAGACCTTTATCTGGTGTTCCCTGAAACTACCTATTAAAAAATGAAGACCCTTGAAGCCCATTAGGGGAGACTACTTTAATGATTCCAAATCACTACCACATGGCCAAAGCCTACTATCCTTCAAAGAAAATATGATTTGAGATCTCATCATTTTTTTGCTACAGGACTAGCTCTAGGAGGCTAGACTGATTCCCATTTTTATAATGATCTCATTAGATGGGATGACCAAGTTACTTATTCTCCAAACAAGGAAGTTGTATTTGGTTGGGATTTTACTACACTATGCTAAATAGTTCTAGTTATCCTTGTGCGCCAGGGGGGGTAGAAATCTCACAGAAGTCCTTTTTGGAGAACTTTCTAGAGTGAGAAGGGGTAACCATGCACTTTTCCATATCCAAATTGATTAGGATAGAATTGAATATTTCTTTTTGGATCTTTTCTATCACTGCATTGATGAAAGATAGATATAAGATCGCTTCCTTGAATGTAATTATAGGGGCCAGACACTCCAGGAAACCATGTACGGAACCCACCCAGTTATTTTTCCAAAAGAGGATGATGCCTTCCCCCACAATACATAGAGAGTGATATTGAAGGATTGAGACCAGGGGCATATCAGATGCTATAAGTGGGATCCCTAGACGCTTTAAGTTTCAGTAATATTGGTGTAATTGTGTTACATGATCCTCCCCCATAGAGTGTGGTTCTCCATAATCTCCCAAGACATCTTGGCAAGAATGCACAACACAATGGACTCAATGCTCCTATCATTAATTCCTATTCATGGATAGGATGGGCCATTCTATCCCAAGACCCCTAGTGTCTCTTCCCTTCTGATTGCGCATCCTAGAGAAAGCTAGCCAAGACCCTATTGATAGATTTGATAACCCCTTTTGGAACTGAATTATAATCCATTACATGCACTAGGATGGAAGCCAGAACAATGTTGGCGATAGAAATACACCCCCAAAGGATAAGAAGTGGGTTTTCTAGTTGAGGACTCGACCCATGATCCTGCTCACCACCTGATAAAAGTCCCGAATGCATAGTATTCTTAATGATATTAGAGATCCCATGTACTCCATAGGGAAGGAGCTTGACTGCATGTCCATTCTAATGCATAGGTCAACAACCTGTCTTGCCGCACATTTTTTTGAATTATACAAGTTTATTTTAGAGTGTTTGATCATCTGACCACTCCAGTAGCAATACTCATTTAGGATTCTATTAATAGCATGCATAGAAATCTTCCCTGCATTCGATAATATAATCACGTCATCTACAAACATTAGGTGGGAAATATAAGAAAGGTTCCTTTTCCTGTGAAAGGTAAGTATACTACCATTGGAAATTCCTCTATTTAGGATCCTGTTAAGAGTGTTTTTCATAATAATGAAAACACTTGGGAAATCGTATCACCTTTCTATAAGCCACGTGTGGTCTTGAAGAATACGTGGATTTTCCCCATGAATGAGCATCCATAAATGGAGAGCTAAAGCATCTAAAAAGTCTATTTGAGGCCTTGGGAGAAATACCCATGAAATCCAAGACCTTGTTGATAAAGCCCAATTACAATTTGTCCTACATATCTATTTTAATGACCATGTTGGAGCCATGAGTCTTGTTATTCAGGTCCCTTAACAATTCCTATGCCAGAGCGATCACCCCTATATTGATCGCCCCTTCAAGAAACTGTGTTGCTCTATGGAAATCCATTGGGGAAGATACATGGCCAACCTCATGTTGATGATGCTCAATATAACCTTATATGGAAAATTTAAAATGCTCACGGGGTATTAATAGTGAAGTGAAGAAGGATCCTTCACTTTTAGGATAAGAACCAAAGTCTCAGTGCTTGAAATACATGGGAGAACTCCTCCTCGAAAGATGTACTGAACAGTGGAAACTATGTCTTTCTTACCAAATTCCCATGATGCTATCTAAAACGATCATGGAAAACAGTCTAACCTTAGTGCACTATCCAGATTGAGACTCATCATGGCTGCATGGATATTAGGCTCATCTAAGATCCCTTCCAAGCAAGAATTTTCCTCTGATGAAACAATCTTGGGAATTACATCCCACAAATCAGCAATTCCGCTCAGATACCTGCCTACCATTCTTGTGTTTTGACTAGAAATAAGATCATCTAAGAAAGAGTAAACCATACCAACCACAAGATCTATTTCATCCATGTAAGTTCCATCTTCTAGCATGATACTGGGTTTGATCTATCATCGTTTCTCTCTGATGCATGCATGGAAAAAGTTTGTGTTCTTATCTCCCTCATGAAACCACTTTATCATTGATTTTTCTTGAGCCATACGTTCCTGTCTAAGAATCACCTCCTCCATAAAGTTCTTCTTAGATTAAAGGTCTTCAAAGATCAATTCATTACAATATTCCTCCAAGTAATCTTCTAAATGCTCAATATCCTGTTTGAGATCATACATATGTTGGTTAATAGGGGTGAGATCCCCTTCCCATGATTAAAGCCCCTATTTGAGCCACATGATTTTGTTATGAACAGCCACCCGGTAGTGGACTTGCACCAAGTCACCCCATGAAGTCCTTACTAGATGAGAAAACTCAGGATTACACGTCCAGTGATCATAGAACATGAAATGGTCCTGACATGCTTGATTGGGGGCCAAAGATAACAGTAGTGGTGAGTGATCAGATATCCCTGAACCAAGTCATTTACCTTGGAATTAAAAAATGTGGTGATGGAATGTAAGTTAGAGAGGCATCGGTCAAGCCGACTCCATCATAGTCTATTTTCTCTTTGGTTATTACACCACATGAATTGATCCCTAGTGTACTTCAGGTCCATAAGAACCTTTATTTCCATGAAATAGAAAAAGTACATGCTAGCTCAACTTGGAAATGCCTCATGTCCCTTTTTCTTAGCTGATTTGCTGATGATATTGATGTCACCCCCTACTATCCATGGATCATATCTTGGGTCAAATGAACTATGCTCTTGACATAGAGTTTCCCTTATCATGTTTTCACATCTTCCATAAAATAAGGAAGCAAAGAAAGTGTACAAGACCTTTTTCTCCTTTGTCATAATAAACTGTCCCCATCCTGGATTAAATCCACTGTAACGTCTCTGTTATAGAATATCCAAATATGAAGTTAGGTTTTAGTTTCCTACATGGATTCCTATTTTTTGATCCTTTGAGTGAACTATTTCATATTTCCTGGGTTCTGTTTATGTTCCAACACCACAACAATTAGAACTTTGTGTTTCTGGATCTTTAAAGACACGAAGAATGTTTTAACCCTTACCCCGAGACTGGGGCATTACATATGAGGATGGGTATTATTGATTCAACTCTAACCCAACTTTGGCCCCAGACAACTTTTCCTCAAGGGGAAAAGAGAAGCTCTCCTGATTCTTAATCCATTGTAACTTCAACTTTGAGCATGTGCACACCCCTAAACTGCAGTCCACGGGGACTAGGGGAGAAGAATACAAGTGTTAGTGGAACTTGAGGGTCTTCCCTCTCACTGTGCTAGGAGGAGAAAGGATCATTGGGCATTTTACCTTCTACGATGCCTGACTGATCAAATCCAAATTCCTAGTAGTACCAGCTACTTCATTATCAATGTCTACTTCTAACCCGAGAGAGGGAGAAGGAGACTTACCTCCAAGATCAAGTATCCATGCATCTTTGGGAGGTTCCTATGGAACCAGAAAGGGCAATGCCAGGGACTCCATCAGGCTAACAGAAGTCTACATAAAATATTCTAGAATCCTACCCATCGAGAGAATCTGGTGAGAACCAAAGAGCCACCCAAAAAATATAGCCGTCCAAGAAGGGGGTTACCTCTGAGTATGGGAATCCAGGGCCACACTGGGTGAGGTGACACTAACCTTATAGGAGGAACATGAGATGCACTCAGAGTACACAAAAATTGGAGGAGAATACTCAACCCGAGGAACTGTCTGGATATAATAGGAGAGTCCTGCTGACCCTTAAACTAGAGAAACCTACCCCTGGATGTGCTTGACCTCTTGACAAAGGGATCCTTGGTGACACTACTATCATTCTTGTATAGAATTCCTTTATAGGAGACATGAGGGAAAAAACCTAGGAAAAATTGGGAACACATTGTCTTGAGACCATAACACTTATCCCTGGACCTTCATCAAAAGCTTATCTGGGATGGGAGAGGGTAGGTCTAGCTCCACACACATCTAGGAAACTAATAGATCTACACCACACCAGGTGATATCATCCATAAAGAGAAAAACTCCTAGAAATTGTCCTATTTATTTATGGATAACCTCATTCTATAAGGGCAGAGGGAGCCAAGGTAAGCGGATCCAAACCACCACCTTCATACTCTCCTTGCATTTGTGGGTCTCCAAAGACCACCATGCCAGACTAAAGTGCCACCATCCCATGTAGAGGGGATCTTTGCAGAAATCATAGACAAAGTCCACTTCTGATGATATGACCAAGAAAAAAGAGAGGCTATGAACCACAAATATATGAGTCAAAGGATGCATCCCCCAAGAGTCCCCCCAATGTTTGAAGACCTAAATAGGTTGTTTTTATGCTCCAAAAAGAGCCACCAGAGTCCATTTCAAGACATCCACAGCCTTGTCAAAGCCACTGCCGAAACATCCATTGATAGGCTAGGACCATCCCGAAAAACCAATGGAGTCACTGGGAGAGCCTTTGGTAAGAGAGTTGCTGGGAGACGCAGAAGGAGCTACACATCGCATCCTTGAAGGAGGACGCATGACTTCAAAGAATGGTAGGAGGTCCAAATCCATCCAGATACTAAGAAGGACCTCTAATAGTGAGGCTCGATCCGGGATCTAAGGTCACTGGCATCAGAGACTCAGATTGATGGCACGCAGATGATGGGGTAATGTTAATTTTTTTATGAAAATCAACCGGCATGTGAGGTATTTTTTTACACATTCATATTGAGATTTCTTTTTTATTTTGTATTATTTAACTTGATTATATCATTGTATACAAAAATAGGTCTTTATGCACACCTGGTTTGACACTCTCAAGGGATAAGATTAGGATAATTAAATATTTCGTTAAAAATCATTATAAAGGATTTAAATAGTTTACAAAAATGAATTACCTATGTTAAACCCTAGAATGAGAGAGGAATTATGTTGAAATAAAATGGATGAAGTATTATGATTCAAGAATTAAATTTTAGTATTATTTTACCAATGGAATTTTCATGACAAGAATTATGAAATATCATAGGGTTGTGTTAAATTTTAGAAGTAAATTTGTATTCATTAACATAAGAGTTACGTATACCATCACAGGTTCATGATTCTAAAGTTTATCATAATTTCAATTTCATAAAAACCCTTTTTTGGTTTTATGTAATGAGAGTATACCAAGATAATAGAAATTTTAGATAATTTTATTGAAAGGATATGTTTTAGTGAAAAATTTATTTGAGGAATCATTCCTTTTTTAGACATAAGTTTAAAGGTATTGATAAAATTTTGGTTTTATATTGAAATAATATTATTATAATTCGTAAAAATAATTATTGAAAAACCTTGTAAAAATGTTATTTGATTATTAATTTTTATTCAAGGATGTCCATCATACTTTCTGGAAACTTTATTGGAATTATATAAATGTAATTTAGAAAAAATAAAACCTGTATGAAGGGTGAAAACCCATAAAATTTGGAAAGGTGATGGGGCATGACCCCTCAATTGAAGTACGATAAGAGTTTAATACCAACCACTAACCTATGCAATATCCTGGTTAATATGTCAATGTTTTTAGTTAATCAATTTGTAGAATAAATATGAATGATGAACCAATTGTATTAGTTTAGAGGTTACTGATTAATTCATTAACCATATTGGTTTTGGAAAATAGTTAAAGGAATAATAAATGACTTTTCACTCTTTTATGGATCTTATGATCCGTTAAAAGTAAATTTTAGTTCTTTAGGCATAATTTTTTTTCATTTTATAAGTATAAATTTCTTGGAGTGATGGGAATAAATTTGAAATTAATAAAATAACTACCAAAGGATGCATTTTTTTATAGACATACATCAATTATATTTCCTCATATTCTTAGATAGTAAAATAATTTCTTAACATTAGGAAAATGATCTTGAAATAAAATGAAATGATATTACCAACATTTTTGATGATATTAATGACATTTTTACACCAATTAGATTTATGCATTTGAGGACCTCTAATTTCCATTTATGATTCACTTTATTGTTATCAATGACCTCACTCACTCTCTATAATTATTTATATTTCCCATCCATGTCCATACTTCCACTTTCCACTAATGTTCTCCAACATCGAATCCTAGTCATGTGTTTTTCCAGTTAACCATCATACTCACCTATCTATATTATTAAGAGGATATTTTACTAACCATTTTACAATGTTGGTTTTCCAAGAAAGGAATTTGAAAATATCAAACCCTCTATTACGAAGATCAAGTTTAATTTTCAAGGGTGTAATTTATTTATGGAGGGGAGAATATAACAGCATAAAATTATGAAAGAATAAAATTTTATTTAATAGTGTATGAAATGAAAAAATAAGAATAAAAGAGAATATAACAACCCAATACTTTAAAATATATTCACCATTGTATATAAATTAAATCTATGATATAACTTGCAATGCCTGAAACATTGAGTTATCTTGCATTTCACGCAACAACGACTTTCTTCAGTAGATTGCGTTACACAGAAGACTGATTTTTACCAAATATTATTAATATTATTGTCTAAAATAACAATTATCTCCTAGATATTAAATTAGAGGTTATTAATAGGATTAACTAACTTATGAAAATATATATTTAAATTCATTGGTTACCAATTGATTAGAAAAGAATGTAAATGAAATATTTTTATAAAAAAATATTTTAATAAATTAAATTAACTACTATTAGTGAATGATATTAATGAAATTAATATAATATATTTTCAATTATATTTTTCATAATTAATCTAATATATTTTATAGGAATAATATAAGAAAGAATTATTTTTCTAAAAGAATTTATTCTACCTTTTAATGACACATTTGTTTTAATGTTTTTTTAAATTTTTATAAATTTTATTTGATATAATAAAATTCAATTTTTAAAGTGGAATGTAAAAATTATCTTAGGGTTAAATTTTCAAAATTTTCTATGAATTTTTATTTTTTAATGAATAGTAAAAATACTTAATTTTAATTGAAAACCAACTTTTCATCTAAATAATTTATTATGTTAAATTTTATTTTAAATTGGTTTTAAAGAAAAAATTAGATCAATTAAACAAATATTAATCTAATTTAGACAACCCCTATGATGCATGAATAAATCACCCCCTAGACCCTCTACCCCATGAGGAACTGGCCTGAAAGGCCATGTGCTATTACACTTGGGCCTATGGATGGTGAAGCACATAAATGTTCTTGGTGGTGGGTAACTTTACACCAATACTTGTAACCCCTAGGCTTAAAAACCCAATATTTTTTTGTTTTCTGAGTGATAATCTAAAGAAGAGATCTCCCCATTTTCTTTCCTATTGATTTTGATGCATTTTTATGGCATTTTGTGGTGGTTTGAGGGTTTTGGTGTCAATTTTCTAACTCTCATATCTTTTTTGTATCCCTAGTATCTATTAGAGAACCTCTAGCTCGGCTCATCGATGAAACCAACAATTGAAGGAAGAATTTAACACCTAAATTTGGGCCTTTATAATGTTGGAAAGCCCTAAAAGATCCGATGGGGGGAGATCGAAGAAGCAGACAATGAGGATCTGGATTTCCTCCTACCTCCAAAATAAGTTTTTGGTCTAGATGAGAAAGAGATCAAAAAGATTGTGGAGTACAAGTAAAACGAGGATGAGAATAAAGTAAATATCACCACTACCACTACTGAAAATTGGGCCTTTAACAACACTAGTAAAATGGATTATTAGCACTATAGAAGCACTGATAATGTAAGTGATGTTAAAGGGTTATCATTAACAGTGCTCATAAAAACCACTAATAAAGGCCCCCTTTAACAGTGCTACAAAAAGCAGTGATAAAGGGGGCCTTTATCAGTTCTTTTTTAGCGTTGATAAAGGGTGAATTTATTATCGCTTTTTAGCACTATTAAAGGATAACTTTATCATGGTTTTTTAGCACTGTTAAATTCTGCCTTTAACAATGCTATAAATAGTGCTGATAAAGGCCCCACGGATAAAGGGTATTATTTTTCATGGACCACCCCAACCTTTATCAGCAGCACTTCCCCTTTTATCCTTTCTTCCCAACCCCTTTATTAGAAATTTAGATAATCCTACCCCCAAAAAGTTCCCCTACCTCCATCGAGTTTCGAAATTGGGACCTACAAGTTATACACCATCGCCTTTTCCACTCCACTATACTGTTTTGATTTACATTTTATGACCTATCTATACATTAGTATATATTTCATTGTATTTTTATCCGTATATTTATATATTTCTATATATATGTTTATATATATAGTTATAAATATTTTTTTAAATACATATTTATTTATATATATTTTTTAAAATTGATATTAACAATAAAAACCCTTAAAGAACATAAAAATGTTAAGAAAATCTAAAAACCCTACACCCCTAAAAACAATTAAATGACCATAACTTCTAATTATGAAGTTCATTCCAGCACCAAACCAGTGAAATCAAAGATAATGAAATGATATTCAATATTATATGTGTTACTGGCTAAACAGACACTCGTATCAGAATTTATAGGCATTTTAATTTTAATAAATTGAGATCGGTGATAAAAAACTAAATTTTATAGGCCTTTTGGGACTTTATTGGATTTAAAAAAAATATATAGAGATCTTGGACCTCAGTTTGAGACCATATTGGGGATAAGTTTCATGAAAATCTTCGAGTTGATATGTGGTAGATCCCAAACGGACACTCGGATCAAAAGTTATGTCTGTTTGAAGTTCGAGTTCGATTTTTGTCTTTTTTGAAACTATAATATATTTATTTAAAATTTTTATCAAATTATTTTTATCTAATTTTGTTTTATCTCATTTCATAAAATTATATTTGATTGGTTATGGATCTAAAACGGACTCCCGGATCAAAAGTTATGATATTTTTTGGGGTTTTAGGGGTTTTAAGGGTTTTTCACATTCAACCGCCTTTTAAATGACCATAAGTTATAAATCAGGTGTCCATTTTTCCTATAACTTGTATCAAAATTGATTCTTGAGACGATATATATACCTCAGTGACTCATGGAAAATTTTAATTACCTCTATTGATGCCAAAAAATCCCATAAGGCCTCTAAATGGCTATAAATTCTACCACGAGTGTCAGTTAATGAAATATATATATTTTTGAACTATACCCTTAATAAGCTCTAGTAAAAAAGGGATGATAAAGGGAGGGTCTTTATTAGTACTTTTAAAAAAGAACTGATAAAGGTCATCCTTTTATCACTCCATTTTTAGAAGTGCTGATAAAGACCCCCTTTATTAGTGCTATTTTAGAAGTGCTGATAAATTCCCATTTTATCAGCGATTTTTTACTAGCACTGATAAACGGGGGACATTTATTCGTGATTTTTTTACAAGCATGGATAAATGGAACCCTTTAAAATTTTTATTTTAATGCTGTTAAATACCCCGTTTAATATCACTTTTAGAATGCACTATTAAAACCCTAGTGTTGAATAAACCCAGTTTTGTAGTAGTGTTCCACCTATGTCTAAAAGCTTGCGAAGGCCCGACACAGCATGCAGGCTATAGAACAAAGGTCCCACCCAAAATATGTAGATTCATTTCATGAGGATGTTTTTTCCAGACTCACCATAGTTTTAACTAAGGAGGTCCTCCTGGAATGACATAGGGCTCCAAAGACTAGGCCAGAGGAGAGAAAGGCAGTGGGTGGGGAGTCACTAACTCAGACCAGGAAAGGAGGTGTGGTTTTGATGGTGTGCCAGACCTATGGGAAGAAAGGTGACCAATGGATGTATCAATGTACATAAAAGTACCTGAATCAACCTATGGATTAATTTATAGAGAATCCCATTGGGCCCAAACACAGTGCGAGTACTTCAGGTGGGGTGAAGGAAGCCTATGTGTCGCCGAGCATGAGGGAAGGTGTAGAGCAGCATGTAGGGTTGGAGATGACGTGCCGAAATGACGAGAACTTGGTGAGGGTGAAAAACCAGTTAGAGGAAACCTAGGATGATGAACTAAATGATTTGTTATAAACATTTGGGCTAGTGTACTGTGTGTACATCTTCATTGACTAGAATATATGGGTGAGTTGGTGGTTTGGGTTTGTGAACTTTTTGAACCCGTAGGATGCAGAGCGGGCCATCAACAAGCTTAATGGTTATAGATATTACAATGAGATTCTTTGAGTTGAGTGGGATACACCCCATAACAACTGACCAGTTAGTTATGTAGGTTTCAGTTTTCTCGGTTTTATGTAGTTTTGTGCCCAAAAAAAACATAGGAAACTTTTGTACATTTTCACTTCAAAACCCCGCTTTCTTGTTCCATCTGCAAGATTAATTTTAAATTAATTTCCACTAATTTTGTGATTTAAATTTGAAAAAATGGATTCCATATATTTAATAATAATAAATTATAATTTATAATAAGTTAAACATAATTTTTTACCCAAATTATTAGTCAAAGATGTATAAATTAATTACAACGACTAAGAAAAAAACCAGTTTACTTAGTGGTTTAACTTAGAGTATAAAGGGTAAAAATGAAACTTAACTTATCCAATACAAATTTAATGGACATATTTAGACAATTTAGCCTCTAGGATCTAATTTTTTTTGTATTATGGAAGCCTATTTTTAAGTAAAAATGTTGGTAAACATAACTTCTTTTCAAAAATGCTATTTGTGTCCTCTCCTCCACTTATAAATGGCCACCCGCTCACCCTTCTTCAGACCTCTAAAACCACTTTTGTTATTCTAGGAACATCCCAAATCACTTATAAAATTCACTAAAATCATACTATAATCCTTATATTGGGTATAAATCTAACTTAGGAAGGAATAAGTCCAAATATAAGGAGGATACTTGAAGAAGATGTAACGTTTTCCTAAAAGATTTTTTATTTTATTTCATTCTCTAACTCCTTCAATTATTATTATATTATTATTATATAATAAAATAAGTATCTTAAATATACCTAGAAGTTGTTATTTTATGGTTATGAGCAAAAACATCATAAAATTATTTCAAATGGTTTATGGAAGCATCGTTTGTGTGTACGACATACTACCGCCTCACAAACTGATGTTGTTCGATTCTCTATTACCATCTATAATGATTAGGAATAATGATGTAAAAATTGTTGATATATTATATTTATGATATTTATGATGTATTTATTCTTATTTAATTGTTATATAACACATATCGTCATGATTTCTATCTTTTGGGAATACGATAAAGTCGTTCATGTGTATGGTGGACTACTGCCTCACGAAACGATGTGATTCATTCACACTTAACATGGAATGTATTAAAGATGATTTTAATAAAAACATGTGACATATATGACATAAAATGAAACTTAAATGATAATATATATATATATATATATATATATCATTTTCTTTTCTTTATTTCAATACAACGATAAAATAGAAAACAACGTCCATGCGTACCTGCGACCTACCATCTCTATGAACAATGCATTCCATTTCCAATCACAAAATTTTATGGATTACTATAAATAAAAATATACTGAATATATGTGATATTTTCTTATTTTTTACATTATTTAAATTATGAAATCAGGATTTAATTAATAGGAACTAAAAACAACAAATCAAAACATACTTGAAAAACAAGGCAATTAACGCCCAAAACAATGAAAATAATGAAAGATTATAAAAAATGAGGTGATAAGATGTTATTAAAGGATCAAATATCATATTATAAATATTAATATGGTTCTGGTATAAGTTAATTACATAATTAAAACCAATATAAAATAAGTTAAAGAGAATTTGACCAAAATGAATTGTAAGGTAAGGGATTTCGTATCAATTTCATTTCATTGAGAAATATTGTTATATTATGCACCTAGATTATTTTATATGATGTTTCTACTGACACTATGACATTTAATATTATGAATAACTATTTATTTATGGTATTTTTAGTTTCAATATGAATTATTTCATCTTTGGGTATTTTAACTTAAAGTTACCAAGTGGTAGCCAATGAGCCCGTACCTGAGTGGTAAGGGCTCTTGCTTGGCATCCAAGAGACCCATGTTCAAAATGGGGTGGAGGCGAATTTCTAGGGAACTATACTAGTACTGTAGCAGTTAATGTGTGGTACTATAGCAGTAGGACTATTCACCTGATTTGGGCCTTCTGGCCACTAGTTTGGGCATACAGGTCTCAAGGGACTTCAATCCATCAATGGCCTTCGGGCCATAGGCCCTTCAGGCCATTGAGACCGTGAAGTAGCTCAATTCACATAGAGAAGGCCCCAGAAGAGGATCAGAGAAACAAGATACCAGTCATAAGAAGATCTAACTGGATCGGAAGAATGAGAGGGTATGTAAACCACCATCATGACCTGGTACCGTGCAGCTTTGTATGGTGAAATTCTTGCCGATCAGTAATGCAAGGTGGGGATCTAGGTGATCAATGATACAGAAGTTGGGGAGGGGCAGTTCTAGTGGGTTGGGACTACGGGTCATGTATTGGGCATGGTATGCCTTTGGGCCTTCGGGTTTTGTATTTAAAGTCATGTCGAGCCTTGTGCCTTGGGCCTACGGGTCATGTACGAGTTCCCATTCAAACCTTAAAAGGGGTATTATCCATAATAAAATATAAAGAAGGGATTAGGGCCATTCAGACAAGTTACAAAGTGATAAAGAAATTTTATAACTCAATTCCATTTCATTGGGTTATATTACATCATCATTGTCATTAATATTTTATGATTATGTGTGTAAAGAATCTTGAATATCTATTTATGTATTTTCAAATTTTAATTTGAATATATAGTTGATACACATAATCAATTCATTGATTAATTCTCACTTCAATGTTATGATTATTTTAAGGTCTTATTTCATAACCTCATTCTAATTGAGATTACTTATGCTTGAATTTCCATTAAAATAAATTATATGATAATTTTTAATAAAAACTTTTATTTTTACTATAATCTGGTTATTCATGATATATTTCAAGTGATTATACCATTTTTTTACTCTTCAGTACTTAAAATTATTGAGAAAATGTTTTAATAAAATATGACTTCATTTATCTTCTAAGTTAGAAATTTATTTTATTACAAAATCATGATTTCTAAAAATGATTTCAAAATGATTTATTTATTTTTTTCAAAATTATTTATTAATATACTTTTTTTCTTAATTTTTATTTTTAATTTTATTTTAAAGGAATCATTTTATCACTTTACAAACAAGGAACTTTTCAAACCATTTATAATGTAAAAGGAATGTTCTTTTTAAATTTTATGGAATTATACAATGTCATTTATTTGAGGATTAATTTTTAATTTTACAAAAATATTTTTGATGAAAAAGTTTTTCAAAGTGATATTCAAGGAAAATGATTTTTGAAATGTTTTTAGAAATGAAAAGTATATTTTCTTCAAGGCTATTTTTAAATATATTCTTTTATTTCATCCATGAAATCAACTCTTATTATTACTCCAATGGGAATCCATTATATTGAAACCATAATAATTATTATTCGGGATGGAATTGGATTATTTTGACCAAGGATAGTATTGAAATTCACTTTCTTGATATCATTTTCATATTCATTAACTTCCCCTTGAGTTATTCACTTTCCTATGATCAGTGAACATTAAATTTCCCCTAAATATCTATATCAGTTATCACAGATAAGATTATTGGATAAACAATATAAATTTTTCACATACGAATCTAAATTTAAAAGTTATTTGATTAAATAGTAAAATATAGATAAATCTGTATCCTTTAATCAATATGGATATTTGATAAGGAACATTGTTTATGAATTCACTTGATTATTCAATATATTAGGAATGCTTTGGACATGCAAGACACGATTTGGGGAGCCGTTAATGAAATCCCCTTGATACATAGATAATCTCATGAGATGATCTGTTTTCTAGACTCAGATAATGGGTTTTAACCGAGTATGTTTTAAATAATCTAGAGGATATATCTTGATAGTAAAGGTATCATGTTCATGGGAAACATGACATCTAATAATTAAGCATCTAATTCTTTAAGTATTCAGTTATTACTATCCTAAATATTTTCACTATGAAAAAAATATATGGATGCATTTAAACATAGTTTATTCATTAAATGGAATGGTTTTTAGTTATTTACCTTACCATATTGGTTATGCCTTATCCAGTTATGGGAGTCATGTAATTTATTAAATTGAATCTGTTTTCAGATATTTACCTTGCTGAATTTTTTATACACATCCTTATTATTTTATTTATTACATGGAATGTTTGTTTTGTTATTTACCTTCCCATATTGATTGTTCTCATTGATTCATTATTAATTCCATTGTACTTAACCCTTACTGATTATTTGATCTCACCCTTCTTATGTTTCCTTTCCCCCAGTAATCCCACAAATTTTACTATGAATAACAAGAAAGGATATTCTTGAAGGAATAAATTCATTTTTATAAAAAAATTGTTGTAATTTTTATATTTAAATTCAATATATGAATCGTGTTTGTGCCTAGTTTACCACGACTAATAAATTGATCATTCCTTTGGGATGTGATTTCCTTGTATCTTATGCCAATTTAATGGTAGTTTGCATTGATTATGGGATTATAGGATCTGGGACACTATAATTATTTCAACCATTATATTTATTACCATTAAAATCTAGAACACCTAATATGTTAAATGTGTTTATACTATACATATCATTTCACTCAATGATTTGGTAGAGAGAAACTATATTCTTTGGCAGCACTTGATATTCCATAAGAATGGGTGTACTGATAAGAGGGGGGCGGGATTAATTAGAGGTGATTTTTTTTTACAATTTATTTATCATAAAAATTAATTTCCACTATATATTAGTATTTCATTATCTTAATGTAAAGATCCACCTTACCAGAATTAATATAGAAAAAATAAGTACAAGGCACACACAATTTTTACAAGGTTCAATCCCAGTGTGGGTACCCACTCATTGTTGCATTCAGTTTCTATCCGGATCCACATATTTTCCCTATAGATTTATGGAAAATTATAAGTGGATATTCAATGTATCATTATATAGACTTGTGTTTCTCAAAATATAAAAAAATTATTCTAGAGTTATACTATCCCAAGGTTTAAAATGTGATCTGAATAGTTTGAATAATATCACTTGAGAATCTAAGTTGCTTCCACAACTATTTATGATCTTCATCTATGATCCTTAAAGAATATTAATATAGATATGAATAAATATTCAAGAACTTGAGTCGTATATAAAATTAATGATAGACTCAGATTAGTCGTTCTTGTACAAAACAAGAATAATCAGCCACTGATATAATCCTCAATCTTATTATAAAATATCAAATGACTCAATGTACTAGGATATTCATGTTTTTTTACTCTCTTAGACTCCCATATTCAGGAACTATATTTTGTTAGACTTAGGATAATTCATTATATCTCTCATACTACTCCCCTTATTTTTCATATCTCAAAATTATAGAGTTAATTTAATTTTGAAATTAATATCCCTCTCAAAGTCTAGATAATTATTATAACTAAATGGTATAATTAGATCCTTAGTGAATTTCATTAATAAAAAAACCATGAAAGTATGTTCCAATGATTACTAAACATTATCTTTTTCATTTGACCAATATCTTTAATGTAATTCTAGAGATACCCTTCTTAATTTTCTTCTCATTTAAGTATTATATTTATTCTCAATAAAACATTCAACTTTGATCACCATTAAAAATAATTCAAAATAATATATATTTGATAATTATATAAATACACAGTAGTGAACTACTCTACATTCTTGTAGATTATCTTTAGTTCACATCTTCTTTAACCTTCCCATGGTGTAAAGGATCTCTTCATTGTGTAACAACACTGTATAACTCAATTTTTCTTAATTAATATTTAATCATTGCATGATCATGTGATTTATGAAATAAAAACCACACAATATCATCCCATTTAAAATTTAGAATCATATTATGAAGTTTCCCATTAAAATGAATTTTTTTGGTAGATTCTTACTCATTATAATATTCTTACCATGTTACAATATTCTTCATTAAATAAAGTTAAAAATATATTAATTTATATAGAATCAAAATTTACTTTTATTATTTGTATCAATGGAGATCAGTTTAATCATCATATAATTTATTTTTCATCAGAACAATTAATTCTAGACATCTCAATCTTTATAAAACTCACAAATTTAAAAAAGGGATAACTATTATGACGTCCAAGTATAGTCTAGATTGTAAGAGTAAAATTATTATTCCAAAACGACTTAAATAATTAATCTTACTAAATTAACCTTATGAAATGATTCTTATGATTTCTAAAAGACTCTTATGTAGTCCTTCTAAATATTACGCACTCCTCTCGACTCTTAAATGGATGAAAAAATCTTATAAAAACATTATCACTCTTATTAAATACTCATGAACTTTATAAAATATATTTTAATATTAATAATATCCTATGACTCTTAATAAATCTCAATCATAACTTTTGAAAAACATTATGTGTTCTCGAGTCTTCTCATTTCATCTCAAAAACACTAAAAACAACTTCAATAACATGAAAACTACCTCCAATGATTCTCAAACATTATTGAAAAAAATTCAATACTTTAATAATTCTATAAGGAACATCAATATTATAAAAATTATTTTAATATAAATTTAAATAAAATGAAAATTGGATAGTTTAAAATATTATTGATTTAATAAATGTGAAATTCATATATGAAAAAATATTAGAAAATAACCAAATAAAAATATAATCAATAATCATAATCCTATATAAAAATGTAATTATTTGGAATTAAATTATATGAATATAAACTTATTTAAAAAATTATAGATCATCTTAAGATATATTTATAATTTGGTGAGATTTTTTTTTTCAAATTTAGGATAAGATGTTATATTTATCAAGTTAATATATAAGTATTGAAAAAAGTTTGATATTATATAAAATAAACTTTCATTTTAATTAAATATTATATAATACATAAAATAAATTATATAATAATGAAATTTAATTGATCATCAATAAAAATGATTACATTGATACTATTTATCATTAAAAACACCCAATATTAATCAATGTATTGAAAGTAAAAGTTATATATTACTCTAACAGATAATAATTATATAATTTAAGAAAATAATACCATCCAAAGGTTATATACTAGATTCATATAATAATATTTCTCATTACTGCATCACTTTTTAATTTTAAAAATACATTATTAACCTAATATCATTACCTTGATAACAAAAATTACCTTAAATAGTGTTGTTTTATATATTTTTACCATATGTGTTCATGTTTTTATACTTTAATTAGTTATATAAAACATAATGAATATTTATTATAGTTTTGAATCCTATGGATTCCTTATCTTATCATTGAAAATTAATAAAATCTCTATATATATCAATCCTTTCATATTTATAACAATCCTTATAATAAAAATAATTGTTGACACCATTCTCATTTCATTTGGAGGGTTACATTATATAATTAATGTAATAAATTAATTAAAAATTAGATAACACTATCAATATTAAAAACATTCATGCATCATAATTAATTTCTCCCAAACAAATATCATTTATTCTACCCATTCTATATGATTTCCTAAAATTTCTTATAACTTCATTAAAATATTTTTTTATATTACTATTATCTTTTTAAAGATCATTACTATGGTTTTTAGTAAACATAATTTGATTTTAGAAATAATAATATTAATTTTAGTAACCCATAATTGATGTTTAATTATTTAAATATAAGAAGAATAAAAAAATCACCATACTGAGAATCCAAAATTCAAGTAGTATTAGGATGATGAATACAAACATGATAATTAAATTAAATTTAAAACATAAAAACATCATAGTATCACATGTATATTTAAAACTACTCAATTATTATCCTTATATCATACGTAGAATTATTCATGGTTTCCTTGGTAAATGGGGAAATAATACAATGGGTGATCTCAGATGCTTAGTAAGGAATAACATACAATGTATGATAACATTGTATAAATAATATGACATGAATAAATAGTCAAATGTTTCAAAATAAATGATAACATGAGCATAAAATATCCATGTATATGTTAAAGTGGAAATAGAATAACAACTTGGATAATAATATATGATCTCATAATGATGGTATGCATATTTCCAAAAATCACAACCATACCATTAAGGCCCCATTACATGACATATTATATAAAAGGGTATATTTTCTCCCAAAATTCAGGATAATTTTTATCGTGACCCATGACTTTTATATATATTTTTTCTTAAATCTTAACGTAAATATGAAATAATTATAATCCAAAGATCATGAGGACTGGTGTCTTTGGTAGACTATGTTCATAATACATCAAAGTGAGACTAAAAAGAAACTTTTATATTTTATTCTCTATAATTAGATCCTAAATACTTTTGAGATCCAAAAACTACATGTGATAACTTTGGGAATACATACAAAAAAATGGTGAGTTAAAAATTTCAATAAGGTAATAAATATGAAGAGGGAAAATAATGGGTGAGTCAAAGGAATAACATGATATCATAAAAGAGAAGGAACATGAATAATCACAAGGGATAATAATATAAATAACATAATATCATAAGATTATGACAATAGATAAATTATGTTATGAACCAACCCAGGTAGGCCTTAAACCAGTTACCCAATTCGATCTACGATAAGGCCCAAGAGGCGTTCTTGATCCTTATAGGGTGGAAACTAGTATTGGGAATCAAATATGATGCAATTAGTAATTATTTATCCTATAAAAAATAAACATTTATAATGAAAATAAAATAAACATTAATAGTGGAAATAAATAAAATTGAACATACCTCCAAGTGACTATTGAGTCACTATTATCCACCATCCCAACCTGATCCATGAGTAAACCAAAATTAGAAACTGAAACTATAAACTAGCTCGAGTCTACCAATTCTGAGAGGAACAAGTATGGTGTGAGAATAAAATATCCTAGTTTTTATGAACCATAGAATCCATGCATTCTCATTTTGATACAATCCATAAATGATGGTTTTGAAATACATATAAAAAATAGGTTTTTGGTTTTGAGAAACCAATCACAACTTTTAAACAAATCCATTTTTGAATTTTTTTTTCTATTATAAAATGATTTTCTATATCAAAAACCCAGTTTGAAAACCCATAACAAGAGAGAGACCACAACTAAACACCAACAATAAGACATATCATACAGTTCCAAAAGCTAATGAAACAATACAAATATAGGCGGGGATAATATTAATAGATCAAGTAAAAAAGGTTCCATAAGAATAACAATGGAACATAAAAATATGTAATCATGAGCATATACTAAACAACTCTAGAAGAAACCCTAGACATTCTTGGTTTGGACCCAACTACCAATGTATGGTGTAACTCTATAGTTAATATTCAATCTGGCTTCTCTAAACTATCCTCACTTGTGGAAAATCACATATGGACTATCATTTATCCATTGGATTCTAATATATCTAATCAGGACTAGAACTAACCATCCATAAACCCTCTAGATTCCATCTAGGACTCCCATGATAAAAGTATAAATGGAAAGTGAGGAGGTCATCACATTCTTGGAATTAAATATAACATGAATATTCCAACATGCATTCCTTTCCCACCCTCCAACACCATCTATATGAAGACCCTCTCTAAGGAGGACAAGCACAATGGTTCCTGTACCATAAGAAACATTTCAAAAGTGAAAACTATTCCTACACATCATGGTGGTTTAAACCATTTTAAAATAACCACTTTAAAGTTCCAAAAATGTCTTAGTATTTAAAATCCAAAATTGTTTCCACAACTAGGGTTCCAAATGGGCCAATAAGAAAGTTTATTTTCCATTCATGTTTCTAATCTTCCAATCATTACATAATTTAAGAACGGAATTTAAAAACCACATTTTAATTAATTTTGAAACCAGGAATCCATTTGAGAGACACTATGGGTTTTTAAAAAACATTTGGAAGGAAAGGAAAAATAAATAACTTTATAGGAGAGTGTTTTTTGAAAACCAAAGTTACCGAGGTATACATTTTTATGCAACCACCATTTATATGCATGTTCCTATCTATATGCACACCCCATACACATATAGATATTCCCATAATCACTATAATATATATGGATAACCATAAAAATACCAAGTATCCAATTAAAAGAATACAAGTAATGTCACACTAAAGCACAAGCATTCACACGTAGGCATAAAACTCATCCAAATCACAAATTCGCATGTAATCCAATAGTAAAAAACTCAAACAAGGCTAAGCATCACTTTAAATCACTCAATTCCATCAAAAATACCAAGGGAAAGTTTTTCAAACAACAAATATATATATATATATATATATATATATATATTTGGAACATATTGAAATATTCATGGAAAACGTTTGGAAAACCCATTTTCAAACAACCACCTATAAATAAAGCCTTAAAAACTCATCATAACACACTATAAGCATGAAGAACAAAAATAAAATCCATTTTTTGAATCCTAATTTATAATATAGAATGTTCCAATAAGGAAATGAATGGATACACCTATCTCAATGATGTGAGAACATGACAAAACTCTAAACACGATGCTAGGAGAACCCAATGACCAAAAAACACACCCTTAATGCATATACACATTAATATATATGCATATATCCATTTTATGATGTATATATTCCCCATGAAATGAGGGAAAATATAAAAAGTTGGTATATATACATACATATATATATACATAAATACCCGTGTGTTTATATGTGTATATATCACACATAGGAATCCACAAGCTTCTGGCTTAGACGAACACCACAAGAACAAACCTCAATTGAACCTCATGAACCCTAAGAACAAAAAACAAAAAAAACATAATCCCCAAATTGGGTTAGGGTCTATCCTAGGCCATTCTCACCTCAAAGGATAAAATAAACCAAGAAAATAGTTAGAAAAGTGGAAGGAGGAGGAGAGGAGAAGCCTACCGAATGAGTTCACACTGGGAATCGACAAATAATTTAGCCGATTGGGAAGAGTGGGAGGGGGATTCCATGAATGTGAGGGAGAGGGGAAATGGGATTCAAAAATTGGAGGTGTTTACGACATGAGATTAGGAGAGGGGAAGTGGGTGGGAGGTATGTTTTTTGTGAATTTATTATTAATATTATTAGTATTATTTTTATTTCTTAAAAAACACCCTGTGGGGAAACATGGTTTTGGGTCCCTGTTGGTAAACCATGGGCCAAAAAACTTGTGCACCCACCAGGTTTTTTTAAATAAATAAGATTAAGAGTAATAATAAAAATAATAATATTTATAATAATAATAATAGTAATAATAATAATAAAAAAAATAAAAAACTCTTACCACCATACCCTCTTTTAATCACACATCTCGAACTCCCAACCCTCTCGACGGATGACCCCACTTTACTCTCTCCGACATGTGAAAACCACTCCCTTATGATCCCTTCAATCAACCAATTTGTTTATGGATTATTGATGTGATCTCATATTATAGGCTTCTCATTTCCTCCTTCATCTTTTCTCCCTATTTTCTTGATTTTTGGTTAATATAAACATTGGTCAAGTGGTATATGCATATATATATATATATATATATAAATATATATATCAATGTGCATAAGTGTTAATGGTGTGTTGTTTGGTCTTTGGGTTCACTACACACCTAGCTTGGAGTTTTTTCACTTTGTCACATCATTAAGGTAAGTGTATCCAATCATTTCCTTTCTAGTGCATTCCATATTATGTATGAGCTTTAAAAATGGATTTTATTTGTGTTTTTTGTGCTTTTTTATTTTCTATGATGAGTTTTTTGGATTTTTTTGGTGGTTGTTTGAATACAGGGTTTCCAAAGGTTTTCAATGAAAATTCCTATTTGTACCTAATATATATATATATATATATATATATATATTTTCGGTATTTGATCAAATTAGATTTTTTATTTTTAATGGAATTTGTGTTTTAATGTGATTCTTATCCTTATTTGAGTTTTGGTATAATTGGTTTACATGTGAATTTGTGATTTGGATGGGTTTTGTGCCTATGTGTGAATGGTTGGGCATTGGTGTGACATTCCATGTGTTCTTTTAATTGGATAATTATACATTTTTATGATTATACATATATATTCTAGTGAATATGGGAATATCCTTATGTGTATGGGGTGTACATATAGACAGATACATGCTTATAAATTGTGGTTCTATAAAAATTTCTACCTTGGTAACTTTGGATTTGAAAAAAACTCCCTCTACCCACATTATTTATTTTTCCCTTTCCTTCCAAATGTTTTTCTAAAAATTTATAATGCTTCTCAAATGGATTCTTCTTTTCCAAATGACATAAAATGTGGTTTTGAAGTGCACTTTATAAATCTTCTCTATATTGGAACATTAGAAGAATGATTTGAAAATCAACTTGCTTGTATACCCATTTGGAACCTTGGGTGAAGAAACAATTTTATAAGATCATGGAAATTGTGGTAGTAACAAGAAACCTGACATAAACACGAGTCAATGGTGACTACCTATAAAATATCACATGTTGGAAAAAGTCCCAAAATGGGTTAGGTTTACTCCGTATAACTATAAATGATGAATCATGAGACTAAATAATTACAAAAAATATTAGAGTGTTATATATGTGCACCCATCATAACTTTTTCATTATTTATGTGTGATATAAAAAGTAAATCAGTCATAAGGAATAACATAATAACTATCCTTGTAAATAAAATGGGTTTTATAATCTTTCCTTATATCATAAACAAGGAAAATTTAATAATAAATGAATTTGAGAAATGAAATTAAGGAATTAATTACCCCATCAAAAGAAGGGATGATAATATTTGAATATATTTATGTGACATATATACATAATTTAGAATTAATACACAATATCAAAGGTTTAATTCATTGATGAAATTTTATTTAAAATATTGTATGGAATATTTCTTGATAAAAATATGCTTTTCAATTGGAAAACACTAATTAAAAATTTAAAAATATCCAAAATTTTATAGAAAAAATTTTACTTAAAAAATATCCATGGAATCATATAAAGGAATCTCCAAATAATTTAGTGGCCATGATGGTGTGTAATTCCATACATGTAGTATTAAAAAACATCCCTTTCAAACTATTTAGAAAAGTTAAAAATTCCCCTCGTTCAAAAAATGAAAAGAATATTGATTTAAAACCTTTTTTGTAAAAATTGAAATACAGGTAAAAACTTATTTAATATATCATTAAGTAATATTATAAACATTCTTGAAAATATTTTTAGAAAACATGGATTTGGAATAAAAAGGATTTTCAACCAAATAGATAAATAAATGATTTATTAAAAAAATCAATCATTTTAAGTACTGAAGATAGTAAAATGGTATCATCACTTGATAATTTCATGAATAACCATAGGAGTATAAAATATATTTGGTTTGAGTTATAAATATTAAACAATTCTTTTATGGGAGGTTTAAAACAAATAATCCTGAATAATGACGAGATTGTGAAATAAACCCCTACCACTTTAGTAACTTTTGAATCATAACCACCATAAATTAATTAACATAAAATAAAAAATTGAATACTATAAAGATAAATATATTAATGATATAACATTCAAATGAAAATTATTTACACCACCCAAAATAAATAATCAGTGATTATGGAATATGTATCATGGATGTAAACGTGAGATGATAAATCTATTATCTTGAGTCCTGACTTGTCGTGTATGTATATTATCACCTATATAATAAACATATATTAATGGTTTTTTATTAATAACATTTTACAGGTTTAATTCCTTATACTGAAACCTTTTAATTCATTTATTTCAATATAATATTTAATTATTTTCAGTTATGTCCATATCGGTTGTTTTGATGACTCTCAGTTCATATTTTCTTAACAACATCAGTGTGCGGATCATCATTAATGGTGTCATTGTTAAATCATAAAAATAAAAATAATCATCAAATAATTATAATATAATACATAAATTATACTTTTAAAACCAACCATGAAATATGGTTGTGAAAAATAAATTATGTTACAATCATGGAGATAATAGGTCGTACTTATACATGAGTGACATTTACATTTTTCAATGATCATGTTGGAAAAAAAGGAAAGTGTTATTTTATATTTCAAAAATTATAATTATATCATAAATATAATATTATTTATTTAAATATATTTAAATATTCCATCAATTTGATCCTTAAATAAAAGATGAATCACATCACTTCATGAGGGGATAGTCTGATGTACACATGAATGATGTTATCATTTTTCAACTGATGGTAAGGTAAGAAGGTATATGATATATCAAATTTATAGAATAAGTAATATTTATTAAATATAATATATAAATATTAAATAAATTATCATTAATATCCATGAGAGGCAAATATGGAAAAAGAATTATGTCAGTTCGCGAGGCGGTAGTCTACCTTACACATGAACAATGGTTTTGTTTCCCATTTGATAGAAGAAGAGAAAGATTATTTTAAAAAAAACATATAATTATATATAAGATAATGGTATTATTATATTGTACCTTTTAATTCATAATTTAATGTTTAAAAATAAGAAATAAAAATAAGTAGATTAAGAGATCAGTGAAGATGATTACATTTACTTAGAAGAACCACCTTTAGATATCTTATTAATGACCATAAGGTTTGTATTTTGGGAAGAATTGAATCTAAAGGCCATGGATAATTATTTTTGGGAGAGATTTTGTTCAGGTTGGTAAAGAAAAATTGCTTTATCGGTGTGAGAAAGTGAGTGGAGGGGGTACCCTTTTATAACTGAGGAGTGAGATTTTTTGTATTTACCAAAAAATATTCAATAATGGTAATTCACTCTCAATCTAAGTTCTATAAAAATTAATAAATATTGTATTATATGGGTTATATGGTCGATACATACCCCAAATAATTAAATAATAATTTTTTTAAATTTATTTGTTTTAATTTACCTCTAAGGTTACTCACTTTTAAGATTTCAATTTTCTCCATGATACCTAGTTTTTTACTATTTTTACTATTCACTGTAACCAAAATTAATTCAACATTATTACCTAATGTTAATTATTTTTATTCCAAATATGGATTATATTTTATTAAATTAAAATCATATATTTGGAATAATTCAATTTAAAATTAAACCTGCAAAACGTGTTAAAAATTCAGTTTTCGAGAAATGTATTTTTTAAGAAATAGATGATATTATATTAACTTTATAACTCAAAATCATACTTATATGAATTTAAATTAATATAAATATATGTATAATATATTTATTTAATTTAAAATTTTAATTACTATGGTTTATTTATTTAATTAAAATGGATAATCATTATACATTTAAAACAGTTTGTAGAAAACTGTGTTTTTAAGAATAAAAATAAAGTTGTACCAAAATCATGAAATTTTTTGATTTAAATTAAATTAATTAGATTACTATAAATAAATTTTTTCATATTCCAATTCAATAAAAAATACAAAATTTAATGTAAAATTTAAATTACTTTATTTAATTAAAATAAATGACTATATTTGAAAAATTGTTAATTTTCACTATTGAATGAAAAAGAAAATATTTCATAAAAATACAAAATATTTACCCAAAGTTAATTTTGGTATTATGAATTCAAAAACAATGTTCAATTTATAAAATAAAATTTCAAAACTTTCAAAAAATTAATTATATTATTTGCTTATAAAAAGAAAAAAATAACTTTTGAGGGAAACATATCCTTTTTTAGAATAAAATATCTTTATTAAAAGTTGAGTTATTATTTATTAAGAATTAATCAATAAATTTTAATTTTTAAAGGCCTTTATATATATTTCATAAAGCATTTAATACTATTTAAACCCTTAAATTAAATAGCTAGGATATATCATCCACGTTTAAATAATAATATTTTAATATTATATCACAGTTCGTTTAGACTAAGTGTTGCCTATTGAATATGATATCAAGAATCATGTTATTTTAAAATATCCGGGTGTTACATTACACCCTTTTTAAATAAATTTTATTCTCACAATTTTAACTTGTGCTCAGTAATCAAGTATTTGAAATTCAAAAAATCAATTGTGGAAAACCCACATTGTAAAAAGAGTTAATAAAACTTTCTTTTAAATTGTGGGAATGAGAAATATGAAGGTAAACAAATAACTAGGTTTCCACATTGGATAAAATTATTGGGATTTGAAAATATATATTTATAAATAATATCCATTTAGGAGATAACATTATACTCTTTTAAGATAGAAGAGCCCATTGATTTATTAAAAATGAATATTTTTTATTTCATGGTACTTTTCTTAAAGTTCATGGGTCCTTTTTTATATAGTCTAAGAACATAAGGAAAAATAATTAATTGAAAAGTAAAATTTCATCATTTAATCATTTTTCACCAAAATACCTTTTGTTATTAAAAACTATGAGTATTCAAGATGAATTTTCCAATCCCAAATCCCTAAAATAAAATTTTATTAGATCACATAATCCAAAAAATCATAATAATCTATTCATAGTATTTTTAATAATTAACCAAACATAAAATGGTTATCAAAAGGTAAGATAACAACCAAGTCCATTATATTAATATCCAAATACAATTTTTAACTTAAATCATTCCATAAATAGATAACTCTACGTACTAAATAAACTAAATAGTCAAAAAATTTAATGTTTTCTTCCCCATTAATATTTCATGTTAGATCACCTGTTATACATAAGGTTACATATACCTCAAACTAGTGAAACATTTCCTAAAATATCATTAATCACCTTAAATCCAAAAAATTCAAGAACCTTTGATCAAAAAATATGTTTACCAAATTAAAATTAATATTTTTGAATAAAATAATTTACGTAAAAGCAATTTCATACTAACCATTACATCATGTTGGCTAGTGGTAGGTGTTATAACCTTTTCGTAGTTCTGTAGTGGGTTCAAGACCCACAACCATGTAAGATGAAATAGGTTATTCCGCAATTTTTGGGTTATCCCTTAACTAAAACTATAGAAAAAATGTGAAAATCATATTTATAATTTACCTTGATACTAGAAAATTATCAACAATATGATGAACATCTTAAAAAATAACACTATTAATCAAATCACTTTTTTAACCTCTATGGTTTTCTATCAAGTTCATTTTCTTATACAAAATAAAATAATTTTAATTGACTATAATTACCTAATCATCAAGAACATATGAAATATTATCATTTCCTCTATCATGTGTTTTTCCATAAAACATAACCTTACCATTAAATCACCTTTCAAGGTCATTAGGACCATTCAAAAATATTCTTGTAAATCCTTAAAGAAAAACTATTAAAGAAAAATCCTTAGAAGTATTGTGATTCTTATAACCAGTATACCATTGAAAAAAAACTTCAGAAAAATGATTCTTGACTTACAACACCCAAAAAATTCAATAATTAAACTTCAATGATTTTCATAAAATAGGATATTAAGAATTATTCCTTGGATTAGGTAATTGTCTTGGATAATGAATAAGTTCCCCAAGTATGCTACACTGAAATGTTAGTGGTGCCATATGATGAACTATATTAACCCGTGTCTTGTTAACCTAACTCTTCATTTTTCATTGGTAATTATCTAATTTATGACCTTTTATTCCACACATAAAAAATATTCCCATTTATTTTTTTCATTTTACATGGATACTCTTCTCACAATTTTAACATGTATGAAATTGAATCTTTTTTTCTTTGTCATCTTTAACACTTAAACTTACATGAGAAATTACCCCTATCTTCGTTGATGTGTTTGGAAATTCAACTATATTCCAGTTGTTATCTTTAATTTGAGATAACTCATTTGGAATTATCACAAGATGCCTAAATTTTATTCCCATTAGGTTATTCATTTCCCTAATGAAGTCATTACATTTTCCATCACATTTGTTTTTGGTATTCTTTATCACATTTCCCACCGTTAACTAAGAAAATAAACAAAAACAGATGATAATTCATTAACATAGAATATGGAAAACTTTTAAAACTAGAAGGAATAGATTTTAAATGTTAAGTTTGTCCTAAATTATGAGTATCTAAGTTTAAATATAGTTTATCCAATGTAACGTTTCTTATTTGTTTTTTTAACCTAACAATTTAGTAATTTCCTTCATAATGGTTCATAAAGATTTTATGAATTTCGCAATCAAATCTTTAGGGAGTGTCAAACAAGGAGTGAAACAAGGCTTATTTTAATACACTAGGTGATGATAGTTTCCAACTCAATCTATCATTTTTTAGGATATTACCCTTAGGTATAACTATTCCAGATCCACAAATATTTTTATCATCAAATCATGGATTAATTTCCCAGAACCCACTCTCTCTATAATTCACAAAAATTCAGGGATATTTTTTATACTTTGTATTATCCTTATATTTTCCCCTAGGGTTATTACTAAATTATTCTAGTCATAATCACCCAAAATAACTAGATCTTGATCTAATATGAACTATAAAGAGCCATGAATTATATATATATTATTCTAAAATTTTTAACAAAAACATCCTTTAATTACAACCTAAAGATTATGAGGCCTAGTCTATTTTTAATACTAGGTTCATAATACATCAAAGTTAGACTAAAATAAAAATTCTATATTTTATTCTCCATAATGATAAACTAAATTCATTGAAACTCCAAAAATTTCATTGGATATACCAAGGAATACATAGGCAAAATGGGAGAGCTATAAATCCCTATAAGGTAATAAACATGATAAAGAAAGATAACGTGTGAGTCAAAATTATAAAGAGAAATCATAAAAGATAAGGAACATGAGTAATCATATGGAAGTATAAGAGAAAGAAAATGGTTTCATAATATCATGGAAACATAGAAATTATGGTAGTAATATATAACCTAACATAAACACGAGTCAATGGTAACTACCTAGAAAATATCACATGCTAGAAAAAGTCCAATAATGAGTTAGGTTTACTCTATATCACTATAAATGATGCCTCATGAGACTATATAATTAACCAATACATTATAGTTTTATCTATGAACACCCATAATAACATTTTCATGACTTATGTGTGATAAAAAGGGAAATAAATCATAAGTAATAACATAATAATTACCCATATAAAGAAAATGGATTTCATAGTTTTTCCTTATATCATAATCAAAGGAAAATTTATAATAAGTGAATTTGAGAAATGAAAATAAGGATTAAATTAACCCATAAAAGGAATGGATGATAAGATAGGTATATATGTGTGAGACATATGTAAATAATTTATAATTAATCCATAACATCAAAGGATATATTAATTGATAGAAATATATTTAAAATATTAAATTGAATATTTATTTAGAAAAATATGATTTTCACTTTGAAAACACTATTTTAAAATTTAAAAAATTACAAATATTATGGAAAAAATTTTAATTAAAAATATACATGAAAAAATATAAAGTAATATTTAAATATTTTAGTGTCCATGATGGCTTTTAGTTCCATACATGTCGTATTTAAAAAACATTCATTTCACACTATTGCTAAAAGTAAAACATTTCTTTCATTGAAAAAATGGCAACAAGATTGGTCTAACAACATTTTTTTAAAAATTTAAATTTGGGAAAAAATTTATTTAATAAATAATTTGGGTAATCTTATAAAAACTCTTTAAAATATTTTTAGAAAACATGGATTTAGAAGAAAAAGATTTTTTGACCAAAGAGAGAAATAAAGTCAACTTTTCATAAAATAGTTTTCTCAATCATTTTAATTACCAAATATAGAAAATGGTAATATCACTTTATAATTTCATGAATAACTATATGAGTATGAAATATATTGGGTTTAAGTTATAAATATAAAATAATTCCTTCATGGGATATTTAAACATAAAAAATCTTGAATAATGTTGAAATGGTGAAATAAACCCTTACCACCTTGGTAACTTTTGAATCATAAACACCATGAAATAATTAAAAAAATGAAACTTTTAATACCATAAAGAAAAATGTATTAATGATATGACATTAAAAGGGGAAATATATAAACCACCAAAAATAAATAATTGGTGAAATATGACTTATGTATCATAGAAGTAAAAGTGAGATGATAAATCCATTATCTTTAGTCCAGACTTGTCGTGTATGTCCTTTATTACCTATATAATAAACATATATCAATTATATTTTTATTAATAAAATTTCACAGGTTTAATACGTTATAATTAAACTATTTAATTCATTTATTTTAATAAAATATTTAATTACTTATTTAGTTATGTCCATGTCTGGTGTTTTAATGACGCTCAGTTCATAATTTCAAAATGGCATCGGTGTGTTGATCATCATAAAATGAGTAATTATTAAATCATATAAAGAATAATAATAATTAAATAATTATAAATTTATACATCAATTATACTTTTAAACACCAACCATGAAATATGGTAATGAAAAATGAATTATGTTATAATCATGGAGACAATAGGCCGTACATATACATGATCGACATTTCCATTTTTCAATGATCGTGATGGAAATAAGGTAAGTGTTATTTTATCTTTATTAAACATTAATTATATCATAAATATAATATTATTTCTTTAAATATAGTTACATATACCATCCATGTGATACAGTGATGAAAAATGAATCTCACAACTTTGCGAGGCGATAGTCTACCGTACATGTGAACGATATTTAAAATTTTAAATGGATGGTATGGAAAGAAGGAATATGATACGTTAATTTTGTATATTTATTAATTTTTAACTAATAAAATATATAAAAATTAAAAAAATCATAATTAACAATCATTATAGTTTATAAATGAAAATGAATTATCTAAGTTCGTAAGGAGGTAGTCATATATACACACGAACAGTGGTTTCATTTCCATTTTTGATGGAAAAGGATATGAAAAAATATTATACCATAAAAAATATAAATTTATAGGATATACTTGCGTTATTAATTTTAATTTTTAATAAATAATTAATGGTGGAAATAGAAAAATTAAAAAGATGGATCTTGGTGAAGATGATTACCTTTTCTTAGAAGAACCTCCCTTGGATATCTTATTAAGGAACCTAAGGTTGGTATTTTTGGAATACAATAAGATCTAGAATGTGGGTAAGGATGTTGGTGAGAGTTATTTTCTAGGTTTGGTGGAGACAAAAGTCTTTAGAGGTGTGAACAGTTGAGGGGATGGGGTTTCCATTTATAATTCCAAAGGGGTGACATTTTTGTAAATTACAAAAACTATTCAATAATGGGAAGTCACTCTCAAGAAAATTTCCTCCAAAGTTGATAAATAATCATGTGGTTGGTGATGTGGTTGATACATACCCCCAATATTCAAATAATGTATTTTATTTACCTTTAAGGTTACTCACTTTTACCTTTATTGTTTTTCACCACATTAGCTAGTTTTTTTAATCTTTTTTACTATTAATTTTGACCAAAATGATGTTGAAATTATTACATAACACTAATTATTCTAACTCCAAATAAATATATCCTTTTATAAAATCCAAATAAATTAATTTTAGGAATTAAATTTAAAATTAAACCTACAAAACGTGTTAAAAATGGTTTTCCAAGAAATGAAATTTTCAAGAAAAAAACAATCTTATATTAACATTATGTATGTAAATAATAATTATATGAATTAAGATTAATATAAATATATTAATAATATATGAATTTAATTAAAATATTTTATTTTCTAGGGGTTACTTTTATTAATTAAAATGTATAACCTTTATTCATTTAAAAATAGTTTTCCAAAAACCATGTTTTTAACCGTAAAAATAAACTTATACCAAAATTATGAAAATTTATTATTAAAATGATATTAATTAGATTATCATAAATAAAATGGTTCATATTTCACTTTATAACCAAATAAAAAATATAATGGAACTTTTAATTTACTTTATTTAATAAAAATAAATTGTAGTAGTTGAGAAATCATTAATTTTCATTATTCACTAAAAAATATAACATTTTAGAAAAATCACAAAATTTTACCTTAAGTTAATTTAGATATGATGATTTAAAAAATTATTCTAATTTTATAAAAAAAGTTTCTAAAATTTCCATAAATTTATTATTATATTTTCTCCCAAAAGTAAATAAAAATATATTTTGAAAGAATTTTTTTTTTAGAATAAAATATCTTTATTAAAATTTGAATTCTTATTTATTAAGAATTTAACAACAAATTTATATTTATTTGGACCTTTATATATATATATATATTTAATATTGTGTTAAATAAAATTTATACCATTTAATTTTTTGACTAAGTTATATCGAACATGTTTAAATAATAATATTTTAACATTATATCATAGTTTGTTTAAATTCATTATTTCATGTTAAATATGCAACCAAAAACCGTGTTATTTTAAATTGTGTCCTCACAATTTGAACTTCTTATCAGAAATTAAGGGTTGACAATTTAAATATTCCTTTATGAAAAAACCCACATTATAAAATCTGTAAATAAAAATTCCTCTTAAAAATAGGGAAATAAAAATACAAATGTCATCACATATCTAGGATTATATACAGGGGAACAGTGGTGGGAAGTAAAAACCTGGATTTAGAAAGAAGTTTCAGTTAGGCGATAATGATACCCTTATTTAAGATTAGAGATACCATTGATTTATTGAAAATGGATAACATTTTTATTTCAAGGTCCATTTACTAAAGATGAGGGGTCCTTTTACCATATAGAGTAAGAAAATAAGAAAATATAATTACTTAACAATAATAATTTCACACTTTAATCATTTTTCATAAAAAATCTATCTATTTCTTCATACTAGAGTATTCACGATGAATTTTTCATGTATGAAGAACAAAAAAAGATCTTATTTTATTAAATAATCCAAAAAATAATAAAAATATATTCCTATTATATTTAAATATTAACAAAAACTGAAATGGTTAACAAATGGTAAGATAACATCCAAAACCACTACATCAATCTCTAAATCAAAAGTTCCACTTAAATAATTCTATAAATAAATAACCCTATATCCTAAATAAAATCAACAGTAAAAAAATTAATTCTTTTCTCCCTAAATAATATTTAATTTTAAATCATATATTAGAACTAAGGGTTACATATACCTCAACCCAATGAAAAATTACCCAAAATATCATTAATCACCTCAAAAGCCTAAAAATTTAAAAGGATTTGATCCTAAAATATGTTTCCCAAAATCAACATAATATTTTTCCTCAAATATTTTTTATAAAACAAATGTCACAGTAACCAGTACATCCTATAGGCTAGTGTTATACACTACAATCTTATTGTCCTTATGTTTCGGGTTCAAGCCTCATGATCTTTATATATGTGATAGCTTGTTGCTCGAATTGCAGATTGTATTTTTTCAAAAACTATGGAAAAAATGTGATAATAATATTAATAATTCACTGTAATCCTATAATTTTCTCATAAATATGATATGAATCCTCAAAAATATCATCATTAGTAAAATCATTTTTTTAACCACAATGGTTTTCTATCTATATTATTCATTTCCAAAAAATCAAATACTTTTGATTGGCTATAATTTTCTCAACATCAAGCACAAATAAAAGATTATCTTTTCTTCAATAACGTGTTTTATATAAATTATAACCTTATAATTAAATACCCTCTATAGGTTATTAGTACCATTCAAAATATTATTGAAAAAATTAAAATAAATACTACTATAGAACAATCCTTAGATGTTTCATGATTCTTATAACCATCATACAATTAATAAAAATATTTCAATAACACGATTCAAGAGTTCCAATACCTAAAAAATTCAATAAATCAACTTCAATGATTTTTTTAACATATTACCTTATTAATTAATGATTGGATTAGATCATTGAATTAGATAATGTCCAAGTTACCCATATCCATGACATTGAAATTTTAGTGTCACCTTGGGATAAAATTTATTTCACTATATATTATTTATTTGACTCTTAATTTTTCTTCAGTATTTAGCTACTTTGTAACCTAATTTTCCACACATAAATAATACTATCATTCAAAAAAATCATATAGTTTATATTCCTATATTTTTTACACATATGAAATTTAATCTTCTTTTTATTTATTATCTTAAACACTTGAACTTCCACGATACACCATCCTTCTCTTCTTTGATGTGTTGGGGAATTCAACTATGGTCAAATTGTTAATCATAATTAAATAAGATCATTTAAAAAGGATAAAAATATGTATAAATTATATTCCAATTAGGTTATGTGTCTCATTATGAAAATAATTACATTTATCATCACATTGGTGCTATAATTATTTATCCTATTTCCCACCATTAACTAAAAATAATAAATGAAACAAGATTATAATGCATTAACATACAAAATGGTAACCTTATAAATATATAATTAATAACTTGTAAACAATAATTATATCCTAATATATTACTCTTTAAGTTTAAATATTGGTTATCCACGGTAACATTTCATATTAGGGTTTTTAGGCTAATATTTTTTTAATGACCTTCATAATTGTTCATAAAAAGTCCTGTAAATTTCCAAAGAATATCCCACGAAATTATCAAACCAGGTGTGCATCAAGGACCATTTTTATTTCCAAGGTGATGATAGAGTCCATATCAATATTCCCATTTTTGGGTTTATTACCCCTAGGTACAATTTTTCTAGAGCCATATCTATTTGTAGTATCTAGACAAGGATTAAATAGTTTGGAACCCACTCACTCTATACTTTCCGAAAATTATAGAATATTTTTTTCTATACTTAATATAATCCTTATAATTATCCCTAGTGTTATATGTATATTATTATATTCCTAATATGAAAAAACAACTAGTCCTTTATCTGATAGAAACTATAGATACCCCTTCCTTTTATAAATATTATTATATTATTTTTAATATAAACTTCCAATAATTAAAAGATGAAGATCGTGAGGAATAATGTATTTGGAAGAATAGATTCATAATAAATAAAATTGAGACAGAAATAAAACATCATTATTTTGTTCTCCATAATGATATCTTAATTTTTTTTGAGCACATAAAATTATATGGGATACCAAATGAATGGATTGGCAAAAGGGGTGAGCTAAAAAGGCTATCAATTGAATAAACATGATAATGAAACATAACATGTGATTCAAAGGTATAACATGATATAATAAAAGATAAGTCAGGTGATTAATCATATGATATCATAACATAATTAACAAAGTATCATAAGATCATAGAAACATATGAATTTTTATGAGTAACATATATCATGACATAAGCATGAGTCTAGGATATCTTTCTTAAAAATATTACATAGTGGACAATGTCCCTCAGTAGATTAGTTTTACTCCCTAATCCCATACATGATGCCTCATAGGACTAAAGCATTACCCAATGAATTAGAGTTATATTCAGGCAAACCCATCATAACATTTTCATGATTTATGTGTGCCACAAAAAGGAAATCTACCATAAGGGACAACGTAATAATTATCCATGGGATGAATCTGGGTTACGTAATCTTTCCTGATATTATAATCAAAGGGAATTTCATAATGAAGGCATTTGAGAGATGAACATAAGGCATGTATTAAATCATAAAAATAGAGGATAATATATGTATATATGTGGTATACTTATATAAATAATTTATAATCACTCAATAACATCAAATTTGTTTTCATTGATGAAAATTTATTTAAAAGATTGCATAGAATATATCTTGAAAAAAATATGGATTTCACTTTGAAATAACCTCTTTAGAATATACTAATTTACAAAATAATATATAAAATATTTTAATTAATAAGAACCATGGAAACTAAAAATAGAATATTTGAATAATTTAGTGGTCATGATGATGGTAAATTCTTTTCATGCTTTATAAAAAAATTCCTTTCACATTATTATAAAAAGGTAAAAAATCCCCTTATTCATTTAACGAGATGAATATTTCTTTGAAGAAATTTTTTAAAAAGTAAAAATATCAGTAAAACTTTTTTAATAAATCATTTGGAGAATTATAAAAACATTCTTGAATTTTATATATAGAAAATATGGATATATAAGAAGGATTTTTGACCGAAGAGCGAAGTAAAGTAAGGTTTTATTGAAAAATATCTCAATCATTTTAAGTACCGAATAGAGAAAAATCATAATATTAATGATTAAATATAGAATAAAATAGATTTTTTAAGATATAAATATTAAAAAATTCCTCTATGGGAGGCTTATACATACACAATCCTTAATAATTATGAGATTTCTAAATAAACCTTTACGACTTTGGTAACTTTTGAATCATGATCCCCATGAAAGAAGTCACATCAAATAAAACTTTAAATAAAATGAAGATAAATATATTCATGATATAACATTAAAAGGTTCAATATATAAACTATAAAAAATAAATAATTCGTGAATATGGAATATGTTAACAACATTAAAAAGGAGACGATAAGTCCCTTACACTGAATCTAGACTTGTTGTGTATGTACATATCTCCTATATAATAAATCTACATCAATTATTTTATTTATTAATATAATTTAATAAGTTTAATCCCATATAATTAAACCATTTACATCATTAATTTTAATTATATATTTAATTACTTATTCAGTTATGTCCACATCGAGTGTTTTGATGATGAAAAGTTCATAATTTCAAAACAACATCGGTGTGTTAAACGACATAAAAGGGTTCATCATTACATAGTATCTGGAATAATTATAATTAAATAAATATATTATATATATATAAATTATATTTTTAAAACTGACCATGAAATATGGTTATGAAAAATGAATTACGTTACAATCATGGAGAAGACATGCCTTATGTACTCATGGGTAACGTTTCCATTTTTCAACGATCAAGATAGAAAGCACATAAGTGTTATTTTTTGATTAAATAATTATAATTATATCATAAATACCATATTATTTATTTAATTATACTTTAACCTACCATCCATGTTATGTGGTAATAAAAAATGAATCACACCGTTTTGTGGGGCAATAGTCTGTTGTACTCACGAACAATGTTATCATTTTTCAATGGATGGTAAGGAATGATGTTATATGATATATTAATTTTAAATAATGATTAATATGTCATTAATATAATATATAATAATTAAATTAATCATTATTATAATCTATGATAGGTTATTATGGAATACAAATTACATTGGTTTGCGAGGTTGTAGTCCACCGTACACACGAAATACGGTTCTGTTTACCATTTGAGGGAACATGAGAAGGATAAATATTATGACATAAAAATAATAACGTAAAATTATATATATTATACTATTTCTATTAAATTTTAATTTTTAAGACATAATTTAAGGTTGAAAATAAATAAGTAAAAAATAAGGATCTTGGTTAATATGATTACCTTCTCTTGGAAGAACTTCTATTGGATCTCTTATTAAGGACCCTAAGGTTATTTTTTTGGGAAGAAAATAAGATCTAGAATGAATTTACAAATTTTGGTGAGAGATTTTGGTAGTCTTTTTTTGAGATTAATGGCTTTAAAGGTGTGAATCTACGAGTGAAAGGGGTTCCTTTCTATAATTGAGGAGGGGTGACATTTTTTTTAAATTCCCAAAACTGTTCAATATTGGGAAGTCACTCTCAAGACAAGTGCCTAAAAAATTGATAAATAATAGAGTTTATGGGAGATATGGTCAGTCTATAACCACAGAAGTTAAAAAATAAACATTTTATATCATGTTATTTCATTTACCTCTAAGGTTACTCACTTTTACTATTCTAGTTTTTCACCATGATAACTAGTTTTTTCCTGTATTTACTATTCATTACGAACAAAATTTTGTTAACATTATTACCTTATATTAATTATTATGATTCCAAATATTGATTCAATTTTATTAAATTCAAATAATATAAGTGGTATAATTCAATTTAAAATTAATCCCACAAAATGTGTTGAAAAATGATTTTTTAGAAATACATTATTCAAGAAATAGATGATCTTATATTATATTTATAACTATAAATATTCATTATATGAATTTAAATTAATATAAATTTGTGTTTAATATATTAATTTAATTTAAATATTTCATTACTAGGGTTTATTTTAATTATTTAAAACATATAAAATTTATGCATTTAAAAAAATGTTGAGAGGAAATCGTGTTTTAAGAATAAAAATAAACTTAAACCAAAATCATGAAAATTGATAATTAAAATGAAATTAATTAGATTGTTATAAATTAAATGGTTAATATTTCAAATTAATTCCAAATAAAAAATATAATTTATCTTTTAAAATTCTTTATTTAATTAAAATAAATGAAAATATTTAAAAAATTGGTAATTTTCAATATTTACTAAAAAATAAAATAATTCAAAAAAATACCAAAATTTCACCCTAATTTTTTTTATGATTTCAAAAATGATATTAATTTTATAAAATATAATTTCTTAAATTTCTATAACATCTCATCCCTCCTCATTAACTTAAGAAGTGATAATGATTTTACTGTACTTAGGTGAAATCCCCAAGATACCAAAGGCTGACAATAAATGCCAAGGGATTTAGAGAACACTAAGTGATGATTTTACCCTTTAATATAAAGAAGACTATAAAACAAAAAAATATATATCCAATAACCTATATTATTCATGAATAAACAATATAAATAATAGTATACTCAACAATAAAAAACAATAGTAGTGTGATAATGGAAAAAAATAAAAAAATTACAAAACCAAATGAACAAAAAGTCCCAACCATCAAAAGACACCCTACAAGAAATAATTAAACTAGATCCAAGCTCCAACTCTACTTGCCATGGCTGTGGTATCATGAAGCATCACTAGAGATGTAATATACCTTAACTTCTCTTATATCCAAATAGATAACATCTTCAAATGTAATGAAGTACCGAAGCACGAGGTGAGTATAAACTCAGTATGATTTACCCAAATACTTTCCAACTCATGTCACTGGAACAAAAATTATTAGAAAATTTATATAAAATAGTTTAAAAGTTGTTTAAAAAATTTATAAAAAAACCATAAATAATTTCTAAGGGAAAAAATTATAATCTTTTGAAACCATTTTAAGAAATTTATCACACTCTCTACCATATTTCCATACACACAAACAACCATTCATGCTAAGTGATAGTTAAATTCTCATGAGAAGTCTCTAATCCTTCAAAATAGTCTTAATGAACTATCCTAGTTTGACCTAACAAGTCACTCGATTTATCTCCCAACAAGGAATCAAGTGTGCCTCCACAAATTATAGAGGCCACAAACTAGCGATGATGGTATATAAGTTACTATGAGAGACTATACACTCTAGTCATAGTGAAACAGAAGTGAAAATAACTAAAGTATCCACATTGATATACATCAGAGTACATATAATAAATAAACCAAAGAAACAAAATTCATTAATAAATGTAATTTAGAATACATTCATAAAGACCCTATGCATGAAAAACATACAAAACCGACCACTATTGGGTTGAACACATAAATAAAATATAAAAACTAAAAATAAATAAAAAATACCATACTGCTACTCTAAGCTGAACCACATATCCAATATCAATGATGCTCATGCTACACTATCCTGATCTTGAGACTCCACACGAGTGGATCTACTTGATCATGTAATATTAGTCCACAACCCCATCCATCATGTAATATGTTCTCCAACCTATAAGAAGACCTCAATCCTGCATGCACACTAAGGTGCATCTATATGGGGCGAGAAATAAATCTTATTAGGCCACCCCCAAAAGTGAACCTATTAATATACTATCATAATAAGTTCATGGACATGTGATATTCCAAGACTAGCCAAAACTAATAGTAGCTGACATAAATAAAACAACTGCATAAAATGGGGGTAAACAAATAGAAGGGAAATAGCCAACCATGGTTTTTATCCTGGAACCAGAGGTAAATCTACACCCACTGTATCCACCATTAGAGGATTTATAGAACATGTATCACCATGACACATGACAACTAGTGTGTCCTCCAGATCTACACAGGAGTTCCAAGACATCTAAGTAAAGAGGTACAAAATCCTGGTGCAAGGGCATAACCATTGGCTTCCAAATTAACAAGCACATCTACTGGTGTTTAGGACTCTAATAACATGATTTTAACTAGTGACAAGAACCTCTAGGTTAAAAAAACTAGAGAATATATCCGTCATGATGTACCAAATAATAAATCATGAATTGACTATAGACCCAACAAGGAGAGATCCATAAAAATATGAGATCTCATAACATTCATGTCCCTAGGAGTGCAACAATATCCATGACATAGAAAACCCACTTCATTACTGACTTGGAATTTCAAAATAATGAAGGCACACTAGTTAGGTATAACACTAAACTAGATGGTGGTTATACTCATCTAGACCATACATTAGTTCCCTAAGACATTCTAACCACAACTAGCCAATGGAAGAGAGAACAGGATCAATACTCAGTGCCAATGCCTGATACAAAATATTTGAAGGGTATCCTTCTCAAAACACAATCCTAAGAATAAACTATCTTAAACACCATGTCTAAAGACTAACTGAACATGGTATGATCCAACCTCAAACCCACCATCCAAATAGTTGAACTAGCAGTGCCGATCCACTCTTACCCAACAAAAAATGAGTCCTCTCATGAAACCCTAGAACTACGCATCCAAAAAATAGACACCATGGTATCTCAACAACCCACATCATAGAGAAACCAAAAATAAAGTATCTCAAGGTCCCAAGAGTGACAAAATAAAGTAGTGACCTCTATAGGACTCCCAAACTACACCAAAGCTCTCGGGACATGCCCATAAAAACATCCCACACCATCCCAATGTCCATAAAAGTATAGGAAATCTTATGATGTGTTTCTATAGATAATCCAAAATCATGGAACACACCCAATGGTGAAACATACCAAAAAACCCTCAGTGGCCTCCAACCGATCATTAATAGAAAAAAACCAAATAGGGGCATCCAAAGAACATTCCAAACAACATGGGAATTCATAATGGTCCTCATGACCACAACAAAAGAAGGACCTTCCCCATGGTCTCCTTGAAACTATCCAAAACTAAGGGAAATCCCAAAAGAAGGAAACTTCAACTGACCTTCCTGGTGAACTACCCATCCACGGGAAATAAATCACCCACAATTGAATCCAAAGAAACACCATGCCCCATGTGAATTATCAATAGATGACTATGGAAACCACATGTCACTTCATCAGTATATTTCCCATTAGTGGATCCTCAAGAGTCCCTAAAACTCATCTTAATAGATCAATTACACATGACCGTAAACACAATCCCACATTGTCAACCCAGCCTAAAGGCTCCAAAAGATTCAGTCTCCAAACATGTGGTCTAAACATCAACTCCTCTAACATCGAGCAACCATTCCTAATATGTAGGAACAAACCAAGATATCCTAAAAGATACTACATGATCCTATCTTCAATAATCTATCCAAATAACATTAAAAGGATCACTATGGAGCACTCGATCCCAGATAACCACTGACCTCACAACACTCACCCGAGCCTCATAACCCACAACCCAAACCCCAGGAGGATTATGAAACTAAACTTCAAATAAATCCTCATATTGAACTCTCATATTACAAAAAAATCATGATGTACTATAAAAAATTAAAGGATTTCACCAACATGATCTACATGTAAAAAATGCGACGAATGGACTATTAACAAGTCCAATTTTGACACTAGGGAGAAAAATAAGAAAAATACACCAAGATAAGAAAAGTACACGATGGGAACTTTAGAAACATGAAATGTACTCATAGAGGTCCTCCCTAGACATGGTAATCTTTCCACTAATCATGTACTTTTACAAAGTACAAAGCATGTCATCCATAGACACAATGTTCACCCCTTTATGGGTGCCAACCCATGAAACTCATCCTTAGTTGGTGTGTACACTAGCTTACTACATGAATTGTGCTTCCTGTATATGGAGTGCACCTCACATGACATCCCCAACCAATTACTTGGATAGGTGCTCCCACATGGGGTCTTGACGCACACTATAAATGGCTACTATCCATGTATCCCACTTGAGATCTAGTCGTGTTCCCCCACATGGCCATATGTCCCAAACCTACCATGATTCTCCACTACGTGGTGTGTACCCCAAAATCATAGAATTTAGTACCAAATATTCATATTCTCTAAATATTAAGATCATACTATGTGTGTTCATAAAACCACACACCATGTACATGTGTTTCCCTATATAAGAAACCCCTAAAATGCATCGAAACCTCTAATTTCCCCAATATAAAAATAAATCAACCCACTATGGGGCTCAAAAAACCAATAAAAGAATATAAAAAAATGAAAAGAATATTATATGGGTATTTTTGGCATAAAACATAAAATGTTCCTATATCCAAGAGAAAATTGTCAATGCTTGACAGTAACTCCACCACCTGCAGTAGCCACACTCTGATCTGAGCCTCTGATGAACCTATGATGGTTCCTCCACCATTTCCAAATCCCTCTTATCTCCCTCTCCCCCTATTATCTGCACAAAGTGAATATAATCATGTAAGAAAAGGTAATACAAATTTCAAATGAGAGAAATAAAAATGAAAAAATTTAAAAGGGGAAAAATATAAAGTGAAAAATATAAAAATAAAATGATCCTAACCCCGACCCTAGTGCCTGCGATAAGGTTATGATACACCTAGGAAAAAACCCACATTCAGAAATCAATGATATATAAGAAAAATCAATCCAAATATCTATGTAAAATATATGAATGAATGAACATTCATGTATAAATTGATATTTAATTAATTAAATATTAAATATTCTATGAAAATTCAAAGAGCTCATATTTACACCAAACTAATATCCTAGGGTAAGAACTCTATTCTAGGACCAAATTAGTGGTCTAAAAACAATATAAGGTCATATCATAGGATAAATTTCCATTTTACCATGAAAAACCTTTGGGAAGACAAAAGTAAAATTTCCATGGATTTCCACAACCCATGCCAATGTAGATCTTTATAAAAGTCATCATGAGGTGGAAAATATCCTTGTTCCAAAATGGTACACACCCTATATTCTGGGTCAAATCCTTGTACCCTAATGCTAGAGATCCTTATTCAGTGTCACGTTGAAAGCATGAGCTTACACCAACTGTGTATTCCAAAACCCATTCAAAACCATATTACATAAAACCAATTAATTCTTAAAAACATTTCATAGACAACTTGTATGCATTAAAATGATTAAATAATTTAAAAACTAACATTTTAAAATCATAACCAAAGAAGGTTATCCTAAAATACATTTAATTTCCATAATTTACCAAACCATAATAAAAAATGGGATTTACATCATGAATAATATAAGGTTTTCATAACTATTTAAAGAAAAATATTTAATCAAAACTAATACATCATGTTTTAAGTCAAGTGTAGATGAGAGAGAATCCACCTACCTCCCAAAAATTACTGAAAATGAAGAAAGTCACTAGAAAACTCTAGATATGGGTTTGGATCTTATTCCCCTCAACATATTCAACAAGATCTCATCGTAAAACATTTCACAACACATAGATATATCCACAATAGACTAGATATATAGTTATGAGAGAGAGATAAGAACTATAGATCTAATAAGAATAAGGAATTTGAGAGAGAAAAACAACATATAAATGATTACAGATATCTAACACACTTTGATTCAATATATAATCACTTCTAAATAAAAGGTAAAAAATCATCTCAACCCTTGGGAGGGAGAAGAGTTCGAGATCTGATGTGATTAGTGATCTAATGGGGGTTTAGGGTCTAAATTAATATTAAAACTACAATTTTTAGGTCACCAACTATACATTGAAGGGTTATTCCACATGGTTTCCTAGACCCCGCACCAACCATGTAGTGTTATTGCTTAAAGGCCACACCTCACAAGGTTATATCAAACATTTTGTAAAAACGTACACCAACCATTCTTTTACTTAAGTTTCAAGTTGAACAGTTTCACATTGGTACTCACATGGTTTCGCCAAACTGTGCACCTACCTAGTTACTCCAAAAACATGTTACATGATTTCTTGGAGGTGGTTTACAGTTTCTATTAAGAATGAAAAAACCATTAACCTCCAGAAACAACACTAAAACTTTTCTAAACATCCAAGTAAATCCTCAAACTTAACCCAATACTTTTATAATCTCAAACTGCATAAATAAAGGGATATATTATTTAAATAATGGGTTCTACATTCTCAACACCATTGGTATTTCTATCAATGTAAAGTAGAAAACTGATGTTTACCTGGAAGAGTTTGGTCCACTATTCCAATATTTCTTCTTCTTGATCCCATGTCTTTTTTTATTTTGACTGTACTTCTATAAAACCTACACTAATCTAATTTTTTCCCTTATAGGATATTCTCTTTTTGATATATAATCTATAATATCATAGGAATTAATGTAACATCTGGTTCAAGATCAACATGGTATGATTGAATCACTATCACATACATAGCTTATTTTAAATGTATTTTTATTTTAATTTCCATTAATTCTTTGTTTTTGGGGGTTTCCAATGTTTTTATGGAGAATAGGTGAGTTTTCAGGAATTGGGCCAAACCATGAGCCCAATTCCAGATTTAAAAATAAATTTTGTTTCTTTTATAACTTATTCATTTTTTAATATTTTTCACTCATTCCAACTCCTAAATGTCTTCCCCTGACATATTAACACCACAATTAAAATTTGGAGCCTTTGTAAATCTATAACCAAGGTGTATATGGGTTTTTATTTAAGGGATTGGGCCTGCCCGAAATCCCAATTCCAGTTTTAAAAATAAATTTTGATTAATTAATAACATATTCATTTTAAGGTTTTTTCGGTGATTCCAAGCCCCAAACATGACCCTTGAACCCAGCCGCGCATCCAATATCCTCCCACACTCTTTTCAGCTCATTGGAATCGTGGGTTAGGTCGAAACATCTGAAGAACTCAAATTTAGGGCAGATTTATAAAGGTAATTTGTTTCCTTCATAACTCCTTCGATTATTACTCTTTTCCCCCATTAAAATTTCTAAATGATCTACCTATTCTTGTTCGAACCTCCCTTTAAGGTTTGAGTATTTTTGAAATCAGCTACTGGTATTTTGGGGGGCGATTTCTACAAGATATTTTAAGTAAGTTGTTATCCTCCTTTCTTCTTTCAATTTGTTTAGGGTTACATCCAATTTACTTAGGGTTTCTTCCATTATCATTGAGGTTCGTAATGTCCAGGAAGTAGGGTTTAAAAATTAGGGTTTTATATTGTGTTTCAGGGTCTTAAATTCGTGTTTTAGGTCTAGTTTACCTTCCTTGAGGTGTGGCGGTGGTGCGTTTGAGTTTTCGAACAAAGGATTCAAGGGTTTCCTTGGTTTTGGTAGGTGATTCCATGGTGTATGAAATCTTTGTGAATTGGCTACGGTTTTTATGGAATTTTCATGCTTATTCAATTTTATTATTTCTGAAAAATATAGTGTTAGTGGAGTTTGTATTTAAAATGAATCCTAAAGGCCAATTTCATGTGAAAATGGGGGTTTTTCATAGAATTGTTTTATTAGTTTAATTGGGGCTAACCTAAAAGTAACTAGTTTATTTTATTGAACTATAATAGAGATAAAAATACTGTTTTTAATGATTGTACCTTGTGTTTGTTGCTGAAAAATCTGGTTTTAATGGTGTTTGTGAACCACATGAAATTCGAAGAGTTGTGTTGTGTAAAAATGGAGACTTTTCAATTATGTCATTTCTTGAACCATATGGGGTTGCCCTAAAAATGATTTTGTGTTTTTAAAAAAATGTATTAGGATTACCTTTATGTTTTGGAAGATTAAATATGTGCACATAGTATAAAAGTGAGGTCTATAAGGATTTTTGTGTCCGAAACACTACGAGATTTTGAGGAATTGTTTTATGAAAAATCTATGTGTTTTGTTGCGTGTTTTAAGTGGTATAAAATTTGATAGATACTGTATTGGTTGTGTTTGACCAGTAATGGTGTTTTATAGGAGAATTTATTTATGATGCATGCTGGAATTGATTGAGCCCAAAAGGGGAAGCCCGGGTACCTAGGTGGGGCAGATTTGTACTAGTACGGCTAGTGGACCAGATGGGTTTTGTCCCTGTTTCACTTAGCATTTGGATAACCAAAACTCTAACTAAACTATGTGGATGATTATTGGGGACCACTAGGTTATGGGTATGTTCCCTACTAGTGGCTCGTGCACGAGAAATGATTTTTCTATGGTTACTTTACACCGAGGTACGAGGTACATAGGGCCCAAGACAACCTAGTGCCTAGGGGTGTTCCCAATGTTGTTGCTCATTGGATTTGTAGTATCTACCCATGTCTAAGGGTGTGTTTGGAAATAAATTAAAGTATCTAACATTTATATTTTAATGTGTTAATATTCTGAAAATTTTGTATTGAAAACTATTTTCAAGTAGAGGTTTCATTTCTTGAAATTTTAACACTACTTTTCCTTGCGTTTGAAAACTACTTGCTTTTTCACATTGTATTTCTTACTCTTTGGAATCATTGGGTGGTATCCTACTTGGATTAGGATCACACCCTACTTACACCCCTTGGGTGTAATTAGACTTGGTTATGTTTGATTCAGGTAAAGGAAAGGCTAAGAGTGATGGCGGTTCATGGTGTTAGTTCCCATTCTTGGTGCGGAGTTGTGGAGATAGCTTGGGGGCGATGACCCCTAGTCGTGTGGCGTCCATGGAGCTGTCTTGATGCGATAATTATTTTTATTTGGACCACTTGTATTATCTTTAAAACAATGTACTCAGTTCTAGTTTTCACTTAAGTCTTGTTTGGATCAAAAATTTCAGATTTATATTATGGATTGTTTTTAATTTTTTTGTGCTTTCATACTCAGGTAAATCGTTCCCAAACCTAAATTAATGATACTCGGGCACTTGTGCCAGCTCATGGGGATAGGGAACACCCTTTGGGTCATGTCACGGGCTGGGTTTGGTGCCATTTTTGGCGGTGACCAGATTCGGTTTGTGACAAAATGGTATCAGAGCAGGTTCACTCCTTGGGTCATGTTATTTGGGGAAGAGTCAGCATAGTCTGGAGCTAGGATTTTTGGGAGTTGAAATTTCAGTCATGGGTAGTGTGCCTGGCCAGCACACCTCATGAAGGGATTCAAGTCACCATGGGAAGTATGGATTTATCTAAGTCCTTTGGTTTTCTTGGTTTAATGATGACTATGGGAAATGAAAAGAGAGTTGGGTGAATAATCTCAGTGAGCTCGCAGGGCCTGGCAAGCCACGTGGAGCCATGGATATTTCCCTAGAATACTCTCTGTGATGGTGAAGTGATTGTAATATGGCTGCCAACCATATGTCCAAGTCACCCACCGAAACTAGTTTCCTCTTTCATTGTTTTCTGCTTTAGTTTTGAAATCTTAGCACTTTCGTTTTAAGGTGACTTGGTTTTAAGAAGCGTAAAGTTTTTATGAAATTATTTTCAAATAAAGAGGGAATGGTTTGGTTTATGAAATGGAGGAACTTAATTTTCAGAATTTCTTTGAAATGTGAAATGGTGTTCTTACACCTCTTTGAAAGTAGGAACTATATTGAATTTGGTTTTGAAAAGAATTTCCAATAGAGTTTTATAAACAATTAGAGTGTGTTTTAATGGGATGATATGTTTTGAAATTGATGTGAATAACTTTAAAGTGACTTCTCTTCTAAATGGTTGTGTCCTTATGAAATGTTTTGTAAGATGTGAATTGGGATTTTGATCTCATTGTTAGCAGTTTTGAGAAAAAGGTTGGGTTGGTTGACCATTTTGTTTTTGAAAAGTGGAAGGATGTTTTGTTTTACCTTTTGGTATTTCCATGAGTGACCACATGCATGGAGTTATATGGGATGATGGATGGTTGATGGCATGACTGGATGAGTGCTGGGATGGATATGAGGAGGGTTCCCAGTGTGGCACAAAAACATGCATGTGTGAGGCCCATGGGGTACCATTGGTGGATATGCTTACTGCTAAACCGTTTGTTTTCAAAGAATTGGCATGATGTCTTGATGAATAGTTTGGTATTGTTTGTATTATGGGTTTTTGAAAATTTTGATGTTGTGGGATGTTTTGAGTTCAAGAACCCTCTTCTGTTTGAACTGTGTTTTGGGTTTGTGTTTGGTCGGTAAGTAGTGATGTATGGATGGTTAGTGGTCTCTTTTGAAAAGAATTTTGGGATTCCTTTACGGTGGATCCCTTCATGTGTTTGGATCTGGTTTGTGGCATGTTTTGACCAATAGAACAGCTTGGTTGGGTCCTTGGGTTCTCTCATTGGATAAGGTACGCCCCCATTAAGGGTTAATGCACAACTGAAGTGAAACCCGTTCTGTTTCGCCATTGGAAAATCCTCAAGTTGATCAATATAAAGAATATTTTATCGAACATTTTTTTATTGAGTCTACACCCATTCATTTCGAGGATTTCTGGATCCTCTTGTAGTGGGATAGTGATTGTGGAAGGTTGAAAGAGACCTTAGTTTCTTAAGTTTCCTGATTCATCAAAGGTGGGAGTGTTCTTTTGTTGTTAGTACTGATGAGTGTCTTGATGGTGTCTAAGAGGGCCTCTGGGTTCTTTATAGTTTCTTTGAAGAAAGGGTTATTATTAAACCACCAATTTTGTGATTTCAGTCATGATAGGATATTGTGTCCACTTTTTTGACTTATCTATTGTTTAGGGACTTTGAATATGGTCCCGTTCCATGTATTGTTTCTATCAATCGCAAGGGTCATTTTCGGTGACACATTGTGATGTTGTGTGCTCTTTTGACTATAAAGGTGAATTTCACACAATCCTCTAAGGTTCTATGTTATGTTGGGATTGTGTCTCCCTTGGGAAAAACATCAAATCCTCTATCTTAGAGGAAGGTGTTTATACGTGTCTTTCCCTTCTGTTGTTTCTCACCCAAAGAAACAAGGTGCGATGTGTGTGCATCTTCTGATCCCTTGTTTCAGTGAAATGTCTGTTTTTGGTAAAGTGGGTTATGAAGTGTGTTATGTCTTGATGAACCCATCGGGGTATGAGGTGTAGTTGTTTGTGGCACCGAAAGAAGAAGTTCCATATAGGGGTTTCAATAGCCTAACTGCATGGCCAAAGATGCTTCAATATTTTGAGCTCCATCCATAGGTCCCAGAGAGAAGCTGGCGCGTAGTCAGGGAAAACACCAGTGTTGTTTAAACTCTTGTACAATTTCATATCCTCAGTGTGAAAGATAGAAAGTGTTTAAACCTATGGTTTCATCATCATCCTTCTATTGTTCTCATTTGGTGGAAATAGGTAGAGGGCCTTGTACCCATGTCATCGCCTAATGTCTTTCCCTCCCACGTTGGTTTCCGTTGAGTCATTGGAGAATGGTTTGAAATTGGGCTAGAAAGTTTCAGCACACATTTTGTGCACGATTAGTAGTGACAGTGTGCTAAGAAGCCATGTGGAAATAATGATCAGCATAGTTAGTGCACGGTTTCCCAAAACGTGCGGACTGACCCTGCACCCTTCCCAAATCTTAAAAAAAAATTGGGTCTTTTTGTGTCGGCCCATGCTGGTTAGTTAAGATGGTTGGTTATTGTGGTGGGAATACCCACTGTGGGTATCATGTATATTATTTTGTAAATTTCTAATTTATGTATACCCCTTATACTAGGGATTCTGTTTGGGCCTCCCCCTATTAGTGTCTTGATTCTATCTCGGGAAAAAAAATTTAAGTTGTCTCTTATGGTGGGGAGCCCATTTGTGTGTCTTCATACGAGTAACTCATATTTTTCCTTGGTTTTGTATGGGAAGTAGGTATTATCATTTGGAGATATCTAACTACCTACATCTTTCTTTGGTAAAAATTGATATTGGAGAGTTACCAATGGTTTAGTTATAGTAGGGCAAGTGTAACCTTGTTCGATGTTGTTGCTTATTTGGGTAAATTGATTGAGTGTTGTTCAGATTGTGTTTGAGGAGTTTTCATTTGGGATAAAGCCTGAATGTTCTTGATTCTTTTAGGAAAGTGGTGTAAGTCAGGTTTGTGAGAGTATTCCTTCCTTCATTGATCACTGGAGGTGTCATGGCGTTTGGGGGAGAAACCTGGCAAGAGAGTACCTCTTGGTTTCTCAGTTGGGTTTGGTTGTTGCTTTGGCCTTACTGTGACTCTCCGGGGCGGAAAGTTTTCATAGTGGGTATAATTGTCATATACATAGCATATTTTAAATGTATTTTTATTTTAATTTCCATTAATGCTTTGCTTTTGGGGGTTTTCAAAGTTTTTATGGAGAATAGGTGAATTTTCATGAATTGGGCCAAACCATGAGCCCAATTCCAGATTTAAAAATAAATTTTGTTTCTTTTATAACTTATTCATTTTTTTAATATTTTTCACTCATTCCAACTCCTAAATGTCTTCCCATGATATATTAACACCACAATTAATATTTGGAGCCTTTGGAAATCAATAACCAAGGTGTATATGAGTTTTTATTTAAGGGATTGGGCCTGCCCGAAATCCCAATTCCAGTTTTAAAAATAAATTTTGATTAATTAATAACATATTCATTTTTAAGGTTTTGTCTGTGGTTCCAAGCCCCAAACACGTCCCTTGAACCCAGCCGCGCGGCCAATATCCTCCCACATTCTTTTAAGCTCATTTGAATCGCGGGTTAGGTCGAAATATCTGAAGAACTCAAATTTAGGGCAGATTTATAAAGGTAATTTTTTTCCTTCAAAACTCCTTAGATTCTTACACTTTTTCCCCCATTAAAATTCCTAAATGATCTACTTATTCTTGTTAGAACCTCCCTTGAAGGTTTGAGTATTTTTGAAATCAGCTACTGGTATTTTGGGGGGTGATTTCTAAAAGATATTTTAAGTAAGTTGTTCTCCAGCTTTCTTCTTTCAATTTGTTTAGGGTTACATCCAATTTACCTAGGGTTTATTCCATTATAATTGAGTTTCGTAATGTCCAGGAAGTAGGGTTTAAAAATTAGGATTTTATATTGTGTTTTAGGGTCTTAAATTCTGGTTTAGGTCTGGTTTACCTTCCTTGAGGTGCGGCGGTGGTGCGTTTGAGTTTTCGCACAAAGGATTCAAGGGTTTCCTTGGTTTTGGTAGGTGATTCCATGGTGTATGAAATCTTTTTGAATTGGATACTGTTTTTATGGTATTTTCATGATTATTCAATTTTATTATTTCTGAAAAATATAGTGTTAGTGGTGTTTTAATTTAAAATGAATCCTAAAGGCCAATTTTATGTGAAATTAGGGGTTTTTTCATAGAAATGTTTTATTAGTTTAATTGGGGCTAACCTAAAAGTAACTAGTTGATTTTATTGAACTATAATAGGGATACAAATACTGTTTTTAATGATTGTATCTTGTTTTTGTTGCTGAAAAATCTGTTTTTAATGGTGTTTGTGAACCACATGAAATTTTAAGAGTTGTGTTGTGTAAAAATGGAGACTTTGCAATGATGTCGTTTCTTGAACCATATGGGGTTGCCCTAAAAATGATTTTGTGTTTTCACAGAAATGTAGTAGGATTACCTTTATGTTTTGGAAGCTTAAATATGTGCACATAGTATGCAAGTGAGGTCTATAAGGATTTTTGTGTCCGAAACACTACGAGATTTTGAGGAATTGTTTTATGAAAAATCTATGTGTTTTGTTGCATGTTTTAAGTGATATAAAATGTGATAGATACTGTATTGGTTGTGTTTGACCAGTAATGGTGTTTTATATGAAAATTTATTTATGATGCACGCTGGAATTGATTGAGCACAAAAGGGGAAGCCCGGGTACCTAGGTGGGGCAGATTTGTACTAGTACGGCTAGTGGACCGGATGGGTTTTGTCCCTGTTTCACTTAGCATTTGGATAACCACAACTCTAACTAAACTATGTGGATGATTATTGGGGACCACTAGGTTATGGGTATGTTCCCTACTAGTGGCTCGTGCACGAGAAATGATTTTTCTATGGTTACTTTACACCGAGGTACGAGGTACATAGGTCCCAAGACAACCTAGTGCCTAGGGGTGTTCCCAATGTTGTTGCTCATTGGATTTGTAGTATCTACCCATTTATAAGGGTGTGTTTGGAAGTAAATTACAATATCTAACATTTATATTTTAATGTGTTAATATTCTGAAAATTTTGTATTGAAAACTATTTTCAAGTAGAGGTTTCATTTCTTGAAATTTTAACACTACTTTTCCTTGCGTTTGAAACTGCTTTCTTTTTCACATTGTATTTCTTACTCTTTGGAATCATTGGGTGGTATCCTACTGGGCTTAGGCTCACACCCTACTTACACCCCTTGGGTGTAAGTAGACTTGGTTATGTTTTATTCAAGTAAAGGAAAGGCTAAGGGTGATGGAGGTTCATGGTGTTAGTTCCCATTCTTGGTGCAGAGTTGTGGAGATAGCTTGGGGGCGATGACCCCTAGTCGTGTGGAGTCCTTGGAGCTGTCTTGATGCTATAATTATTTTTATTTGGACCACTTGTATTATCTTTAAACCAATGTACTCAGTTCTGGTTTTCACTTAAGTCTTGTTTGGCTCAAAAATTTCTGATTTATATTATGGATTGTTTTTAATTTTTTTATGCATTCATACTCGGGTAAATCGTTCCCAAACCTAAATTAATGATACCCGGGCACTTGTGCTAGGCCGTGGGGATAGGGAACGCCCTTCGCGTCATGTCACGGGCAGGGTTTGGTGCCATTTTTGGCGGTGACCAGATTCGGTTCGTGACAATCACATGGTATGGATTACGCTTTTACTTTTTGAATTGAGTTACTTGAAACACGTTATATATAGAACTAAACTTTTTTGGTAGTTTTAACTAGTAAGTCACCTCACCCACATGTTCAAGTATCTCAAAAGAGATAATTCACCTTGATAAAAACATTCCCTTCTTACCAAAATTATTATTTTTAAGACTTGATGTGAATCTTATGAAAACATGATCAACTACCTCAAATGATAATGGTCATCGATGATGACCCACATACGATTTCTGATGACTCTGAGCCATTTTCATCCTTTTTATGGTCATCCAAATCTTCTATATTATATCATGAACTATATTAGATTTGATAATATATGTATCTCATGTCTCTACCTAATAATAGGGTGAATGATAATGGAATCCATACAATGCTTCAAAATGATCCATATTTATTGATTTCGGATAACTATTATTATATGAGAACTCCACTAATGGTATATTCTCTTCCCATGAGCCTTAGAAAACCATCATAGAATCCTTAAGAATGTCCTATAATGTTTGTATCATACTTCTGGATTATCCATACCTTTAACAATTATAAGACATGATTATGGTCAACTGGGATCCAAGATATTTTTATAAGAACATAAAAAATGACATATAAACCCAGGGTCTCGGTATATACAATTGAGATTGGAATTCCATGCATATTTATTATTTTCAAAAAATTAGTGTTTTGAAAAGTATTCTGCCATATTGGATTCATTAAGAAGGATGAATTGAGCTGACTTTGTGAACCAATCCATGGTTACCCATATAGAATCATGTTTCCTAAACATACTTTCTCTACATTCCAAAAAATTGATGGATATCTACTCCCATTACTATACATGTGTAAGTAATTATTGCCGTATACCTTATGTTCATTGGAGCTCTATATTAACCTGCTGATAGGTGATGCTTCTTGAAACAAACTCTTCCAGTTTCCTTTTCATTCCATCCCCCAAAAAATATGATCTCACCGATTTATATATCTTTTCAATTCCCCAAAAAAAAATAACATCTCAAATGGTGTTATTAATTAAGAAGTTGTTTTTGATAAGCCAAAGGTACAAACATATGATCTCTATACAATAACAATGAACTCACATCCAAATTCCATCCTTTAATGGTCTCCCCACCATTATGTTTTTTCCTCCTAGAAAAATATTCAGGATCATATATTTGAGCCTCTTTCACAGTCATAACCAAATCAAGAAAAAATGAAATTGTAATGAAAGATAGAATGTTTCCATTCTCAGCACACTCCAAATTCATATACACTATTGCTGACATTAGCTTCTTCTAATTCAAATTTTCTTTATAAATCTCTATATATGATATTCTACTTAGTGAAACATCCACATATTTACCTTTACCTGGTATATACATCAATTATAAGTCAAATATTTGAATATATTATGTCTATATTCATTTACTTAAATTCAAATCACTTTGTGAGAAAATGTGATTCTAGATTTTATGATATTCATACACCATAAATTTCTCACCAAAAAGATAGTGATCCAACTTCTTCAAAGTAAGGATTACAATAGATAATTCCAAATAATTCATTGGGTATTTTTTCTCATGCAACCAAAAAATTCACGAGACATAGAAAACTACATGATTTCCCTTCCTGAGAAAACAACCCAACCCATATTCCAATGCCTCATAATGGAATACATATCCCTATCCAAACATTGGAGATATATGTATAGGTTCTGATGTAAGTCTAACATTATGTTCTTGAAAGGATTTCTGGTATTTATCATTCCATTGGAAAGGAATGACTTTCCTTATAAAATCTATCATTAGTGAGGTCAAACATGAAAAATAATTTACAAAACATCTATATTATTCCTCTATAAAAAGAAAAATATACATCTCAACGAAATTATTCACTTGTTTAGAAGAGATAAAAATTTCGATCTTTTTATAAATGACATGGCTAAGGAAAATTACCTATTGTATCAAGAAATAAAACTCTGATAAACAATAATAAAGGTGATGATCTTACATGATAACCAACACTATATCCAAGTGTTCCGCATCATCCAATTTCATTCTTGAACATGCAAGGATATCATAAATGAAAACCACTGTGAATGAATCTTAATTCCTTTTAAAAATCTGATTCACTAATTCCATAATAACTGCTGGTGAATTCATAAGTACAAAGGGTATTAAAATATAATCATAATAGACATAATGACTCCTGAAATATATTTTTGTAATATAATCTTTCTGAACCCATAGTTTCCTATATAATGATCATATGTGAATCTTAGAGAACCACCAAGATACCCTCAATTGATTAAATAGATCATTGATACTTGGAAGAGGATACTAATTCTTTATCTTAATGTAGTTAATCTTATGATAATTAATACAAAGATTAAGTGTTCCATTTGAATTCTTTATGAAGGGAATTGGTTATGCCCATAGAGATGTTGTTAGTCAAATGAACCCTTTACTTTCCAATTATTTCAATAGAAATTTGAACTACCATAATTATATCAGTTACATATGATATTATAGAAGTGTAATAATAGTAATCCACTATAATAAATCAATTGTAAACTCTACTTCTCTTTTGTGTGGAAACCCTGATAAATTTCCATGAAAAACATTGATAAATTTCTCAACGATGGTTGGAAAATCTAAATTTCCAACCACATCCATAGATTTTAAGGTTATCTCTACCAATTGAAATGAGATGGTTCCAACCACCAGTTCCCAATGACCATATCTATTTTTTTACATAACAATATCCTCTAAAGAGATGATTTATTCCATCAAGAGATGTGAAACTAAACTTCTAGGCATCATAGTCGATGTGAGACTTGAACAATTTCAGCCAATCCATACACAAAATTAATTCATAGACCTGAATATCAAAAATAGATATATCGCAAAAAAACTCATTTTCATCGATTGTTATAAAACATGCTTTAAACATAAAATTTCAACACTCTTTTTGGACATGTGGATATTTAAAATTGAAAACAGAATGAATCATCTCCACATACAAACCCGTATGATCAAAAAACATGTGAATCAATGGAAGAGTGGGACATGCCTTTATCAAAAAAAGAATTAATAAGTGTAAAATTCAATATAATACTACCTCACACTATTAAATGACTAGATTGATCATCTATAATGACCTTCTCAGCACCATATAGTTTCTTACTTTCTATCCTTATCTCTTTGTTACTTTATTGATATTTCCTTCTCTGTGGTGTCATGGTATTACTAGAATCACTTTTTCTCACTTGGTTTTAAAGATGAGATTTATTCTGATGAGATATTCCCATATATTCATAATATATCTAGGAGACATAAAATGTATTCCTTGTACTAGGATTTGGTTTACTAAGATAAAAGTGTTGAAGATGTCCCATATTATTATAGTTGTGACATGATTTTGGTGGTTTCATGTAGTCTCACTTGATATGATCTAAGAAACCACATTGGAAACATCCTTGCTAACTTTGGGGTCAAGTATGGAAATTAATAGATCCTGATCATTAATTTTAAGACATACCATTTCTTTGGATGTAGGTTTTCCTATTATTCTTAATCCCAATATTATTGTTCCTACATATTCTTATGGGGATAAATATGATCACTTCTACCATGTTTCCCAAGATATATATTTCCACTATAGTCACTCTATTGACCATTTTTGATTAGTCTTTGATATAAAAGACTACATTATCTTAGATAATTTCTAGTCATAAGTCCATATAAAAAATGGATGCATTCAATATCAAATTTGAAACAACTTCTAGGGAAAATAGGAATAAATTCATAAATTTAGCTAAATAATCTATAATTGTGATATTCTCATACTTCAAAAGTGAAGATTTCCATTTTTCTATAAATAGATAATTTGAGAGGATATAATTTCTTTTTAAAAAATTCTCCAAAATCCTCCCACATCATTCCTTGTACAAGTTTATATTGAATAGATAAATCCCACCATTAGTTTGCTAGATCCCCCATCATATATATTTTCAGCTAAACCTATTTTGGAGTCAGTGTTCCCAAGAATTCAAAAATAAAGTTCATCTGATTTAGCTAAGCCTATGATTATTTTCGAGCTTATAATTCCCCTAAAATATGGGTGGATTATTCTTTCGAAATAGAATTGGGTAGTCTACCTATCGAGGTTCATCATTTCCATTTCCTTTATCTATGGTTTGAACAATTATTTGGCTCAACTGTTGGTTCACCTATAGCTTAGGTGAATCCACATTTTTAGAAGCTTCATCTGATTGATTCGTATGAAATCTACCCAATTCTATTTTCTATACATATAAAAAACCTAATTTAGTCGCATTCTCTAGAAACTGAAGGCTTAATAGTTTTAATTTACCAAATTAACACATATAATAATCATCCATTTCGAAAATCCAACAATTTTCAGAATTTTAATAATATTTGATAATACTACAACCAATATTTTTAAAATAAAACTATTTAACTATTTTTAAAAAATCAACAATTTTTTTACCATTTCATAAAACATTAAGCTTAGAATAAACAAGAAAGTCCTAGTGGGAAGTCTAAATACCAATGTATTTCTATAACCCTCATTATCAAAACCTAAAATGATGAAGATAATATTACCTAGAAGTGTCGTAAAACATCTGTGTACACCAAATAACATAATAACTTGAGTTTTAAAAGAAAAAGGATAGATAAATTCTTTTAAGAAATAAATTTTAAGTTCTGATGATCCTATCTCCTTGCTTGCATCCCAAGAGATAGAAGCAATGACCAAGAATAATAACATTTTCAACTAAAGGACAAAAACAACTGATAAAATTTGTAACATACCCCCCTACTCATTTTCCTCATAAGTAGCAGTGGTGATACTTCCATTAGGATACATCCTTAAGACACCAAAGGCTAAAAATAAATTCCAAGGGATACAAAGAATATTGGGGGATGATTTTCCATTTCAAGATAAAGTAACCAATCAAACCAAAAAATAAACATCCAATCTTATATATGATGCATGAAGAAATAATACAACCAATATTATACTCAATAATGAACAAAAATATCTAAGTGATGATGGAAAAAAAATAAAAAAACTTAAAAAATAAAAGGAACAATAATACCCAAACATAAAAAGGCACCCTCCTAGAAATCATCCAACTAGATCCATGCTCCAACTCTACCAACCATGCCTAAGGTATCACAAATTATCACTAGATAAGTAAGACACATTTCATTTACATGTATTATGATTGATATCTTATACAAATGCACTAATGTTATAAAGCTAGGTTAGAGTATAAGCCTACTTAGATTTTCCCAAAGACTTACCAACTCACATAATTGGGAAAAACGTTTTAGCACAATTTATATAAAATAGTTTAAATAATTTATAAAAAATCCGTAAATTAAAAAAAAAATTATCAAGTTCTAAAACGATTTTATGTAATTTGGGATACTCACTCCTATGTTTCCACACACACACATGTATTTTATGTGATAGTTTCATACTAATGAGAAGTCTCTCTTCCTTCCACCAAGTTATCACTTGGTGTCCAATCTCTTTATTCCCCAATAGAATAAGCACTATATTTTAGGTCACGTCATTGTTCTCTAATGATATATTCCCATTATTCAGGGTCATATTAAAATCATGGAATCACACCAACTATGTATTCCTGAAGCCATGGAAAACCATTATACATAAAACCTATCCATTCCTGAAAAAATTAAACAACAACTTGTGTGCATCAAAGGAATTTCCTAATTTTAAAACTAACATTTTAAAATTATAACGAAAGAGGGTTTAACTGAAATCCATCCAAGTTCAAAAAAAAATTAAAACCATAACAAAAAGTGGGATTTGCATTATGAATCACACAAGGTGTTCATAACAATTTCAATAATATTTTTTATCAAGACTAATCCAAAATTTTTTAAGTAATTTCAAGGTTATAGAGAATAAACCTAACTCTCAATGGTTGATCAAAATAAATAAAAACAGTATAAAAACCTACATATGGGCTTAGTACTTATTTCCTTTAATTGATTCAATAATTTCTCATCAAAAACATTTCACAGCACATATATCTATCCATAAGAGACTAAATCTATGGTTCCAAGAGAGAGAAGAACCATGGATCTAATAAGAACAAGGAATGATATAGAGAACAAGGACCTACTGATGATTTGGGATCCCTAATGTAGTTTGATTCACCTATGAATCAATTCATTATCAATGGGATAAGTATCTCAAGACTTGGGAGGGGGAGGATTTTTAGATCTTATGTGATTAGAAAACTAATGAGACTTTTGGGTCTTCATTTAGATTAAAACCATATTTTTGGTGGTGATAAATATACATAACATGGTTAGGCCCCATAGTCTAAAAATTTGTGGTACAACCATGCAGTGCTACAATATTAAGGACACATCTAACACAATTTGTTTACATAGTTTGATGAACCTTGCACCAACCATTATTTTCCATATATTTCACATTTCACGGTTTCCCCTTAGTACTCGCATGGTTTGAGCAAATCATGTTCCAAGAATTATCTTTCCCAATTACTCCCAAATATGATTCAGGGTTTTCTAGAGGTGGTGCACAATTTCTACTAACTATGCAACAACCATTCACCTCTATAAACACCTCCAAAACATGTCTAAAACTCCCATAAACTCCTAATAATTAACCCAAGTCTTTTATATGTTCAAAGTACATATATAAAGGGTAACATGACTAAAAATAGGGTGTTATAAGTTTTATAAATTAAATTTAATATTTACCCAAAACAATAAATAAAAACATCTTTGTATGAATGATATTTTTTTCTAGAATAAAATAAATTTATTAAAAGTTAAGTGCTTATTTATTAATAATTTATATGTAAATTTATATTGAGTAGGACCTTTATATATATTTAATAAAGATGTTAATACTATTCATACCCATAAATTTAAAAACTAGGTAATATCATTCATGTTTAAATTATAATATTTTAATATTATATCATAGTTTTTTTAAACTCAGTGTTGTGTGTTGAATAAATAATTGAACATCATGTTATTTTAATTTTTTTGAATTTTATAGTTTTCTCTGTGATACCTACTAATGAATCATGGAAAAATATAATTTTATTCACCAATTATCACTTAATAAGTCCAATGCATCCATCATTTGAAAATATTGGATAAATAATAGATATCATAATGTTCCCAATGTAACCACTCCCATAAGCAACTCTAGATAATCAATAATTATCTCCATAAAGTCATGGGTTTATTTATTATCAAGGTTTCCAAAGTGAAATACATGGTATAAATATCTAGTTAAATACACTTCAATTATAAAAACAATGTATTTTAAATTCACACTATATATAATAAAATAGTATATGGCTAAGTTAATATAATTCATAGTAAATCGAATGGTATGACTATCTAGGTAAATACCATTGAATATGATTAATGATGTTTACATTATCCAAAACATATATAATAAAATGATATACAATAATATGAATGGATTTCCCCAATAACTCTAATTTTATGATTATCTAGGTGAATAACCTTTAATTTAAAGAAGGAATTAGAGGGTATCCATGATGGAATGGTATTGGAAGAAAGGTTATTATTTTTCATAGGTAATGATAAAGAAAGACAAAGGCAGTGATAGATTAATCCTCTCAAAAATATTTTATTTCTATAATACACAAGACATGCAGGAATTTGGATAATGAATGAAGGAATTATTTTTACAAAATGATGAATTATTATAAGTGATATAATAAATTATTTAACATTAAATTAGTGAAATTTAATTAGATATTGACATATATGAAATATACTTTAAAGGAAGAGGTCCAGTGGGTAATTTTTATTTCATGAGGGGTGGGATGAGCCTTGAGACATTGGGGTGCTTTGGTGCATGTGTATGTTTAGTTTTTTAATCCCTTATAGATAATATAGATAAATAATAAAAACAAAATTTTCAAGAAAAAGACTAAAAATAATACTATTTGTAACAACCCCAACTTTAGTAACCTTGAGTCAGTGTCTACTGTATAACATTTTCATAAGATACTAGGGATCAAATAACTAAGGATAAATCAATTTAGTAGTTATGAAGTACCAGATACACACATGGTTCTCATATTACTTTGGGAATATAAAAACATATCATAAGAAACATTTTTCATCCTTGATATCAGTCATAATATCATTATTCAAATCTCGAGGAATGAAAAACAAATAAAGTTTGATCTTAGATTCTCAATAAGGGTTACATACATTGAAATATATCATGAGTAAATATGTTATATTCAATATTCCATGATAAATAAATATAAATAAATTTTATTTAATCAATAACTTGAGAACAAAATTAATCCATGGATAATATCAATGAATTAATCTCATGGATAATAATAACTAAATTCTCAAAAAAGGAAATGTAATCCATGGATAATATTAATTAATTAATATCATGGATAATAATAACTAAATTCTAAATAAAGTGAATTCTTAACATTGGACATCATAATATCATACATAATGATATATTTACTGTTAGGACCTTACATCAATAAAATTTAATCGACAGGTATTCTTACACAAAAAACCCATTTCAAAAGGTTAGGAAAATGGTTTGTCTTATGAGACCCATAGATGCATTATGGGGCTATGTAATTTCAAGTCTCTCCAACCATTTCATTTCTAATGAATTCCTTATATATTTAAAAATAAATTTAATTCATATAAAATATGACTTATCAACAAATATCTATATTGGGGTAAAGAATAATAAATATAAATACTTACCCAATCAATCAAATAACTTTCACAGTAAAAAACCTTATTTAGAAATATTATATGGTTTAGGAAATAATCACATATATGATACAAAAAATATGAATATTTAAGGGAAATATAATGTTTAATGAAATATTATCATAAGAAAGTTAATGTTTCAAATGAATGTTAATGAAAAAAAAATAATAAGAGATAAAATATGACCATAAATTTATCAGAAATATAGGGTTTTTAATAAAAAAGTTTCCTTTGGAGAATAACATAAAGTGAAAGAGAAAAATTTAAAAAAACTTTTATTAAAGATACTTCTTTGTAAAACCTTTGAATAATTATAGAAGAATATTTATAGTATAAAATAGAAATGGTGGTGGGAAAACCAATATAATTCCATATATATTAAAAAAAATTCATTGACTTACTGTAAATAAATTTGAAAATAAAAATTTCAAAAAAATTTTTTGAATGATTCTTTTAAAACATTATAAAAATTCATGAAAACATAAAATGTCCTTAATAAATATTTTTAGAAAATAAAATTAATTCCATAAAATAGTTTTGAAAAATATACACATGAAAGAAAAATATACCCTATCAAAAGAGAAATCAGATCAAATTATATTTTAAACATTTATTTTCTTGAATCAAGTGACAAGGAGAGAAAAAATTTGAATAAAATGTAAAAACTACTTAAATATCGAACAAATTAAAAAAGATGGATTTTATGATCGCTAAATTATAAGATTTATTTAACAATAAATATCAACAATCCAAAAAATTGAGATTATAAAAAAAATTCTTACCTACTTGGTAACTTTTAAATTGCAACCTCTTTAATGAATAAAATTTATTTGTGTGAAGAACTTGAACCAAATACCCTCTCAATCCTGTACCCAACCCAAACCATTAAATTTCTAAAGGGAGTTCTCGATCCCCATGGGTTGAAGAATAGAACCCAGAATCAATAAAAACCACATGGAATTATTTTTCCTAACCAAAAGCAGACTACATGACATATATACAAATATACATGAAAACAATAAATAGTAGAAGAGTAATAAAAGAATATATGTCATATCAAAAGGAAAAAACAGAAGAGATACAACTCAAAAGTAAAAAATTGATCTCCAAAGTACAATTTTAATAAAAAAGGGAAACTAATAATAGAAACAACTAATCCATGTGATATCATGGGAAAACTCCCACAATCTCACTAATAATCAAATAGACACAACTGAAAGAAACCTTTCCACTTCACTACGTCACCTTTACTTTCCCTATATCAAAATAAATATAAAGGTATACAATCCTCCAAATGGGTGAACATGGTGTGATTTAAATAGGCTCAGTAGGATCCAATCTAGGTTTTTCATATCAAGTTTTGATACAATAATTTGAACATGTTAAACTTTATAGAATGAAAGGAATGATAAATAATGAAACAATTTTTATATAAAAAGTAAGGTAAAACATTTCCACTTCTTCCATGGTTCCAAAATAATATTGGTGAAATAGTTTCAAATAATATCACATATATCAAAGAATTTATGGAAAATCATATATCATATATCATATCAAATATAATAAAAATAATGAATTTGTACAATCACACCTATGATCATAACTAGTCACGCTATATTGATTACATGTACCTAATCATAGAAAATTGAGTGAATTAAGTCCCTAGACATATTCATTGAATCTAGAGAGTAGAGGATACCCTATAAAGTGAACCCTCCAACTGGTTTAAAAAATCTCTAGAAAAATATTCCTAGATTGCATAGGTTCACCCCATTTGTGAACCCCCTAACAATATAAATTGATGAGGCTTATTAGTACACCTTCCACCAATGTACCAATGAATTACCATGTGTTATATTTTACAAAAAATTTCATCAAAACAATGGTTTGTAGACCGTATCATATATCAATTTCACAATGCTTTGAAAATTCCATTTCTTTTACCAAAAGGGGGAAAACATCTTTTATCAAAAACCTATCTTCCCACAAGAAATTCAATCGTTCCAATTACTAAACCTTCCACCTAAGTACCCATGAATTCCCATGTGCTATATATTAAAAACCATTTCATAAAAACCATGGTTTGGAAACTATATCCTAAATCTATTTCATAATGGTTTGAAAATTCATTTTCTATTACCAAAAAGGGGAAAACCAAATTTTTTCAAAAACTCATTTGGCCACACACAATTCAATCATCCATATTACAACACCTTCCACCTAAGTACCCATGTATTCCTTTGTTCTATATTTTGAAACCCATTTCATCAAAACCACGGTTTGGAAACCATATCATAAATCCATTTCCAAATGATTTGAAAAATTCCTTTTCTTTTACCAAAAAGGAGGAAACCATATTTTATCAAAAACCCATTTTCCCACATGAAATTCAATCATGCCAATTCACTTATAAAAAAATTTAAAAAATGAAAGCACTATAATTCATCCAATATAGGCTAGAGATAGAACCAATGACCTCGAAATTGGGTTGTACATGCCCGAAATGTAATAAATGGTCCCTACTGATAGTAAATAAACCCCACTTAATAGGGTCATCGGGACCCTACCCACTAGGTACCACCAGTTTCCCCGCAAACACATGGTCCCCACCCAGGGCCAACCCATGTTCCCAAATGGTTTATTTGACTAATGAATATCCCCATATTACAAAACATGTACTTTCTAGTGTGATTTTTTGTCGCACACACATACCCTAAGAAACATACCAGAATGTCACATATCATGATCACTAATCCAGGCCAGGCATTCTAAACTGTGGATTTTAATCATGTAGGCTCTTGAAAATAAAGGTTCACCTTATTGATACGATTCATATAATTTATAATTTTAACCCTTTATTATTCTAGGGTGTTATATTCAACCCCCCCCCCCCCATAGAAAACGTCCTCATTGCGGACCCTACATCACAACCAAGGTGCTGCCACTACACTTATGAAAGGTTTCTTCCTATGAAACCAATGTAATAACTGGGACTCACTGATGGAAAAAACACCATTCCTTAACATGGCCATTAGGTTTCAACCCACCTGGTACCACTGGTTTCCCTGTAGACACATGGTCCCCACCTAGGGCCCACATATACTCTCGAATGGGTCATTTGACTAATGAATTTCCCCCCATTCCAGCACATGTTATTTTCAATTTTCTTTTTCCTCACTCGCACAATCCCTGAGAAACATCCAAGAAGGTTATCCATCCAAATATATACTTTAGGACAAACATGTTTAACTGTGGAGTTCTAATTTGGAAGGTTCTTGAAACATAAGGTGCACCTTGTTGACATGAGTCATATCATTTAGTCTTATAACCATTTATCATTCTAGGGTGTGATACACAATGGGATCTTACAATAAGTAAGAACAAAATTTCATCAATAGAGGTCCTAGAATCAATCCTTACATATCAGAATCAATTCACCAAGAAAATCTATCAGTGGAGAGGACGAATCAAAATATACCTAAAAAATATGCTTTCCACACCATAACCAACACAAAGATTAAAATTTGGAAGTATATCACAAAATATATCTAGAAAGTATCACGAATATTATCATAAAGAATAATTAGATCCATAACGTTGAATAATGATGCTACCACAATCAACAAAAAAGCATAAGGATAGGTTACTTGGAGAGATTCCCCACAATAATAACAATGATCAATACCTGAATGAGTGGTTAAGAAAGAGAATAGAACTTCAAAATTATTTGGGAGAGATATTAGGTCTCTAGAGAGATGACTATAATCAGATTATAATGATATTAGATGTTCTGTGTGGTGAAAACCAAAAATCCAAAACCATTTAACACGTGAAACCATAACATGATTCGAATTTCTAAATTTAAAAAAGACACCAAAAAACATTCTGCTTTAGATTAAAAAACCCAAATTTGACCATTTCATTACATGAACCTAATTCAAGGTGCGTAAACATTTCAGGATATTAACTAGTTCATAACATAAACATGGAAACTGATTCATGATTTTTAACCTTTCATGATGTGGAAAGAAACTATAGGAAGTGAATATAAATAACTCTACAGAAATAACCCAAACCATTTCTAATGTTCTTAGAACTTCGGGATAACCCATAAAATCCTTTGACACATTTATACCCAGAATCCATTAATTCAAACAAACATAAATCTCCAAACATTAGGTTATTTCCCCCAGAAAAATCTCTCTATCCTAAGAAGCACCAATAGGAACATAAAAAACAAGATAAATGAAAAGAGAGATAAGAAATACCAAAATGTTGGTAACTTTAAGTTACAAACTCTCCCACCACAAGATTTTCCATCACCGAGAATTTATATGGAAGAATGGTGTCTAGATAGAGTTGAGTCCACTTCTCCCACATAAATTAATTATTCTCCCAAGTTTCATGATAATCTCTCCCATTTCTCCATAACACTCTAATTAATGTAATTGAATTCCCATGGAATACCTTTACTTGAGATTCAACAATATTCACTGGAAGCACTATAATAGAAACATCTGAATCCAAATTGATTTCTTCCCAAATAATAATGTTATAGGGATTAGGATAGTACTTCCAAAGGTGAGATATATGTAAAAAATCATGAATACCAATCAACTAAACTAGAAATTCCAACTAATAAGAAACCTACCCAAGATTCACAGTGACTTCAAATGGTTTAACATATCCTGGAGCTAACTTTACATATTTTACAAGCCAATAGTGATCCAATGAGGATAATCTTTCAAGAAAAACTAGTCACCAATGTAAAACTAAAAAGGATGATGTTGGCGATCCACATATGATTTCTATCAAATATGATATGTAAAGAAATTATGATTTATATACTGAATATTTAATGAAGTCTCCTTAATGAGACTTTGTCTCTTAAGAGAGTTTGTTCCCTCCTCTACCCAGCAAAGAGGAGACCTACATGGGAGACTGTAAAAATCCTAAAAGAGATCCATTCTTATCAATGACTTATAATAGTTTTTTAATGAAAAATTAACAAGTTTCATATAGCTGTCAAATGATCCAAAAAAGTCCAAGACGTAGGTGTAGATCATATCCTTTAGGATCTGAATAACATGATTCACCTGACCATCTGTCTATGGATTGTAATATTTACTCAACCTGACCTGAGTCCTCATCACCTCCTGGAGACTCTTCTATAATAATGAGATAGATCTTTGATTCCTATTTGAAAAAAATGGTATATGGGACCCTATATAACCTCACAACCTCCTTCACATACAACATACACTAATATTCAACATTACTGGTGTCTATGATTGGAATGAATTTATCTAACTTTTCCAACCAACAAATCCACACCTATATAGAATAAATCCATTTAGGAGTCCATGATAATCCATGAATAAAGTCCATGGAAACCTCATTCCATTTTCAAATTGACACTAGAAGAATATAAAGAAACCTAGATGGTTTTAGATGATCTTCCATTATCTTTTTGAACGTGTTAAAGTGAGACACACAATCTATAGTGTCACACTTCATACTATGATAATAGAATATCCATATCATGTAATAATATATCTTCATAGTGCACTGATGAACAAACCATGAAGAACAATGATAGTAAAAAAACTGATCTACTCACAGATTCTAGGATGAAAAATCAATCCCCAAGACGTAGAATACCATCTTAAGAGAGATACGAACCAGAAAAAAACGTCCCCACTATATTGGGTTTCCCAAATTTACATGAACTCATCATTATACTACTAATTCTATAGAATAAGATCATGGAGAGAAAATGATAACTAAACAATGGTTAGAACCATATCAGATACCTCTTTATGAGAATCTATGTTGAACCAAGTGAAGAGCCCATGCAGTTCCACTCTTTCTTTGATTCCAGAATATCTTATGATGGTACTTACTTTCTAAGAGAGTCAACAATGACATTCCATTCCCTAGGGTTCAAGCGATTTTGAAGTCAAATGTCTGATGGTACTCTACCCAATGCCTCTATTTGAGATTCAAGTATTTATGATAAAATATATATATCAGAATCTTATAGACAAAAAAAACTATGAAACTCTCCCTAAAAATATAGTTCTTACAATACTTATGTGAATTTATAAAGGCTAAATTACCTAAATCATGAGTGGGTTAATTGTTTTCATGTGTTCAAAGATGATGAGATCCATAATCCACCAATTGATCTTCTTGTATAGGCACACAACCCAAACTAGCACCAGAAGCATCATATCAAACTAAATACCTCTTATTGGTCCCATGTAATATCAAAATAGGATTTGATGTGAGAAATAATTTCAGATCATCGAAAGAAGACTAACACTTTTCATCCCATATAAATTTCACCCATTTAGTAGTAGTAGTAGTTAAAGGAGACTCAAACATTGAGGAATACTTGATGAACCATTAGTAGTAAATAGAAATGCCAATGATGATCCAAATCTTAAATACATTCCCTGAAACATACCATGATAATATATCCTTCACCTTTTTAGTATTGATTGATAATTTTTCCCATAAATCATTTTCCCTAATAAAATCACTTATTGGATATAGAAATTTCATTTCAAAAGATTTCCATAAAAATTGTGACTCATTAGGATATCCACAACCAAAATCATATGGTGCTTGTTCTCTCACTAGAATAATGAATACACTAAAATTTTATCAATACACACTGCCAAAAATGTTTCAATATAATCATGGAATATCTGATTCATCAAATCCATAAATATTGTAAGAAAATTATTCAAACCAAACAACATCACAAGATATTGATATTGGTTATACCTTCTCCTAAAATCATTATTTGGTATATACGACTCCTAGACTGTGAGATGATTATAACCTATCCAAATATTGATCCCCTAAAAAATATTTCTACTATTTTACTGATCGATAAAATCATTTAAATTGAGAAAAAAAATTATTCTTAAATTAGACCTAGTTTAACTTATAATTGTACACAGTGAACCATCTATCTTCTTGGAAAATAGATCTAAGGCTGCTCATAGAAAAACACTAGTCCTAACAATAACTTTCACTATAAAATAATCTAACTAAATTACAAGCTCATTCATCTGTGGTAGTTCCATATGATAATAGGGTATCAAAACTGGATATATAAATTTCCCTAGATCAATAATACAATCTATCTTTCTATCTGAAGTAAGAGTAGAAAAATCATCTAATAAAATGTTAAGAAAGTCCTAAACGATAGTGGGAAGATCAATAATAGAATAAAATTCATCCAGATAAACTTCTATAGTAGAAAAAAACTTTGAACATAGGTCAAGAAGGTCTTGCACTACAAGACCTTGGACACTACTCTACTTAAAATACACAATATCTAAAATTGATAGTAAAGAATAAAATAAGATTATGATAACAATAAATCTTATCAGAATGAGAAACAATCCAATCCATCATGATGATCAAATCAAATAAATCCAAATTGAGAATAAGGAAGTCCTGGACTAACTCTGCATCACCTATCTATAGAAAACAAGAAGGACATTGAAACCTATACACTTTTCTATTTCAAAGAGGTTTCACTAACTCCATAATAAAAGACACGAGTTACATTAGAATCTTAATAAAATATAAAAATGGGTGGAAATAAATGATTGGGAGGTACTTGTATCAAATAAAGTAGATTCTATAGAAGATTAAATAAAGATCGTACCTCTCACTGTCTCTAGAACCATGTATACCTCCTCTAGAAACTCACACACTGTAAAAAAGTAATTTTCTATTAAGGCATGTGGCCAGATCCTTGTAGTCTTTAAATAATATGACTGTGTTGTAGTATACTTTAGAAATGATAATAAATGACCATAAAAAGGTGTATACATAGCCTGAAATAAATTTTAGAGATAAATGTAATGTCTAGAACAATCGCGCATATTCACAAGAATAGAACAAGTATGATAGGTGTTCCTGAAATTTTCATATTAAAAGAATGTCACGGGGAAATGATTGGAAATAACTAAATTTTCAGAGGAGGGCCTATACCAAGAACCACCCCCACCACTCCCACAAATAACATGCCACTTTTTCATCCTCCCATGCATGCCAATTAAGCTGACACTATGTGAAAGATAAGGGGAGAATAAAAAACCTTCCCTACCATATCCAAATCTGCCTTAATATTCCCATATACTATCTCTGTTTATGTTGAATGATCTGGTATAAATAATTGTGATATTATATCAAGTCGTAAACACTACAGGTACTTCTGAACCTTTATATGATCACTCTTTACTATATATGGATCAAAATAAAATATCTCCAAAAATTGATTAGTGTATGGTGACACCAAAATCCCTCCCTTCTCTAAGGATAGAAATAGTAAAGACTTCACCAGAATTAGAAAATCTATAAAAAATTGATAAATCAAGTGGGTCATGAAACCCTTACAGTCCAAGCTCACATGTTTATCTACCTATACCATAGAATCCCACCACCACTTACCAGGACCCTCAATTCTAAACACTGCACTCTTTACCATGATATTCTATGGTGTATCCCATAAGTATTTGATTTGATTGATATTGTCTAACCAATCCTCCAATTATTAAAATTCATTTTTACCCTTAAAGTATAATGTATTCTCATTTAATAAATCCCTTGACTGATCCCTTTCTCCTAAAATAAATGGATTTACCTCAACAATTTTTTTATTGAATTGTGGTACATTTTGGTCGACATCCTGAACCTCCAGTATGATATCCTCGACAATATTCTGACCTAGAGTCATATTAACTTATGGAGAATCTAGTAAAACCTCATGAAGAACCCATGAAATATGTCTCAGATCCATAACAATGTACATTAATATTGGAGAAATGATTTGAAAATAGGATAATCTTAGTTAAAATTAGAATACCACAAGAAAAAACGAGAATGATATCAGGACCTCAAAACAAGAGACACACATCCCAATATCCCATGGTAACTTGTGTTTCATCAAAATAATAGTTATAAATGCACTCACTACAACCTACATATCAAGTCTCAACAATCCCATTTCTAGTCCACAGACAGCCAAAAACTAATAAAAACACTTCTAAAACCAAACCGTGATGAACCCGACCCCAATACCCTCTCAAATCAGTACCCAAACCAAACCTTCATATACCCAAAATGAATTCATAATCCCCAAAGGCCGTTGATTAGCAGTTGGGAATCCTCAACAACTAGAGTGAATAATTTCTCCCAACATAAAGAATAAAAAATGAAATGTATACATATATACATGATAGAAGGAAATATAAGAAGAGTAAGCAAGGAATATATTTCATATTAAAAGGAAATAGAACAAGAGATACAACTCAACAATAATTAAATTATCTTTAAGGTCCACATACAATAGTAAAAAACAACTAAAAACCAAAATAGTAACTCCACGTGATGACATGGGAAACCCGAGACCATCTCTCCACTAGATACATAGACACAACTGACTAAAAACTCACTACCTCACTACAACACCTATCCTCTCCTTGCATTGAAAGACAAATAAAGGTCTACGTACCACTAAATTAGTTCCTAGGGTGTGATCAAAATAGTCTTAGTAGTATCACACCTAGGTATTCTATATCAATTATCTATACAACAATATGAAAATTCTCAACATTAAATAAAACAAGTCATGATAAAGAGTAATATAGTTTTTATATCGAAAGCATGGTAAAATATTCACCCTTTTCCCAGAGTTCCCATATAATTCAGGTAAAACAATTTCATATAATATCACATATATCAAGGAATTCAAATAAAAGAATATATCAAATAACATATCAAATCCAATTCAAATCAAGAAGATATAACATCATGAGAAGGATCACTATAGGATAGGTTATCTGGGATACTCATACCTGATCATAGACAATTGTGAGTATCAAATGTCTTTTCATATGCATCAAATCAATATAGTATAGGATTACCCTACAAGTGAACCTCCAAATAAATCTAAAAGTCTATAGAATAATATGCTTAGAGTGAGGAGGAACACCCCTTGAGTGAACCCATTGATAGTATCGATAAATTAGGCCTATTACTACACCTTCCAACTAAGTACCCAATGATTCCCATGTGCTAAAGTTTTGAAATAATTTCATAAAAAAATTATTTGAAAACAATCTCATAAATCCATTTCACAATTATTTGAATGATCTTTTTCTTTTACCAAAATAATGGGAAAACCATCTTTTCTAAAAAACACATTTTGACACATGTAATTCAATAATACCAATTCACTTATAAAATAATTTATAAAACCATATAAGTATATTCAACCAACATATACTAGATATGAAACCACCTACCTCAAACATGGGTCGCACATGCCCACAATAATATACACCCACATGGAAGAACACAAGTAAAAAAATAGAGGTCTTAGAATCAGTCCTTATATTTCTAAATCAATTCAATAAGAAAATTAGTTAGTGGAAAAGACAAATCATAACATACCTTAAAGAATGTTCCCACCACACCATAACAAACATGAAGGCCAACCTTCAGAAGAATATCAACCAATATATCTAGATAAGATCAAAATAATTATCATCATGGATCAATATATTCATAAATATATCACAGCATTGATATCATGATTAAAAACAATAAATAATCATAAGGATCCCTTACCTTGAGAGATGAACCACAACAACCACAATGATAAATCTCCAAAAAAATGGTCTAGAAGTAGAGGATATACCCAAAACCTCATAATAGAGCTCCTCATACTTGATAGAGAAGGATGAAACTAAATTGAAAATAAATAAAATGTGTAACATTGTTAAAACCACAAATCTAGAAACAATCATGATATGAAATCATTTCATGACATGAATATCTCAATTAACAAAAGAAGTTTAAAAACGCGTCGCCTCAAATTAAAAGTCCCAAAATTAACTATTTCATGACATGAACCAGATTCATGACATGTAAAACTTTCACTCATTGAACTATTTCATAGAATCAATATGGAAACCTTTTCATTACATGTTAAATTTCACTACATGAAAATTCACTACAGGCAGTGAATGGTCCCGAATATGAAGAAAGAACGCAACCATCTTTGTTGTTATAAAAAATTGAGGATAAAATCAAAAATATTTTTACACATTTATACCCTAACTCCAATAAATCAAAAAAAACATACATCCCAAAACATTAGGTCATTTTCCCCAGAAATGGATCTCCATCAACAAAATCCCCAAAATGCACCAAAATATGGAGGGAAATGGAAAGAGAGATGAGAAATACTTTAAAGTTGGTAATGGGATGTTTCAATTTAAAAATTTAATCACCAAAAAATATATATTCACGTTAAATACATAAAATGGGTATTATATACAACACATAAAATTAAATAGTGGTGTAATTATGAATATGACTTAATGGATTTGAAATCGAGACGAAATCCCTTAAAAAGATCATAATATTGAAGTGATAATTTATCAATGAAGTGATTATATATATCAAATATAAATCCAAAAATAAATAGATTGAAAATAAAAATAAAAATAATAAAATTTCATTACACGCATAATCATTTCATTACATATATAATGAAGAAGTAATATAACCTGAATGGCCTAAAGGCCTTTATTTTTTTTAATTTTTGATAAAAACCCTTTCAAGGGATGAGGGGGAACCCTTAAAAGGCTCATAGGCTTAGTGATTACATGACCCATAGTCTTTAGAGACATTACGTGACCTAAATATCTTAGGAAATTCAACCAGACTATAACTACAAGGAACTGTCCCTCCCCAACATCTGCATCATGATGGTAGCTCACCATAATCACTTGACTGTATGGCTAAGCTTCACGTGAAAGCATAGGCTAGTCCCAATGTCATAGTCATACCCTCTCATTCTTCCAAATCCATTGGTTCTGCTCTGGTGGGTGTGCGTGCTCTGAATCCTCCCTGATGGCATAATCATACCCTCTCATTCTTCCAAAAATATGCCTCCACCTAGTTTCAAACCTGGGTCTTGTGTATGCACTTAAGGATACCTTGCCAACTGGGATGAGTCTCATGTGAAAGAAGTAATATATCCCAATGAAAAGAAATTGAGTTAAAACCCCTACCTCATGTTCAACTTTCCACATAAGTGATTTTAACCTATTTTATAATAAATTAAAATTTACTAAAATTACATCAAATAAGAATATTAATATAAATAATATAATATATGATATACTTATAAAATCTTACCACAAGTTTGTTAATAAACTTTTATTATTATCACTATTTCAGGTGTTAACTACTTTTTTTTCTTTTATGCTTGGATTCAAAGATTATGTTCCTTGTATCTTGATCATTGTTATATCATATCTAAAATTTTAATCATGATATAAAAGTAATTAATAATAATTATATACATATTTATAATCATACGTGAAAAGAATGTGTAAAAAACGAATCACATTGCTTTGTAAAGGCGGTAGTGCAAACGTATGCACGAGTGACATTATCCATTTTTTAAAGGGCGGAGGGGTAAGGAAGTATATGATAACTTATTTTTGTAGAATTTAAATTATTTTATTAATATAATATTTATTTATTAGTTTTATATTAATAAGAATCCATGTGAGGTGATGATGAAATAAAATTACATCAGTTCATGATGTGATATTTCACCATACACATGATCATTGGTTTTGTTTCCAATTTTATAGAGAAATATATGGATAAATATTATGAAATTAACATAATAAAATATGATTATGTTGTAGATAATGGTGTTATTATATTGCAATAGTTATTACATAATATAAGGTGGTAAAAGAAGAAGAAAAATGAGAGTGCTTGGTGAAAATGATTACCAATTCTCTAAAAGATCTTCTTTAAGTCTCCCATTAAGGGCCCGAGGGTTGGTATTTATGGATGAAAATAACCTATAAAACTTGGATAAGGATATATATAATATATTTTTTATGCTATGTTTCAGATAAGTGGATCTATGTGGTGTATAGAAGATTAGATATGTAGTGACTTTTATAGTGAACGAAATGATACAAATGGAATAATAAAAATATTTAAATATAATAAATTCATTTTTATGAGAAAGTGGAACCATATTGAAAGAATTTTAAAAATGAGATGGGATATGGTTGAAATAACTTTAACCAATAAAATTTTGGAAAGTTTTTAGTGTTAATTTAAACCTTATCATTTTTTGTTTAACCCATTCACTAACCAATTTTAACCTAAACTGCAATAACGACATTTTCATTTTTAAAGAGCTATAATTTTCCTTATAAGCTAAAAATTATCTAATAATTGAAAAAATGATGATATTTTAAATAATTTATTATCCTATTTATACTATTTTATGTTTATAATTATTTTTAAATAAATTAATACTGTATTATATAACATAAAATACTATTAATTGCATTTTAAGAACGAATCATACAATTTGGCTATAAAGACAACAAGAAAAATATGGAATTTGAATATTATAAATTTAAAATGAAGAAATTATTATTAACTATAAAAATATTTTGGAACCATAATTTATCCTAAATACATTGCTTTTATTGTTTTCAAAATTATTTATTTTGATTTTCCACTGCTTGCACAAGCATTGTCCCTACTTGGTATATGTGTTTAATGTAATTATATAATCATTAAAAATTAAAAATAAATTAACATTATAAAAATAATTTCTTTATTATCAAAATAAAAATTAATATTCCTTCAAATATTATTTCTATCACTTTGTGTATATATAAAAAATTTAAAGGTAAGAGAGTGACATTTTTTATTTTTCCTTACTTAAAATAATTTAAATTACATTATCAAAGGAGAATAGAACCCAAATGCCAAATATTAGAATTTAGGATTTCTATAGTTGAATTAATATCATCCATTGAAATAATGTAAATTTTTGATAGATTTTTAATGCCTTATCACATTATTTTTATCTTTTGTTACTTGATTTACCCATTATCGAGTTAATAAATTTTACTATAATTGCTATTCATAATGGCTAAAAATATAAGGGACATATTTTACAAATTAAAAAATCATGATTCCAAATTTTGAATAAATTTTTCATGATATAAATTCTAAAATTGGTAGAAATTAATTTTAATATTAATACATAAAATGAAATAAAACCCAATTTTTAGAGAAATGTGGTTTAAAGAAATAAAATTAACTTATATAAAAATCATGTGAAATACTAATCGTAATGGAAATAATTTGATTATTTAAAATCAAATTAATCTTAAATAAATTTAATTCCAAATAAAAAATAGAATTTGTCTTTTAAATTACATGATTTAAATAAAATAATCCATTGTTTTATAAAAATATGTTTTTTTGTTATTCACTGAAAAATAAATATATTTAAAAATATGAATTATTCAGAATGAGATAATGTTGTTATGATAATTTTAAGAATGATATAATTTTAACATAATAGTATTTTAATATTTTTTCTTACTTTTTTTGAACTCAATGTTTCATATAAAGAATTCTATTAAAGAAATTATATTTATTTAAAAAGAAATATATCATAAAATATATGGGTATTGCATTATACCGACTTATAATAATTTATCCATTGAAATTATGTCACTATTATATGAAAAATGAGGACAATTATACCTCATAACATCCTCAAGTTCTCACATATCTTCCTCAAATCATAAAAATATTTTCAAATCTTTCATAATGGTTCATAAGTAGCATACAAATAAACTAAAGAATATCCCCTGAGAGTGTCCAGCCCAATGTAAAATCTTAGGACCACTAATCATACATTTATATTGATTTAGAAAATACCAAATATTCCCCATTCAGAGTTGTTACCCCTAGATGTATATATGTCACAACTAAAATAATTATCCAGTATTTAAACAAAAAACATTTTCTATAAAAACCACACAATCACTACTTTACCAAAGCTTTATAATATTACTCTATACTTAGAATCATCCCTAGAATATATCATAGGGTTATTTTAGAAAATATATATTTTTATAAATCTTTTTTCCAAGGTTTTAACTAAACATTCTATGATTCCAACTATAACTATCCCAACTCAAGTAACCTTGAGTCGATGAATACTTTATTACATTAGTATAAGATACAAGGGATCACATCATGGAGGGTTGATCCATTTAGTAGTATTAAAGAACCAAATACACACATGATTCTTATATTACAATTTAAATATGTAAAAATAACATAAAAACAATTTTACATCCTTGATATCATTCATAATATCCTTCTTTATATCCAAGTGAAAGTAGATCAAATAATAGATGAGATAAAATGCTCAGTAAGGGTTATGTACAATGGAATATATCATGAATAAATAAGGAATAATAAATATGATAAGTTAAATAACTAAAAACAAATTCTATTTAAGTAAAAACATGATCATGAAATACATCAATGGATAATATCAAATAAGTAATATCATGAATAATAATAACGAAATTCTCAATGAAGGAAATGATTAGTATTAGACGTCATGATCCCAGATATCATGATATATTTAATGTCAAAGAATTGAACCAAAAAAATTTAATCGATCGGTAGGAATAAACCAAAAACCAATTTACTAAGGCTATCCAACTGGTTTGTCTCATGAGACCTGTTGATGCATCAAAGGGCTATGTAACTTCAGTCCCCACCCATCATTGCATGTCTAATGCATTCCTCATATATTTAATGATCAATTTAATTCATAAAAATATCCTTATCAACACATATCTATATTTATTAAATAATATAAAATATCAATATTTCCCCAATCAATCAAGTGACTTCCATAGTTTAACACTATATATATAAATGGTATAAAGATTAACAAAAAATCATATCCAAGATGTAATGAATATGGATGTTTAATAAAAATGTAATGTCCAGTGAAAAATAATCACAATACATTGATTTCTTAAAGATAAATATAAGGAAAAAAATAATTGATAAAATATGACAACCAATTAATCATAAATATAGGATTTTTAATAAATCCTTCCCTTTGGAGAATAATAAAAAATGGATGTGAAACATTAAAATAATCTTTTGTTAAAGAGTTTTCTTTATAAAACCATTATAAATATAAAAAAGAAGATAAATAGTATAAAATAGTTACTATAGTTATATTACATAATCATATAAATATCTATAATATCATATATGATCCACTTATAACATCTTATCACCTGTTTGTTAATAATATTTTATTATTATCATTGTTTCTGGAGTTAAATGATTTTTTTCATGTATGTTTTGATTTTAAGGTTATGGTCCATGTATCTTGATCATAGTTATATCATATATATAATTTTAATCTTGATATAAAAATTATAAACATTCATTATATACATATTTATAATCATCCTTGAAAATGAAACATGAAAAATTGAATCACATCACCTCATGGAGGTGGTAGTCCACACTTACACAAGAGAAACATTATCATTTTTAAAGGGTGTGTGGGTATGTTATTAGGTTATATATTTCATTTAAAAAATTACAATTATGTTATAAATATCATATATATTTATTATCTTTATATTTATATCATTTCATGTGAGGCGGTGATGGGAAAAATTACATCTATTCGCGAGGAGGTAGTCCACTATACACATGAGATATGGTTTTATTTCCCATTTGGTGGAGAATACGATTGATTAATATTATTCTATAAACATAATAAAATATAATTTTGTTATATATAATGGTGTGATTATATTGTAATACTTATAACATAATTTAAGGTGGTTAAATAAGAATAAAAATTAAAGTGTTCGGTGAAAATGAATACCTCTTCTTTGAAAGAGATCCTTTATATCCCATCGTAAGGGCCTTACAGTTTTTATTTTTGGAAGTAAAACAAATATAGAACATGGATATGTATTTTTAAAAGATGTTTTGGTACGTTTAATTAGATAATTGGATCTCGGTGGTGTATAGATGAGAGGAGTGGTGGTGCCTTTTTAAAGTGAAGAAAAGGGCACACATCGAATTAATAAAAATATTTAGAAATAATAAATTCATTATCATGAGAAATTGAAACCATGTGGTCTTATTTTAAAATATAATATAGTATATGATTAAAATACCATAAACTAATAAAATTTGGATAGGTTTTAGTTTTATTTTAAACGTTTTCTTTCAATTGACCCCTTTCTTAATAAATTTTAACCTTAATCGCAATAATTTTTTTTTCAATATTAAAGAGTTATAATATAAATTATAAGGTAAAAATTTGGTAATAAATAGAAAAGGTAATTTCAGACCATTTTTATCATACTTTTTCTATTTCTTGATATTAATTAATTTTAATTATTTTTATAAAATTATATTTCACATTAAATACTATTAAAGTATGTTTAAGAATAATTCACACAATTTGACTTTAAATACATAAATAAATAAATAAAATTATAATTTAATACATTTCACCATAAATAATAAATTATTATTGACTTTAAAAGTTTTTTTTCACCATAATTCATCCTATATACTTTACTTTTAATGCTTTTGAAATTATTTAACTTGATTTTTCCACTGATTATATAAGAACCATGTCAACATTTTATAAGTTTTGAATGTAATTATTTAATCACTACAAGTTATAAATAAATTAAATCAAAAAAATAATTTCATTACTCACAAAAACAGAAAAAAAAATTAGATAGAAAAAATGTCAACATTTTTTATTTTTCTTTACATAAAATAATATAAATGCCATTATCAAAGGAAAATGGAAAAAATGCCATATATTAAAATTTATTATGACTATTAATTAATTAATCTCATGAAATTAAATAAAATAAATTTTTGGATAGATTTTTAATTCCTTATAAAATTATTGTTAACATTATTTACTCGATTTACCCTTTACCGAGGTGATAAATTTTACCATGGTTACTATTCATAATTACTAAAAATAAAAGAGTCATATTTAGCAAATTTAAACTTAATGATTCCAAATATATAATTCATTTTCAAAGATTCAATTTTTAGAACTGGTAGAAATTAATTTTAATATAAATGTGTAAAATAGAATGAAAAAGGTTTTTAGAAAAAATTGTGTTTTTAAAGCTAAAGATTAACTTATATAAAAAAATTTAAAATAATAATCCTAATGGAATCAATTAGATTATTATAAATAAAATGGATTTTATATCAATTTAATACAAAATCTGAAATATAATTAAACTTTTAAATTACTTTATTTAAAGAAAATAAATAGCAGCTCAAAAAAATATGTATTTTCACTATTCATTAAGAAATTAATATCTGTTATAAAAATAGCCAAAATTCAACCTAATATAACATAAATATTCTATTTTCAACAATTATATAGTTTTCACATAATAATATTTAAATATTTTATCATGATTAGTTTAAACGTGGTGTTACATGTAAAGAAAGTTATCAATTAAGTTAAGTTTATTTAAAGAAAAATATATAATAAAATATTAAAGTGTTGCAATATTTTTTTAATCAAATATTTAAAAAATATTGAATTGTAGAAATAATTTATTTTAAAAATTTATCTTGATGAAGAATATAGGGAATTTTATGGAATTTATTAAAAATAATTTTAGTATTTTCATAATATATAAAGGAATTCCAATAAAATAAAAAAAATGTAATTTAATTAAATAAGAAAATTTCTGTTAAAATATTCCAATTTTTTTTCAAAAATATAAGGTAAATAAACATGGTTTTTTATGAGAAAGGTATAATCTAGAGAGAGAGATAGAGAGTTACAATGAATGTAACCAAAAGAAGAAAAAGAGTGGGAGAGTCTCCTTACAAATAACATAAGTTATGAAATATAAACCAACATGTTTTGAAAGTAGGACATTAAAACATTAAAAAAACATGGGAAAATATTAAGGTTTATGCTAAATACTTTTGAAATAAGTTATATAAGATAATATTAACCATATAGAAATAATATATTAAAATAATGAAGTTTTGAAAGAGGAACCCCTTACAAATGATGTAATGTATGATCTATATAAGATAAGTAAGGAGAAAAGTAATAAATAAAAAATAAATTAAAATTGTTAGGGTATTTATTAAATACTTAAGAGATATTATATTTAAGTTAATGTATAAAATAGAGAAATTATATAATAAAAGAATGTAGATTTAGAAATAAATCCTTACTTTGGCATAATTATATATTATGAAAAGGGTTTTATGAGTGGGAATGGGAAATACATAATAAAAAATAGTTTAATTGGATAATAATACAATATAATTATAATCATGGAAGTATATAAAGGTAATATTTAAAATAAATTATAATAAAATAATTTCAAAAGAAATTGGTGGGATTAGGAATCCATACCCCAAGTCTTGACTCGATTAGTATATCATTTACCCTCATGAATAATCAAATCATATTTATTAATTAATTCATTAAGAAACATTATCATATTTATTTAATTATTAATATTTTTTTTAAATTTTATCTTCTTTTATTAGTTTCATGTTGCTTATATATATTGTTCAAAGATGTATAATCTATAATTCCAAAATCCCTTTGACATAATGGAAATAATAAAAGGTCCTTAAACAATGGTTTTTTAAGATCTAGAATTTTCAATATATATTTTTATGTTATTCTAGTAGTATATAGGTCATTTATTCATTATATAGTCCAAAATAGTTGTATATTAAGAAACATGTCTCATTATTCCCAATTTAGATAGTTCAAAAGATCACGATTATTTATATATAATGACATTAATAAGATGAAAGTTTTATCTCTAATGAATATTGAAGATAACTTTACTTGATTATTAATATTATACTTATATAGGAAAATCATTGAAAAATTATCTATGAATAGTATAAGTACAAATAAAACATCATCATTCTTTTTTCTAGTATAAACCTACCATGTGTGAATGTTGTTTTTTTGGGAGTTTAAAAGAAGAGGGAAAATAATAAATATTTTGTTTTCATAAAATCATTATAATAAAATTATACCACAATTTTAAATTTATTTTCAGTATTACCAATGTTATGTAAGGGATAATAAGTGAATAGAAAAGAAAATCCATGGGTTTTGGAAACCCTCACCTTTATATTTGAGACTCCCCTTTTAGAATGCGATTTAAGCCTTCAGAGGTGTAACACACTTGGCCCCACTCACCAAGATCCATGGAGTTGTATATTTCATATAATTATAATTAAAATATATCACATACCATGGATCTAATGTCTAACTATCATTTGGATACTATATCCATACATCAATATTATATTACATTATTATGGCATAGAATATATGGTACTTAAATTAATTTTATAAATATGTCATTATTCATCCATAAATTTTATCCTTCTATTTTTATACACAGTAATCCCCTTTATTACCTAGAGAAATTGGGAAAAATCAGAAAAGGGTGTGGTCATATGCTTAGTAAGGTATAACATATATTGAATGCTAACATGGAATAATAACGACATAAATAATATTTTGGGAATAGAAAAAAAATGATTCCACCAAAATAGATCCATAACATAATCTATGGATATCAATATAATGGAAATAAATAATCACATGGATATAAATAAAAAATGTTATAATGATGTAATGCAGAATTTTGGACATCATAATCATACCATTAAGGCCTTGGGGAAAATAATAATAAAATATAATTACGGCCTTGTTCAAAGATATATTACCATAAGATAAAAATATCATGATAAGAAATAATAAATAAAATTTAATAATTACATATAATACCATATACATTCTATATCATGATCCCTAATAATGCATCACATGGCTATATATTTTCTGGCCCAACCTGTCATATAATAACTCCATTGCATTCATTATATGATATGAATGGATAAACAATAAGTAATAGAATTCTCAAACTAAAATATAATATATTAAAGAATAATTAATCAATAATTATCCATAAAAAAATAATTAGAAAAAAATGATAAAATTTCCTTATTCAAACAATTGGTAAGGCTATCGAGGAAAATACCCTAACACTATATAGTATAAATGGATATATGGTAAAGTCAGTAGATTATATCAATGAATTGAATTATATGGGTATTTATCTGAATACCTCATAGTAAATATAATTTTGTATATGGTATTAAAACCATATAGGAGAAATGGATATATATATATATATTCACGTTAATATATTATCTTAGTCAGTCAGTTTTATACCAATCTAGGTGAATACAATTTAATGAGAATAACTAAGTATAAGGGATTCACAACTTATATAATTAATGGATATATAGTCTTATCAATAGTTTTCCCCTATCAATTAAATGGTATGTATATAATGGTAAATTCCCTTGAGATGTTTTAAGAAAAATTAGAAATTTACAATATTAACATAAGTACCCTTATCAAGTAAAGATTATGTAATTTTAGATTTCAAGAACATAAAAATATTAAGATAATAAATGAGTTTATAAATTTTAATAGATGAATTTTAAATGGTAATATATCAATAAAATTATGTAAAAAAACCTATAAAAATTAGTAGTATGTGATCAAATTTTTTTTATGCCTTTGAGATATTAAAATTCCTTTAGGAGAAACCATCAGTTAGGTATACTTCGATGGAAAAGGTAACATTTTGATGAAATCAAGTTCAATCCATTTAAGACCTAATATAGGATCCACAAAAAAACATATCAATAATTATTCATTAGAATATATAACCCTATTAGTAATAATTTATCCCTAATACCACAAATACATCGAATATACAATTATTTTGATCATTTAATAAATATATATAGTTTCATGCTTCTTGAGAGAATTTATGCATAACAATGACTTGTTAATAAATTATAATGTCAATGAAATGGGGTATCACATTAATAATATATAATAAGGATTGTAATTAAAATAATAACACAATAATATTGGAATAATAATTTGGAAATAGAAAAGGATAATACAATTGCAACATATATAGGAATTGAAAATAGAGGTAAAAGGTGCCCTTACTTTGACATGGAAACAATTTATAAAAAAGGTAATTTAGATGGATTTTTGAAATATATCATTAAAAATAGTTCAAATGGGTAATAATACCATATATATATAATCATGTAATTATATTTAGTGGTATTTTATAGTAGATTATAATAAAATAATTTTAAGTAGTAAATGGAGAGGGAGAAATGATAACACTTAACACGACATGGAAACAACTTATAAAAAGGTTAAAATGAGATAAGATTCATTATATATCATGAAATATATTAAAATGGGTGTAAATATACTATATTATAAGAATATAATCATATAAAATTATAATTTAAAGGATATCATAGGAAAAGTATGGGAGAGGAATAAAAACCCATACATAAGTATAATGAAGACTTAAGATATGGGGCATAATGAGAGTGAATGAATAATATCTACTATAAAAAACAAAAGGTATGATAATATTATATAAAGGGAATAATATTATCAAATAAAATATAATTCCAAATATATTAAAATAAAATAATTACAGTTATAAATAAAGAGATAGATAACAACCCTTGCATTACATATACTTCTTAGCTTCGAGACTCCCCTTTCAACCACCAAAAATCTTCAAGATTGAAGAGGGAGATATAGGGTGGAGACTAATTGAGAGGTATATAAATATATAATTTGATTTTTTTGAGGAAAAATTATAAGAGGGGATGAGTATTTGATGGTGTGGTGAGTGGAATCCCATGGAAGAAATTATTTCTTATTGTTTTTCATTATCAAATGTTCTCCACAATACCTATAGTGCCACATTACCTACCTTAATAACCTAATATAATTATTAGTGAAAGTATTATTCCAAAGGAAGTAAATTGGTTAAATTTTTGGATGATTTCATATGTATGATGTCATATTTACTATAAGCTAATGTATTTTTTCATTTTTAATCAATTTTTTTCTATTTTTATAAAATAATATACAATTTCACCCCATAAATAATGTCAACATATTTATTCCAAATTTATAATTTATTTTGTATAATTTATTTTCTAATTTTGAGAAATTTATCCTTTATGTAAATACTTTGGAAAATAGTTTTTTGTGTGATAGACTTTACTCAAACAACTATTTTGCTATTCTCAGGGACATATTTCATTTATAATGAATAATTTATAAAAATTTGATATTAATTTTATGATAATAATATTTTAAATATGTGAAATTAATTTTCAAATGAAAATAATAGATATTTTATAAAATATTAATTTAATTAATAATATATGATTTAATCTTTAAAGAAATGTAATAGAGTATAAAAACATGTATATGAAATTTTTCAGTAGTTGTAAAAATATGACAAAAATTATTTAAAAATTATATAAACTAGTTTTTAAATTTATACATGCCTCATAAAATATGATTTTACTATTAAAATATTATTAGATCATTTATTTTATCATATGTTGTATATAAAATATCATTAGATATAACAACATATTATGTTACAATCAAGGATTACATGTTATAATTATATAGATATGAAAAATGTAAAATACTATGTTAACAATTTTATTACAACAAATATATTATAATTAAAATATATATATGAAAAGTCAATATAAATAAGAGAAATTTAGTTGTCAAGGAAACATGAATTCTATAAATCATATTTGTTTATACCATTTTAAGAAGAAAATATAAGTCTGAGGAATATATATAAAATCACATTATGATTCAAGTGTGAATAATCCTTATTAGTAAATACACTTTTACCAATTCATACATTATAACTATATAAAGATGAGAAATATAATTTATAATGAAATATAAAATCATTATTTCAAGATAATTGATATTTTCATACCATTATTGGTATTTGATTATATCATGTAATTATATATATCATTTGTAAGGATATATAGATATATATAAAAAATGGTTTCAATTAAATATTAAATAAATGCAATGAATATATACCCAATTTTTATATAGAAAATAAATAACCCAAATACCTTCATATTATAACTCTAAAATAATATTTAAAAAAAATACATATTTCATGTCTTGCTCTGTCTTTCTTATCTACCATGCTTCCTATGGGTGAAATGTTTTTTTGGAGACTATGATTATGTGAATATTATTTATTTAATTCCACATTTAAAATTTATAAGACAATGTGTATTATATGATTTTATGAATGTAAAAAAAGTCTATTCCATGGATAATAAATTTATGTATTTTTGTAGAAGAGAATGATATTTACATCTCTTAGTTATGGAATTTACTTCTATTAATTTACTATTTTATTGTAAAGAAATATGTTCAGTGTATATTTTTTATTTTAATTTTACTTTAACTATATAATAATAATTTGTTTATTTTATCATATTCATTTCTATATTAGTGATATTGTTTAAAAACATTGTTTCATGAAAAGGAAATGTAAAAGAAAAAAAATCATAATTCAAATATATGAGAAAAATACACATGAAATTTGTGGAGTTACATTATCCCCCTTTAAATTTATTAAATAATCATAATTTTTAGAAAAAATAATTACTTTCTAAATTTTTGAAATGTTTAATTTAACTTAATATTCTTTATTTTAGTTTCCAAATATTTTTTCAGGCCAAAATCATAATCATTAAACTAATCATGACCACATCATAAAATGAATTGTTATAAATAGTGTGGGAATGTTCATCCTATATGTTTACACTAGTTATACCAAAATTGGTTCTATGGGTTTTATATCATAATATTTTTCCTCACTAATTTCTAATATAACAACTTAATTACTAAAATAAATATATTCTATTATGATAATATCTTCATTAATTTTTTTATTAAAATTTTCACAAATTTTAACATGATTTCTTTATTTTATCATGTGTCCTTGTCTAATAAATTACTTGCATTAATATGTTGTTAAGAAATACTACTATACATTAACAAGGTAAAATTCATATAAAACACAATATTAATTTTCCATATATTTCATATAGTAAGTGTATTATTTATGAACCCCATACAAGATATTATTTTAGAATAATCTAAGGTTTCACTATAATATATTTTTTTTTACTTTTTTTTTACTAAATACAGTTCTTAAGGTTTGTACTAATCATTATCTAATACCAACTGCAACACCCCAACTTTATCTCCTAGACATAGTGGTTTATACATTATATAGTAGTAATATTATAGGAAATCACATGCTTATAAACCAAAATTTATTAGTCTGTTGGCAACTAGATGCATACATAAACAATACATTGCATTATTATGACATCAAATACATTGTACTAAAAAATAATTCTTTAAATGGATCATTACTCCTCTATCAATTTTATCCTTATAATTATATATATATTATCCTCTTCATTACTTAGGTAAATGAGGAAATAATAGAAAAGGGTGAGTTTAAAATTTTAGTAAGGGGTAGAGTACAATGAAAGAAAAAATGGTATAATAATGGAAAAAATAATATATCAGTAATTAATATAAAATGATTCCATAAAAGTGATACATAAAATAGTTAAAAAATATAATGATAATGGAAATAAATAATCATATGGATAAAAATAATTTTTATCATAATGATAGAATGAAAAATTTTAGACATTATAATAATACTTTCAAGGCCTTATTCCAAGATATCATACAATGCAGTCAAGGCCTCACCCTAAGAAATGTTACCATATCATCAATGCCTCATTTTATGATAGAATAAATAAAATGGTTAGAATACACTAAATTCCCTAGATATTTTGTCTCATTATAATTATCAATATATCGAGGGGCTATATAATTATGGGTATCACACGTCACTTAAGTTAAAAACATTCATCATATGATAAGAATGGGTAAACAATAAAAAGTATCATTTCCAATGGAAACTATGCTAAGGCTATATAAGAGAATACCCTTAAATAATCATATTTATGTATAGGGTACTTTTTGAGAAAATACATTGTGAGATAATATTTAAATATGGATTCGATCAAGTAGAATTTCAATTTTAGTGTAAATCATGGGTGGATTCTTATATAATTTATTCATAGACATGTCTCTCCTATATAATATTTTTCTCATGATACTTTGCATAAAGGCATCACGAGAACCTCTATTACTTACCCCCATAAGATTTATTCATATAGAGATTACCATATAAACCTTATATAGACTCCATAAATACAATATTATGACCTCCATGGACCCAAATCATCCACATAATGACATAAATGTTATACAATATGAGGGAATCATGAAGTATGTTTTTCCATTCTTCAAGTCGACCATATACACATAATATTTGAATGAAGTTCATCCCTTCCACAAAACATCACTCTCATGGGTATTAAATCCCCTTCAATGGACGAAAAACTTCATCTACCCTCCCATTTATAAGTCAAAACCTTTATATTTATTCTATATAAATGATACCTCAAAAATCACCTGATTTTCATGAGCATTTACACCTTTGTGTGGTATCTTAAATCTTGTATTCCCTTGATAATGAGGGTACCTATCTTTAAAAAACTGGTTAAACTTCACATGGATTAAAACAATCATCCTGACCACTTTGAGATGTGTCATGGTTATTTTTCATCTCATTAACCTTCATATGTCCACTTAATGATCCATTTATACAAATGATCTATTAGTTTAGTGTACGTTTTAACTTGTATTCACTATATTGCATCACCCATTTGTCTTATCATCCTTCCATTTCCATAGATTTCATCACCCCTATGTCTTAGATACATATCCTTAAAAAGAGAAATGATTTTTCTTATCATTTAACCATAATATAAATAATTAATAAGGGAAAGATAAATAACCCATAAACCCCCATTTTCATGAACAAATATAATTTTTGGGAGGATATAACAATGAGAACATATCAGTATAATGAATCAATATTCAGTCTTACCCAGCTTCCCACCAGGGTGCTCCATCCACTCAGTGTAAAACCATGAAACTTTTTTACTTAATGAAATATATTTTTCCTCTTTCTCCTCATTGTTTTTGAGTTTATCTCTGTGTGGGTAAAGGATTGTGTGTCATGAGGTTCTCAAGTAATATTTAAAAGTATTTTGGTATCATTTTTGGCAGAATTAGGTGGCACCACACCGTGATTAGGGTGGATGCAATATAGTACTATAGTGGAGTTAAGGTCACACCATAAAGGAAAGGGGATGTACTATAGAGGTGACGATCAATTTAGGTTTCACCATATCCTTCACTATGGAGTAATTCTTGAGAAGTATACACCATGGAGGCTCCCAATACACCAAAAATACTAATTCCACCTTAGTTTCATGTTTTTGGTACTATCTTCAATCATAGAGAGTTATATATCTTAAAAGTATTTCATGAATTTTATTTTGGGGATCCATTTTGGAATTTATTAGGGGCGTTTAATTGGAAATTAAGGAGAATAATTCAAGTGGAATTAATTTGGATTTTCCACATGGATTAAATCTATACAAATATTGATCCTCCCTCTTTATTTATGATTTTTCTATAGCTTTGAAAGACAAAACAAATGAATCCACACTATGATATTCTTTCTTACACCGTGGAAATTTAGATTTCAATACGGTCCTATGTCTCAACCCTCCCCTATTAATATTGGAGGTCACATCTATGATGCTTATACAAACTCAAATACAATATCTTACATTTTGGGGGTCAATTTCCAACATTCCCCATACTGCAGTACCATATCTTATATCATGGTGGTCTCTTCAAACATGTATCTGCGTCGTGGTGGTCTACAAAACACTGTGGTGATTATTAATAATATAACACTAAATATCAGTAACTTTATTGAACCATGTATCCTCCCAAATTTACAAAGAGGTATGTTCCTTTGTGGGTTTTCTAATAATTGGACTCAGGAGTCCTTGGCAAGTGATCGTGTCCTAGTTGGTGTGTGAACATGGTTCGTATAAAGACTCCTCCAAAATAATTTGAAGCTAATATTGAAAACCACAAGGTTTTAATATGCATACCATGTTGTGTCAATGTTTATGATTGATAACATGATATGATGATCTGTGATGATGTGATTTAAACCATTTTTTGCTTTCTCACATGTGTCATTGTTTTGTATTTGTTCACAATCATGATATGCTATGTCTTTCTGGATATGATAACATTGTTTCCTTGTGATATATTGTGGTATATGATATGTATTTATTCTATGCATTGTACAAATGTGATAGTTGTCGTGTCTTGGATTAGTAGCCTTAGAGGGGTATCATGTTCAGATGCTTCATGATATAAGATGACAAGAGCGAGATAAATGATGGGGCATGATGGCTTTGTGTGTCCTGACCTATATGGAAACAGTACGACATAATGTTCTATGTAACACACCGATTTTTTATGAAATATTTTCCTTTAAATAATTTTATTTCATCGTAGCTTATGTTACATGTAACACTAAGTTTAAACAAACTACAATATACTAACATGACCATTATTAACTATACATTAAATTTTAGTTTTTAAATATTAATAACATTACTATGAAATATTTATATTAATTATTAGGAAATAGAACCTTAATTTTATGTAGTCATTTCAGTCTTCAAATATAGGTTTTAATCAAAAAAATATTTTATTTTTTTATGAGAAAATAAGTATTATTAATTTTTAATACTTTTATGAAAAGTATTTTATAGAATGATTTTCTTTTTTTAAATAATAATACCAAAATTATTATATGGTAAAATTTTGAGAATAATCTGAACATGTTAATTTTTTGGTGAATAATAAAAAATGTGTTTTTTATGAAATACAATATCTTTTGTGATATTGAAAAAACAAATATGACATAATTTTATTTAAACATATTTAAATTCTAATTTATAATAATATAATGAGAATGTAAAACTAAAATAGTTCATAACAAACACATTTCAAATTATTTCATGATAAATATAAAAAACATTTTCAGTGATGACATAGTTCCTGAACAACATTGAAAAAGTAAGATTCAAGGCCAAAGATATGTTAATTCAGTGGTAACAAGGATTTTAATGACTTTATTATTACATATTATTCATAAATTATGATTTTTATTTATATTTTCAAAATTTTGACTTATATAACATGAATCTTATCCAAATGCTTCTACAATGCTTACGCCAGACTAGAAAAGTCAAATTAAAAAATTAAATAAGTTGTATTTACATGAATATGAGTAAATATAAATAGTTAATAAATATAATGGTCTATATTTTTACTAATTAATTTATTTTTATGGTATTAATTCATTTTTAATTTTTAAATATGAAATAATTACCTTTAATTCTTATGAAACACTAACGCAGTGCTTGTACAAGCCGAAAAAATCAATAAAATTATTTTAATTAAAATTATAAGAACCATTGGATGAAAAATAGGATAAATATTATTTGATGAGTATTTTTATACCATAATAAACCATTGTTCCAATGTAAGAACTTTGGGTCCACTTATTTGAGATTAAATCCCTTATAGTATTTTTTTGAAAGAATGTAAATCTTTTCACATTATAGTTTTTAATAAGTACAACATTTATAATATGAGGTATTATAGAAGTTATTCTCGATAATAAATAGTTTTTTTAGAGATAAATTATTTATATTATTTATGGATTTTTTTAAATTTTTAGGGAATAAATATTACCCTAACTACTAACACAACAATGATGTAGTAATAATAAAATTAATGGGAAAATAAAATAAATAATATTTAAAATATTATAAATAATTTATTTTTTGATAATTAAGAATATAAATTAATTATATAGATGAATATTACATTTATAGGATATAATAAAATAGTTGGTTCGAATTTGACTAGTTTTTTGGATGTTTTTAATGTCACGGTAATGAATAGTATAAAATTTCCCAATAATAATATTTCATTAATATAATATTTTTTTATATTATTTAACAATCATAAAAACTTTAAATAATTTCAATTTATATTTTATATGGTCCCAAATGTCACACCCTATACATTTTGTGTCCATTTGGAATCATTTGTCTCTAGAATAGTCGTTTTATATTTTAGTGTTTTGTGAAATTCCTAATTGCCCCTAACATAAATTATAAAAGAGAACCCATTCCATCACTTCATGTCACCACTATGAGCCTTATATATTGACCAAAATTTAAATATTTATCTTCTAAATTTCCCTAGAAACATTATATAGTTTATGGTCTCACCAAAAACCAATTCCAAGATCATTAAGAGATCCTCTAAGGAGGTGATATTCAAGAGATGAATTTGTTAAACCACTTCTCTTTATTTATTTTCTTATTATAACTTATCATCATATAATTTATCCTTCAAGTAATAATAAATAAATTATAATATATATACTATAATTTTATATTTATAATAGAATATTTTCTATATACCCCTTTCCTCATATACTATTATTCAAAGAAAGGAAACCATTGTCCAAATTATGGTGATTAACCATCTCCATGGATAATGACTTTTTATTTTTCATTACCTCCTTCATGGATGGTCATAAAACTATTATTATGGTTATATAATCTTAAAATAGGTTTAATATAACATATTTCATGTTCTTAAACGAATATATATACATAATATTAAAAGAAACTAAAAAAGTTCATGATGGATGGAAAAACAGCCAAAATAAACTAAACATTTATCAATAATGTTTTATAAAATTAATCATCCTAATATCAGAGAAAATGAAATGTGAAAATATTTAAAATTATATAAGTGCATGTATACCATTTCACTCCACTTATGTAGTTTTATTTCCATTTTACTAAAGCTTACATAATTATACACATGTTAACAAACTATGAAACCATAAAACAAACACTAACAAAACAAAAAAATAGCACCTTTTAACTCCTAAAAATGTCCATAAATGAACATAATAAAATTATAAAAAATAGAATAAATATTTAATCGGTTCCTAATTAAAAAATTAATTAATAAAATTTTATTATCTAGGAAATTAAGTACAAGTGAAGAACACATTCAAACATAATGTTAGAGATATCTCCAGACCTCCATATTTACTTTGGGTAAGGATTTATCTATATTTCCCTAAATTTACCTATTAATTCTACATATAGATTTTTTATATTATATATATATATATATATTTTCCAAACACAAATATCTAACTCAATTAATTTTTATTTTTTGGGGAAATACATGATTTAAAAAGTTCCCTTCTCAATTCCTCTCGATAAGTAAGGGGAATTTTCTGTTTCAATCCCCTTTCAAGTACACTCCATAAAATTCTTCAAGATAGTTATGTTTTCTAAAATCATTAATTTTATTATGAAAATACATTTTTGTTTAATTTTTGGTTTATGTGAATTATTATTCTCTTACCATCTTTTAAATACACTTTATCATTTCCCTAAAACTGCACTTGAGTGGACCATTTCTAATGTTACCTAACCACTATTTTTCATGTTTTCATTTCAGTTGGAAATCATTATTATTTATATAGTCTTATTTTTCCTTTATGAATGAACAATAATGGTTTAAATCCCCTCTTTCATGGATACTGATGTTATAATCCCTTTAGTTATACCATATGACATGATTATGATACCCATTTCATTCCATGGGTAACCCTTATGTTTATTACTTATGTTTGATTATTTATGTGGCACACATATGTATGAAAATGTTATGATGGGTGAATATATAAATTATTACAATTAATTGGGTAATGTTTTAGTCTCATGGGATGTTATGTATGAGATTTTGGAGTAAACCTAATCCATTATGGTACTTTGTTCAGCAGGTGATATAGTCTCAATAGTTATAATTGACTCATATTTACGTCATGTTATATGTTGCTTCCACTATCACGACCCTCCTTATTCAATATGAGGGAATGGGTGAAAAAGTGTATTTACCTTCCTTCTTGAAGATTAAAAAGATATAATGAACCTTGATTCTCATCTCCAATAGGCCCCGGGGTGGTTACCAGCACCAAGGGTATTTAATCTCACAAAATTGGAGGCATTACCCTTTTTATAGTAACCAAGATCAGGGGATGAGATTTAACAACCTCAAAACAAATCCAAGACACAAACACACAAATATATATATATATATATAAGAATCCAAAATCCACACAACAAGCATGTTTAAAGTAAAACTACTAGAAAAAAATACAGAAGCAAGATTCTCCAAAGTAAATACTAAAAGAAAAGCTAAAAAGAGACACATGAACTATCCCAAACATTTGAGATAGTAATGCCTAGTATGACCCATGTAGTCCTCCTAGAAATCAGAAAGATTTTTTATATACGTAGGTTGAGTATAGAAGTATACTTAGTAGGAAAAACCAATGTAACACATGCATAAGTGGGAGAAGCATACTAATTACCCTTTGAGAAAACAAAAGAAACCAACAACACCAATCAAGGAATAATAAACACCCAGCCTCGCCAAGACACACATGACAAATAATGAAAATCAAGTAATATAATATAATAAGAACATCAATATTTGGTTACCCTGCACTACTTCCCACTGGTAAACTGCTCATCCCTAACGACGAAAATCATGAAGCTACAATGATATTCCACAAGATAAACTATCACAACATGCCCATACACACCTGGGAAACAAACCACATCCTACTCACAAACACCTAGTCTAAAACCAAATCACATCTCACCTATAGACACCCGAGCCTCGCAACGGCACAACAACCTTCCTGGAGAGTCTGGGGCTAATAATGCCTAGAATAGGGAGCATAGAATATCCAATAACTAGCCATCCATCCTCCCACTAGGATATTGGGAAAAGACATGCTTCCCTATAATAATGTGGGTGTTCTTCATGTAGTTCTCAACACGGGTGGGATGCATATATAAATCCCAAGGAACTACAAGTATATATATATATATATGTTCCAAACACTCATCTCAACCTACAAGTTTTCAAAAAAAACAACCAACCAACAAAATTACCACTGCTGCTACCCATAAATATACATATCAGAATAAAAGATGGTTAATTCACAATTTTATAAAAGAAAGACACATGATATCTAGTTATTCTAATGTCAATATGTATTTACTGGATATTCCATCCCTACCTGGGAAACTACTAGACACAACATACCAAAAGTAACATCATAACCCACACACACTTCACAAATGTCTCTGGAAACTCCAGGAAAAAGGCCCATGTAAGGTAACATCATACTTCTTCAAAAATTATACATCCTAAATCATCATTGGAATCCCCACTGCACAAAAATCTCACCATCCAGCAATAAAACAAAACCCAACCATCTTACAGTTCCAATACACACTCCCCTTTCCTGGACACCCCACCATAATTATTTAAAGTCATTATTCCATGTCCTTCCTCTAAATAAGTAAACCCCCAACACACCTTATCACAACCACACTCTACAGCCCTGCTGCATAACAAAACCACACCCAGCAATATAAACATAACACAACCCAAACCTGCAACCCCACTTCCCAACCACTACCCAGATACCATCCCACTGCAAAACAATTTCATAAATCCCAAAATCAACAAATCTCTCAACTTTAGATTCCATTACACCCCTTTCACCACACTATACTCACAGCTACACTCCCAGCCACATCCCCACATGACCAGCACGAAACACATGGTCGATGGAACCACACACAACCACACCAACAAGTAGGGTGTATACATATTTAACCACACTCATTCTTTAATTCCACTTTCATACTTTAGGGGTGATCACAAAACAAGCTTGATCTTAGGATATCCATATATTTAATTGGGTGTATATGGTTAATCAATTTTATAATTTTACAAAAGTGATTCACAAATCACATAGGTGCACAAATAGAGACCACTAACAACCATGATTTTTTGAAGAATACAACCCTTACAATTCATAACATGGATCAAGGGTAACAAATAAAACATACCCATCATTAGAGTCATATTCCTATCCGCACATTTATTAATTCTTATTATCTTTGTTAAATTTGTGTCCGGCTACATTCACAAGGGGACATGAGTACACCCACCTCGCATAATGCAAAAAAGAAATATAAATGAATGAATACCTACTTGGAACAACAGGTGACCAATTGTTCCTCCTTCTGCCAAAACAGGGGGTCATGAGAGCAGAAAGAAAGACTCCAGGGGAAAACTGAACAGACTGCTACAACATAGGCGCACAACTCCTCAAGGAAGAAAGGTTCTGGGAACCCCAAGAGAAAACAAAAGGTTTCAAGGAAGATAGGATCTCATATTTAGAAAGCTAGATCCTATATTAATGGAATGGAAATAGTTTCAAATTCCATTAAGCTGGGATCATGGTCAAGACAACATAGTTTGGCTATTTCAAAGCCCCATGAGCATTAAGATATTAAATATATAATTAAAATCCTTTGAAATTCATTTATAAATGCTCAAACTATGTTTTTAACTTCATTTACATCAAATAAATCATAAGAGGGGCGAAACTAGAAAATATTGAAAAAAATTGACAAGACTCAGCGATGGGGGAGTCACCAACATGAGTCACCTATATTAATTCAGCGATGCTTGGATCACCGACATGAGTCACTGATGTGACCAACCAACACCACTCACCAATTCCTAACCCACCAATGAATTGAGTCACTAACACCCTGACCAAATAACTCCCTGAACTACTGACACCCTGACCTATCGACACCCTGAGTCACCAACACCATGACCTAAGAAGGCCCTGAGTCACTGACGCCCTGACCTACCGACGTCCTAAGTCACCAAGGCCATGACCTACCAATGCCCTCAGTCACTAATTCCCTGACCTACTGACACAAGCTACTGATGCTTTGACCTACTTACGCAAGCTACCAGTGCCCTAACCTACCGAAACATGCTACTGATGCCCTTAACTACTAATGTGAGATACCAACACTAGGCTACTGATGTTTATCTACTGATGTTGAGATACTGATGGAAAAACTAGAATTTTGGAAAACTCTTGAAATGAGCTACCCTTTTCCCCAAGAATACCTCCAACACTATATTTTCACAAATTAATGGACCAAAAGGGTTTGGAATATTACATCAAATACCTCTCAAACCATTCTCGTCCTCGATAATTCAAAACCAAACCTAGAAGAAAGAGGGGTCCGTACATCCACCCATAAGATACCTCTCAATGATAAACCACTCTATGTTGTTCGAAAACTTGAGTAAAAACAGAACATCTAAGAACACCTCCTCCCTCATCTACTAACGCAAACATAAAAAATATACCCCATACAATCACCAACTATCCAAACAAATGAATTAGGAAATTACTTCCTCCATATTATGATACTATCCGCTATGGGTGATATTGACTCACTTACATGGGTTTAATCAAGTATAAATCAATCCATGTTGATTAGGAATCTTTTATCCCCATTTTTACATGTTAGGACTTCGTCACACACTACAGAACAAGGAAAAAACCCATCTTATAATAAAAAATATTCAATCACTACATCAAAAATCAAAACAAACAATAAAAACTCAAAAAAACTCCGGGTACTGGGAACACATTTTCATATCTCACTCCCAAGTAATATCCTTTGGGACACTATAACTCCAAAACACATGGACCAAATAAATGGTCCATCCACACAGATCCTTCCCCCGAGGATCATGGATTTCCACTGGCCACTCCATAAACATTATGTCTTCCTCAATATCCAACTCTTCCCAATAAATGGCATGAGAGTCATCATGAAGATATTAATGAAGTTGGGAGACATTAAAGAAATCGTGGATCCTCCCTAATTGTGGTGGAAATTACAACTAGTATTCCACATCACCAACTCACCCCAACACCTCTAAAGACCTGATGTGTCGTGACCCGTCCTAGTGGATCCTGCACCGTGACTCCCTAAGCCCGCCTCCAATAGGCCAGGGGCTGGTGACTAGCACCGAGTAGGCATATTACCGACATTATAGGTATTACCTAGGAACCTGTACACATGCACACATCTCCAAGACCACAAATACTGAAATGTAAAACCACTAGGGAGAAAATGCATACATACAACTAAACCATCCAATAGATTACAATGGGAAGTAAAGTGCGGAAAGTAAACTGGGCCAAAATACAAGCCCAACAAAAAAGAGTTTGAAAATTGGAAAGTCCAACCTGTGAACAAAAAGAGGTACTGGGACTGCTGGTCATAGCCATAGGAATACCTCGGCCTGTAGGGAACTCAGAAAGCTCGGTCATGTCCTGGTCCGCCCTGGACTCTGTGAAAAGGCTGCTCATCTGCACAAGACACGACATGTATGGGAAAAGCCCATGTAGGGGTGAGTATAACAATACATAGTAGAGAACCCTAAAAACCACAATGAAGTAAACAAAGTAAAGGTAAAATTATATATACACAATATATGTCTACAAAACATATAGAAAGTGAAACACAATCCAGATATACACAAAACCCAGACCCTCAGTCTAGAGGAAAGTCACAAAATCTCATACACCGTCTTAGGATTCTGTTCAAAGATTCAATGAAGCACTTATTTCGGGAGAACACACTCCATGAGTCTGGTAGCTCTGATGACGTTCATCCAAGAAGTAATTTTCATTGGGTAATGCCACGAGAGGTAGATAAACTCATTACGGGAGACACACTCTTGAGTGGGTAGATCACGATAGATAGATACATTCATTACGGGAGTCACACTTTTGTGTGGGGAAAGATCACGATAAACATATGAGGATCACTACTAGGGCCATGGAGGATACCGTGACTCATTAAGATTCACCATCTACGTCGAGGATCAACGCCTGGTAGAGTTGGTCACATCGATGCCTGACTCTACCTAGGGTCAGGAATGGATAGAGGATCTCGTTCTGGGCCTCTTGGATGGATGCCTAACTCTATCAAAGAAAGTACTACTAAAGGGATCATAATCCAATAAAAGGAAATGATGCTTGACCTTCAGGGGAACGAAAAGAAGGGGCATGAACCCAAACGAAACATTTCCAAGATACGGTGGACAAGACAACCAAGCTATTTTTCAAAAAGTACACGACATGTAGGAAGGTCACACGACATGTCTTCTGCCCCCGAGTACTGTCTGTGTTCAACGGCCCATGTCGTAAGGTCAGTAGTGTAGAAAAAGTGAGCACACTGCATGTTGTAGAGATTACAAGCTGTGTCCGAGTATCTGGGTTTGGCTCCGTGTACGCTGGCTGTGTGCCTATACATGGCCTAAACCCATGTATGCCAGCCCGTGTAGTCAGTACATGGGGTGACCCGTGCTACTAGCCTCACCTAGCCATGTGGTGTAGTACATGGTCGTGTACTACACCCCGTGTCCCTGTACCCCCAGGATACATGTGGAGTCCTACGTAGCCGCCTCTGCCATGTCATGTAGAGAGTACATGCTCTGTTCTGAAGCCGTGTAGTCCATCCCGTGTCTGTGTACTATCCAAAGTACACATCGAGCTTCAGGGAAGGTTCAACATGCTGTGTGACCGGGGTCACATTTCGTGTGATACCAGTCCAACGCTCGGAACCCTAGCCGCCACCGCTAGTACTACATGGAGTGTTCTTCATAAGTACAAGCTGTGTATTCTAGAAGTTTCCAGAAACATGAACCTCCACCATCGCGCCTCCATAGATGTCCCATTCATCAATTTGGTCGTCTGATCATCGAGAAACTCACAAGTTTTGGTCACCCCAAAACCACGAAGCTACTCCCGACGTTTTTGGGCCTCTAATCGGCATTGAAAACATGTTTTGATCTCCCCGCACGAAGAACGCTCGAAGAACAACCTCTTATGATCCGAGCAAATTCGTTGTCTGTCATGACCATCGCACCTCCATAGGGTCGTTGCGATATCGGATCTCCAGTTTGGGATCGTTGCATCACAAGAAGGGTGCACAACAATCCATTGTTCGTCGCCCCACAAAGAACTCGAAGAATGTGAATAACGCCTGAGAAGAAAAGGGGAAGAAAAATTAAATAAAAAAATGGAGGAACGAACCTCCACCGTCATTCATTATAGTGTTGATCTTCTCCCTTTAGTAGGTTTAAACAGAGCAAGAATTAACAATATTAATCAATAGGAATCAATTCCCCATAATCATCCCAATAAAACCATCTTGTAAGAACATACGAATCTGCAGATCAACTTGTTCGTGGTTGATCCGCTTTCATCATTTAAATTCAAAAACAGGGAAAAAGGAATGAAATAATCACCCCTACCTTTAGGGAAGGATCAATTTTTGATGAAAGGGGTCACCCTGCCGCCTTCGTCGATATCCTTCAAATTCATTGGTGTAGCGATTCGTAGCTTTGATTCGTCGTTGTTCGTCACTGAGAGTTTCCTCCAAGGCTCCATGAATTTCTCCAGAGCTTCCTCTCAAAAATTATTCAACAAGCTCCAATCGATTGATCCCATTAAAAAGTGGAACGCGAATTAGAGTTTTGTTACGTTACATCATTAAAGATTCAAGTTTCTATTTTTGAGTCATTATGACATGAAATAATTATTAGAAAGTTTCCCTATCGCTGTGCTGCAGCGGATGTTTCCAATTAAATAAATAAAATAAACTTTTCAATTTTTTTTATTTTATTTTACTAAAAAAGTCTGAAAAATTAACTTTTTCCCTCGACCCGTGCCGGTAATGGTTAGACTTGTTCTTAGGTAATGTTGTCGTCCCAGACACAATGATGCCCTCATATTTTTAATCTGGGAATCCATTTGGAAACTACCACAACCGCACACGAGTGCTAACTCACTTAACTAAAAAATGTTTCAAACCACTGTTCTGGGCTCACCAGGCCTCGGAACGAGGTTCCGTCTCTGCACCTGGCCTTGTAATAATTCCATAAAATATTTAAAAATAATACACAGAAACACCCAAGACATTAAATTCTCTCCACCTTGGGGCTTTACGTCCCCGAAAATCCAAAACAAGACTACTCAAAAAGATAGGGGGCACTGGACACGGATCTGAGCCTCCCGCTCACACGTGCTCTCCTAAAGATTCCCATGCTGCCACTGGATGTGCACCAAGGGAATCGATCTCCCAAAAAGTATCCTCTCCTTCTGTTCCTCGATCTTCACCGGGTACTCAAAAAAGTTCACTCCATCCTCGATGTCCAGATCTCCCTAGTCGATGACATGCGATGGGTCATGCACGTACCTCCTCAGCTGCGGCACGTGGAAGACATCATGTTCCCGGTGCAACTGTGGCAGTAGAGCTATCTAGTACACCACATTGCTGACTCTGCAAAGTATCTAAAAAGGCCCGATAAACCTCAAAGATAGATTTCCACCTTGACCAAACCTCGATAGCCCACATCGGGGTGAGACTCAAAGGAAGACGTGGTCTCCCTCCTCAAACTCCAGGGGTCTCTGTCATCTATCAGCATAAGACTTCTACCAGATCTGTGCTGTCTTCATCTACTTCTGGATGATATGCACCTTCTCAGGGGTGGCTTGCACCAACTCTGGACCCATGAGTTCTGACTCTTTGGATTCAGTCCAGTAAAGTGGTGACCGGCAGGGTCTCCCATACAAAGCCTCAAAAGGTGCCATACCAATGGTGGAGTGGTAGCTGTTATTTTATGCAAACTCCACCAGTGGTAGGTGGTCCTCCTAAATTTGACCAAATTCCAAGATACAAGCTTGTAACATATCCTCCAGAACATGAATGGTCCTCTCCTTCTGACCATCGGTATGTGGTTGGAATGACGTGCTCAAACATAGTTGTGTCCCAAAGTCCTCCTGCAATATCTTCCACAACCAGGATGTAAAGCGGGCGTCTCAGTCCGAGACTATCGTTTAAGTGACACCATGAAACCGAACTATCTCCTGCATGTATAAGTATCTGATGCTCTAAAAGAAACTCTGCTTCCTAATGGCTTGAAAGTGGGCAGACTTGGTGAGTCGGTCAATGATCACCCATATGGAATCATGCTCCTTGGACATCCGTGGTAATCCTGTCATGAAGTCCATCGATATTCCATCCCACTTCCACTCTAGAACCTCTAGGGGGTGAGCTAATCCCACTAGAACCTGGTGCTCAGCCTTCACCTGCTGGCATGTAAGGTATCGAGAAACAAACTATGCTACTCCCTTCTTCATTCCTGACCACCATAACTACCGTTGGAGATCCTGGTACATATTTTCTACTCCTGGATGTACCACCAATAGGGGTTTATGAAACTCCGTCAGAACATCTTCCCGCAAAACCACTGGTATGATAGTGCATCCCCTAAAAAGAAGTACGTGCTCCCCACCTTGCGAATATCCATCAGGAGCATGTCCTATGGATAACTGAGCATGTAAAGCCTCACTGTCATCATCCCCAAGATGTTTCTCCCTAACTCGTTGTAAGAGTGGAGGGCTGACAACCATCGACTGAAGGTAAGCTGCTTCCTCTCTATCCACGAAGGACAACTGCAACATGGCTTACTGCCCTATCTCCTCACTCAACAGCTGCGAGCTCGACCTTCTACTAAGAGAATCTGCCACCTTGTTTCCCTTAATGGGAGTGTAGATGATCTCGAAGTCAAAGTCCTGGAGGAACTCTAGAAAATGCCTCTATCTTAGATTCATATCCTTCTACGAGAAGGTGTTCTTGAGGCTCTTGTGGTCAGAGTAGATGATGAACCGCTTTCCCATAAGGTAGTGTCCCCACATCTTCAATGCGAAGACTACCACCAATAACTCGAGACCATGGGTCACATAGTTTTGCTCATGTGGCCTAAGCTGGCGTGAACTATAAGCAATCACTACCTGTCTCTGCATCAGGACATATCCAAGCCCGGTCCCTGATGCGTCGTAGAAAACTACGTACTCAACACCCTCCTTCAGTAACCTCATGATTGGGGCGCTCATCAATCTCTGTCTCAACTGCTCAAAAGCCTGTTGGCACTTCGCTGTCCATATGAAGGGTTGCCCCTTTCAGGTCAAGGCTGTCATCGGTTCTCACATTAGAGAGAAATCAAGAATTAATCTCTGGTAGTATCCTGCCAACCCAAGGAAGCTCCGTACCTTAGTTACGCTCTAAGGTGGCTCCCATGCTAACACTGCCTCTACCTTGGTTGGGTCCACAGCTACACCATCTACTGAGATGACATGTCCCAGAAAGTGGAACTTCTAGATCCAGAATTGGCACTTCGAGAGCTTCCTATAAAGCTGGTGATCTTGAAGTATGTCTAGAACCATTCGTAGGTGTCTCACGTGCTCCTCCTCTGACTCTGAGTAAACAGGGATGTTGTTGATTAAGACCGGTATGAACCGGTCCAGATACGGCTAGAAGATCCGGTTCATCAGTCCCATGAAAACTATGAGGGAATTTATCATGCCAAAAGGCATCACAAAGTACTCATAGTGTCCGTAGCGGAATCTAAATGCCATCTTTGGTATATCCTCGTCCCGTACCCGTAATTGGTGATAACCTGATCGAAGGAAAACCTTCGAGAACCACTGTTCCCCTCTTAGCTGATCAAAGAGGTCATTGATCCTTGGAAGTGTATACTTGTTCTTCACTGTCACCTGGTTCAGGTGTCGATAATCCACACACAACCTCAAACTCCCATCTGCCTTCTGGGAAAACAAGACTGGGGCCGCCCAGGGTGAAACATTGAGTCTCATGAAACCCTATCTCTGCAAATCCTCCAACTGCACCCTCACATTGTGAAGCTCTTTGGGAGCCATCTGATATGCTGACAAATAAATCGGTTCTGTCATGGGGTGTAAGTCGATGTAGAAGTCAATTTCCTAGCGGGAAGGTAGTCCTGGATCATCATTGGGAAATACGTCCTCGTACTCCACCACCACTGCTTGGAACTGGGAGCTCATTACATCTAATGCTCCGAGGGCTAGGCTAGCCAACTCATGAGTGACCGACTGCACCTTCCTATGTATGAGATCATTCTGTGCAGCCTGGGTCTCCTTTTCTCTGATAAAGGAAAACCTCATCCCATCACTGCGGACACACCACACTCTTTTCCTAAAATAGTCAATATGGGCATGGACCGAAGATAACCAATCCATATCGAGAATGACATCGTAAGGCCTCGAAACTACCACCAAGAGGTTCCAATTGAAACTCTTGCCTCCAAATGTAAGACCACACTGTCTGAAAAGGTGCGTGATCATTGAGTCTCCTCGCATAGGTGTCTCCAAGCATAAGGATCGAGTCAACAGTTCTACCGGAATCTTAAGGTTTCACACAAGACACGTGGAAACGAAGGAATGATTGGCACCTGTGTCTATGAGTATGGAATCAATGTTTTAGAAGGCATATATCATACCTCATATCATCCCTGGAGCCTTTGGGTCATACGCCTCGACCGCATACAATTGTCCCCACCCCTGTCCTCCAGCTCCCTAAGCCTGGTGCGAACATCCTAGGGTGGTGGTGGAAGTAAGTCAATGCGTCTGCCCCCACCCGAAGCTCTCCCTGATCCTCTTCCACATCCACCACCTGGCCGGTCTGCCTGCTCCATTCAATATCTCTTCCTCGATGGTCCATCCACTGGCTCCCTGTCAGCAGCTCGACGGGTCGGACAATCTCTAGCGAGATGTCCCCTACCATTACACGCATAACACCACTTCTCCCTAGGATGAATGGATCTAGCCTGAGAGTCATGGACTGTCGATCCCCTGTCATGGGGCCTCATATGATTTCTCTGACATCCAAATCCCTGTGTTCGATGTCAGCTTCCTTCTACCGAGGTCTCCAGACCTGCCTTCCTGCTGTTGACTATTGTCGACAGTCTCTGCTCTGCCAAGAAGCCCTCAATCACTAAGGCTTGCTCGAGCACTCCAGCATAAGTAGAAATGCATAGCGGCACGACACTAGCTCATATGTCTTATCGTAGACCATGTTCAAAGGTCCGAGATCTGAAGTACTAATCCTTGACCATATCCATCGAGTACCTGACAAGGTTTTTGAACCTCGAAGAATAGTCAGTTACCGTCATACTACCCTATTGGAGATGAAGAAGATGTTGGATGCGTACCGCTCTCAATGTAACCGGAGAGAACTACTCCCTAAAGAGTCTCTAAAACTTCGTCCATGAAAGATTCTCCTCATCGTGAGTCTGTGTGGCCAGACTCCACCATCGTCCTGTCGAACCCTAAATAAGGCTCGCTCCTTGGATCACCATATGGTCTGCTGGTTTCCTCACTAAACAGAAAACTCTAGTCATCACCTCAAGCCAGTCCTTATCCGCCTGAGGGTCAGTCTCGCCTCAAAACCCAAGGGTTCTCGATCTCTGGAACTCATGGAGCATGCTCAGCCTGTGCTCCTTGTCGGTCGGTACTACAGGTACCACTGGCTGCTCCACCAGTGGTGGCATAACAGGTGCATCACCTGGTGGAAATGCCTGGTGAACTGGTCCATGTATCGAAGCCTCTTCACTGAGGGGGTCATCCTCATGATCATGCTACTGAATCCTAGTGGGTACGCATTGCGTATGCATCCTATAAGAAAACAAGATGTACCATGATCAATGAGTATATCTGAATAACTGATACAAAGGGCATGGAAAAACACAACCCATTCCTATATGATCCATGTACCATTCTTCTATTTCCCTGCAACCAGTGTTTTCGTGTACCGATTCGAAAATCATGTTATCAGAGTCCTTGAGTATGGATATGTCGGCCTCCAGCACCAACACTGGAGACCCTGGTCTGAAATTCGATCTAGAAACACTCAAAACTGTTTCCCCAAACCAAACTCACAGACTCTTGGTCCAAAGGTAGAACCGACTCGATCTGATACCACTCGGTCATGACCCGTCCCAGTGGAGCCCACACCATGACTCCCCATGTCTGCTTACAATAAGCCAAGGGTAGGTGACTAGCACCGAGTAGGTATATTACTAACATGGGATGCATTTCCTAGGAACCTGTACACATGCAAACATCTCCAAGCCCACAAATGATGAAATGTAAAACCACTAGGGAACAAAAATGCTTGCATACAACTAAATCATCCAACAGAGTACGATGGGAAGTAATGTGTAGAAAGTAAACTAATACAAAATACAATCCCACCCAAACAAGAGTCTAAAATTTGAAAATTCCAACCAATGAATGAAAAGAGGTACTGGGACTTCTGCTCGTAGCCATAGTAACTCCTCAGCCTATAGGGAACTCAGAAAGCCCGGTCCTATCCTGGTTCACCCTGGACTGTGTCAAAAGGCTGCTCATCTTCACAAGGCACGACACGAGTGGGAAAAGCCTTTGCAGGGGTGAGCATAAAAATACTCAGTAGAGGACCACGAAAACCACAAAGTAATACACAAAGTAAAGGTATAGTCAGCTATACATAGTATATGTCTACAAAACATATAGCAAGTGAAACACAATTCAGATATACACGAATCCCAGACTCGTGGTCTAGAGGCAAGTCACACAATCGAATACCCCATCTAGGGATTCCATTTGAATATTCCATGAAGAACTCATTCCAAGAGAGCACACTCCATGAGTATGGGAGCTCTGATGATGTCCATATGAGAAGTACTGTTCATTGGGAAATGCCACGAGAGGTAGATACACTCACTACGGGAGACACACTCCTTAGTGGGTAGATCATGATTGATAGATACACTCATTACGGGAGACACATTCCTGAGTGGGGAAAGATCATGATACACAGATGAGGATCACTGTCAGGGCCATGGTGGATACAAAGACTCATCCAGATTCACCAATTAGGTAGAGGATCAACACCCAGTAGAGTTGGTCATGTCGATGTCGGGCTCTACCTAAGGTCATAAATAGATAGAGGATCTCGCTCTGGGCCTCTCGGAGGGATGTTAGACTATATCACACAAATTACTACTGAAGGGATCATACTCCTATAAAAGGAAATGATGCCTGACTTTAAGGGGAACGAGAATAATGGGCACGAACCAAAACAAAACATGTCCAAGATACGGTGGACAAGAAGACCAAGCCATTTTTCAAAATGTACATGTGGTGTAGGAAGGTCACACGACATGTCTTCTAATCCCGGGTACTGCCCCTGTTCAACGGCCCGTGTTGTAAGGTCGGTCATGTAGAAAATGTGAGTACACGACATGTGGTAGGGATTACACATCGTGTCTGAGTATCTGGGGTCAGCTCCGTGTACGCTAGTCTTGTGCCCGTACATAGCCCCAACCCATGTATGCCAGCCCGTGTAGTCGGTACACGGGGTAACCTACAGTACTGGCCTCACCTGGCCATGTGGTGTAGTACACAACCTTATACTACACATTGTGTCCGTGTACCCCCAGGATACACGGTGAGTCTTCTGTAGCCACCAACGCCATGCCATGTAGAGAGTAAACGCCGTGTTCTGAAGTCTTGAAGTCCATCCCGTGTCCATAAACTATCCAAAGTACATGCCGGGCTTCGGGGAAGGTGCAACACGCTATGTGATTGGGGTCACATGCTGTGTGATACCTGTCTGACGCCCAAAACCCTAGCTGCCACTACCAGTACTACACGGTGTGGTCTTCAGAAGTACACGCTTGAAAATGATAACCTCCACCATCGCACCTCTATTGATGTCTCATCCGTTTATCTGGTCGTCTGATCATTGATAAACTCACGTGTTTTGACCTCCCTAACACCGTGAAACTGCTCCCGACATTTTTGGGCCTTTGATCGTCTCTGAAAACATGTTTTGATCTTCCAGTGCGAAGAACGCTCGTAGAACAACCTCTTCCGATCTGAGCTAATTCGTTGTCCATCATAACTGTCGCAAATACATAGGGTCATTGCGATATTGGATCTCCAGTTGTATATCGTTGCGTTGCAAGATGGGTGCACAACGATCCGTTGTTCATTGCCTTGCGAAGAACGCGAAGAACATAAAGAACGCTTGAGAAGAAAAGTGGAAGGAAAATTCAATAAAACAAATTGAGGAACCTCCATAGTCATTTGTCACGGCGTTGATCCTCTCCCGTTAGTAGGTTCAAACGGAGTAAGAATCAACAATAGTAATCAACAGAAATCAATTCCCCATTATCATCCCAATAAAACCCTCCCGGAAGAACGTACGAATCCGCAAATCAACCTGTTCGTGGATGATCCGCATTCGTCATTTAAAGTCAAAAACGGGGAAAAAGGAATGAAATGAAAACCCATAAATTTAGGGAAGGATCGATCGTTTATGAAAAGGGTCACCCTGCTGTCTTTGATGAGATCCTTCAACTTGGTTGGTGCAGTGATTCACAGCTTCAATTCGTCATCATTCGTCACCGAGAGTTTCCTCCAAGGCTCCACGAATTTCTCCAGAGCTTCCTCTCAAAAAATTTTCAACGACCACCAATCGATTGATCCCATTAAAAAGGGGAACGTGAATCAGTGTTCTGTTACATTGTGTCATTAAAGAGTCAAGTTTTTGTTTTTGAGTCATTATGACATGACATAATTGTTATAAAGTTTCCATGTCGCTGTGTTGCAGCAGATGTTTCCAATTAAATAAATAAAATAAACTTTTCAATTTATTTTATTTTATATTACTAAAAAAGTATGAAAAATTAACTTTTTCCCTTGACCCGCACTGGTCAAGGTTAGACGCGTTCCAAGGTAAAGTCATCGTCCTAGACGCAACGTTGCCCTCAGATTTTTAATCTGGGCATCCGTTTGGAAACTGCCACAATCACGCACGAGTGCGGACTCACATAACTAAAATAAAGTTTCAAACCACCATTCAGAACTCACAGGACCTCAGAATGAGGTTCCGTCTCTATGACTGGTCTTGTAATAATTCCATATAATATTTAAAAATAATACACAGAAAAACCAGAGACATTACATGATGAACCATAGAGAAAATTTCGCCCTCTATCGAACCTCTGTGACCCACATCAAGGGAAAACTTTCAAGAACACATGGTCCCCAACCTCAAACTCCAAGGGGATTCTCCTATGATGGAAATAAAACTTATATCAATCTTGTGCTACCTTCATCCTCTCACATACAAGCTTCACCTTCTCTATCATACTTTTCACCACATCCAGACAACGAAAAACTACCTACCTAACTTCCATCCAACACAAAGGCAAATGACATGACCTTCTATATAAATCTTCGAATGAATTCATTCCAATGGAAGAGTGATAGATATTATTTTAATCAAACAATACTAAGGTAAACTGACATACCCACACTCTACCAAAGTCCAGAACAGATGCCTGCATCATGTCCTCCAACGTCTGGATCGTCCTCTCTGTCTGCCCATCTATTTGATGTTGGAAAGCAATGGTGAGGCATAACTGAGTGCCAAAATCATTATGCAATACCATCCATAATTTCAAGGTAAAACACATATCTCATTATGAGAGGATTTATTTCATAACCCCATGCATCCACACTACCTACACCACATACCTCCATGCTAATGCATCCACTACGCTTGATTCTTTGATATCTAAGAAGTGAGTCGATTTCGTCAGTCGATCAACTACTAACCAGATTACATCATGTCCTCTTTGAGACCTGGATAATACTATGATGAAATCCATTTATATGTCATCCCACTTCTTCTTAGGGATATATAATGGATTTTATAAACCATTGGAAACATGGTTCTCAACCTTCACCTGCTAGCACACTAGGAACTTTTCCACAAACGTTGACACTACCTGCTTCATCTCGGGCCACCAGAACCATTCCCTCAAGCCACAATACATCTTGGAAACTCTCAGGTGTACTGTTAGGGGTGAGATATGAAACTCACAGAGAAATCCATAAATAATTACGACTAAAAAATAAACTTATCATGGAATAACATCCAATTCTGACCATCCTCCAACCATACCTCCAAAGAATCACCCCGGTCAATGCGATCACAAATTAATTCTACCTCTAAGTATACCCACTAAGACTCCTCCACCTACTACCTCAGAGATAATTTCACCTTCAACTTAAGAAGATAACCTCTTCTAATATCTATTCTTATATATAAGTGTAAGGAATCCAACTCCTCTATCTACTTCCAAGCATCCAAAGATTTCCAAACCACCTCCTTATGAGACATCATACTCAAATAATTAGCCACAACATTCCCATTTCATGAGGTGTAGGAGATCTCAAAAAAAATTCCTGAAGAAACTCAATCCACCTTCGCCATCGCCGGTTCTGATCTCACTAGAAAAATATATACCTCAAGCTCCTGTGATCCATGAATACCACAAAGCACTACCTAATGAGGCAATTCCTCCAAAACATTAGCATTAAAATTTCTTCTAAAACCTATAGATCACAGGTGGAATAGTTATGTTCATTGGTACATAACTTCATATACAAATAAGAGATCACTCCCCATTGCTACATCAACACACACCCCAAACCCAGAAGTGAAGCATCACAAAACACCTCGATCATCACCCCTTCCTCTAAAAATAAGATCACTGGAGAACTGTCCTACTTCCCCTTTAGATAGCCAAATGATTCTTTGAACTACTTACTCCACACAAAATCTTATAATTTTTTTGGTCAGAGCCGTCAATGAAGCTTCTACTTGAGATAAATCTAGTATGAATCTCTAGTAATAACCTGCAAGGCTGAGAAAACTGTGAAAATCTACCACATTCTTGGGGGATTCCCAAGAAACAACTACCTTTACCATAGAAGATTCCACAACTACACCCTACTTAGATACATCTTGTCCAAGGAAGTGGACCTATTGTGTCCAAAACTTGCACTTGGACAACATCCAATAGAGTTGGTAGCATCGAAGAACATCCAAGATAGTTCTGAAATGCTCAGTATACTCCTCCTATGACTTCGATTAGATCATGATTTCATCGATGAACACGATGATGAACTGATACATGTTCTCATGGAATATAGAGTTCATAAGTCCCATGAACATCTCCAGTGCATTCGTAACATTGAACAACATAACCATGAACTCGAAGTACCTATACCTACACATGACAACAGTCTTGGTGATTTCAACCTCCTTCACCCTCAACCAATGATACCCAAACTGCAGATCGATATTAGAAAACTAACTTGGTCCCCTCAGTTGGTCAAAAATATCATCTTTCTTAGGGATATGGTAACAATTCTGTAACATAACCTGATTCAACCTCCAGTAGTCTATGCACAGCCTCAGAACACCATCAACCTTCTTTTCAAACAAGACTAGAGCACCCCACCGTGAAAACTGCACTAGATAAAGAGATTTTTCATTAGATCATGAATATGAATCCAAAAATTCTGCAACTTAAAAGGAATCATCCGATAAGGATCCATAAAAATTGGAGAAGAATTGTGCTACAGGTCAATCCCAAACTGAATGTCACATTGAGGGGGTAGAGTCACAACCTCCTTGTAAAAAACATCCAAGAACTCCCCAAAAACTCTGGTAAACCCCACCATCCTAGTATCCACCAATTCTACTAATAGCTCAACCAATGAGGAAAGAAAATGGTCCACACACTGAATTCCCATCAGACAACTCCTCTTGCCAACAAAAGCCACACGTTGTCCATCCTTGTCTGAAAACACAAATCTTCTTCGGAAGAAGTTGATAATAGAATGCATAGATTATAAGTAGTTGATGCTTTGGATAACCCCATATTGATTCATTTGTAGAAGAAGGATATCCCCACTGGACAGTTGTGTCCCCAACATTAGTCTACATCCTCGAAAAACATCCAACAAGCTCATCTGACTTCTGACATGTGTAATTAACACAAGGGGCACAAAAAGTCTCTCTATGTATAGTCCCAGAGCATGGGATAGACTGGGTGAAAAAAACTAGTGCGAAGCTCCTAAATCAAACAAGTCACAAACAAGAGTACTAAACAAGATGATTGTACCGTGAATGATCTCTGACCCTAGTGAAACTGCCCCCTCTGCTATGTGTGACTGACCACACCTTGCTCCTCTAACCCTATACTATCGACCGCCACCCCGATAACACCCAAGTCGAGGTCCCTAAGGAACACCCTAAGTTCAGCCTCCACCTACTTTGTCTCCCCTCAGTGGAGCAGAATCCTGCTGTACCTACTACTAAAATGACCTAACCGACATTTACAACTGAGGCGGGCGCGAAAGTTGTTCACCTCCACCATACTGAGCATGTACTAGGAACTAACTCTAAAGGTTCCTACATACACCACAATAGAAACAACTCATTCCCAAGCCTATGGGGAAAAAAGGACCAAAAATTCAGAACTGAAACTACTCGAATTAGCTCCCCACTAGATGAAACCATGAAGGTCCTAACACTGGAGACATACTGTTAACAACCATACCCTTTGAATAACTTGACTGTCTCCCCTATCATAGTAAACCTCATCATTAATGAATCCTTTCCACTACCTCAACCTTCTTTTAAACCTCTATATATGCTGGTAAGCTGAAGGGAGTAACTATATACTTCAGAGAAGGATGGAGTGCCTCCTCTAAACGTGTCACCTGAGAATCCTCATATGGAAAGAGATCCATAGAAAATAAAATTAGATCCTTGAACTTGATCCCCAAATCTCATATTGATATACTCCCCTACTGGAGGGAGAGTATCTCATGTCTTTTCTTAGCCTTCATGTTTGAAGAAAGGAATTCCACCCAAAACTCCTCAAAATCGATCCACAGAACATCACCCTCCTTCCTCTCCCCTAGGTACATCTTCAACCACATAAGTGAAGCTCCCATCATCTAACTAATTTCCAATGGAACCCAATACTCCATTGGAGCCCAGATCAAGCTAAATGTGATCACCAACTCTTCAATCCAACTCTATGTCTGTATATCTCAAATTCTACCTTCATATATTCCCATAGTCTTCTGATAGAAATAAAGAATAATCTTATGACACTGATCATGCTCACTCATTGGGATAACCCTCTATCGGTTGACCAGGTCAACCTTCTGAGCCTCCAATGATCATACCACGTGCGAATGATGACCATGTTCCATAGATGAAAAGGTAAACAAGGAACTCCTAAGCCTGAGTAGTATGGAATTCATTCAGGAATCATTTTAAGTCATTTTTTATTTTAATTTCCTAAAACACCTAAAAATATAAGAACACAAGTCATCATGATGCATGTAACTTCCCTAGCGCCTCTACCCCACAAATGGTGTAGCCTCACAGGGTCATCCGGTAAGCTAAGAGTCCTTGCTTCAGATCACAGAGGGCCTAAAATCCCATGTCCTAGCAGTCATCCCTATCCCATGTCGCGCACCAAGATCACATGAAACTATATCCCTACCAACCCATGAAATCTTCACTATGCCTAACTCCAAACTCCATCCTAACTATCAACTATTAGATCTAATACCATTGTGTCACGACCCTCCTTTAAGATGAGGAAGGGATGGAAAAATTCTATGACTTTCATTCTTCAAGATGAAAAAGAGACAATGACCCCCTGAGTCTCACCACCAATATGCCCCTAGGTGGCGACTAACACCAAGGGTATTTAATTTCATAAAATGGGAGACATTATCCATTTTATAGTTACCATGATCTAGAGATAAGATTTATCAACATAAAAAAATGACAATATATTTATAAGAAGCAAAAATCCACCCCACATGCATGTTTAAAGTAAAACTACATGAAAATAAATACAAAATAAAGAATCTCCAAAGTAAATACCAAAAGAAAATCTAAAAAAAACAAAAACAATCCCTAATGCTCGTGCTAGTAATTCAAAACATGGTCCACATAGTCCTCCTAGAAACCTGAAAGTAGTTTTATATACACAGGGTGAGCATACATGTATACTGAGTAGAAAAAACCATAGCCACTCATTCACAAGTGGGAGAAGAATACTAATTAACATGTAAGAAAACATCAGAAACCAACAACACCTATCAAGGAATACTAACCACCTAGCCTCACCAAAGCACACTCACTAAATAATGAAAATTAGGTAATGTAATATAATAATTACATTGATATTTGGGTACCCTGAACCACTTACCACTAGTTAAATACTCATCCCCAATGGTGAACATCATAAAACTACCACACTCTTCTGCAGGACCCACAGTCACAACCTTCCCACACATAGCTAGGCCACATACCACATTCCTCCTACAAAACCTGGTCCAGAACTACATCACATCCCACCCAAAAACACCTGGACCTCATCTCGAAGACACCTAGGAAATCACAGCTTTCCCACAGACACCTGGGCCTCACAACTGTACCAAAACCTGCCCAAAGAGTAATGGGATACCAATGACAAGAAGTGGGGGAATTGAAGATCCAATTACCAGCCATCCATCCTCCCACTAGGATGTAGAAAAAATAAACCCTCCCCATAAAAATGGGGGTGTTCGACATGTAGTGATCTACATGGGTGTGGTTCATATAGAAATAAAAAGTAACTATAAGTATATATATATAGGTACCAAACCCTCATCCCATTATATGTGTTTCCAAAACAAAAAACCAAACCACAAAACTACCTTTGCTACTACCCCTAAATGTACATATCATAATGAATGATGGTCACTTAAAATTTTGATAAAATAAATCCCCTCGACACCCAACTATTCTTATTTTAATATGCATTTATTGGTTATTGAATCCTTGCCTGAGGAACTACCAGACACATCACACCACATGTAACATCATAACCCACACACAATTCACAAAAGTCTCGGGAATATTTGGGTAAAAGGCCCTCACAAGGTAACACCATAATTCTTAAAAAATTATCCCTCATAAACAATCCTCGGTAGCCCCAAAACATGAAAATCACCACATCTAGAAAGAAAACCCAAATAGATTGCAGTTCCACTGCACAGTCCCCTTTCCTAGACACAACCATTATCATTCTTCAAAGTCATGTAACCCTATTCTTCCTATCAACAAGTAAACCCACTGACACACCTCATCACAACCACACTCTACAGCTCTGATGTATAAGAACACCACACCCAACACTCCTAGTAGCATAAAAATAATAAAACCTAGACGTATAGACCTGCTGTCCAACCACTTTCTAGATGTAGTATCACTACATAACAACTTCATATATTCCACAATCAACTAATCTCTCAACCTGAGATTACATTACACCACCCGTACCACCCCATACTCACAGCCAAACTCCCATCCACAACACTACATGACCAGCATGAAACACAAGGTTGACAAAACCGCACACAACACACAGACACACCAAAAAGAAAGGTGTACTTAGATTTAACCACACTCATTCTTTAATTCCACATTGATAATTCAAGGGTGATCACAAAACAATTTTGATCCCAAGGAATCTATATATTTAACAAGGTTTTCATGGTTAATAAATTTCAAAATTATACAGTATTAATTCAATATTCATATAGGTGAGAAAACAGAGACCACCAACGGCCATGATTTTCAAAAGAATACAACCGATAAAACTCAAAACATGGATTAAGGATAACATATAAAACAAATCAATCATCATCATCATCTTCCCATCAACTCATTTATTACTTCTTATTATCTTCGTTAAATTTGGTTCGAACTGTATTGACAAGGGTACATGAGTACACCCACACCACATGATGCACAAAATAAAGAGAGACGAAGGAATCCCTACTTGGAATAACATGCGACCAAAAATTATTCTTTGCAACAAAACAGGGGGTCTCTCGAGTAGAATGGAATACTCTAAGGGAAAAACGAAAAACTTCTACAACACAAGGGAATGAATCCTCATGGAATAATGGTTCTGGGTTCACCAAGAGAAAACAGAAGGTTTCAAGGAAGATAAGATATCAACATTAGAAATCCAGATCCTATATCAACAGAAGGGAAATAGTTTCAAAGGCCATTAAGGTGGGATCATGGTCAATAACACACAATTTGACTATTTAATAGCCCATGTAGTCTTAGGATATTAAAGATATAATTAACATACTTTGAAATTCCTTTCGAAAATACCAAACTAGGTTTTAAACCCAATTTACGTACAATAAAACGTAAGAGGGTCAAAACAAGAAAAACTAAAAAAAATATGGAAATGACTCACCGATTGGTGTGTTTCCAACAAGAGTAATGGGTAGTGAGTCGCTGATTCCTGACTCACTGACACAAGTCACCGATGTGACCCACCGTCACCACTCATGGATGCCCGACCTACTAACGCCCTGAGCCACTGACACCCTAACATACTGACACCCTAAGTCACTGACTCCCCGACCTACCGACACCCATTCCTAATGACTCCCTAAGTCACTGATTCCCCAACCTACCGAATCCCTGAGTCACTGACTCCCTAACCTATTGATGTGATCTACCGACCCCATAACCTATATACGTTATCTATCGATGCCCTGACCTACCTATGTGAGCAACCGACGCCCAGAACTACTAACGGGAGATACCGATAATAAACTACTAACATTGAGCTACCGATGTTGTGTTATCGACACTGAGCGACCGATGCTGAGCTTTCGATGAAAAAACTATAATTTTGGAAAACTTTATAAATGAGCTACCATTTCCTCCGATAACACCTTAAACACTAGATTTTCACAATGGAATGGACCACAGTGGTCCGGGGCATTACTACCACTTTTCTATGTTTCCATGATTATATGATTCCATATTCTAAATTATATTCTTCATTAAGATTATTCATGTGATATTTATATTTGGTTATACTATAATGCCTTTTAACTCATGTTCTTTTCTTTATTCCCCTTTTTATTCTTTTACTGGGATTTTTAGGTCATCCATTTTGTGTGTGTATTCCCCTAGTTATCTTATGCAGTTGCTGGATCTCAAAGGGAGTTTGTAGCTCATTATGAATATTAATAAAATATGCTTCATTCAAGTTTCATTTTATCGAATTATGTACCAAGTCTTCCAAATAAACTATAATTCTCGATCCCTGGTTTTTATATTAATGATAAATATGCTTAAAATCAGATAATAATATGTTTAATTGTCTTAGGTCCCTATAGTAGGTATCAGATCATGGTCTAGTTTTTTGGGGATTATGACTAGAAAAATTTACTAATAACCCTAGGTTTTATTATATCACAATGTAAAACATATACTGAAAATTATAGAATCACAAGTTAGGATATATATTTTATTTATAAATTTGTCCTTGTATGTTTTAGTTTCCTTTTATAATCTCATTTGATAAGTATTCAAGTCGCCTTAATTTTTATTTTTCTTTTTTAGTTAATCAAGAGAAGTGGGATAACTCAAGCTAATAAAAAATGTTATTGGAAATGTGATTATTTCCCTAATGATATTCCAAACCTTATGGGAATAAGAGACTAGAATTTTCTTAAAATACTATCTCAAATGGATCAAGTATTGAATAATAACAATGAATTGTTTGGAACTCCATACTTCTCATAAGAAAGATTTTGTTGTGGTCAAATAATTTATGTGTAAAATTCCTCCCACATTTATTGGATAGTATTATACCCTCACCACAAAAAAATGGATTAACTCTTTTGATAAGATATTATCTTTCCTCTAGTACGCATGATAAAAAAAATTAATGCTGGAAACTCATCATTTTTATGGGGAAGTTGATTAGTGGCGGAAACTAATCAAACACACTAAGTATAAAGATGAAATTGATTCCATGGATCAAGAAGGATTCAATAAAATATATTTAAATAAATATTTTCTTATAACCCTCCATCTAGATATGGAGATAGAGTTCTTTAGACTAAATCAAAAGGAAGATGAGTCTATCATATTGAATGAAACAAACTTTATGAGGCTTCCTTGATAAGACTACGGATTTTTCATGAACACTGGAATAATTTTGGATCACTTTATTTGTTGTTTATTGTCGATCCTATGAAAATATTTTGTGATTCGATACTTTGATCACTATGTGGATATTTTTCATTGTGACCTTAATGATGAGTTGTAAGTTAGAGACTATTAGTGGCCTTTTGGGACCAAAGATAAAAATAGGAAGATGAAGTTTAATATAGGAGGACTAACAAATAAATCCCATGAAAGAAATAAGAACCAACATACCACATGTCAAAACTGTGGGAAGAAACATCCTAGAAACTGCCTAAGGGGAACAAGTAAATGCTTCAAATGTGGAAGTGATGGGCATTAGGATAATAATTTACAAAGGGTATAAAGAATCCACTAATGTGGAAAAAGAAAGAAATGTTAAAATTAACACACAACATGTATTATATTGTTTCAACTATAATAAACTTGAACATTATGTGATCCAATTCCACAAGTTAAGGGTTATCAGAGATAATCAATGACAATAACCTATAAGGAAATAATGAAGAACATATTCTATCACTACTATTTCGGTGGATCCCAAAAATGATGTGGTGATAGATACATTGGTTACTCATTAAATAATAGTGAGCATATGATTTGATTTTGGTTCTACGAATTATTTCATATCTTTAATGTTTAGTCAAACAATTCTAACAACACCTCAAAATATAGAAGTCGAGTTATCTATGAAAATGGAAAATGGGGGAATTATTGAATCTAATGTATATACCTCCTCTTGGTTAATTTTTACGGACTAAAACTCCCAAAAAAAATTAGTACTTCCTTTGGAGGATTTTAATGTTATATTAGTAATGGATTTGATATCTTTATACAAAGACAACATCAACTTTCGAGAGAGGGAGATCACTCTTCAAATATAAATGCATCCTACAATTAAATAAAAGTGTAAGGAGGAGGATAATTCTATTTTATAATAATAAACTCATGTGTGGATATTATTACCTCATGAGAAATAATATCTTGCTCAGATTATTTACACAAATGATATGATCATGCTTGAAGACATTTCCATTACGAGGGACTATACATATGTATTCCCTGAAGAATTGTCTAGTATTCCTCATGACAAAGAGGTTCAGTTCTCAATTGAAGTTATACCTAAATCTCTACCCATATCCAGGACACAATATTTCATGGCCCCCAATAAGTTTAAAGAAATGAATAAGTAGTCACAAGAGAATATGGACAAGGGTTTCATATGCTTGAGTACTTTATAATGGGGTGTGATAGTCCACTTCATCAAGAAGAAGGAAAAATCAATGTACCTATGCATTGATTATCATTATCTCAAAAAAATGGTAAATAATAATTATCCCCTATCATGGATAGATGACTTATTCAATCAACTTCATGGGGCCAATTATTTATCTAAGGTGAGACTTCAGTTGGGATATCATTAAGTAAAGGTGAAGATAGAAGTTATTACCAAGACTACATTTCCAATGATGTATGGACACTATGACTTCACAGTGATGCCCTTAAAAATCACTAATGATCTTGAAATATTTATGGAATTAATGAATAGTCTTTCGATACTACCTAAAAAAATGTGTGGTTGTCTTTATAGGTAACATTATGATATAATCCAAGAGAAAGGAAGAGCATAAATAAAATTTTAATGCCATGATAAATACATTGATAAGAGAGAAAATATATGAAAATTATAGTAAATGGGAGTTCTTGATGGAGGAAGTATCATTATTGGGGAATGTTATCACCAAAAAAGGGATATATGTGGATTATTAAAAGGTAAAGGCAACTGAGGAATGGACTAGACCATCATTTGTAATGGAGATCTGTAGTTTACTTGTCCTATATTGGTATTATTGAATATTTTTTTGAAATTTTTCATGTTTATAAAACCCACCAAACAAGATGACTTAAAAGGGAGTAAAGGGTTTATTGACTAGTGAATGTGAAGAGTTCTTCAAAGTGTTGAAAAAGAGGGTTATCGATAAAGAAAAACGTACCCTAAACCTAATTGGATAACTATTTGTGGTACAATATAATGCATGAAATAAGCTATTCGGTTGTGTATTGATGAAAAATGATAAAGTGATTTCCTATACCTCAAGTAATATGAATATTTATGAGAAAAACTTTCCTACACATGATTTGGAGTTGGAAGCTATGATATTTACATTGAAAATTTAGAAGCATTATCTCTTTGGGTAGAAGTGTGAGATGTATAATGATTACCAGGGACTCATATATATATTCACATATATGGATATTAATATAAACCAGTGAAGATGGTTATAGATCATCATGGATTAAGATTTATCAATCCACTACCATCCAAGTAAAGAAAATAAGGTGGAAGTTACTCCATGCAGAAAGGATACAAAAAATATATAAATTATGAGAATTGAGAAGTATATAATCTACTTATACCTACCAAGGATGAATATGGGAATCATAAGGGAAGGAAACTAATCATTCCTTTCTCAAATTATTTCTAAACCATTCCTTATAGAAAATAGAAAGGATTCTAAAACAAATGATGAGATAATTTAGAAGAATGTGTAATCTATTAGAAATGGGAAATCTTGAATGTTTAAAATTGATGAGGAAGGAGTCATAATATTTGGTTCATTACTTATTATACCATAAAATCCCAGGATAAGGAGGTATATTTTGAATTATGCACATAGTTCAACCTTCCCAATCCACCTAGGGAGCACCAAGATGTCTCGATATCTTAAAAAACATTATTGGTGGGGAAATATGATAAAGAATATCACTTGATATACATAAAAGTGCCTGTTATATCAGAAAGTGAAGGATAAATGTCAAAATTCTAAGGGGATGATGCATTCATTACCTATACTTACATGGAAATGGAAAATCATCACCATCTAATTTTCACCAGACTTTTAAACACATATAGAAGACATAATTCTCTATGGGCTGTTTTGGAACTTATTACAAAGCTAACTCACTTAATTACAATTCGAGAGTACTTGTCACATGATCAAATTTCACATATATATAGCAAAGAAGTTGTGAGGCTACATGGAGTACCATTATCGATTATATATTATTGATATTTTTGATTTAACTCCAAGTTTTGGAAAAGTCTATAAAATGATCTAAATAGGGAGCTAAAATTCAATACAAATTATCACCCTCAAAATGGTGGTCAGTTTGAGTGGACTATTCAGACACTACATGTTAAGGGCATACTCCATGGACTTTAAAGGAGTTTGGGATCAATATCTTACACTGATTTAGTTCTCTTATAACAATGTTTTCCACTTAAGAATCCAAATCGATCCATATAAATACTTTTATGGGAACAGATATTGAAAACCCACATGATTAGATGAGTTCATTGAATGTAAGATGTTAAGACCTTAAATGGTATATAAAATGAAAGAGAAGGTGAATACCAGTCAGTAGATTATCAAGGCTTAAAAAAGTCAATAGAAGAGCTATACGGACAATCGTAGGTAGGACTTAGAGTTTGAGGTTGGTGATAAGGTATTCCTATGAATATATCCATGGAATAGAGTCATGAGATTTTGAAATAAATGAAATATAAGCCCTAGGAACATTGTAACCTCTGATATTATTGATTGCATTGGAGCTGTGGTATATCATCTAGCACTTCGACCAACCATGTACCATGTACATGATGTGTTCCTTGTATCTCTATTAAGAAAGTACATACCAGATACCTCAAATGTACAAAACTCATAGTTGGTACAACTATAATATGATATATCTTATGAGGAACAACCAGTAAATATCGTTTCCTATAGAGACTATGTTTTACGTAGTAAGACCACTCACATGGTTATAGTACTATAGAGGAACCAAAAATATGAAGAGGTGAGATGTGAACTGGAGGAAGTGATGATGAAGAAGTGACCTCATGTGTTTTCACATTATTATGTAAAATTAAAATTTTAGGATGAAATTTCATTAGGGGGGAATAATTCAACACACTGATTTTTTATGAAATATTTCCCTTTAAACAATTTTATTTCTTTTGTAGCTTGTGTTGTATGTGACACTAAGCTTAAAAGAACTACAATATGATAACATGACCCTTATTAAATAGCAACTAAATAGGTGTGTATAAATAGGAATAAAAATATTATGATATATATTTATTAATTCTTAGTAAATAACCATTTAATTTTTAGTAAATTAAATTTATTCTTGAAATATATGTTTTAATAAAAAATCATTTTTATTGATTTCTAAGTGGAAAATAAGTATAATTAATTTTTGACACTATTAGAAAATTTACTTTGCAAAATTAACTTCATTATTGAAATCATCATTCCAAAATTATTTTACGGTGAAAGTTTGAGAATTTTTTGAAAAAGTTAATGTTTTGGTGAATAGTAAAAAATGCTTTTTAATAAAATACGGTATCTCATTTGAAATCATCAAAAAATAATTAAGATCTAAAAATTTATTAAAATTATTTAAATACTCTTGTATGATAATATAATGAAAATATCATAAAAAAATAGTTTATAACATATAAATTATAAATTATTTCATGATAAATGTAACAACCATTTTTAGTGACGACGTAGTGCCCGTACAACATTGAAAAATTAAAATTCAAAGCCCTATATATATTAATTTATAGGTAACATGTATTTTAATGAATTTATTACATATTATCATTCGTAAATTCTGAAATCCTTGTGCAATGCATGCGTGAGGCTTGAAAAGTCTAATTAAAAAACTAAATAAGCTTTCTAAACATGGATAAGATTAAATATACATAATGAATGAATATAAAGTACTATATTGAGACGAATTAATTTATTTTTTGGTTTGTAATTTATTTTTAATTTTTGTGTATGAAATAATTACTTTCAATTCTTAGGAAACACTGACACGATGTTTTTTCAAGGAGTAGAAAAATTAATAAAATGATTTCAATTAAAATTATAAGAATCATTAAATGACTAATTGTTTTAACTAAATATTATTTTTTGATTAATTTTAGACCGTATTAATACATGGGTATAATTTATAACCTTTTGGAGCCAATTATTTTACATTATGTACCTTATAGTGTTTTATTTAAAAGGAATTCAAACTTATCACACTATAGTTTTAAATAAGTATAATTTTTTTAATATGTGGTATTACAGAAGATATTTTTTACCATAAATAGTATTTGGAAAGATAAAATATCCATCTTATACATGTATTTTTTATTAATTTTTGTTGAATACATAATTATCTTAAATTTTTACATAACAATGATGCTATAATTATGAAATTAATAGAAAAATAAAATAAATGATATTAAAAATATTAAAATAAATCTAATTTTAGATAACTAAGATAATAAAAGAATTATATAGATTACTATGGAATTTATATGATTTAATAAAATATTTTTTAAATTTTACACTTTTTTATGTTTTTAATGTCATAGTAATGAATCTTTTAAAATTTGACAATATTGATATTTCATGAATATAATATTTTATTAAATTAGATAAAAATCATAAAATATTAAATAAGGATAAATGGGAAAATATATGGTAAAACATTTCATCCCCTATACATTTATAGTCTATTTTTAAGCATTTAGATCTAGAATAGTATTTTTATATTTTTATATTTTGAGAAATTTCTAATGTTCCCCTCACCCCAATTATAAAAGGGATCGCATTACATAACTTAATTTCACCACATTGTGCCTTATATCTTAACTATACTCTTCCAAATTATATTTTAAACTTCTCTATCCACATTATTGATGTGTCGGTATCACCAAAATACCAATTCCATATTTCTTAATGGATCCTTAAACAAGATGATATTCAAGAGGTAACTTTTTAAACTGCCTCTCTTAATTTCTTTTCTTCTTCTACCTTCTCTACACCTCATTAATCCATGAATTCATAATAACTCAATTATAATTAATATACTAAAATTTTATATTTATAATGTAATATATTCTATAAAATCATTTTCTTATATCCTCTTATTTATGTAAATGAAACCATTTTCCAAATTTTGAAGATTAACCGTCTCCATGGATAATGAGTTTTTTTCATTACATCTTTCATGGCTGGGCATAAAAATAATAATATTATTAAATAATATTCTAATTGGTATATTATAACTTATTTCATGTTATAGATCTAATATATAGACATAATATTAAATAAAACTAAAAAAGTTCGTAGCGGTTAGAAAAAATACCAAAATAAATTTAAAATTTATCATTAATGTTTTATCAAATGAATCATCATCGTGTTTGAAAAAAAATATATGGTACATAAAAATTATTTAATTTCATAAATAAAATTTCATTTCACTTCTATATTTTTATTTCCATTCGAATGGAACTTTCATAACTATACACAAGTGAAATGACCGTGAAACCATGAAATGAAAACTCCTAAAACGATGAAATTGAAACTTATATCTCATCGAAATGGCCATAAATTAACTTAATAAAATTATAATAAATCAATTTCATATGGTATAAGTTCTGAATTAATAAATCAATGAACCTAATTATATTATTCAGGACATTATGTAAAAGTGTAGAACACATCTGAACATAACTTAAGGGATCTCTCAGAACCTTCATATTTACTTTTGTTAATGCTTCGTCTATCTTTGACTCATGTTATTTATTCATTTTTATTATATATTTTTTTTATTTATATATTTTCTAAACATACTCACACACAAAAATAAATATAAATATAAATATATATATATATATATAAATTTATATCTCAGTTCATATTTGTTTTATGTGGAAATACATGTTTAAAAAGGTTCCCTTCTCAATTCCTCACGATAAGATAGGGAAATTCTCTATTTAAAACCCATTTTCAGGTACACTCTATAAAATGTTTTATGACACCCCTGTTTTATAAAATAACTCATTTATTCATGAAAATTAATTTTTGGTTCACTTATTGTTTTATTTAAATTATTATTCTCTTACCATGTTTTCAAGACACTTTATCACTTTCCCTAAAACCACACTTAAGTGAAACATTTCTTATATTACCTAACCATAATTTTTCATATTTTCATTTCAATTGGATATAATTATTATTGATATATTATTATTTTTCCTTTATGAATGAAAATTAATGATTTAAATTACCTCTTTCATGGATACCATTATTATACACCCTTTGGTTATGTCATATGACATGATACCCATTTTTTTCCATGGGTAACCCTTATGTTTTTCCTTATGTTTGATCCTTTATATGGAAAAAATATGGATGAAACTATTATAATGGGTGCACCCAGATATCAGTCTAATTAATTGGGTAATTTTTTAGTATCTTTAGATGTTATGTATGGGATTAGGGAGTAAATGTAATCTATTATAGGACTTTTTCTACTATGTGATATAGTCTTGGAAGTTATCTTTTACTCATGTTTATGTCATGTTATATGTTTCTATGACTTTAATAAATTTACATGATCATATGATTACATGTTATGAATGTTATGAATCCTTATGTTTTTTCATGATCTATTCCTTTTTTGTTATCACGATATTCTTTCTAGTTCAGGTTATATACTTTATTCCAATGGTCATTTCATTACTGGGATTTTTAGCTCATTCCTTTTATCTATCTAATACCCAGGTTATTCTATATAGTTGTACGATATAAAAGAGAGTCAAGATCTCATTCTGAATATTAATAGAAGATGTTTTATTCTAGTTTCATATTTCCAAATTATGTAACTATTCTTCAAAAGACACTAGACTGTTTTGGTCTTTTGTTTGTATTTTATGGATAAATACACGTCAGAATCATGTAATAATATATGTAAATGGATTAGGTCACTATAGTATATGTGACTAGACCTAGAAAATAATAATGGGTTATGATTACATATTATGTCTAGTTCTAGAGCCTTGGGGCCTGTAGAACTATTAAGAATCATTGAGGCTAGTTCCCATATTTTTGATGTGTCTATGATCGTTCTAATGTTTTCTATCATGGAGAGGAAGAAGGTTAAACCAAGGTTTCTGGTGGATTGGTTAGTGTTTTAACACTCAGTATGATTTTTACTTAGGCGCCAATTATGTATTATCATGTTATACATTCTTATGAATGTGTGTACATGTTAAGGACAAATTTTTTGTGTCCTATAAAGTCTTATGCTCACACCCTAATCAGAAATTTTGGTCCTCTTGTATAATTCATGTATTGAGATACAGAAAATTAAAAGGGATATGTGGTGGACTACTGAGCAGAATATTATAGAGCTATAGTGGATAAGGATAAACTTTAGTTGGTCCCATTATTTATTTACCTACTCATCTGTAAATTTTTACTCTAGTTTGGCTTGCCACTTTGGGATCTCATTTATTTGTAAGACATGTTTTACATATATAAATTTCTTCATGTATTCTGATTATATTTATTATATTGTTTATTATCATTAATTCCACAACATGATACTAAGAGTATATCATGACCATTGATGGACTTAGACCCTCATTTATAGTTGGAAGACTCTTACATATAGTGAGGCACACAGGATGTCATGTGACCTTATGGATTAGACCATGTGGTTTGGGTAGGGATACTAAAAATGGTATTAGAGGACTATGATTCACTAACTTTTTCGTATATTTTCCTTGATTTAGGATAGGTTAGATAGGTGGTAAGATGGATGAGACTTTTCTAGGGTAACTATGGCAGTTTTTGGCTAGTACTATATATTGGACCTCTGATTTTCCATAAAGGTGGAGGAAATTATGTTTTATTTATAACGTTGTTAAATTCACCTTGTGAGAAACACATGATGATGATATGTGATTTATTATATTTTTAGGTGTATTCATGCATCATGAATAGGAATGTATGTTCACATTCCATATATATACCTATTATTTTACTGCATAGTAGTTAATCAATAAATATTTCATAATTTATGTCCTCTGTTTAGGATGGTTTCTCCTTGTGTAATATATTTGTGTTTTCGTGATATTATGTTATATATTTATTGGATTTAAATAGTTTAAATTAGCATTCTATGGAGTTAGTATATTTATGATGAATTTGAAAAATGTACAGGGATGGAGTCCATATTTAGTGACATAAGGGTTATACCTTGGGTTATGGGTAGACTCTTAAGAGAACATTGTGTGATCCCTTAGTTTGGTTAAGTTCATTATTATATTTTATAAGTTCTTTATTTATTCATAGATTCCACATTATAGAAGTTTGATTGGACTGCCATCTGGGGAAGATCAGGAAGCTCTCATGCTACCATCTGTGGTATAGGGGGATGTACCCTTGTATTCTCCTATACTATCATAGGGGATCCATGATACATATCTTTTTCATCCGAGACACATTCAGACAATTATTTTATAAGTCAGATCCACTCATAATACCATGAATGATCATGATAAATATTTATGGCTCCATTAACCTCTTTAATTCTAATTTATTGATGGCCTATAAGATTTAGTTGATTAGATAGACTTTATCGAGATAATTTTAAAGCTAATATAGACTCCCAAGGAGGGGTGCATGATCATAGAAACATCTAGGTTCTAGGGACCCTCTTATAGATGGTGTACTACAATGAGTCATTACAGGATATGATATTGTCTTACTTGGGTGATATTTAAGTGTTTATTCCCCAATCAGTACTTTACTAACATGATGAAGCTATATTTTGACTAAGAGTTCATGGAATTTCAGTACAATTCCATAAATATCTATTAATATTTTTCATGGATTATGGAGTTGATTTTATTTGTTCCTTTTCTATTTGGTAACAAGGCATTTAAGGATCAAAAGTTCAATATAGGCAATTTACTGGAGCTCGGAATCCAGTTTGGGGGGGGGGGTTATTAATGATGTATACATAAGGTCCTAAGAATGAATTGGACTTTGAGAATGGAATATTGGAGGATAGGGAAGAAATCATACTCCCGTCCGATTCCAGGCCAGTGGTAGATATTCCTCTTATGATTATGGGAGTTTCTTCTAATAGTGGAAAAAGGAATACCAGAGATATGCAACCAAGAAATGGCATGCTAGTAGTGAAGAGTGAAACATCATAATACCTATCTAGAAGAGTTTCATAGTACATTAACTATGTAAAGGTTGGAAAAATTTGTATTTTCTACACATCACCCAGGGTCAGTGTTGATAGTGTGACAATACTAGACATATCTAGTAATTCTATTCTAGAAAATTGAGGATGAGGTTTCAATGGGGTGTAGGATGGGCTCTGTCTTCAAACTTGGGATCTATAATGTTAGGACCACTAGGTTAGATACACTGAGGGGGGGGGGGGGTGAATTGGGGTATGACATATTAAAAGAACTTTCCTTTTTGATATTGTTTCATTATTAGACAAAAATATATTCTCTCTCCTTATCGTTGCAGAGTATGAGAAAATCTTAAAGTATACAGAGGACACAATAATTTTAATTGATTCACCCTCACCGGGCTTCATCCAAGGAGTATAAAATGGTGATGTGCTGATGTACAAAAACTGCTAAAAGCACACTACTATTTACAATGTTCAGAGTAGGCTTTATGTCCCTCCTGGTTTACAACCATTCACAATCTGAAATCTCACTACTCTCTCAACTAAATTGTGCTAACTGATTCTTCAAAATATTTACTCACGGTTTAAATACATTTAAGTCCCTTCATTATCCCAAATTAATGCAACTTACTCTGTATGTGGATGATCTATTGAAGTTAAACTTTCAACCATTGACGAATATAGCTTTATCATAGGTTTACTGGGAAATCTTCCATCTTTCACGCAACCCTAGAATGACCAATGTGCTTCTCCAAGCCTGGTGTGCTTCTCCAAGCCTGGTTCACTTCTCTATTCAAGGCATTCAGTTTTCACCTTACCAATAGAGTGAAACTCCCTTCACCAACTCAAATCTTGGGTGACTCACACCCTTTTACACCCAAACCAATGTTGGTGCACAACTATCAACTGGCGTGCAACTTCAGAATAACTTTGTACTTGTGAGACCAAACAACAACTTGCATTACCAAACCTACATGCATTAATGGAGCTCAAATTATCTCTAAGTGTTGATATATATCTCAAATTAAGAGTTTTAGCCCAATATTTATAGGAATTTTGGTCACCCTGAATTCCACGTGCAAGTTTCCTCCCAGCGCGCAAGTCCAGCCGCCCAAGCCTCTGTCGCCCAAGCCACCTTGTACGCCCAAACCAAAACTCTAGTGCCCCTCTTTCCTTTTACATATTTGATGTTTTGATCTTGAAAAACATATGGTGCACAACTTTCCCAGCCTCCAAGAAACTGGAACACCAGTCCCTTTTCCAAAAACACTTTTATCCATTTTTCAATTTTGAGGCCCAAAAATTTGGCAAGCACTAGAAAATGGTGCCACCATTTATCTTATCATTTTGTACCACATCCTTATCATCCATTACATTGTCAAGGATCTTTAATAAATCATGGATTGTTGACAACATCCCTTGAACTCGACAATTCTCCATGAAAACCCTCTTTGTTAACTAATTGAAAATCATGTTCTACTTTGTCAACAAAGACAACATGGCGGCCTGCTTTGTCAACAAACAAAATCACCTAAAAAATGCTTCAATGATAACTTGAGGTATTTTCCCTCAACATATATAAAGTTATAAATAGTATAATTAATATGGTTATTCACTTAAAAGATAGGGTCCTTGATCTAGGGAAGTCCATGTATACACTATGTATTATACTCTAGTAGATGGTGGAGAGGGACCATCTACTATATAGGGTATAGTTATGGTAACATCTACCTTATCCACTACCTTATTTGATATTTTTTCTTCTCATTATTTTATATTTTCACAATTAATTACTAGACTTGACCAACCTATCAAGTTTTCCTATGATTTTATCTCCCTTGATACACTGTTGGGCATAAGAGTAGACTATCTTTAATGATTCTAGGAGTGTCCTTTAGTGTTCTCTAATTATGAAAATCTATGGGAATTAATGATTCAAGAGATTATGGACTTTTATTTCATTCTCTACATTGAATAGATGAATACATTCTAAGTACACATTTATTTCTATCATATATGGGTATATTTTACTTCATTAAAGGGAGATAGATACATGTTGACCAGAGAGTGGAAACATTGAGCTTTTAGAGTTGGAACAGACTTGATTCACTCCGTAACAATTTCAACATGGTTGGGAGGATTAGATCATTCAAAAGGGATCAGTGAAAGCCCACTAACACTTCCTCCAGTCATGGGTCTCTATTAGGATGTATTTCTAGGATAATTCATAGGGATTCATCTAAATATAGGATTTGACTTTAAGATTGATCTCATCCAGGGTGTGTAGCTCATTTCGATTACCCCTATCATATGGATCCAACTGAGCTGAAGGTGCTCAAGGTGAATCTATATGACTTGGAGTGATGGGGATTTATCAGTCTAAGTACTTCCCAATGGGGTGAACTTGTTTTGATCACTATTAAGGAAGATTATTGTCTTCGAATACATGTCGATTACTAAAAGATGAATTGGGTAATAGTGAGGAAAATATATCCCTTTCCTAGGATCAATGATCATTTTTTACTGGTAATTGGGAACCTGATAGTTCTCTAATATTGATCATCAATTAGGCTATCACCGGTTGTGAGTTATAGAGGATCTCATTCCAAAGAAGATGTTTTAGAGAAGGTGTGGATTGTATTAGAACACGGAGTTACTATTTAGACTAGAGAACATTCCAAAAGTGTTCATAAATCTCAGAAAAAATACATATTCCTCCAATACATATAGTCCTTCTTTATGGTGTTCATCCACAACATCCCCATCTACTCACTAAAAATAAAGTAGCATGCTAGGAACCTCAATATAGTCCTGAGTATGCTTCGATCACACCAACTTTATTACAAACCATCGAATTGTGATTTCAATATTCCAGAGGTAAATTTACTGGGAAATGTGTACTCTTATATGGGTATATATATGTACCTAGATAATGTTGAAGAATTCATGTCTTATACACATCCCCATAATGTATTCAAGATCAAGAAATTTCTAGGCTTAGAGAGGTATTATTGATAGTTTATCTAGGGATTATCTTAACTATTAGCACCCATGATAGCACTAATGATGTAGGAAGTGAAATTAAAATGATCTTACCAGTTTTAAGAGGTGTTCCTTGATATAAAATAAAGTTTTATGATAGTTCTATAACTGACACTCCCTGATCATGGGATTGGTTATATAGTGTATTGTGATACATCAGGTAATGGTTTGGTAATGGTGTTAATGTAAATAGAGTAGGTGTTATCTTATGGCTCACACCAAATAAAAACCCTAAATAAGAACTATGACACTCATGATATGGATATGGAATCCATGAACCACTCTCTAAAGTGCTAAGAACATTACCTCTTTAGTGAGAGCTTTTTTATTTAAACAGAGCATAAGAGACTCTAGTATATCTTGAAAAAATGGGACTAGAATCTAAGACAGGGGCACTAGGTGGAGTATTTGAAGATTTTAAAATTTAAGATGAAGTATGAGCTAGGGAAAGATTACATCATTGCAGATGTACTTATCCAAAAGACACTGGTTGAGCAGGAGAATGGTGAGGGACCTTTGAAGGAGTAGTGGTGATTAGTGAGATTATTCGCTAACTAGAGGATTGATGATTATGAGGATTAGTGTTTAATGACTTGTACTCATTTATTTATCACATCCTCACTTGTAGAATATGGGAAGAATGGTTAGGAGTTATTCCAATAGTGTGTTGCGATGAGCAAAAAATTGGTTGGGGGTGACTCGATACCCAGATAGTTGTTGAATGATGATTATGTGATCATGGTAAATGGGAGAGAAGTAGTCCCTAATTATACTAGATATGATACAATGATATATTTACATAAATCTATATGGTATATACTTCCTGATGTGATGAAGATGTACTATGAATTCTGGTGACAGTTCTGGTGACCAAGGATGAAGAGGGACATCACGAGGTTTGTGTACTGATGCCTTACCTAGAAGAGGGAAAAGGATGATCCCTAGATTCCTAGTGGATTTATCTATCCAATTTAATTTCACTTGTGTAATTAGTAGTAAAATATTATTTACTTTGTAATGCAGTTACCTAGGAGTCCTAGTTGTTGTGATTGAATTTGGTTGATTTTTAATTGGTTGATTTTTTTCCCAATTATTATTGATCTAAGAGACCCAATTAGTGGATAAGCTAGGAAAGATTTATGTTTTTGAGAAAATATGATTAAATGGAGTTCAATTGTGCATTGTATCAAACAAAGATTCATGTTTGAAATCATGATTTTGGAATGGATTGTTGAAATACCTTGGGACTAAGCTAATATTTAGCATAATATAGCATCCACAACCATAAAAACAATCCAAGAAGATGATACACATATTGAATATTATGAATTGAGCTTTAATTATAGACTTTAGTGGATCATGGGATATTCATATGGACTTAGTTGAGTTCATGTACAATAATAGATACTATTCATTGATTCATATGGCACCTTTTGAGGTTCTGTATGGGAGGCTATGTTTCTCACCACTTTATTAGAATGAGGTAGGTGAGGACTTAGTTATGGATATGATTAGTTTCAGGAAACCATTGAGAGAGTGTAGATTATTCATAAGAGGATGATAATCTCCAAAATTAGATAATGTTCATATGTATACCATAGGAGGATACCTTTCAAGTTCTCTATAGGTTATAAATTATGAGGATGTGAATTTGGAACCAAATCCATCTTGAGAGGAGCATCCAATGCATATTTTAGACCAGAGTGGAGAGTAATTATATGTAATATGACAAAAACATTCTAGATTTAGTGTTAGAATGGTTGGATCCAAGAGGAAACTTGGACTAGGAGGCTGATTTTTGAGCTCAGTGGCCTGAGTTGGTCTAGTAGAAACCATAGAGAAGCTTCTCAAGGATGAGAAGTCTTTAAGAGGGAGGGAATTGTAAAACCTTGAAACCTTATTCCTTAATAAAATTATTATTTTACTTCTTGTCCTAAGTGTTTTTGAGTTGATAAATGTATGAAAAAAGGCTTGTTTCTTTCAAGTTTCTTAAAGAGGCTTTAGAGGGATTTTGGTAGCCTTTTTATAAAATTATGTGGCACTATGTTGTGGTCAATGTGGCTACTCTATAGTACAAATATACAATTATGGACACGCCATGGAGGAACAGGTTCGTACTATAGAGGTGAAAATAAATAGTGGCTTTACCATAGCCTTCCCACTAGAGGGCCATTTGAGAAGGCTATTCTATGGAGGCTTTGACCACACCACAGGGGCTGAATCTGCATTAGTTTCAAATAGTTCGTACTGTCTTTAGTCATAAAGATATAAAACTCTTAAAACATGGTTAAGAATTTTATTTGGGAATTCATTTTGGAAATTATTAGGGACCATCTATTTCGAATTCATGGGAGAAATTGAAGAGGTATAAATGAGGGGATTCCACATGGATCATGACCCTAAAAATATCAATCTTTCCTCTTAATTTGGAATTACTATAGAACTTCCAGGTACATAAAAATGACTTCATACCACAGTGTTCAGATTTATTTGAAAGTAGTTTATATTTCCACATGGTTTTATTTTTAAACCTACATATTTTCACCATGGAATTCATTTTTATGGTTCTCCTCCATGCCACAATACTTCATCTTACTTCATGGGGGTTGACTTATAGCACTCCCCATGCTATAGTAATATATCTTACACAGTAGTGGTATCTTCTAGTGCACCTCTACACCAAAGTGGCCCACCCTATGTTGTGTTGGTTGTTTTTAGTACACCTCTATTCCACATTAACTTCCTTACATCATGGAGCCCCTTATATGTTTAGAGATACTTGTTCCTTTGGGTTTATTCTGGTGATCTACCTTAGGTGTCCTTAGTGAGCAGTTGTGTTCTGGTTTGTGTGTGAAAATGGTTTGGGTTATTACACCATCTATGGCCCCTGACATCGACTTTGAAAACCACAAAGTGGTAAAATCATTATCATATTGAGACCATTTTTATGATTGATAGTATGATTTGATTATACATGTTGATGTTATTTATACCATGTTTAGTTTCCTAAAATGTGTGTTTGTTTCAGACTTTTTTCACACTCATGATATTATATGTGTTCCAAGAAATGATATCATTATTCCCTTGTAATATATTTTGGTATAAGATATGTTATTGTTGTACGTATGGTACCAAAGTGAAAAGTGGACCCATCATTGATTGGTATCCTTGGAGAGGGATTTTGATCATATGCTTTCTGTGATAGAGTTACAAGAGAAAGATATATGACAAGGCATGATAGGATTGTGTGGTATGACCTAGGGTCATGATGACCATATGTGATCAGACCTGTGAGATGATTTTGGGCATGCAGATCTATGATACCAAACCTCTATGGAAATAGTGGACCTGATGGTCAACATGACCTAAATTGAGAAATAATTATTTGGAACAATGGGATTTTGTGTCTTGACCTGGAGGCAAGGGTCTTTTGAAACTACTGAGCAACTTTGAGGCTAGATCCCATGTTTCTGACGTGTCCACAATCATTCCATGTTTTTTCCAGAAATGAGCCAAATTAGGCACAACCATGGTTTGTAGTGGATTGGTTAGTTCATGAATGCTCAGAATGACTGTTACTTTTGTGAACATTTATTTATTATCATGTTATACACTCTTATGCATTTTCACATGTGTTAAGTATGAATTAGAGGTGTCTTTTCTTGTCTTGTACTTACACCCTACTCAAGAAATTTTGTGACCTTTTAGATTTAATTTATAGAGATATAGAAAAGGTCAAGGGACCTATGGTTTATGGATGACTATATTATCATGGAGATATTGTAGACTAAGATAGACTTCAGAGGGTCCTAGTAATTATTTAATCATTTATTTTTAGCACTTATTACTATGGTTTGGATTACCACTTTGGGATCCTGTTTATTTATATATCATGTATTTCATCCTTATATTTATGAATGTACTCTAATTATATTTATTATATTTCTTATCATTATAATTTCCATGACATGATATTGAGGGTATTATGTCCCTAGTAATGGATTTAGACCCTCAATTATAGTTAGTACACTCTTGCATATGAGGAGACAGACATGAGGTCATGTGAATTTCCAACTCGGACTTGATGGTCTATGTTAGGATGTCACTCTTAGGATCTTTAATCGGGAGAAATAAATTTTTACAATACTTTTCTAAAGGTCTTTATCTAAAATAAAATCACTACCGAGTCATATATAAGGGAACCTTAATGTTCCTAGATGCATGAACATAAGAGGAAGCAAGATTTTTCCTATCATATAAATATATTATAACCAATAAATAATGGAAATATGGATAACCCTAAAAACACCAATTTTTAGGACCAAGTATGAAGTATGAAGGATAATTATTTAGAAACATCTGAGCATAAGGAATCCACACCCAGGTCTTCAAAGATTCTTATATGGGAACCTTGTTTAATGAGGTCCTTTGATCGTGACAAAGAAATTTCTCAAAATACCTTTCCAAGAAATTTTATCCTAAATCAACCCACTAATGAGTCATTCCTAAAGGTATATTTATGGTCATGGATGTTCAAATTTAAAAGGAACCATGATTTTCCATGTCGCATGACAATAGTACAACCAATTAATAATGGAAATATGGATACCCCTCATACCTCCCATTTTTAGGACCATGTATGAAGTATGGAGTATTAATCCTTGAAAACAAATGAATGTAAGAAATCCAAACCCATGAATCCTAAGATTCACACCTGGGAACCTTGTTCTCTTAGGTCCATAAATTGAGATTAGAAAAATTCCTAAAACATATTTTTGATTCACTTTATCTCAAATCAATATGCTACTAAGTCCCTTCTCAAGTTACCATGATGGTCCCAAATAAATGGTCCTAAATGTCACCATGATTTTCCTTATCATAAAAAATAGTATAATCAATGAATAAGGAAAATATAAAGAACACATAGGCTCTATATTTTCACAAATAAGTAAAAAATATAGATGATAAATCCCCAACAACATATAAATGATAAAAATTCATTATCAAGCCTCCAAAGCTTACCTCATGGGAACCCTTTTTTCTTTGTTCCTTTAATTGGGATAAAAAAATTACCTAAAAGATCTTATAGACACTATTTATCTTTAATCAACCCATTACTATATCCTTTATAAAGGCACCATGATGGTCCTAGATGTATGTCTTTAAAAGGCACCATGATTTTCCTTGGAATAAGACCACCGTATAATAATTAGTACGGGGAAGATGAGGAATCCCTAGATACAATTTTTTAAGGTCCAAGTAAATAGTGTGGAGGAGAAATCACCCATAACATTTGATTATAAGTAATCCACAATGAGGCTTTCCAAGCTTTCCACCAAGGAACCTCATTCACACAAGTCCTTCAATTAGGATAAATAAATTTCCCAAAATACCTTGTTGGAACTCTTAAGCCGGAATCAACCTGTAACTAAGTTTCATTTAAAGGAACCATTATGGTCCTGGATGCATGATCTTAAAATCCACTATGATAATCCTGATAAAATCACCATATTATAGCTAATTATGATGGGAAATATTGATAACCTCAAAGCCCTTTATTTTTAGGACTGTGAAAAAAGTGTTGAAGAGATAGACTTGAAAACATTTGAGCATAAAGAATCTATGAACACCCTCCCAAAATTCCTAACACAATTCCCGGTTCATTTTGGGGATTATATTATTACAAATAAATTTCCCAAAATATCTTGTTGACACTTTTTATGCTCAATAAACGCAGTAACAAGTCATGTTTAAAGGAACAATGATGGTCTTGGATGTACGAACTAACAAAGTATAATGATTATACTTGTCACAAGACCATAGTATAACATATTAATAGTTAAAATATATAGATCCTATAGACCCCAAATTTTCAAGACCAAGTAAGACATATGAAGGAGATATCCTTGAAAATATCTAAACACAAGAAGTTTGTGCCCAGGACACACAAGATTCCCACATGGAAACCCCATCCACTTAGGTCCTTTAATTAGGACAAATAATTTACCCAAAATACCATTAGGACACTCATTATCCCAAACCAACTCAGTACTGAGTTATGTATATCCTGACCTCTTATGAGGGGTATTCCCCAACTACATCCTACCTTATGTATAGATAATATATAAATATCATGGAAATCCAACCTAGTGTAAGCCCCAACATGACATTTTTTATGATCTTATCCTTGTTCCTAATCAATGATCCATAAACACCATAGGCCTCCTTTAAAGATAGTAAGGCCCTCTTAAACTGAGAAACAAATACAATTGAAATATGTAAAATTTAGTAACATAAAACCTAGTTTTAGAGGTCTCCCATGCCCCTTTTGACCCATAAAAAATAGGGTATTGGCCCCCGTGTAATAATTAATATTTAATAATTAATAACTATTGAATAATTTATAACTAGTAAATAATAAATATTATTAATTATTAATTAATTTATTATTTCAATAATTTAATAATAATAATAATAATAATTAATTAAAATCTTAACTAATAAATAATATATAATTATAAATAAAAAATATATTAAATAAATAATAAATGAATAATAATTATATTTTTTTCTGGTTTAAAAAATCATAAAAATTAAATAAATAAAAATTATTTAGTTGTACTTTCTAAATAAAGTGTTGTCAGTTTATAATGGTTTCTTAAAATTACCATTAAAAATAAAATAAAATAGAATATTTAGTGATAGTTATATAATCCAATACAAATAAAAAATCACTAAATTACCTATTTCTTATAGTGTTAAATAGAAACACATAATGGTCTTGGGTGCATGACTTTAAAAAGAACTTCATTAGTCTTGGATGAATGACCTTAAAAGGCAGTACATTGTTCCTAGACACATGACCTTAAAAGGCACTTCATTGGTCCGAGATGGAAAAACTTAAAAGGAACCACAATTTTCCTTATCACATGAACTTAAAACGTATTAAATTTTTTATTAAATTTCATCAAACTTCATAGGTTTTGATTTCCTTCATTGGGACACACGTATGCATCCCTTATCAAGGGCATAATCCCAAATACACAACACTGATGGCCTCCCTAGATGGTGATAACTTCTAGATTAATCAAATGTATATATTTAAACCAGATCATAACTAATCAAAAATGGGGAATATAGAGAAAATCTCATACATAAAATTGTTTAACCTCTAGTATATAATAATGTTTACACTGATTCATTGTCCCGATTGATTTCTTTCACAACAAGGGTAACTAGTTTTATTACCAGGAAGAATTTTATGAATACATGTTAAATATATAAAAGTGTCACAAGAATGGAAACAAGTCCCTTCATGGGATTAAAATCACATACAATTGATCTCAATGTTTAATTCGAATAGTTTTTAGGTCATCCTAAGGACTACCAACCTTTGGAATATGGGTCTATGAAAAAATAAAAGAGTGGGTGAAAATGCACCAAGAAAAGAAATGTTGAACATGATATAAAAACATTAACTTATGATAGATATTGATCAACCATGAACTCTCATTTGTGATGTTGAAAATGTAATTATATATATTTTTTTAGTTTCTTTTATCCCAAATACCTCATCAAATCAAAATATTATCATCACTAATTGTACTAAAAATATTTTTTTGGATAATCTAGTACGAATAATATAATAACATAGGCGAATTATCATTTACATTTGATGACTCCCCAAAACTATATTGACACCATAATTATTTCCATTATCCCACAGTTATAAAATATATTATTTCCAATGAAACACCTTAAAAGCTAGGTGGTCAATACATTAGTGCATGAATACATGAAAAATAACCAAATTCCCATATTAGAGAACTCATGTTATAGTATTGAGCATATTAATTCACTCCAAATATGACGCCAAAAATAGTCTAGTAGGGGTTAGGTGACCCCCATTTCCACTAAAAACAAATTCGAGAGTCTGTCACTAGAGTGACAAAAAAACTACCCTCCTTATATTTGGGAGGTAGAGGAGGAAATTCACTATTTTGTTATTCTAACCATGAATCCGTGTTGGTGGGTCAAATAAACCACAACTTATTCTATCACCACATTTCCTTGATCCCTCACGAGGTCAAATACAGAGTTTTTATCACCTGATTTTTCCAAACTATGGCACTTAGAACCATAACATGTCATTGACCATGGGTATACCACTACTTCAAAGGTCACTAACATCCATATAACCCATTGGTATATCCTTATGGTGACTCATTGTTGATTTCAAGTCACCCTTGAAAATTTTCATTAGATTATACTGAGGTAGTCACCAGTGTTTATTTTTGCAAGTCCCTCATCAGAAATGGAAGAAAAAATTGTTACATAGTCCCTCCTCATAGTTATATAACCAAAATAACTAGAAGTATCCTCTAGAGAACATTTCATATTAGTCTTCCCTGTGAAAATTAAAATTATAAAATGGAGGTATTCCTCATGGTCAAAACCAACAAGTCACCAACCACAATGGTCTTCTTCCTGTTTAAACACAATAAGGTAACATTGGAGGTCCTCTCCAACATTCTTAATATAAATTAAATCAACATAAAAATATTAATACAATATAGGTAGTCCCTAAAAATGAAATAATATCATATCCTAATCATGGAGGTCCTCCCCATGATTCATGTTTCATAGCTCCTGCCAATAATAAATTACCAACTGGATATGAGTTTATCCCCTTGTTAATAAATAAAAAATATTCAACCACATAGGTTTTATCGAATCTGTTATAGTGAAAAATAGATAAAATTAAGTTACTATTTTAACAAAAAATTGTAACCCCATTTTCCCTCCATATAGTGGTTAAGAAAAAAACATTAGTGGTACTCCCCAGGGTTACAACTACAAGCGTCCTCCCCATAACAAAATGAACAAAAAATATGTAGATCTTACCCATAAAGTTAATCAACCATAAAATAACCTTGTACATCATCCCTATGATGATCAAAAAAATTATTTTAAATGGATTTACTCTCCCTGTTGGTGGATGAAAAAAAAACTATGTTAGTCCTCCCAATAGTTCCCTTTTTAAAGTTAATCCTTACGATGACACATCTTCTAAACATGAAGGTCCTGCCTGTAGTTCTCACTGTAGAGGCTATCCTTACGATAACACATCTTTTAAAGATGAAGTTATTCACTATATTTCAAATGTTAATAATTTTACCTCATATGGAGAGGAATTTAAAAATATATATCCAACTACACTAGGTACTCTATCATTGATTAGCAATGTTTCATCCCAACTAATGGGGAACTCAAGGAAACTATTATCACCAGTGATTCCTCTAGATTTTGAAACACAAGATATATCAATGGATATCCAAAATAATTATTATACTCTTGAAAAAATGGTGGGTATGTGACTTTTTATGGTCAGAGTAGGGTGAACTGCCACTCATGAAGGATAAGGAAAATTCGCACATAATGTAGAAATATCTATATGGGGATAAAATACCAATCATTTTTTAGCCTATTTCAAATATCTAGTATGAAATTCCCAGAACTTTTGAAGATGAATGAATACCTTATTTCCACTATAAACCAAGGATGAAATTTTATCACCTTAAATCCAAGAACCTACCCCTATGAGGAAAAAACTAATTACCTTAAGGTTCTAGATAAGTAGTTCCTCCATGTTGATATGGAAACCCTTTTAGTGGATATAAAAAGAAGATTGGGTAAGTAAAAGGAGTTCATAAAAATATCCCACCTCAATGGTGTAAATATTCTCTAACAAATAATATAGGACACCTCACCCAATATATGAATCCGATGGTGGGATGGATAAAGATATATTCCATTCACCCTACTTCGAAGGCTACAAGGTTAGTTAATTAAGTTATCTTTCAATGAAATTGTATTAAAAAAATTCTAAAGTCCTAAATTTTGATATTCTAGTTTCCCAGTATAATTAAATACCTCCATACCAGGATATAAAAAATGATGAAATTGATGGGAACATGCCATTAACATATTTTTCATCAATATCCTTGGATAGTAAATCAAGCAGTTAGTTTTTGAAAAACAAATAACTTTAAAATTGAAACACTTTTAATGTAAATAACTTATAATATAGAGTGGAAATAAAACACACTACATCCATTATATATTATAGTGTTGTCCAAAAATATAAAGGAATGTTTAATAAAAGTTCCAATAACAACATAGGTCCACCCTAGACCCTAGAGTTGGGGTATTTTTACCTATACTAATATCTTTAAACCCATAAAAGATGCAATGAGGTGTATTTATGATTATTTTAGAGAAGCCTCCTCATCATCCTATAAGGATGGGGGAATTTTTTCCACCCCCTCCTTTAAGGAAGTTGATCTTCCCTATACTGGTAGCAGTTTCTCACGAAGATCCTTGATGGTTTGATCTAAAAATAAATTGTGACTCATATCCTCTATCAAGGTTATATTCAATGGAAATAATATAAGATTCACTCAGTATTTCTATCCATGAATGATATTCTACTTTATCACAGAATGAGCGCCAAGGGAGGGAATTGAAGCCTCATAGTGGTCAGACATCCATGAAATCTTCTAGTAGAGTAAAATATAAGAAGTATTATGATCTATACCTTAGGGGATACATGGATGTTGATGAGGATCCTTACTACAATGATGCTTATGAGGATCATATTTTTATCATGTGATTCATATGGGTAAATATTTTTGATGAGAATCCTATAGATAATGGTGAGTATGATACTGATAAATATCAAATTTTTTTGTTTTGTGGTTTTAAAAAATAAAATATGGATTATAAAAACCGGATCCAAAGTACCATACAATAGGGAAAATAATCATTAAAATTTTGTTTGTTAATTTTAAATTTGAGATCCCTAAAATAATTTTAGTATCTTTTTTAATTCTTTATAATTTTTATTTCATAGTGAATGATATGATCTATACAGACTTGTGATTGTTTAGAACTAAATTCATTAAAATTCAATCATTTATTTTTTTTTGATTGTATTAATTATTATAAAATTAAAATTTTCAGAATGTGAATTTCACCTCCCAATTTTATTATTTAAGGTATTTTATTTTTTAATTTTTTTTATAACCCACACCCATGGTACCCTCACTTAAATGTGAGAAACATTTTAAAAATGGATATCTCACTCAAAACAGGTGGTTCAGGTTATAAATTAATGTTAATCAGAATAAAGAGAATCAAAAAAATAATGATTGATATTACAACTTGAGATAGGTCGTATATAAAATAGTTTATGTGTGTGGTCTAGTTTGGTTTAACATTGGGATTTAAATAAACTATTAAATATAATATAATAACCATTTCAAATTTAATTGTATATATTTATATTTTATTATCAATTTATGACATTATATAAATTTTTATAATTACTAGTATTTTTTAAAGAAAATTATTCTATTACATGCATTATATTTTTATCATTTATTGTTAATTACTTATGAAATAACTCAGGTAAAATAATTAGAAAACATTTCTAGATAAAACTAGATTTATCGTTCTTATATAATTAAAAATAAATCAAAGAAAATATAAATTAATAACACTCCTATTACATTAATTATAATAATAAAAAATATATAGATACTCATATACACATATTCTATGTCACTTACATCTTTAAATATGTTTTAATGAAAATAGTGGGTCAAATTAACAAAATTTCCATCAAGAAAGTTTCCATATCCTACATAGTAAAATTTAAAGAAACGTGTTGAGTAAATAAATGTTTAAAATTTTTGGACTAGGGATCCCACTCAATAATGAAAATAGTTGTGTGTTAATACAGTTGGTTAGAGTAAATTTATCCAATATATGTATGATTTGTAATGTTGATATCTACTAACTATACTAAAATAGGCTTCTTCCAGCTTACATGTCACCATATTACGCAGCCACGTCACCATCCAAAACAAATTCCTCCCTCCAAAATTGGGCATCCGTCGACCGCGTTCCCATTTCCCCCATGCATCCATCCTCCACTCCTCCCTCCATCTTAGGGTTTCATTTCATCCGTCACGACCCATTCGCCTCTGCCTCCACCTTCATCAGTGAATCCTGCACCCATTTCACCTCCACCATAATTCCTACGAATCTTGCTTCCATTTCCCCTTTGGCGCCCCTCTTATGGTTCACACTGTTGTTTCCTCTCCAGCGCTGCACCTAGGGTTGTCGCTCGCATTTCCCCTTCCATCGCCAGTACCCCCAAAACACTGGAGGCATATTCCTCGCTAATTTTTTCGTCATGTACTATGGTTGATCATCCCTAATTTCCTCACCTTCTCATACGTTTCCCGTGGTTCCTACTCCGTCGAATAATTTCAGTCAGAAACCCTCCAGATTCACTCCATCTCATTCCCTAATTCCCTCAAGATCATTATTTCTATCCTAAACTACATCTATTGACTATTTCTACTCAATCGAATATTGACCAATGTGTTCCTCACCCCGCAATAGGTATGTTCTCTTAATATCATTGAAATAATCTCCTAGACAATTTGCAGTATTTCCCTTTGCATAATACATTTTCATACGTTATTACAATAAATCTGTTTTTTTTATACCGAAGTCTAGAAATTGAACCTTGATTCAGATTCAACCATTTCTAGACGCCTCCAGCACCAGGTATTTTTTCATTCCTAACTAATCTGTTAGATTATGCTCCGATTTTAAGCTATTTATTTAACCCTATTGATATAATGCTTCCAAAATTTAATTCTATATTACTGATTTCAAAGATCTACTTTTGGGGCCCCAATATGTTACTAACATATCTCTATCAGTATTCAGAGACAATAATGTTCAAGATCTGCATAAAAGGTGTTTTATCCTCATTTCATGAAGCATTGGCACTGTAAGTACAACCCATTTAATTACTCATCGTTCATTTTATGTCGTTGATTCATGCAGTTGAATCATTTCATTTTCCGATTATCCTTCAAAGGATAACCACATCATACATTAATGAATATTTTTACATTACTTGTCATCCATTTTATGCCATTTTTTCATCAAATTGAATCTTTTCATTATTAATTTTACATTAATTGTTTATGAGATCTTACATTAATGTCATTAAGACATGTAAAGCATGCTAAATTTAAAGGTAATATCAGAAATCAAGTTTCTTAATCCCGAAATTATATTACAATTTTCATTTTATAACATATTGTTTATAGTATTTTCAGGTATTTTTGGATCATTGGTGCATGCCTCATAATTAGTATGTTTGATATTTTTATCTCATGTCATCATGATTTGAATGGATGTGTTATTTAGATGGGATTTAATTTAATTTTTAAGGATATTGTTTCTATGCATTAGTTGAACCTATTATTGGTGGGTATGTTTTTTATATATCTAATTATCAATACATCCATCAGAATGAGTGATTACTATTACTGCTTACTACCATGCATCATTTCTTATTTGGAGGTACACACTATGTGAATACAAGTTATTGGTCATAAAATCATGGATTTATCCTCTCTTTTATGTCATTTTTTCTTCAAATTGAATCGTTTCATTATTAATTTTACATGAATGGTTCAAGAGATCTTACATTAATATCATTAAGACATGTAAAGGATGCTTCTTTTAAAGGTAATATTAGTAATCATGTTTCTTAATCCCATCATTACATTACAATTTTCATTTTATAACATATTATTTATAGTATTTTCAGGTATTTTTGGATCATTGGTGCACGCCTCGTAATTAGTATGTTTGATATTTTTATCTCATGTCATCATGATTTGAATGGATGTGTTATTTAGATGGGATTGAAATTAATGTTGCAGGATATTGTGTCCAAGCATTAGTTGAACCTATTATTGGTGGGTATGTTTTTTATATATCTAATTATCAATACATCCCTCAGAATGAGTGATTACTGTTACTACTTACTACCATTCGTCATTTTTTATTTGGAGGTACACACTATGTGAATGTAGGTTATTGGTCGAAAAATCATGGAGTTAACCTCTCTTTCATCCAACATATGAATGCAGGTAATCAGTTTTCACTATTCAATCCACTGTATAATAATTTTTTGAATGAAAAACATATGAAATAGATGATTATAATGCTTTAATACGATTGTGTTTTAACTATTGACTTCAATGTATATTGACAAGGTAGTATTTTAGTATGATTATGTTGTGATTCAATGAGTTTTGTCTCCATTATGGGATATTCATCTCATAAAGTTTTAATTACACCCTTCATATTTTATGATGAATATTGATTATTTTTATTTATATATTGCAGGTGACTCACCCTACACATAAAGAGATCAAGGGAATCCTGGACTAAAAAGTGCCATATTTCTACAACAGGTAAGCCTTCCTAAAATTTTGGAATTAACCTCCATACCATGCATCATTTTTCATTTGCATTTACACACTATATGAATGTAGGTTGTTGGTTGTAAAATCATGGAGTTAACCTCCCTTTTATCCAACATATGAATGCAGGTGATATGTTTTCACTATTGACTCCATTGTATATTGATTTTTGTGGACTAAAAACATATGAAACAGATGATTATAATGCTTTTATATGATTTTGTTTTCACTATTGACTCCCATGTATATTGACAAGGTAGTATTTTAGTATGATTATGTTGTTATTAAATGAGTTATGTTTTCATTATGGGATATTCGTCTCACATGACAAGTCAATGGATCTGTTCAATGATGCGAAGTTGTAGATTTGTGGGTCATGTCTACGAGTTGCTAGACATACTTTGATGGTTCTCATCCCAGTATAGTGATGAACCAAAATATTGATGAATGTGCATGGGCTAACAGAATGAATGCCTTCAATTTACAAGCATGGAGAAGAAACTTAAGAGATGTGTATCATTTATGTCTCAGCGAGGATTGATGCAGGTATTCTTTTCCAACTAACTCTTCAACATGATAGGATGTATGTAAGTTTATATTGTTTACAAATCAAGCAGTAAATGATACAGTGATAATCAAAATCTTCATGAGTTTGACTAGACAGTCTACGAGTTTCACTTTATATTTGTTGAGATAAATTTGAGATCGACATAATAAAGCTATACAACAACTTGAAATAAACTATATTGAGAATCTTGTGAGTTCCATCCAGTATTTAATGAGATTAATCACCATATTGATATTTTAATATATAAATTATTGTTAATTTATATTTATTATTTTATGAAATTTATAAATTCCTTTTATATGTTTTTTTAATTTCATGTACTTTAGTAGTGCTTGAATGGGTGGGTTTGATTTGTTCATTTTCAAAATCAAATCAAATTTGAATTCTGAAAACCAGTATTTGACTGAGTTTAAGTTGTGTAATGAGTTTGAGCTAAATCTCAAGCTGGGGTACTATAATTTGTCACTCTACTCAACAAAAATACACTTTCTTCTGTTCAATGAAAGTATTAGGGTAGGTTTGTTCAGATTAAAAGTCAATATAAAATGTTTTCATAGGTACCTTCAACAAAATATTTAAAATATATATAGTTTACTCAATTATTATTTTAATGTGATCAACCAATGGGTGTCCTTATAAATTATGTAAAAAAATTCTTCTGACCTCTTAATGTATTTAGTAGCATTATCTTGGTTGTTGATGATTCTCTACACATGCACTGTCTTACGATGAATCATACATCTGCAATAAACTTCTTCTACCATTTCAAATTATAATTTTTTATAACTCACACTATATACAAACTGTGACTGTCTATTCTTATTGCAAGTGTATGACAAAATTAAATCTTCTTTGACAAACATAAATACTGAAAGCACCTTGGGTCGGGTTAACAAACATACTTTATGGGCACAGAATTGGTATTTCTTGTGTTATAATCTGTTTTGTATTACAGTGATTTGTATTGCCTTAAATAAACATACATTAAGGGAACATATTTAGGTGGACACCCGATTTTAGATTTGTTTTCTATTATAATCTATTATATATTACAATGAGTTGTAGTACCTTATCAAAGTTTTAGGATGTTTTCTAATAGGTTTCATTACCTTACCTGGTTGGGTCTGCATCCAAATAAAACATAATAATTATCAACATATTTCATGCAGGGAGATTCAGAATTTGAAGCAGATTTCAGTGGCACACATGTTTTTGATGATTCTGTACACATGCAACATCTTACAATAAATCTTAAATCTTAAAAAAATTATTTCTATGATTTCAGGTATGATTATTTTATAACTAAAATACTGAATACTAAATGACTGTCCATTATTATTTCAAGAGTAATAATAAATCAAATATGTTTTGAGAAACATATCTTATGACAACACCAAGGATCAGGTCAACAAACACATCTTAAGGGAATGAATCTGGTATGTTTTGTGTTCTAATCTGTTCTTTATTACAGTGAGTTGTAGTACCTTACAAAAAACATATCTTAAGGGAACTTATTCAGTTTCAGAGTCAAATTCATATTTTTTTCCTGTTATAATCCATTATAATCTATTTTATATTATAATGAGTTGTAGTACCTTATCAAAACTGTTATACTATTTTCTAACATGTTTCACTATGCTACCTGAATAAGGTATTCAACCAAGATCCTGGAATTTGAGGAAGGTTATGTGTGTAAAAACAATTATCATGTATTTTCAATTTTAATAAAAGGAGAATGTTCATGTTTTCAAGTGTCTCATATACATTACTTCCTTTGATTAATAAAAAATTCATATGAAATTGTGTTTTTTATGAGACTATTTTTTCAGATGCTTATTTTTCATCACCACCAACAATAACGACCAATGGATTGATTCATATTAATAATTTTTTGGTTTCACTTCACTACATTAATAATTGTTTTGTTTCACTTCACTACATTACCTAGTTTTTTTCATAGTAATATGTCTCATTTACTCACATTAATGTCTAATAATATATTGCAGGGATCAATATAACTGTGAACAAACATGAAAAACTGCTACTCTACATCAATGATACATGGTAGTACTGGGAGGCTGTTGACTGCACATTCTGATGACATGAATTGTAATCTGATCTCCACACCCGCTATTATTGAAAATCATGGTTCCTGTAATTGTTGTCAAACATGTATCTACTACTTAAAGTGTATTTATGTTCTCTTATCATGGTTAAATAACATTCTATAGTTCTTTTTCAATGGTGACATGACAATGTCAACTAATGTCTGTTTCCAATATAATGTGCTCTTACCATGCTTACGTTTCAATGTTTTCCAATTTCAAGTATCTAGATATTAGATTTTCATACTTTTTTTTTCTATGAATAGATTTATAATTTCAATACAATATTTTTTAATCTCCATTGATCACTTCTAATATCTCTAATGAATTTTTTAGTTCAGATTTCATTTATGACGCCGTACGTATGCACGGGCGATGTACTAGAAGTTTATACAAGAATATGGAAATATACATCCTTGAATACTAGAATATCAAAGTGACTAGATATTTCAAATCCAATGGTAAGGGATTTTGGAATATGAAATTATAGTTGGGTACATAAAGGATTAATCAATGATGAATTGGTATCAAGATAAATTAGTATTTTAATATAGTTATTTTGTTATACATAATGAAATGTAACACGAAACACTCATAATCATTATGATCAATTTTGGAAAAAGATAATTTTGATTGTCATATAAATTTCTAGGAGTGGTACAATCACTTGAACATAACACTATAACAATAAAAGAAATAATGTGTTAGAATCCCCACCAAATTTTAATCCACCTTAGTGAGCCAATAAAGTGGTCGTGAATTCCTATTAGATGAATATAGATAAATAATTGAATATACTTATTTTTAACATCAATGAAAATTGGTCCACAAACAAATATAAGGATAAATATATTTATAATATGTTTTCTAAAATAATAGGATTATATGAAGGGAAAGCTATACAAAAAAGATATAAGATCTCAAATGCATTATTCATATGAATGTTTGGAGAATAAATTTATAACTATCCTTATGTACTTAATATGAACAAGTATATTAATTTATTAACATACCTAGGATTAAATTTGGATAAAAATTTATACACTTATCTAATTCATTCATTTTTACCATCAATTTTTTCTAGATTTATTATTAATTTTAACATGAATAATATCAATAACAAGTTACCATATATTTTTTCCATAGTTTTCCATGTTGATAAGTGAATTAATAATGAAAAATATTTAATCCATATAGATAAAATTAATAATAGAAAGATAAGAATTCCAGTTAAAGGTTCAAAGAAAAAGAAACATCTTCAATGTATAACTTTGAAGCCAATGATAATTAAGGAAATCGATGAATAGGATGATGTCAGTTTGATATGTGGAAATAAAGGGCAATGGAGGAAGAATAATTTTTTTTGGAAGAATAATCATCAGGAAGATTATATTTTCATCATATTTATCATTTACTGTAATATTTATATTTATACATCTTGGGTATTAGATATAACTTATTTATTTATATCATTTACAAGGCCATAAATTATTTTTCAAGTTTTGAAAAAAATGGATTTTATTTCATGGTTAGAAATGAAAACTATTTATCTTTTTAAGAACATATATATTATAATATGAAACATTTAAATAATAGTTTATTTATACATGAATTAGATGATATATTTTTTGGAATAAATAATTAATGCAAATTAAACGGATCATATTACACTTAGTTGCATCATTATTGACTTGGTAATGTAAAATAGAATAGTTCGACAATGGTATTCCTAGAAGAATAATTATAATATTTTTGAGTAAAACCCCATTGGTATATATAATGTTATAATAGACTTGTTGATGGTTTTTTATTTTTTAATCTTTTTTTTATAAAGATTATAATTTTTTAAGATTATTTTCCTAGTTTTTTTTATGAATGAAGGTATCTAGAATGGAATTGAATAAGTTCTTGGAGTATTTGGCATGTTTTGGAATTCCATTGTTGGATATCAAATTTTTGTCTATTTAAAATATACTATGGAAAAAATAGAAGATATTCTTGTCACCATGTATGAAAATTATCATATTAATAAATGAATTTGAGTCACTTAAAAGAATTGAGTTATGTACAGTCAAAAATTGAAAAATTTAATTATTATACAAGTTTAATATTTTATTTCGTGCACAATATTTGGGTGGGTTGAATGTTTTCAAATATAAGAGTCATATGGTGTATGAAATTTCAACAATTCATATGACATTTGAGTTTACAATTTTTTAAAAATGTGTTTCATTCAGTTATTTATCTATGCATATAAAATTTAACATAGGAGGAGTCAATAATTTATAAAAGTAAATTCATTTATTTGCTTGTTGTTTTGAAAATGTATGTAAATTTAGCTACATAGAATCAAAAATTGGTAAAGGAAAAATTCATAGAGTGATCTCATAAGAATTTTTTATATAAGATATTTTTTAATCATGTTGGACATTTTCAGATCATATAATGTTTTTGGAAGTTGGTTGGAAAAATGAAAAATGAAAATATCAAAGGATGTTTTATATTTTAATGATGGAAAAACTAATTTTCCAAGAATCATGATATTTTAAATAATTAATAGTTGAATTAATCCGGTAATTCACTTCAAAGATAGGGTCATTGATCAGGGTCAGGCTATGTATACACTGTGTGTTATACTCTAGTAGATGGTGGAGAGGGACCATCTACTTTTTGAAGTATAGTTATAATAACATATACCTTATCCACTACCTTATTTGATATTGTTTCTTATCATTATTTTATATTTTCACAAGTAATTACTAAACTTGAACAACCTATCAAGTTTTCTTATGATTTTATCTCCCTTGATACACTGTTGGGCATAAGAGTGAAATATCTTCAATTATTCTAGGAGTGTCCTTTAGTGTTCTCTAATTATATAAATCTATGGGAATTAATGATTAAAGAGATTTTGGACTTTTATTTCATTCTCTACATGGAATGGATGAATATATTCTAAGTCCACATTGATTTCTATCATAGATGGGTATCTTTTACTTCATTGAAGGGAGAGAGATACTTGTTGACTGGAGAGTGGAAACATTGAGCTTTTAGAGTTGAAACGAACATGATTCACTCCGTAACAATATCAACATGGTTGGAAGTATTAGATCATTCAAAAGGGATCAGTGAAAGCCCCTTGACTCTTCCTCCATTCATGGATCTCTATTAGGTGTCTTTCTAGGAGAATTCATAGGGATTCATCTAAATATAGGATTTGACTTTAAGATTTATCTCATACAGGGTGTGTTGTTAATTTCTATTACCCCTATCATATGGAACCAACTGATATGAAGGTTCTCAAGGTGAATCTAGATGACTGGGAGTGAAAGGGATCTATCAGTCTAAGTACTTCCCCATGGGGTGAACATGTTTTTATCACTATGAAGGTAGATGGTTATCTTCGACTACATGTCAATTACTAAAATTTTAATTGGGAAATATTGAGGAACATATATCCATTTCCTAGGATCAATGATCATTTTTACTAGTTATTGAGAACCTAATGGTTCTCTAATACTAATCATCAATTAGGCTATCACCGGTTGTGAGTTAACGAGGATGTCATTCCAAATAAGATGTTTTAGAGAAGGTGTGGATTGTACTAGAACATGGAGATACTATTTGGACTAGAGAACACTCCAAAAGTGTTTATAAATATCAGGAAAAATATAGATTCCTACAATACATATAGTTCTTCTTTAGGGTGTTCATCAACAACATCCCTATCTACTCACTGAAAATAAAGCAGCATGAAAGGAACCTCAATACAGTCATGAGTATGATTCAATCACACCAACTTTATAACAAACCATTGAAGTGTGATTTCTATATTCCAAAGGGGAATTTACTAATAAATGTGGACCTTTATATGGGTATATATTTACCTAGATAATGTTCAAAAATTCATGTCTTATACACAACCCCATAATGTATTCAAGATAAAGAAATTTCTTGGATTATAGAGATATTATTGATAGTTTATCTAGGAATTATCTTAACTATTATCACCCATGATAGAACTAATGAAGTAGGAAGTGAAATTACAATGATCAGATCGATTTTAAGAGTTGTTCCTTGATATAAATGGATGTTTGAGGATAGTTCCATAACTGACACTCTCTAATCATGGGATTGGTTATGTAGTGCAAAGCGATATATCAGGTAATGGTTTGGTAGTGGGGTTAATGTAAATAGAGTAGGTGGTATCATGTGGTTCATATAAACTATAACCCCTAAATAAGAACTATTACACTCATGATATGGATATGGAATCCATGATCCACTCTCTAAAGTACTGGGAACATTATCTATTCAGTGAGAGCTTTTTTATTTACACAAAGCATAAGAGACTCTAATATATCTTAAACAAATGGGACTAGAATATAAGACATAGGCACTAGGTGGAGTATTTTAAGATGTTAAAATTTTAGATGATGTATGAGATAGGGAAAGATCACGTCATTGCAGATGTACTTAGCCAAAAGAGACTAGTTGAGCAAGAGATTGGTGAGCGTCCTTTAAAGGAGAATTGTTGATTAGTGAGATTATTCGCTGACTAGAGGATGGATGATTATGAGGATTAGGGTTTAACGAATTTTACCCATTTATTTATCACATACTGACTTGTATAATAGGGTAATACTAGTTAGGAGTTATTCCAATAGTGTGTTGTGATGAGAGAACTATTGGTTGGGGGTGACTCGATACCCAGACAGTTGTTGAATGATGATTATGCGATTATGGTAAATTGGAGAGAATTAGTCCCTAATTATACTAGATATGATACAATGATATATTTACATACATCTATATGTGATATACTTACTGATGTGATGAAGATGTACCATGAATTATGGTGACAGTTCTGGTGGCCAAGGATGAAGAGGGACGTCACAGGGTTTGTGTACTAATGCCTTACCTAGAAGTGGGAAAAGGCTGATGCCCAGATTCCTAGTGGTTTTCTCTTTCCACTTCAATTTTCCTTGTTTAATTGATAGTAAAAAATTATTTACTTTGTAATGCGGTTACCTAGTAGTCCTAGTTGTTGTGATTGACTTTGGGTGGTTTTTAATTGGTTGATTTTTTTCCAATTTTTACTGATCTAAGAGACCCAATTAGTGGATAAGCTAGGAATGATTTATGTTTGTGAGAACATATGATTAAATGGAGTTCCATTGTGCATTGTGTCAAATAAATATACATGTTTCAAATAATGATTTTTGAAAGGGTTGATGAAATCCCTTGGGACTAAGCTAATATTGCGCATAATGTACCATCCACAACCATAATAAAAATCCAAGAAGATGATACACATATTGAATGTTATGAATTGAGCTGGAATTATAGACTTTATTAGATCATGTTATGTTCATATGAAATTGGTTGAGTTCATGTATAACAATAGATACTATTCCTTGATTCATATGACAACTCCTGAGGCTCTGTATGGGAGGCTATGTTTCTCACCACTTTATTGGAATGAGGTGGGTGATGACATAGTTACGGAGCCGATTAGTTTTAGGAAACCTTTGAGAGAGTGTAGATGATTCATAAGAGGTTTATAATCTCCAAAATTAAATAATGTTCATATGTATACCATATGAGGAGACCTTTCAAGTTCTCTATAGGTTATAAATTATAAAAATATGAATTTTGAACCAAATTCATCTTGAGAGGAGCATACAATGAATATTGTAGACCAGAGTAGAAAGTAATTAGATGGAAGATGTCAAAAATTTTCTAGATTTAGTGGAATAATCGGTGGATCCAATAGGAAACTTGTACTATGAGGCTGATTTTCGAGCTTAGTGGCCCGAGTTGATCTAGTAGAAACTGTAGAGAAGCTTCTCAAGGATGATAATTCCTTAAGAGGGAGAGAACTGTAAAACCATGAAACCTTATTCCCTAATAAAATTATAATTTTCCTTCTTATCCTATGTCTTTTTGAGTTGAGAAATGTTTGGGAAAAGTCATGTTGCTTTTGAGGTTCTTTAGGAGGCTTCAGAGGGATTTTGGTAGCCTTTCTATCAAATTATGTGGCACTATGTTGTGGTCAATGTGCCTACTCTATAGTAGAAATGTAAAGTTATGGACACGCCATGGAGGAAAGGGGTAGTACTATAGAGGTGCCATTAAATAGTGGTTTTAACATATCCCCCCACTAGAAGTCCATTTTAGAAGGCTATTCTATGGCGGCTTTAGCCCCACAATAGAGATTGAATCTGCATCAGTTTCAAATAGTTTGTATGATATTTAGTCATCAGGATATAAAACTCTTAAAATATGGTTAGGAGTTTTATTTGGGGATTCGTTTTGGAAATTATTAGGGACCTTTGATTTAGAATTCAAGAGATAAATTCAAGAGGCATCAATGAGGGTTTTCTACATGGATCACGACCCTAAAAATATCAATCTTTCCTCTTCATTTGGAATTTTTATAGAACTTATAGGGACATAAAAATGAATCCATACCACAATTTTCATACTTATTCGAAATTAGTTTATATTTCAACATGGTGTTATTTTTAAACCTTTATATTTTCACCATTGAATTCATTTTTATGGTTCTCCTCCATTCCACAATACTTCATCTTACTTCATGGGCGTTGACTTATAGCACTCCCCATGATATAGTGACATATCTTACATAGTAGTGGTCTCTTCTAGTGCACCTCTACACCAAAGTGGTCCACCCTATGCTGTGGTGGTTGTTTTTAGTACACCTCTATTCCAAATTAACTTCTTTACATCATGGATATTCCTATATTTTTTGAGAGCCTTGTTCCTTTGCATTTATTATGGTGATCTACCCTATGATTCCTTAGCGAGCAGTTGTGTTCTGGTTTGTGTGTGAAAATGGTTTGGGTGATTACACCATCTGTGGACCTTGACATCAAGTTTGAAAACCACAAGGTGGGAAAATCATTATCATATTGATACCATGTTTATGATTGATAGTATGATATGATGATACATGTTGATGTCATTTATACCATGTTTAGTTTCCTAAAATGTGTGTTTGTTTAGGATTTTTTTTCAAATTCATTATATTCTATGTTTTCTGAGAAATGATATCATTATTACCCTGTGATATATTTTGGTATAAGATATGTTATTGTTTTATGCGTGGTAACAAAGTGAAAATGGACCCCTCATGGCTTGGTAGCCTTGGAGATGGATTTTGTTCATACGATTTATGTGATTGAGTTACAAGACCAAGATATATGACAAGGCATGATAGGCTTGTGTGGTATGACCTGGGGACATGATGGCCATATGTGATCAGACCTATGAGATGATTTTGGGCATGCTGATCTATGATACCAAACCTCTATAGAAATAGTGGAACTGATGGTCAATGTGACCTAAATTGAGAAATAATTATTGGGAATGATGGGAATTTGTGTCTTGACCTGGAGGCAAGGGACTTGTGAAACTACTGTTAATCTTGGAGGTTAGATCCCATGTTTTTGATGTGTCCACAATCATTCCATGGATTTTCCAGAAATGAGCCAAATTAGGTACAACCATTTTTTGTAGTGGATTGGTTAGTACATGAATGCTCAGTATGACTGTTACTTTTTTGAACATTTATTTATTATCAAGTTATACACTCTTATGCATGTGCACATGTGTTAAGAATGAATTGGTGGTGTCTTTCCATGTCCTGTACTCACTCCCTACCCAGGAAATTTTATGACCTTTTATATTTAATTTATAGTGATCTAGAAAAGGTCAAGGGACCTATGGTTGATGGATGAGTATAGGATCATGGAGTGATTGTAGACCGGGATAGACTTCAGTGGGTCCTATTAATTATTTAATCATTTATTTTTAGCACTTATTACTTTGGTTTGGATTACCACTTTGGGATTCTGTTTATTTATATTTCATGTATTCCATCCTTATATTTCTGAATGTACTCTAATTATGTTTATTATATTGTTTATCATTATTTTTTCCAGGTCATGATATTGAGGGTAATATTGCCCTAGTAAGGGATTTAGACCCTCAATTCTAGTTAGAAGACTCTTGTATATGTGGAGACATACATGAGGTCATGTGACTTTTCAACTCGGACTCTATGATCTATGTTAGTATGTCACACTTAGGTTCTTTAATTGGGAGAAATAAATTTCATAAAATACTTTTTCGATGGTCTTTATCCAAAATAAAATCACTACTGAGTCACATATAAGGGAACCTTAAGTTCCTAGATGCTTGAACATAATAAGAAGCATGATTTTTCATATCATATGAATATATTATAACCAATAAATAGGGTAAATATAGAGAACCATAAAAACACCAATTTTTAGTACCAAGTATTAAGTATGAAGGATAATTATTTAGAAACATCTAAGCCTAAGGAATCCACACCCAAGTCTCACAAGACTCTTATATGGGAACCTTGTTTGTTTGGGTCCTTTGATTGTGACAAAGAAATTTCCCAAAATACCTTTCCAACACTATTTATCCCAAATCAATCCACTATTGAGTCATTCCTAAAGGTATCTTTATGGTCTTAGATTTTCAAATTTAAAAGGAACCATGATTTTCCATGTCCCATGACAATAGTACAACCAATTAATAATGGAAATATGGATACCCCTCGTACCTCCCATTTTTAGGACCATATATGAAGTATGGAGGATTAATCCTCGAAAACAAATGATGGTAAGAAATCCAAACCCATGAATCCTAAGATTCACACTTGGGAACCATGTTCTCTTAGGTCCTTAAATTGAGATAAGGAAAATTCCTAAAACATATTTCTGATGCACTTTATCTCAAATCAAAATGATTCTGAGTCCCTTCTAAAGTTACCATGATGGTCCAAAATAAATGGTCTTAAATGTCACCATGATTTTCCTTATCACAAGAAATAGTATAATAATTGAATAAAAAATATACAAAGAACCCATAGGCTCTCCATTTTCACAACTAAGAAAGAAATATTGATGATAAATCCCCAAAAACATATAAATGATAAATATTCATTATCAAGCCTCCAAATCTTACCTCATGGGAACCCCATTTTCTTTGTTCTTTTAATTGGGATAAAAAAATTACCTATAAGATATTATAAACACTATTTATATTTAATCAACCCATTACGATATCCTTTATAAAGGCACCATGATGGTCCTAGATGTATGTATTTAAAATTCACCATGATTTTCTTTGACAAAGGACCATAGTATAATAGATAATAAGAGGAAGATGGGGAACCCATAGACACAATTTTTGTAGGACCAAGTAAAAAGTGTGGAGGAGAAATCACCCATAACATTTGATTATAAATAATCCACAATGAAGCTTTCCAAGCTTCCCACCAAGGAACCTCATTCACACATGTCCTTTAACTAGGATAAATAAATTTCCCAAAATACATTATTGGAACTCTTTAGCCTGAATCAACTCATAACTAAGTTTCATTTAAAGAGACCATTATGGTCCTGGATGCATGATCTTAACATCCAATATGATAATCCTGATCAAATCACCATAGTATAGCTAATTTAGTTTGGAATGATTACTAACCTCAAGTCCCTTTATTTTTAGGACCGTGAAAAAGGTGTTGAGGAGATAGACTTGAAAACATTTGAGCATAAGGAATCTATGACCAACCTCCAAAAATTCTTAACTAGGTTCCCTATGAATTTTGGGAATTATATTATTCTAAATAAATTTCCCAAAATATCTTTCTAGCACTCTTTAAGCTCAATAAACCCACTATTAAGTCATGTTTAAAGGAACAATGATGGTCTTGGATGTACGACCTAACAAAGTATAATGATTATCCTTGTCACAAGACCACAGTATAACATATTAATCATTAAAATATAAAGATCCTCTAGACCCCAAATTTTTAAGACCAAGTACGACATATGAAGGAAATATCCTTGAAAGTATCTAAACACAGTAAATTTGTGCATAAGACACACAAGATTCCCACATGGGAACCCCATCCACTTAGGTCCTTTAATTAGGACAAATAATTTACCCAAAATACCTTTATGACACACTTTATCCCAAACCAACTCCCTACTGAGTTATGTATATCCAGACCTCTTATGAGGGGTATGCCCCAACTACACCCTACCTTATATATAGAAAATAGATAAATATCTTGGGAATCCTACCTAGTGTAAGCCCCAACATGACATTGTTTATGTTCTTATCCTTGTGCATAATCAATGAGCCATAAACACCATGGGACTCCTTTAAGGATAGTGAAACCCTCTTAAACGAAGAAAAAAATACCACTGAAATATGTAAAATTTAGTAACTTAAGACCTAGTTTTAGTGGTCTCCCATGCCTCTTTTGACCAAAAAAATAGGGTATTGGCCCCCATGTACAAATAATATTTAATAATTAATAATTAGTGAATAATTAATAACTAGTAAATAATAAATAATTAATAATTAATAATTAATTTAGTATTTCAATAATTTAATAATAATAATAATAATTTATAATTAATTAATATTTTAAATAATAAATAATAAATAATTATAATTAAAAATTATATTATATAATTAATAAATGAATAATAATTATATTTTTTTTGTGTATTAAAAAATCATAAAAATTAAATAAATAAAAATTATTTAGTTGTGCTTTCTAAATAAAGTGTTGTCAATTTATAATGGTTTCTTAAAATTAACATTAAAAATAAAATAAAATATAATATTTAGTGGTAGTTATATAATACACTACGAATAAGAAATCACTAAATTACCTATTTCTTATAGTGTTTAAAAGAAAGACATAATGGTCTTGGGTGCATGAAATTAAAATGAACTTCATTGGTCTTGGATGAATGACCTTAAAAGGGGGTAATTTGTTCCTAAAGGCATGGCCTTAAATGGCACTTCATTGGTCCTGGATGGACAACCTTAATAGGAAGCACACTTTTCCTTATCACCTGAACCTAAATGGTATTACATGTCCTATTAAATTTCATCGAACTACATAGGTTTTGATTCCCTTCGTTGGGACACACATATGCATCCCTTATCATGGGCATAATCCCAAGTACACAACACCAATGGCCTCCCAAGATGGTGATGAATTCTAGATTAATAAACTGTATAGATTTTAACCAGATCATAACTAATCAAAAAAGGGGAATATAGAGAAAATATCATACATAAAAATGTTTAACCACTAGTATATAAAAATGTTCACAATGATTCATGGTCTCGATCGATATCTTTCACTACATGGGTAACCATTTTTATTACCAAGAAGAATTTTATGAATACATATTAAATCTATAAATGTGTCACAAGCATTGAAACAAGTCCCTTAAGGGGATTAACTAAAATCCCATAATATTGATCTCAATGTTTAATTCGAAAAGTTTTTAGATCACCCTATTGACTACCACCTTTGGAATGTGGTTCTATGAAAAAAATGAAAGAGTGGGTGAAAGTACACCATGAATAAAATTGTTGACCTTGACATGAAAGCATTAACCTATGATAGATATTGATCAACCATGAACTCTCATTTGTGATGTTGAAAAAGAAATTTTGTTTATTTTCTTTTATCCCAAACATCCCAACAAATAAAAATATAATCATCACTAATTGCACTAAAAAGAATTTTTTTGGATAATCTAGTATGAATCATATAAAAAAATAGGCGAATGATCATTTACGTTTGATGACTCCCCAAAAATATATTGACACCATAATGATTTCCACTATACCACATTTCTGGCATATATTTTTTACAATGAATCATTTTCAAACTAGGTGGTCAATACATTAGTGCATGAATACATGAAAAATAACATAATTTATATATTATAGACCTCATGTTACAGTATTGAGGAGCTTAATTCACACCAAATATCACACCAATAATAGTATTGTAGGGGTTAGGTGACCCCCATTTCCACTAAAAACAACTTCCAGAGTCTGTCAATAGAGTGAAAAAAATACCTACCGTCCTTATATTTGGGATCTCACTCAAAAATATGTGGTTTAGGTTCTAAATTAATGTTAATTAGAATAAGGAGAATCACAATATAATTATGGATATTACAACTTGAGATAGGTCATACATAAAATAGTTTATGTGTGTGGTCTATTTTGGATTAACATTGGGTTTTAAATAAATAATTAAATATAATATAATAACCATTTAAAATTTAATTATATTTCTTTATATTTTATTATCAATTTATGAAATTATATAAATTTTAATAATTAATAGGATTTTTTAAAGAAAATTAGTATATTACATGCATTATTTTTTAGTATTTATTGTTAATTATTTATGAAATAACATATGTAAAATAATTAGAAAACATTTCTAGATAATACTAGATTTATCATTCTTATATAATTAAAAGTAAATCAAAGAAAATATGAATTAATAATTGTCCTATTACATAAATTATAAAAAAAACTATATATATAGATACTCATATGACCATATTCTATGTCACTTACATCATCAAATATGTTTTAATGAAAATAGTGGGTCAAATTAACCAAATTTCCATCAAGAAAGTTTCCATATCCTACATGGTATAATTTATAGAAACATATTGAGTAAATACAAGTTTAAAATTTATGGACTAGGGATCCCACTCAATAATGAAAGTAGTTGTGTGTCAATACAGTTGGTTAGTGTAAATTAATCCAATATATGAATGATTTGTATTGTTGATATAGTTTATACAATAATATGGAAATATACATCCTTTAATACTAGAATATTAAAGTTACTAGATATTTCAAATCCAATGGTAAGGGATATTGGAATATGAAATTATAGTTGGGTACATAAAGGATTAATCTATGATGAATTGGTAATCAAGATAAATTACAATTTTAATATAGTTATTTTTTTGTACATAATGAAATGTAACACAAAAGAATCACAATCATTATGATCAATTTTGGGAAAAGATAATTTTGACTGTCATATAAATTTCTAGGAGTGGTACAGTCACTTGAACATAACACTATGGAAACAAAAAAAATGTGTTAGAATCCCCCCCAAATTTCAATCCACCTTAGTGAGCCAATAATGTGGTCATGAATGCCTATTATATGAATATAGATAACGAATTGAATATAATTATTTTTATCATCAATGTAAATTGGTCAATAAAAAAATATAAGGATAAATATATTTATAATATGTTGTCTAAAATAAGAGTATTATATGAGGAGAAAGCTATACAAAAATTATATAACATCTCAAATACACTCTTCATGTGAATGTTTGGAGAATAAATTTACGATTATCCTTATGTACTTAATATAACCAAGTATATTAATTTATTGACATATCTAGTATTAAATTTGGATAAAAATTTATACACATATCTAATTCATTCTTCCTTACCATCAATTTTCTCTAGATTTATTATTAATTTTAACTTGAATAATATCAATAACAAGTTACCACATATTTTTTACATAGTTTTCCATGATGATAAGTGAATTAATAAAAGAAAATATTTAATCCATATAGAAAAAATTAATAAGAGAAAGATAAAAATTCTAGTTAAAGGTTCAAAGAAAAAGAAACCTCTTTAATGTCCAACATTGAATCCAATGATAATTAAGGAAATCAATGAATAGGATGATGTCTGTTTAAAATGTGGAAATAAAGTCCAATGGAGGAAGAATAAAAATTTTAGGAAGAATAATCATGAGGAAGATTATATTTTCATCAAATTTATCATTGATTGTAATCATTATATTTTTATATCTTGGGTATTAGATATAACTTATGTATTTCTATCATTTAGAAGGACATAAATTATTTTTCAAGTTTTGAAAAAAATTGGTTTTATTTCATGATTAGAAATAAAAACTATTTCTCTTATAAAGAACCTATATATTATAATATGAAACATTAAAATAAAGGTTTATTTATACATGAATTAAATTAAATATTTTATTGAATAAATAATGATTTCAAATTAAATGAATCATATTACACTTAGTTGCATCATTTTTGACTTGGTCATGTAAAATATAATAGTTTGACAATGGTATACCTAGAAGAATATTTATAATACTTTTGAGTAAGAACCCTTGGGTATATATAATGTTATACTAGACTTGTTGATTGTTTTTGATTTTTTAATATTTTTTTATAATCATTAGAGGTTTTTAAGATAATTTTTACAATTTTTTTTTAAGATGAAGGAAGGTATCTAGAATAGAGTTGAATAAGTTCTTTGAGCATTTGGCATGTTTTGGAATTCTTGTGTTGGATGTCAAATTTTTGTCTAATTTAAAAATACTATGGAAAAAATAGAAGGTAATCTTGTCACCATGTAGGAGAATTATCATAATATTAAATGAATTTGAGTCACTTAAGAGAATTGAGTTGTGTAGAGTCATAAATTGAAAAAAATAATTATCATACAAGATGAATATTTTATTTCTTGCACAATATTTGGGTGGGTTTAATGTTTTCAAAGAGAAGAGTCATATAGTGTATGGAATTTCAATAGGTCAGATGATATTTGAGTTTACTATTTTTGAAAAATTGTTGCATATGGTGTTTTATCTGTGCATATAAAATTTTACATAGGAGGAGTCAAGGATTTATAAAAGTAAATTCATTTATTTTCATGTTGTTTTGACCATGTATGTAAATTTAGCTACATGGATTCAAAAATTTGTAAAGTAAAAATTCATACAGTGATCTCATAATCATTTTTTTATATAATATATTTTTTAATCATGTTAGACATTTTCACCTCATATAATGTTTTTGGAAGTTGGTTGGAAAATGAAAAATGAAAATATCAAGGGATGTTTGATATTTTACTGAAGGAAAAACTAATATTCCTAGAATAATGATATTTTAAATAATTAAAAGTTGAAGATGATTAATAAAATAACCTAAGTCTAAAATATCATAATTAAATTTTAATTGAAGAAATATGAAAATTTTATCATCATCATTTAGTGAAGAACAATTTTTAAAATGAGATAAACTGAATAAGATATAATCAAAATAATATTTATTTATTTTATTTTCAATAATAATGTTGATTTTAGTGGGAAAATGATTTTCTATTATTTAAATCCTAAATCACATGATATTTCAGTACTGATTCCAGCTAGGTATTTTTAATGTATGATATATTTTATTGAGATGAATTTTTTATAAGCGCTAGGATCTACAATGATGTTCAAATATGATGGTATGAGATAATGAAGTGTATAAGGATAATTTGGTAGGTGACATTGATACACTATCCAAAATGAATATATTTTGATAATGTTGCATATAAAAGTGATGTTTCTGAAGTAGTATTTTAATATTGACTCCTTCAGCTGCCATAAAAAAAGTTTATTGTTTCCTATTTGAGGATGGTGAATACAATAGAAGAAATTTAATTCTCATAAATGAAATGATTTTAGGAAAAAAAGTTATAAAATATAGAAGGAAGGATGTAGAGTATACCAGAATGAGTTTTAATGATTTAGTAGATATTTTAAGAAGAAGATGTAGATAATAAGGGAGATCTTGGATCTATTGAAACAATAAATTAATTTATTTTGAGTTCATAGTACTATGTACAAGAATAATTGAAGCAGTCCAAAAAAGTGTATTAAATTTTGTGATATGATATTCCTTATTTCTTTAGATTATATTAAACAAGTATATTTTATAGAGAATATTATATAATAAGGTGAGCTGAGTAATTTTTTCATTATCTTACTAGCGCGAAAAGGAGATTTACTTATCTATTACTAAAGAAATAGGGATATAAAAGAAGAAAATATTCAAATCTAGTGTTTCATATCATTAAGTGAACCTATTGTGAGATAATGTTACCTATAAAAGAAGTTTTTATGTTGGGATATATGGTTTCAGGATAATAACTGACCAAAACATCTAATATTGATAATATGATATTAGTGTAAAATATGTAGTAAGGGATGAAAACTTGTTTTAGAAAGGAGTTGGATCTCACATTGAGGCTAAGACTTGTAAAAACATGCACTTTAAATTGTTGCAGATTATATTTCATTGCATTTGAGTGAGTGTGGGATAATTAATTGAAAGAATCATTTCCTAATCAATTAAGTGGGTTTGTTTCAAATAAATAAGTTTTAAAAGTTTCCTACACTAATTCAACCCTATTTCAGTGTAGGATTTTGATCCACTATGACTAACAGGTGTTATGAAAGATGAGTATTCCCTATCCAAAGATTATATATCTATATAGGATGAATAATAATAAATATATTAAAAGTAGATGTGTGTGAACATTTTATAGAAATATTTTTCATGGATGAAAAAATATAATACAACCATTTTTATTATCTCAGGGTCTTGAAGTTCATGATGTAGCTACAACAGGGTTTCTACCTATTGAAATAGGTGTGATGATGAAATTTTATGATAAAATAAATCTTAAGCTCAATGGAAGGTATAGAAATTTATTTATAATATACCTTTTTGAAAATGTGTTTACAAAAGTTATGGGACTACAAACCACAATTGAATATTTTTTTGATAAACATGAAAGTAGTCATCAAATAAATTTCCAAGTGAAATAAGCTAGACTACAGATTCGAAGAAACAAAGATTAAAGTTATATTGATTTCTGAGGATGAATCTATTTACTATCAATTCAATGGAGTGATTGAGAAAGTGAGAAACATTAAAGTCTTCATTAAAAAGTTAAATAGAGATATTGTTGTAAAGAAACTCATGAAGAATTTTCCTGATCAATTTAATCCCAAAAAAATCTCATAAATATAAGGGATATCTATCCTTGGATGAGTAATAGAATATCATCAATACCTATAAAATAAGTAAAACACATGAATTTAATAAGAAATTGAAAATGTGATAGATTTTGAATCCATAAGAAATTTGAAGCTGAAAGAAGAAGAAGAATATTATTATTTAGAGACTAATTGTGATGATTATATGTATAATGATAATAATATAACCATGTCCCAAATCTCTAAAAATTTTAGAAAAGGAAGGGAATGTAAAAGGGGGAAATATATTTTAAATGATTAAAATTTAAAGGAATTATACACTTTATTGTGAACTATCTGTAACACCCTAATATTTAATGAAATATTTATTTCAAATAAATTTATTTCTTTTATTTATTCCCTTACACACAATAGTGAGTTTAGAAGAATCGTGATATACTATTTAAATATTATAATCACAAAGATGTTGGATTGGTGGGTATGAATATGAATAAATAATTTATGAAAATTTATGTTTTACACATTTATAAAATAAATTCATTATTTATCAATAAAAAATAAATTAAAATAAAAATAATTTCAAAATAAAAGAGATGTTTTTATGATTTTTTTGTAAATGAAATTTATTTTTATCATAATAAATTAAATTGACTACTATTGATTAATGATTTTAAAACAATATATATATTATATATTCTATCAAATGTTTTAACATTAATTAAATATTTTTTATTATACATTGGAAAATAATAAACTTTGGTTTATGCTTAAAAATGCATTTGTCTAAAAAGAAGTTTTTGTCACATTTTGCACAATTTCCATGAAATTAATTTATGAAATTTAAAAGTATTGAATTATAAAAAAATAATTTCATATTCAGAATCATGATGTTCTAATTGAGTAAATAGTCCAATTTTATTTGCGGTAAATTAGAATAGTTATTGTGCTAAAATTTATCACCTTGGTAAACTGTAAATCAGGTTAATCTAGGATAAAAATAACCGATAATACCATAATATTTCATAAAAACGTATTATATGAAGGTTAACAGCTATTACAACCATAGTATTTAAATTTATTAGTTTAATAGACAATTTTCCATGAAAATGACTTATATAATATTTAAATCAATGAATGTTTTAAAATGCCTCTATCTTTATTTTTAATATATATTATGTTTCCACAAAAGGAAAAAACGTTACGAATGAATATATGTTTATATTTTAAAATTAATGAAATTATTATGTTGATCTAAATTTATTTTAATTTTTTAAAATTATGTAATGACTTTAATTTCTTATACAACACCGATGTAGTATTTCTCCACTTAATAAAAAATATAACAATTATTTATTACAATATTAGAATTGATATAATTTGACTTATTTAATGTGTCCACCGAATTCTATAGATATATATGACAATTTTAGGTGTTATTAAAGAATTATATTCAAATTACCCATTATTTTAGATGATTTTAATGTTAAATTTAATGAATAGTGTTAGAAATAACTTTTATGGTATTTATAATAAATAATATTTTATTAAAAGATATAAAATTAATAAAAGTAATATATTTTCCCAAAATAATGGGTTATTATTATAAAAATTAACCATGATCCATATATGGGTTTTTTTGGAATTTTATAGTAACATTATTAACCCTTAAAGGATAAAATCATTAATATTAGTGTAGTTGTCAAAAGTGTTAAAAGGGGGTGAAACTAAAAGATAAGGGTTAAATTTTGATACATATTTGTTTTAATTTTATTTTATTATGGTATATATATTCATACTCATATTATATTTAAATAATATCAATATGGTTCCATTTGGACATCATCATTGATTTATATTACTTTAATATTTATGAAATTCCAATAGTACTCCTTCCCTCAATTATAAAAGGGAACCCTCCTTTATCTTCTTCACAACATTTTGATGATTATAAATCAACCCAAACCTAAAAATTTATATTGCAGACTCCCCTTACCACATAATATATATATTTTTCTTTCTAAAATACCATTTATAGAGCCTTTTATAGTATATCTAAAGGATTCATTTCAAAGAAGAGGTAATCGCCTTAAACAATCACTTTATTTTAAAATTTAATTTTACCTCATCTAAATATATTATATTAAGAAAAAAATTATATCTTAATTTTAATAAATATATTTAAATTTCATTATTATTATGAAACTACCATTATACGGCCTCTTTTCCATCAAATGGGAAGTTAAAGTATTGCTCGTTCATGCATAAAACTTACCATCTCCAAGTAGCGATACAATTCATTTTTAATCACCATTTTTTATATAGGTTTTATGATGGGTTTTATATTTATATATAAAATTTATGAAAAATCTATATCTGTGTAATGATAATTTCATGTTAATATTTTTTACTAACCAATCCTTTGGGAAATGATAACGTCGCTTATGTGTATCTGCGGGAAACCACCTCCACAAAGAGATGTGATTCATTTTTCATTTATATTTTAATTTTATGTTAATGATGACAATGTTTATAAATATATATGATATATAAGATATAATAATGTTCTTTAAATTTTGAAATAATATTTACCTTTCTTTCATTCCATCCGTTGAAAAAATTAAAATAGTGTTCATACGTATGTAGAACTTATCGTATCCATGAACGATGTAATTCATTTTTATATCACTAAATTTTATAGATGAATGTAAATAAATATATATAAGGATATATAATAAATATATATGATACTTACAACATTATTATAATTATTTCTATGATGGAACTATGATTAAAGTATAAGTATAGAAACTACCAAACCAAAACATACATGAAAAACAAGGTAATTATCACCAAAAATAGTGATTTTAATATAGAATTATTAATAAATGAGTGATTAAAGGTTAAAACTAAATTATATTTGGTTTTATATAAATTAATATAGTTTTTAATAATATGTATAATAAATATATATTTATTATAATAGAGGTTTGAAAATGTAAAAATGAACTCTAACATAAGGTAAGGGGTTTTAAATTATAGTCTCATTGTTTATTGAGATTATTTATGATTAAGTCTTGATTAATATATATTTTGATAGACCTATCAAGATACTAATTAATTTTATTATCCAATGTTTTTTTCTTGAAAATAAATTTTATCCTTTCATTTTCCTCACTTTATGAACTCAAGATATTGAAAATATGTTTTTAAGGAAAATCATCTTTGTTTTTCTCTTCGATTGAAAAAAAATTATTCCATATCCATGTATTATAAAAATATTTTTAAGAAGGTTTTTAATATTATACAAAGATTTCTTAAATGCATTATTTTCCATGTTTGAAATTTTACAAAATGGTTTGAAATGAAACTTCTTTTCATTTTCCAAACAAGGTGCTTTATGACTTTTTCGAAAGAAGTATGTTAGGAAAGTTGTATTTGACTTATACGACTTGGACATAATTTCATGAAGTCATGGAAACTCAATTTTTTTATCTTAATTTAAAATTTAACATTTCTATTTTTTAATAACATGTTTTAGATAATATTTTAGAATTTTTTATATTTTTAAGAAGTTATTTAAAAAGGGAAATGTTATTTTATTCAAGAATGTTTTAATGACCATTTGATCCATCAACAACAAAAACCATCAATATTTATTATGATTTACTAGGTATATGATTGAAGTAAAACATTATTATTATTTTTATGGATAGTTTATTTTTAAAATGACATGTTGTTTCAGAATCCCATTCTTTTTTCCATATGTTATTCTATGATGAAATTCTTTTCAAACCCACATATTTTCATGGGTCCTGTTATGATTAATGGTTTATGATCTTATGGAATACATATTTATAATTTAAATTATTTTACTCATGGAACCTATATCTCTCTATAATTTATTTGGTAATTATTTATATATCTAGAGATAAATACGAATGGAATGGTGAATAATCCCAGTTCAGTATGGTACTTTTTCCACTATGGTTGTCTTGTGAGGGAACCTTAACTACAATTATGGTTTGGAGAGTGGAAAATTTCCCTTATGATATTCCAGAAAAATATCCTTGAATACAAAGGAAATTATTTTATATAGTTATGTGTATAAAACAATTCCATTTCTTATGCCTATATTATTCTCTCATGTTCTTTGATTCCATTATGGTTCATATATTATAAGATACCAATATTTATACAATGACTGAAGACTGTGAACTATGATATGAATGGTATAGTTTTAAAATGTTGAGATAATATTATTGTACCCTTTTTTCTCATGTTATGTTTGTATTATCATTGATACTCCACTTTTTTACCCATATTGGGCATGAAATATTTTTCATTCTTATATTTCCATTCCAAGGTTATGAAGAAAGGTTTTATGTATGATATGTTTAAGAAAGAAGATAGTTATGAAAATCTAAGCGGAAGAGGATGTAGAACTATTATGAACCAGTTTATTATGTTTCCATGTTTCTAATGATATTGGACTTATATGATTCTAAAATTAATATTTGTGTTATTTAAATAATATTAATATAATTAGATGTAATATATATGTATAAAAAGTATAGGTCATTATATTTGGTATCAGGGATAGGTAAGTTAACCTTTGTAAAATAGGATTTAAAAAATTTAGGGGGAACCCTTTGGATATGTCTATGTATAGGATAAAATATTATTGTTTTTCTAATTATCATTAATGAAATAGGTTAAAAATAAATTTTCATTTAATAATGTTTCATGATTTTGTAAATCCTATAAATGATTTTTTTTATGATTATTTGGTTTCCCCCTATCATTATTGTTTCTCACACTATAATTTTGGTTTTATTTAATGGATGGAACCTAAAGGAATTGTGTATTGTTGAATATGATTTAAAATGAAATTATTTTCCACCTAACGAACTGAATTTTATAGGATATATAATGAATAATCTCATTACTATTATAAAAGATATTTCTCAAGCTATGATTCATGCAAACCTTCTGAATGAGAAAAGGGGAGAACAAAAATTTTTCGAGTCTTTCATGAGGAAACTTACAACTTCTTTTAGTGGGTATATTAATTCTCTTATCACTAAGAAATTTATTAGTAACACTAAAACGATATTTTCCATTTTCAAATGTTCATAACATGAAAATGTTATTTCGGTTTTTCATTATTTGGAAGTTAAATTAGATCAATGGTGTAATCTTATCAAGAATATGCAGAAACATGAATAATTTGAATTTATGGAGTGGGAAGAGTTTAATAGCTTATTTAGAAATAATTATTTTCCTTGTATTATTCCTATGAAAATGGAGAAGGAATTATTTGTCTTGAAATAGAATATCGATGAATCCATTGGTACCTATAAGTAAAATTTTACTAGACTTGTGAGATACAATTAGAGTATTTTAATCCAATCTAAAAGAAATGTTGTTAGATTATTCAATGGCATAAAGCCATGTCTCGATAGGGCGTTAGCCATAATGTAATTTTGTATCTCAGAATAAATCATTTGATGTACTATCAAGATAGATATGAAGACCATAGTTTACCATTAATTTCACAGTTCTAAAAATAAAATAAAAATGGAATTCAAAGTAAATTCAAAATACCATGGAGAGAAGAATATGGGAATTCAGTTATGCTCAAATTGTATAAAGAAACATGGGGGAATTTTTTTCAGAGAAATGGTAAAATTTTTATGTGTGGAAATGAAGGTCATTGGGAAATTGAATGCCTAAGTGATGGTAAGAAGTTAGATAATGATGCGAGATAAAGAACTATAGAATGTGCCACCAACTCTCCAATGTTTTAAATGTAATTATTATGGGAATTCTGATAAACATTGGCCAAAATATGAAGTTTGATGATGATGATCAATTTCAAAAACCTCTTAATCCTAGATAAAAGGGAAATCCCATGAGATCACTATTTCTGTTGAGAGGTATGTTTATGAAATAGATAAAGTTACACTTAACATTAACTATAGAACTAATAATGTCTTTTTTGATTATGGATGTACCCACTCTTTTATATGTAAATACCATTTCATGAGTATCACAATACCAACTCAAAAATTAGATATTCTGTTAGTATTAAAAACCCCTCATGGTATGATGAATTCATCCCAAGTCTTCGATTTGTCTATGGTTGATGTTTAGGGGAATGTTTTTCCTACAAATATTTTCATTCTTCCCCGAGTTGAATTTGAAGTTATTTTTGTCATATAATTGATTTTTTAAATAAAACCCACATCAATTTTTGAGAACCAACCGATGATTTTTTATTAATGTGATGAAAAAGTAAACTTTTGATGGAAATTCCATCCATCGAATAGGACATGATTCCAAATAAAAAGGGAAGTTTATCTTATATGGTTGGGAAGAAAATCAACATAGAAGAAATGCATATTGTGTAGGAGTTTATTTATGTCTTTCTAGAATAATTTACTAGTATTCTACTAACTTTTTAATTTTATTTCTTGATAGAACTCATTCATAGATCTACATATATTTCCAATACTACATATAGAATCACTACAACATAAACTGCATTTAGCGGCGGTTTTGTGGCGGCGGTTCACACAACCGCCGCTAAACATTTTTCTAAAATGGTTTCGCGACGGTTTTTAATAAACCGCCGCGAAACCCATATTTTTTTTTAAAACTCCCGACCCTTCCCTACCCCGACCCCCGTTCTTCCCCCAACCCCCCGTGACCCCGCGCCCCGCCCTTCTTCCCCCAACCCCCCGGCGACCCCACGACCAGCATCTCCGACGACCTTGCAACTTGCGTCTCCGACATACCCCGCGACCGGCGACCGACGACCCCCCTTCTCCCGACGACCCCTTCTCACGGCGACCCGAGGTTCTTCCCCCGCGACCCTAACTTCTCCCTCGACCCCCGCGACCCCAGCTTCTGCCCCAGGTTCTGGCGAGCCAGAACCCTAGATCCGGCTCCCCACCCGTGCTGCCGACGACTGGTTTCGTTGTTGGTGTTTATTTGTGGAGGTAGTCACTTGCATTGATTGATTTTTTTTGAATTCACCTGCATAGATTGATTTCTCTATGTCTACTGCTTGACATACTCATGTGATTATTCATGAACCATATAAAATTTCATAATGAGAAAATTATTTGTGTGGATACAATGTTGATGCATTATTTTTATGATGATACGATAGTGTTTTTAAATGAAAATGAGAACAGTCTTGGATTAATTAAAAGTTATTGGTTAGTAATTAATTTGGAATTAAATGATTAATTGGTGTAAAGTTAATTAATAGACTAGGGTAAATTATAGATTAGGGTTATGTTAATTGGATTAAACGTCACCAATGATCACTTGATAATGAATTAAGAGGTTGATCATTGATATCTTAGTTGGCCAAGATCTAAGAGTTTTACTTCATAATATACTAGATATGCGATATATATAAGTGTGACTATCCTTGTGGTATTATTTTATATTGATGGGGGTGACTGATTGTGATTTTTATATAAAAGTTAAATGTATTTCAAGTTGTATTATAGGTTTTACTAGATATAATGACCAAGTTTATGATCCATGAATCGTACCCATAGACCCGGCCATCTGGTGAAACCTATGGTGAGGGTGTTATTATCACTGAAGGTTAGTTCTATGATAGGGGTGAGGACTTATGATATGTCTAGGATGATTTGTGTTTTTTATTTTTACAGGATTTTTAAGGGATTTGGTACTTGACTTGGGTTTGATTCAATATGTATTTATTCTCAGATGTTGAAAAATAGGGATATTGATTTGGGGTTGCAAGGTAATATCATATTCAGCCTAGTCTTGGGATGATTTGGATAATGTGGAAAAATGATTCATCCAGGTGAAATAATAATTGGATAGTTATCAATAATAATCCTTATAAAGGTTAGTTAATCTAGGAAAAAGTGACCTTTGATAAGATACTTATCATTCATTTGAGATAGGGATTTCATGTTAGCATAATTATTTTACTCATAAGGAAATTAGGATGATTGTAAGTTTTTAGAAGCATGGTTGGAATGCATGGAAGTCTTGATAACTAAATTATACACTAAGATATGAGTAAAAAATATAAATACATTCAATATTAATGGGGTTTTGGGAAAAGGAAACCTTTTCAAGGTGATTCACAGATGGGGTGTAAGGAAAGAATTCTAGGAAATGGATACACTCGTACTAATGATTTAAGGTGGTGATTTTGTAAATAGGTGATAAGGTTGGTTGATTTGGATCTTAATTCATATGTATATCATAATATAATGGGATAATAATAAAATATCAATGTGGTAAGAGTGTTCATCTGGGGTTGAAATCAAGGGAAATTTCATCTTGACCATGTAAAGTGGTCTATAAAAATCCACTAGGGTGAGATATTGTGGGAGATCTAGAAATTATGGAGAAACATGTAAGAGGGTTGGGGTAAATTCATCTAGTGATCAGCTCACACTTCATTTTGGTGGGTACAAGTACAGACATTGATGTGATAGAATTTCAGTAGTGTGGGGAAGCCTGGTGTGAACAAGTGGTGTTATGATTAATCAGTGATTATAGAATGATTATATGATGATTTAATGGGGTATTTTTTATAGTTTTCATGGTTGGGATTTTATTCCATGACCATTCAAATGAATAGGGTGAGGTGTATTTCCCAAATAATTAATCTAAAAATAGAATAAAGTAAATAAATTGAGTCAACTTTCTATCATCGAATAGTGATTAAGATATTTAATGATGGGAAGCACCGACAACAACATATAGGTAATTTAACTCCCTATTTTAAGTGAATAAATGAAATTTTAATCATGGAAAATGGTGATTGATTTGTGTATTTTATTGTGAGGATGGTTCCGAAATCTCCCATTGTGGATTCTCCCACTCTTAGGGTTTCCTAATCTACATTGTAGTGTCGATCCCCTTGGTTTTGCCAATAGGAACTGACCACATTGTCATGACACGTCAAATTGATTATATCTTTAAAGTTGGTTTATGGTCTAGTTAACACCCTAGTTCATCTCTCAAGGATAATTGATAGGTTTATAGTGTGTATTTTTAATAAAAATGACTAAAGTTCATCTCTCAACTATTTATTATCAACATCAAATGAAAATTAAAGGTTTAGGTAATGTTACTATACCACCGCACAAGAGGATATCGATAAGGCACTACACTACCCTGTGGAGAGCCAATCGGAACACCTTTGTTCCAATCCTCTCCACAACTCATGGCCCAAAATTCTTAGCACCACCTCACCTAGTTACCAAAATTATAATGGTGACACAAACTCATTGTCGCTGAAGGGATACATAGATTCCAACCACATTCTCTGACCTACATCAATCCAGAACTCAAGGCCCAACAGCCTCACTCCATTTCAAACATCCAAAGCACAACCCAAGCATAACCTTCATCTCAAGGTATTCAACCATCCAAAACCTGATCCAACACCCATCACCAAAACTAATACACTAATATGGTTCCTACCTGAGACCATCCAACTTGAAACTCTAGCCACACCATTAATCGATTACTTTCCTTCCATGGTTCTCAACACCATATTACTTACTTCTTCACCACAATTTTCTAGTTTTGAGAACTTCACTCATCATAAAAGAGGTCAACAGAACCTCAACTCAACCTTCAAAACTTCCCTAACATGTTTTCCAACTCACAACATCCATGAAAACTCCACCCAATTCTAGCATTCATTATTTCTGCCAAAACTACCCAGATTTGTCACACTTTCACCATCCATATCTCAACCAAGGACTACTTGGTTCTTCTTCAAAACTCATTCACATTACTAGGATAAACTTATCATTTCAACATTAACTTGAGGTGCCTCGCAGCCCACCACATCCATTCCTTTTCTATCCAACTATGCCTTTCCATTCCTGCTAACTCACTCCGTTGGTTCCCAACTTCCCCTATTGGCATGTCGCCCCTCTACCCAAACACGAAGCCTTCTCACTTAAGGTATACCTCCATCACCTACACACACCATATCGAAGTTCCACCTGGTCTTCCCTAAGAACCCCAAACATGTCCCTTATAGGTTTCTATTTGGAACCTTGATTCCTCCACATCCACTCTACAGTTTTCTCCACATTTCCATGACTAACATAATTCTCTCCACCTTAGGAGGGTCATTATCACTAATTTATTCAAGAAATTCAAACACCATGTCTCATGCTTCCATCACAAGATGAACCCCAAAACTTAAATGTGGCCATTTAGATTTCCCTAGAACAATAAAACAAACATTACCCATTGTGAAAATGGTTTCAGTGAATGTAGTTAACTTGATTTAAAATGCATTATGATCAGTTTCGATCACACATCAAAGGGGTGTTGTTTGAGGCAACATAAATGTGTGATCGATGGTGTTATGATAAGTGTGTATCCCGATATTCTTATTGCTCCTAAATGAGGTGTTGACGCTGTCTCCTATGGACCAGACTTGTTCAGTTGGTCTGAAATGGTAAATGTGGTCAATGAATCATCTTTATTATATTATGCATACTTTATGGCCAATGGTTCATCTTTATTATATTATGTTTCTGTAATCTTACACTATCGTATATTTTGTGTAGGCACATTGTGATATACATGGATAAAAGCTGGATCACATTACCGAGGAACACATCTCAATATGTTAAGGGTTTGAATGGGTTTTTAGATTTTGCAATTTCTAATCGATCCGTTGAAGGGAGAATAAGATGTCCATGTCCTAAATGTAAATTTAGAACATGGTTGAAGAGAGATGAAGTTTATGAACATTTAATACTGAAGCAATTCCCTGAGCAATATTTGTGTTGGATTTGGCATGGAGAATCAAACAATACAGAAAGATTGAGGACTGATGTTAATCCACAGAATGAGGTCCCAAGTTCTTCGACAATGGAAAATGAAATGCAAAACCTCATAAATGATGCTTTCGGCACTGCAAGACACCACTATGAGCATCAAAACATATCAGAACAACCAGAAGAGGGTGCTACAAATTGCAACGTGACAAGTGATGTTTCTGAGACTGTAACACAAGCAGATCAAGATTGTAACATATCATTGGATCCTCTTGATTCTGTGGAGCCAAATGTAAGGGAAAACTTCAGTGAGGAAAATGCATTTCATGATTTAGTTGCCGATGGAAATCAAGAGTTGTATAGTGGGTGTTTGAAATATTCAAAGCTTTCATTTCTACTGAAGTTGTACCATATCAAATGTCTATGTGGAATTACAAATAAGGCAATGTCCATGTTATTGGAATTGATTCGTGATGCATTTCCTGAAGCAAAAATTCCAGAATCGTTTTATGATATGAAAAAAGTTGTTAACAAGCTTGGTCTGAATTATACAAAAATACATGCGTGTCCCAATGATTGTATGCTTTACTGGGGAGAGGATTCAAGTAGACAGAATTGTAAGAAATGTTCTTCTTCTAGATGGCAGTCAAAGGGTGATGTTGGAAGTATGACTGAACATAATTTCACGGAGAAGAAGAAAAGGAACACACCTGCAAAAGTTTTGCGTTACTTTCCTTTGAAGCCTCGATTGCAAAGATTATTCATGTCATCAAAAACCGCCGAACACATGAAGTGGCATGCTGTAGATAATAACAATGATGGGTTAATGAGACATCCACGGGATTCCCAATCGTGGAAGACATTTGATTCATTACATCCAGATTTCTCAGCTGATCCTAGGAATGTTCGATTGGGATTGGCTGCCGATGGATTCAACCCATTTGGGACTTTGAGTACGAGTTATAGCATTTGGCCAGTTGTTTTGATCCCTTATAATCTGCCTCCGTGGATGTGTATGCAACAAACATCTTTTATCATTTCGATGATTATTCCTGGAAAACAAATGCCTGGAAATGATATTGATGTATACCTGCAGCCTTTGATTGAAGAATTGCAGGAGTTATGGAGCAACGGTGTTGAGACATTTGATGTTTCTTCTAAAACAATGTTTAAAATGCATGCTGCTTTAATGTGGACCATTAGTGACTTCCCTGGGCTTGGGAATTTATCTGGTTGGAACACTTATACGGGTTTGGCTTGTCCCGTTTGTAACTTTGATTTCGAGCCCAAACGGCTACCTCACAGTAGAAAATGGTGCTTCTTGTGCCATCGAAGATTTCTTGATGCATCTCATAGATTTCGGCTGAACAAATCAAAATTTAATGGTTGCATTGATCGTAGACCACCTCCAAAGTTGTTAACCGGTTCTGAAATATTGACACAGCTTGAAAATGTTAAAACAGAATTTGGGAAGGTTCATCATTTGAATGATAGCGGAAAACGAGTGCGAAGTGCATCGTCAAGTGAAATCAGAACGCAACAATGGAAGAAAAAAAGTATATTCTTCAAACTTTCGTATTGGGAATTTAATTCTTTGCGCCACAATCTTGATGTGATGCATATTGAGAAGAATGTATGTGATAATTTGATTTTCACATTACTTAATGAGCATGGAAAGTCGAAGGATCATCTCAATGCTCGCAAAGACTTACAAGTAATGAACATAAAACGTGATCTCTGGCCAGATGAGAATGAAAAGTATGCTCCGGCCATTTTTTCATTGAAAAATAGGGATAAAGATACGTTCCTTCAAATTTTAAAGAATGTGAAGGTATCTGATGGGTATTCGAGTAACATCTCGAGGTGTGTTGACTTGAAGAATCGTAAGTTATATGGATTGAAAAGTCACGATTCACATGTTTTGTTACAACAGTTACTACCATTGGCATTGCGTACATTATTACCTGAAAAAGTTACTGCTGTTGTACTCCATTTCTGCACATTTTTCAGACAGTTATGTGAGAAAGCTCTACATCCATTTCAGCTGGACAACCTACAGGAGAGGTTTGTATTGACCCTTTGTGCAATGGAGATGATCTTCCCTCCATCGTTTTTTACTGTCATGATGCATTTAACTGTGCATTTGGTTGACGAAGCTAAATTAGGAGGCCCCGTTCATTATCGATGGATGTATCCAATTGAGAGGTATTTTATTTATATGTTTCCAGTTAAGTAAACATTTTTTGGCATTTAAATAAATGCATAATATTATTATTATTTTTTCACAGATATCTTGGGCATTTGAAAGCATACGTGAGAAATAAAGCTCAACCAGAAGGCTCTATTGCTGAAGGCTATTTGGCCGAGGAGTGTCTCACCTTTTGTTCCAGATATTTGGATGATATTGAGACAAGATTTACTCGAGTTGGACGTGTTGACGACACATCAACTCAATCTCAAATGCATCAGAAATCAAAAATATTTCCTGCTATTGGCCGATCAGTTGGGAGGACCTCATACGCGACACTAACAGAATTGGAATTATTACAGGCACATAGATATGTGCTGCTGAATAGTGAAATTGCAGATCCATTTATTGAAGAGTTGAGGATACAAACAAAGAGACGAATGAGAAGCCGAACACGAAATGAAAAAGATATAACGAAAGCTGTGAATAAAGAGCTGGTAGAATGGTTTGCACGACGTGTAAGTTTATAAATATTGCAATAAATACGAATATTACTTTGACACATACAATTTGCAAATCTATTAAATTATATTTTTTTTTTCAGATCATGAATACTGATACTCGAGCTGACTTTTCAGAAGATTTGAAGTTTCTTGCTAGAGGTCCTATAAAACAAGTTAGAAAGTTCAACGCTTATAATGTGAATGGTTTTAGATTTCGTACAGTCGATCGAGAAGTGGGTTTGAAAACACAGAATAGTGGTATTTTTACATTTGCTGAAGTGGAATACTATGGAAAGCTGCATGATATTATTGAATTAAACTACCACGGGCATTTTTCTGTTGTTTTATTCAAATGCAAATGGGTCGATTTTATCAGAGGTGTTAAAAGAGATTCATTGCAATTTACTTCTGTAAACTTCTCTCGCTTGATGGATGTTGGTGATCGTGAACTGCATGATCCATATATCTTAGCATCGCAGGCAAAAATGGTATATTATGTGAATGATGTTGTGGATGAAGGGTGGAGTGTAGTTACTCACGTAATACAAAGAGATTTGTATGATATGGGTGATGAAGTGGAAGATTTGACCTCTGCAATTGAATTTCATCAACAACAGGAAGCAGAATTATTTGTCCATCATGATATTGAAAATATTGGTCTAGCAAGGATGAATGAAGTGGATGAAGCAATGGAGCAGGAAACCGACATGATTGAAGGGGAAAATGATTGTATGTACAATTATTTATTCATTCAGCAACTACTTGTTTCATTTCTGTAGTCATTCATTATCATTGTTATATATATATTGTTTGTTAATACTGGGCATCTATTATCATTTTTAATTTTTTTTCTGCATGAATTTTTTGAAATATATATTCTGAACTTAATTTTATTTGATTAAATGACAGGAATGCCAAGGAAGAAGCGGTACACTATTCCTTCTTCTTCTGCGACAGATGACGATCCGTCTGTCCCCACAGTATCATCTCCCCCTGCACCATCTCTGACACCATCAGTGGATGCCTCATTAGGGGATGAGTCATCGCCTCCCCCTACAGGAGCTTCAGCATCGGGGCAGCGACACGCCCACTCCAGTTCATCACGGACATTCTGGAGGGTCGCAGTCATAGGTACAAATTTTAATTAAATAAATTTATTGCATTTTGTTTATAGTAATTGTTTGCTCATTGCAGATGAAGACAATGAAACCGTGGAAAGAGACATAAAAAGTTCTGATGTTTGGAACATGCATGGCAAGAAGATAGTGGTGCCATTTGATTCTTATGGGGTCCCGACGGATGACGCCGCAGGTTTACTTGGTCAGATTATAGGTCAGCTGGCAGCGGAGCCCGTTTCCCTGCCTATTTCGTATGATGATTGGAGGCATATGCCTCCAAACTGGAAAAATGAAGTTTATGATTCTCAGATAAAGGTAATTTTATTACTTTATGGTTTAATTGAATGTCATTTTACTAATATATTCAAAATGAATTTCTGTATACAGATGTTCTTCCACTTTACCGTTGCTGATGTGATAGCACGGAAGTGGACATTGAAAAATCTTGGAAAAAAATGGAAAGATTTCAAATGGAGGTTGTGGTGTGATGTCAACGATTCTTCGTTGACCGTGCAGCAGATGTATGAGAAGATACCCAGTGGGGTACCGAAAGAACAGTGGAAGATTTTTGTCGATAGACATCGTGATGAGAAGCGGATGGTATTGAAATATATATTATTATATTATCATCATTTTACATTTATAAATGTACATGAAGAGGAGATAGACATTGAATACAATACTATTAAATTGAATTTTATTTATTTCAGGATCTCTCAAGAAAGAATGCTTCAAACCGGGCGAAGCAGGTAATCCCGCACACTGCGGGTTCAAAAAGCTTTTCAAGAAGCCGAATGTCATTGGTAATCTTTTAATTAGTTTAAATATTTATAAGATAATATTATCTATTTAACATATTTGATTGATGATTTATCTTTGTTTAATGCAGTCACAGAGTTTAGGGCATGAAGCATCCCGAACAGAACTGTGGCTGGATGTTCATAAAAAAACAGATGGAAGTTTTGTTAATGAACCTGCCAGAGAAGTTGGGGTATGAAGTCAATTATTTATTATAATAACTTAATATCAGTTTTTACTGTGTTAATATATATTGATATTTGATTTATAGGTGAAAATTAAAGAAAAATGGGATGCCAATCCTGGGCAATCCTACTCAGTCTCCCAGGATGACCCGGTTGGTCAAGTCCTTGGGAAGGAGCATCCTGGTAGAGTGCGCGGGATGGGTTTGGGACCCGTACCATCTGAGGTCTTTCGCATGCCATCAGGGATTTCGGCCTCATCCACTCCTGGTTATAGTCATTTCTTACCTGAAGATGCTCAGAGGGAGATGTCTGCTCTACGAAACACAGTTCACCAGCAGGGGAATCAGATATCTGATTTGCAGAAAGAGTTGCTTGAAATACGTCAGCATATGAGCAGATATGCCCCCGGTGGTAGTGCATCGGGTAGTGGTGAGCAGGTAAATCACAAAAAAATCAAAATCATTTAGTTTGCAAACTTTTATTGGTTTTAATTTTTATTATAAATATGCAACAATATTTAATTTTCAATGTAATGTTCTTACAGGTGGCAGCAGGTGGTAGAGATGAAGGTGGAGAGGGTGACGATGCAGCATCAGATGATGAGTAGTAGTATTGTTGATGTGTTGAACAAGTATGATAACAGTTGGTTTGTAGTAAAAGCATTTCATTTGCTGAAAATTATTTCTTTTTAGCACTCTAGTGTTGTTCTCTATGTATTAAGATGGTATTCTGAGACTATGTTTGGAGTAATTAATGTTTAATTATCATAAAATCAAGAATTATTACCCATTTTAATTGTAGATGATATATTACACCATTTAAAGGAATCTGATAGGTTTTTTATGATTGATATATGGTCTAAAAATCACCTGAGGTGGTTGAATGATGAGGTTATCTTGAATACATCCTTCCCTCATAGGTTTGAATACATCTGGTTTGTGGTTATATCATTCAGTGTTATAATAGAAGAAGATATATAAATGGGGCTCACAATATATATGATCTTTGAATTCATATACTAGTTCTTAGAAAAAACCAATCTATGCCATGTCTGAGTTTCTATGACTAATGGGATGGGAATGACAGAAGGAGGAATAAATGGATGATCTAAAAAGGAAATAGGAGACGAGGCTCCACATATCACCACCTCAACAGAGGCATCACCCATTGTCTTTTATGGAGGGTTGATTTCCTTAACATATTCTGTCCCACTATTGGGATAGTCATCTCTAAGATGATGGTGCTTCCTCAAAGTCTCACCCAAGTCCTGAATCAAATCCATTGTTTCTATGGAAAGAGGGGGTAGTGAAGAAAATGGACTGTCTACAAGATGAACCAACCATATTAGAACACCACCTGGATAGGATGATACCCAAGACTGGGCATAATCATGAGTAAGAAAGGTGTGAGAATCAGTATAAAAAAGAATGATCTTAGCATAAATGTATTCATGAACCAAAATCATCTAGAATTGGTAGATGATCCTAGGGTTTTTCTCTCCTCTCACACCATCCAAAGAGAGAGGAGAGACCCTTTGGGTGCAGCCAAACTAACAAGAAAACTGATAAGGTGTATATGGATTGCAGATTATCATCTCATACACCCTAGCTATAAGAACCCAATCATAAAGGGAGATCATATACTACCTTTCGTTGAGGGATCCACTTCCATTGTTAGTGATTGGTCCAGTCAGTGCATGATAAGGGATGAAATCAAAGCTATCAGATCGAATCAACGCATTTGTAACCTCATCAGAACTTAGTGACATAGCCCTGACCCTAGATATATTCAATAACCTAAGATGAGATGATGCATTGGGAATCCTGGCAGCATTTTAGTATTCATAGTAATGGAAATTATCCCCTATATATCCAAATAAAAACTAGAAAGGACCACTGATCCTATAGGGTTTTCTTCCTTGATGAATGTGGCCTATGAGTTGGTAAAGGAGTGAAAGGGTCTGTACCACCAAATTAAGGCACCATCCTTCCTCTACCCACGCTACCATTATCAGCATACTGACATGGATTCCTAAATGCGCATCCCCAGCTAAAAAAATCTATACATTCAAGAACATGGCCGTAAAAACCGCCAACCTAAGTCAAGGAGAGATATCTGAATTCACTTGATATCCCCATGAAGTATGATCCCTAGCTTTCAAAATGGCCCAATATGAGCCGACATTGTCACGAACTTGCTGTGAAGGGCACTGTGGGGGAATATAACAGTTAGCCTAACCCCACTATGGAAAAGGAAAATATTGATCCAGTCTTTGAAGGAGATAAGAGAGCACATGGTCAACTCCTTTTCCAGATTCTCCTTCATAATGGTGAGCATGTACCTCGCCAAGGCTGAAGTCTACAAAGGGTCATCCCTGACATATGTGGTAAGGAGGAACTCATCATACATATCTCCAAGAGGGAGGATCCCACCTAGTTGGTAGTATCCCATAGGCTAATTCCGACTTCACTATGGGATAAATGGAATGAGTTGGTGTAAGGAAACCAAATGATAACCAATTATCTAAAAATATTGGGCTGGTGATAGACAATAAATTAGGAAATCCATACTTCTTCATAATGATGGACCTTATTAACTGGTTAGTGAACTCTAAGCAGCTTTTCCTGACCCAGAATGGCCATGCCCATTTATCAAAAAAATTACCACCAGGTTGGTGATCCCATTTCAAGATCCATCCGCCACTTGGGTTTTTCATAGAAGAGATGAATATACTTGAGTAACTCTAGGAAATAGTATGATGAGAAAAATCATAGCTATATGAACCCAAGGGAGATATTTCCAATATAAAAGACAACCCCTGAGATTGAGCTACGACTAGTCGGCCATCATCGAAAATTATTGTATGAGTACAGTTAAGTGAAGATGACACCCAGCAAGATGACATGTTGAAGTCCAAATGAGGAATGAAAGCATCATCCAGTAAGCTGAAACCATATAGAGGAATCTATTGTGATAAATGTTAGTTTTTAATCTCAAATGGAAGAATCCATTTTAGAACCTCACTACCAAAATTCACATAGTATTAGGGGTTAGAATTGAAATTTCTAGTAATCTTGGACCTTTTATTATCTAAAATATAGGAAACTTGATGAGAGTGATTTTCCTTGACAAAACTCAAGAAAAATCACAAAATGAAAATCCTTTGTAAAATAAACAAAGGAAATTAAAAGGGGAGAAGGCGGGAGCCTCTTTTGGTTGTAAACAACATGCGATGAAACCCTGGAAATTTTCATGAAACCAAAAGAGCCTAGTGACATGATCATCTCATCTCACTAAATCCTATTGGCATGTCATCCTCATAATGCGAAGAGCCTCAGACAAGTCCAGGAAACCTCACGCTTCCCCTTTAGCTCTATAAGGAAAAACAGATGGAATTCTCCCTGAAATGATCACGTTTCTCCATAAAACCTTTTATTGGTCATGCAACACATCACCAAGAGGTAAAGTGATTTTTTAAACAACAATCATACAACCTCTCAAGATCCCCAACTTTTGTAAAATAGACAAAGGGAATAAAAGAGGGACATGAAGAGAGCCTCTTGCAATTGTAAATATGGTTCTCCTTAAATCTCTAATTAAGGTAGGATATTTGAGTTCCCTCATTACTATTTTAAATATGTGATATTATAATACTACTATTTCATCTTGGGTGGAAGTTAAGATATTTCCTAATGAAAATAATTAATTGGATATATTAAAATTAATGGGAAGGGGTGATATCAAATGTGCTTTAGGTTTTTCATGATATTGCTTTTCTATGAATGTGTGTTGGTTTTTGTTTATTATGAATTGTTTTTACTTCTATGAAATTATTATTGTTTCTAAAATTTAATTTGATAAATCACCTCACATTAAAATGATAATGTCTTTACTTATGGTAATTGAATTTCCTATCTGTAAACAAGGAATCATTGTCTTTTCCCTTTTCTTGTAAGGTTGATTTAATTTGATAGTTTGCATAATAGATGGAATTATGGTTATGGTTACTTTATGAGTTTGGATTATGGATAAGGTGATGATTTGTGATGCAAAAATTGTGGGTTGGATGTGTTTGAATTTTATAACATTGTGTCTTGTCTTGTTAGTTACTCAGTAGTTATGGAATTCTTGAAATGGTAAATCCTAGTAAATGAATGATGATGGATAAATTAGTGGGGCAGTGGTGTAGCAGATGCAACGTATTTTTTTTTCCAGTTCAACGTTTAGCGGCGGTTTTAACCGCCGCTAAATGCCATACCTGTGAGCATTTAGCGGCGGTTTTAACCGCCGCTAAATAACCGGGAATCCGTTAGCGGCGGTTTTAACCGCCGCTAAATGATGAACTGGGCAGAATTTAGCGGCGGTTTTAACCGCCGCTAAATATATTATGTTGATATTTAGCGGCGGTTTTCACCGCCGCAGAATAGGCGCATCAAACGACTGAATTTAGCGGCGGTTAAAACCGCCGCTAAATAAGATACCCATATAACCGCCGCTAAATGAAGAAAAACCGCCGCTAAATGCCGGACATACGACACATTTCTAAAACCGCCGCGGAATCGAAAAAACCGCCGCTAATAGATTGCCGACGCCAAACTTAGCGGCGGTTTTTGTAAACCGCCGCCACACAATATAGCGGCGGTTTAAACCGCCGCTAAACCGGAAAAAAACCGCCGCTAGGATCGGCCTTTGTTGTAGTGAATGGACCTAATTGATTTACAATAATTGAATAAAAAACTCCAAGTGAATCTTCACAAGGGATTCATTTCTCCAAATGTGTCAACTTGGTCTGCACCTATTTTGTTTGTTAACAAGAAATATGAATCAATAAAACTCTATATTGATATCTAAAAAATTAAGAATGTTAATTACAAGAACAAATATCCTCTACCTAAGATTGAAGACTTGTTTGATCAACTATGTGGAGATAAATACTTTTACAAGATCAATATTTATTCAAGATGTCAATAATTGAGGGTCAATAAGGAGGATATACCCATGATAGCTTTTTCGTACAAGGAATGTAAATTATGAGTTTATATTGATGACATTTTGGCTTACTAATTCCAATATTATCTTCATAGATTTAATTAATAGAGACTTTAGATAATTCCTTGATTATTTTGTGGTGGTATTTATACATGATGTTCTTATATATCCAAAGACCAAGGAAGAGTATGAAGAACACCTAAAGATTGTGATTAAGACCTTGAGGAAGGATAATATTTATGAAACATTTACTAATTTTGAATTTTGGCTTAATAAGGTTTCATTATTAGTTCATATATGTGAGGGTATATAAAATCCCCTTTAAAGATATAAGTTATTAAACATGGTCCTAGAAAAACCAATATGACTGAGATGTGTAGTTTTTTTGTTTGTCAAGTTATTATTTATATCTTATGGATAATTTTTCATTTATATCAAATCCACTGACCAAGATAAATTAGAAAGGAGACAAATTCCATTTGATGGATGATTATGAGGAATGGTTTATGGAACTAAAGGGAAAGCTAGTCAAGGCACATGTACTTACACTTCACTTTAGTAGAGAAAGGATTATAATCTATAATGATGCATAAAATAAGGTATTGAGATATGTACACATATAGAATAATATAGTTATAGCTTATTCCTCTCTAAAATTGAAGGTCTTTGAGAAAAACTACCCAACTCATGTTTTGGAGTTAGCTGTGGTATTTTTTTCATTTAAGACATGGAATCATTATCTAAATGGATAAAGGTGTGACATATATACTGATCAAAAAATTTTAAAGTACATATTTAGTCAAAAATAGATAAACATGCATAAGATAATATGGTTGGAGTGAATTAAATATTACGACTTCTTAATACATTACCACCCTTGGAAAGTGAACAATGTGGAAGATGTTATGAGTTGAAAGGATCATACTAGCTTATCTATGATGCAGATAAAAATATATATGATAATTCTAGACTTAAAAGGGATGGACTTGGTAATCATGATGTAAGGGTAAAATTTTTATCATCCTCAAACTAGTGTCTAAAAATCTATCTATTTGAAGATTAAAGAAGAATAAAATAAATATGTATAAAGATAAAATAAGGTGACAAATATTTCAGAGTTCAACCTTTATTATGATGGAATAATAAGGTTTAGAAAATATGAACTTACTTTAGTACTGAATTTTAATATGGTTCTATTGTATTAATATCAAAGTTATTCATTATATATTCATTTTTTAAGTAAAAATATGTATATATATTTTAAAGTGTATTTTTAGTAGGATGACCTAAATAGTGATATTGGAGAGTATGTTTCTCAGTGCTTGGTATGCCAGCAAGTTAAGGAAGAGAGATAGAAGTATAAGGGGTTTTTATAACCATTAACCATCCCATAATGGAAATAGGAAAACATAACCATGTATTTTTTCATCGGACTCCCCAAAACATCAAAAGGGAATAGTGCTTACTTTTATGTTTTGGAGAAGTCTTCAGTAGGATTTGGATACAAAGAAAAGTTTTGACACTACTTATCATCATCAGACAGATGGTTAGTCTGATAGAACTATTCAAAATCTAGAATAAATGTTGTGATATTTCTAGATGAAATTAAAAGGTGGTTGGGATTAACACCTTCCTTTTTTAAAATCCTCATAAAATAAGAATTTACCCATTTATTTAGATGTATCATTTTGAAACCCTCTATGGTAGAAATTCTAGAACACTAATGTGTTAGAATTATGTTGGAGAATGAAATATATTATGAGCAAACCCAGATGAGGAAATGGAAGAGAAGGTTAGGGACATTCAGTAACATATAAGGTAAGTTTAGAGTAAAAAAAGAGTTATGTTGAAAATCATTGGAAAGATTTAGAATTTAAAGTTAGTGAAAATGTGTTCCTATGAATATCTTCTCTACCAACCAATGTAGTCTCCCATATTTTTAACTCCACAATTCATCATATCTCACAATGTAAACCTTTGATACTACATTTTCCATCCCCCACCCCCTAAAGAGTACCCATCGTACAAAATAAATGAGAAAAGGGAGATGGTGACCACCTAATTATCACCACTAATAGGCCCTAGGTTGGTGAATAGTACCAAGGGTATGCCATACAAAAAATGGGAGGCATTACCCTCTATGAAAACATGCTGAAGAGATAGAGATAAGATAGATACACTTTTAAATCCCTATTAATATATAAGAAATTAATCCCATGCGCATACATGTAATGTCATATATTACTAAACCAACTGAAAGGGGACCTACAAGTACCAAAAAGGTAAAAATGGTAGTGACCACGAAGCCCAAATAACTCTTGAAAAACAACAAGCCAGTAATATCGAACATAATCTAAGACTTCCTCCCATTGACCTGATATATATATATATATATATGGTGAGTATAACAGAATATTATGTGGTGTACTCCCCAAATCCTTTTGTGAAAATGATAATGAAATCATGTTAAAGAATAGTGAACAATAATTGAAACTAACTTGTCACCTTTAGGGGTATACTATATTCCCATCCCCACCAAGTCTATCTCTACCCAAGTGTTACATAAAATAAATCATGTATTATAGTAATAAAACATCAAGGGTACCCCACTACCGCTTCCCCAATGGTTTTCTTCTAAACCCCAACATCGTACATCTTGATCCATATCTCTTCAAAAAATTATCTTCCCTAAAGACACTTAGTCTATGTGTCATAACATGCATGCAATGCATCACATTATCTCATTATCCCATACTAGATGATCTTATAGTAACCATGTAGTTTTTGGTATCCATTACTCTCGGTATGATGTGTATCATACATTGGGTATTGTACCTCAAGACATTATATCCCATACACAAAGTAAAGTAACTCAAAACAACGCATCCTAGATATGTCATACCAATAATAATACTTTGGATACCATATTTAGTGATATTTTTTTTGAATTAACATCAATCCAATGCATACCTTTCCACCCATATATGGGAAACTAATCATTGAGTGTACTATCACATAATACTACCAATATAAGAGAGAATGTTAAGAGGGGGTGTTCATCCATCCATCCTCCCACTAGGATGTTAAGGAAAAAACCCTCCCAGTGTCCATTGGTTATCAGTCACCTTAACCAACATGGGTGGGGTAGCGTATGAAATACCATAAAATAAATGATATAATATATCTCAAAAACACACTATGTGAATAACCTAGTATTCTAATCAACTCTAGCTAACATCTTCCAGACTCCCAGCCACAAATTCTTGGTACTAGATAACCTATAAGAACAAAAGAATTTAAATATCCACATTAATTATTTATTTAATTTTTATCATTTACATTATGTTAATTAATTCATTAACCATTAATTAACCGTCCAAATTATTCTAGAAACATTTCATTAACCATAAAATCCAATTCAATTCCCTCAAGTCATAATCTTATAGATTCCATGGTTCTCAAGATCGTCTCATTTACATTCCAAAACACTCACCCCATGGGTTATATCATTTATTAAACATATTAACATCATTCGATAAATTATATGTACTATTGGAATGTAAAGACCCATAAATTTCACGGAATTTTTTTTCTTAAATTCTTTTGGATTTTACTAGTATGCAGTTTCTGACGACACTTGATTCCGAGGCCCGGTGTGCCCAGAATCAATTTCTGAAGTTTAGCTCGGGTACGTTCAGTGAACGAATGAGTGAGTTTTTCTATCTTTTGAACCAGTGCTTGGAATTTAAATCTGAGGGCACCGATAGAATCGTAATGCCGATAATTTCTTAGGAGGACCTTTACCGAAGATGCCTCTACTCCGGGGGAGTTGTTAAAAATTGTGGATTAAATGAAAAGTAAAATAAAATTGTGTTACAATTTTATTTCTTTTTATAAAGTGGTTTTAATCTACATGGGTAAGTTAGGATGGGATCCCCTAACATCCTAACTACCCATGTGAGGATAAATGTGGGGTGGGGCCCGCACGAGCCCTAACCCTTCACATTCCCTTAAACCCCTTAAACCCCATATTTAAACTCCTTGTATTTAATTAAGTGACTTATCCTCTTCCACTTTATTATTTCCAACACACATTAATTTAATTAATTGAACCTATTCAATTAATTGAGTTATGTGTTTGAATTTTGAAATTTAGATGCATGGCATGAATTAATAAAATAAGGGGAGACCTTATTTTATTGGGTTAGTTTTGTTGTGTGAGGGAATTTGGGAAGAGAGCTCTATTCTCTTTTGAAGAACTTCATATTCAACGAAGAACGCAAACACTCCGATGAAGATTGTCAACCCGGCGGCCCGATTTCTTCATCCTCTTCTTCCTCCGTGACAAGGGAGGAGACACCAATGACGACAGAAATGACGCCATCATCCGCGATGCTTGAAAACCACGAACTTCCTTCGAGGTAGTGCTTATATTCGTTCAAAGATTTATTTATCGACCTTCGTTGATTAAATATTTGGCCGCTTGATATCATCATAATGAGAGGAGATTGGACCTCACAAACATGACCGGTCATCCTCCTCTTATCTTGTTAATATTCGTTGATCATTATGGCGAAGGTAGCGCAGTGTTTTTGCACCGCGCGGGAATGAAGAGGACCGCGACCGGAGCGGGCCGCGGCCAGGAGCGGGCTGTGGTGGAGGGGCACTGTAAGAACACGGTTCTTATTTTTGAGGTATGGGTTTTTTATTTTCTCTTTTCCATAATGTATTTTTGAGAAAATATGGAAAATGGAAAAAATCATAATTTTTGAAAGTACACGCCGTGTACTTTTCCACACGTCGTGTACTTTTGGCCGTGTGGGGTGAGTACATAGGTAGTTTGGCCATGCTGGTGATGAAGGGTGTAGGAACCAAATACACACTGTGTAGTGGTCCCTTACAGGCCGTGTAGTCAGTCGGCAGGCAAATAGTAAGGCGGTGGCCAGCTGTGAGGAAGCACACACCGTGTACTCATGAAGACATGCCATGTAGTCATGTCGGCACGTGAACAGTGCCACGCTGGTGGGAAGCCACCAGAGGAACAATGTAAAAAATGGGAAGTACACACCATGTACGTGGAAATACACGCAGTGTACTTTGTTTTTTCACTTAAAATGGACAGTAGCCTCCCCCGTTCACAGGGAAGGCTTAGAATGGGAAGAGATCTCAGGAGAGGAAGGCCGGAGCATTGGAGATCCGTTGAGCGCACGTCTGGAATCTGTTTCCGCCTTGGACGATCTCGTTGGAACCACACAGGTAAGCCCTTCACTCTTCTTTAATCGTTCTTTCCAATTCTTCCCCTAATGGGAGTTATTTATGTTTGAACGATTTTTCTTCTAACCTAGATCTACGTCGTCTTTGTGCGTTTCTGGAATCGAAATTCGCATATATCATTCGTTGGTATTAAATGTAGGTGGCTTAGTGTTTAAATTCCCAACTGCTGTGCGTTTTGTGTGCCGTTGCGCCACGAACCCATGTTGGGGTGTCGTGAGGCTAAGGTCGTGGCTATTTTATCTACCTAGAATTGTATAGGTAATTAAATGTGATAATAAACTGTTGTTTGGGATCATTTCTTGGATCTAGGACCACCCTGGTGGTGCATTCTTCTGTTCAGCCATTTCGCCAGGATACCCGAGGGTATGACATGTTTACTTAATGCATTACTTTTTCCTTGAGAGTAATTGTAAATAATTGCATGTTTAAATGTTGGGCATGGCCCAGTTACTTTATAGCCTGAGGGTGTGGTTACTTGTTTAGCCTTAGGGAAGTGATATATTATCCTAAGGGCGTAGTTATATTCCGCCTGAGGGAAATTCCTGAGGGCAAGATTCTGATTACCTGAGGGTTTCGTTTCAGTTTGGCCTGAGGGAAAGATTCTAATTCTCCAGAGGGAAATGCCTGGGGGAAAGGTATTGTATAGCCTGAGGGAAAGCCTAAGGGCATGGTTTTACTATATTTTCCGTAGTGAAAGATTCTGGTTGGCCTGAGGGCTTGGTTCTGTTGAGCGTAGAATGTTATTAAATTAAATGGTTAAAATGAATAATAAAATGGAAATATGACTGGTAAAGTTAGTTACTTTTTAGTAATTCTTAGTTTATTGAATTTTTACTACTGCACACTGTTGTGGCATATTTCTCAAACAGTTGGGCACGGGCCTTTGGTGGGTGTCTACTGGGATTTATTTCTCACACCCTGTTTGGGTCATGTCTTTGGCCCAAATAGATTACTTTTCTGCAGGTGTGGATAAGGGAAAGGGTCCCTATACAGGTACTTTATTGCTGCTGAGGAGTAGGGGAGCCTGGGACCGGGCTTAGGCTCGCGATGCTACCGAATGTTTTGTTCTGTTTTGATTTTCTATACTTGAATTGTACTGTATTGTTGTATAACATGTTCTGGGTGTTTTCTTAGAATTTGAGGTATGTAGCACCATTATTCATATACTGGTTGGTTATATCTACTGCAGTTTTTTATTTCAGTTGTGTACGGTTTACTGCTTACGCTATTGTTGTATGGTTTATTTCATTCCATTGTGTTACACTTTAACAAATGCAGGCATAGTTTCCCCACTATCAGACTGTGGCCCTCGCTGCTAGTCGGCAGCCTCTGGCGTTTGGGGAAATGCACTTGAGGTCACGTGGCGAACCGGGTTAGGGGCACCCGTTGAGTGGCACCCAGAACTAGGACGTTAAAAAGTGATATCAGAGGCGTTTCTTTTCTTTGACTTACTATTTGGAGCCATAGTCAGGTATAGGATGAATGCGGTAGTTGGTAATAAGTTGTGCCCAGGTATAGCTAACCCGTGTACAAGGAAAATCTAGTCTACCTCGATTATTGCAATTTTACTGATTTTGCAACTTACGGTTGATATGATTTTCACCGTTGGGTGACTCACTTGTTATTATGCTGTTTATATTTTACCTATGGGGTCTATTTAGTTGAAAACCATTTAGATGAGGGTATTCCATCTCATGCATCATTTAGGCACATACTAGAAATCACATGCCATGCATAGTCTGCATGCCATGTAGGTGCATTAGAAATTGCATGTTGTTGTGACAGTTGTTGTGCTTGAAAAGAATGCTGTTGTGATAGCTGCTTGATAAATCATTGTTATGTGATAGGGTATTTTGTGTGAGTCGGTTTAGATAATGAACACCAAACTTTGGTTTTTGGGGATTATGGGCCCCCATTGACTGGAATTTGGTGGATCATTGACTGTTTATTATGTTATAACACAGATAAGATGTCAAACTTTGATTCGTGGGGAGTATAGACCCTCACGGAACGGAATTTGACACTTAGGTGTTGATTATTGGTATTTTCTGGGTTCCGGGGAAGTTTCTGAGGCATACTGTCCTGAAACCCAGTATACAAGCCCTGTAGTACCTTCAAAATTCCGTGTACGGTCTTCTATTCGGGAAGAAAAATAAACATTTTGAGTACACATCATGTACCCAGAGTACACATCGTGTACCCAGAGTACACACTATGTAGTCTCTTTTCGTGTCACAAACTGTGTCGGTGGCGACCCGGGGAAGGGAAGACCTTGGGGAAAACATGCAGTGTAGCTTTTTTACAGGCCATGTAGTGTTGACTCGGTTTCCTCCATGTAACTAACAACATGGGTGGAGGGAACATTAATAAATACACACCATGTCCACTATGGAACACGCCGTGTAGTCCGACCAAGGATTCATCCATGTAACTAACAAACATGGGTCGGTGTAATCCTTTTATGTACACGTCGTGTCCATCTTGAGCACGCCGTGTAGTGTGAGCCATGTGTCCGGCCATGTAACTAACAACACAGGTCAGAGAAGCTCGTCTAGTACATGTCGTGTACCTGTGGGACACGCTGTGTAGTCTTGTCCGAGGACAGACCGTGTGGACTTAGCCATGTGGCTGGAAAACATGGTGGTGTACACGCCGTGTTCACGTGTCACACGCCATGTAGTATCATGCTGAGTGGTCGGCCGTGTCACAAGCGACACAGGAAGTTGGAAAATTACACCATACACGCCGTGTAGATGATATACATGTCGTGTTGTTTTGTTCAACAGGAAACGTGTATCTCAGCCGTGTGGAAGGACCCGAGCAGGGGAAGAAAAGTCATGTACACGCAGTGCAGTCGGTATACACACCATGTATTCTTATTTTGCAAATTTTGAACGCCTTTATCCTCATGTTCCCTTTTGGGTTTCTTCGTTTTTGGTCTTTGTTAATCTTGTTCTAAGGTGTGCATTTGACCATGCAGAGTCATGCCGCCAAGACGGCCATGCTTTTCTCGCCATGAGAGCGGCAATGAGTATACTCCAGAGATGGTGGGCCATGGGCTACCAGTGGATCCTCTAGCAGAGCCAGATTTGGCACCACCTATTATACCGGACACAGGCACGAAGGCACAGTTCCGTGAAGGCTTTATGAAGTTCATGAAGACCTTTTAGGGAGCACCGCCGGCTGCCACATCTATGGCCGAGTTGACACGTAAATTTCAGTAGCAGCATCCACCTATGTTTTCACGGGATAGAGGACCACAGGCTACGGAGCCTTGGCTGGGTTCGATGCATACTATTTCCGAGCATCTTGAGATGCCTCCAGGGCAGAGGGTCAAGATCGTGACTTATATGTTGTGTGATTCTACCAAGAGGTGGTGGGATGTTACCACCCAGACAGATCATCACAGAGACATGGCGTGGGATGATTTTCAGGCAGTCTTCTATGACTTCTTTTTTCCAGAGATTCTGAGGGCAGATAGAGCTCAAGAGTTCATGAATCTGCAGCAGGGCGCGATGTCAGTGATGGATTATTATGTTCGCTTTACAGAGCTTCAGTGCTTTTCACTTGTGCTGGTGAGTGATGAGACATTGAGGGCCAGGTGCTTCGAGTATGGTCTTCGGTATGACATCCGAGCACTGGTGAATGTTTTCAGGTTGCCTTCAGTACATGATATTTTGAATCAAGTGCTAATTACAGAGAGGAACCTGTGGGAAGCTAGTGGTGTGGGCCAGGACAGTTCAGCACCAGTTTCTGGTACTATTTCTACTAGCAAGAGGAAGCGGCAGACAGACTTCTTTTAGGGTGGCAGTACCAGCCAGGTAGTTTCTTCAGGTGACCCGATTAGGTGCTACCCATGTGGTAATGAGGGGCACAATAGACCGCAGTGTCTACGAGACCTGGTGGAGTTCTGAGCTTATGACAAGATGGGTCATCTATAGCGCTTTTTCAGGGCATTTCCATCGATGGCTAGTGAGAGGCGTTCTGTGCAGAATCTGCATGCGGGAGCAGGACCAGTGGCTTCTTACCAGTCAGGGAACTAGAATACGTCAAGGCGTGTAGGCAAAGATGGTGGTCGTGGCCGTGGTAGCCAGACACCAGGATCTCGGAGGTAGCAGGGCGGGACAGATCAGGGTAGCCAGGCTGTGTCGTAGGGTCGCGGCACTATGTCGGAATATGCAGTGCAACAGACCCAGAAGAAGCAGGATCCCAGACCTTCTACTATCAGAGGTACTATTTTAGTAGCTTTTGTCTTATCTTCTGTACTTTTTGATATGGGTTCTACACATAGTTTCATATATGTTCCCATTGTGGAGAGCCTTGGGCTCTGTGTTTCTTATTCTTTTGATGTTATGATGCTAGAAACTCCGTTGGGAACTAGAATGGTTGGTGTGCATCAGTGCAAGGAGTTCCCCCTTGAGGTTGGTGGGTGTCACTTTCTTTGGGTCCTCTATGTCTTAGAGATGACATCTTATGATGTCATTCTCCAGATGGACTCATTGGTTCCCTTCGAAGCCTTTGTAGATTTCTATCGTTGTAGGGTGTGTTTCTCATCACCAGAGGGTGGAGAGTTTCTATACAAGGTAGAATGGGATGTTCAAGCGAGTCGAGCTGGACCAGAGCATCATGGGTGTGGTTGAGGTACAGCCCAGATTGCGAGTTTGTATCTGGATGATCAGGGGACTTGTCAGACGGATTTCCGTCCAGTGATTGATCATTTCAAGAATTTCTTCTCGGACAACTTTTCAGGTCTACCTCTGAAGCGAGAGGTGGATTTCTCTATTGGGCTTAGGCCAGGAGCAGCACCGGTGTCCATTCATCCTTATAGTATGGCTAAACAAGAGTTGTATGAGCTCAAGAGGTAGTTAGAGGAGTTACAGGAAAAGGGTTTCATCCGACCCAGTACTTCTCCTTGGGGTTCGCTGGTCCTTTTTGCAAAGAAGGCAGAAAATACCCTCAGACTATGTGTGGATTATCATAGGCTGAACTAGTTGACGGTTAAGAACTGATAACCCTTACCGAGGATAAATGATATTTTTGATCAACTTCGAGGAGCACAAGTGTTCTCGAAGAATGAATTGAGATCAGGATATCAACAGTTGCACGTGAGACCATCAGATATACTGCTTACAACCTTCAAGAGTAGGTATGGTTTATATGAGTACTTGGTTATGCCGTTCGGACTCACGAACATGCCAGCAGTTTTCATGGCTTTGATGAATCGTGTGTTCCATCCGTATCTTGGTTCTTTTGTGGTAGTATTCATGGATGAAATCTTGGTGTAATCTCACACTCGACACAACCATGCCACCCATCTTTAGATCGTACTGATTACACTGAGAGAGAATCGACTATATGCTAAGCTCTCAAAGTGCCACTTTTGGATTGACCAGATTCACTTCCTAGGTCATATTATCTCAGAGGCAAGAGTTGCAGTAGACCCATAGAAGGTCAGAGTAGTAGTTTTTTGGGAGCATCCTAAGAATGTGTTTGAGATACGGAGTTTCTTGGGGCTGGCTGGTTACTACAGATGCTTCATCCAGGACTTCTCCTGCTTAGCAGCACTGTTAACGGGTTTGACTAAGAAGGGTGTGAAGTTTTTTTGGTCGAAAGCTTGTGAGGCAGCCTTTCAAGACCTGAAAGGGAATTTGACATCAGCACCAGTCCTGATACCCTTCGAGCAGGGGAAGATCTATACAGTTTACTATGATGCATCAGGTATTGGGCCTATGAGTAGTGTTGATGCAGGGCGATCGAGTTGTTGCGTACGGGTCTCAGAAGTTGAGGCCACATGAGAGGAATTACCCAACACATGATCTCGAGTTAGCTGTGGTTGTTCATGCATTACGCTGTTGGAGACATTATCTATTAGGAGAGAATTTTGTGGTTTTCACTGACCACAAGAGCCTCAAGTATATATTTACTGAACGTGACTTGAACCTGAGGCAGAGAAGGTGGGTCAAGTACCTACAGTCCTTCGATTTTTAGCTTTCCTATACACCTGGTAAAGGTAATGCAGTAGCTGATGAATTGAGCCGGAAGACTCAGATACAGGCAGTGCAGGAGGCCAGTGGTGAGTGGAAGCTTATGGCTTTGTTCTCTAAGATGCATTTGGAGGTGCATGATAGTCAGGGGAAAACTTATCTTTTATCTCTAGCTGTGACTTCTACCCTCCTAGATAGAGTGAGGATGAGACAACTATCTGATCCAGAAGGCCTAGTTCTATGGTAGTCGATGGCAAGTGAGGACCCTCCTCCTGGATGGATGATAGGCGATGAAGAGGTAATGCATTTCCATGGGCGAGTATGGGTTCCATAGGATATACGCGAGGAGTTGATGCGAGAGTTTCATGGTTCATCTTGGGAAGTTCATCCCAGGGTTACCAAGATGTATAGAGACTTGAGACGTCAGTACTGGTGGCCAGGTATGAAGAGAGATGTGGCTGGTTTTGTTACGAGGTGTTTCACCTGTCAGAAGGAGAAGGCAAAACATCAAAGACTAGCTGGATTTTTATAGTATCTACCCATTCCGAAGTGGAAATGGGGTGATGTCGCGATGGTTTTCGTGTCTGGTTTGCCGAGTTCACCTCAAGGTAATGATGCTGTGTGGGTTATTGTGGACAGACTCACGAAGGTAGCTCACTTTTTTCCGATCAAGGAGACCTTTGGTGTTGATGAGCTCAGAATGTTGTATAACCGAGAGATCGTACGTCTTCATGGGGTCCCTCGTTCTATAGTTTCAGATAGGGAGACCCGTTTTACGTCTCATTTCTGGTAGAGTTTATAGAGGGCACTGGGTACACAGGTGCTTCTAAGCACATCATATCACCCTAAAAAATATGGCCAGTCAGAGCGTACGATACAAGTTATAGAGGACATGTTGTGTGCATGCGTCTTAGAATTTGGGGGCTCTTGGGAAAAGCATCTTCCCCTAGTCGAGTTTTCCTACAATAACAGTTTTCAGGTAACTATCAAGATGGCACCTTACGATGCTTTATATGGTAGGCCATGCTGATCACCCTTGTTCTCGTTAGAGGCTGGTGAGGCAGCTTTACTGGGACCACGTCTCATACAGGAGACTTCTAAGTAGGTCCAGCTGATTCAAAATCATATGGCTACTGCACAGTCTCGTCATAAATCTTACGCTTATCGCCGCAGACGACCCTTGGAGTCAGTGGTTGGGGATCATGTTTTCTTGCGTGTTTCGCCGAGGTTGGGACACAGACAGATGAGGAGACAGGTTAATCTTTCACCGAGGTATGTGGGGCCATTTGAGATTCTGGAGAGAGTCGGGCTGGTTTCCTATTGGTTTCAGTTACCATAGAGGTACCGATCCATGCACAACATCTTCCATGTATCTCAGTTGCGTCGCTATCATCCAGACCCATCTCACACTTTTCATCCAGAGGAGGTTGAGCTTCATATGGATGTGTCCTTTGAGGAGCATCCAATTCGTATCATTGACAAGAGAAAAATGGTTCTCCGAGGTCGGTCAGTTCCTCTCATACTGGTACTATGAAAGCATGGCCGAGTGCAGGACGAAACCTGGGAGGGGAGACCGACGTTCGTGCTCAGTGGACAGAGCTGTTCTGAGCTTTATCTTTTCCACCCTTGGAAGGGTAATTTGGGGATGAATTTCATTAATGGGGAATGTTTTTAAGAACTCGGTTCTTATTTTTGAGGTACGGGTTTCTTCTTTTCTCTTTTCCATTATGTATTTTTGAGAAAATAAGGAAAATGGGGAAAAATCCTAATTTTGGGAAGTACAAGCCATGTACTTTTCCACACTTCATGTACTTTTGACAGTGTGAGATGAGTATATAGGGCGTGTGGCCATGCCGGCGATGAAGGGTGTAGGAACCAAATAAACACCATTTAGTGGACCCTTACACGCCGTGTAGTCAGTCAACAGGAAAATAGTAAGGCGGTGGCCAGCTGTGCAGTAGCACACGTCGTGTACTCATGAAGACACGCTGTGTAGTCATGTCGGCAGGTGAACAGTGCTGCGCTGGCGGGAAGCCGCCAGAGGAACAGTTTAAAAATGGGATATACACGCCGTGTACGTGGAAATACTTTCCGTGTACTTTGTTTTTTCTCTTAAAATGAGCAGTATCCTCCCCTGTTCATAGGGAAGGCTTAGAACAGGAAGAGAGCTTGGGAGAGGAAGGCTGGAGCTTTGGATATCCATCGAGCGCACGTCTGGAATCTATTTCCACCGCGGTTGATCTTGTTGGAACCGCACAGGTAAGCCCTCCACTCTTCTTTAATTGTTCTATCCAATTCCTCCCCTAAAGGGAGTTATTTACATTTGAATGGGTTTTCTTCTAACCCATATCTACGTCGTCTTTGGACGTTTCTAGAATCGGCGTTTGCATATATCGTTCATTGGTGTTAAAGGTAGGTGTCTTAGTGTTTAAATTAAAAATTTTTGTGCGTTTTGTGTACAGTTGTTCCACGAACCCATGTTGGGGTGTCTTGAGGCTGAGGCCATGGCTATTTTAACTACCTATAATTTTATAGGTAATTAAATGTGATAATAAACTGTTTGGGATCGCTGCTTGGATCCAAAACCACCCCAGAGGTGCGTTCTCCTGTTTAGCTGTTTGGCCAGGATACCTGAGGGTATGCCATGTTAACTTAATGCATTACTTTTTCCTTGAGAGGAATTGTAAATAATTGCATGTTTAAATGTTGGGCGTGGCCCGGTTACTTTATAGCCTGAGGGTGTGGTTACTTGTTTTGCCTGAGGGCAGTGATATATTAGCTGGAGGGTATAGTTCTATTCCGCCTGAGGGCAATTCCTGAGGGAAAGATTTTGATTACCTGAGGGTTTCGTTTCAGTTTAGCATGAGGGAAAGATTCTAATTCGCCTGAGGGAAATGCCTGAGGGCAAGGTACTGTATAGCCTGAGGGTGTGGTTTTACTATATTTGCCTGAGGGAAAGATTCTAGTTGGCCTGAGGGCTTGGTTTTGTTGAGCACAAAATGTTATTAAATTAAATGGTTAAAATGTATAATAAAATGGCAAGATAACTGGTAACGTTAGTTAATTTTGAGTACTTCTTAGTTTATTGCATTTTTACTACTATACACTGTTGTTGCATATTTTCACACAGTTGGGCACGAGCCTTTGGTGGGTTCCTACTGGGGTTTATTTCTCACACCCTTTTTGGGTCATGTCTTCGGCCCAAACTGATTACTTTTCTATAGGTTTGGATAAGGGCAAGGGTCCCTATACCGGTACTTGATTGCTGCTGAGGAGTAGGGGAGCATGGGACCAGGCTTAGGCTCACGATGCTACTAGTTGTTTTGTTGTGTTTTGGTTTTTTGTACTTGTATTGTACTGTATTGTTGTGTAACATGTTCTGGATGTTTTCATAGAATTTGAGGCATGTTTCACCATTATTCATATACTGGTTGGTTATATCTATTGTAGTTGTTTATTTCAGTTGTGTACGGTTTACTGCTTCTACTGTTATTTTATGGTTTATTTCATTTTCCTGCGTTACACTTTGACAAATGAGGGCATAGTTTCCCCACTATTAGACCTGGGCCCTCACTGCTAGTCAGTAGCCTCTGGCATTTGTGGAAATGTTCTTGAGGTCACATGGTGAACCGGGTTTGGGGCACCCATTGAGTGGCACCCAGAACTGAGACATTACAGGCGCGGCACCGGAGCACCGATTGGACAGGAGCCACAACCTAAGGTCGCGACAGTCTTCAAAGTGGTGGCCAGTAGAGCCGGTCTTTGGCGCTCCAGGAGGCGGGACCCCCACGGGTCCCGCGGCGGTTCAACCGGCCCGCCATAAAGGCCGACCGTTTTTCTAGAAAAACCGGGGGGTCGTAACCCCCCGACCCTCAATTAGGGAGGACCCCACCGGGGGCCTCTTTTTTGAAGACAAGGGTGCGACGCCCCCATTTGCACCCCGCTCAACAGACAGCTGAGACGCGGCCGGCTTCCAAGCCTGTCCGCAGGCCAGTGCTGGGCCGAGCCGGGACGCCGGCGCCAGGCCGGGCTGGGCCGCGCCCAATCGGGCCGGACCTGGACCCAGGTCGGGATGACCCGGTTTGGCGAAGTTTGGGTACGGCTTGGTTGGTTCGAACCCAAAACAAACCAGGCCTTGGAGTGGAAATTCTTATAACTTAACTACCGGATGTCCGAATGACGTGTTGTCAATTATGTTGAATTCATCTTAGTGAGATGGTTCTTTTGGCTTACTCCACTCGAGGTTTGGACGCAGATGGAGTACGGCTGGGTTGGTTTTAGCTTAAAAAATAGCCTGGCCCCTGGTACGGAAAAACCATTATCTCTCAGACCGGGCTACCGATTGACGCGTCATCTGTCGTGTTGAGTTCCTATTAATGAGACAGAACTTGGTGAAACATCAACTCTGGAATTCATGACAGTTGATGTATCGACCCCCTTGGATCGTGGAGTGGACTCTCCCGGAATCGAGTGTGCTGTGTGCGGGAACCCTAGAGCTAGCTGCGACTACGACAAATATGGCGACTGTACTTGGATCCTACATGGGTTCGATAGCGATGGAGACTGTAATTGGATCCTACGTGGGTTCGGTAGTGAGTACAACTATACTTGGATCCTCTGTGGGTTCATTAGCGATGACGACTGTACTAGGATCCTATGTGGGTTCGGTAGTGATGGTTATAGTACTTTGATCCTACGTGGGTTTGGCAACGATGACTTCTGTACTTGGATCCTACATGGGTTTGGCAGAGGAGATGATTCTGAGGCTACATCTAATCATCTCCACCCCTCTTCATGACTAGTATACCTGTGTAAGATGAGTCTTGACTTTCAATCATTATCTTCGATATGATTGCCTTGCAATCCTGTGTGGAATGAGTTGTGCTTTCCTATGTGGACTGGGTTGTACTTGGGCTCATGAGCTAGAGCTGAACTGGAATTGATGACTTAGGTATATGTATGGTCATATACCTAAGTAGGGTTAGTTGACACTTCGTGTATGTATCCTTTCTTTGTGGTTTATCCTTTGTGGATTTTGGGAGACCTTAGGGGGTCTCGGGGTCCCTACTGAATATCATATACTCAATCCTGCATGGGCCATGCCCGCACTACGTTGTGTTGGTTGCAGACGACGGACAACACTGATAGTGGTTGAGGTTTGTGGAGCGGGACGGTACCCGGAGGTGGACTATCGGGCGGGATGTACACGGAGCAGACGACCGGACCTGAGGAGCTGAGGAGACCATCTGTACCCACCCTTTAGGTGGGATAGCCGGAGGACGACTCAGTGGTTGCTGATTTACATTACTACTGCTGTACTTTCTTTCCAGTTGTACTGTACTTTCAGTTGGGTTTGTATTATAACCCATTTACTTTTCATCACATACTTTTGTACTCAGTTTACTTAGTGTTTACTTCATCTTGTGTACTCTATGGTGTATGTTTTCTTATATTAAGGAAATGACTTACCTTTTTATCGGGATTTTCGCCTTTGGTGCTAGTCGCCAGCCCCTAGCCTATGGAGGGCGGGCTTGAGGTAGTCATAGAATGGGCCCCAAGGATGGTTCGTGACAAATCGTATCAGAGGAGTCGGTTCTACCATAGAACTTAGGACTCTGATAATTTCTTCGATGTGAACCAATAATGTTTAAAGTATTGAGTGTGGTTATCAGTCCAGGGAGTCCAGTGTTGGTGCGGTGGTCAACATATCCATACAACAGGACCATGACTTCTGATTTCCGACTCAGTGCACGAAAACATAGATTGCATGTTTGTTTCAGAAGTTTTCTTTGTGATTACTTTTTGTCAGCTCACCAGGTATACTATATTAACCATGGCGCACATATTTCATTTAAGGATGGACCCACAACGACATCCATCTAGGGTTCCAAGATTTGTGTTAGATGGAAGCCCACCGAGCGATGAGGCATCAGTGCAGGGCCCCATTACAGTGGAGGCACCGACGGTACCTCTACCCGCCGAGCCATCGATGCCACCATCCCCAGCAGCTGAGAGTGAAAGTCACCTGAGTGAACTGCATGTGTTTCAGCGTCAAAGACCACCCAGGTTCCGTGGGGAGATAGATCCTCAGGAAGCTGAGGACTGGCTGGAGGCTGTTGTCCGAGTCTTCAGATTCGTAGGGACACTAGTAGACCTCATGGTGATCCTTGCGGTGAGTCTCCAGCACGCAACAACAGGTATATGGTGGAGCCTGATGCTCCAGGTGCATGACGAGTCATCGTTACATTGGATGGACTTCGAGAGCCTCTTCCGCTCGGAGTTCGTTCCAGCCACCCTCCATGCGGTGCACATCCAAGAGTTACTACAGCTGCGGTAGGGCAGCATGACAGTAGCCTAGTACTCGGCAAGATTTACTGATCTCTCGTGATACTCCACAGACATGGTTTTTGACCCATTCTTCCGGCCCCAGACCTTCGAGCAGGGACTGAGGCATGAGATCAGAGCTTCGATGATCTCCCTCAGCATTCCAATGCAGGCATGAGTACTAGAGCGATCCCTTCTTGTGGAGAGCTTTCTTGCTGAGCCTACACCAGTAGCAAAGCCTACTGTAGGGTGATAGGTAGCGGAGTCTTCTACAACCGGTAGTAGATAGAAGACGCAAAGGTTCAAGTGGACCAGAACATTAGGTGGGAGACCTTAGGATACTGGTTCGAAGGTATGGGGAACATGCAGCAGATCCAGTCATTCGAGAGGCAGGCTGTGCTATGCATGCAGCGGGCAGGGCGACATGGCTCGTGACTGCCTGACCCGCCATGTAGAGGAGCAGCAGACGATTGAGGGACCACCCAGGTAGAGGAAGAGGTTCGACTGTGGTGGTCCGGAAGGATCAAGAGGACGAAGCAGAGGAGCTGGCCAACCAGCAGGTGGTGGACGACGCTTCGGGGATCTACCACCACCACCACCACCAGGAGGTCCACCCCGACCATAGGGAGCTGGCAGATAGAGGTAGGATCAGTTTCAAGCAGTAGATACCTATGACCACGGCTTACCTGAGATGATTCAAGGTACTATCTGTGTCTACTCCACCGTTGCTGCAGTTCTTATAGACATATGAGCGAGTCATTCTTTTATTGCCGCTGCCCTTGTTCGGAGCTCGGAGATTCTGACGGAGCCGTTGGCTCAATCCTTATGGATAGAGACTACTACTGAAGCAGACTCAAAGATTAAGCACTGGTTCCGGCAGTGTGAGCTTACTTTAGGAGGTGAGAGCTTCAGCTGGTATCTTCTTGTAGAGGTGTCGAGGCCTTACGACATCATCTTGGGCATGAATTGGTTATCTACAGTCCATGCTCAGATCGACTGTATTAGGCGCAAGGTGCGGTGTGTCTGCACTGATGGGAGTAGGTTCACCTTCACCGGTGAGAAGAGAGCCTTTGCAGCGCAAGATGGACTCATGCAGAGGAGAGGACAACCGATCACCCATCAGATGGCTAGTCTCATCCTAGGAGTAGTTGATGTGCGGAGTCCGAGTTTTCCTGTTGTGGTGGATCAGTATGTGGACGTTTTTACTGATGACGTTCCAGGACTACCTCCTCACAGAGAGGTCAATTTCTATATTGAGATATACCTGGGGACAGCCCCGATATCTACTCCAGCATATCATATGACTCCCGCTGAGCTTTGAGAGCTACGGGTACAACTGGAGGACTTGTAGGGAAAGGGATTCATCCAACCCAGTGTTTCACCCTGGGCTTCCCCGATTTTGTTTGCCAAGAAGGCGGATGGGAGCTTACAACTGTGTCTTGAATACCGTCGCCAGAACCAGGTGACTGTGAAGAACAAGTATCCACTTACGAGGATTGAAGACCTCTTCGATCAGCTCATGAGAGCACGATGGTTCTCGAAGATAGACATCAGGTCAGGCTATCATCAGCTCAGAGTTCGAGATGAGGATGTGCAAAAGACGGCCTTCAGGTGTCGGTATGGCCACTATGAGTTCTTGTTTATGCCTTTTAGCCTAAAAATTCTTCAGAAGTGTTCATGAGTCTCATGAACAGTATCTTCCAGCCTTACCTCGGCCGGTTTGTCGTAGTCTTCATCGACGACATTTCGATTTACTCGACTACTGAGGAGGAGCATGCCTACCACTTTCGGGTTGTACTGGACACACTCTGAGAGCACCAGATTTATGGTGATCTCATGAAGTGTCAGTTCTGGATCCGAGAGGTCCACTTCTTGGGACATGTCATCTCTGAGGCAGGAGTTTCAGTGGATCCTGCGAAGATCGAGGCAGTGCTAGCTTGGGATCCACCCAGGAGTGTGACAGAGGTGCTGAGTTTCCTAGTTCTGGCTGGGTAATATCAGAGATTTGTACTAGACTTATCCAGAGTTGCAGTACAACTTTCAACTTTGACGATGAAGGGGAAACCCTTCGTGTGGTCAGATAGATGTCAGCAGATCTTCCAGGAGCTGTGACAGAGATTGACCAGTGCACCCATCTTGAGGCTACCAGAGGAGGGCATAGGGTACGTAGTTTACTGCGATGCATCAGAGATCAGACTCGGGTGTGTCCTGATGCATGAGCGAGCAGTGATCTCCTATGGTTCATGACAGTTAAGGAAGAATTAGCAGAACTATGCTACCCATGACCTGGAGTTAGCAGTAGTGGTATTCTCCTTGAAGATATGGTGGCACTATCTGATGGGCGAGTGATTTGCAGTCTACTCTGACCACCAGAGTCTCAGGTACATCTTCTCGCAGAAGGACCTGAACTTGAGATAGCGGTGATGGCTCGAGTTCCTCCAGGACTATGACTTTGAGATAGTCTATACTCCTGGGAAGGGAAACGTAATAGCCGATGGTCTTAGCAGGAGATCAGGAATTCAGCTACTTGGAGAGGCGATAGAGTAGCTAGCCGCATTGCAGATATCCTTTGTTGATAAATATGGGGCATCCTTTCTTTAGTCACTCACAGTCACTCTTCCATTACTTCAGCGGGTCAGAGAGGCGCAGCATGGGGACGTTGCCTATGAGATGCGACGTGCACAAATATCTAAAGGACATGCACCTAATTGATTTTCTATAGGAGGAGAGAACGTCATTTTTTTCAGAGGACGTACCATGGTACCAGTTGCATTACAGGAGGAGGTGCTGAGAGAGTTTCAAACTTCCCCATTGGCAGTACATCCAGGAGTAGCAAAGATATACCAGGATCTCAAACGACAGCACTGGTGGCCAGGTATGAAGAAGGCTGTGGCAGAGTTCATTTCACGATGCCTCACCTGCCAGCAGGTGAAGGCAGAGCACAAGGTACCAGTAGGCTTGGTAAAACCATTTGAGGTCTCAGAGTGGAAGTGGGATGGGATATCTATGAATTTTGTGACGGGACTTCCACGTAGTTCTAGAGGACACGACTCCATCTGGGTGATCGTCGACTGACTCACCGAGTCATCCCACTTCTTACCTATCAGAGAGTAGGGCTCAGTGGAGAGCTTGGGATGCCTCTATGTTCAGGATATCATACGGATTCATGGTGTGCCATCGTCTATCGTCTCCGATCGAGATTCTCACTTTACATCCTGGCTTTAGAAGGGGTTTCAAGAGGCTTTTGGGACGCAGCTACGCCCGAGCACCGACTTTCACCCTCAGACGAATGGCCAGACAGAGAGGACCATTCAGACTCTCGAGGACATGATCCATGCATGTGTCCTCGACTTTGGTCGTAGCTGGGAGGATCACCTACCTTTGGTGGAGTTTTTGTACAACAACATCTAACACTCCACCATCGGGGATGGCACCATATGAGGCATTGTACGGCCGACCTTGCAAATCACCTATGTGCTGGACAGACCCTGGGGAGTCAGCAATTGTAGGACCAGAGATGGTCCAGGCCACGATGGAGAAGGTGCAGATCATCCAGGAGTGGATGAGGACTGCCCAGAGCCAACATAAGTCCTATGCTGATAGGAGGTGGAGACCACTAGAGTTCGAGGATGGCGACCACGTTTTCTTACGGGTCTCACCTCGACGTGGATTACGAAGATTTGGTCGGGGTGGAAAGTTATCTCTGCGCTTCATCGGACCATTCCAGGTTCTCAGCAGGATAGGCGAGATGGCTTATCGCCTGGCTCTTCCACCTCAGCTGCACCGGGTGCATGATGTCTTCTACATATCTCAGCTAAGGAGATACGTGCATGACCCGATGCATATCCTTGATCACGGGGAATTGGACATCGATGACGAGGTAAAATTTGTGGAGGTTACGGTGGAGATCGAGGATCGATAGGAGCGGGTCCTATGTGGATGGTCGATTCCTCTAGTGTGCATCAGGTGGCAGCACGAGAACCTCAAAAAGTGCACATGGGAGGGGGAGGCTCAGATGCCTGCACAGTACCCTCATTTGTTTCCCAAGTTTATGATGTAGCTTTACGGGGACGGAAATCCCTGAGGTGGGAGTAATGTAAAGACCCGTAAATTTGAAGGGAATTTTTTTCTTAAATTCTTTTGGATTTTACGAGTACGCAGTTTCTGAAGGCACCTCATTCCGAGGCCCGGTGTGCCTGGAATCAATTTCCAATTTTTAGATCGGGTACGTTTAGTGAACGAATGAGCGAGATTTTCTATCTTTTGAACCGGTTCTTAGAATTGAAATACGAGGGCACCGATGGAATCCCGACGCCGTTAATTTCTTAAGAGGACCTTTACCGAGGATTCGTCTACTCTAGAGGAGTTGTTAAAAAATGTGGATTAAAAGAAAAGTAACATAAAATTATGTTACAATTTTATTTCTTTTTCTAAAGTGGTTTTAATATACATGGGTATGTTAGGATGGGATCCACTAACATCTTAACTACCCATGTGAGGATAAATGTGGGGTGGGGCCCTCACGATCCCCAACCCTTCACATTCCCTTAAACCCCTTAAACCCCCAATTTAAACTCCTTGTACTTAATTAAGTGACTTCTCCTCTTCAACTTTATTAATTCCATCACACATTAATTTAATTAACTGAACCACTTCAATTAATTGAGTTATGTGTTTGAATTTTGAAATTTAAATGCATGGAATGAATTAATAAAATAAGTAGAGACCTTATTTTATTTGGTTAGTTTTGTTGTGTGAGGGAATTTGGGGAGAGAATCCTATTCTCTTTTGAATAACTTGATCTCTAACGAAGAACGCCAACTCTCCGACGAAGAACGTCGACCCAACAGCCCGATTTCTTCATCCTCTTCTTCCTTTGCGACAAGGGAGGAGACACCGACGATGACGAAAATGACGCCATCATCCCCGACGCTTGACAACCGCGGACTTTCTTCGAGGTAGGGATTATCTTCGTTAAATGTTTTATTTATCAACCTTCGTTGATTAAATATTTGGCTGCTTGATATCATCATAATGGGAGGAGATCGGACCACACAAACACGGCCGATCCTCCTCCCCTTATCATGTTAATCTTCATTGACCATTGTGGAGAAGGAGGCGCAGTGCTGTTGCACCGCGCAAGAATGAAGAGAACTGCGGACAGAGCGGGCCACAGAAATGGTGCGCGGCGCCGTCGCACCATGCCAATGAGGCCGAAGGAGGTCACGACCATAAGCAGGCCGCGGCGGAGGGGCGCGGCGCGGTGTCGGTCGGACAGGAGCCACGACGGTCTTCAAAGGGGCAGCCGGCAGAGCCGGCCGCTGGCTCTCCAAGAGGCGGGACCCCCGCGGGTCCCGTGGTGGATCAACTGGCCGGCCATTTTTCCAGAAAAACCGGGGGGTCATAACCCCTCGACCCTCAATTAGGGCAGACCCCACCGGGGGCCGCCGTTTCGGAGGCAAGGGGACAATGCCCCCCTTCGCACCCCGCGCAGCCGACAGCCGAGCTGCGGCCAACTTCTGAGCCAGGCCGGGCCGTGCCAAATCGTGCCAGACCCGGACCCCGGTCGGGTCGACCCGGTTCGTGCAGACCCAGGGGCTATTGGGCTGGGTCAGATCGAGCCCAGACCCCCTATTTTCGGACCAGGTTTGTTCAAATGCCCATATCATGGGATACAGACCTCCGATTGATGCAAAGTCAGTTGAGTTGGGATCCATGGATCGGGAAGGTAGTTTCGGTATATTAAACTTGAGGTTTCGGCGATGTTTGGGTATGGCCGGGTTGGTTCGAACCCGCAACCAACCGGGCCCTTGTAGCTGAAATGCTTATAACTTAACGACTGAATGTCCAAATGACGTGCCGTTAGTTGCGCTGAATTACTCTTAGTGAGAAAGTTATTTTGGCTTACTCCACTCGATGTTTGGACTTATTTGGATTACGGTCGGGTTGTATTTAGCTTAAAACCCAGTTGGTCCCCTGCAAAGGAAAATCCATTATCTCTCAGACCGGGCACCCGATTGAGGCGCCGTCTGTTGCGTTGAGTTCCTATTGATGAGAAAGAAATTTGTGATACATAAAATATGGAATTAGTGATAGTAGATGAATCAAACCCCTTGTATCGTGGAGCGGACCCTCCCGGAATCAATCGTGCTGTGTGCGGGAACCCTAGAGCTAGCTGCAACTGCGACGATGATGGATACTGTACTTTGATCCTACATGGGTTCAGCAGCGATGGTGACTGTACTTGGATCTTACGTGGGTTCAGAAGTGAGGAAGAATGTACTTGGATCCTCCGTGGGTTCGGCAGTGATGACGACTATACTATGATCTTACGTGGGTTTGGTAGTGATGGTTACAGTACTTGGATCCTAGGTGGGTTCGACAACAATGACTTCTGTACTTGGATCCTACGTGGTTTTGGCAGAGGAGATGATTCAGAGGCTACATATAATCATCTCCACCCCTCTTCGTGAGTAGTATACATGTCTGATCTGAGTCTTGACTTTCAATCATTATCTTCGATATGATTGTCTTGCTTTTCTGTGTGGACTGAGTTATGCTTTCCTATGTGGACTGGGTTGTACTTGGGCTCGTGAGCTGGAGCCAAACTAGAATTGATGACTTAGGTATATGTGTGGGAATATACCTAAGTAGGGTTAGTTGATACTTTGTGTTTGTATCCTTTCTTTGTGGTTTATCCTTTGTAGATTCTGGGAGACCTTCAGGGGTCTCGGGGTCCCTAATGAGTATCATATACTCACCCCTACATGGGCCATGCCTACACTACGTTGTGTTGGTTTCAGACGATGGAAAATGCTGATTGTGGTTGAGGATTGTGGAGCGGGACGGTACTTGGAGGTGGACTATCAGGCGATACGTACACGGAGCGGACGACCAGACCCGAGGAGCTGAGGAGACCATCTGTACCCACCCTTCAGGTGGGATAGCCGGAGGACGACTCAGTGGTTGCTAATTTACTTTACTTCCACTATATATTCTTTTCAGTTGTACTGTAATTTCAGTTGGGTTTGTATTCTGGCCCATTTACTTTTCAGCACTTACTTTTTTTACTCAGTTTACTTAGTGTTTACTTCAGCTTGTGTACTCTATGGTGTATGTTTTCTTATATAAAGGCAATGCCTTCCCTTTTTATCATGATTTACGCCTTTGGTGCTAGTCTCTAGCCCCTGGCCTATGGAGGGCTGGCTTGGGGTAGTCACAGCAAGGGCCCCGAGGACAGGTCGTGACTTGGAAAACATCCAAAGCTACCATAAAATGATGAAATGATGCATGTCTGTCTACCTCAAATAGTGTGAATAGAATTCATATAAACAAGAAACTCGACCATTGAACATTAAACATATTCATTAAAAGGATGAAATTCAGATTAATCACATTAATGGGTAAGCTCGGATTTGAAAAATTCCATTATATTTGGTTCTATCCCCAAAATCCTCATGTATATCTTGATGCATCTCATTATCACAGGTGTCAAATACTGCCACATCATTTGGAACTCCCCACCAATACCATATCAGCCATACCAAGATCTACCATTATATTCTAATATCATATGTTGAGCTCAAATTTGTATCACATCACAAGTTAGTAAGAAAAAAAATCATAATAAATAGGGAAACTAGGCCCTAAATCAAGGTATCCAACCTTTATGTGCTAACAAGAACTCATAACCCCTAACTAAAAGGAATCCATCCTTTAATAACAAATGGGAAATCTTGGAGCCAATAATTTCACCTTTATAAAAAAGCATGTTTCTTTCATCTTGAATTTTTAGATTCATTATTTACAACTTCCAATTATGGGTAGGCTAATTCATTAACTATGTATAGCTATTAAAAGGTTTAAACATGATATCTATCATAAAACCAATTTCAAGAAGAAACAAGAGTAAACCATATAATAACTAAAAAGGTAAAAACCACAACTAAAATTCCAAAAGAAGAATAGATAAGCTTCAAAAAGCTTGAGATAATGAGATCATATCCATGCCTCAAATTCCCAGAGAGTCTCTTCCATTCAAATATGTTTCCACAAGATAGAAACCATGTGAATATCACACATATACACCATATTCTAATAATAATCCTATATATATACTTTTCACTCTTTAATGATTGCATCATTATCAACATTGATCCCACCTCAATCTATGGTTTGAGAGTCATCTTAAATATTCTGATGAAGCTATGAAACATGAAAAATCTCATATATCCTTGTTTTATTTGGGGTATGTTCTATATGTTATTTCACGGATCCAACATAATCCAGTAACATGAAAGGCCTAACAAACCAAGGATAAAGCTTAATCACCTGACCAAACCATAACCGGACATGAAGAGGAGTCTCTTTTAGAAACACATTATATCCAATGTCAATCTCCAGAGGCATCCTCTTATGATTATCATAATCTTTCAGAAGTTATTATACTTATTTCATCAACTCATAAATCACCTGAACCATCTATATCATATTATACACTAGTTCCAGCCTGAGAATTAATGAATCTATGACCTCGATTAAGTACAATATAGAATGAAAAGGTTGGATGTACAAATATTACAATGGTTTCACATCAATAGTGATGTGGAAACTATTATTGTAAGAAAACTCAACCATGGGATGGTGCTCATCCATGAACCTCCAAAATCCAGGAAATAATAACATAATGTGTATTCAAGAATATGGATAGTCTATTTGGTCTGACCATCCATCTGTAGATGAAAATCATTTCTAAGGCATAACTAAGATCCAAAATAATATTGGAGACCTCTCCATACTCTTAAGGTGAAATAAGGATCTTGATCAGAGATGATAATCCTTAAGACTCCATGGAGTCTCAATAACTCCTCTAAATAATTCCTCTATAAAATCACTACTAATATTGACTCTCATAATGCTATAAAGTGGAATGGTTTTTTCAAATGATCCACTAATATCCATATATCTTCATATCCTTTTTGATCTTGAGGTGATCTGGTAGTGAATTCCATCAAGATTCCCTCCCACCTAAACAGAGAAGCATATAATGGTTATAAAATCTAGGAAATTTGTCATTATACTTTACGTTCAAGTAGACCAATCATAAAGAAACAAACTTATTAAATACACACTTAAACCTAAACAACCAAAACTATAATCTCAATGCACAATACAAAATTTCCACACCATGATCTACCTCCAAATGAGAGGTCTGGAACAATAAAACAACCATCTCATGCATCAAAAAAGGGATGAAATTATTTCCCTAAAATAAAAATAGGAGTTTTTCATCCTCAGGCTGACCATTAAGGGAATAAACAAAAACAACTCTACCTCTATAGAAATTAACCTTAGAATCTACAAAGTGGGAATCCTTTACATATTTCACAAAATATGAATTCACTTTCATGTAGAAAAAAAATCCTCCTTCACCAACCTCTCCCATATCAAGATGTATAGTTGAGTGTCATTACATCACTCTATATAAATACCCAATTTACACATTATAACATGATGTAACTTCATTTTCATTTAGTTAACTATAAAATTTCTTATTTTTATTGTATTTAAAATTTTGAATTCATAGTCCTGCATAAATTTTATCCACTGACATTATTGAAAGTTCAATCCATGTTGGGAGAATATAAACCTTAGGTGCTTATATTTGTTGAAAACCACAAAATACTCATTGATGAGTCAATGTAACAACAAGATCAATGAAAAAATTATTTACTCTAACTCAATATCTTGGGTGGAATAAACATTTTCATGAGTATACAACATGAAATACCCATAAGAAAATATGAAATCTTCTGCACCATAGTACACCCCATCACAAGACACAAAGTGTAATGGAAAACGAAACAGTAAACTTCTTATCCTGCTAAAAAATGGCTGAAGTAATGACCATAATTTTCTTTAAGAAATAAAAAGATACATAAAACTGGTCTGTCCACATAAAAGTATCATTCTTTATAGTCGGGGATGTTAGAGAAGTCACAACCCAATGAACCACCATTAATACCCAACAATACCAAGTAAATTTATCACCTATGAAAAAGTCGTAGAGTTTACCCAGAAAACAACCACCTCTATCTTCGATGGGTCCAAAAAAATATATGACTGGATACCAAATACTCTAATAAATTAACATCATGACCCTATAACTCATACTTCACCAACTTCTCATACATCTAATGATGACGTATAACTCCTAACATTGAATTTAGATTCTCTGTATACACCTCCTCAGATTCGGTGTACATGAGGATGCCATCAATGAAAGCCACCAAAAACATATCTTGGAACTCTTTTAATATTTCATTCATTGAAACCATGAACATGAAAATAGAATTATTCACACCAAATGTAATCACAACTAAGTAATAATTCCCATCAGCATAGTGAAAAGTGTTTTTTGTAATATCCTCACCCATTACTCACATTTGATGATTCCTGATCACATATCAATCTTTGAGAAAAACCTATCTCCTTTCATATAATCAAATAAGTCATAAATCCATATAAGTGGGTAGTAGTTATTCACTATAACCCGGTTCAAGTGATGATAATTGTAAGGTCCGCTAGGCTAGATACCCTGATGGGGGGGCTGAATTAGGGTATGATATATTAAAACAACTTCCCCTTATGATTTTGTTTTGTTGTTAGAAAAAACCCTCTTTTCTATCCTTCCCATTATAGAATATGAAAAAAAATTAAATAATGCACAAGACATAGTAATTTTACTTGGTTCACCCACACTGGGCTACGTATAAGGAGTATACACAGATGATGTGCCGATGTACCAAATCCACTATAAGCACACAAATATTTAAAATTTCAAAGTGGACTCATTGTCCCTCCTATTTTATAACCAATAACAATTTGAAAGCTCCCTTATCTTTCAACTGAAGTGTGCTCACTGCTTCTTCCAAATATCAACTCACATTTTATAGACTTATATCTCATATCATTATTTTTAATGAATGCATCCTTCAATTTATATAGATTCCCTATTTATGTCCCACTTTCATCCATAGATTAATAACTCATTTCCATTAATCTTTGAGAAAAACATTTGAAATACCTTTTTAAAGATCTCTACATCGCAAAGCTACCTATTTTGAAAATCTCAAAAAATCCTTCACAATGTTCCCACCTCTTTGTAAATCAAAAAAAATTTCAGAGCTCACAACTTAGTAGAGAACACTAATTTGTAGAGCTCAAGACTTTATAGAGCTCAAGACTTCGTAGAGATTAGGTCTTCGTAGAGGTCAAGCCTTCAAAGGGAAACTTCATTTGTGAAGCTCACTGAGCCAATGTGGAACTCCCCTTCTTCACGAAGCTCTCAATACATAGAGGCATTGACTTTGGTCAAGACTAGGATAGTCTTTTTTTCGAAGCTCAAGCCTTTCTCAAAACCTTATTTCACGGAGCACTCCTTGATTCTCGAAATCAAAACGACTTAGGATTTTCTCTCTTAAGCTCATTCAAAATGAAGAGGGGTGGCCTCTTATTTATAGGCGCGGTCGAATGTGGAGATTTTCTTCTTTCAATGAGATTTTTAGACCAGTAAAAATAATCTATACAACACATCTCCCCTTCAAAAATCACCACATAAATTTTTCATTTTGTCAATGCTCTCCATCAAACACTTCATGCCACCACCGTAAAGCTCCCTTACAATTCTCTTCACCTATTCTATTCGTGAAGCTCGTCATAATTATAGAGATCACTGTAAATATTTTTTATGTGTTTTAGAAATCCACTTCATGAATCCTATATTCAAAAAATTAATTCATTTTTTATATTTTGATAATATCTTTATGAAAATCCACTTTTCGAGATTCTCATCAAATCCCAAAGTTTGGACCCCAAAAATTTGGCAAACACTAGAAAATGGTGCCACCTTGTATATGTTCTTTTGTAGTACCTCCAAATCCTCCATTGTTTTTTCATGGTTCTTGGTCAACATGGACTGTCAAAAAAATATCTGAAACTCAACAATTCACTATGTAAACTTTCTTTGTCAACAAACACAACCAAACCAAAAATTATGCAATGTTACCTTGAGGGATTTTTCCCAAAAATCTCCCCCTTTGGGATTGTTGAAAACTATTCTCAAAATAATTCTCTAAACATTGATACCTCACTGAATTCCCTTCTATCATTCGCCTATTATGATTCAGATAGAAACCAATGATTTACTCACCACATACTCTAAACCCAGATGAACAATTCTTGACATGAGAAACAAGAGTAGTATGAAAATTTCATCAATGAATCACTTCATTATTGAAACTAATTGTTGATACCATTCCAACACCAATATTATTCTTGTATCATGAACCTCATCTATTGTGACATATAATCTTTGGTCGATCACTTCTCGCATCACCAGATCTTAAACTCTCCCCCTATCTCAATTATCCCACTATCTCATGGCTCCACCTGTCAACTTCTCCCCATATCTTTGACTAAGACATTTTCTCCCTTAAAAAGACACACCTTCTCCCCCTTGAATAATCACAATTTCTCCCCCTTTTTCAATGAACCTAAAGGTCACTCATTTTCATTCTAAAACAGGGTGAAAAGAAATATCATTGTATCGGGGAAAAATAAATCATACCTTGGGGAGAGGGGGTCCACATCAACACTTTTTCAAGTGTAGGGAGTCGACTAGACTCCCAGAGCCAGTAGACGTCTCTCAAAATATTTTTTATGTAAGGAATTTGTCAAAATGTCTATAACCTATACCTCTTTTTCTACATACTACAACTACACTAACCCTTACTTCACCTTATCATAGATAAAATAATATTTTTTTATCAATTTTCTTTTTACTTGAGTGATGAACTGGATTTTTTCTAAGATTGATAGCACTCAAACTATCACATTGGATTCCCATCAGATACTTCACTTCAACACCCATATCATAAATATTATGATTTATCCACAATAATTGTGTGCATACTTGAGTGGAGGTAAAATACTCAACTTCTATGGTGAATAATTAAATTCAATATTTCTTCTTGATTAGCCAAGAAATTCACAAACCACCAAGATAGAAAGCACCCCCCGAAGTAGATTTCCTATAATATTCTAATCCATACAAATCTGCATCTATATATCCCAAAATCTCAGGCTGAGATACATCATTATACATAAAATCTAAATCCAAAATTCCCTTAATATACCGAAGTATTTTCTTCACTACAAGCATCTGGATTTCCTTAGGATTGCTTCGGTATCGTGCTACTTGGCATATATATAAAACAGTATTAGGTCTTGTTTCTTTAGGTATAGTAAAATTCAAATAATCTTCCTTTATTATATGATTTTAACTGCCTTTCCATCATAATATTTTGATAATTTGGTCCGAGTGGCAACTTGAGTCTTCATCTCCTTGTAATTTTCCATTACAAACATTATCATAACATCCTTAGAACATTTGGATTGAGATATAAAAGTTTCATTCCTTCCTTGTGTCACCTGTAAACAAAAGAAAAACATCATCTCACCAATCAATAACATTTAAAACTCACTTTTCATGAATTCGAAAAACTTTTTGCACTAAGCTACATCTGATCTGCCAAATATTATGTCATCAACATAAACCAACACCACCATCCTTTGATTACTGGAATTGTAGAAATAGAGATTGTAATCAACTCCACCATGTTGAAATCCAATCTTCTTCAAATATTGATAAAGCCTTGAGTACCATGCTCTTGGTGATTTTTCTGCCCTTATAGTGCTTTCTTCAACAAAAAAACATTGTTGTCATCTTCATGAATAATAAAACTATATGCCTTCTCAATATAAACTTATTCTACAAGAACCCCATTCAAAAATGCTGATTTGACATCCATATGGGAAACCATGAACTTCTGTTACACTGTAATGAACAAGAATAATCTGATTGATTCCAGCCTTGAAATAGGTGTAAATGTCTCATCGACATCAATACCCTATATCTGGGAGTATACTTTGAACAGGATACATGCTTTGTTTTGGATCACAACACCATATTCATTAATTTTGCTGCGAAAGACCCATTTTTTCATGATGACATTCTAATATACCAGCCTCCAAACATTCTCCCAAGTCTGATTCTTCTCAATCTAGTTTATATCTTCATTTATCGCATCAACTCATTTTTCATCTTCACCAACATCATCAACAAATTTAGTTTCAAATTGAGATAAGAGAGATGTTTGCTGTAGTGACTTCATTCTTCTTGTTTGAACTGTAGATCTCTGATCACCAATGATATTATACCTATCAATTTTATGTTGAATCTTTGGATTCTTTTCAAATAAATAATTGACTTCCTTTTTTTCATCATCAATACCTTCTTCTGAGTCAACATCTACTACTTCTACACCCCATATATTACTTTCCTCTTCATCACTTTCATCAAGAAACTATTCGTTGTGATGTTGAGTATTCTCTTAATTTTCCACAACAATGACATCATTATTCTGAACTTATTTTCCCAGCCTCTTTTGGAATCATTTGTATGTTTTTATTTTTCCTGAGTATCCAAGGAATATCCCCTCATCTTTAGATGACTCAAATTTTCTATTTTTTCTTTTTTGATAATGAAGCACTTACTTCCCAAGATTTGAAAGTATTTCACTGATGGATTATTTTTTTACCAAATATCATATGGAGTGTTTCCTTTCTTTAGACATAATAAATCTCTATTAGAAATATAGACCGATGTCAACACTCCTTCTTTCCAAAATTTATATGGTAGTTCTTTTTGTATAAGCATTATTCTGGCCATGTTGTTGATCATCCAATTTCTAATTTCAACCACTCCATTCTATTGGGGAGTTATTATTGAAGAAACTTGATGCCTTATCCCATGTTTATTGATATAGTATTCCTCCTGACAATTTGTTAATTCATTACTATTGTCATTACAAAACAACAAAATTTTCTACCCAAGCATCCTTTCAGATTCCCTCTAATACTATATTAGGCAACTGAACACGTCATACTTAAGGTAAATGACAAATACCCATGCCATTATACTATAATCATCAATGAAAATAATGAAATATCTCTTTCCATCAATGGATTTTGGTGAGATAGGTCCACAAACATCAGCATTCACCAGTTCGAGAACTATTGTTTACTTATTTTCCTTCACTTTGTATGTATTTCTGATGATCTTCCCCTATTTATAAGCATTGAATGTGTATGTATGATCACATGGCATCTTGGGGAGATCCCTAGATACATGAAAGTTTACCAGATATTCTAGGGAAGGTTGGCATAGTAAACCAAGTTGGTTATTTCATAACTTTTCTTCCTCTTATCTAGATAAAAAACACACATCTTCAACACCACTTACAAGGTTAATATTTCCCTTTGTACTTTTTACCTATAGAATCACTGCACCATCTATTCCTTTCAAGATACATGTCTTCTTAAAAAACATTATATAATGACTTGAGTCATATAATTGACTACCACTGAGCAAATTCCAACTGATACTTTCTACTATAAAGACATCGACATGTCTTATTTATTTTCCCCCAAACCTATCCTTTCTTGAGCCAATTATATTTATAAATTCATCATTTAAAAACTTGTAAACTCTTTATTTTTTATATGTTTTGCCTTTAACCTAATAATCATTCCCTGTCATGTTGGATGTGCAACCACTTTCAAAGATCCATACACCAGAATGGTCTGATGCTTTAAGGTCAATTTCAACAACCACTTCCTTCTCATCTCTCTTATTCTTCATCCATGTTTTTCTCTTCATACCTAGCATAGATTGATATTTCTGATCTTTCTTGGAGTATGGTGGACCGACTTAATCTTGAAAGTATGAAAATATATTTTTAATTTTCAACTCACCTGTTGGTTCACTGTTCTGCTGCTGGTGAACGTTTTGGTTCTACTTTAGCACATTCCTCTATATAGTAGATGTAAAGTATCTATCCATGTGTCCAAATCCTCCACACAATATTAGTGTCCCTAAAAATATGTTCTAAAGTACCATTATATGTTTTTCTTACACTTTTGTTCCTATTCCCTTAAATATCATCTAGGTATAGAACAAACATTTTGTGAGGGTCATATATTTCCAATGCAATAACACATAATGATGGGTGCATTCCTACATGTCACTTTTGTACTACTAGTTGTTCCTTCGGTTATATGAATATTCTAATTATGCTTCATACCCACATCAATCATCATTCACAGAATGGGTTCTTGTGGTCACACTTCAACCCTAACTGCTTTCTATTTTCGATCAATCCACACATCAGCCTTAACGTCTTAACATGATTCTTTATTATTTTATCCTATACCACTATGCCCCCCATTCATCTTTTCATTCTTTTGAATGATCTTCTTTTTTGATAACATTTTGGGAATAAATTTTTTTTATTGGTCCTTAACTTTTCATCACAGACCGACAACTTCCTCCTAAAGTTATTTGATATGCTTGACTTGATATTTCAATATGTTATTCAATCCATATATCTCCCTCTAAAATTCTTCATCCTTTATTTCATACTCAAAATCCAATTCTTAGTCCTTTGGTGCTAAAAACTTGAGTTTCTAAATTTCTTCAATTAACTCGGACGTCTCTTCTACTTGTTTCTGCATGTAGAGTTTGGAATCACGAACCACTTTGTTGGATTTATTCATTTTGTCTCTCCAAACATCTATCTCTTCAAGAGAGGCTTCTAACCCAGCTTGCATATGAATTATTCCTTCAATTTCTTATTCTTATTCAATGTTTTTTTCATTAATTTATTGAGAACTACCGAAAATTTCCACCATAGAATTCTCTTCACGATATTTGTAGTTCTTTATCGGTTCGACCTATTCAACCTCAGTTTCATTTGAACTATCACATTACTATGAAATAATATTCTTCTTTTTGAATAAATTTCTATTGAACTATTTCTTACCTTTTACATAGGATGAAGATGTTTTCTTTAGAATTTTATATTCATCGACATCATCATCTTCTTGGAAATTTTTGGGGAACCATTCTACATGATGAAAAACTTTTCCACATCAAAAACTTGCTAGTTTAAGTTTTCCCTTGAAATTTACCTTTCCTATTTGATGATTTTAGGAAAGGAATGAAATTACCTCGTCTATCTCTTCTTCTTCTAGAGAATATTCAATAGTGAATTTTGTCATGTCCTTGAATTACACCTATTTAGATTTCTCCTTTGCCACAACATCATTATCATCATTTCTCATTTCATATGCTATAAGGGTACTATAAAATTTATCTGATGTCAACTCTTTTAGATCATAATCTTAAAATACTCAGACATTAGGATTGAATTGAGGTGGAAGTTTCCTCAATATACACTTCACAAAATTTAGGTCTTCAGTGACTTCTCCAAGTCCTCGCATGTATTCCACTACAACATTTACCCTGTCACATAATGCATCTATGGAATCATTTGGGTTCATTCTCATATCATCATGTTTATTCCAATGAAGTTGTATCTTTGCCTCTCTAACCAATGAATCTTCTTCATATATGTTTAATATATTTTCCCACATGGAATTTGAATTTTTTCATGACCTAACATTCATATAGATATCATTGGATAGAGCTCTACTTGAGGAATTGATTCCCTTGGAATCAACATCCAATTACCCTCTTTCATCTTCTAATATAGCTCCACTATTGATATTGGATGGGATACCACACATTGCTACTGTAAACACATCCATTCGTAAATATTAGAAGTAGTGTTTCATCTGATTCTTCCATAACAAAAAATTATTCCTCTTAAAGATCAGAATCCCTTTATGATTTGTGACCTCCATTGAGAGAGAAACACTGATATAAACCTTTCCCTATAATACCAATTATTAGGTCCACCAGGGTAGATAACTTGAGAGGGAGGGTGTGAATTAGGGTATGAAAGATTAAAAAAACTTCCCATTATCATATTGTTTTATTTTTAGACAAAACCCTCTTCTCTCTTCTTCTCATTGAAGAGTATGAACAAACCTTAATGCATGGACATGAAAAAACAATTTTACTTGGTTCACACTCACTGGGCTTTGTCCAAGGATCATACACCAAGGATTTTCTGATGTAAAAAATGTAATATAACCACACAACTGTTTACATGTTTCAAGTGGACTCATTATCCCACCTGGTTTACAACCAATCACAATTTGAAAACTCACTGCTCTCTCAACTGAAGTGTGCTCACTGTATATTTAGAGGATCCACCCACATTGTATAGACTTGTAGGTCCTATCATTATCTTTAATGAATGAATCAAACACTATATGTAGATTCTATATTTATTTTCAACTTTATTCCACAGATGAATACCTCTTTTCCACTAAACTATGGGAAAAATATTTGAAATACTTTTTCAAATCTCACTACTTCACAAACCACCCTATTTTTCAAAGCTCAAAAAAGCCTTCGGAACATTTCTACCTCTTCTCAAAGCACACACCTTATCAGAGCTCACTACTTCGCAAATCCCAATTATTCTAAGACGTCAAGCCTTCAAAGACCTCAAGCCTTCATAGAGCTTAGGTCGTTGTAGTGCTCAAGACTTTGTAGAGATACTTCCTTCGTGAAGCTCACTGAGCCATGGGGAATACCCCTTCTTCAACAAGCTCTCAATACATAGAGGTATTGACTTTGGTTAAGACTAGGATAGTATTTTCCCAAAGCTCAATCCTTTATTTGAAACCTTGTTTCACAGAGAACTCCTTGCTTTGCGAAATCAAAATGACTCCAAATTTTCACACTTAAGTTCGTGAACGATGAAGAGGTGTGGCCTCTTATTTATAGGCACGATCGAATGCGGATCTCTACTTCTTCCATCACGATTTCTAGATTAGTCAAAATAATCTCTATGGAATATCTTCTCCTTTAAAATCACCATTTAAATTTTTCTTTGTCGCAATACTCTCCGTCAAACGCTTCACACAACCACCACAATACTCCCTCGTATTTTTCTTAACCTCTTCCCTTTGTGAAGCTATTCATATTTACAGATATCGCTATCAACATTCTTCATGTATTTGTGAAATCCCCTTCATGAATACCATCTTCAAAAAATGCATTCCTTATCCATATTTTGATGATATCTTCAAAGAAATCCACTTTTCGCGATGCTCACCAAATCCCAAATTTTGGACCACAAAAATTTGGAAAACAATAGAAAATAGAGCCACCTTTTTTTGTTATTTTGTACTACCTCCAGATCTTCTATTACTCAGTCATGTTTCCTTGTCAAGATGGATTTTCAACAACATATATATAACTTTACAATTCACCATGAAAACCTGCTTTGTCAACAAACCCAACCAACCCAAAAATGATGCAATGTTACCTTGAGGAATTTTTTCCCAACAATAATGGATTCAACTGCACAAACTACCATTATCCTCCTTCATGAAAAAAAACTGGTTTACCCCATAGTTTCACACTTTGCTAAAAAACCTCATTACAATAGATCATTGAGCTATACTCACAGATCTTTTAGCATAGAAGGCACCATACTATAAGTAAACATCAATATAAGATACATTTTTTGCTATAGATCTGTACCAAACTCAATCTACTGTAAAGGGGAAACACTAAAACATATTCATAGAAGTCATCAAGGTAATCTTCTACAACCCTAGGATAAACCATTGGCTGAACCTATGACGAACATATCATTGGCTCAGCCATCAGGGAAAATAAGGATAGAAGATTCCTTTGACCCCTCTATGGATCTCGCTCACCAAAGAACACTTTCATATCTCTTTTATCATCATAGAACTGAACCTAAATCGTAATTAAATCCATGAAATACTATACAAAATATATCCAATCCATGTTTAGGATGATTTCATATGGCTGAATATAAATACATATTAATTTTACCAAGGTGCGTTGTTGTCCTAAAACTGTCTCATAGTTTCTATATACTTCATACAGACAATCACAACCTATAACTGTTGTAGTCAATGACAAAAGAACATTATAAATTTCCTACTTATGTACTAAATAATGGACATGTGAAGGTCAAAGGAATGAACATGTCGCTCAAAGAAAATCATATACCAATGTATAAAATAAGAAAATGATACCATGAATTATGTATGGATCACCCAGTTCTAGAAATTATAGATCCTAAATATGAGAAAAATATACTCCATGGCCTCTATGACCCTGCCAGAGACCACCTCCATGGTTGAGCATTTATCTTATAGGATGAGGAGAAACTTAGAGCTATCCCCTAATTTCCCAGTCTCCTCTATACTAATCCAAAACTAAAACACCCTACTGCTTCTGCCTCAATTTAAACTACCTGAATAGATGGACCATAAGCGGAACACCTGGTGCACACAGATTACTAACAATGTTTGGTCACTCTCACAACTAATGATCCTGACCTACACAATAAAAACATGAATATAATTCCATGGAATAGGTGTGAGAGATTCCATACCCATAGAAATGAGATTATGTGGGAAGGGACCTACTCCAGGCTGACTAAAAGCTATTCTTTCAAGGAAAATGGGAATCGTTTACAATAACTATATCTTATGAGGAATCTTGAAAACTCCCCTGTCAAGATTATCTTATTTGGACCAGAGTCCTCTCAACAATGTATTCTCTCTTTAACACATCATGATACCTATTTATAATTAATGGGGTAACCTTTTTTTAGAAGTCAAGATTCAAATATTTCTCAAAATTTCTCACCTTGACCCCCTTATCTGAAAAATGGTTTGAATCATAACACTAAAGGGTCCTGAAATGGATTTTGAACTCCCACACACTTGATATCCACTACTAAAGGGTAAAAATCTCATTGCGTCAAGCTTCCTTCACCGTCAAAGATATGAAATCTACTCAGAATTGGTTGTGAAACTTCTCCCTTGAGACTATCGACTCCACACAATCCCCAAGGATCAAGATTCACCACTACCTCACTCCTCCAAATAGCATTATCACAACCAATGAGACTCAATTATCCATCAGATAAGACATCAAATAAAATCTATATCCACATAATATAACTATTCATTAATGAGTAAATATAAAATAGACCCCTCATACAATAATAGACTATATCACATAATCACTAATAAACAAACTCCTCTATGTTTCTTTGTCCTTGACCTCTCATCTATGGTGATATATTAAAATATAATTCTAAACATCATTGTCATGAACCTATTGATGAAATCATCGTAGTTCAGTTACTATAAAAATAAAAAATAATTAGACTCATAAACATGGAATATGGAATAATTAACATTAATTAATTTTTTCTTTTTTATCTCGTTTAAGGTTTTAACATATACCAATTCCTACCAATTTTAAACACTAGTGAAGAGTAAAATGATACATGATCCTTTCCTAGTTCTTTACCCTGCAACCAGTATCACCTCATTTAGTATGCTCAAAAGACATAAATTCTCATGCATCAGAAGATATGGGGACCTATATAACAATGTCTTAATGGGTCTATTGTGTTTACATCACTTACTAAACTTAATTGTCAGCATTTCCCTAAAAACCCTTGTAGTATCAACTATACTGGAAATGAAAGAATAGAGATAGTGACCACATGAGTCCCACCTCTAGTTTTCCCATGGTTGGCGATTAACATTGGGGGTATTTCATACATACAATTGGGAGACATTTCCCTATAAGAAAACATGAAGAATAGAGAGAAGTAAGACATATATACCAATCAAAAACTTCTCATATATATAGAATAAAACCCAAGTGTAAAATTGAAATGTGATAATGCGCTAACACAACTTAAAGGGAAACTAAAAGTACCAAAAAATTAAATTAAAAAATAACCATGAATCCCAAATAGATCTTCAAACCCAATGAACTGTTAATATCAATCTATATCTCCAACATGAACCTACTGACCTGAAAATGATTTATATATACATGGGGTGAGTATAATAGTAAACTCTGTAGGATCCTCCTTGGATCCTATCATTCAATTTATACAGAAATAATGTAAATGAATAGTGAACAATAAGTGAAAATAAATTTTCACATTTATAGGTTTAATAATTTTTTAGCCTCAACATAGATATCTCTTACCAAGTATCAGATAAAACATATCATGTATTATAGTAATAAAACATCAAGGGTACCCCTCTCCCACTTCCCCAGTCGTTTTCTAATCTACCCTACCATCGCATTTCCTAATCCATATCTATCAAAAAAATAATCTATCCCACAGACACCTTTCCTAAGTATCACAACATGCACCTTATTCATAACATCATCTCAACTCCCAAATCACATCTCCCTATTCCAACCAATTAGTTTCTAAGATCCACCAATAGCATGCATGGCGTGTATCATATATCGAGTATTATAAAAAAATAAATCACAATGCATACCCCAAAGTACCAAAATCCATCACATCCAATAAATGACATACCAATAATAATTCTTTAGACACCATATCAAGATATAAATGTGTGTTAAATAACCATAATTTGTTACATCCATCTAAAAACATATATGGAAAACTAACTGTCATGAATTTTAGCACATACTACTACCAATAGAAGAGAGTGTGGTTAATGGGGGTAGTGATCCATATATCCTCCCACTATTATGTTAGGGATAACACCCTCCTAGATTCCATTGGGTGTCACCCACCCTAACTGACATGGGTGTTGTAGAATATGAAATAAAATAAAATATAAGATATAATATATCAAAAAACCACTATACGAGCATAACAAATTTTTAGACTCAATTGCATCTAACATCGCTTGGACTCCAAGCCGCCACTACTAAGAACTATATATCCTATAATCACACAAGAAATTAAAGATATACATTAATTACTTCATTAATATTATCAATTCAATTATTTTAATTAATTTATTATCCACTAATTAACAATTCATGGTATTCTTGATATATTTCATTAACCATCAAATCCATGTCCATACCCTCTATGCATAATCTAAACCGAGTCCACAATTCTCAAGATCATGTCATTTTAATTCTAGAAAAACCAAACACATGTGTTTATTCATTTATTTTACATGTTAACATTGTTCAATAAATTACAGGTACTCTAGTTAAACATCCTAAGATGATATAAAAAGATAAAAACAAGCATATCCAGTTGCCTCAAGCAGTGGGGGAAGTGATACAAATAAAAATTCAACCCAACCATCGACCATTAAATATATTTAGTAACAAGAAAGAATTTATATAAATTTCATTAAATATTATGTGCATATTTTACTTGTTACATCATCTATGGTTACATCCCTAATTACCTCATGAATTTCCTAGTGCATCTCCCTTTCAGAGGCATCAATTGTCGCAACATCGTCCCTGCCTCCCGACCCATATCTCATTAGCCACCCTAGGCTCAACCATCCCATGCTCATATAACATTTATATATCACATCTATATAAAATCATAATTAAATAATAAAACAAGAATAATTCATAAGGAAAATAGGCTCTAGAACAAGTCATCCATCATTCACATGAAAATGGTAGCTTGTGACCCACAACTCAAGGAATCCAGCCTTTAAAAACTAACAAGTTGTCTCAACTCCAAATATATCATCTTTATCAAAAAACCATTTTTTATTCATCTTGAATTAATAGATTCATTATTCACCTATTCCAACTATGGGAATCCTAACACATCGACTACAACCAGCTATTAAAACTTTTAATCATTTTCTATAGCATAAAAACACTTTCAATAAACTAAGAAAAGAAAATTTCCCATTTAACCTTTATTTTTACTAATATAATCAATAATAAATAACATTCATTGAGTTTTGTTTAATACCCATTAATAGATGGCATTGAAACATTAAAGAAACATAAATTTTGCATGAATTTGATTAACATAAAATTATAACAAAAAATGAAGTATAATCATGCCTCGTATTTAATTCATAATACAGTTAATAAATTATTTATGGAGTTAAATACATTAAAAATTCCATAAAAACAAAAATTTTATTCTAATAATGAAAACATAATAAAAAATCATAGTACAAATAACACAATATCTAGAAAAACGAGAGGTAAACACTTGTCATAGTATCAACCATCAACATGTGTTGACTATCCAAAACCAATTCCATTCATTAAATTGATTAAATATTTATTATGTTATATAAATTTCCATTATAAGGTATAAAAACTCCAATATTTTTTATTTCACATAAATTAAATATTAGAAATAAATGACCTACATAAAAAATTAGACATTCTTGAATTCTAAACATAATGAAAATGAGAACCTCTTATCACATATCTCTTAAAGAAACTATTATACCCTAATGATCTCATCCAATGAGTACACCAGTAATTAAAAATGAAATATCCATTAGAACAATATAGTTCGGATGCCAAATCATGGAAAGAGGAATTAGATGGGAAAAAATATTTTACCGATAGAACTCGCTAGAAAAGTGTGGTAGAACTCACCAAAAATAAAAACGGTTCAAACATGAAAATACAATGATTGATTAACGGTTCTGGGAGAAGAGGAAGTGTGTTGAAGAAGATTGTCATGAACCATCCCCCGAGGCCCGTGCCGTGACTACCCCAATCACACCTTCCATAGTCTAGGGGCTGATGAATAGCATCGACAGCGTATTCCCTAAAACTGGGAAGCCACTGACTTTATAACTTGTAAGCACACGTAACCAAGCACACAACAAGATAATAATAGAAGTAAACTAAATTGTAAATAGAGTGAGTGTAGTAAGTAAAAGGGGCCAGAATACAAGCCCAACTGGAAAGTACAAGTACAAATGTGATACAATACAACTGAAGAAAATAGAAAGTCAGTTGTTGGGTCGTCCTCTGAGGATCCTAACTGAAGGGTAGTTAATGATCACCTCCTCAGCACACCATGTCCATCTGTCTCCTCCCATGTATCGACATGCCGTATAGTCCACCTCTGGGCACCGTCCAGTCCTGGTACTCACTTCCTCAGTCAGTGTTGTCCATCGTCTACACCAAACACAACGAAGTGCGGGCAGAGCCCGTGAAGGGGTGAATATAACGATACTCAGTAGGGACCCTCAGAACCTCAAGGTCTCACAATACCCACCAAGGATAAACCAAAAAGTAATAAAACAATAGATAACCCTACATAGGTTTATGCCCATTCATATACATAAGTAATCAAGTAATACATCTCAAACATGAGGAAAACACAAAGGTACTGACTCAGTTCACACCAGGATTTATTCTAGGGGTAGTATCAAGTAACATTCCCAGTCACAACGTCGAACACCTCAAATACTGAAGAACTCCTCCTCTATTGAGTACATTGGGCATGATGTGTCACACAGAGGCACTTCCCACTAACCTTGGACTACTGAGGTACTCATCCTATCGAGTCTTGTGGGTCTGCCGCGTCACACAGAGGTGATCCCCACCGTGGGTCTGCCACGTCACATAGAGGCACTCCGCCTCGTGGCCTACTGAGTTACTCCTCCTCTTGAGTACCGTGGGTATTTCACTCCACAAAGGTGCTCCCCACCGTGGGTCTGCCACATCACCAAGGTGCTCCCCACTGGGCCTGTTAAGTCACTCCGAGTCGAAATGGCTAGCAGTTGTCAAGTCTAAGCCCGCCACTGGGTTCCCACACTATGATCGCTCGTCTCTAAGAGGATTTTGTCCACAAGCTACAGGTCTATACTTTAACTTCCATGAAGTCCCATGAAGAAGTATCTCATAGGTTAGCCATGTCATAGGGGTCTCAGCGTAACAGATGGGGCGTCAATTGGATGCCCGGTTTGTGACTTATTAGCCTTTTAGTCCTGGGGGCCCGGTTGGATTCATGCTCGATCCAACCTGAAAGTTCCCCATATTAATCCAAATCTCAGTGGGGTATCACTCAAAGGGACCGAATCACTCCAAGGTTCCCAATGCCGTGGACGGTTCATCTAACGGATGTCCAGTGACAAAGTTATGTCCAAAAGAAGGAAATTGGGTCATAGTGGGCCCAAAATGCAGTGCAAATCGGCCAATTGGGTTCGGCCCGACCCGCTAGGTCTGGCCCGACCCGCTAGGTCTGGCCCGACCCCTACTGGATGACCCATCCCTCGGGGCGGCAGAGGTCGCCGGTCAGATCGACCGCGGATGGCGGATCAGCCGTGAGGGTGATGGGTGGTTCAGCTAGGCCCGAGGTGGCTCGGAGAGGCCGTAGGCGGCGCGGTCAGGGCGGCTCGGATGGCGGCTCAGCGGATGGTGGTGGCACTTGGAGGATGGTGACGGTACTCGGTGGACAATGGCGATGGCTCGGCCTAGTCGGCGGTGGCTTGGTCCAGATGGTGGTGTCCGTGGGCGGTGCGGCGGGGCCATAGGTGATGGACCCACAGGGCGTGGCGGCTGCGGGGCAGTGTCTTTGCGTCGTCAACTTCACTGAATTCAACACCATAAATCATTACATGATTTGTGGATGGATCGGGCCATGTTTGTTTGGACCATACCCTCCATGTTAGGTTGGTAGAATGTGGCTCAATCAAGAACCTGAAGTAGAACGTCAAACATTACAACCTCCCGTAATGATTCATTCCCAAACCGCAAAAGAAATCTAGGAAAGAATATGGGAAAAATATTCACATGAAAATAAACCCCTATTGTGGGTTGTTCGTTGATGTTGGAGTGAGAAGGAAGTATGTACATTGATTCGTCGTAGATGAAGACGTCCCATGTTGGAGGAAGTTGAATATATCACCATTCATCACGTCCGCCACACACTTCTGATCCCATGCTCGCTCGTTGGTTCTTCGTAGTAGAAGGAGTTCTTCAACGGCGAGAGTGTTCTTCGTGGAAGAACACGTTCTTCATTGGAGTGCCATCTCCCAATATTTCTCCTCTCCCAATTCCACCAAAATGAAATAGTATCCCCAAAATAATAGATTATGTGATCTATTATGTTTTTTGGCAGAAATTCAAATTGGGTTGATTAAATTGGCTGCAATTAATTAATTGATGATGTTGGCACAGAAATAATTAGAGGAGGGCTGCATTATAAATATTGGAGGAGGGTTATTATAATTAAGTGGGGAGCTCAAGAGGTCTCTCTCCACTTAATAGGGAGTTCAATAGGTTTATACCTTGGGTTGTCCCCACCACCATAACCTCTCATGGGAGGTTAGTTCAGGTGGTCCCCACCATCATAACCTCTCATGGGAGGTTTTGGTCTTGTGGTCCCCACTTCTCAACTTCCACATGGAATAAAAATAAAAATAAAAGCTACATAATTTTTATTTTTATTTTATTCTTTCAGGAATATGTGAAAAGCAAAATTCTACCCTCAACATACTGTGGTCGATGTGAAGGTATCCTTAGGATAATATCGGCGCTACGAGTTCAACAGTGCCCTCGGATTTCAATTCTTAGCACCGGTTCAAAATTTAGAAAAACCCGCTCGCACGTTTATTGAACGTACCCGAACAAAAGTTCAGAAATTCATTTCGGGAACTCTGGGCCTCAGAATCACGTGCTGTCAATTTTCGAGGACTTGTAGAATTCCCATCTATTAAAAACAATTACATAGAAATTATGGGTATTTACATTCTCCCCACCTCAGAACTCTACATCCCCATAAGCCACAACTCAAACTAGGAATGAAAGTGGGGGTACTGAGCCCGTATCTGAGCCTCCCACTCCCTTGTGCTCTTTTGGAGGTTCCTGTGATGCCATCTAATGCATACCAGAGGTATCAACCGTCCAAAAAGGACCTGATTCTATCGATCCTCAATCTCTACTGGAACCTCCGTAAAATTCACCCCATCGTCGATGTCTAGCTCGTCATGGTCGATGACATGGGAAGGGTCGTACACGTATCTTCTTAGCTGTGATACGTGGAAGACATCGTGCACCTGGTGAAACTGAGGTGAAAGAGCTAAGAAGTATGCCACCTCTCCAACACTATCGAGGACCTAAAAAGGACTGATGAATCTTGGAGATAACTTGTCACCTGGTACAAAACTCCACAAACCTCGTCGAGGTGAGACCCATAGAAAGATGTGGTCTCCATCCTCGTACTCCAGAGGTCTCCGTCTCTACACATCATATGAATTATGCCTACTTTGTGAAATCTTTATTTTATCCTGGATGATCTGCACCTTCTCTATAGTAGCTCGAACCATCTCTGGTCCCACGAGTGCTGACTCATTTGGTTCAGTCCAGCACAATGGTCATCTTCAAGGTCGCCCGTAAAATTCCTCAAAAGGTGCCATCCCAATGGTGGAGTGATAGCTATTGTTTTACGCAAAATCCACCAAAGCAAAGTGATCCTCCCAACTACGATCGAAGTCAAGGATACAAGCACAGAGCATGTCCTCAAGGGCCGGAATTGTCTGCTTAGTCTGGCCATCCATCTGAGGATGGAAGGTGGTTCTCAAATGAAGCTGCGTCCCGAAAGCCTCATACAACCCCTTCCATAGCCAGGAAGTAAAATGTTCATCACGATTGGATACAATCGCTAAAGGTAATATATGTATCCACACAATCTCCCGCACATAGAGGCATCCCAAGATTTCTATTGAACTCTGCTATCTGATCGGTAGAAAAATGTACCGACTTGGTGAGTCAGTCGACGATCACCCAGATAGAGTCATAACCCTTGGATATATGTGGAAGTCCTGTCATGATGTCCATGTATATACAATCCCACTCCCACTCTGGGTCTTTTAAGGCTGAACCAAACCTGTTTGTACATGATGCTCCGACTTCACTTGCTGACAAGGGAGGCACCAAGATTCAAACTCTGCTACTTCTTTCTTCATTCCCGGCCACCATTACTGTTGTCGGAGGTCCTGATACATCTTCACCACTCCTAGATGTACCTCTACAGTGGATGTGTGGAAATCCCTCAACACTACCTCTTGAAGTTACACTGGTACCATGGTATGTCCTCTAAAGAGGATGATATGCTCCCCACCTTCAAGAAAATCCATCAGGTGCATGTCCTATGGATATCTGAGCACATCGTGTGTCGCAGTCAGCATCCCCATGCTGTGCTTCCCTGACTCGCTGAAGAAGTGTAGGAGTGATTGTAAGAGACTGAAGGAATGCTGCTCCATCTCTATCCACAAAGGATATCTGAAAAGAAACTATCTACTCCATCGCCTCTCCTAGCAGCTATATACCATATCTGCTATTGAATGCATCTACAACAACACTCCCCTTCCCAAAAGTATAGACTATCTCGAATTCATAGTCACGGAGGAACTCAAGAAGACATCGATGTCTCTAGTTCAGGTCCTTCTAAGAGAAGATATAAATGAGACTCTAGTGATCAGAGTACACAGTAAACACTGTCCCATTAGATAGTTCCACCACATCTTCAAGGCGAAGAACATTGCTGCTAACTACAGGTCAGGGGTAGTGTAGTTCTGCTCATGATGTCTCAGCTGTCGAGAGCCATATGCGATCATTGTTCGCTCCTGCATCAAGACACATTCAAGCCCAGTCGTTGATGCGTTGTAGTAAACTACGTACCCTACACCCTCCTCTAGAAGCCTCAAGAAGGGGGCACTATTCAGCCTCTGACTCAGCTCCTAAAAATTATGTTGGCATCTCTCTGACCACACGAAGGGTTTCCCCTTCTTCGTTATGGCTGATAGTGGTCTTGCAACTCTAGAGAAATCTGGCACAAACCTGCGGTAATATCCATCCAAACCCAAGAAACTTCATACCTCTGTCACACTCATGGGTGGCTCCCAAGCAAGTACTGCATCAATCTTTGCTAGATCTACTGCAAATCTAGCCACCGAGATGACATGTCCCTGAAATTGAACCTCTAGGATCCAAAAATGGAACTTCAAGAGCTGAACATAAAGCTGGTGCTCTCAGAGTGTGTCCAGTACTACATGTAAATGATAGGAATGCTCCTCCTCAGTAGTCGAGTAGATCAAAATTTTGTCGATGTAGACTACTAAAAAGTGATCAAGGTATGGCTGAAAGACCCTGTTCATGAGTCCGATGAACACTGATGGAGCATTCTCTAAATTTAATAGAATAAGTATGAACTCTTAATGACTATACCGACACCTGAAGGTCTTCTTTTGTACATCCTCATATCGTAATCTGAGCTATTAATAGCCTAATATGAGGTCTGTCTTTGAGAAACACCATGCTCCCTTCAGCTGATCAAAGAGGTCGTCAATCCTCGGAAGTGGGAACTTGTTCTTCATAGTCACCTGGTTTAGGCATCGATAGACGACACAAAGTCTCAAGATCCCATCCACCTTCTTGGCGAACAAAATTGGGGCTACCCAAGGTGAAACACTGGGCCGAATGAATCCCTTCCCCTGCAAGTCCTCTAGTTGTAACTACAACTCACAAAGCTTCGTGGGAGCCATCCGATATGATTATGTGGATATCAGTGCCATCCCAGAGTACAAGTCAATGTAAAAGTCCACCTCTCTGTGAGGAGGTAGTCCTGGGACATAAACAGGGAAAACATCCACGTACTGGTACACCACTACAGGATAGCCAGGACTCTCCATATCAATAGCTCCGAGGGTAAGACTAGCCAACTGATGAGTGATCGGCCTGACTCTCCTCTGGGTAAGTATATATTGTGTTGCAAAGGATCCATTCTCACTGGGGAAGGTAAACCTAATCCCATCCGTGTAGACACACCGCACCTTGCGCCTAATACAGTCAATCTGATCATGGAATTTAGATAACCAGTCGATACCCAAGATGACATCGTAAGGCCTCGACGCCGCTACTAGGAGATCCCAGCTAATGCTCTAACCTCCTAGAGTATGTTCGCACTACCAGAACTAGTGAATAATTGTCGAATCCACTCCCGTAGGAGTCTCTAGCCGCAAATATTGAGTCAACAGCTCCGTCAGAATCTCCGAGCTCCAAACGAGGGTAGTGGCAATAAAATAATGACTCGTTCCTGTGTCTATAAGTACTAAAACTAAGATTGAGTAGACACAAATTGTATCTCATATCATCTATAGAGCACTGTGATCGTAGGCCTTAGATTACTATAGTTGAGCTTGCCCCTATCCTCTTGCTCCATGTGGTCGGGGTGGACCTCTTAATGGTGGTGGCGGTAACATTTAGAATCGACTCCCACTACCAGCTCTTCGGCCAGCTCCTCTTCCACGTCCGCCTGCTCCCTACGGACCTCCTTGGTCGAATCTCTATCTCTGCCAGCTGCAAAAGACTCCACTATGTGATGACTGGTAGTGGGTCTCTCTACTGGTGACTGCTCAGCAAGGAAAATTTCTACCAAGAGGGCTCTCTCTAACACCCCTGCCTACGTCAGGATGCTGAGTGAGATTATTGAAGCCCTGATCTTATTCCTGAGCCCTTGCTCGAAGGTCCGAGACCTGAAGAAAGGGTCCTACACCATATCGGTGGAGTAACATGAGAGGTCAATGAACCTCGCTGAGTACTGATCTATAATCATTCTACCCTGCTGCAGATGAAGAAGCTCCTATATGCACACTGCGCGAAGAGTCACTGGGACAAACTCTGCCTGAAACTGGCTCTCGATGTTTTCCCAGAGAAGAATCACCTCTTCGTGGACCTGGAAAATCAAACTCCACCATCTGCCTACAACCGCCTATAGACGGCTAGTGGAAAAGATCACCATGAAATCGGCTGGTGTCCCTACCAGTTGGAAAAATCTCACCACAGCCTCCAGCCAATCCTCAGCCGCCTGTGGGTCCGTCTCTCCCCTAAACCTGGGTGGCCTCTGGCGCTATAACTCGTGCAACATGCTCAAGAGGCATGCACTCTCTATAGTTTGGGCTGTTGTCATTGGTGGCCCAACGGGTAATGGTACCACTAATGCCGCCGCTGGTGCCTGTACAGGAAAAGGGCCCTCCACCGAGGCCTCATCACTCAGTGGACTATCAGTGTGTACAACTCTAGGAACCCTAGCCGAATATCTTCATGGAGGCATCATAAAACGAGACAGATGTTCCATAGTCAATAAGTTATACCTGGTGAGATGACTCAAGATATCACAAAGAAAACTCATGAAAACACACACACAATCAATGTTTTCATGCACTGAGTTAGTAATCAGAAATTAGGGTCCTAGTGTATGGATACGTCGGCCACCATAGCAACACATGATTCTATAAACTGATAACCACACTCACTAAACTAAACACCATTGATGTTAAAAGAAACATAAGAGTCCGAAGTTGTATGGTAGAACCGACTCCTTTGATACCAATTGGCCACGACCCATCCCCTGGGGCCCGTGTCGTGACTACCCCAAGCCCGCCTTCCATAGGCCAAGGGCTGGTGACTTGAACCGAAGGTGTATTACCTAAAATTGGGAATACATTTCCTTTATAACCCGTAATCACATGTAACCAAGAACACAAAAAGATGAAAACACAAGTAAACTGAACTATAAACAGAGTGAGTGCAGTAATTAAAAGGGGCCAGAATACAAGCCCAACAAGAAAGTACAAGTACAACTGTGATACAATACAACTGAAGAAAAGGGAAATTAAGCTGTTGGGTCATCCTATGAGGATCCTACCTGAAGGGTAGGTACAAATCACTCTCCAGCACACCACGTCCTTTCGTCTCCTCCGTGTATCGACATGCCGTATGGTCCACCTCCAGGCACGGTCCAGTCCTGGTACTCATTTCCTCAGTCAGTGTTATCCGCCTTCTGCACCAAACACAATGAAGTGTAGACATAGCTCGTGCAGGGGTGAGTATAAAAATACTCATTGGGGACCCCAAGACCCTCAAGTTCTCAAAAAATCCACCAAGAATAAACTATAAAGTATGAAAATAACAAATAACCCTACTTAGGTATATTCCCATACATATACCTAAGTTATCATGTAATCTATCTCAAACATGATGAAAACATAGAGGTACTAACTCAAATCACACCAAGATTTATTCTAGTGGTAGTATCAAGTAACATTCCCAGTCACAGTGTCTAACACCTCAGCTGTTGGAGAAATTCTCCTCTATTTAGTATAGTGGGCCTGACATGTCACACAGATGTGCTTACCACTAACCTTGGACTACTAAGGTACTCCTCATGTCATGTACCGTGGGTCTGCTGCGTCACATAGAGGTCCTCCCCACTACAGGTCTGCCGCATCACACAGAGGCACTCCCCATCATGGCATGCTAAGTTACTCCTCCTGTTGATTACCATGGGTCTGCCACGTCACCAAGGTGATCCCCACCGTCGGTCTACCGCATCACCAAGGTGCTCCCCACAGGGCCTGTCAAGTCACTCCGAATTGAAATGGTCAGTAATCATCATGTCTCAACCAGCCACTGGGTTCCCGCACTATGCTCGCTCGTCTCCGGGAGGATCCGCTCCACAAGCTACAGGTCAATACTCCAACTACCACGAAGTCCCACGAAGAAGTATCTCAAAGGTCTGCCACGTCATAGGGGTCTCAACGTAACAGACGGCGGGTCAATCGGATGCCCGGTCTGTGAGGTATTAGTCTTTTAGTCCCAGGGGCCCGGTTGGATTTGTGCTGGATCCAACCTCACCATTCCACATATTAATCCAAATATCAATGGGGTATCACTCAAAGGTACTGACTCACTCTATGGTTCCCAACGCTGATAACAGTTCATCTAACAAACTTCTGGTGCCGAAGTTATGACCAAAAGAAGGTAATTAGGTCGTAGTGGGCCTGGGTCTTGTCCGACCCGGCTCGACCCGGCCTAGGCCGACCTGGTTTGGGTTGTCCTGGCCTGACCCACTTGGTCTGGCCTAGCCCTTAGTGCGGCCCGGCCCGTTGGGTCCGACCCAACCAATACTGGACGCCCCTACCTGAGGGCGGTCCGACAGGCCACGAGGGCCACAGGTACCACGAGGTGGTGGAGGACGCAGGTCGTCTTGGTCGCAGATGGAGGCTCAGCCGCGGGGGTTTCGCGAGGGTGCGGGGTGTTTCGGCCTGGCCCGAGGTGGCTCGGAGAGGCCGCTGGCGGCATGTACGGGGCGGCTCGGAAGGCCTTGGGAGGCGCAGCCGGGGCGGATCAAACGGTGGCTTGGCGGATGGAGGCGGCGACTCAGCAGATGGTGGCAAAGCTCGGCTGATGGGGGAAGTGCTCAGTGGATGGAGGTGGTGCTCGGCGGACGGCAGCAGCGGCTCGTCAGATGGAAGTAATGCCCGCCGGATGGTATTGGCGCTTGGTGGATGGCAGTGATGGCTCTGCATGGTCAGCGGTAGCTCGGTCCAGATGGAGGTGGTTGTGGGCAGTGCAACGGGGCCAGGGGTTGCGGACCCGTGGGGCAGTGTCGTTGTGTCGTCTCCTTCATCGCGTTCAACACCAAAAATAATCGCAAGATTTGTGGAGAGGTCAGTCCATGTTTGTTTGGCACGTACCCTCCTCATTAGGGTGGTAGAATATGGATCAATCAAGAACATGAAGTATAATGTCAAGCTTTACAACCTCCTGCTACGATTCATTCCCAAACCGCAAAAGAAATCAAGGAAAGAATATGGGAAAAATATTCACCCACAAATAACCCCCTACCTCAGGTTATTCACTAACGTTGGAATGAGAAGGAAGTACGAATGTCGATTCATCGTAGATGAAGACATCCTGTGTCGGAGGAAGTCGATGATATTGACGTTCATCGTGCCCGCCACACGCTTCAGATCCCAGGCTCGTTTGTTGGCTCTTCGTAGTTGAAGGCGTTCTTATTCGGTGGGAGCGTTCATCATTGGAGAGCTTTCTCCCAATACTTCTCCTCTCCCAATTCCAACAAATTGAAATGGTAGTCCCAAAATAATTGATTATGTGAAATATTATGTTTGTTGGAATAAATTCAAAATGGGTAAATTAAATTGGCTCCACTTAATTAATTGATGAGGTTGGCACAAAATTAATTAAAGGAGGGTGGCATAATAAATGTTGAAGGTGGGTTGGAATAATTATGTGGGGATCTCAAGAGGTTTCTCCCCACTTAATAGGGAGTTCAAGAGGTTTATACCTCGGGTGGTCTCCACCACCATAACCTCTCATGAGAGGTTAGTTCATGTAGTCCCCACCATCATAACCTCTCATGGGAGGTTTAGGTCTGATGGTCCCCACTTCTCAACTTCCACATGGAATAAAAATAAAAATAAAAGCTACACATTTTTTATTTTTATCTTATTCATTCATGAATATGTGAAAAGATAACTTCTACCCTCAACCTACTGCGGTTGGGGTGAAGGTATCCTTAAGCGAATATCGGCGCTGCGAGTTTAACGGTGCCCTCAGAATTCAATTCCGAGCACCGGTTCAAAAGTTAAAAAATCCTACCTGCACGTTTACTGAACGTACCTGAACAAAAGTTCGGAAATTCATTCCGGGCACTCCGGGCCTCAAAATCACGCACTGTCAGTTTTTATGGACATGTAAAATTACCATATTTTAAAAAAATACATGGAAATTCCGGGTCTTTATAAAGATAATATATTAAAATTTATTTTATTAATCATTACCAAAAAATAAGATTGAATATCTTGAACATTAAATTTATAATTAATTTGTTTTATATTTGAACAATAAAATTCATGGGCTTAGGAAATTTTTTCATTGGTGAATGTTAATCAACCAAACAGACCATTTTGGATTAACTCTATTGTGTTGTGTGGATCCAATGATAGAATACCTCTAACGGTGATCCAAATGTTATCCTATGATCTTTGAGCAACAACAATATATATGTAGGTGCTAGAATGGTGAGTTGAATGGATGGTATTATTTTTTCTTAATCAGTCATTCTTCATCCTTGGAGAATTCTCTCTTTCCCTTCTCATTCTTGAGAGCCATAGAAAAAGAGGAGTTGAGAGTGAATTAGTTATGTGCAATTAGTCTATATTATAAATATTTTGATTCCTTACACAATAGATAGAGCCTTCTATTTATAGTTTTAGGATTTAATATAAAATGTTTATTAATTACATATCAGACATTAAATAACATTTATTACCTTTAATAAACCCCATTTCACATAATAATAATTATATTATTATTATTATTCCATGTGACAACATGAGAAATAACAAATATTATGTAATGATCTTGATAATTAATATTTTTCACTAGAATTAACCTTGGCCTGTTCAAAATCTTATAGAGTTTATTGAAAAACCAAATAAATATTTTATTAATAAATAAACATTTTTTCACAATATATGGAATCAATATTTATTAAAATATTCAATAAATAAAATAAATATTGTATTCAAAAGCACGTGAATACATATTTATTTAATTTATGTAATCAATATAACATGAAAAAAATTATTCCTCTAACTTGGGAATAATATTTATTCCATTAATTAAGGTCAAAAATAATTTTGTTTAGATCAATGAAAAAACATTATGTGTGAACCTCAAGGATTCATTCCCATTAGCATTAGGTGGGCATTCCTAAAGTACACGATTACTTTCTAGTAATGTGTTAAAGAACCCAAGAGAAATAACATAATGTCACAACATTGACAATCACATAAGAACACTCATTGTGTAATATAATCCTTTTATTATAATATCTCATCAATAAATATTCACATCCATGTCAGCAACCTATATTCTTAGTATTTTTTTATTTGACTATATGAAATAAACACGTCGTTACACCATGGACTTGGAATTTAATGTGATGGTTCCATACTAATAAAAAGGCCAAGATATTATCTTCCATACAGGTTTAAGGAAAAAAATTCCTTCCTCGACTTATCCATTAATTGCATGTTACACATGACACACCCAATGTATCCAACTTCTCCATGAAATGTTATCATCATGATTTATGAAATATGTCTACGTACACGATTTGTAATGTGATTTATTAATAATATTAAAGTCTAGATATCATCACATATTCTCATAGATAGGAATATAAGATGACACCAAAACATGTGGAATTCTTACTGGCGGGTCTTTTCATATGATCTCATGTCTTATAGATTATTATGTGTAAACTTCATTAGAAGAAGTTCCATATTCTTATAAGTACACACACCTGAAAATCTATGTACTATGAGTCTAATCATAGTATGGTATCTAAATGTAGAACATTATCTAAGAATATCATCATAGCACATCATGGTTCTCAACATAGTTGATAACCACAATGAACTTATCAATACAGAGTATATTATAGAATGTTATTACGTTAGATTCATGTAAAAAAAAAATACGTAACATGAAGTTTTATTAATATTAAATACATTGAATATGCATGTAATAAAAGTATAAATTGTTGTTCCATGGAAAAAAATCCATAAAACTCCAACTTGAACTAGAGATAACTACGTACGACCTCCAGACCACTGGACCTCATATGATAATCATGTTTCTGATGAGTCATGGATTTAATCAAGTGGTAGATCATGTTGTCTTAAAGGGAAATACTACTCACATCAACTTCACATCTCTAAGAAAAATATCTCAAGAGATAATTCTTCTAATGTATGTTCTTCAACCACTGATGTGACCTTGGGTCTTTTTCAAGATCCACCACTATAGTATTATCATAGTAGATTGTGATATTATCTTTACTTATAAATTCCACATCAATCTCTTGGATGATGTTTCACATGCATAAAACTGCTTTAGCTACCTTAGATGCTGCAATATACTCAAACTATAATATTGAATTTATAACCGCAGCCTAATTTGAGCTCTTCCATCTCATATAACCTATATTCAAAATTAAGATGCTTCCATTTTGTGGAATTTTGGAAATCTTGATCTATTTGTAAACTAGAATCTATATATTCTCTTATAAATAGTTCCTCATATCCTCTATAATCCTGGAAAATATTCTTAGTACACCTTAGATACTTAAGGATTTCTTGGCTATCATCCAATGGTAGCCACCTAAACCATATTGGTATATTCCTACAACACATAATGCGTAGTCGACTTCTATCCTAGTACATAGCATAACATACATGAATAACCTAATCACTGATGCTTACAGAATCCTTTTCATACTATTTATATCCTCATATGTTTAAGGACACATTTTATGAGAAATATGAATTACATGGGATGCTAGTAAAAATCCCCTCTCGGATTATTCCATATTGAATATCTTAAGTATCTTTTCAATGTATATAATATTACTTAGGCTGAGAACCCTCTTGGATCTATCATGATAGATATTGGTCCTAAGAATATATGCTACCTTTTCCAAGTACCTCATAGAGAATAATTTATTAAACCATTCCTTGAGAGACTATAAGACTGGTATTTTGTTTCTAATGAGTAATATGTCATCAACATATACTATTATGAAAATGACTATACTCCCACTAATCTATTTATAGAAAAACTACTTGAATTCATTATTTATGAAATAAAATTATATTATGGCCTCATGAAAATGAATTTCCCAGAACCGAAATTTCTTCTTTAATCCATAAATATATCTTTTCAACTTTTATACCATGTTGGAATCATTTGGAGTCACAAATTCATTGAGCTATGTCCTGTAGACATCTTTCTAAATTTTATCGTTATGAAAGGATGGTTTGAAATCCATTTTTCAAATATCATTATCATGGAAAGTTATAATGGAATGTATAATTCTTATTTATTTCTATATTTCAATTGGTAAAAAGGTTTCATCATAGTCAATTGCTTGATTTTGTTTAAACCCTTTTGTAACCAGCTGCGCCTTATTGCTACTAAATTGTCCTTCCATGTCTAGTTTCATATTGAATACCCATGTTCAAAAAACATTATTTACATCTACTAGAGGGTATACCAACATCAAGAGTTGGTTTTGGTGTATGTAATCCATTACAAAATTTATGGATTCTTTCCACTTGGAAACTTCTGTCCCACTTACTTCGTCTTTATTGGTTAGATGATCATTACTCTCAACTAATAATGAGTCACCATCCTCACTGAATATAAAAATATATAGTTCTGGTTCCCTAACCTCATTATTACTCCTACATAGTAATTGTGTCTCTGGAATAATTTCTTCTCCCACGGGGTTTATGAAATTATTTCATGTATGAAATCTTTTTTATATTAATCCTAGACTTCATCAAAGTCTATCATGCTCCCAATATATCATTTAGAGATAATATCCTCCTCAATAAATTTTGGATGTCTATCATCCAAATTTTTTTTCTCATTGATTAAATATTTATTATCCCTTTATTTCTTTGGGGATATCCAATAAATATACACTTTATGTATCAATATGAAATATTGTTACCTAACGAGGCTTTAACAAATAGATATCAACCTTACACATGTATGTTATAAAAAACCAATATCATTCCATTCCATAATTGATATGGTATACCTTCTAGTGCTTTATTTTGCACTCAGTTTAGTATGTATGATGTTTTTTGTAACACCTATCCCTAAAAGGATAATAGAAGACTCACATGACTCATCATTAATCTCACAATGTACAACAAGGTGAAAATCCTCCTTTATCTTGCACTATTACACTAAGGCATATAAGGAGTGAGTTTAGTTAAAATACCAAACTCTTATAAATAATCAATGAAGTCTTGATAAATATTTTATCCACCACAGTGTGTGAAAAGTTTCTTAATCTTCTTACCAAGATGATTCAAAATTTCATTCTGATATTCTTGGAATTTATTTAAAGAATGTGACATCTCATTTAGTAGACATATACATATCTAATAAAATAATTATTAACCGTTATAATGTATTAGTACCCACCCATTTCTACAGAAGAAAATGGTCCACACACATTGGTATGAACTAATTCATATATATATTTATCCTCTTAACCTTTTCCACTCAATGTGGGTTTGATCATTTTTCCTTATAATCATGTGTGACATACACCAAATTATTTTAGTTCAAATTAATATAAATATCCATATTGATGTAATTTAGTCAAGAAATTTTTATTTACATGAACTAGCCAATGATTCTAATGTTGGGTGTGGCATGAGTTAGGTGATGTAACTTCGTTATCGATTTCCATTATTTGGTTTGAGTAATCTAATACATAATGAACGTTATTTAAATCTTCCTTACCCAAAAAATGGTATATTTATAAAATAATAAATATTTATTCACAAATTTGAAGATAAATCCTTCCCCATTAAGTCTAGATATAGAAATAATTTTTTTGGTAACTAATGGTACATAAAAAAACCATTGAAAAACAAGATCATTTTAGTCATCCATTTGAGGCGGTAGTCCCTGATAGCTATAGAAACAAGTTAAAATTTTTTGGGTTCTCAAATAACTTCTTATCTATAGTCAATATTTATAAATATAATTGGTTCCTATATTTTAATTTATACGCGATCACAAAAAAACTGTATATAACACCTAACTTTATAAATATATAAGTTTAACTTCATAATAAATGCACATAAAGATTCCACTTTTATATTTGGATGGGTGCAATTTTTCATCAAATGGGCCTTCTTGCCACATGAGAAACTAACAACATTCTATTTATTTTCTTGCCACTTGATCTTGCTCATCTTTGAAGGGTGTAAAGAAGGTTTGGTTTGAAAAATATTTTCTTGACCTTTACTTTTTTCACCAAAATGAAAAAAGGTTTTTCACTCTTTGAATCCTTATTTACTTGGAGAAGAAGAGTAAGAAAATCTAGTAGAGACTTCTTAATGTTGTTCACATAAAAATTCACAACAAACCTAGATAATATATGAGGGAGTGTAAGAACCCGGGTTTTTAGAACGGGTCAATATCCCGACCCTGTTTAAATTTTTGACTTGTTCTTGAGAATACTGGGGAAATATGGGATGTTTTGAAAATTTCTAGACAACACGCGATGTACTTTAAAGTACACACAGTGTACGGGTCTGGTGAGTACTATCTGTGTGCTCGCCGAGTACATGTCGTGTGATGACCGTGTGGAAATTTCTGACTACACGGCGTGTAGTGGAACTCGAAACACTGTGTATCTTATCTTCTGTATACTAGATGGGTTCAAGATATGTTTCATCTCGTTTGGAGTATCCAAGCCATGTGGCTACCCCACTTAAGTTGGAGTATGGAAAAGGACACTACACCGTGTTTAGTCCTAGAATACACACCGTGTACTTTTTTATTTGTTTAAGTGAAGGACCATCACATCTTATTTCATAAAAACCCTTCTTCTTCCTCGACTTCAGAGTAGTTCCACTCCGAAAACCCGAAGAACATCTCTTTCCCTAGATTCTTCCTTCGACATCCGTTCTTTAATCTGTCGGTGGCTATGGGATCGTAACAGTGAGGCAAATCCCACACACCCTATTCTGTTCTTTATTCTTTGCCTCATACATCATTGTTTCCATCCGAGTGGAATTTCTGGGATTGTATGGAAATATAGATCTACAAAGATCATCTTCGAATTGGAGCTCGATATCGGGAATGCCTACATCTATAAGTCTCTGGTAGGTGGTGCATACATTCTTTTGTGATTTCTCAGACCTCTGGGTGGAGTGGCTTAAATCACATATTTGGAAATTTTCAGAAAGACCCTAATTTATATATTATTGCATGTATACTTGTTCATTGACCTAAGGGATACATTTGGGTGTGCTCTGTTACCTGTGTTTCTTGAGTGGGTCTGGGTGATTGGTCTTTTCTCAATGGGGTATTTTGGCCAGCGAATTCCAAAATGGTTACAATTGAATTGCTTTGTTTAAAACTATTGATTTTAGTTTATTAAACCATGATATGAATTGTTTGAGATGTTAAGGACCTCAGTGCTGGTATGGGACATCACTCTGTTCTTGTATTTCAACCGTTTATATTGTTTTTCCTGTTTATGTGTTTTTTTAATGTGTATATATGTAATTGCTGAATTGCATATGCTGGAACCTTTTTGGTTTTGTTGGGCATGGCCCATATATTCTTGAGTGATGCGGATCAGAGGTTTGGCTTGGTTGGGTTACATTGGGTGGTTCTGGCCACTGGGTTGGGCAGCTTGAGGAAGAATGACTGTTAGGTTGGGCAGGGCCTGAGTTACATGGATGGCGAGACCATCATACATGAGCATCGTGGTCACAGGGACACGAGGTGTCAGAGACATTGTGGCTTGGGTAATATTTTGGAGATTACTGCTCACCCAGAACTTTGAGTCGTGTGCACATTGAGAGACTCCGTGATGAGGTTGTTTGGACCACTGGTGTGGGTAGAGGCCCCCGTTAGTTGTGTTTTAGGTACTATTGGTTGAGGGTTCTTTCCTTATTAATCCATGTGGAAAGTGAAGAGCCTTTTGGGGATGTCATTTAGAATATCGTGTTGGGGGAAGAGGATCGCCGTTATCTGAGGTAGACATCGTTGTCCCTTCGGTTACATTATTTGAGGATAGACACTACTGTCCCTCCAGTTACTTTATTATAGGAGAGGAATCATTGTCCCTCTAGTTACTTTATTTGAGGGTAGACATTGTTGTCCCTCTGGTTACTTATTTTAGGACAAACATCGGTGATCCTCCAAGTTACTATTTCTGGGTCATGAATTTGGGACGTCGGTACTTGAGACACGTGGTGTCAAGGGGTACATGGTGTCGGGTTACATGACTGAGATTCTGGTGTTGGCTGAAGTAAGCGGTACTTCCTGGTGGCTATTGAGCACCAGTGGAGTTTATGTTTATTCATGCATCATACTTTTTACTATTTTAATTATAACTATATTCCTACTTAAACACTTATAATAGGTACGCACTGTTGGGTGGTATCCTACTGAGATTCATCTCACACCCTACATAGGCCCTTCGTGACACGTGCAGACTCTATGGATTTACATGTAAAAAAGAGGTCAGATTCATGATCTGGGCTGCATAAGCTATTGCGTGGAGATGGTATGGACCTCGAGGTCTTGCCTAGTTGGAGTTTACTTCTTTTTTGCTTTCTATCCTGTATCAGCATGCTTACTTATTTTGTAGCTATAGTAGGTTAGTCATTGGTGCCCTTTATATATATGAATATGTATGACCTTCCTTGGATGCATGTTTGTAGTTCAGTAGTAGTTACAAGTGATTAGCATGCTATTGTTTTACTTTCCACTACTATTGTTATATTTATTATTTCCACTGTTTATCATTATTTAATGTGTTTTCTCTCCGTGGGTCTGGTTCGAGTCTGATAATTCATTCTTTCTACTGCATCTTTATTATTATACTCAGACCCATACCATTATTATCCCCAGAGAGGGTATAGCTTCCTCACTATACCTATAAGACCATCGCTGCTAGTTGACAGCCATTGTCATTCGAGGAGGTGCACCTAAGTTAGTAACACCCGACCCATTTAGAAATGATCAGGTGGTTGTTCTTGTCCGGATCGTTACAGGGAGTGATGTGAGAATGAGGTCGGTGACCTGTTATTTGGGGAGTTGAAACCCTAAAACATCTAAAAGATCAATGTAGCCAATAATCTTAACTACATGAGGCCCAGTAGGAGAACCCTCTACATGCTTTCTCTGAAAGATCCCCTAGGAAATATAAAACTATTCTTATCTTTAAATCTTATGGTAATGACCTTATAGGTTCTCAATAATTCTATATGTATCCATGTTTTTTTTATAAATCATTAGTTCTCTAAAAATAAATTAAATCACAGAAACTTTAATGTCAACTATGTCACTTAATTTTTTTTTAAAGATGAACTCTTCATCACTCGCATCTTTAGAAGGAGGATTGGGAATTGAGGATTCTATAACCTAATATTTCCCTTCATGGCATAGAATAACCCGAATGATTCAAAACGACTCTTAGAGGTTACCACTAGTTCGGAGGTAATATTTATCTAATATTTATTATAGGTATTGTGTGGATGATGAACTTGTTATTTTATTCTATAATTTAAAAGATCATATTACTAATACATTTTTCTGATTATAGGAAATGTTTTATATAATAAATTAAATGCATTATCTATTTATTTATTAAATATCCCACTATTTTATCAAGTGTCAATATCACTAAACATTGAAAATGTAATTTATAGTTACATTAATATTATATTTGGTAGAATTCCCATTACATTCCTTAATGATCGGGACATTTTCCATGAAAACCCAAACAATGTAATTAGGTAGGCAGTCTTGCAAACAAAGGAATGGCGGTTCCTTAAACTATTGAGTGGATTCTCCTATGCTGAAATCCTACCTAGGATTTACTCTACACTTGCCTCAAAATTTTTATTGATCAAACTTTTGTCGTTAGACTCAATACAATTTCTGTTATGTCAACCCAAAACTCTCATGAAAACTCCCCAACAAAAGTAAGTGTCTAGTCTTTGGGAATGTACAACACACAATTCTATGGTTTCAATCCAAATCAAGTAATGTATGGATTAGTTTGAATTAATATATTATTGAGGGATTTAAATTTATGATGAATAAATTTCATCTTATTTTACCCTTTAAACATCTTGTTAATATTAAGTGGATGTTTCATAATTAATTAACCATATTGGATAAAATATTTATGTATATATCATTTAATAAATTTCAATATTTTCACATTAATTCGTTTATTTATGTGATCACTTCCTTATATAAATTAAATTAATAATCATATGGAAAAAATTAAATAATTAAATAAATGACCCATTCATGAGATTTTTATAATATTAAATTTAATGAGATAACATTAAATTAGCCTTTTACCTAGGGAAAATAACTCATTCTTCTAGTATTGGAATGAGTTACAACATTCCACCTTTACACCTGTGAATCACCTAGGTTAGAATTATTATGGTTCTATCTTGAAGCCCCGACACACACCTTGGGATGCTACTTTAAATTAAGATATTTATTACACACATATAGGTGAGGGGAAGAAAAGGATTGGTTAAAGAGGATTACATAAATATCCTTAGACACACAAACCCTACATAATAATTGAGGGATGGATGAGCCACGATCCATCATTTAATTTAATATTAAATAATTAAAAACTCTAGAAATAAATAAATTTCAAACATCCAACACATACATTGGTCTTGGTCAATCTCATGAATAGTCATACATGTAATGAATATGAAATAGTAAATTTATAGAATTCATTTATATATTATTTCTTAAATTATTTAAGATAAACATATTTTAAATACTTAATTTAAAAATTAATTAATTAATTATATTTCATCTTTATGTCCTTACGATATTATTTGGATATACCCATTATTAATTTAATTCATGGAAAATAAATGGAATAACGAATAATGAAATATTAATTACAAAAAATTAATTGAGCATTCAAAATTCACTAAAATTATTATAAAATTTTCCAACACACAACGGTGTTTCAATCAATAAAATAAGGTTTAAATGATAAAATTTTCAAGTTTATTGTAATTTTTATTTTAAAAATTAATGGGAGACTACACAACATATATATCTATCTACACTCCGTTTACCTCAATTTTTGTATATCCAAGTCACATGCTTGGGGATTCTGAATGTTAAATTGGATTAACTAAATGTCATATACATTCCAGCTACACACCTTGTATCTACTTTTCAAGTGCTAGGTTGGACTGTTCATAACATGATAAGCCAGAAAAGAACCACGTGCAGCTAATTTGTTAGGGAATCTGGATACAACATGCATGGGTTTATGGCATGTGCTTAGACTACACATTGTGTAACACAGTTTTACTATCCAAATATTTGAAACTTCTGAATATAATATATGGTTGTTATTCATTTTTATTAAGATATTAATAAAATGAAACACCAATGAAAAATGAATAATATGTTGATAATATGTTAATTCAAATCATATTAACAAAATAATATCTTGAAATTATAGTCTAACAAAAATTTCATATAGGTCAACAATTAAATAAATAATTATAAATTTAAACATAAGTGATCTGATACCACTAGAATGTTCTGAGAAAATCCGAATCATGTTAAGGTTGGTGATATATTAAAATGTCATTTAATAATAATTTCCCGAAACCAAGGGCATTGATCTTGCACATCAAATTTATAATTAATTAATTTAATATTTTATGAAATAAATAATTGGTCTTAGAAACCTAATTTTTTGGTGAATGTTGATCATTAGAGAAGTCTTTTTTGGATTAACTTCATTGTGTTGTGAGGGTAAAAGAATACAATACCTATAGAATTGATCCACATGTGCTCTTATGATATATGAGAAAAACAACTTGATCACTGGGTTCTAGTGCTGCAAGTTGATTTTTTTTAATTTTTCATTTTTTATCACTTGTTCTTCGATGATGAATAAATCTATCTTTCACTTCTTGTTCTTTAGAGGGATAGAGGATGAGAATTTGAGGGAAAATTTTCTGTGTGCAAAAATTCTCTATTAACAATTTTTTTGATGCACTTCCTCATAGATATAGTCATCTATTTATAGAGTTATGATTTACGTTAAAATAATATTTAACTGTATACTGGTCATTAAATAACATTTATAACATTTAATACAGCCCATGACACAAAATGTAAATATTATTATTATTATCTTATGGTGCACACTAACCTGTACAATAACAAATTTTATCTAAGATTCTTGATAATTAATATTTTTCAATGGAATAAGTCTTGGTCAATTTAAACTCCTCTATCATTTACTGAACAACCTAATAAATATTTTATTCACTATCTAGATAATAAATAATTATTAATATATTCAATAAATAAAATAATGTTTTTATTCACAAGATAGTGAATAAATATTTATTTAATTTAAGATATCAATATAGCATGAATTGAATTATTCCTCTCACTTGAGAATAATATTTCTTATATCAATAAAACTCAAATATAACTTAATCGACATCAATGGAGAAATACAGTGTGTGACTCTCTTTGAATCATTCTCATTGGCGTTAGGTGAGATTTCCTAAAGTCTAAGATTACTGAATGACAATAGGTAAAGTCACCCCAGTGAAATAAAATAATCTCACAATATCAAAAACCACATATGAATGCTCACTATGTACAATAATCTCTTTATCAAAATATATCATCAAACAGGTTGCACATACATGTGACCAACCTATATTCATGATATGTTTTTCTTTGACTATCCGAAATAAACACGTTGTTTCACCAATGCCATGGAATTTAATGCGATGGTTCTATTCAAATCCATGTGTCCAGATATCATCTTCCATAAACATGGAAGGGATAAATCCTTCCAATAACAATCCATTAATGTCAGGTCACTCATGACACACATAATATCTCCAAATTCTCTATGAAATTTTATTTTCATGGTCTATAAAATACATCTACGTAAGTGAGTTGTAACATGAATTAATAATATTATTAAAATATATGGACCATCAAACATGCTCATAGATAGGAATATCTGATGACCCCATAAAAAATGGAATTTCTACACGCATTTATTTTCTCATAATGTTTTATCATTGAGATTACCAAGTGAGAACATCAGGGGAATACTCCTCATCTACGTACAAAACTCACACATGTTAGTCTACATACTATGTGTCCCATCATAGTACATTATCCCACCATAGAACATTATATGAGAATTTCATCATAGAACATAATGGTTTTTATCATAGGAGGGAACTATTTGACCTTATCAATGTGACATATACTCTGGGACATCATTAAAATAGATTCATTCATAACCATAAACAATATTTAATATAAAGTTTTACTAATATTAAATAAATTGAATATACATGTAATACAAAAATAAATGTCCCTAGGAAACAAACTCAAACATTGATCCACATAAAAGGGGCTTCAAACCCATTGAATAGAAACAAGGGAACCTAGGCTTCAAGTGGAATAATTTTGAGGAAGGATGGGATCATGGGTCTCAATGTATTTATAGACTGTAATTTTTTAATAGACCATTGCACAACCCATTGGACCATGTCGTAGCCTATTGAAAAATAGTAAGAATTTGATTTAGTGTAAATATGGCATTCCTCAAACCCCTTATACAAAGACACATCAAAATATCAAGTCTATATCCTATAAAAGTGGAACCGAGGGCTAAAGAGTATCCCTAAATACTGGCTACAACCACCCCCCAAAAGGTAGTATCCCTCAATGTCTCTATGAAAAAATGTCATGTTATGTGCTATAAAATCACAATCATTAGGAATATCCTACACCATAACCTACCACTACCGATTATAAATTCCTTAAATAGATTTAGCCTTGAAATTTCCCATGAGATACCCTATACTACACTAAGATCCACCATGTCGTATCAACCATCATTATAGAACAATTCATTCCTCCACACCACATTCATTCCATTTTTTTCAATGGGTCCTTTATTTTTCCCAAAACCCCCTCAATTCATCTTGTTACATCCTTAGGGTCTTTCCAACTTCAAAAACTGAAAAAAGGAAGGGCTACTTGGATCTAGTCCTTTACGCATGTCTTTTCTTATCAAAAGTGATTTCTTTAAAGAAATCAATGTATTACTTTATATTTTTTATTATTTATTTTTTCAATTATATATTTATGAAATGAAATAATTTCAACATTTTTGGGATGTATTTTTATTTAGAATGGTCAAAAATGACTAATAAATACATTTCATCATTTTTTTATAACTCCAAATTAATTAAGTTGTTTTTTATTCTTTTCAAGGTTTATTTATTTGAAACTATCTAAAATATTGTTTTATAATTTATTATATTTCCTTTATTAAAAAATGATTCAAATTTAATTTTTGTATCATCTTTTATAGAAAATATTAAAGATTTTTCATATAAAAGTTTGTATTTACACTTCTATTCTTCCCCCATGTGGTTTATCTTTCATTAAGTGATATTTAGATCACCCTATATAGTTTATTAAAATATGATTACTTTTGTAAAATGATATTTTTCATATCCTACTAATTTTGAGGGTTATGTTAAGTGTTGGTTTTGAAATGTTTGATAAATATAATCTTTTTTCCATGGATATTTAAGATATGAAGTTGAGTGATTTTTATGGGCCCACATATGTATAAATAATGATGGGTGGTGTCCAATATCTCTTTATAATTCATTACTTATATATCATGAGATAATTTTGGACGGACTTAATGAGTCTGTTCACATAGGTGTGGGAATAATGATTTTATGACATATTTAGACATTGACATAATGAGTTTGTTCAAATAGGTGAGGTCATAATGAGTTTTCTCAAAAAGAGTGTGAAATACTTATGTTTGTTCCATAATTAAAAGTTTTTTATAAAGTTATTCACAAATTTGCACAAATATTTTCATATTCATGATGTGACATGTTTTCAGGTTCCAACTTATTTTTAATGTATTATTAAATCTTCTAGCATGATCCCATGTTTTAAGACTATTGAGATGTATATTTATCCATGTTATTAATTTTATGCATCTTTAATGATTGTTTTATTAAATTATGTTTCTATTTCAGGTTTTATTGTTATCATATATGGTCTTAATAATTTTAATAAGATATTTATCCTCTTCCTCATGTTCTACTTAATGTTTTGACATGATATGTTATGATATATTTTTCCCCTACTAAACGTCTGAGATCACCCATTTTATAGGAATATATCCCCTAGGTTATAAAGATGAAAATATCGGGTGAGATGTCAATTGAAGGGTCTATAGTAGCATGATTATAGAATAGTGTTTTCATGTGTCGTTAGATAATATATCAATATAGCTAATATCCAAGACACTAAAACTTTTCATCCTTAGATTATGTGTTGGTTTGTCTAATGTATTATTTGGATCATAAAATAAATATAATATTTAAGTCGTTTTTTAGATCGCATTAGTTTGTATTATATGAGTTTTTAATAATTTTGGGGATTAGTTTATAAAATATTGTTGAGGCACCTAGGTATAATTATAATGGACATGTCTTAGAATAAGATAACATTCAAAAAATTTCTTCAAGAAGATATTTGTGGTTTTCCAAGAAATTATGTCCCATTATAGATACTAACAATGGATGTAGGCTCTGAAATAGATATACCTAGGTTTAGTAACCCTGTAAGGTTTATATTGTGTATTAACTCATTCTTCACCTCGAGCACGACAAAGAGGTATAACTACACATCTAGTTTGACACTCCTGAGGGATATAATTTGGTTAGTCATGTTATAATTATAATTAACTATGATAGATTAATTATGGTAAGGAATTTCATTATGGAATATGAGAGAAAAAACATAAAGTAACCAAATTTGAACCAAGGGAGTTATGAGATGAATCATTTGTGACATAGCTGAAATGAAACTATCGCAGGTTGAAAAGACGGTGTCATTGGAGAAGGCATATTAGGATTGAACATTAAAATTCATATAAACATATACTTTAATTATATTGGATAATATCATTACCAATTTTTAGTATTTTTTTATAAATAAGAACTTTTAAATGATGTTATTAATGATATATCCTAATGAACTCCTAAAGAATAATTTTTGGGATACATAGTTTTTTAGTATTACAAAGGATAGTGTGGTGGTTATCTCAGTTTAATATATATTTTTAGTTTCTTATGGGACCCTAATATTATTACTTTAGTGATTGGTAATTAAAATTGTGCGGATACAATTTTTTTTGGGGGATATAATGCCTTGAGATTTTAGAATATATTATCTTTTGAATAAACATTGTTTTAATATCTTGTTTCAAACAAAACACAAAACTAAAATGATCTGTGGCATATTAGATTTGAAAATTTTAAAATGAATAAAACCTAATTTATATTAAATGATTAAAAATAGTTATAAATGTAAAAAACATAGGATTAATAATACATAAATTTTTAAAAGGTAAAATTTCAATTAAAGAAGTTTCCCTTTATTTATTTTATTCTTATTTAAATAATTAATTTATAAAATTTATAATTTTAATTTTAATAAATTAATGAATGTTTTGGATTGTTAATTTATAAATTTTCTTTGTAATAATTTTATATTTTTTTTAAAATAATTTATTTTTAGGTGAATAGTGAAAAAATATTTTTTACCAAAAATGTTAAATTATGACATTATAAGAAATACTAAGAAGTGAATAAGATATTTCAATTTTAAAAATATGTATTTAATAATTATAATTATGGATTTTAAAAATACTATGTTGAAATTAAAAAAACCTATGACAAAAATTTGGGAAAATTAAGTAATATTTTCCAATAAGAATTATTTTTTATTAATTTTTAAAAATAAATAAAAATTTGTATATATTTGGTTTTTTATTGATTTGAAATATAAAAAAATTATTTATTGTATAAAAAACGAATTTTTTTTAAATTTTATTAGATGAATTATTTTACCTTACAATTTAATTTTAAGCATAAAAATAAATTATTTTTAAAATGGGTTTTTACACTTTAAATGTGATAATGTCAAAATTGAATTTCCATACAAATAGTAAATTTATCTGATAAAATGGATATAATATATTTAACAATTATTTCTAAATTATGTAATATGGTCCATTTTATTTTTATTCATTACAAGTAGAATATATAGTTAAAAATTAGTTAACATAATAAAGACAAAAATGGTAAAAGTAAAAATTTTAAGTCTATTGAAAATAAACAATGTTTAAAACAAGTTTTTAAATAAATTTTTTATTTATTATAGACTTTAAATCATAAATTAATCAATTTTTATCAATCTTATAGTCTTCTTGACATACTATACTGGTGATCTATTTATATTAAGGTGAAATATTTACAAAAATGTCATGCACACTTCTTACAAAAGGGGCCACTTCTAAACCCTCCAAAACCACTCAATGAATTATGTTTCCTTTTTAAAATCTTCCATTTATACTTCCTTTATAACCCTATTCCTTTTCCATGATCCTATGTTCACATGATATTTTCTTAAGACATCAATTTCCTAGAAGTCTTCTAAGGGAAAGTCTAAGTTCTCTATGTGAGAACACTTTTTTACAACTTATTTTGATTTTTATCTTACCTTACCATATATAATTTTCTATATCATACATAAGAAAGTAATAATTTTTTAAAATGAATATTATTACTATATATTAATTAAAATTAACCACCTAGGTCTTTTTTTATTAGAAAAAAATGAATATATTATTCTTGTGTTGTGCGGACTACCGCCTCCAAAAAATGACGAATTCCATTTTCCCACCACTACCACTATTCAATAAATATATAACATAAAATTTAGAATAAAAGTGAAACATATAATATAATTATGATTATTTAGAGACAAATTGAAATCACTTTTATTTACCTCTTGGTCTTTGAGAAATGAAAATGTAAAATATTCCTTGTCCAGACTGCCTCCTCCATGGGGTAATGTATCTTGTTTTTCATCTAGTTTCTTTATTATTTATTAAAACGTATTAATATATGATTATAGACATTAAAATTATCAAAATTATATCTTTATTATTACATAATATATATATAGTTCAAAAAATAAACCACATTCATAATGGTAATAATCCACTAATTTTTTTTGTTCATGTTTGGGTCTGTCTAACCATCCACTTGAACCAAGCTACAAAATAGTATCAGGGATGACTATGAGAACATAATTATAGATTATATATGATATAAATAAGTAAATAATTATCATATTTTGGTTATGTAATTGTGTAATTATTATTAAACTCATTAATTAAGATACCAATACCCATTCATTAAAAATAATTGAACCATAGTTGTTGCCAAATTCATATTTATGAATTGTAACAAAAAATACCATAGAAGGAAATTATAAGATTAATAAATAATTATTAATAATAAATTAAATTAATATATATTATCTTAGAATGATTAAAATTGAGAGGATAATGTATAATAACACAACTATTACGAAATGTGTTCAAAATAATTAAGAATACTCACACCCAATATCTAAAATAGATAATAACTAACTTATACAAATTAATAAAAAAATTAAAAATTAAGTTTATAAAATGTTATGGATATTTATAATGTTTTTTAAATAGGTTATTAAGATTTTTTATTTTTTATACATTTGGATACATTGTAATCATATATATATGAATTCATCATAAGGGTTTCTTTATTTCATTTTCATCCCATGGGATATGTTTGATATTTTGAGCCATTGTTTATTTTGTATGATGTACTCAATTACATATTTCTATAAAATATATTAATGTCATTCATTTGGTGATATTTTAATTTCTATTTCATGATCCTCTTCTCAATTTCCATTTATTCTCATGTTACCAATACCATAAGGGTTTCATCGAATCGATTTTTCATTCACTAGGTCAAAGTCATTATTAATTGAATAAAATTTTAATTTATTCTTTTATCATTAAATTTCAATATTTTATATTTAATTTCCTCTTTTTATATTTTTAAATTACTTCTCATCATTAATAACCACTTTTTTAAAGAATATTTTCCAAAACAAATGTACAAAATTTGTAAAAATAACTCTCATTCTTACCAACGATTCATATATTCCATGTCCATGTTTTTTCCTATTAAAGTGTTTTATTTTATGAAATAATATTTTTTTATATTTTATATTATTTATACTTTTTAAAATATTTTTTTAATTTGAATATTTTAATCATTTCTCCCTCGTGGTTTTCTTTAAAACATCCTAAAAATATTAATAATGGAATTTGTTTTTCTTATTTACCACCCCATATTTATTAAATTGTTTTTCTATTTAATTTTAAAGATTATTTATTTATAAATCATTATAGAATGGTTTTTAATATTCTCCTCTTTATTTTCACAATAAAATATAATGAAATTTTCATTTTATCATTTATAACAATTTTAAAAAGTTTTTCTATTTTTTTACCTTTACATATAATCTTCCTCTAAAGTTTATCTCTCATGAAGTATTGTTTTGAACACCCTCTAAATCTTATTATGATAATATTATAGTTGTGAAATTTTATTTTTCATATATTTTGATATCTTAAGATTTTACTAATTTTTTTAAATCTTTAATAAACCCATTATTTCTTCCATGTGTTCTAGAATACATTTTGATGAATGATTTTATGTTCCATGCATATGTACTGATGATGATCGATGGGGTATAATATTTATATATAATGTATTTGTTTAATTTTATATATTATAGGATAGTCAGGATCCTACATTAAGAATTCATTCATATAATAGTGGAAAAAATGAGTCTGCTCACATTTTCAGGATTGGGTATAATGAGTTTGTACAAATAGGCATGCACATAATTAGCTTTCTCACAAAGGCTTACAAATTCTTATGGTTGTGTTCCATTTTTATTTTTTATCAAGTTATTTCAAATTTCCATGATTAAATTCATTTTCATAATAACCAATGTTTTCATGTACCGCCTTTTTTAAGTATTTTTCACGCGTATTTCTTACACAGATGATTTATGATTATTGTGGTGTATTTTGAGCCATGCCCTAACTTTTATTATTATTTAAATATAATTTTTATCTAATGTTTCTATATTATGTTTTATTATTATCATTCCTAATCTTATGATCATTTAAGAGGATATTAATCTTCATCCATATGTTTACCTTGATGTTTATGATTTGTTATATTTTGATATGTTTTATTTTATAGAGTGTATGAGCTCACCCCATCCATATGTTTATATCCACTAGTTTTTTAATATGATTATATCATTTCAGTTGTAAATAAAAGGTTCTATAGGTGTGTGATTATGATGTAATGTTTCATAGTGTTTTAAAACAAGATGTCTATATTGATAATCTCTAAGACACTAAACCTTTCGATCTTTAAATAATGAAACTATTTGTGATATGTATTATTTAAATCAATAAAGTGATTTATTATTTATGATACATTTAGATTTAGACTATTTATATTTTTGAAGTTCCTAATATGGGAGGAATGATAATGATTACTTATGGAAGTGTTGATATGGTTCATTCTACAATGGATAAAAAATAATTTCAATAAAGGTCAAGGAAAACTCAATATAATAACTATAAAAAATCAGTTTTCTTTACCATTATTATTCAATAAAATTTAGATACATAGTATAAATTAATTACTATTAATTATTAGAAGTAATTATGTTTCTATAAAATTTTTCCAAGATCATTATCAATATCAGAAAACCAACCCTAATTTTATATTCAGATAATTTTTCTATAGGAAATATCCCATTTTATTTTTCACTAATATAGCTAATTTCAATATATTTATTAAGGATTTATTTCATAATATGGATGGGATAATTATTAATATATATATGGAAGTGTTTTCCATTTTTGGGAAGACATTTAAAATCTACTATTAAAACATTTATCTTGTTTTATAATGTTTTTTATAAAACAATCATGTTTTAATCTAGAATAATTTATAATTTATAGAAATTGGGGGTATTGTTCAAGGTAAAAACATTATCTTTTAAAAGAATTATAATTTATTTTCTCAAGATTTTGGTCATAAAAAAATTACATATACCCAATTATATCAATTTATATAATAGCTTTTTTTGGAATTCATATTTTAATAAATAATTCGTAAAAGAATTTTCAATAATAATTAATCCCTTATGAACATTACTAGTGAAGAACACTTTATTAAATAGTAATTAGATATGCTATAAAATATGTAATCATATTAAATAAAAATTAATTGGTACTCTTTTTTTATTCCTACAATGATGAATACCTTTTAAGTGTTTCATAATTACATTGATGTGTATATACGTGATTTTTTAGGAGAAATAGAGGATAAAAATGTATATTTTATGTATAAATATTGAATGTTAAGGGAAAATTCCAAAATTTATTACACCCCAAAGAGAAACATTTAGTTTTTATGATTTATTCATTATAAAAATCAATAAATTACATGATATGTTGCAAATTCATTAATTTCATAGACTATAATATATTAAAACATATTTTAACTAAGAGAGATTCTAGTAATATGGAAATCAAATTGGTTATTTTTCTATAATTAACTCACATTATAAACCATTCAAAAAAGGGGATAAGAATATAGTTTTTCATCACCATTCTATATTACAACTTTTTGAAAAATGATATTAATGATTAAAATTTAAATTTTCTAGGTTGAATTAAATTGGGATCCTCACAAATTTAATCTCCTTAATTTTATCATTTTATTAATCAATTGGTAGGTACATTCATTCCTTGTATGATCTATAAGAAAAAACAAAAAAATTCATTCAAATTTTAAGAAATGTTTTTTAGGGGAACCCTTTGAATTTAAAAAATTATTTGATGTAATTTTTATAATATGTGTCTTATGATGAAATGGATCCAATACATGAATGATTTCACTTCATACCACATAGAAGACATTAATGGAATTTTTAGACAACATTTTTACTGAATACATTGGGATTCATTTAGTCAATAAATATATAGGATCTTATAAACTTTTTTATGGGGTATGATAGTCAAAATATTCTATGAAATTTGAAAATGATGTAATAAATTCCTAAAAATCACTGATGATGTTGAAAATTTATACATTTTACTCTTTTACATCATTATTTGTTTCCCATATACAAATGGGGATGAGTATATTTTAGTTTCTATTGGACATTATTCAAGGTGGGTGGAGATATAGGATCTTCTTTACAATCAAACTTAATGTTTCATAAAGTTATTTAAGATATAAAGAATCTATGTTTGAAGTTTCTCATGATAACATAACTAATAAAGTTGTTAATTCTAAAAATTATAAATTCAATTATTTGAAGAAAATTATAGGATTTTTTATAATATAGTAACTAGATATCATTTTCCTTCTAGTAGATAGACTAACATATCTAGTTTTTATTAAAAACATAATCAAGATATAACTAATAATTGATTTATTGGATATTAGGGACTTGAATTATTCAATGAATTATTGAATTATAGATTATATTTCAAAAAAACATATTACAATTCCCTATTACCATGCCTTATATAAGATATATAGAAAAAGAATGAATCTTTTGGTAAAAATTAATCATATCAGAAACCCTAAAATGCATATTATTTGTATTGTAAAAAATAATCAACATATATCTCTAAAGGTATATGGATAAAAATGTTATATTTTAAGACACAATGTATAATATCATATATGTGGCCTACTACCACATCTTTTAAATTATTTATCATCGGGTTTCAATAATATAAATGATTTTTTATTGAATGAGTAATTAATTATAATCATGGAAATATCCAAACATTATAATACTCCAAATGGGTTCTATTATGGGTAACATATTCCAGCTACTAAACATTAACAATTGATTCATTATTTCTATAAAAAATTAAAGGCATCAAATATAAAGGAATGAATCCTCTATTTGGGTGTTTTTGATGACTTAATGAGTCAAAGAGAAAGATATAATCCAAAATATTCTACGTTTTTCATTGAGAATAATGGATTAGTGCAACATCAGTGTTTGAGTGGTTTTAAAAAATTGTATGTGGATTCTACTATCTAGTGTACTACTAATGAATGAATGAAATAGATTATTTTTGCTTAATTATATTTCTCAAAAAATAACTACAATGTTGGATCATATAGGACATGATTTGTTATTATCTATCATATCTTCAACATTCGCGCATTGACATGATGATGATATTTTTAGATGTTTATTGGGGTTCTTCTATGGTTATGACCATGAGTTTATCAAATAAAACAGATCAGTGGTGTGAAATCTACATTCATCAGTGAGTCAATATCCTCTCAAATTGATTTTATCCATATCTTTTAATGTTTTAATAAAGGGAAAATCTAATGGCATGATATAAAATTCCTTGGTGTTATTTGTTAGATAACTATTCTATTATTTATGGTATTGGATATCTTTATAAACAATTTTTGGTTCACTTAGTTTGAGGGTATGACTCGATGTATAAAAATATTTTATTCACTAAATTTTTTTCTTTTACACTATTTCATAAGAAATGATAGGTGTTTTCATAGTTTATGACTAATAATACTATTTTTACAAAATAGATCATCAAATCATAATGGTGATATAACTATTATCACCGATTATGATATAGTTCATTCAATAAATTGCATCATAGAATAGATAACATAGTATAATATTTCAATCCACCCATAATATATCTTTTCATAAGAACCAATTAAATTATCTTATAGGAAAGATAATATCAATTTAAAATACTATATGAACCAAAATATTTAAAATCTCGTAATTTATGTAAAAATTATTATTATTTATAAATCTTTCTTAAACGTTAGGTATTATGAATTATATATGGAATATTTTTATACCTATATAAATTATTTTTATTAATATATCAAGTTTTTTAAATAAAGAAAATATGATTTATTTATATATTCATATTTCAATATACATGAATATAAATTGATTATATATCATGAAAATTGTATTCTTTAGTTTAAATTATATAAATTGTTTCTTAGAAATTATCATTACATGAATTACATTCTTAGTATGTCAATGAATGATTTAGATTCATTTTATGATGCCTTTTTTATATTATGAGGTTATGATCTTGAAAATAAAATTTTATTATAGATTATGTATGTTATGCACATATATTTTAAGTGATTTTGGGTACAATTACATTTAAATACATACACACACGACACATAGGCTAGAAAGGCATACCATAGCCCCCCTAAGGAGATATATGACGCATCAATCCTTTATTTATTCATTACATGGCTTTTAGGCCTAGTGGGAATGAATCCCATTACATGACCCATAGACCTAGTGGGCATGAAATCCCATTAGATGGACCATATGCCCAATTTTTTTACCCGAAATCCCTATGGTGAATAGTGCAGCTATAATACCTGCTATAGTGGTGCCTTTGCAATAGTTTTTTCTATAATTCCCACCAATGGTACAGTACCGCCTGTCCCACAGGCTTGTTGCTGCTACAATTTTTCTATAGTAATGCTACAACACTGCTACAGTTCCTATGCCTTCTGGGCAGAGGGGATTTAGGTTAAGTTGCTATCTGGTCTAAAGGCTTATGTCCTGTCTTGAAATATGGGGTTTGGATACCCATTATTATTTGTTCACTCTTGTAGGGACTATTCATTTCATATAATTATAAACCATTACATGAATAGTTTGATGTAAATTATATACGTTTTTTATTTGGATATGTGTAGAAATTTTTTACTTTAATTATTAGGTTATTAACACAAACTATGAGCTATGTAATGATTTATTTCTTAATTAGTTCTAAATATAGTAATTTAGTGAAATTAATAATTATTAAAAATACACTTCATTAGATGTGTTCATACACATGAGATCAAAACATGAGACAATATATTTTATATTTTATGAAATATTTATGGATTTATTATGCATGTGACGTATATTTAAATAGTATGAGTATAAAAACACTAAAAATACTGTGTTTGGGATTTCTTCTAATGAAAACACATGTTAATAACATTATCCTGAAACTATGTAAGGTTTATTTAAATGTAGGGTGATTTTGGATTATCTTATATTAGGGATGATAGATGTGGATGTCCCAAAGAATTAGGTAATGATAACCAGCTATGTAATTTAGGTGACAATTACCTTGGTAACCAGAAGTATTAGAACATCATAAGAATAAATTTTACATTTACACATAATGGATTTGGAAAAAGGGTTTACACTCATCTATCTAGGTGTCATATATTATATGATTAATATAATTTACTATTTAAATATAATAAGTGATGACGTTCAAACCATAGATGGGTTATTAATCTATTAAATATAGATTTAATCTCACATAATTATTATGATATTTTTGTTCATCAATTTTAGTGAGAGTAAATTTACATAATTCTTTTAAGAAAAATATATTAAACATGATACTCACCATATATATGACTTTTTTTATACAATGGTATTCATAATGATTATCATTTTTTTGTTAGGATTGATTGAAACACAGAGAACATGCATCACGCACCTTTGAATTATCATATTCATCCACCTATGAATCTTGGTTCACCCCTTATGGAGGGTTTTTCATAAACATCCTCACTGTTCATCCCATCCATGCCTCCCCACGTTCTCCCTCTACCCTAAAATCCTACAGATATGGTCTCGACTTCAACGCCTCTTCAAGTTAGAGAATTTTTTTGGGGACCTAAACCAGAATGATATTCTCCTTCGCCTAGTCCCTTTGAATTCATCCTATCTTCATCGTATTGTATAAATTATTTTAAATGAGCATATAATGTATTCCATGGATGGATCTCTAGTGATTTAATTTTCAATAGAGTCATTCAAAGTGTTATTGAATTTTCATAGGTGGACATTGGTTGCAATGTTTGGATTGGATAAAACTAAGTGACACCTAAAGTCAAGAAAGACGTGAAAAGTCCTCTTCCTACCTTCATGATATGTTCTCATCGGCACCATGTTCCAAAACTAGGTGAAACTTGATTCAACGTCTTCTTTAATTTTTTTGGAATGCTTTGGGCTTATGGTCCTAGGTGGGGACATACTTCTTTGATTTTTGGATTCTTTATTACAAGATAGTGCAGGTGGTATTCCTAGAGGCCATGCAACATTAATAAAAAATTCATGATTTTTCAGGAATGATTAGGCTTAATAATTATATTCATGGTAAACCAAACAACAAACATATATGGATTTTCTAGTGTGATTGGATAACATTTCATCAATTTTTTATCTCTAATCAATATATCTCTACAAAAAATAATTTCGAGAGATGTTCACAGAATTTTCTCTCTCTATGAAAAGTGTGATATGAGGGAGAGGGAATCTATCTAGAATTATCTCAGAAGCATCATGATTGGGGAAGGGGCATGAATTTTAGGGTGAGTTTAATTATACATGGACCTGTCATATAGGAAGGGCGGTGGGGTGTATCTTTTGAAAGACAGGAAAACATTCATAGGGTTTTATTCCAGTAATCGTCTTCTAGATGATGGATACTCATGTGATAAGTATATGTGGTGCAATATTCTGAAAATAAATATGCATATGTGGTGTCTCCAATACTATTGCCTAGAGAAATTACATGTCATTTCTTCATTATTATGTGCAATATTTGAACACTTAGTTTGTTCCCCCTTTTAAAATTCTCCTCTCCTTGTTTGCCTAGACTCTAACAGTGTATGTCATGATCACATCTTCTACTCAAGAAAATAGGAGACAAACACCACTTTTTAGGGTTTGGTTCATTTATATTGGGAGAGGCATTTGTAGGATATACAATTGATTGGATTTAAAAACATGATTTGAAGACTAAAAAAGGATTTTACACTTGAGATGACAATAAGCCTTCTAATTTTCTAGACATTGCTGGAATTAAATAAGACATTGATTAGTCATAGAGGGGCCTTGAATATCAATGAGATGATGGATTGTTCTTCCAACTAGACATCCCAAAGAGTAATTTGGAATAATTTTTTATAGAATAGAAAAGGGAAACTAGGGAATTCTCAAGGGTTAAATGGATGAAATAAGGGGATAAAAACACTACTTACTTTCATGCCTTTATTAAGGATAGAAGGTTTTTTATTGTCCCTAATATTCTTCATGAAGATGGATCTTTCACTAATGATCCTCAAGAGGTAGGAGGTATGGATGTGTAAAACTTTAATTATTTATTAGTGTATGTTAACCCTCATCTGATGGATTGTTATACCCAATGCCAAGATGATATTTTTTATTCTATACCTTATGAGGTCACTTTTGAAATAAATGATTATTTCATTAGGTTACCATATATGCCAAACATATGGAAGCCCATTAGTAGTATTAATGAAAGACGTTCCCTAGATTCAGATGCTTTCTTAGAATCATTTTATATTACATCATGGGATATCATTAAAAATGAGCTATTAGAGATAACCCAGGAGTACTTTTAGGGGGTGAGTCTTCCTATAGTTTCACATGAAACTACCTTGATCATTTTTCTCAAATTGAATGACTTTCCATCTTTGAATAAGTATATTCCAATTATTATTTTCAACATAACATATAAAATCTTTGATGATATTTTAAGTAGTAGGTTGGAAATGTACATTCAAAACTAGGTCTCTAAAGAACAACATGGTTTTATTAGAGGTAGGTCTAGTTAAACCACAATTTCCTTACTGAATGAAATAGTGGAGGATATAAACAAGAAGGTAATTTAATCATAATTTTCCATTAATATTTATATATAAAAAACCTATGGAAGGATGGAGTGGCACTTCATTATTAGTGTTAGGAGGTTCATGGTCTTCTTTGAATAGGTTATTGATCTCTTCTTCAGATGTTTTGGATATCCTTTGTCTGTAATAAACTTCATGGTAAAAAATATTTGTTCTTAATGTTGGTTAGGGGGATAAGGAATAAGGATCCCTTATCTACTACTTTTTTTTATCATGGTCCCATATTCTTTTATTTGATATCTGAATAACTATAACAATGAAGGGAATATTTGAACCTTCCATTGTAGGAAAAATCTCATTGGGATCACTCAACTTTTTTTTACAGATGATCTAATAATTTTCACCGTTTCCAACTATTGGAAAATTAAGGAACTAAAAAATATTACTAATAATTGTAGTAGGAGGAGTGGCCAACTTATAAATAACGAAAATTGTTTTTTTATATCAAAATCATGCCAATTTTGAAGAAGTATCAAGATTGAAGAAACACTCAGATTTCCAGTAGGAAGTTTCTAATGAACTATTTGGGGTCCCAAATTTCCTTGGGTAAGATACGTATACATCAATTTCATGTTCTTATTGATATAATATCCTCATTTATATTGAATTGGTAAAATCTCTTTCTCTCCTTGGGGGTGTATAATGTTATAACAGTGGGTTCTCTAGACCAAACTATACAGTACTTTTTATTACCATATTGTGTATATAGTTATGTATAAATGATGTAGTCTTACCATTATTGTATATATTGTTCTTGTGTTAACTATTGAAATAATAATTTCCATAGACCGAATATCATATGAAAAGGTTATAACAAATCCAATTCTATAATAAGAATCTCAAGATACATTGACATTAGTCTTAAATATATGTCTAATAGTCTAGGTACATCTCACTTATTGGACAGAGTATATGTTTGACTATCTAGTTTTAGGGGCTCATAAGTATTGAGACTTCTTCCATGATGTACTCACTTGGCGATCTCTAGTAGCGAGATCAGGAGGAAAAACCTACAATAAGAACACCACATGTTCTAGGTGTCATTTTTTGTTTCTATTTATGGAGATGTGTATTGATCTCCTAACTTGAGACCATTACCAATAAGTTCCATTTTGTTGCGTAGTTTTATTCAATGAAAAAACCATGATAATGAAATAATGGTGAGGTATCTTGTGTTGGGTGAGTCATTAGTGGTATGAAATTGGATGAATGGGCAAGAAATAAATTTTCACTTATAGGTTAAGGAAGTAATATATATTAAGACATGTTGATTAGGATGGTAGTGTAAACATAAGACCATGGGCATGGAATTTGAGGGTAAATCCATCCAATTAGATAAAAAATTAATAAAGATAGAAATGGCGATGACATAAGTTTTTGTCATTCTCTATGAGATATTTAAAGAAAAAGAGATTATATTATACAATGTGTGTTCTTAGGTTGGTCATCACAGATGGGATTATCTTAATCTCTTCAGGGGCCATGATTTGGTGCTTAATCATACTCTTGTTCTGTTAATAGTATTCATAACTATCAGGATAAGGTCCTAGAAGGTCACATATAATAGGTTATTCAAGAATCATCCATATTGAATTGAATACGAGTTTTGGACATAGTAGACAGCACCACTAGGGTTTATGATTTTTAAATGGATAAACAATCACAAAAGGATTAAATCAATTCATATCATTCATGTTACGAATAATTGAAATTTAATTTATATAATAATTTTATTTAAAAATTTTAAAGTAAATACATGCAAATATTAATAGAAAAAAAATAGTTTAAAATGTTCAAGGTTAATTTAATATTTTCTAGAAGGATGAGTCGAGTTAATGGATTGTGTATTATCATGTAATATATTTATTATAGAATAGGAAAGTGATAATAATATTTATAACTTAGTATAATAGTCATAATATGTTGTTTATAGAATGTTAATTATTCGGGGTTCGGAGAGGCATTACCAGATAATCTCATATCACCCTATAAATGGAGGAGGAGAGAGGTTTTTCAAGTACAATTAATAACCTCTCCCTATTCTCATCTCTCTCCTCCACTATTGAGACAAGGGATCCAGATCATGGATTTTGGATCGAGCTCCCTCTCATGCATCGCAAGAAAGGCAATCCGGGGATCACCAGAGCATCGTTGGATGTCTGCACTAGCAATTAGAATTCAATGATTGGTACTCTAAAAGATTTTCGAAACATGTGTGGATTATCTAGAGGAATTCTGCTTCATATTTTTCGAGCAGTGATCGCTAATGACGATTTGATGTTGAATGTGCCTTAGATCTAACAAGGTTTTTATGGTTTTATTTTGTGCTTAATTTCCTTCATATGTGATCATCGTTAGGTAATTGGGCAGCGTTTCATCGATGATTAAAAAGACATGTTGATCATAGGTGGAACCAATTTACAAATTAAATTTTGGGGATTCCAATGCTGTCTAAATACCTTAAATTTATATAAGAGAAATGTATGAATATTTTATTAAAAAAATTAAAATTTTCTTATGTTTAATATAGGGATTCATTACGGTCCCAAAGCCACATACAGATTTCCAATTCGATAATGGATGGCCAAGTTACAACCATATTATGTTTTCAATACAGATTATAAAATTCCAATCCTTATAGGTATTAAATAAAAATCCTTTAACGATTATGGATTCTGATGAAACTATAATTAAAAAGTATTTTAGCACTCTTTTTTCATAGTAGTTTTTTCAAACCTGCAGTAAAATTGAAGAAAAAAATTAAAAAAATTATTTATTTTTATTTTATATTTATCATTTAAAATAAAATATAGTTTATTATTTACAATTTTAGTTATCTATAATGGTTCAATTAATAAATATTTATAATAATTATTTAATAATATTTTTAATGTAAAAAAATCTTCAATAAGTTGAAAAATAGACTTCGGCATCAAATGACCATAACTTCTGATCTGGGAGTCTATTTCATCTCCACAACTAGTTAAATTTAATAATATAAAATGATATAATACCTAGAGAGATTTAAATCATGTGATAATCAAAGGAAAAAAATATATATTCAAATATCAAAAGTAAAAAATGAACTCGAACTTCAAACAGCCATAACTATCAATCTGGGTGTCCATTTGGGCTCTACCACATATCAAATCCTACTCTATGATGAGCTCTATGTCATTTAGGTCTAGTACAAACCTTATAAGAATTGCACCACTTTTTAATTTTCCAAAAAGGCCCAGAAGGCCTCCAAAACAGAGGTTTTAATTGTAGACCCCGATTTCTTAAAATTCAAATTGTTATAACTTTTGATCTAGGAGTCTGTTTGACCTGTACCACATATAATATCAAAGTTGATTTCATGATCTTCGATTTGACAGGTTTTAGTGATGAAAAAGGTGTCGTCGGTCAGATTTTATGGTCATTATAGTGCTTTTAAGATTTTTAGTGGTTCTTAACGTTTTATGATTTATTTATTTATTTATTTATATATTTATTTCATATTTATTTATGTATTTATTAATTATTATTCATTTATCGTATTATTTATTTATTATTTATTTATTTAATATTTAATATTTATTTATTTAATTATTATCTAGTTATTATGTACACATTAATTATTAATTAATGTATAATTTATTAATTAATTTTTATATATTTATTTATTATTATTTTATTATTAATTTATTATTAATTTATTTATTTATTATGTATTATTAATTTATTAATTATTTATTAATTAGTTATTAGTTAATTATTAATTATAAATTATTAATGATTAATTAATTAAATAATTTATATATTTATTTATTCTTTATTATTTAATTTTTATTATCTATTATTTATTATTTATTATTTATTATTTATTATATATTATTTATTATTTACTATTTATTAATTTATTTTTAATTTACTAAATATTAATTTATTATCGGTTTATTATTTATTTATTTATTTATTAAATATTAATAATTAATTAATTAATTATTATTTAGTTATTAATAATTTCCTAATAATTTCTTAATAATTTATAAATTTTTAAATATCAATTATTAATTATTAAATGTTAATTCTTAATGATCAATTATTAATTATTAGTAATTATTAGTTATTTTTTATTATTTATTTATTTATTTATTTATTATTTATATATTATATATTAATGTATTATTTATTTGTTATATATTTATCATATATTAAATTATTTTATAATTGATTTATTATTTATACGTTACTTATATATTATATGTTATATATTATATATTTTATATTTTAAATTATGTATTATATATTATATATTATATATTATGTATTATATATTTTCTATTATATATTGTATATTATATATTATATGTTATGTATTATGTATTATTTATTATATATCATGTATTATGTATTATATATTATGTATTATATATTATGTATTATAGATTATGTATTATGTATTATATATTATGTATTATATATTATGTATTATATATTATGTATTATGTATTCTATATTATGTATTATATATTATGTATTATATATTATATATTATTTAGTATTAATATTTAGTATTTAGTATTTATTATTTATAAGTTACTATTTACTATTTACTAATTTTTATTTACTATTTTATATTTACCATTTATTTTCATTTATATATTTCTTTATTTATTATTCATTTACATTCTACTTATTAATTAATAATTTATAATTAGTAATTTTTATATACTAATAATTACTTATTAATTATTAATTATAAATCATTCATTATTGATTATTGATTAATCAATCCTGATTAAAAATTATTGATTAATAATTATTTGGTGTATATCTATTTGTTATGTATTATTATTTTTCCAAGTAATATATATATATATATATATAAGTATATTAAATTTGATTTACTGACCACATGAAGAGCTCGCGAGATTGGTGAAGCCTTTGAAGAATAAACAAGAGGTAAGGGGTTCAAATCCCATGCAACAAAAAATTTCTATATATGGCACGGACATGCGCATGGGAATGAGCATGGTAATAGTAAATAAAGAATAAAGAAGAAATAATAAATAATCCGCCACTAAATCGTTTAGTGATAGTTTTAAAAAACTACTTCTAATTTATTACTGACACACGATTTAGCTTCGGTTTTCTAAAAATATCATAGATTGATTTAGTGGTGGATTAAACCATCGTTAAAATGAAAATATTGGCATGGTCTGAATTTGAGTATTCCCACCAGTTTCTAGTGGCCGGAATTGGATTCTCCCGTAAGGGATTCTAGTATTTTTTTAAAATAATTAAATAATTAATTAATATTATTTAACTTAAAGTCTATTGTACACTAAAGAATTAATGGGGATGGTAGGTCAGTTGGTGACAATGTTTAAAAAAATAAGGTTTGCCGGAATCTAAACCAAAAATGGGGAGTATTTACCGATAAAAAGTTATTTAATAAAAAAAATACAAATCTTCTTTAAGAATATTTTTATAATTAGAGGGAGCCCATTCCATGTTTACCTTGACTGGCACTGCTAACTAGGCAGAGTGAACCCCTTGCACAAGTTGTCCCACGCGCTGGACTTCTGGCTAGACCAGCATGCCACCTCACCATAGCACACCTTCCACATCGAGCTTCCCTTTCCAATGATATCCAACCGAGGGGCACACCTCCCCACCTCGGTGGTCTTCCATGTTGTGTGCATTGCCCGACCGGTTCATCACCTACCCTTAGTGGCTCTCAACCACGAAGACTTGGCGCCACCGCATTGACCTTCTGTTAGCCACCACAACCCCAAATTGCACAATGGACCCCAATTCCTAAGGCATATCCTATTAACCACTCCTACAATGATTGAAATCCCTCCCCTCATGTGAAATATCTTATACCATTTCTTTCACTGCAACCAGCCACATATTCCATCCAATAGACCACCTCCCAACCTTCCCCTATCATTGAAGATCCCAGATATGCTCGACTGGCCCCCTCTGTCAAAGGAATCCCTACATCTATCCACTGAAGATCCCACTCACCCTTCTTAGATCATGTTCGTAGTCAGCCACCGCTCTCTGGATCTAGACTTGGTAGGATTTTATCGTCTCACCCCAAGCTGCCACCTCCTCCATCTGACCAGGCCGGCGGTATACACATGGTACAAGACACCTCTAACAACCAGCTCGAAATCGAGCACCACCCTCCTCTGGCCAACCTCTTTCTATGGATTGACCCAGTCACATACTCCCCTTTTGATCATCTTTCACCTTCTAAGGACCTGATCTAGCCTTGTTAATCTTCCCTTATAGTGAGAGAGGTAAACTGTTTTAAGACATGATTCCTCCCAAAGTGTTCTCAAGCGGGTCTACCCAGCCAGGAATGGGAAAGGGAGAGCCTTCTTGGCCAGGGATACACCTACAGAGGGTCTGTACGGGTTCGGCCAAACCCACATAGGCCTTTCACAGGGTCTTTAGGGCATGATTATTTCTGATATAATCAAAACAAGTTAATTAAATATTAATTTTTTGGTTTTAAAATAATTACAATTGAAATTAATTTAATTTGGTGTTAAATTAAATTAATTTATTAATATATTTTCTAGTTCTGAAATTAAATTAATTAATGATACTGAACGATGAAAAGAATTTAATTAAAGTAATAGCAAATTTTTAATGAAGAAAACACTCGAGTTTATTTTAATGAAAGTTTAATTTTTTTTCATTTAATTAAAATAAATGAGTTGAAGTGTATTAGACTCATAATGAACCCTTGAACCGAGAAATTCAAATTTATTCAGTATTTTATTTATTTAATTTTTTCATGATTTGTAATAATTATTTTTTATAGTGATCTGTGAGTTGTCTGAGTCATTATATGAGGTCTAGCGTTCCTATTCTCTAAGTTGTATTTTATACTCCTGAGACCTCCTTTCCTATAAGAAAGTAAAATTTTATAATGGGGAGACAAGGGGTGATTCAATTCACACCATATTATGGAAATGAACCATACAAGAGATTGGCACATTGGATCGGAAATCAATGCAACCTGAGTCACATCTGACAGGACTCAAGGTATATCCCATAGGGTATCAGTTAATCCATTATTCAATCAATGGATCTACCATTTGTATCATCTCTTGATAATATCATCATTTTATTTTATTTAATGGTTAATTATTATGTGAATGTGTATTTTACATGCAACTACATAAAATAATAAACAAAATGCCCATATGAAATGAACATTTGACATGATGAATATTTTCTATTTATTGCATGGTCATTTTTTAGTGAGACCACGTGGTAAATTCATAGAAGATGGAAGATGATTAATTTCTTCACATAAAAAAAATAAAACCCCAATAAAATATTAATTAATATCCACCTTCTATCATTCAAATCTGGACAAAACCAGGTGTTTAAGGTTCCCGTCATGCCAAAGCTATCATTGTCTCTTACTACCAATAAGTTCTTATGATAGTGGTGGGTTGACATTACTAATGCGTCAGTAAGGATAAAATAAAGTTAAATTTCTATCATTTTAGAGGCAATCATTGTGTAAATCATGTTTTGATTTTAGAAATAGGGTCTTCACTCAACATATTAAAGAACTATGAGTTAGTTAAGTTGGAATGTCAATCGCCTATATTGAACCCTCCAAGTAGTGGTATATCCACAACATGAAGGCTATGATTTGAGGTTTGGGGATACATTCAACTTTAATATTCAAGCAATATAGTATTTCAATTCTAGCATAGAGGGTTCCCATACTTCAATAAAATATTGGAATACATTTAATGATTTGATTAATTAATCAAAATGTCTAAATCGGTAATCAGGTCAAAAATAACTAATCTGATACAAGTTTATTTGTGTATAGAATGGAATTTTAATCCACAATAAATATTAAGTATAAATAATGGAAAAATTAATTTTCTACTCTATCATGTGTATCTAGGAATAGTATGGGAACTTGAGTATGTTACTATGATTAAGGAAACTCAAGGTCTTAATGTCCCCAATACATGTTAAGATACCTTAATAAGTGATACTGTTCAAATTCTTATAGGTGAATCATGTAAAATAATATGATGGTCATGTCATTATTCTATCATCATAGTCAAATTATTGTTTAAGTCTTTGCATTACGACATGGGTGATGTAACATGTTGCCTAATCTTTGAGATGGTTTCAAGTAGAAAGTGATGTAAGATATGACATGGTGTTAGTTAGACTATACATGTGTAAATTGAAATATGGATCACATTCTTTCAATTGATTCATTTTTCATATAATTTTTACCCATTTACTCAAGTATAATTTTAGGTTACAAAATGGACAGTATTGATAAAGCTCTTCTCTACCTATTTAGGTAAGGGTTTCCAAGAAAATGAGAAAATAAAATATAAACTTCTCTTTAATTCTTATGGAAAAAATTTAAAGTCAATGAGAAAATTCCAAATAACTAAAATTCTAAAGGTACATTCGAATATTCCTTCAATGGATGAGGTATTAAGGGGATGTTATTTTATTTTTATATCATGAAATAATTATATAGAAGTATGAATACAATAAACCGAATCATCAAAGTAGGTACCCACATCTTCTTTAAGTATATTCATCAATTTAAAAGTAATTTTTAAATATTACTTTTTGGGTATTATATATAGTGTATCATTCACATATTTCTATTTAAATATCATAACAATGTATGTATAGATACATTACTATATTTCATGTGTATTCTCCAAGTAGCTAAGATTGGGTGATTCTTAAGTTAGCGGTGAGAGGTATATGAATTCTGTATTACCAAATCAATGATTCCTATAAAAAATAATTGATTAAAACCAAAAACTTATCTCACATGTTATTCAGACAAAAGGACATATTACACCATCTTCATGAATGAATGTTGTTTTTGGCATCTCATACTCAATTAATAGTAGACTGACAGTTGAATCATATGCAATAAGTGATTAATATAAAAGGTAATAATTTTATACAAAGTTGTGGAAAGATATTTTTTGTCATGTATGACTAAAAGTGGAAGTCTAGTATATATCATGTTTTCTATTTATTCTTGATAAGTCTATGCACCTTCAGTATTATTGATGTCTTTAGTTTGGAAAATCAAACCTTTAGTTATAATGGAATGCCATAAATCTTTCAAAATTAATATAGAAAAAGACAATGAACTACTCCAATAGTAATCTAGAGGTATTTATACTTCAAAATATTCCTTTAAGTAATTATGGAATGTTAAATTGAATAATATTCTTGGTTAGAAGATATGAGTAGCTTCGAGCTGGCATGCCAAAGAATATCTTGATCACGCATTCATCGATCAATATAATGTATCATGGAGTAATTACTAAATGCACATTTCCTTATCTATATAATGACATTGATGTTAATGAGTAGTATCAATGATGAAGTATTATATTAACATTGATCAACAAAATATATCATGGAGTAAGTCCTAAATGCACATATTATATGTTAGAGTAATGATGCAAGGAGTATAAATGTTTCAACTTTCATAAACATTAATTAATTTTAATGATGATCTTTGTAAATAATATCATTATCCCCTAACTATATGCTAATTATTATGAAAAATTAATATCATATGAGTTGCATTATGATTTCAATCCATAATGTCATAAGAACATGTTTTTAGAAACAAATATTTTGTTAGAACATAAAAAGACTTGCATCAGGAACAAACACATTGTTTATCTACTGTAATTATCCTAACGGTTACTTAGGATATTACATAAATTCCTAACATAGAAAATTATTAGTCATGTGATAGACTACATTTCTATAAATGGTTGAAAATTTATATTTGATATAGTGGGATTCAGATTGACTTCGGTTTAGTCATTGCCATATATTCACATATAGTTGGCATATGAACTAATTCGACATGTGGATGTGGAACATGAATGTACAATAAACACATACTATGTAGGAAGTATAAAACCATGATGATGGTTTTATATTCACCTTTTTCATTGATAAATTATTATTTGTGAATATTAATTCCTACAACTAAGAAGCATATTTAAATTTTATGATATTCATATGATCAATTAAAATTCCATAATAGATTCCATGTATTATAGTGAAAAGGGACTAATTATTTTGAATACTGTAGTGGATATTCATGATTGATGATACATGGGTGGTGAAAGATGGTACCAATAAGGTTGGTTATACCCAGTTTTTATTTCTAAATCCATTCAATTTTTACTTGTAATAGCCAATATCTATGAACATTATTGAGCATTGGATGTTGAGGCCACCAATCATGGATGGCTTCTATATGATGCAAGTAGAAATGGATTATCATGAAATATAATTGTATTAATGGTTTCAAGTTAATAAAATCTTGTTAGGGATTTAACTAAGAAAAAATATACTAGAATATTCATTTGGAATGAATTTTTTCCATGTGTTTACCAGAGGATAGTGTGAGCACCAATGTTTTCCAATTATAATGTTTTAAGAAGAATTTGGAAAAAAATATTGGTCTTATAGTTAGTTAAGATCAGGATGAAAGATATTATCCAGTGATTGACTTAATGTAGAAACCTATGTTATAGGGAACATGATCTAATGAGGTTGATGTAAAGGTTTCTTGGACCTAGTCAATTGTACATATAGTGACATGATATTAAAAAATACATTATGGAAAAATTAAAGAGATAATTGTTACTAATGTCACATAGCACAATCTGTCAAGGTTGACATGTCCATCATATGGGAGGAGATTAATGTGGTGAGATGAATTCCATATGCTTTTGAAATGAATCAATAAAATATTCCAGGATAAGTAAATAAATTGATATTTCCATGATATTATTTATAGTAGGTATATATCATTTATATCCAGGAGTACTATAAGGGAAGTAGTTAGAACTGTCTGATTGTACTTCATAAAGTAAAAAAGATATATACCTAGTAAGTGGAAAAAAGGATACTTATTTTAGGGGAATAAACTAGTATTCCTTAGATCAATTTGATTTAATATTTTAGTTAGGCCAAGTTGATGATCGATACAACCTCATATAAGCTAGTGGTAGTTGTACGTACATATACCAAGTTCATTGTAGCTTCTGAGGCAGCTAAGAAGCAGAAAAAAATGATTTGTTCAAGTTCATGGAATAAAACCTAGTAAGTGGAGGATTATAATAATGTAAATTTTGATACTATTAATAGAAAAGAAGTCATGTTATAATAGTGTCAACAAGGGATATATTCAGTGATACTATCTGTTGACATGTTTTAATTAAAGAGATGAGGTCTCTATAGCAGAGTAGCCACATAGAGAAATTGTGGAAGGCTCGACAACTAAAGTTGTGACTCAAGAGAAACATGATTTTTATCATGTGAGAGCTAAAAAGTATGGTAAACAAGTTGGATCTATAGAAAGTGGGAGTGTTATAATAGTGGGTTCTCTAGACCCAACTATGCAGTACTTCTGATTACCATATCATGTATACAGTTAGATATACATGATGAATTCTTACCATTATAGTATAGAATTTTCTATAACCACTATTGTAATGGAAATGTTCGTATATAAATGTCTTATCAAAATGTTATATAAGATCCCATGACATAGTGAGAATCTTGAGATACTATGAAATTAATCTTAAATATATGTCATATGATCTAGATACATCTTATTGAATGAACATAGAATATGTTTGACTATCAAGCACTGAGAACTCATAATAATTGATACTTCTTCTCTTGAAGTTCACTATTTTTGACCTCTAATAGTGAGATTTTGAGATCAAACCTTAAAATTGGAACACTACATGTTTCACGTGTCATTAGATGTTCATATCTATGGACATTTTTATTGGTATCCTGATATGAGATCATTACCAATGTGTTCTACTTGACTGTGTAGGTTGATGCAAGTAAAAAATCATGGTAATGAAAATCATGGAGATGTAGATTGTTTTGGGTGCATCATTGGTGGTATGATATTGGTTGAATAGCCATTAAAGGATTTTTCACTTCTACGTTAAGTAATCTATCTTAGTCTATTTTATCAGTATGGTAGTACCTTCATAAGACTATATCCATGGTAGTAAAGGGTAAATACGTCTATTTAGATCAATAAATAATAAAGTAAGAAATGGTAGATGACCCGAGTATGCGTCCTTCATTATGAGATATTTAAAGAAAAAGAAATTATATTACACAATGCTTGTTCATAGGTTAGTTGTCGTTTTTGTGACTATCATCATGTATTTAGGGTCTATGCTTGGTTTCTAGATCCTGCTCTTGGTCTCTGAATAGTATTCATATCTATTGATATAAGGCCCCATAGTGTCACAAAAAATAGCATATTCAAGAATCTTACCTATTCAATTGAATATGAGTTTTTACATAGTGGGCCCCACTAATAGGGTTCAAGATCTGTACAAGGATAAATGATTGGAAATTGAATAAATAAATTCATATTATTAAAGTAATGAACAATTTTAATGAATTTATTTATTAAATTTATTTAAATGATTAAATTAAATACAAGAAAATTTTAATGGAACAAATATTATTTTAAAATATTCAAGGATCATTTAATATTTTAGGTAGAAATGAGTCAAGTTAATGGGTCAGGTATTATCACATAATATATTTATTATGTAACAGGAATGTGATAATAATAATTATGACTCATTATAGTAGTCATAATATGTTGTTTATAGCATGTTATTAATTCAAGGGCTAGAGAGGTAATACCGAATAATATTTTAACAATCTATAAATATAAGATAAGATGGATTTTCCATGTACTATTAATAGACTATCTCTCTCATATTATCTCTCCCTCACTCTTGATAGAGATCCTTTAGATCCCGGTGTTCAGATCTTGCTGTCTCTCTAGAATTTCAAGAAGGGTGATGCATTAATCATCAGAGCATTGAAGGCAACGTCCGATCTCCGTGATAGCATGCAGAATTCGACGATCGGTGCTCCCACATATTTTTAATGCATGTTTGGATGACATAAAGGAATTAATATTCAGATTCTTAGATCAGTGATCATTGATGAATAGAATATATCAAACATGGATTCACATCTGAACAAATATTTTGTGGTTTTATTTTGTGGTTAATTTCGTTTTCATGTTATCATTGGGAAGTAATTGAGCAGTGTTTCATAGAAAATGAAAAAGGTATGTCGATCATTAGTGGAAATAATTTTATAACCCAATTTGGAAATTCTATTATGTTCCCGATACCTTCATATAACTTTCATTAATAATTTAATTACTTCTTTCCCCATTAATGTTTTATCTTCAATAAATGTTCCTAAGGTTGTCTTGTGGAATATCATGAACATCATGGTATGATTCATTTAGGATTCCCATGTGGAAGGGATTTTCCATTGGGACTATTAGAATTAGATGGCCTAGGAGGAGAAGAGGGTGAAAATAATCTACGTAGTATTACAAATACAATGAATTGCCTACAAGCTATGCTAGCATGGGATTCTATGGAAGAGATATCATTATGGAAAAGGTTCAATTTAAATAAATATGGGATGAACTTTAATGTCTCTAAAGGAAGATCCTCAAAAATATAGGTCTCCACACGTATCCAAATTTAAACAATATAGAAACACTCTAGGTGGAATGCAGGATATGGAATTATAGTCAATTGGTATAACTAAATGGTGGTAAATGTGTTCATTATCCTCTTCTTGAATTATCTTTTTCCCTTGAATGTTTCTTCCACTCTTCTTCCATGATGTTCCCAACCCTCACCAATAAGAGGTGTTTTTGAGTATTACGATTTCATTAGACCCTCATAATCTATTTTTTACTAGATCTTCCACTAGATTTATCTTGATGAAGTCCTAAAAGATCTTTCTACATGATAAATTGGGTCATGATTCGTGAGGAGGCATTCTGTGGTGAAAATATCTCCCCATAAAATTGAATTCCCTTGTTAGTCTCATCTATAACTATGTGATACCTACTGATGAGGGAGTGTGATAGAATGGAGTTTCCATTATTTCAAAATTCACCTCATGATGTGACCTAAAGGAGGATTCAACTAATAAACTTTTTTGGCTAGTGGGATTTTTCAATTTTTACTTCCTACACTATCTTCATTTGTGCGGATGAGTAGGCCCTTTCGAAAGATATGTTTCTCCATTCCATGTTTCATGATTCAATGTTTAATGAGAATGAATTTGAGGCTAGATCATTTATTTTCCCATCCATTTTTTGGGTTATCTAGAATGATCAAAACAAGTATAGACAAGTTGGGCTTCAAGTTCGATGTTAGAATTAACTATTTGTGCTCATTCATTTTAAGTAGAGATGGTTCTATTTATGAACAAGTGGGATTTATCTTCTGTTCCTTGGAAACTAATGACTATTTAGGGGCTAGTTTTCTCATATCATAGGGTGTCATCACAAGGTAACTGGGTAACTGGGATAGATGGAAACCCACTTATAGAGACCTCAAATTAAATGTCAACATCTCGTGTAAGGTGGGATTCATGCCAGGAGGTGGGGTAGTCCAGGATCATGGTGGCTTGATGGTTTATGCCTTCAATTTATTTCTGGTCCAGTGAGACTCTTTAATAGCCATGGTCATCACTATGCTTTAGGGGATGTAATGGTGTAATTCCCATCGTTTTTATATGGAATTATTGGGGTTAGATTCCTCCATTATCTTCTAATCTATACAAGGGTTGATTAATATTCTGTGGAATTTTATTCATCGTGTGTGGAGTTTCATGAGAATAAAAACCATTATAATTGATATTACTCATTCTCAGATATAGGGTAATATGGTGGATAAATATGTGGCATCTTGGGTTACCCAAGGTGACAGATGCATAATTTTTAATAGTACATGATCAATTCCCCCCTTAGTTTTTAATCTTATACTGACAGATGCCATTGAGATTCATTATTTTAAACCACCATGGCTTGTTTGGCCCTTGTAACCATTCATTTTTTTAATAAAAATTATTAATGTTTGATGGATTATAATTTTTTTATATCATATAGGTATAACATATAATTTATTTCAAAAGTGTTATCTATGATTTTTAAGTTTTATTAAAAACAAGTACTCTTAGAATTTGGAAGTGAATTTTAGAGACAAAAACTTCTCCAATTATAACTCATGTGTATTAGATAATGGGTGCGTATTATATATTTGAAATAATAAATATTTACTCATAATTTAAGTATAATTTATGAAAGGAAAAGTAGATATAAGAGTTTTAAATGACCCAGGAGTCTCTTCATTAGACTTTTTTGTCACTCAATAAAATTATGGATAGATGGGGGATTGAATTTGCCTTTTAAAAATTTAAGGAAAATGATAAGGATAAATTAAAATCAAAAGGATATTGAATTAACATTTAAATTAATAAATTAAGAGATAATTGATAAATTGAATTGAATTTGTAAATAAAATATCAAAGTAAATTAATTAGGGAAACAATAAAATAAAATTTATGAAAGTATTTGAATCAATGATAAAAGATGTAACATGATAACATAAATGATAAGATCAACAAAATTGATATAATGTTCAATAAAAACTTGATGTGATCCACTATGTATCCACCCCTAAACTCCAGTGTTCAATATTATAAATACATTGATCTTAAAAATGATCAAGAAACACATCCCTCACAATTGTTGTTAGTGTGTTCCTAATAGAGCTTTATGGATATCCAAGGAACTCATCCCCCTATTTTTTAGAGTGGGATCCCATTGATGAATGGTGATTATAGCAGAACATCCTTATTTAAGAAAACAAATTACAATTACAATAAAAAATATATCAATGATGATTACAAATTGAGATGATATATTTGAGAAAAAGAATGATATAATTTGAGAGGTTGAGAACATAAAATGGCTATTTGAGAGGTTTTAAAGAATGATAGTACATAACTAAATCAAATAGAATGTGTCATTGGAAAAAATTTGTAACTTAGTAAAACTTCTAAGAGGAAAACGACACATTTTATGTTATTAAAGTGGTTGGAAATCATCAAGATTTCATTAGGGTTCATTAAAGTTTAAGATGACAAATTAATAGGAAATTTTACCATAATAAATGCATTCCAAAAACTAATACACCACCACCAATTGATAGAAGGTAGACTCCACTGTATATGATGTGGGATTCCTAAAACCCAGACTTACAATAATTCTTCCACCAACTAGCTAGTACACCTCCATTGGTTTGGTGGTATTCTATTGTGTAAATAGAAGCTACCGCCTTCACCACAAGTGGTCCAAAGGTACTCCACCAACAGGCTGGGGGGACTCCACTAGCTAGCTAGGGGGTCTCTACTATAATTGAAGCTTCTATACACATTTCAATAGGTAGTTAGTTCCCTATTCCAAGTAGTTGGTGTTGTCTTCCCATTACCATCTTCATGTGGAGCCTCATAGACCTCCTTCGAAATCATTCTAAGATTCTTCCATGTTGATTACAAGGACATGAAGTATTTTAATAGATAATTCCAAGACATCACGAATTTCATCATTAAATTATTTAATTGACATTAATTACTCTATAAATTCAAAAAAATCATAAATTTAAATGAATTTAAAGAGACGAAAATACACTCAAATGAAAAAATTAGATACATAGGTGAGTTTTTGTGATCATTAAGACACCATGAGATAAATAGTTACAATAATATCTCCCTTTTTATGTTCCAAAAAACTAAACATAAAAATAAAAATTCATTGAAAATCAATAGTAAAAATAATTAATCAACGTTACAAAAAAATTAAAATTTTACCTATTAAAAAAAATCAAGATATTAATATAATGATATTAAAAATTAATAATAGATAATAAAAAAGATATTATATAATCTCAATGGGTAAGTACATAAAACATGTTATATTTACGAATAAAACTATTAACAATATTTTCAAAAAATACACATTGGAAAATAATTTAGAACATCCCATTAGATATAAAATAACCAAAAATTTCAGACACCTACCCCCTTTATAAAATAAACCCCCATTGTGATTATCAATAATAAATAAACAATAATAGAAATGAAAACATAAGAGAGTTTTTATAGAAAATATAAAGAGATATTTAAAAAAACCAAAAAAGGAAAAGGGAAAGAAAAAATTATTTTTAAAACAATATTAACATCCAAATATGTAATATAATAATTTTATATAGCGAAAAAATTTAAGTGAAAATATAAAAATAAATTATATTTAGAATAATAAGATAAAATGGAAGATAAAGATAAATTTTGAAACAAAAAATGATAGGTAAAGAGAAGAAATAAAATAGACATGATATATAAATTTTCAATGACATAAATATCCTCAATAAAAGGTTATACCTAAATTTATTAAAGACATCATTAAATTATATTGTAGAATATCCTTTTAAGTGAATCCATACATAGTAACCATCATTTTATATCCAATTATCCTATGATAACTCAATTATAGAGTTAGAGAGAAATGTATATAAAAATTATTATTACTCATCATTAATATTATTTTAAGATAGTTAAAAACATTTTTTAAAATTATTATATACTTTAAGGGTTCAAAAACAAATTAAAAAACTAGTATTAATCTATTTTAAAAAGTAATAATTTTAAAAAAAAGAATTTGAAATCTAAAAAAAATAGAAAAACATTTCAAAAATTATTAAATTTAAAATACAATATCAATATTAAGGAAACATTTAAAAATTAAAAAGCAACAATGATCCCCATAAAATGGTAGTATAATAGAGAAAAATGGATTGTATCTAAAAATTAATTAAACAATAATTTTAGTAGTATTTGAAATAATATCACGATTTTTTTAAGGTTCTCAAGATTATCATAGTTCAGATGAAATATTCACACGTGAACTGCTCCTAATTCACCATTAGTGAATTTTAAAAACTAAAAGGCATGGAGTTTGTTGAAAATATCAGTGATTTTATATTTAGATGGAAGAAATACAATAATATATCACTTTTTTTGAAGGTATATCTTAATAAATGGGGTCAATGGTCAATGTGTTTGGTGTGAGGGTATTGGATATAATTTTTAGAGATATTCATTAAACAAGTTTTTTCACACATAATAGGGATATATAAAATGTAAAATTAAATTTTTAGAGGGTTTTTTTCTTCCACAATATTTGGGAGAAGAAAATCCTAGTGGTTATTTATTATTCATCAGATGTAGAAAGAAAATATGGGTATGCATCTTACTACTATATGAGATGAGGGATTTTACAAGTATGTGAAAATTGTCACATGAAAATTTTCTATTTGGTTGGAATCTTCTAAAATTAGCATCATAAGAAAATTTTTAATTCCAAATAAGTTATTTTTGTATAAAAAATCATGTTTTTTAGATCCCTTTAAATATATTTTTTTTAAGAAATTAAAGTTATATCTTTTTAATTTGATTGATAAAATGCATATAGATAGACAATGAACAAGATATTTTTTCACGAAATATTATAGTAATAAAGACATCCAATCATACTTCTATAAATCTTATCATCGACCATCTTATAAAGTTCATCCAAATTAATCTTACAATATGTACTCATGGGAGAGATAATTTCATTAATATAATCCATGCCAATCCATTTTAATATTTTATAGGTGTATTTTACATGGTTAAATTTTTTCCCATCATTTCTCTTAGAAATATGAAAATAGATTAGGAATATTCGTTCACCAAATATTATCATCTCATATTCATTTCTCAATAAATTAGTTATTTTAAAATAGAGACATTCATTTGAAGAGAAAAAAACTACATCACAAATGTAAATTTCAATGAGTATAAAATCATCAGAGTTTTGTTTTAAAAAGTGGTTTGAATCAAATTTTCCAATTTTAATATATTTTGATAAAAGATAATTTTAATAATATCCTTAATAAAACTAAAGTAATTTAAACTATATGGATATTTATAATATTTTAAAATTAAATTTGTAAAAATATCATTTTCAAAACAACATGGTTCATAAAAACATTTCATTATTAAAACCAATCTAAAAAGTTGTTTTTACATCCATTTCATATAGTTTGAAATTAATTTTAGAGATGAATGTCAACCTGATTCTAATAAATTATAACTAAGTGATAGGTAATTTTTTTCACCATAATCAATTTGATTATCTTATTTATAACCTTTAGATACTAAACGAGCATTATTTCAAAAGATATTTTAAATATCATCTATATTATTTCTAATGACCCATTTGGATTCTATTATAGAATGATTATTAGGCCTTTATATAAGAGTCTATACATTATATTGAGTAATTTTTTTTTCTTCATGCATGTAAGGTACCCAATTTTCATTGTTAATGGAATCGTTGAGGGTTTCAGGTTCATGTTTATAGTCAAAGGAAAGGTGTCCAACCTCATTTAAGACTGAACTCCTAGAATGATTTCCCAAATATAGATATCCAATAAAAGTTTAATTGGAATATTCTCTAAATTTTTAAATATTAATAGATAAAGAACATTAAGGGGATTATTTTTCTTCTTTATGTTAGTTAGTTTTAAATAGTTCATTTGAAGCATAATTATAAAAAACGTTTTGGGAAATAAATTTTTGGAAAACATTCACCAAACAAAAAAATGAATTGATCCATTAACCATTTTATTACTTTTTTTAAATACAAAGAAATAATTAATTGAGTTGAATTTCCCTATAAAATTACTTTAAAAATATTTATAAACAAATATTCCATAACTTTTTTGGGTTTTAAAATACATCATTTACAAACAAAAATATTGAAAAATATGACTTTGGTTTTTTTTCAAAATTTCAATATTTGTATTTTTTGGAAATGTTTACATGAGAACATAGTTAATGACAGGGAATATTGTATTCACATACTCAAGCCAATAATATATTTATAAATTAAATTCATTTAAATGATTTTGGTATTTTTCTTTGATTTTTTTATTTCACAACACTACTACACTATTTTATTATTAGTTTTTGGGTGTATAAAAAGAAATTTTATAGCCATCAGAAGAAAATAAATAATTAAATTCTCTATGGTGGAACTATCCTCTATGATCACTATTAAATTAAGTAATTTCAATAATATTTTCATTTTTAAATTTTATAGAAAACATGATGAAGGATTTACCGGATTCACTTTCCTGAGTTATGAAATAAGACCATTTTAATCATGTGAATTCATTAAAAATATAACATTTAAAGGTTTTTCCTCATATAAATTAAATTTGAGAGGGTCCAAAAAGATCAATATGAATTAAATCAATATATTTTTAAGATAAAATAACACTTTAGATTTAAAAGGGTGTTTTTTTCTTAATATATTAGAATTATTTATAAACCATTCCACATTTTAAATTCAATATGGGAAGATTTCATTTATGTTGATAATGATTGAGTTTGATGAGTGAGTTTGTTCAATAATGACTGAGGTGTATATTCCAAATCCACGACTCACTAACTTGTTTAATCACACATTTGATGTTTTGGCTAGAATTAGATTTTAAATTAATTATGTTATCATTTTGGAATTGATATGTGGTAAATAAAATTTTTCCTTTTTAATCAAAAACATTAAAAAAAAATTTCCAAATAGAAAATAAAAATTCTCCCACAAAATTGACTAATATTGAGTAAATTTGATTCATGAATTTTAAAAACAAAAACATTTTTTTATAATTTTTTAGATAGATAAACTTCTTGTAACTTAATAGATTATATTACTCCTAAATTTTTTAACAAAAGTGATTTTATCTATTTCTTGAATATAGATTATACTGAATTCAGAGAGGTCTCCAAACATTTTCATTGAGAAACCACTATCTAGGTACCACATTACTTCCTGATATTTTCTTTTATGAAAATTTTCACACCAAATAAAATGAATAATGGTATTGGTACCCAAAAAAACATTGGTCAACCTTTTTTAGCCAGTAATGATTTTAGAAGAAATATTTTATTATCATGCGGTTTTATATTATAAATATTTGGAGAAATATGTGTCTATTTTGGTCCCTTATATCAATCATTATTGAAATAAAATTCACCAATTAAATTTAAAATCCTTTTAGAATAACTAAAAAAATTTATTGTAATTAACCTTTAATAATTTTTTTTATTAATTTATTAAGGTTCATTAATGATTGAAGAAACCAATAACTAACCATTATTTTCTATGTCTTTGAGATCCCAAAATTTTATTTATTATTTATTATTCTTGATTAAATTTTTAAAGAGGACATTTATGATCATTAACGGTAGATTCGAGTCTCTCAAAATCCTGTTATTTTTTGATTTCCATGGATAAATCTTACGTTTATTTTTAGAGATTATACTTTTTATTTTGAAGATGATAATTTTCTAAAACTGGTTACTTATTTTTCATTTCAATATAATTATAAAATAAATTAATTTGAAAAAAAAATTCATTAAGATCATGAGTGTATTTTATGTCTTTACAATAAATGTGATTAGATATGCATGAAAAAGGAGATTAGTGATAATAAATGGGAGAATAATAAGATGTGGAAGAAAATTAGGAGGGGTACTAACCTCAACCTATTCATTAGCATGTTTCAAATAGTAATTAGGGCTTGGGTCACTTGAAATGGATATGTAAGTTGAATCCATGGATTCATCAATTTCACCCCATGGTGTGACATTGAAATCAAATTTACATGTTTTTCTTTTCCTTAATATTTTTTAGTATATTGGGATTATATCTTGATTTGAACATTGCTTTTTCATTTATAACTTTTCACTTTTGGTTATGAATTTTGAATTATCATGTTATATCAGTAAGAAAATTTATTCTTCCTAAAGAAATTATTTATATCCCTCGAATATTGAGCATATTATAGAACCTCACCTCTATATGAACCATCAATGGTGATGGTGTTAATTTTTCTTTGACATAATCGATATCTATCTTGAATTTTCAGGTCATTATTATTTCATGTAATCATGGATCCAATGAGTTCCTAAAATTCCATTTTATTCACATCATTGGATTCATGAATGGATGTCCCCTTGGGATCCCCAGATCTTAGTAACACCCATAGGATTTTATTTACAATATTTAATGTAGATAAATCATCATTAAAGGAATTTTTACCAATGGAAATTTCATTAAATATCATAAATATCTAGGTAATAGATTCATAATGATGTATATAGAAACATTAAAAATCATGAAGGTATATATTCAATCTTGTTTCCTTACGTTTATTCTTAAATTCATATATGAAATCAAATAATTGAATATTTCATAAAATCTTTTTCAATTATAAACATTATTAAACACATTATGATCAATAACACAATGAAAAATAAATAATAGCCTTTCTATTTTGTAAAAAATTATTAATATCTTCATGATTCCATTTATTTTCATATTATTTTTTGGAACATAATAATTCATTAAAATTTTCTATATAGGGTAGTCAATAAAACGAGAAAAAGATTACATTTTATTCTTCCAATATAAGTAATTAGTCCCAAAAAACAATATCATGCAAATAAAAATTGGACAGCATAATGAAGTTGTTATTTTATGTCAATTAGTTTTAAAAACAATATTTTTAAAATTAGAATTTTTTTGGAAAAAAATAGATGATTTTTTTAAAAATGAATCCCAATTTTGATACCAATTTTTGGTCAACAAAATTATTTCCATCGGTCAGGGTGATTATCACTTTTAAAAATTTAAACCATGTGCTAGTGATGATTTCAAATAAAAATTATTTTGAATTGATAAAGTAAGAATTCAATTGATTTATGGTTGAAAAATTCAATAAATGTTATAAAGAAAATATAAAAGTAAATTAATCCTGGAAATGATCAAATAAAATTTATTCAAATATCTGAATCAATGAAAAATGATGTAGTTTGGAAATGTAAATTAAAATTCAAACACAATTGAAAAGGATTTGAGAAATAGATCAATGTGAGCCCCTATGTCTTCACCCCTTGACTTGTGAGGATAATATTATAAAACCCTTAATCATAGTGGTGATCAAGAAACCCATACCTTCAAATTATGGTTTTTCAGAACCCTATTAAGCTTACCCAGTAGCCAAGGAACTTGTCTCTGAATTTTAATAGGTGATAACTAGTGGTATAAAGGTGATGATATGGGATTATTTTTCATCAGGAAAAAATGTTACAATGCTTCTCACAAATCTCTATAAAGATAATTATATTTTTTTGAGATATTTTAGGTGAAGGTTGATATTCTTTGAGAGATTAAGAATATATAATGGATCTTTTATAGTTTTTGGATAAATCTATCACTTTGGTGTTGATTATATATAAAACTATTTTTTCAATAATTTTTTAACTTAGTAAAACATCCAAGAGGGAAAGGGACCCTTTTTACATTATCCAAGTGGATAGAAAGATTTGAGAATTAATAGGGGGATTTTCAGATTAGGAAGTCTAGAGCTATGAAATAATTGACCATAATAATTGAATTCATAAATATTATATTACACCACCATCAGATACATGGTATACACTACTGAGTAGTTAATGAGATACTTGGAAGTCAGAGCTACTATAATTTTTCCAACGAGTAGTCATTTCACTACCACTAGTTGTTTGTAAGACTTATAGGAAAACTAGAACCACTTCATTCACCACTATGAAGTTAGTGGGATTCCACTAACTTGATGAAGGGAATATACTATAATAGGAGATTCTAGGAACATGGAATGAGGTATCATGTTCCATGTACTAGGTAGAAAATTCTCTTTATAAATCATCATCTTCATGTGGTGCCTCCTACAATTAATTATAAATCCTTATAAGAATATTATATGATGGTTGAAATGACTTTAATAATGATAAGATATGATTTTAGGATATCAAAAAGACTATAATTCCACCTTTGAATTGTATTTATAAACTCCATAAAGTCCAATAAATTGAACACATTAAATGAAATTAATGTTTTTGAAAAGAACTCTAATGAAAATATTAGATACACATGTGACTGTTTTTTATCATTAAAACACTATGAGAGAGAGATAGTTTCAATAACCTTCATTTTTGATAAATTTAAACCTATTGAAATATTGTTTTAATTATAAAACCATTACCAAGTTCAAAGAAAAATTATATATTGTTTGTAAAATATGTACTTTTCCTTCATTTTTATGAACAAGAGTTGTTCAATAGGTTTGAATCAAATTATTTATTGAATTATATATATGATTAATTCATTATACATTAAAAATAAATAAAATACCATTTATAACATTCAGAATCATAATTTCTAGGTTGATTTTAACACCTGTTATTTATTTTATTATCGATGTGGACATATAAATTCAGAACACATTATATTAATCCATATAGATGGATTATTGGATCCATTAACTTGTGATTCATTTTAAAAAAACTAATCTTATTTATTATCATATATGTATAAAACATCTTTAAATAGAGAAGGTTATATTAATAATATATTGTTGGATCTTATACATTGTGATGTTTATGGTGCAGATATTTCCTAAAGGCTAAAATGTATATGATATATGATATTCTATATTGTAAAGAATAATATAAGGATGCTTTATTTTAAAATATCCATGGAATACTCCATGCAAAAGAATAAAATTTATTAAGATATAGAGATATCATAATTTATTTATTTGGTTTGTTTGTTTATTTTGAGAATAAATCTTAAAATTTATTCAAAACAAGTATAATATAATAAAATTTTCATTATGGTATGAAGTTGGGTAATCCATCTCCATCGTAATGATTAAAACTCTCATATAAATGCAAAATAGTTTGAACACTATAATATCCCAAATGTACTGACCTAGATCTTGTGTTCAAAACACAATCTTTACATACCAGTTTTAATACCATCTCAGGTTGACAATTTCAAACCTTACATAATAACAACATCAGATAAATTATTTTTTCAAATAAATACCTAATAAATTTTAAGGCTTTAATATTTAATTAATTAGAAAAATAATTAAGTAATATATCCCATATAATTCTAATTAAAAACAATTCTTTTCTATTATAACATGATTTTCTTATTCTATGATTTGTCTCTAACATCTGTCAAAAAATTCTCCTCTTATAATACACTTCTAAAGGAATAATTTACATTAATTTTATCCATATATTATCTAAGATAAATATAATAATAGGTTGGATCAAATGATCAATAATGTAAAGAGTACATCAAAATATATCATGAATATATAAGTCATAAACAATATATAAAATATAAAGAATCAAATAATATGACATATAACAAATATCATGAAAGGGTTATGATTCCAAGAATTAAATAATAAAATAAACAGTTTATGGTTAACAATAAATGGTTTCATAATTATAAAATACAAAATAACAGACATCATAATCATATCGTCAATCCTCATTCCATGACATCATATATATATATATATATGTGTGTGTGTGTGTGTGTGTAAGGAATAAGCCAAATACAAAGCTAATTTGTCTCATTATACCTACTAATGAATCGATGAGATATCTAATTTTGGGACTTACTAAATCATTTATTATATCCAATTAATTCATCATATGAATGAAATAAATATTCATTAAATACATAGTACACATTTCATAATAATAAACAGCCATATTAGAAATCTAGAATACAAAGGGATGATATTTCTCCAATACATATCCAACCCACCATTGGAGTCAGTATTTTTAAATATATTACTGAAAATTATAGATATTTTTTATGTTTTCCCAATTAAAAATTAGCTTCCCTCTTGGTATACATCCAAAATCTAATTTCCATAAAATGGGGTATTTACACCATATAGAGTAATGAATATATAGGGAAGTAAACAGTATAAATTATGTGTTAAACATTGAGGAGTATAAAAAACATGGACATGAAGATGAAAATAAATTCATCATAAATGAAGGCCATTTAGTAAAGGAAATTACTTTGGAAAATATAGTAGAAAATGTAAGTGAAAATTTTAAATACAATTTCTCATAATTATTTTGGAATATTTTTCAAAGTTGTAAATTACATCCAAATTTTTTTTTCAGGTGTTCTGAATTATAATTTTAAAAAATAATTTAAAAAATAATTTACAATAATATAATCTTAAAAATAAACTATAATTATGTGTGAAAATGTGGAGTTTATGATAAAATATAAAAAATAAAATAAAATACCATTTACAAACATTAATGAAAATAAAAATAAATCAATTGAAAAAATAATAGAATAATACAAAAATATATTCCTTTTAAGAAGTATAAAAAATATAAAAGTATATCAATAATGAGGAATGGTCCTGATGGTTTTAAATTCAATTCATGGTAAAATTTTTAAAAGGGTTTCTTTTAATGCTTCTGTAAAGAATATCAAAAATGAATTTTATAGAAAAAATTAAAACTATTGATTTAAATCCTTTTACTAATAGTAAAATATAAAAAAAAATCTTAAGAAGTAATTTATTTAAAAAAGATATATTTCGTAAAATAAAATAATGAATATTGATATGTAAAAAATAGTTTCCCACCTAATACTTGGAAATGCATTCATATTTTATTTTAAAATCCTTTTAAAGGATTGGATTACCAAAAAGGTGGAAAATAGAATGAATAATTTTAATCCACATAAATAACAAAAGTGGAATAAAGTAAATAGTGTTTAAGAGACAAAGATTATATAATTTTCCCTTATAAGATTAAATCAAAAAATCAATATCGATTAAAAATTATTCTAATGGACTAACACTAGTAGAATTGGTTATAAAAAAATCAATGGAAATCAAAAGTTGTAATATGATATGGTTCTATAAATCAATGAATAACATGAAAAATTATTTATAGATAAATTCATGTGGGTTGTAATTACACTATATAAATGCAAACATGGTGCCTAATATGAATTGTATCTGACGGAATCAAAATGGAGAGTACAAACACATAAAATATCATAACTATTGAATATAAACCTCTTGAAGTAAATAACTTTAATTGGAAGTTAAATTAACATTTTTAAAAAGCTGATCATGATATAATATTCTAAATTGGTAGTATATACACCATGAAATGGAAATATGTGAGCATTTTGAGTCATTTCTCAAAGACTAAAATTTGAGTTGAGAAACCCATAAAGATATCATAAAATTGATATGATAATTAATCAATGAATTGATTATATGTAAATAAATTAAATCAGCATAAATAATGTTGAAATAAAACATAAAATAATTGTTGGTTATTACAAATATAATCTATTCATGAAATAGTCAATGATGATGTGATATAACCTAATGAAAATAAATTGAGTTAAGAAACACCATTCCTCAAGTACTACTTTTCTTCATACATACCCAACCTTCTTGAATAGTAAAATTACCTTAAATACATTCTTGACTCAAAAAATAATTCATGTTTATTCCATTATTGTTATCCATTCTTAAATTTCTTTTTTCATTACTAATTGTGTATAGTACATATCAGTCATTTTGGGATCATTGAGTTTATTGTATAGAAACATGTATGATATAATTATAAAGGTAAATAGCATTATTACAATTGTTTCACAATCCTTGAATATTTATTTGTTATTTACCATATTTTTACTAAATAAAATATTTTCAATATGTCATCATATTGGTACCATATTGGGAACCTTCCTCCATAAGCTTGTTTTTTATGGTTAGAAATACCAATTTTTTTACATTTACATCCATTTTTAGAGTGGGAACTTTACCCATACATAATCATAAAAATAAAATTAATTTAATATTAGTGGTATATTTAATCATAATACCAATTTATATAAATACACATGGGATACTAAAATTCATGAAAATATAATCACTCGGGTAGGTTGGCTAAAACCACCTTGGTGAGTTAGGTTTTTCAAAAGTGTTAAAAATATGGGTAAATTATTTGATATTTTTTAAAAGATAAAAGATAAAATATAAAAAAATATTATTTGGTATAAATTTGGTGTTTCTAATTTCATTATTTAAAATTGAATAGGATAATTAAAATGAATATATAGTCATTGAAAACCCCATATTTTGGCATAATAATAGCGTTTGGATAAGAATTTATTGACTAGTAATGTCACAAACCAAATCTGGTCACCACCAAAACCAGTGCCAAACGTGGCCCATGATAAGGCCCGAAGGGCATTCTCGATCCCCACCAGCAGGCACAAGTTCCCGGGTATCATAATATGAGAATTGGGAATGATTTACCCGAGTTTATAAACTTAAAACAACAAAAGAATCCAATAAAATGAATCTAGATTTTTCAAACCAAACAATATTTTACAAAAATTTAGAACTGAATTACATAGCTTCAAACAAATAAAAAATACTATACCAAAGGTACAAAACCAAAATGAAATAGCTCAAGAACCCTCATGGCATGGGGCACCTCCCTCAAGCCATCTCCACAAGACTTCACCACCAAGGACCTGCTAGAAACCCGAACCACTGGAACAAAAAAAATTGTACCCAACCTATGACAACAAATATAACCAAGTGTACTTACACCCAAAGGTTTAAGTTGGGTGTGTTCCTAATCCCAATAGTATACCACCATATGATTCCAAGGTGCATGCAATACAAGGTGAAAGACCATGCAGTTTTAATATGCAATGAAAAGCAATGACAAATTCCAAGAAATGTAACTTTAAATTGAAAACATTTTCAAGATAAAACTTTCAGAATGTTAACACATTTAAATAGGAATTTTAGATACTGAAATATAATTCCAAATACACCCAAATACATGGGAAAATACCAAAAATCCAATGAGCAACAAAATCGTGAACACCCCTAGGCACTAGATAGTCTCAGGCCCCATGTACCTCATACCTCGGTGTAATGTAACCATAGTAAAATCCGTTCTCATGCATGATCCACTAGTATGGAACATACCCATAACCTAGTGCTCCCCAATCATCATCCACATAGTTTATTTAGAGTTGTAATTTTTCAAATTCTAATTGAAAATAGGGACAAAACCCATCTGGTCCACTAGCCGTACTAGTACAAATCCGCCCCACCTAGGTACCCGGGCTTCCCCCTTTGTGATCAAAAAAATTCAGGATTTAACACATATCCATTTTAATGTAAAACACCACTAATGGTCACATAAACCAAATACAGTAGCTATCACATTTTATACCACTTTAAACACATCGCAAACACTTTGAATTTGAATAAATCAATTTCTCAAAATCCCGCATTGTTTTGCACAAAAAACCCCTTAAGAAACCCAATTGTACACTATGTTCACACTTTTATGTTACCAAAACAGTAAAGGCAGCCCAATACATTTCAATTAAAACAAAAAATCAATTTTCAGGCATCCCCATGTTAAACAAGAAGTGTTAACTTTGTAAAACCTTCATTTTCACACAAAAGTGGAACCAAAACTTCACTTTCTTTACAAACACAATTAAAACCCATTGTTGCAGAAATAACGAAAGGGTATAAACATTATAAAAAGTATTTTATGCCTTATTACAGATCAATAAAAATAACTAAGTATTTATAGGGCATCCCCAAATAAACAAATAAAAAATTTCTTTGGAAAACCCCCAATTTCACACCAAATTGGCATTTTAAATTCAATTGCACTAGAAACATCATTAGAACCAATTTTTGCAGCAATAATAAAATGATATAATTCTAAAAATATGATAAATACAGAATGATAATACAAAAATATTGCATCAACATTTGAATCACCTACCAAATCAAATGAAACCATTGAATCCTTTGTGCGAAAACACAAACGCACCACCACCGCACCTCAAGAAGGGTATATCAAACCTAAAAATAGAAAATTGGACCATGAAAACCCAAAGTTAAACCTTAGGTTCGAACACCTACCACCTTTTCATTTGTCACTTCAATGAAAAGGGAGGAAACCCTAAACAAATAGAATGAAACCCTAATCAATTTGAAAGAGGAAATGAAATGGACTAACTTACTTGAGAAATCATGAATGAATCTCTCCAAAACACTAGTATCTGAAATTAAAAACGCCCAAAACACATGGGATGTTCGTAAAATAATTATTAGGTCATTTTGGAACTACAATGGGGGGAATATAGTATGAATTGAGAGAGTTATGATTGAATGAACTTACCTCATCAAATCAGGATGATTTTAGAAACCCTAAGATGTTCGTCCCTAAATCGCGGTTCCTAAGAGCTTCAAAGAGGGGGTAAAGAGGCTGGGTGAGCTTCTGTGTGTATGGGGACCATGTGAGTATTGAAATCACTGACAAATAATTAAAATTGAATAAGTTATTAAATAAATAAAATTAATTTTGAAAACTGCATATGGGCTTCCGGGCCGGCCCAATCCCTTAAATAAAAACCAAAATAAACCTTGGTTATGGATTTCCAAAGGCTCCAAATTTTAATTTTGGTGTTAATATATCAGGGTAGTACATTTAGGAGTTGGAATGAGTGAAAAATATTTAAAAAATGAAAAAGTTATAAAAGAAACGAAATTTATTTTTAAATCTGGAATTGGGCTCACGGTTTGGCCCAATTCATGAAAACTCACCTATTCTCCAAAAAACCTTTGGAAACCCCCAAAACAAAGAATTAATGGAAATTAAAATAAAAATAAATTTATAATAATCTATGTATGTGACAATTATACCCCCCATGAAAAATTTCCGTCCCAGAAATTCACAGCAAGGCCAAAACAACAACCAAACCCAACTGAGAAACCAAGAGGTACTCCCTTGCTAGGTTTCTCCCCCAAAGGGAAAAACACCTACAGTGATCAATGAAGGAAGGAATACTCTAACAAACCTAACTTACACCACTTTCCTGAAAAAATCAAGCACTTTCATACTTTATCCCAAAATAAAACTCCTCAAATACTATCTGAACAAGACTCAAGCAATTCACCCAAACGAACAACAACTTCGAACAGTGTTAAATTTACCTTACATTAACCGAACAATTTGGTGATCTCAAGTCCCAAATTTTATACAAAAATATGTTGGTACCTAGATATTTCTGAACGAGACTATCTACACCAATCCAAGACTATGGAAAAATCTATGTTACTAGTACAGGGGGACACAAATACGCTCCCCACCATAAGAGAAAACCAATAATTTTTTTCCTGAGATAGAATCAGGATACTAACAGGGGGAGGCCTAAATGGAATCACTGGTACAAAGGATATAATTCCATCAGAAATTTACAAAATAACTTATATAAGACACATAGTGGGTCTCCCCACCATAAGAACCAACCATCTTAACCAACCAGTACTGGATGGTAAAGAAAGACCCCAAAATTTAAAGAGTTGGGGTGACCACATGTTCAGTTTGCACGGTTTGGGAAACCATACACTAACAGTAGGGATCCTTATATACACATGGTTTTTTGGGGCATGGTCGCTATTAAACAAGTGAAAACTGTTTTCTTAAACTATCTATACAAACTTCAAACCTTTCTCCAAAGACTCAGTGGAAACCAAAGGGGAGGGAATAACATCGGGCGATGACATGGGTACACGACCCTCCACCTATTTCCACTGAACATGGACAACAGAAGAAATATTATGACACCATAGGTTTAAAATCTTCCTAACTTTCATTATGAGGATATGACTTTGTACAAGGGTTTAAACAACCCTATGATTTCCCATAACTACGAGCCAGCTTCTCTCCGAGACCTATGGCTGGAACTCAAATGATTGAAGCATCTTTGGCCTCGCAGTTAGGCTTTGGAAACCCCATGAATGATAATTCTTCTTTCAGTTCAACCAACAACTAAAATGAAATCCCCAATAAGTTTTCCAAGACATAACACATTCCAAACTCACTTTACCCTAACTCGATATTTCACTAAAACAAGGCCTTAAAATATTCACACACATCACACCTTGTTTGTTCGGGTGAGAAACAATAGAATTAAAGAAAACCTATACTCACCTTCCTCTAAAATGGAATATTTTTAAGCTTTTTTCCAAGGGATACATTCTTCCAACATAACATAGACTCTCATATAATTTCCCAACTTTCACCTTTATGATCAATTGAGCCCATGACAACATAAGGCATCACCGAACATGACCATTGCGACTGATATAAACAATGCATGGAGAGGGACCTTATACAACATCCCCAAACAACACAAAATTCTAGAGAGTGGCCACAATATCCTATCATGAGCGTATTTCCCACACCGGTGGTTTAACATTTATTCATGCATCAAAGAAACTTCGAAGAACCCAAAGGTCCTCCTAGACACCATCAAGACAATCATCCACACTGCCAACCCTAGACCACATCCACCTTCGAAATATTAGGAAACTTAAGAAACTAAGGTCTCTTTAAACCTTCCACGAGCACTCTCCCTTTACAAGAGGATATAAAAATCAAATAAAGGAAAGGGTGTAGAATCAATCTAAAAATATCAAGAAAAACATTCCTTATATTGATCAACTGGAGGGTCTTCAAAAGGAAAAACAATCCGGGTTTCACTTTAGTTGTGCAGTAACCCTTAATAGGGCGTACCTTATCCAATGATTGAACCAAAGGACCCAACCAAGATGGTCCATTGGTCATGATATACCACAATCCAGATCCAAACACATGAAGGGAACCACCCCAAAGGCATCCCAAAACATTTTTCAAAATAGACCACTAACCGTCCCTACAACAAAGCTCCCCGACAAAAAAAAACCCAAAACACAGTTCAAACAGGAGGGCTTCTTGGACTCAAAACATCCCACAACATCAACATTATCAAAAACCCCTAATACAAACTATACCAAACTATTCATCATGACATCATGTTTTTCTTTAAAACTATTTCTTTTAAAACAAACTGTTTAGTAGTAAGCATATCAACCAATGGTACCCCATGGACCTCACACATGCATGTTTCTGTGCCACACCGAGCACCCTCCTCATATCTGTCACGACACTCATCAAGACATTCCATCAACCATACATCATCTCATATAACACCATGCATGTGGTTACTCACAGAAATACTAAATTTTAAAAAAAATATTATTTCCACTTTTCAAAACCAAAACGGTCAACAAACACATCGTTTTTTGTTTCAAAATTGCTAACTAGGAGATAAAAATCCCAATTCAAATATTACTAAAAAATTCATAAAGACACAAACATTTATACAAGAACTCAATTTCAAGATATTCACATCAATATCAAAACATATCATCCCATTAAAACACCCTTTGATTTTTTAGAAAAACTCTATTGGAAACACTTTCCACAACCAACATCAATATAGTTCCTGCTTTCAAAAGAGGTGTAAGCACACCATTTACATTTCAAAAAACTTCTCAAAATTCAGTTCCACCATTTCATTAACAAAACCATTCCCTCATTATTTTAAAATCATTTCAAAAAAAAACATTACGCTTCTTAAAACCAAGTCACTTTAAAACCAAAGTCCAAGATTTCAAAACTAAAGAACACAAGACAATGCGAGAGGAAACTAGATTCATTGGGTGACTTGGACATATGGTTGGTGACCATAATCCAGTCACTTCACAGTAATAATGAATGTACTAGGGAAGATCCCTAGCTTCTCATGGCTTTCCAGGCCCTACGAGCTCACTGAGACCATTAACCCAACTCTCTTTTCATTTCCCCTATCCACCATCAAACAAAGAAAACCAAAGGACTTAGATAAAACCTGACTTCCCCTGGAAACTTGAATCTTGTAATGAGGTGTGGTGATCAGGAACACTACCCATAACTATAATACCAATTCCCTACAATCCTAACTCCATACTATCCTGACTCTTCCCCAAATAACATGACACAAAGAGTTAACATGAACCTCCTCTGATACCATTTTGTCATGAACCAAATACGGTCACCACCGAAACCAATGCCAATCCTGGCCCGTGACAAGGCCCGAAGGGCGTTCCCGATCCCCATGGGCTGGCACAAGTGCCCGGGTATCATAAAATGAGAATTCGTAATGATTTACCCGTGTTTATAAACTTAAAACAACAAAAGAATCTAATAAAACGAATCTGGATTTTTCAAACCAAACAATCTTTTACAAAAATTTAGAACTGAATTACATAGCTTAAAACAACTCAAAAAGACTATACTAAAGGTGAAAAACCAAAATGAAACATCCCAATAAACCTCATGGCATGGGGCACCGCCCTCAAGCCATCTCCACAAGACTTCACCACCAAGGACCTGCTTGAAACCCGAACCACTAGAACAAAACAAATTGTACCCAACCTATGACAACAAAAATAACCAAGTCTACATACACCAAAAGGAGTAAGTAGGGTGTGTTCCTAATCCCAATAGGATACCACCCTATGATTCCAAGGTTCATGCAATTCAAGGTGAAAAAGCAAGCAGTTTAAATATGCAATGAAAAGCGGTGACAAATTCCAAGAAATGCAACTTTAAATTGAAAACATTTTTCAAGATAAAACTTTCAGAATGTTAACACATTTAAATAGGCATGTTAGATACTGCAATATAATTCCAAATACACCCAAATACATGGGAAAATACCAAAAATCCAATGAGTAACAAAATCTGTAACACCCCTAGGCACTAGATAGTCTCGGGCCCCATGTACCTCGTACCTCAGTATAATGTAACCATAGTAAAATCCGTTCTCATGCACGATCCACTAGTAGGGAACATACCAATAACCTAGTGGTCCCCAATAATTATACACATAGTTTAGTTAGATTTTTTGTTATCCAAATGCTAAGTGAAACAGGGACAAAACCCATCTGGTCCACTAGCCGTACTAGTACAAATCCGCCCCACCTAGGTACCTGGGCTTCCCCCTTTGTGCTCAAACAATTTCAGGATTTAACACATATCAATTTTAATATAAAACACCACTAGTGGTCACATAAACCAAATACAATAGCTATCACATTTTATACCACTTAAAACACACCACAAACACTTTGAATTTGAATAAATCAATTTATCAAAATCCTGTGTTGTTTTGTACAGAAAACCCCTTAAGAAACCCACTTATACACTATGTTCACACTTTTAAGTTACCAAAATAGTAAAGGCAGCCCAATAAATTTCAATAAAAAAAAACAAATAAATTTTCGGGCATCCCCATGTTAAACAAGAAGTGTTAACTTTGTAAAACCTTCATTTTCACACAAAAGGAAACCAAAACTTCACTTTCTTTACAAACACAATTAAAACCCATTTTTGAAGCAATAACCAAAGAGGATAAACATTATAAATAGTATTTTATGCTTTATTACATATCAATAAAAACAACTAAGTATTTACAGGGCATCCCCAAATAATCAAATAAAACATTTCTTTGGAAAACCACCAATTTCACACCAAATTGGCATTTTAAATTCAATTTCAATAGAAACATCATTAGAACCAATTTTTGCTGAAATAATAAAATGACATAAACATGAAAATATGATAAATACAGCATGCTAATACACAAATATAGCATTAACATTGGAATCACCTACCAAATCAAATGAAACCATTGAATCCTTTGTGCTAAAACACAAATGCACCACCGCCGCACCTCAAGAAGGGTAGATCAAACCTAATAATAGAAAATTTGACCAAGAAAACCCAAGGTTAAACCATAGGTTCGAACCCTTACCACCTGCTAATTTTTTACTTCAATGAAAAGGGTGGAAACCCTAAACAAATAGAATGAAACCCTAAGCAATTTGAAAGAGGAAATGAAATGGACTAACTTACTTGAAAAATCTTGAATGAATCTCCCCAAAACTCTATTATCTGAAATTGAAAACGGCCAAACCACATGGGATGTTCGTAAAAGAATTATTAGGTCATTTAGGAATAGGAATGGATGAAAAAGAGTATTAATTGAGAGAGTTATTATTGAATTAACTTACCTCATCAAATCTGGACGATTTTAGAAACCCTAAGAAGTTCGTCCCTAAACCGCGGTTCCTAAGAGCTCCAAAGAGGGGGTAAAGAGGCTAGCTGAGCGTCTGGTTGTATGGGACGCAAGTGAGTATTGGAATCACCGAAATATACTTAAAATTGAATAAGTTATTAAATAAATAAAATTAATTTTTAAAACTAGATTTGGGCTTACAGGAAGGCACAATCTCTTAAATAAAAACCAAACTAAACATTGGTTATGGATTTCTAAAGGATCCAAATTTTAATTGTGGTTTTACTATATCAGGTTAGGACATTTAAGAGTTGGAATGAGTAAAAAATATAAAAAAATGAAAAATTTATAAATGAAACAAAATTTATTTTTAAATCTGGAATTGGGCTCACAGTTTGGCCCAATTCATGAAAACTCACATATTCTCCATAAAACCTTTGGAAACCCCCAAAACAAAGAATTAATGGAAATTAAAATAAAAATACATTTAAAATAATCTATGTATGTGACAATTAAAAAGTGATCCAACTTATCAATTGATAGAATAGATTCAAATAACGTGTAAATGGAATCATATATGAAAAATAAATTAGGGAATAAAATGGTTTGAATATAATGTATCATAATTAAGGACAGCGATAGAGGCTTGGAAAACCAAACCATGATCTTCAAAACACCACCTTTTGATTAAGCTTATGACCTTTAGCAAAGAAAATTTTGATTATTCCATATCATTATGGAACTATAATTTTAATTTTTATAGGGATTTTGGGTAGATTTTTGAGAGTAAACCTAACTCATATGTGTGTTTTAATGGGTTAAATTATAATCCCTTTTATAAGTAACATTAATGGCGTTTTCATAAAAACAATCATTATTGGTAAAAAAGGTAATTTAAAAATTAAATGTTGTTCATAAATGGAAAATATGTGGTAGTATAGCCCATTTTAATATTTGATTGAATCATAACTTTATTTTTGTGATTTGTAAATTATTTTATATTATATTATTTTACATTAAATATCATTAAAGTAAGTTTTATAACTATTCACAGAATTTGAATTTAAAGAACCCAAGATAAAAATAGTGTTGAATATTGAATATTTACAACAATAATTACCTTTAATATTGATCCCTAAAACCCACTAAAAGATATAATGTTTCAAATACACATGAAGTTAAATATTTTTAGAACTACTTACTTTGAATTTTTTCTAGCTTTCACAACCATGAAATCAGTGATGCATAAGCATTATAGTTAATTAAACTATAAAAATAAATTAAAAAAAATTAATAAGATAAATATAGTTTATTTTTTGTAATGACCCACTTATTCCTATTGGATTAAGAATACTATAATTCATTACAAGGACTTTAGTGACATCCCCAAGATTCCAAAGGCTAGAAATAAATGCCAATGTGTTTCAAATGAAGGTAGGGGATGGTTGAACCTTTAAGAAATAAACCACAAACCAAACAATGATAACCAATCAACCACTATATGATGCATGATAAAAGAAAAGACAACTCAACCATCGTATTTATAACAAAACCACACCAAAGTATGATATAGTAGAAGAAAAATAATCTTTTAAAGTAAATAGTGGAATTCCATTAATAAAATCCAAGATTACAACAAGGATCTATACTTGACAAGCTCTATGCTCCATCACCAGTAAACAATCCATGTATCATGAGATGGTGCTAAATACGTGGGATACTTTACCTTTTCCCTTGTCTCAGAAGATAGAATCTGCAAAACCACAAAATTTCCAAAGTAGGGGTGAGTATAAAACTCATTAGGATTTCCCTAATAAATTTACTACTCAAGCCACAATGATATAAAATTTAGCGACAAATATATAAAATAGTTTATATAAAAAAAGTCCAAAAACGTTTTTAACTAAATTTAAACAATTTCTAAATCTATTCATAACCAAATGTAAATAAGTGGTATATTAAACCATTTTCTAGAAAGTCATAATTCTAGAAAATTAACCAAAAAATCCCATAAAACTATTTTTCAATATCATTTTGGCATAAACATTCTATTCAACATTCTCACACACACACCCAACCATGCATGCTTCATTATGACCGTTCCATACTCATGAGCGGTCTCTCATCGATCTACCTTGTTGTTAAATGATAAATATACCCCGTGTTCCATTATACCTTTGGAACTGAGAAAAATGTCATATTCCAACCAAGCCTCATAAATATGTTATAAAGAAATAACATTGTTATGCCAAAAACATTTCAAATAACAATTTCAAACCATTTAAAAAACCGTTCTTTTATTGAAACCCATTTAAGAAAACCAATTACAATCACCCATTTAATTTTTATAAAATAATTCCTTATACTTAAAACCATTTTAACAAATTAATTCACTATTATTTCAGAGGAATCCAATTTTAAAATCCACCATTTAAAAAAAATAATCAAACACTTTAATCAAAAGTAAAAATTTTCCAGATTTTCCACAACCATCACCAAAGAGGGTTTCTAGAAATCATGAAGCATCCAATTCATAATAAAATTCACACAAATAAATCATTTAAAACCATTCCATTTATTTATACTATGATAATTCGAGAGTGAATCCACCTACCTCAATTTTTTGATGAAAATCGAAAAAGGACAAAGAACGCTCAAGAAAATCATGTAATTTCTCTATAAAACATCCGTAGATATCTTATACTACAAAAAATACCAAATATAATCATATTTGGCATCAAAAAATATAGATCTACCAATAACGGGTGTAGATCAACGAAACTGGGTGGAGAGGAGAAGTAGATCTAAGAAAACGTGACAAGAACGGTGAAGAACGACACTTACTGCAAGAATTGGGCTTGAAAACACTGAAGGAGGGATCCAGATTCATTCCAAATCACTTGGAAGAGGTTATGATAACTTCAATGGGGAATAATCTCAAGTTAGGGATGATAAGGTTTATAAATGAGAGAGTTAGAGTCAAAATGAGTGAGATTAAATTTTTTAGGATCTAACTTTAACTCTGCACATAGTTAGTTTGCACAGTTAGACAAACTGTGTTCTAACCATGAATTATCTACTACCATATGTAAACCATTGCACAACCTCTTCTCACATGATCCCTAACCGTTCTCACACTACACCAAAGTTACTACCTCAAAATTTCTACAGTGCACAGCTTCTCCTAGGGTTCCGGCATAGTTTAGACAATCGTGTGCAACATGTGCGCATCCCACTTTCCTAAAAAACTTATTGAGAGTTCACCTGACTCTCACATCCTTTAACCTTATACTTTATAAACATAAAAATATTAATTTAAGGGATAAATACCATAAAATTAGGGTAATATATTATCCCCCATTGGACTTTCCATCCTTAGAAATTGGAAAACAATCACTGCCCTGAAAGAGTTTATGTCATTGCACTTTCTTTTCCTTCCCACCTTCCCAACTCTCTTCCTGAATCTGAACATGTTTCCATAAAACCTGCACTATACCAATTATTTTTTCCATGAAATAATTTCAATTTCCTATCCAAAATCATCATCGAGATATGTACCAATGAAGCATTCGACTCTAGGTCAACATGATACCTTTTGATCACATGGTCAGGATCATAGTGACACTTTTTCAAATGAGATACATAGAACACAATATGTACCAAAATGAACCATGGTGGAAATGCCAAAAAATATTCCACCTTTCTAACTCATTCCAGTATCTCAAGAGGTCTAATATATCAAGGGGATAACTTTACCTACTTCCCAAAATGATGGTGTCTAAGCCTTGGAGTGATCCTCAAGAACACATGATCACTCACTGTGAATTACTACGATCTTCAGTGATGATCTGCATAAGATTTCTAAAAACTCTGATCCATCTCCTTCCTATTTCGGATCAACTAAATCTTCTTTGTCATTTTTTGGACAAGGATCGGCCCATCTAGTGGATTTTCACCTATTTCTACCCAACAAAGTGGAGAACGGCATGGAGAATCATACAATGCTTCAAAAGGAGCCACCTGTATCGATTCCTAATAGCTTTTATTAAATAAGAACCTTACTAAGGGTATATTCTCTTCCCATGAGCCACCAAAATCCATTACACAAGCCTGAAACATATATTTCAATGTCTGTATCATCCTTTAGAATTTCCCATTTTTTTGAGGATGATACACTGTACTCATAATCAACTGAGTTACAAGGTATTTCTTTAAGTATTTTTAAAAATGAGATGTGAACCTCAGATCTCTGTTTAATAAGATAGAAAATGGTATTCCATGTATCTTTATCACTTCTTGGATATAGATTATAGACAGATTCTCCACTATATGTGTTTTATGTATAGGGATGAAATTATCCAACTTCTTAATCCAAACCACTATCACCCATATGGAATCATGTTTACAAACTATTCTTGGGAGACCTGTAACAAAATCCATCATTATATGTTCCCATTTCCAAATAGGGATAGGTAAAGAATTCAATAAACACACTGGTCTCTAATGTTCTTCATTAACTTGCTTAAAAGAAAAGCACCTTGAATTGAACTTAGCCACTTTCCTTTTCATGTCACTCCACAAAAGCTTCTCCTTCAACACATTTTACATCTTCTATATTCCCAGATTAATAGACCACATATAATGGTGGTACACATGAAGAAGTTTATCCTGACAAGACATAGGTACAACCATCAGATATTTGAACCACAAAACCAAAATCCCATCAAGTTTTCATCCCTCAATGGTCTCCACACAATTGAGTTGTGAACAAATAACCATAAATTCTAAATCATATGTTTGTGCCTCTATGATAGTATTTTCCAAATTCAAAACCAGAGAGATTGAAAAGAAAACCGCAACATCACCTCAATCTTTACACTCTACATGCATGTCGGTTAGGACTGACATCAAAAATCATTCATTTGAAGCTTCCTTCTCTAGCTGCACATATGACTTTTATGCTTAATTATATCAGCCTCCAAATTATATTTTCATGGTGTATAAACTAAGTCAAAGTCAAATATCTGAGGATACTCTCTCCATCTAATTTTACTTATATTCAAATCATATTGTGTGAAATTATGTTTCATGATTTTGTGATCCAATAACACAATAAATTTCTCACCAAAGAGATAAAGATGCCATGTCTTCAAGGTATGGACAACCATAGATAACTCTAAATAATGTGTTGTTTAATTCTTCTCATGAAATATCAACTACATTGAACCCTAAATAACCACATGGTATCCATGCATGAGAACACATCCTTACCCAAATCCCAAAGCATCACAGTACAACACATACCCCTGTAATGATTATAGAAAAATAAAGATATGTTCTTATGTAAGAAAAACATTCAACTCTTCAAAATACTTATGTCATTCCTTAGTCCATGTAAATGGAACAATATTCTTTGTCAAAGCTATCATCAACGAAGCTAGTCGTGATAAGTCACACATGAATAATCGGTAATAACCAGCTAGACATAGAAAATTTTGTATCTGAAAGACATTCATCAGGGGTTTACAAGAGATAACATATTATATTCTCTCTGGATCCACAGAAACACATTTTTCTGAAATTATAGAGCCAAGAAAGTGTGCCTCTTTTTCTAAAAATCACACTTTGAAAGTTTGGAATTCAAATGATGGTCTTTTAAGATTCCAAACATTATCTCCAAGTGTATCTCATCCTAAGCCTTTTTCCTATAATACACAAATATTTCATCCACAAACACCATAAAAAAAGAATCCAAATATCACTAAAATATTTGATTCATAAATTTCATTAAGTCTTCTGGTTCATTCAATATACCGAAGGTCATTACTATATATTTTCAGTGTCCATATCTACTTTTGAAATCTATTTTTGGAATATGTTCTATTAGAACTCACAATTAATGATATACTGATCATAATTCAATTTTTGAGAACCACTGGGCTCCCCTTAATAGATCAAAATAATCATCAATACATGGAAGTTGATATCTTTCCTTTATCGTAACTTAGTTAAGATTATGATAATAAAAACACAGTCAAAGAGTTCCATATGCTTTATTTATGAACAAGACTAGCGCTTCCCATAGAGACATACTTGGCCGAATGAACCATTTTCTTTTCAACTCCCCCAACTGCACTTTCAATTCCCTCAACTTTGTTGGTGCCATCATATAAGATATAAGAGAAATAGAACTCATCCCCAAAAAGAGATGAATTGTGAACTCCACTACACTTATAGGTTGTAACCCTAAGAATTTTTTAGGAAATACATCTTGAAATTAATCCAAAAATGTTAAAAATATTTTATCCCTGATATATTCTATCGATGCTAACATCAACTCCACCAACTAGAAAGAGATCATTCCCACTGCTGGTGCCAACAGGCATATTGAAACTACCTTTACAAATTTTTATATATTAAAAAGATTATTAATGTAATCCTCATTCATGAAGGTAACTATCCCTATATAATAGTTGATGTGATCCTTTAATGTTTCCATCCAATCCATACCCCAGATTACATCAAATAAATCCATCCCTAACATCGATAAGTACCATTTTTGCTCAACTCCATCAATAGTTATAGAAAATTCTCCACACAAGAAGGATATACATTATCCTTCACCGAGAGGAGAATAGATCTATATAGATCAAAGAAAACTTGATATGAACTATGAATAATGACACTTAACATAATAATAAGTCTTGAAAACACCAATGGAGGGCTCAAGATAGATTCCAAATCACTTGGGAGAGGTTATCTAACCTTCAATGGAGAATAATCCCAAGTTTGGGCTTCCAAGAAGAAAAAATGGGTTAGTTAGAGGTAAAACGATTTTGATCCTATTTTCTAGGATCTAACTTTAACTTTGTTCATGGTTAGTTTGCACAGTTAGACAAACCATATGCTAACTATGTGATATCTACTGCCTTATTGAACCCCTCACACAACCTCTTCACATGGTTTTTCAAACCATGCTCTAATCGTGCATTAGATACTACCTCATCATCCTTATTCCTCCATATAGTATTTATATCTATATCCTTATCATTAAAATATAATAAGTGTGAGAGAGTGGCATTTTTTGAAAAATAATTTTATTAGTTAAAAAAGGTAAGTTATATTCATGAAATATAGCTTCAAATTTTAATATTATTGAAGATAATATCAATAAATGTCGTACATGACCTGATACACCCATTTCAAGTTGAGTTTTTCTAATTTTTAAGGCTTTAACTGAGAATTTAACATGATTACCCTACTTTATCATTTTAATGTGGTGATATACTTTTAAGATTGTTACTATTCATTATGGCTGAAAATAAAATGTACCATATTACATAAGTGTAAAGTTATAATTCCAAATATGGAATAAATATTTTAATTTTTAATTTCTATAAGTGTTATTAATTAGTTTTAATGTATGTTTGGAAAATTATATAGAAAATAATTTTTCAAAAAAATACTTTTTTTAATAAAAAAATAATTTCATACCAAAATACAGTATAATGTCCCTTTGAATTGAATTAATTGGATTATTTTTAATAAAATGAGAATTATTTTAATTTAAAACCAATTCAAAACCAAAAGGTACCATGTGAAGACATGATTAAAAGAGAAGAACTAGAAATAGTTTCTATTTGGAAAAGAACATTACTTAGCTTTCCTAAATGTCAAACATAGAATTCCAAAATCAAAATCATATTTTTAAAAGTATTATATAAATTATAAACTATATAATTTTGTTAGAAAAAAATTCAATACCTTTAATGTCATTATTATATCATAATAATTACATAAAATCAACATTAATGTTAAAATAATTATTTTTCATTATTCATAGAAAAATAAATTATTTTACAAATATAATAAATATCCACCTTATGAATTTTCTGATACTCTAAAACCATAATAAAATCCTTTAAAAAAATCAATATTTTTAAATTTTTCTTTAAAAATAAATTAAAAAAATATATATTGAAGAATAAATTTTATAGAGAGATGAACATTTTAAACATTAAATATTCATAATATTTGTTGATTTCATTCTTATTATATGAAATTGAGTAATTATTTACTTAGAACTGATGAATAAATTTAAATTGGAAAAAATATTCTATATATATGTATCATAATGATGTTACTTCTATCCATACCTATCAATCCAATGTCTTATTAATAAGAGTCATATTTAAATAATAATATTTTTACTGTATATAAAAGTTTGTTTAAACTTTTTGGTGTGTGTGGTACACGCAATTGAACACAAAATTCCTTTAAAGGATAATTACATATTGAAATAATTAGGTTTCACATTATCCCCCTCATACATTAAAGGAACTCTATAAATTTTAATTTATTCTTGTAAAAATTAATTTATATTTACATTGGTAAAATCTAAGATGTATATTTTATCATGATAAAGAATTTATATATTACTTCTAGGAAACATCATATCACATAAATATTTATAAACCATGTGATTAAAATTATAGTACTCATATTTTTTGATAGGTTTCAGAAATTATACCTTAATATAAGATCTATATTTTCCACATAAGTCTCGATAGATTTATCTTCCTCCTATTTTAGTAGAGTAATTATATTATAGTCAATATGTAGACTGATAAAACTTACATAAGTGATGTAAATATATTATACAAGAAATAATTTTTCTATTTAGTTATTTTTTGAGAATATTTCAACCATTTTATTATCTTGTATTCTAGATACCATACATCATGATGAAATTTTAATGCTTAAATCACTAATTTTTTTAACAGATCATAAGATCTACTAAAGGGATGGAAATTTATTCGTCATATCTTTAGAAAGTTAATAAAATAATAAACAATTAGAAAATTTATTGATAACACAAAATATGAAGAAACCAAAATAGAAATAATTAATAAATTAATACCTAATTACGTGAAAAATTCCACTTAAATCATTTCACCATTAATTGAACCCTAAAACCTTTTCAAAGTTGTTCTAATAAAATTTTAACCCAATAGTAAAAAATATTTTATCATAAATTCTTCCAAAATCAACATAACATTTATCTGAAAACAACATTTTGAAATTCACATTATATAAAATTTTCATTGAAATATATTCTCCAAAATATAATAGTATTTTTATAAAATTACCCCAAATTATTATGACATATAACCACCAAAAGATCATATAATCTTCCAAACATTTACTCAAGCATTATTCATCAAATAAAATCTATCACTTTGAGATACAATCCCATACTAGCATATAATGGCCCTTTATCTTCATTTATATAATTTTATCCAAAATACAATATCCTTTTATCCATAATTATCACACCATCAAAGATAAAATTAACCCTAAATTATATCTTCACCTTACAACTTTAGTCCCTATTATAATAACATTATTTCTAAATAACCATCCAAGAAAGTCACATGGTAATCTAAAGGTTACATTCCCCTCAATCACGTATTCTTCCTAAAACATGGTAAATTCATCCCAATATATCTTTAATCAGCCTAAACTCTCATCATAGAAAACCTCAAAATGTTATATATTCTATTAAAATTATGATAATCCATAGACATTCTGACTTATAGTGGTATCTAAAACTATTAAATTATACTAATTTGATAACATAACGATCTATAATTTTATCTAAACTCTTTTTTAATACCAACATGATTAACCCAGAAATATGCACCTAGACCCCTTATTAAAAAAATAATATTTAAAAAAAATTTAATACCAACTCAAGTGAACCAATTTTTACCTTCCATAATTAAAACAAAATTGAAATTTTTGAGCCACATAAATAACCAATTCCTTTTTATGTTTATCTATTTATATAATTAAGACAATCATTACATAACAAACCCCTTATTTTTCTTAACCAAATGACATTTTTTCCACTATACCCATATTTTATTATTCCTTTATAAGTCATTAATATCTTCCAAAAAATTATTCTACCATAATACACTACTTGGTGTATCATTTTTATTGTAATTATTCATATAATTGGTAATAAATACATAAGAAATTTTGATATCAAACACCCGGTAATGGGAAGATTAAATAGAAGCTATTAAAAATTTATAATTTATAAAAAAATATGGAAGAGACAAAAAATAATCAAGTGTGCTATATAAAACATACCATGGAAGGTGAATATATCAATGAATGACATTGAAACATAAATAATCACATGGATAATAATAATTGGATTAATAATGATATAATTATTAATGTTATACTTAACAATATTGCCATCATGTCCTATTGTAAATAAATCAAGCATAAATAGGTGAGTAAAACAACAAATATCTTGTATAGTTTATTCCATAAGACCTACTAATCCATAAAGGTGTTATATAATAATGGGACCCAATGACCACTTACTAATTCCAATGTATTCATAATATAAAATATATTAATAACCATCTGATACATAATCAATATAACTTTATAATACACATTCATACTAGAAATCTACCATAAAAATGTCAATATTTCTATAATACACTTTCAACCACCCTTAACAGTTAATAGTTTTCTATATTTAAATTAAATGTATAATATTTTTAAATGTTTTCCCAATTAATAAATGAGTTATATTTCTTGGTAAATACCCAAAATCATAATTATATAAAATGGTCTGTTTACACTATAGATTATAATGAGGTTATAATTACTTCAATAGTAGAAATATTATAGAATAAAAAATTGATAATAAAGAACATGGAAATAAAAATGACTATAAATTTATAAAAAATTATGGTGTAATAGTAAGGAAAGAACCTTTGGAAAATAGTGAGTAAAATAGACGAAAATATTTTAAAAATATTTTATGTTATTTCTTTCGAAACATTATCACAAAAATTAATTTCTAAATAACATCCAAAAATAATTTTATGAAATGACAATAAGGCTTTGAAAAAATTTAAATAATTTAAAATAATAGATTCCTAAAAATAAAATATAAATAACTATGGAAATGTGCAGTGAAAGAAAAAAATATACATAAGTGGATTGAAATACATTTTCAAAACATTTTATAATAAAAAAATAATTTTTATTGAAAAAATCAATGTATCAAGAGAATAAACATTAATTTGAAAAACCTTTGAAACTCAGAAAAGAATCTAAATCATGGGTAATTGTCATTTTATTGAGTAATTACATTCAAAAAGATAATGGTTAAAAGAGACTCAAGTCACAATTTTTTAAAGAATGTCCATAATGAATTTCTTGGAAAACATTAAAACTATTCCTTTAAAACATTTGAATATAAATTCAAAGTTAACAAAAATATTCCAAAATAAATAATTGATATCTATAATACATATTTCATAAAAATATAAAGAATAATTATATTTATGATATAGTTCTCTACCAAGAAAAATAAATGGGGTTGGATTCTCTTATAAATAACATTTTGACGGGTTGTAGTACCAAATTTGGGAAAATTGTATTAATACCTATAAATTATAGAAATTACCTGATAAGAATAAAATATATTTGTTTTATGATAGAATTAAAAAAAATATAATCCCCTTAAATAATATTAAATCAATATAAATCTAAATTAAAAGTTAGATGGAAACATAAATACTTACAGCATTGATAGCATTCGAACCAAAGGCCATAAGAATTTATAACATGATATGGTTTTGTAAATCCCATGAATTAATGAAATGATTATGTAAATATATATTCATGGGGAAATAAGTACACCATACAAAATAAATGATGGGGATAAATATGAAACATGTCATAAAGAAATGACATTGAGACTAAGAACCCTTAATGATGTCGTAACACTTGAATCAAAAATTCATGAAAGAAAGAAAATGAAATGGAACATTAATTAAAATTATTAGAAATATGATAATTATATAATATTACACTGAAGTAGAATATACATAATGTAATTTTAAATGTTTTCTAATTCAGAACTTGTCTCCAATTAGGAAATTAGAGATAAGAAACCATTAAAAATATCATAACATTGACGTAATAATTAATCAATGATGTGATTATCTTTATAAAGTGTAAATAAACATTAAAAATATTATATACAATAAAAATAATAAAATTTCATTAAACATATAATCTAGGAATAACATAATCAGTGATGAGGTGATATAACCCATTGGAAATAAATGGAGTTAAGAAACCCCTTACCTAGAGTTCTAATTCACCTTGTACATCCACTAAATTCACAAATAATTAAATTATATTAATTATATACTTTATTCAGAAAATATTTCATGTTTATTCACATATTGTTATCTCTTTTTGATAGCTTTTTTTCATTTAAAAATTCTATATAGATCTTATAGGTCATTTTGGGATCATTCGGTTCATAAGCTATAAACTTGTATGGTATAGTTATAATGGTTAATGGACTTATTAAAATGGTTTAATTATCCTAATAAATCCCAGGAATAGGTTCCATATCATTCCAAACACAAGGATGTTTCATAGGTTATGAAATTGGTCTAATCTCCAAAACCTTCTTCAATAAGCCTATCAATTTTTGTTAGATTTAACCATGTTTATTTATTTTTACATTCACTGTTATGATGGATACCTTAGCATTTTAGAATCATAACTGTAAAATTAATTTTATATTAAAATTATATTCAATCATTAAATAAATATAAATAATTTCTATGAGAGACTAAAATTCATGAAAACATTTTCCTTCACGTATTTTTTGTAAAACCACCAAGCTGAATTATGTTTTTACTTTTTTTAATATAACGTTAAATAAGAAAATATGTGATTTTTTTAAATGAAAATATATTATACGTAAAATGTAACATCTCAAGCTAACTGACCACGGAACCGTTAGCTGGACTGGCCACCACATTTCTTTAATCGTGCCTCTCTGTATGTCAGCAGTTGCTGACTAGTAGTAAGGTTTTAATGGTGGTATGTTGGGGAGAATATACCCTCATGGTCAGAGTAGAAAACTTATATATCTATTGTAAATAATATAAAACACAGAAAGTAGTAATAAATGAAAGACATATTAGCATAAGAATAATATCAATTGAATAATAAATAGATGGGAAAAACCATTACACATCTAGGCCTGTATGTCCAAAATAATACTAATAGTATAAGAAAACGAAATAGATCATCTAGGTAAAAAGTGAAAAAAGGAATAAAATCCCAATAATTAGCTCCATGTACAACCCAAGTACAAACTCAGTCCTCTCTTCCCAACTCCCAGGTACACACATGAGAATAAGAGAAAATAACCAATGATCTTGATCCTACATCAAAGGAGGTCTATTCTGGTACCCTAGTACAATGGAAGCCTAGTCAGGGTTTGAGATAATCTCATAGTAGGCTATAACTGAAATTACGTTGGCCAATCCTTTTCATGAATTATAAAATGAATAGTATTCCATAATAAGTAAATTCATGACAGAAATAAAAAAATAATTGTATTGAACTGGGTTCCTCTTGGACACCCATCCAATTTACTGGCTTCGATATAAGTCGGTGAGTCTAAACCAAGTGATCCTGAAGGAGTGAGAGCTTTCAAGTTCCATAGATAGACTATCCACAATATATTCCTTAGGCTTGGAGAAAATTTTCCTATGTTTCATATTCCGAATGATGAATATTCATTACATACCATTTAATTCAATTTAAGAAAAACCTATTTGTATATTATAGTGAGTCACCTTGATCCACTCTATGGCTATCCCAAGGAATTCCATGTAGTTATCGAGGGTATCATTAAAAGACAATCAATAGGGATCACATCCAAGGTGACCCAAGAATGAAGTCTAATGTTTCACTCCAGGATAGTGGATAAATGTCGATAAATAACCTATGAGTCCATACCTTGTATCACACATACAGTTCCGAGTCTCTCTTGTGACATGGTACAACCATCATGACATCAAGCCCATTTGAGGGGTCACTTCTAGGGAACCAGTGTCACTCATATATAGGTAAAACAAAAAAATCATGATCATCCTATCCCAAGAATAACTATTGTCTCCCCCACCACGGTCAGAAGAATTAGAATTTCTAATAGAAAACAACAATATTCCATATAAGGGGTCCTAGATTTGGAACCCCTTATTTCATCGTTGGCACCAACGTTAAAGAAACTAAACAAACATTATATATAAAATAAGTTTAATTGATAATGTGTTCCATTTAATTCATGAAATTAGATTATATTTGGAATAATGGTCAAGGAATGTCATTAGGAAATTCCTTTATGGCATGGGAAATTATGCTTTAGACACTTGCCCAATTCATTAATAGCATGTTCTTTCAAGTTATCCATGATATTATAATAGGTATACCTCTTATAACATATAAGGTAAAGATTAAATCATGTTCCATCCTTAAATAAAATTCAATTTCAAGAGTTCAAGGAATCAATTATTAACCAATACCCCTCAAAGGATGTTTATCCTAACTAAGTCAAGGTAGGGTGACCCTTAAGGGTGGGAACACCCCTTTGGGTGGCATAGGTCAATGAAATCAATTTAATTAAATATGAAATAATTATAACTGATACTGAAAATGTATGGATCATATTATAATGGTGCATTTTATAGAAAGAATAAAATGAAGTGGAATATTCTAGACCACCTACATTAAACCAAGAATTACTCACATGTCCAATATCAAGGATTGATTTGGTTTAATTTGGTAGAAATGGAATAAACATACATCTTCCCTAAAAATAGGGAAAATTATCACATACGAAAATATCATTCATTATTAGAGTAGAAACATATAAAATTTGTAGGAGTAATAAATATCATACTTCTATACATCCAATGAGAGCGACAGTTGATGATCTTGACCTCAAATGAAGGAGATTACTCCATAATTAAGAGGAGGGAATAGAGGAGCTCAATTAAAAGAGTGGGGTTAAATGTGGCTATGATGTAATGAGTAGTACATAGGTAGGTTTTACTTTTTAATTAATATAGAAATCATATTTTCACACAAACATAATAGGGAACACGGTTTGTCAAGAGAGTTGGCCTAACTGTACACCAACCATTCGCTAAGAAATTGCCCAAGGAGAACCTTTCCTAGTTATGGCATATAGTTTTTCTAACCATGTGAAACTAGTGAAAAAATCCACTATAAATTACATAAATTTGGGTGTATAGATGAATGGATCATCCGTCAAGGTTTAACAAAAAATTTTGGCACCTATTTCTCCTCTAGATTAGGGCACATGGTTTTCCCTAGGGTCCACACAATTTCATAAAAACTAGGGGCCCAGACAGATCCCTCAAATTTTGAGGTTTTCAGGGTCAACAACTTTTAAAACTCAATAGAACACCCATGTTACCCCTCGGAACTTGCAGCACATTCAAGAAAACATTGGAGTGTTCTAAATCTCATAATTCCAATTCGAAGCTTGTTTTACAAAAATGAACTTCCACCAAACAAAAAAAATAAAATTTATTTGGAATTTTATCGAGTCCAAAAACATCAGACACTACAAAATCTCCACATTATAACTTATCATACTTGAGAATATTCAGAGAAGAAAAGATAACATCACTAAACCTACTCGAGTCATTAAGTCTTATTCAAATGGATACATTTAATTTCCAAAATCCCAATACACTTAAGAGTGTCACATTAACATATTGTATATAAGTTGTGGAAGCTTTGGACAAAACTTGTTCTCAGAAATTAAGAATAATGAAAGATCTTACACAAACCCATCAAACAAAAAACACAACCGCCACATCATATTTTTAACCATTATGCCTATGACGATTCTACCATATGTTCTCATATTTAAGGTCCAGTTCCAAATCAGAGTATCTACACTGTCCAAAATATCTTTCAAAACATTCATGTATAATTCCAACAATGCACACGATGGGCAATATGATTCATGACTCGATCTAGGGGTTGATTCCAAATAGACCTCAGTCAAAATAATTATGAAAAACCATATATGAATGTATGTAGCCTACATTTACATTGCATCAGTCTTAATGTGACAACATCCATCGAACAGCTCCCCAATGATTGAATTTAATAATGGAAACTCTAGAATTTATCAAATCATAATCACTGAATCCAATAACCAATTTCTAGGGGCATATCTAGTAAAAACCCCAAAATAAGATATTGTTCATCAGCACAAACATAGATGTAAACTTGATCCATCACAGTTATAATGTTATGACTAAAACATCATATCCGAGCCCAATTGATGTATGTGGAGAAAACTTAGAGTCAAACTGGGGGGGTCCATGGAGCTCATCCAAGGTAAACCATAAATGTCACTTAAAAGGTAAATGTAATTAAAAATCCAATCATCTATAAACCACGAACATTGACTAAACCAAAAGAGGAATCCACCTAGTGATTAAGAAAATAAAAAATGACTAGGTTCCAAGAGTCCATCCAAGGCGTTCCTACTCGGGAAACCATGTATTACATAGGAAAACCATGATTCTAAGGAAAACGATTCTTTTGAAGTACACTCTATTTGAAACCACCAAAAAAATATCAATATCTTCTAATATTTTTTCATGGTGAAAGAACCAATTCTCCCTCAGTATACCCTAACAATTCCAAGATGTGGTACATGGTATTGGTTAAGACAAGAGTAAAATTAGTGGATTTAAATGATCTCAAAAAACGGTTCGGTAAAATTTCTCCATAAAGAGTGTTAAGTGACCAGTACATTTTCAACCCAACCTTTCCAAAAAAAAATGGAAGGTCTATCGATCCATAACATGTCTACTTCCATATAGGAGCACAAATACTTCCACCAATTCTTCACCTCAAACTAGACAAAAACCGCATACTACAGAAGGAATATTGTCATTCTTAAACACAACCATCTAATTCCTTTTCTGAAAAAATGGTGTTTACGAAGGATTCATACCCATCCAACCATTCATCATCTTTCCACATTGCAATAATAAACACATTTCAAACTCACCATCTCCAAGGACCATTCAGAAAGAATGAAAATATTAAAATGGTGCTCCAGGTTTTCCTTATTCTACATAGAAGAACACATTTAATCATATTTGATGTGATGCTCCCCACCTTAGGTGTGCCCCTATCATTGGATTTACTGAGAAAGAAGACTCATCCCACAACGCGCCATCGACCACTAGTTGTGGTCCTAGAGGTGTCCAAAAATCATTATAATGAATTAAAAAAATATATATAGACAATCGGCCACTCAATAGTGATATATTATATTCACATGTACACTTACACATGAATATCCAATAAAGTTACATTCATGTGCACCATATCATTTGACGTATTAACTATACCAAATGAATAGTCTGTGAAACACCTGATCCTCCAAGAATAGCATCCCAAGAATTGGGATGGTTTTGATTCATTAGAAGCTCCGGTCACTCTACTCTAGAAAATATCGTTGAACATAATTCAATCTCAAGGATTTCATGAGCACCACCAAATATAAACTGTTCATTTCTGAATTTAACAAATTGAAGGTATCTCTTATGTTGGTGCATAATGCACTGAGATAAATTGATAAACAATACATCCCTAACACCATCTATATTCTTATTAGAACCATAGATTTACGTTTTCAATGTCTCAAACAAAATAATTAACTGTGATTCGTACTACTCAGCAATGCTGTAGAATAATCTGAAGACCTTCCGAGTCTCCCAAAAAGGAAAAGGAAATAGCGTAAGGGTCACACAACCTATTAAGAATCCATCTATTCCCTTAGAATTACTATCCAAAAAAGAACTAAGACTTTCTAAATGTTTCCCCTCATATAAAATGTCAAAAAACACAGAAACACTCGAAAAAACAAAGGATGTCAATTGGAAACTAAGAGGCCTACATGGAAAATGGAACCCAAATGACACCATTCAAATAAACTAGACAATGTTTTAAATATATAAGGGTTCTACCTACAATAGGATACCCCCTTATAGAAATGGGAATCTTTGAACCTACCAAGGTAGCATGCAAGAGAAGTTCATTAGGCTAAAGGGCCTATCACTTAGGTCAGAGCTATAGGAGATGTGGCCAAAGGGAAATGTTCACTTTTGTTTCAAAGAAAAACTTAAGGAAAACACATGAAGGATTTAAACTATCTATAAAAAATGTTTAAAACCAAAAGAAACACACCTTATGGTTTAGTTTCTAAGTAAAACTAACACCATTCATAATGAAAAAGAATCTAGTTAATTACTTAAGGAAACATTGGGTAGTTACATTAAAATTCCCATTTAGGCATTACCATTTATTAATATCCCATTATAATTAGTCAATTTTATCACATAACAACATTTTAAACAACATTAATTTATTTGAAATATCTTACACCATTACCACTCAAATAAAATTAGAAGGACTTTTAATAATTTAGGGGGTACCAGTCCAATGGAAAACCAATTTACATTCACATGTAATTCCACATAAGTAGCTATGAAACTTTAAAAATACCTCAAATCAAAGCATGAACACACCCCCATGGGGCTAAGCACTATGTCATACCAAGTGAAAAGGAAACCTATGAGGGTCCCACTAAGTCACTTTGGGTTCAATTAAAATAAAACAAAACAAATTTAAGCAATTAGATTTTAAGAACACCCTTAGTGGGTTTATTTCATAAGAAACATGCCACAACTAGCATACTTTGGGATATTTGTGCAGTTTATAATTTATCTATATGGATCATTATTATAAAATAATACAGGTTCACACCCTTATGAAGGAAACCAATACCTTTAAGGTAAAAAAAGGAAACATTTTTATTTAAAAAAGTTTCTAGAATAAAGGATTATTAAATATGGTTTGGTCATATAGGTTATCACTTCACAATTCATAAAGTTACCATAAACCTTACAAATTGCAGGTGGCTCCCATCTAACAAAAACAATTTTATTTAGGATAAAATAATATTTAACCTCTTCATTATTTATAAAAAATTATTTAAATACATTTAATGTGTATCTAAAATGGTTTGATTACATGGGTCACCCGGTTCTGATTTATAAATCACCCATACACTAAGAAATGGAAAAATTGGGCCCCATTTAACCCCAACCAATTTGTTTAGAATAAAAGAGAAATCAAATAGTTTTAATGTATCCACAATATTATTTAAGTATATGAAGCTCATCGATAATAGTTAAATTATATGGGTTGTCATGTACCAAATTATTAGGCACACATACAACTTATAAATAGAATGTTGACTCCCATTTAATAGAAACTAGAATATTTTATCCCATTCTAAACAAGCATAGAATCATGGAAAGTTCCTATGAAAATAGAAATATTCTCAAATAAGGAATATAAGAAAATAATGATGTTTTAAATCACATAATAAGGAAAATAAAATAATTATGTAGGTAAAAAACAAACATGTTATTCAAATTTAAAACATAGAATATAACAAAAATTATATTAAAACATGCATAGAGCATCAAAAATTTCAAACAAACTTACAATCAAATCTACATGGCATGGAATATCGAACCCATGTGAATTTCTATGTGTATATCATGATTTATTTAATTATTCATCCTTTCCATAATGGGCCAAGGGAAATTATTATAAATATCATAAATTAGTAACCAGTGTAATGTACTCAAATAAAACAAGGTGAAATAAAAATAAATTTTAATAGAAACAATATGTTTAAAATTCCAATCCCTGACCACTTGGAATTTTCCCCATACATGGGTTAATAAATCCCAGGGAAAAAAATTTATCAAGAGCTGGCACATTCTTAGTCTCATGTCTATTATCACAAAACAATAAGACACTAGAAAAGTCCCCTCTGATGACACTTTATAATGTCTCGGGCTGACTGGCCACTGAACAGGTAGCTGGACCGGTCGCCACATGTCCTCAATCATGCCTCCCCATATTCTAGAGGTTACCAACTAGTACATAGGGTATAATGGTGGTATGATGTGGAGTCTATACCATCATGGTCATATTAGCACATCCGTATATCTAGTGTAAATAATAGAAAATAGTGAAAGAAGTAATAAATGATTGTCAGAGTAATAGAATAGTAATATCAACTAAATAATAAGGATATGGACAAGACCATTACACAACGAGGAATATATGTCCAAAATGATACTACAAGAATAAGTTCAAGGTATACAACAGGTAGGTACAATATAGCAAAAGAATAAATTACCAAATAGTGTCTCCATTAGAATCTCAAGTACCAACTCTGCCCTGTTCTCCCAACTCCCAAGTAAAAGCATGAAAGACCTAGAAAATATCCAAGGATCTAAATCCTACAACCAAGGAGGCCTTTTTGGGTACCCTAGTGCAATGAAACCCCAAATAGGGTGTCATATAAAATCCTAGTAGGCCTCCACCCATGGTGTCTCGGACAATCCATTTCATGAATTATAGAATGAACCATGATCCATAATAATTAAATGAATAACGGAAATAAATAATTCACTAAATTAGATTGGGATCCACTAGTATACCCTTCCAATTTATCTTCTTTAGCCTAAGCCAGTGTGTTTGAACCAAGGGAATCTACAAGGGTAAAGTGATAGGTATATAGTGATAGAGCATGGACTATCCCCAAGATTATACTTGATCTTATAGGACACGTCCCTATATTTCAAAAACCAAACAATGAATAGATATTTCAAAAAATTATATAACCTTTAATTTAATTTTAGAAAAACCGTTTTTTATATTATAGAGAGTCTTCCTAAGCCCATCCATTTTTATCCCAAGGAATTCCATGTATCTCTTGAAGGGATTAGTAAAATCCAATTCCTAGGGAGCCCATCCAAGGTGACATAAGAATGAAGTCCCAATTTTCACTGAATTTATACTCTGATAAATTTTAAAAACTAACCTCATAGTTAGTACCCAGTATCACACGTAGGGTACCGAGTCTCTCTTGTGTCATGGGAGAACCATCGTGATATCAATCCCATCTAAGGTCCCCCTAGGTAACCAGTGTCACTAATCTAGAGGTAAAACAGAAAAAAAATCATGGAAATCCCATCCTAGTCCTAGTTAATGTCTCTTTCGATGTGTTTACATGAATTAATTATTCTAACATATAGGCACATGAGTCTATCTAAGGGGTCATTACATCAAAACCCCTTGTTTCTTTCTTATAACCAAAGTGAAAGAAACTAAATATGAATTACATATATAATAGGTTTAATTTAAAGGGTTTTCCATTGAATTGAATAAATTAGATCATATTTGGCATAATGGTCAAGGCATTTCATTATGCGATTCAACTTTGGAAGCGTATATAGGGATTTAAGCGCTTTGAAAATCCATTTATAGCATGATCTCACAAGATAACCATGATATTCAAATAGGTCGACCTCTTATTGAATAGAAGGTAAATACCAACTCATCATCTATCATTAAATCCAATTTAAAGATTAGAGTTCAATACATAAATTATTAAAAAACACACCTTATGGGAGGTTTAAACTACCTAAGGTAATTAATGGTGATCCTCAAGGGTGGTCACACCTCATTGGGTGGAATAGGTCAATGAAATCAATTTAATTATATTTGAAAAAAATTATAGGTGATGTTGGAAAGGTCTGGCTCACCACAAAATGATGCATTTAATTTAATGAATCAAAATGAAAGTGAAGAGACTGCACCACCTAGGTTATACCATAAATGAGTCACACATTCAATATCGAGGTTTGATTCGGTCCAATTTGAGATAACTAAAAGAAACAGATATCCACCCTAAAAATATGGAAAATGAACTAACACCAAAATAGGCCAATATATTGGAGGAGAAACATAGAAAATAGGTAGGTGGAATCAATATAGACCTATATTGTAAGTTATATACCCTTCATGAAGGTACATCCTTGTGTGAATTTTTGTTAGAAATCCTTTTTTACTAATGAAATGGTTATTAGGTTCTTGAGGAGTTTTGGGAGTGTCATAAGGGGTTAAGGGCATGAAAATGAGGGGAAATGGGCTAAATAGTGTGTAATACATTTTTGGCGTATGGTTATATCAAACCATACATTGGGCTGAGAAAACCATGCAACATGGGGACCATTTTGGACATATCCCTAGCACATAGTTTTCACATAGTTTTCTGAACTATGTAGGTGTCTCCAAGTAACCATGTGACCCTATTTCCCATATAAAGTGTCTTGTGCATGGTTTCTTCACTGTTTAGAAAATCATGTGGGTAAGTCGGATGACTGATTAAAAGTTTAAAATATTACAGTATTTCATGTTGGTGTTTTTAGAACCCCATCTAATTTCTCTTTCATTGTTTACCCCTCTACCCTAGGTGACAAAGTAGAATCCCTACTCCCTCCATGGATAGTTTTCCTTCTATTCTTGGGTATTTGGAGTGTGTTTGGGTGGGAATCAATAATATTGTTGAGTCTAACACTCTTATTTTCTCTATATTATGGATTATGGATTGTGGAATATCTCCTCTTATTTTGAATCCCTAAAACCCTCACTTTTATGGAATATTATTTTTTTGGGATTTAAAGGATGTTTGAGTTCAAATAAAAGTATGTTTTTGAGATAGTAATCATCTCTGAGCATGAGTTGGGTGGTATTTAAGATTTCTCCCATATTCTTTATGTTTTACATGTATTTTCGTTTGTTCTAATGTGTTTCTTTGTATTGTTCCCATGTGTTTTTTATATAAAGTGATTCATTCAATAGATTTAGTTTTGTAACCCTTCACAAACCCCATTGGGTTTTTTGATAATGTGAGACCAAAAATTGGGTTACACGTGGGATATGATGAACCCTTGAAATAATGAAATAAATTTCTAAAATTTAAGATATGGGAAATATGGGAGATAATTGGTTATAAATTGTATTTTTATATATTTCTTGGTTAAAGAGTAAATTGTTTTGATTTTTTGTTTTATTTTTTCAGTTACCAAGGGGATTTTAAAATGGTGTTAAATATTTGTTTTTGGGCTTTGACCCTACCCTTGTATTAAATGATGTAATTGATATTTGAAAATGAGGAATGTTTTGAAAGTAGGTTTTTATTTGAAATAACTAGAAAATGGGGGTTTTATTAATTTATTTCAAATTATAATTTGAAATGGGGTTGTGTCACTTCCTTGTGAAAATTCATTATGAATGTTTTGGTATGGTAGAAAATGGAAATGGGGCCTTGGTAAAGTTTTAGTTTCCAAATAGAAAGAACCATGTTTTAAAGTGTAAATTCAAGGTGATTTCAGATGATTATTTTTAATTGTGTTACATAACAAGATTTCATTTAAGGGGTTCTTTGGAATGGTATTAAAATGGGTTAATTTAGTTAAAGTGAGTATTTTTCAAATGCCTTATGAAATACGTCGAAGTTCCTAAGAAGGATAGTTCATATGAAACCGTGAATATGGTAAATTGGTATTGTATTGTTAATTGAGAAATATGTGAATGGGTTTTCATAACAAAATTTATGAATAAGTTAAATGGGATAATAAGGGAGTTATTGAATGCACTTAATGGGTCAGTGCATGAAAATTATAATTTGGGATATATGGGTTATGTAATGTACCTGATAAATGTGTTAAAGAGTTATGTCATGATATGAATTTCTATGTTGATTTTAATGGATTGGGATTGTTATGTGTAATGCGGAATATGTATTTTGATGTGGTATATGTGGTGGATTAATAAATATGCTTGTGAACATGGATTGGTAGTGTGGGGTATTGACTAAAGTTCTATTCTCATTATTTGATTTAGACTGAGGATCTAAACTCCACCTCACAATACGTGGGTAAGTGAAGGGGATAGAGTTCTTTTCCCTTGGCAGTTAAATTCCACCTAGATAGAGGCTTCAAGGTAAGGAGTATGTGTTGATGTGATTTTTTCGTTCCTAGTGAGATATGGACTTGATTATTCCCTTATGCATGATAATTGACCGGCTTTGGCCATAGTGTAATTGATGTAAATGCCAAACCCATGTAACATATGATGAAGATAAACTTAGTAATGAATTTTTCTTAAGTGTGGAAATGGAAATAATGATCTAAATGGATTAAGAGAATATTATAGTAAATGGTAATGTGCCAAGTTGTGATTTTTTAAATCTCATATGGTTAAAATTATGTTCATTTCATTATTCCTTTACTTAGACTCCCTCATTGACCTAGATTAGTTTGGTTAATGGGTAACACCTAGAGGAGATAATGGATAAAATTAATATTAGATAATTACTTAAAAAATTTCCTTTTTCACTTGTTTACTTTTTTCACCTGTTTATCTACATACACCATTTTATAGACATTTCATTTTCTTAGGCATTATTATCGGTGGAATACTATGTTGTACTCACACCCTTCATGGGCCTCCATGGAACTTGGGTACCCAAGAATATGCTACTTGTTTTGAGGTATAGGTTTGGGATAGGGACCTGATGTGTGGTTTAGGGATTGGATGTTTTTTTGGAGCATGGAATCTCATGACTTGGTTGGGACTTGGGTAGGAGTTTTGGTTCTATATGGCAGTTTTGGTTTTATAAATAATATGTATGATTGACTGACATGTAATTATTTATCATATTATATAGCATGTGCTACATGGATTCTTTTTTTCATTGTCACATGTTGTCAATTTTATGTGTTTCCACTGGTTATAATATCTATTGATATTATTATCTGTTATTTCTTACTCTGAAAAGCATGTCTAGTCTCCCCAGCATTCAACCTTTTGCCCATTTTTCTAGTTGGAAGACTATGGCTTATAGGGAGGTGTGCATGATGTCATGTGGTGATGTGGCTCATGGTACTGGATTGTGGCCACCGAGTCGAGGACATTACAAAGTGGTATCAAAGTAGGTCTTTTTTCTTACTATTTGGGACATGGTAGATAAAAGACTAAAATCTTGTCGGGGAAAGGTAATGAGCTCATTCTTGGGTACCTGTAGCCCAACGTATGAGGGAAAATCTATGTTTCAAGGGTGGGAATTGATGTTCGGTTTTTTACTTTTATGGATGATTGTTATTTCCACCTCATTTGGCACACATAGATTTGATGTTATTTTTTATGAGTTTTATCTATTAGATCATTATAGAAATAGAATGTGTATGATTTCATGCATCCATCAAGGAACATAGGATTGTTAGGTCATCTATATATTGCATGTGATTTATAGTACATTGGGGTTCATATGTTGATAGTGTAATTTTCTTCTGGTAAATTCCTCTAATTGGTTTTTAATTGAAAATTTTGATAAAGGAATAATTTTGAAATTTAAATTTGAATAAAGCATTTTCTTTTGAAATGTTGGTTGATAAAAAGGTTTCTGAAAAAGTAAATCCTGGGGGTTTTGGTAAATATAAAATATTGAAATTTGAGACCATTGGTTTTAATTAGTAAAGTTGATTAAAAAGGGATATGAAACATGATGAAATTGGAAGGTTTAATGGATTGGGTATCCCTAGTGTTATCATCATACCCTATGTGTGGGTGGTTTAGGTTCTGATGTTACACTAGTTTGAGACCTTAGATTTGGATCGTTAGTTGTTTTTGGGTTGTGTAGTGTAGAAAAAGGGAAATTTCTTTTTGTGCCTATGTTAGGGATGTGATCATGGATTTTGAGTTGTCTCCCAGTAATTTGGATATGGTAACTCTTGTGGGTTGTGGTCAAGAAAGTTTTGTTTTGGACCATAAGGTGGGTGTTTGTCTTGTGGTGTAGACATATGTTTGTGTTTATTCTTGGTGTGAGACATAGAGTAAATGTATAATGGGGTGTGTTAGACAAATTATGTTCTATACTGTGACAGGAGTTCCACCGTGAGCAACATGTTGGTTGAGGTTTGGTGTGTGTAGCCTAGGGAGATATATCTAGTGACCCTTTCTGGATGTGAATCATATTTTTGGAGTTGGTGCCATTCAATCTTCGATAAAGATCTGTGAGAGGGTTTGGATTGTTTGTTAGTATCCTTGGGTGCAAATGAAATTGGGAGACATCTTAGACCTTGGTAGTGGTATGCAAAGAGTTTTTCCTAGTATAGGCTATCCTAGAGAGATAAGAAGGAATGTTAATGGTATTTGAATTATGAATAGAGTGTTTTTATGATTTCAATGTTCTTGGAGATCGAGGATGGACTCAAGAAAGGTTGGCCTAGTGTTGAAATTTCCTTATGATTTGAAGCACAAGAGATTACTTTGGAGGTGAAATCGGTTGTTAACTGGTGTTGTCAATTTCAGTAAAGGTTCATGGTTATGATTTAGAATTATTCTCAGAAGGTATTATAGTTCTTTTTGTTTGTGTTAAGGTCATCTTGGAAGTATTCAAGGTTGTTCGGAGGCTTCACTTGTGTCCTTGATGGATTTTTATGTGGGAATTGATGTTTATCTTTGGAAAACAAGACATGGGTGACCAAGGTGTGGACACATTTTTTTTGGTTTTGAAGTGACACCCAGAGTGGTGGTGGTCACGTGGCTATGTATGATAGTACATAATTTGATTGGTTGATCTATTGGATGATAATTCTGAAAATGTCGTCAGTCTAATGGGGTTGATGGACTGAAAGGAATGGTGAGATAAAAGAGCTTGTGTTGGGCCTATCGAAAGGGATGTGTGATCTGTGTGATCAAGAGCGGGGTTCAGGGTGTGTTCAGATGAAGGTACAATACCATGAGGGATTAGAGGATGTTTAGTTATATAAATACTCTATAAAGACAAGATTCTTTTGGGATGGGTGAATTGGATTTTCCGGATAATCCTCAATCATAATTTTATGCCATCATAATGGGAGGTGTGGGATATGAGTGAGGCAGTTGGGTTGTGGGTCATGAAGTGATATTGAGTTTTTCCTAGAAGTCCCTTTTTAGGTTGTGGTGTTTTAATGTGGGTAAGATGTTGGGAAGAGAGGAATCCCAAGTCTTATGGTAGGTTAATGTGTTCCCATGGTGGGAGGTAACATTAGTGATGGATAGTTTGGGGTGGTTTTTTTTGAAAACTTCTTTGAATACTTATCATTGGTGATGATCATATCCAATATCATGACATCATCATAGATATCCTGAGAAGGAGACGGATTTACACCTAGATACATGAATACATTTTTTTGGATATGGGACACCATAGAGTTTATTCACTTGGGATGGCACATGTAGACTTGTGTGGTAGGGATTACACTGTCAACTGGTCTTGGTTGATGTCATTAGTATGGAACAGATGTTGATGAATGTCAAGGATATAGGTATTGGAAACCAAGAATGTGTATGGGTAATGTAAGTTTGGTTGTTTCAGGAAAATCCAAAAATCCACCTACAATATCTAGGTTCATCTTATGATCAAAATGTGAGTCTCTATTGTTTGAATGGTTTCAAAAAAGTGGTGAGAATAACACTACTGTGGTGGAGAGTGTTATTTCATTCATGGATGTATGGGTATGGGTAATGTAAGTTTGGTTGTTTCGGGAAAATCTAGAAATCCACCTACAATATCTAGGTTCATCTTATGATCAAAACATGAGCCTCAATTGTTTGAATGGGTTGAGAAAAGTGGTAATAATAACACCCACATGGTGGAGAGTGTTATGTCATTCATGTATGTATAGAGTATAAGGTGATGTAGATGTGGTGGCATTGGGATAAAAATGGTTAATTTGGAAGGTCATTTCTGGGTTTCATGGGATCTAGGTGTGCCTCATATGTAGAAGAATATTGAGTCAAGTGATGTATTCAGGCTCAGGATCGTTTTAGAAGTGATCTGAGTGTTTTATCATCAAATGTGGGTTGGTTTTTCCTATAGAGGCGTAGAAAATTCATAAATAATCAGATGTTATGATGGTAAATATTCATCAAAGGATGGGAATGGACTTTTGTAAGTGTATATAGATAATGGGACATTACTTGAGTGATAAGGTATCATGTCCAAGGAGAGGATTACATTCTAATAGTGGAAGTGGGACATCAACAGAGTGAGTTAGATTTGATAGACTAACTCGATTGGGTAAAGGAAATGGATGTGGTGGGATGTAATCCACCTTCAGTTGATTTTGTGTTGATAACTACACTATGGTGATGGTAATGAGTTATGAGGAAGAATAAAGTAGTCTTGGTTGAGATAGGAATGATGAAAGTGTAATAAACTAGGGTAATCATGATGGAAAGGTTAAATGCCAAGGTTGGGTTGAGTTTCTGTGGATGTTTGGGTTTTGTTAGTTGGAAAACCCATTGGGTACACATCAAAAGATATGTTGAGGTTCTTTTGGTATCCTCATGGGTGATGGTGGGGATGTAAAGTGAATGGTGTGGAGCACCATAGTAGTAAAGTCATCGGTTGGTGCTATAAGTAGTAGTGCGGGTTGAATGGCCTTCAGTGAGCATTGTTTTGGTATTATAGGACACAGTATTAAATATGGTATTGGGTTACGACTGGTCCATTGTATTGAAATGAATTTTATTATTTGTTGTTCTCTAAATCTTTGTAAATTGGTGGTGGCTATTGGGCCTCATGTTTCGGACCAATATAGGTCGGGGAGTGTGATTTGAATATATATATTTCTTTAGTGACACTGAGGTTGGGTCACTGTTAGGTTTTTGAAAACTAGGTGTGATGGTGCCATGTTTCTTAGGCTATAAAATGTGGAGAGGATGAAACTAAGGGTGTCATGGTTGGATCTCCCAGGGTAATGTATTTACTTTTTCGATAATATTTGTGTAGTGGTTTGGTGATATCATCATACCTATCCCATTTGTTATTTTAGAAATGTTATGTTCTAGTGGATGTTTCCTTGAATATTATCATGTTGTGTTTGATGATCTAAGTGGGAGAGATTTTTCAAGGAAGGACCATTTCCTAGGTCCAAGTATGGTAATAGAATAGTTGTGTTTGAGATAAATTTTGAAAAATTAATATTTATTGGTGGACCTCATGGCCTAACACTGAGTCTTGGAGGTTTAGTAAGGTTATGTATGTTCATATTGATGAAAATCCATTATATGGTGGGGATGTTGTAAAACCTGACCCTTTATGAAGTTACTTATTCGTTTTTATTTTGGTTAGACTTCACTTATTTTGATGAATGAAATGGTTCTTGGGTTCATGAAAAGTTTCAAGGGTGTCCTAGGGGGTTTGGTACATGAAAGGATGAAAAATGGTCCAAATAGTGTGGAGCACATGATTGGATAATAGATAGAACAAACCAGGTGCCTGTCCCAGGAAACTGTGTATCTTGGTGACCATTTCTAATAGAGGTATAACACACAATTTTCCATACCGTTTGGGTCTCTCTAGGTAACCACATGACCCAATTTCCCTTAGATAGTGTTTTGTGCATAGATTACATACATTTGGAAAACCAAGGGAGTAAACTATGCATCCCATTAAATGTTAAAAAAATTACAGTTTTTCCATCTTAGGATTTTTATATCCCCACTCGATTTCTCCATCATTTAGACCCCCTCTATCCAAAGTGATGATACAAAAGCCACCTCTACCTCCATGGATGATTCTCTCTCAATTCATGGGTGTTAAAAGTGAATTGGGGTGTGAATTGAAGATTCAAATGAGTCTAACACTCCTCTTTTCTCTATTTTATGGATTAGCTCTTTTGGAATCTATCATCATCTTTCAAAGCCCTAAAATGCTCAGTTATCCTTCAAATTCAATGTTAGACCTTTAAATGGGGTTTGAGTTCAAATCAAGAGATGTGTTTGGGGTAGTAATCTTCTCCGAGTATGATTTCGTAGGTATTTACGAATTCTCCAATAACCTTTATGTTTTACATGTGTATTTGGTAGTTCTAATGTGTTTCCTTATTCCGTTCCCTTGTCTTTGGTTGTAGAAAGTTATTTATACCTTATATTTTGGTGTGAACCCCTCCACAGACCCCATTGGGTGGCTTGATAATGTGATACCAAACCTAGGGTTACCCATGGAATCTGTCGAACCCTTGAAAAGTGAAATAAATTTCTAAACATCAAGAGAATGGAAATATGAGTTTGAATGGGTTGTAAATTGTATTTAGGTATATTTCTTGGTTAAAGAGTAATTTTTTATTGTTACTTATATTTCTGAAGTTCCCAATGGGAATTTTAAAAGGTGTTAAATATTTGTTTTTTAGTTTTGACCCAACAATGGTTTTAAATGAAGAATTTGATATTTCAAAATTAGGAAAGTTTTAAAATTATGTGTTAACCTCAAATAAATTAAAAAATGGGGTTTATTATTTCATTTAAAATGATGATTTCAAATGGGGGTGTGTCCCTCCTTGTTAAAATTCATTATTTTCAATGGTTGAAAATGGAAATAAATCCTTGGGGCATGTTTTAGTTTCTAAAGAGGAAGACACATGTTTTAAAGGGTTACTTCAAGGTGATTTCAAATAAGTATTTTGAATTTTTTTCATAATATGAAGAGGTTTAATGGGTTGTTTGGAATGGTATGAAAACTGGTTAATTCAGTTAAAGTGATGAAGTGTCAAATGGATTACGAAATATGTCGAAGTTTCTAGGAAATCTAGTTCATGGGAAATCGTGAATATGGTAAATTGGTATTACCTTGTGAATGGAGAAATATGTTAATTGGTTTTCATAAGGGAATTAATTAATAAGATAAATGGAATAATAAGGGATTTATTTAATGTTCCTAATGGGTTAGGGCATGAAAATTAGAATTTGGGATTAATTGGTTATGTAATGTAAATGGTAAATGTGATAACGAGTTATGGAATGATATGAATTTCCATTTTTATTTTCATAGAATGTTATTGTTATATGAAATTTTAGATATATCTTATGATTTCTTATATATGGTCGATGAAAAAACATGCCTACGCATAGGTCTTGTTATTTTGTGGTATTGGAAGAGGTTCTATACACACGTGTTGAGTTATAATAAGGCTCTAAACTCCACCTAATATTGCATGGGTTAGAGAGGGGATGGAGTTATATTCCCATAAATGGTTGCATTCCACCCAAATTGAGGCTTTGAGGTGAAGAGTGTGTCTATGTGATGTTTTCACCCCTAGAGAGATAGGGACTTGACTATTCCCTTATGTGTGATAATTAAATGGATTTGGCCATGGTGTAAATGATGTAAATGCATAAACCATTGAACATATGATGAAGATGAACTTAGTAATAAAGATTGCTTAAGATTCGAAATGGAAATGATGATTAAAATGGATTAAGTGGATATTGTAGTTAATGGGAATGTACTGAGTTGTGATTTGTTAAATACCTTTTGCTTTAAAGTTTGTTCATTTCCTTATGCCTTGGCTTAGACTCCCAGTGTGGAATAAATTAGTTTTTTTTTGACTAGTAGACCGTAGAGAACCTAATGAATAAAATTGAATGTTATATAATTAATTAAATTATTTTTTTATTTACTTGTTTGTTTTTTTAATTTATTTATCTCTATAAACCATTTTACATACTATTAATTTCTTTAGACACTGTTGGTGGTGGCCAACTGATTTTTACTCATACCATGCGGAGGCCTCTGGGGAACTCGGGTACTCGAGAAGATGCTACTTGTTTTCAAGTATAGGTTCCAGACAAGGATTTGATGTGTGGTTTAAGAAAGGTATATTTGGCTGTAGCATGGGATTTCCGGATTGGTTTGGGACTCAGGTCCACATTTTAGTTCTATTTGGTGGGGTTGGGTTTGGACATTATTTGTATGACCGCCAGACATGTAGTTATTTATCATTATGTGTAGTATGTGCTACTTTGTTTCTTTTTGGCATTGTCACATGATATCAATTTTATTTTTTTAGCTTGTTATTATATCTTTTGATATTATTTTCTATTGTGTATTACTCTGAATATTGGGAATAGTCTCCCCAGCATTCTTCCTTAGAACTGCGCTACTAGTCGGCAACATCTCACTTACGGGAAGGTGCGCCTAACATCAGGTGACATCCTAGCTCGGGGCACTAGATAGTTCCACCAATTCGGGGATGTTACACATATGAATTCAATGAGAGAGATGATTATTGATTCTAACAAAAAAATAGAACATATACATCTATATATAGGATGAAGTATGAGAGGAGCATAAGTGGGGTAGGGGGTGCTGCACATGGATGGGAATAAAATATGAGGAGGAAGATAAGTTTTAATTTTTCATTAAGGGAGAAAAATTATTTTCACCCCAATAGAATTAGGAACATTTTTTGGCCACACGATTGGCAAAAACACAATCCAACCTTGTTTTTAGGAACTACCTAAGGACAACACTGCACAATTTGGGAGCATGGTTTTTCTAACCATATGAAAACCATGAGAAAACCCACTTTCAAAAACTTGTAGTTGGTTGTATGAATGTGAAACTCCTCCCACATTGTTTGAATAAATTGTGTGGAACTTCATACTCATATGGATCAATCTAAATGGTTTTCCTTTAGTATAATAAGGTTTTAGACACACTTTGTGCCCCTGATAGATCCCCAAAATTTTGAGTTTTTTGGTTTGCAGCACTCCTAAAACATGACAGAACACTCGAGGGACCCCTAGGGCTCTGAACCACATCCAAAAAACACATTTTAGTGTTCCAGCCATGGAAATTTCATTCTAAAGATTAGTTTACCAAGCATACCATCCACTAAAAGAAAAAATTCTATCTTATTTGGAATTTATTCCTTTCAAAAAACATAGGATTCTACATAAAAAAATAATTTATGATAATATTTTATTTAATAATTTCATTATTGAAAATGTAGAAGGATAATTGAAATGAAAATACCACCTTTGAATGAACCATATTTTTACATAATAATGGATTATAGGGGGGAGTTTATTGATAGTTAACAAGTGATCCCCCAATATAAATTGATCAAACATATTCTCATAAAATATTTATGTAATAATGGTGGAAAAATAATTGAGGTTTCAATATGGTTTCAATATAATTAATAATTATTAATAACGTTGATAGAGGATTGAAAACCCTTTCCCTGATCTTCAAAACACCGCCTTTCAATTGAGATTAAGGCCTTTATGGAAAGAAATTTTGATTACTCTGGGGGATTAGGGAACTGGAGTTTGAAGTTTGGATATGAATTTTTATAGGTTTTTATAGAAACCAAAAACTTTTACACATATTATTATGTGATTCTTAACATAAAAATCCTTTAATTACATCCCAAATATTGTGAGGTCTAGTGTATTTAGAAGACTAGGTTCATAACACATAAATGTGAGGCTAAAATAAATTTTTATTTCATTCCACATAATGATATACTAAATCCTTTTGTGATCCTAAAATACAATGATATGTTATGGAATATTAAAAAAATATGAGTGGGCTAAAAAATTTAGTAATCGAATGAATATAGTAATGAATCAAAACATATGAGTCAAAGGTATTACATGATATCATAAACGAGAGAGATAATGAGTAATAATTGTGGGTCATAACATAAATTAATTGATTCTATAATATCCTGGAATCCTATAAAATATATAAAAACCATATAACATGACATAAATATGATTCAAGGTTAACTTCATAGATAACATCACATGGTGGAAAAATTCCCATAATGTACTAGGTTTAATTCGTAATCAGAAACATAACACCTCATGAGACTGAAGATTTACCCAATGGGTTGGAGTGATATATGTGTGAAGCCGTCATAAAATATTCATGATTATGTGTTCCACAAAATGGAAATCAATCATACATCATAAACAAAAGAATGACCAATGGAATGAAATGGGATTCATAATCTTGTATCATATCATAATCAACGAAAATTTCAAATGATAAAATTTTAGAGATGAACATAATTCATGTATTTCCCAATAAATCTAAGGGATGATATTTTTTGTTTATATTTGGGGGGAAAATATACATTATTTAGAAGAAATCAATTACATCAAATATTTTATTCATTGATGAAAATGTATTTAAAATAGTACAAGGAATATTTACTGAGGAAATACCCTTTTACATTGAAATAACTTCTTAAAGATATATAAATTACTAAAATATTAAAGAAAATAGTTTTTTTATAATAGTAAAGTAAAAATATAAATTATTATTCAAATAATGGATTCTTCATGATAGCCAGTAATTTCATAAGTGTCGTATAAGTTAAAAAAATATTCCATTCACACTATTTGAAAAAATGTTAAAAAGAATATCATTAAAAAAATGATAATAATTTTCCATTCAATTTTATTTTGTAAAATTATAATATGGGTAAATTTTTCATTAATAAATCATTTGGATAATTATAAAAATATAATTATAAAACACTGATATTGACATAAAAAGTTTTTCAACTGAATAGAAAAATAAAGACATCTTTTCTTAAAAAAACATTCACAATAATTTAATGTAAAAAATAGAATAAAATGGTACTATAACTTGAAAATATCCCAAATAACCATATAATAATAAAATTAGAGGGTTTAATTAGACAATTTTTAAATAGTCTCCAATAATTGAAATGCAATATTAAGAAATCCTAATTTAAATGAGATTGAAACATAAACTTCTATAGTTATGTTAAATTTTGAATCATAACTACAAGGAATTATGTAGATGAATTTCAACATTAAATATTAAGAATTATGAATTCGTCATGAAAAAATATGTAAATTTGTAGTATATACATCATTATAAATAAATTAAGAAAAATATAATATATCTCTCAAAGTAAATTTTTTTGAGATGAAACCTTTACCTCCACTTCAAAATCTTTCATGTATGTCTTTTATCTAATATATAATAAACTTATATAAATTATTGTTTTTATTAAAAACCTATCATATGATTAATCCCTTATACTTAAACCATTTCCGTCATTTACTTTATGATTTACCTAATTACTTAACAATTTATATCTACGTCAGTTGTTTTGAGGACACATGGTTCATAATTTAAAAATGACATCGGCATATTGAGAATGGCCAGAAGTTTAGTTATTCAATCATCTATATAGTAATAATCATGGAATAATTATAATTTTTATACATATATTTTACTTTTATAAAATTACTTGAATTATAATTATGTAAAATGAATTATGTTACAATCATAGAGACGGTAGGATGTATGTAATCATGTGTAATGTTTCCATTTATCAAATATCATGAGGGGAGGAAGGTAATTGTTATATAGTATTTATATAATTTTCAAAATATCCTTAATATAATATTATTTGATTAATTATACTTACATATATAATCCATGTGGTGTGGTAATAAAAAGGAATCATAATGGTTCGTGAGGTGGTAGTCCACCATACACACGAACGAAAATATCATCTTTCAACGGAATGCATCGTAAGAAAGTATATGATATATTAATTTTTAAGAATTATAAATATGAAATTATTATAATATATTAACATTAAATCTATTATTATGATAATTTTCGAGAGGTGATGAAGAAAAATGAATTACATGGGTTCACAAAGTGGTAGTCCATCGTATACACGAAAAATGGTTTCTTTTACCATTTGACGTAATTTCAATTGGATAAATATTATTGAATAATAATACTAGTAATATATTATATAATAGTGTTATTATATTTTAATTTTTAATATGTCATTTATTTTTGAAAAATAAGAATTAAAGAGATGGAGCTCGATGAATATGATTATCTTCTCTCAGAGGAACATCTTTTAGATCTCTTATTTAGAACCCTGTGGATTGTCTTTTTAGAAAAGAGAAATGTCTATATTTTGTATAAGGATGATTGGGATAGATTTTGATATTTTTTAGTCAATCCAAATGGCTTTAGATGTGTGTATAGGTGAGGGTAGGGGTTACTATGCTATAATTGAGTAGGAGTGTGATTTTTTAAATACAACAAACATTTCAGTAATCGGAAGTCACTCTCTTTCCATGATCCTTAAAAAAAATAAAAATGGATTATAGGTGTGATGAAAATGACACAAACCGCCAAAATTAAAAAATAAAAATATTTAAAATATGTTATTCAATTTACCTCTATGGTTTCTCACTTTTTATCATTTTAGTATTTCACCATGGTAACTATTTTTTTAATGTTTTACTATTCTTTATAACATGAAATTATGTTGAACATATTATATAATTTAAATTATTGTTATTAGATATATTTAATCCATTTTATAAAATTTAATTCATATAATTGGTATAATTTAATTTAAGATAAAACTCACAAGCGAGATAAAAATGCAGTTTTATGAAAAATGCATTTTTCAAGAAAAAAAATGATTTTACATTTACTTTATGACTATTAATATTCATTATAGGAATTTAATTTTTTTAAAGGAAAAATTATAATATAAAATTTTTATTTAATTCATTCCTCATTAGGTTTTATTATAATTCATTAAAATGGAGATACACTCTTTAACTTATTTTTTGTTAGAAAAATGTGTTTCAGGCCTAAAAAAATGTTTTACTATAATTAAGTATAAAGTTGGTTTAAATGTAATTAATTAGAATTAATATAACTAATGAATAATTATTTTATTTTGAAATCAAATTATAATAATAAATACAATTTTAAATTAATTAATTTACTAAAAATAAAGAGAGATTTTAAAAAATTGGTATTTTTCACTGTTCACTTAAAATTAATTATGTTCCAAAAAATCTCAAATTTTCACCATAATTGTATTTTGATATTCTGATTTCAAAAATTAATTTCATTTTATATAATTTCATTTCAAAAATCTCCATAAATTAATTATAATGTTCTCTATAAAAAAATCAATAAAAATCATTTTGGAAAGAAACATATATATTTTAGAATAAAATATCATTATTAACATTTGTGTGATTTTTAATAAGAATTTATTAGTAAATTTATATTTTGAAGGACAATTAAATAAATTTTATAAATCATTTTGTACTATTCATACCCTCTAATATTATTACTTGGTTAAATAAATCACATTTATATACTAATTAATTAATATTATATTGAGGTTCATTTAAACTCAATGTTTCAAGTCGAATATGCTATAGAACATAGTGTTGTTTTAAAATATTGGGGTGTTAAAGATTAATAGAAAACTAAAATCATACATGTTTTTAGAAGGGTTATATTAAGTTCGTTTCTATAAGAAAAAATAAATGGTGCATTCTTAAATACCTTGTCTTTAGAATTACATTTTGTTTAAAAATTTAAAATATGTGGTTATAATGATTATATTAATATCTAATATAATCATTATTGTATTTTTATGATTTATATTTTATTTTTTTAATATATTATTTAACTATAGTTATCATTAAATTCATTTTCAGAACGATTCATATAATTTGACATTAAATACCCCATCACATTAATATATATCAAATTTGAATATTTAAAACATTTAATACATTTAATTTTTATCCATAAAAAAATGAAAGACTGTAAATCATCCAAAAACACATTATAATTAATATTTTTAAACTATCACTCTAATTTTTCACTTTTCTGCATGAGAACTACTTAAGCGATGTGTAAATGTTCTATATAATTATAACATCATAAAAATTAAATATAAATTATGATCATAAATATGGTTTACTTTTTATTCTATTTTATAATATATATTAATTCATATAGCATTCATATTTATATAATTATCATGATAATTAAATAAATGTTAGAGAGTGTCATTTTTGGAAATATAATTTAATTAATATAAAAAAGGGAAGTCATATTCATTTGATGTGGTTAAACATTCAACCATTATTGAATATAATATAAAGGTTATTTGGAAAATATACCCATACAAGCATTTTAAGAATGTTTTTTGTGAAATTTGAATTATTTAACCCTCAATTAAACACCTTTACCCAATTTTGGTCTTTACTATTGTGATACTCTTCAACCATAGTTACTATTCATTATGGATAAATTTTAATTGAAACATATTATATAATATTATAATTATAGTTATAATTATTTAATATATGTTTTATTATTTAATTTACATATGTGTTATAAATTTAACTTAATGTAAGTGTGTGAAACAGAAGAAATGTTTTTTTTGAAAAATGATTTTTTATTCATAAAATGAATTTATTCAAAAATAATATATAATATTGACTGAAAATGAATTAATTATAATTTTAAATTGATAATTACTTTACTTTTAAATTTATTTAAAAATTAAAAGTATCTTTTGAAAATTGAATTAAATGAAAAAAATTATTATTATTTGAATAAAAAAATTACATAGATTTTTAAAATGTGAAACATATATTCCCAAGACCCACATTGTATTTTTAAATTCATTATATTATATATTTAGTTTATATTTTATCATAAATGGGTTTTATGAACTTTCAATTCAATATTATATAATAACAATTTCATAAAAGTTACCTTATTTGTACAATCGTGATTTTTTACTATTCATCAATAAATCAATTATAAGACCAAATCACAAAAACTCACCTTATATTAATTCATATATTCTAAAACAAAAAATAAAAACCATATAATCAAAATAAATTTATAATATTTACAAATGTATCATTTAAATGAAAATAATAAAAGATATAGTTAAACAACATTTATTTAAAGATGTCCCTTTAAAACTCTATATATTCTAAAACTTTTATGAATTTATTCTTATCATTAACAATTTAGTTCTTATTTATGAATATATAATGAATAAATTTATATTTTTTGATATTTTCTATATGTATTTCATAATCTAGTTAATTATATTCATACTCTCCAATCTAGTGGTTATGTTATATTGTTTATATTTATATAATATTGTATTAAAGTCTTGGAGGTTACAAGAAAAGGAATAAACACATAGAACCTTATTCCAACAAGGACATGCCACACCACATCCATGGGATTACAGACTTCATCGCATGGATATTACATTTATTTTCATAATGATTAAGTTACCCGAACACCATTACATGGGATTGGATCCTAAGCTACGTCACTCTTGCATCACCACCTTGCATCTCAACCTTTTTCACTATCATCTTGTGTTAATGAATTTGTCACAACCTATATCATAAACCCCCTCAATGGGGATATCAGTATTCAAACCTTGGTCTCTTGGAGGATGAGTCCAGACGTGAGTACCTCTAGACCTTGACTCATGCCACAATATATAAATAAGAATATTTCTATAGGATATCACAATTAATTTATGCATAGTGTTTTGTGTGGTATATTCTATTTAATAGTTTATTAATTTAAATGAAAATTACATACTGAAATATTAGGGTGTTAAAAAAACTTTTATATGTAATTAGTCTAGGAAATGATTTCCAATATGATGAAAGATAAAATGTAATTGTATTAAATTTATTCAATGTGAGGAAATATATACTACCCACTATGAACTAATCCTGGTAGGCTTAAATGATGTCAATAACATACTAGTGTCTTGATTTTGGGTGTTTAACGAACATAGTGATCCTGTTTGAGTCAATCTCAACTTTCTAAAGATGAATATTTCTTCCAAAAAATAATTTTATCCATAATTATAATGCCATTTATTATTCCTATAATTAAGTCACCTTCCCAATAGAGATCATAAATACAAGATTAATATATCCCAATTATATATATATAACACCTCCACCCAAAATTTCCCTTTATAATCATGAGCCATTAGTTTTGATCTTGAGACTTATTTTTGGATAACACTGCCTCACCCATTTTCCTTTTGGATACTAAACAAAAGAAAACAAAATTTTCCGGACTAATATTTTTAATTGACATAACATTAATAGAACAACCACCAATAAAAAGAAAGTGGAGTTTTCCATAAACATTTATATAACCTTGCAATTATGTTTATTATAATATGTTTATTTACTATTTTATATAGCACCATTTCTTTATGTCAAGAACACCTATTAGATGAAAGAGAATATTTGGAGCCATAGAATACCTTTTAGAATGATTAACCTCATACACATTAAATAGGTTTTAAAAAATTCAACAAAAAGGATATGATTATAAATATATAATATAGGATAAAAGACTATACAAGGATGTTTCACCCATCCTCGATGAAAAAAGAGGTGTGAAATCGATTTAATATTGTATGTTGTATAGCAGTGGCATATAGAGTTTAGTGAGACACCATTATATTGGGTAGTGTAATATACTACGATTTTGAAACATCCTGGGTTTTAAAAGTGGAGCACAATGTTCGATAGCACACATGACACGTCACATCGAGCTTAAACGAAAAAATACATATTATTATTTAATATGGTAGTTATCACCTAGCGATTATAATATATGGAATGAAATTTGATAACTAAATTATTAAAATATAGTTTAAAAATATTTATGTAATGAATCATTGGTTACTAAATAACTTGAAATGAAACTAAAAAACCAATTGAATATATAGGATGTATTTTTATGAAAACTATTTGGATGTGAATGATTGTGTTTATAAAATAATAAAATCACAATTATTGGATTATATTAATAAAATATTAATTAAATATAATATTTAAAATTCATCATATGTGTTTTCTACACAAGACATAAGAACAAATTCATTTTTTATGGATAAAAGGAGTCTTTTTTTAAAATGCGGTTTGACCGCCTTTTGATGGAGAACCCTTTTTAAATATATTTTTTTCACTATATATGTTTTAATTTTCAAAATAAACTTATTATTTTTAATAGGGACTTCAAAATTTACTTTGGTTGAATTTTTGGTGATTTTATGATAATATTCATTTTTAATGAATAGTGAAAAATACTGCTTTTTAATTCAAAAATTCATTTTCTTCTTATTTATTTATATTTTTAGATTATCCTTTTACATGGTTTTAAGGGAAAATTATATTAAAATTCTTATCATTTAACCCAATTTTTTTCATTGGATGCGATTTCCAATTATAATTAAATAAAAAACAATGTGAACTTTTGAACGTTTTACTTAAAAAACTCATTTTCTTGATCTGTCAACGGTATTAGTGTTAAACCTAATTTAACCACTTATGTGAATTGAATTTTAAAAAACATACATATATGGTTTGTAATATGTATGAAAATATTGGTCTAATAGGATCAAAATAATTTTTCCAGTAATAGTAACTTTCGTATTTCATTTAACACAGTTAAAGGGTAAATCAGGTAAATAAGGGTTAATATAATATTATGACAATATAAAACTACCATAACACTTTTCCAAATCTTATTTGATGAGTTATGGCCAAAAAATACAATACTTGAGATGAAATTTTGGCTTTGGAAGCCAATTGTGAGTGATTATGACATTAATAACATTTTATTTAAATTAAAAATTAAAATATCGTATACATGTCTCTTATTACTAATTTTTTTAATATGGAGTTATATAAGTGATATATTAGACTATAAATATTAATTATAAATATAAAAATAATACCTAATAATGTTAATTTATTTATAATTTTTAGGAAATAAATAATTAAATTTAATTATGACATAATGATGATGAAAAAATATATTTTTTAAAGGAAGAATCACATAAATGATACTAATAATATTAAATTTAATTTAATTTGAAATATTTTATTACATGAAAATATTTTATAGGTGACTATGAAACGTTATAATTAAATTAATTTTTTTCTTGAAGTTATCTCTCTATTTGGATTTTATTTTAAATTCAATAATATGAATAGTGTCAAAATTGACATAATTGATATTTTATAAAAAAAATAATTTTTCAAATTATTTAAAAATCCAAAAAAATAATTTAAAATTAAAAAGTTGATATAATAAGTTCTATAAGTTCATAAAGATTCCAATTATAGTAAATTGACATTATATAAGAAAAATTTGAATCCTCTTAATATTTAAAATGTTGTTACCACAATTAAAATTAAAATAGAAAAATTAAGGGTAAACTATAAAGATAAGGTTTAAAATAAACTCAATACACATATAAAAGTTCTTGTATGAGTGTATTTGGACATATAATTATCTTATATTTTACATAACTCAATTTTGAGTCATTTGGATTAAAAAAACAATTTATATTAGTTTAATATTTTAAGAATTTCCAAGGGTGTCCATCCCCTCTCCTATAAGAAGGTACCCACTCTTCTCTAATACACACACTCCCAAAAATATTTAGTTTATCCAATATCTACCAAAAAGCCTTCGTATAATCCCTCCTCATATTCTTTAGTTCTTATTTTAGGTAAGACATCATTCTTAAAGATGTTAAGGTGTTCTTCAAAGGTGACCAGCCAAAGCAGAGGTATCATTTAATTTAACTATTTCTATTTTATTTCTTCTTCCACTTCTATAACATCTTATTTATTACAATATGAAATAATAAATCTAGTATCCCAAATATTATTATATGTTATTATTTCAATATCATAACCTAAATTCATCTTCACTTCCCTTAAATGGGAACAAAATTAATCGTTTGTGTGTACGTGTGAACTATCACTTCCACGAAGCGATGTAAATCATTTTTATTCACCACATCACTTGTATGAAATATATAAGTATATTTAAATTATTATTATGATTTTAATTATATTATGATAATTCTAGAAAAATAAAATAGTAATTACCTTTTTCCATAACAATCAATGAAAAATGGAAAACGTTACTAATGTGTACGTATGACCTACAGTCTCTATGACTACAACGTTGTTCATTTTTTCATAACATAAATGAATGGTTTGATTTAAAAAAGAATAATATATGTTTAAATTATATTATTATGTTATTAATTTTATTCTAGAGATGATGCAATTATGACCATAGAGACTATTGACATCAATCCAAGTTATTTTTCGACTCAAGTACCGAATATCAAAAAACATTTGATATGAACTTTAATAATTATGTCATTTTTATAACATAGTAATAAGTGATATAAAAGTAATGATAAAATTGAAAAATATTATAAAGAAATTTTAAATTAAACAATTTTTATTATTCATTAATAAAATGATTGTATATGATGATTTAGACTCATGGTAAGGGACTTCGTCCCAATCTACTTTCGTTTAGGAATATTTCAATAATATACACCACCTTATTTTATACAATGTATAATTAACCCCTTTAAACTTTAATTTCATTAAAATATTTCCAAAAGGAATATTTTTATAAAAATAATTTTAATAAATGACCAAAGGAATGTTTTTTTAACATATATGGTGACAATGACCTTTTCACCATCCTGACCAATATTTGATATTTAGATTCCTATATAATCATTAATGTTTTTATAAGGAAAATAAATACCATATTAACTTTTCATGTATTTTGATATTGAAAATTCTTTTTAGGATGGATTTATTATGTCAATATCTTCAAAAGAGATCTTTTTATTAAAAGGTGAATATTTTATTTTTTCTTTTATCCTTATAAATGTGTTTTGATTATGTTACGGTTCTTGGGAATTTCTTATGTATACGGGTGGTTCTATGATAAAACGAGGGTAGGTGAGACCATGATATCTCTATGATGAATTGGGTAATGATACAAAGTTAAATGATATTGTTTCTACTAATATATTTAAGGAATATACAATGATGGGTATTCCAAATGTAACCATGAAGGTTACTCTCTATTTGGTTGTGAAAGCTACAATGAAAATATGATATGGATACCACAAGATTCCTTTATGATTTATGATATATCAGAACTTTTTTATTAATATTATGATTTCATGAGGTATGTTAAAGAGTTTATGTATTATGGCTTAAAATTATGAATTTGTGAAAAAATTTCATGAGTTTAAAGTATTCATGGACTTATGGTTTCATTCCATGTTTTATATCACATAATGATATTTTTGTTCTCATCCAAAGTTTTGGAAATTTTTTTCACAAGGTATAAGGATGGGTAAGGAAGAGGAAGAAGTCAAGAAGACTTTTATAAATAAAATAAATCATGTTTTATTATAAATAGTTCTATTTTGTGAAAAATGGATAGCGAGTTGAAGTGTATACTTTGTAATGTTTGAGTTGTTATGTAATATCTATGGAATAATTCTCTAAAACTCTAAAGCTGAAACCATCCTCATTGTGAATTCTTGAATTTACTCAACTACATGTAATGTTTAAGGCTGTTGAATTATTTTTGGTATCATAGGATGGTTTAGACAACTATGAAGATTATGATGTTTTTTTAGAGATATGGATATCATAATTGTTTTATAAGTTTAAGGATGATCATATGTTCAATTTTTTAGAAACACTTTTGAGGATTATGTTATAAAATTTCAAGGTGATTAATAGTTTTTTTGTAGACATTTGTTTTTTGAGGCAATTACGTGTTATTAATTTTTGGGCTGAAAAATGAAAGGTGTAGAATAAAATTTGATATTAAAACATGTTATTGTTATTTTTGAGGATTTTATCTCATTTTGGTAATTTTATTATAATTATACAGATTTTGAAAAAGGACGACACATAGACTGTGTGACAACATGTCACGTCAGACTAGGATATGGGAATCAAACCCACAACCGAAGTGTGAAAGGGATTTATCTCTGACCAATGTCATATGTGAATTCCCTAGTTAGTATGAATTCATTATTTTTAGTTAAATAATTTGATATATTAAGAACAATTTGATTTTGAGAACCCATGTTTTATTGAATAGATTACCAAGGGATTAGAAAATGATTTAGTGATTAAGTGATAAGTGTTATTTTGGAAGACATTCACTATTTTGGGAACTTTAAATGATTCAGGTAAATAGAGTACTATGTAATTTTATTTGAGTAATTAAGGTTGAACTATTTAATTCTAGACATATGGTGATTCACGTTATTTATTTAAATGATTCACCTATCATGGAGAAAATGTGATTAAGATAATTACTCTTTGGTATGAGATATTAAGAGTGGTTGATGCCATTTGGAGATAAATGTTGAAATTATCCTGTAAGATTATATGTTCAAATTCCTCTGACATTTGGGTTTTAAATCTAGTTTGGATTATTTTGAGGTATTTTAAAAAAATTAATTATTGAATAGTCTATGTTTAATTTTGGGTATTACTATTGAATTTTGGAGACTAAAAATAGTATTTTTTTATAAAGGATTATTATTTTGGGGGAATTATCTTATCTTATCCTAACCATTTTGGTTTTGTTTAATGTTTCATAATAGGAGAAATATATATCTTCTGTGGATTATGTGATTATCTAGAAGTTGATTCAGGCATGAAAATTTCTTCTTAAATACTCATCATTTGGTGAAAAAAAGATTATTCTTTTTTTAAAATTACTAAAGGATCAAACTCTACTTCTCAAGTAAGTATTTTTCCTTATGTTCTTAGTTGAATAAGTAAATGAATTCCTCAAAAGGATCTTAAAATTAAAACATTATCTATTTACATTTCTCAATGGCCTTTTGACCCATCACATATTTCCAGTTTTGTGATGGATAAATTTCCATTTATTATGTTATATATCACTATATATTAGTCTTTGAGAGTTAGTTTTATCATTAATTTCAATGTTTTTCCACATGGGATCCTAGTATGTGTTATCTTAGGTGAACTTCGTACAATCCTTTATTTCTTTTAAAGTGGAAGTTTTATTAATCCTTTTTCCAATGAGATATTTTAATAAAGGTGTTTTGAAAATTCATAAATTAGTTACTGACCCGAAAATCAAATTACAAGGACACAAATTATAAAAGTGGGGGATAGAATGTAACATCCTAGGTTTTTTAAGTGGGACACGGCGTTTGATAGCATACATGATTTTCCACATCAAGCTTAAACGAACAACTATATATTATTTTTTGATATTGTAGTTACGCCTAGATGTTATAATGAAGGGAATGAATAGTGTTAACCAAATTGTGAAAATATTGTTTACACATTTTTATATAATGATTCATTTGATACAAAATTAACGTGAAATGAAACTAAAAAACAATTGAATATAAAGGGTATATTTTTCTTCAAAACTATTTAAAGGTGAAAATTTGTTTTTATAAAATAATAAAATAAAATTGGTTGGATTATATTAATGAAATATTAATTCAATATAATATTTAAAAATCATATTATCTATTTTCTATACAAGATATAATAATAAATTCAATTTTACGGATAAAAGGAGTAATTTTCTAAAAATTCAATTTTACCACCTTTTGTTGGATAACTCTCTTTTAATATAGTTTTGTTCACTTTATTTTTTATATTTGACAAAATAAACTTATTATTTGGAATTAGGACATACAAATTTACTTTGGTTAATTTTTTTTATTTTTGTGATAATTTTTATTTTTCAATAAATAGTGAAAAATACTGCATTATAATTCCAAAATGTCGTTTCATATAATTTATTTATATTTTTAGATTATCCTTTTACATTATTTTAAGGTATAATTAGATGAATTTTTATCAGTTAAACCAATGTAGTTCATTGGATGAAATTTCAAATTAAGATTAAATAAAAAAATAATTTGAACTTTTGAACATTTTACTTAAATAACCCGTTTTATCGACACGTTAAAGGGATTAGTGTTAAAACTAATTTAACCAATTTTGTGAATTAAATTTCAACAAATAGAAATAAATGGTTGTAATATTTATGAAATATGTTATCAAATAGGATCAAAATTATTTTTAGTGAATAGTAACGTCAGTATTGTATTTTCCATGGTTAAAGGGTAAATCAGGTAAATAATGGTTAAAATAACATTATAATAAAATAAAACAACCCTAAAAATTCTTATTATAATATTGGATGAGTTATGGATGACCAAGAAAATACATGGGCCTAAATTTTAGACTTTGGAATCCACTTGGGTGTGAATGTGACATTAATAAATTTTTATCTAAGTTAAGAATAAAAATATCATAAACATGTCTCTTATTACTAATAAAATTTTAATATGGTGTAATATAACTAATATATTAGACTCTCAATAGTAATTATAAATATAAAAATATTAACTACCTCATGGTAATTTATGTATAATTTTTTGGAAATGAATAATTAAATTTAATCATGACATAATGATGATGAAATAATATAATTTTTTAAAGGAAGAATCAAATAAATGGTAATAATAATACTAAAATAATTATAATTTGTAATATTTTATTCCATAACCAAATTTTATAGTTTTATATGAAATTTTATAAGTCTATTATATTGTTTTTTAGAATTTATATGTCACGACCCCCTCCCACCAAAGATGCCCCTCCTGAGCTGGCAATGGTGAAAGGGAGATAATGACCACCGAGTCCCGCCTCCAGTAGGCCCCGGGGTGGCGACTAGCACCAAGGGTATGAGTTTTCACAAATATGGGAGGCATTACCCTTTTTATTATTTAGGATCGAAAAATAGGACAAGTCAACCACCCAAAAAGGAAAAGAACATGTGTATAGAAATAAACCCAATCCAAGCCCACACGCATGTTTAAACAATTTTATAACAAGGTGCAAGTACAAGAATGCTCAAAGTACAATACCAAAAGAAAAAAGTGTACAACAACAGCAACAACTCCAACTGTCCAACTAGTAGGGTCCCGCACGGCCCTGGTAGACCTCCTGGAAACCTGAAAGTAAACGTAGGCTGAGCATACAAGTATTCTCAGTAGGGAAACCTAAAGCTCTCGTGCACAAGTGGGGAGACATCCTAATGTCCCGTGACAACAACAGAAGAAACCTAGCAAGGAATTCTATCCACCCAACCTCACCAGCCACCCTCACCAAAAACACAATCACAACAGGTAGTAGTATATAAGAACAAGAGTATTGGTACCCCGCACCATTTCCCTTTAGTTAGCTGCTATTCCTAACAGCGAACGTCCTGACGCTGCCACACTCTCCCCGCCTGCACACACCTGGGCCTCACAACCACATATCCCACCCACACACACCTGGGCCTCACAACCACGTATCCCTCCCGCACACACCTGGGCCTCACAACCACGTATCCACCCCGCCCACACCTGGGCATCACAACCATGTATCCCTCCCGCACACAAATGGGCCTCATCCCGAAGATTCTTGAGAAAATAGTAAAACCTTCCCAAAGAGTATTGGGCTAGAACCACCCCAATCGAAACCTAACATAAGAGTCTTAAGTGTAAGGTTGCCTCAATCCATCATAGCCTAGGGAAGAAGGAGCAGGAAGGAGCTAGTAACTAAGGAAAAAACAACCTCTCCCATGAAATGGGAGTGTTCGGCACTAAGTGCTCAACATGGGTGGGGTGAGATAAAACACAAAAGATACATATATATATATGTATACCAAACACACAACCCAAAATATGAATTCTAAACAGGAAAACTGAGCACGTTCCTCAGCACTGATACTATGAAGAATGCATACAACAAGCATTCCCAAACCCAATTAGGTTTTCACGTTTCAGCAGAATTAGTTTATTAGTTCCTTAACTATTGGGCAACTATCCACAACCAACCACATCAATCGTTCGTAAAACATATCACTTCCATCCACAAATCAGGTTAGGAAAAACATAAGCAGCACAACAAATTCCTTCTTATCAACCAACCAACCCATTGATTAACATTCCCGTTCGATTACCATTCCCCACCATTTTTAAATATTCCACTTTTTTTATTTATTATTTACAATGCATAGTTCGTTCACATTCAACCCAACCCTGCAGCCCCACTTCCAACCACCATAACCACAACCACACCTAAACCGGTACGTCATTATCCCTTTAATACCACTTATCACAGCCCCGCTGCCCGTCATAACATTCACACCAACCCACAACCAAGTCAACCGTAGCCCCGCTGCTCACCCAATCCACAACAACCCACAAAACACCCCTATCACATGCCAGTAACCAAGCCAAAACCCACATGTTCATTATTCCATTTTGTTTAACCGGGGTGATCACACAAGGGTTCTAGATTTTAAACAGGAAACTTTACGTGATTAACCAATTTCCACGTTCCACAAAGTTCCATTCACAAAAATGGTCTAGAAGATAGGGAAACATTTAGTTGCGCAAGAAAAGGCCCACCAACGACCGTAATTTTCAGTAGGCATAAGCCTATTCAATTCACAATATAATATCACAGGATATAAAAAGTAAAGTAACAGCATTCACAACTTCCCATCTCGTTATATAGGCTAGTTATTATCTTCATTAAACCGGTTCAAATGTGTTTCACGTAAACAAGAGGAAACCCACCCCGCATGATGCAAAATTTAGAGAGACGAAGGTAAGATCCCTACCTCAACAGGTTCTGATAACAACGCTCCTCCCCGGATCAACATTAGAAGACGTCATTTGGCATCCGTCACTTCTGTCGTGTCCCGGAAAAACCTCCTTAGGTGGAAGTCAGAAAGGATAGGTCGAAGTAAAGACAACGAATCCGAGCTCAGAAGTTCTGCCTCGTCGTTATGATCCCGTGTCCACTGACGGATAGTAAATCGGAGCTCAGACGAAGAAGTTATGGATGAAAAGGAGCCTTCGAGTCTCTTGGGGGAGCTCTTCTCAGAGGAAAGGGGAGGAGAGGGGTGAGTTGAAAAGGAGGAGGGGACCCCTCCTTTTATAGGCATGAAAAGAAAAAGTACACGGTGTGTACTTTATGGTACACAACGTGTACTCGGCCATTTCACACGGTCACCACGCGGCTTCCAACACGTCCTTCAACGCGGAACGCGACCATTGACTGGTCAACACACAGATTGAAGGTAACACATATGCAGGGAGGGACTACACGTCGTGTAGTATTGGATACACAGTGTGTACCCATTTATCTCATGCGACAAGGACACAGCTCCAACACGGCACACAGATGTTGACTGGTCAACACACGGTAACGCGTACACGGGGAGGGACTACACGACGTGTAGTATGGACACACTGTGTGTACCCATTTATTTCACATGGCAAGGACACGACCTTCAACACAGGGTATACCTGGAAAGGGGGTACACGACGTGTACTCAAACTACACGGCGTGTAGTTTCAAAATTGTAGAAAGTGTGGGAAAAGTCCATTTTACCCTCCAGAACACTTCGTGGCCTTCGTTTTGACAAAGGAAAGGTCTGAGCCATTACATCAGATACCTTTTAAAACATTATCGTCCCCGAGAATTCAAAAATCGACCCAGAGGAACCCAATAAGATACCTCTTAGGGTTCTCGTTATAACAGGAACCCGACCAACAACCCTAATTATAGGTGTTAGGAATTCCTTCTCCTATGTCGAGATATTATCCGCTTTAGGCGGCACTGACTCACATACACGGGTTTAATCGCATCCTCATTAATGCATCTCGATTCAGAATCGGGCCTTCCCACTTCCATATATTAGGATTTTTCAACTCACACTGCCCCCAACACCACACAACCCACACACTGCCCGAACACGTGGTTAGGGGAAAATTCCTTTTCCTATGTCGAGATATTATCTGCTTTAGGTGGCACCGACTCACCTGCACGGGTTCAATCGCATCTGCATTAATGCGTCTCGATTAAGGATCAGGTTTTTCCCTTCCCCACACACCCGGACATGTTACACACTCCCAAGGAACAAGGAAACAAAAGGTCTCATAACCGACAAGCCAAGCATTCCATACATCAAAGGTACAAAGTATAACATCAAAACAAAGCTCAGAAGAACAAGGAAAAACACATGTCAAAACAACTCTGGGTACTAAGCATGCATCTGGGTCTCCCTCTCCCAATTTCTCTCCTCGAGGCCTCCATGCCTCCACAACACACGAACCAAGGGAATGTTTTGTCCCCAGAGAACCTTCTCTTTAGGATATTTGATTCTGAATAGTCGTTCCTCGAAGGTCGCGTTGTCTCCCATATCTAACTCTCCCTAGTCGATAACGTGAGAGTCGTCGTGTAAGTACCGACGAAGCTGGGAGACATGGAAGATGTCATGAACTTTCTCCAACTGAGGTGGCAGGGCCAGCTGGTATGCCACCTCACCGACTCGCCTCAGCACCTCAAAAGGTCTGATAAACCTAGGTGAGAGCTTTCTCCCTTTCCCAAACCTCCTCTGTCCCTGTCGAGGGGAAACCTTCAAGAACACATGATCTCCTACCTCAAACTACAAGCACCTCCTCCGAAGATCATCATATGACTTCTGTCGGTCCTGAGTCACTTTCATCCTCTCACGCACAAGATGAACTTTCTCTGTGGTGCTCTGCACTACCTCTGGCCCAAGAGCACCTGTCTCACCAACCCCTGCCCAAAAAATGGTTGAACGACATGGTCTTCCATACAAAGCCTCAAACGGTGCCATGCCAATAGTACAGTGGAAGCTGTTGTTGTAGGAAAACTCTACTAAAGTCAAGTGTCGTACCCATGATCCTCCGAAATCCAGAACGCATGCTCGCAGCATATCCAAAAATGTCTGGATATTCCGCTCTGTCTGCCCATCAGTCTGGGGGTGGAAAGCAGTGCTAAGGCGTAGCTGGGTGCCAAAAGCAGGATCTAACCCCCTCCAGACTCATGAGGTAAACCGAGTATCCCGATATGAGACGATAGTCTTCGGAACTCCATGGAAACGCACCACCTCGTCCAAGTACCTCTGTGCTAAGGTACATACCGGGCCCGACTCCTTAATTGCTAAGAAGTGAGCTGATTTCGTTAGTCGATCCACCACTACGCAGATAGCATTGTAACCACCCTGAGCTCTGGGTAGTCATGTGACGAAGTCCATTGAGATGTCATCCCACTTACACTTGGGGGCATCTAAAGGATGCAACAAACCACTGGGAACACGATGTTCAACCTTCACTTGCTGACACACTAGGCATTTAGCCACAAACTCTGACACTTCCCGTTTCACCCCAGGCCACCAAAATTGTTCCCTCAGGCCGCGGTACATTTTTGAAACTCTTGGATGTACCTCCAAGGCTAAGCAATGGAACTCACGGAGAACTCCTTCATGCATCGCCTTCGGAACAAACAACCTTCCACGAAAAAGCATCCGATGTCGGCTGTCCTCTAACCATCCTTCAAGAGCGTTTCCCTGATCGACACGATCCCGCATTACTTCCGCCTCAGAGTCCCCCCACTGAGACTCTTCCACCTGTAGTAACAAGGAGGAATGCACCATCATCTGAAACAAACAGCCTCTAACACCCTCTACCCTTGAATCCAGGTGCAAGGCAGCCAACTCTCCCATCACTTTCCAAGTATCAGTGGATTCCCGAACCACTTCCTTATGTGACTTCCTTCTCTGGGCATCAACCACAACGTTGCCCTTATCTTCAGTGTAAGAGATCTCGAAGTCATAGTCTTGAAGAAACTCGACCCATCTCTGCTGCCGCAGGTTCAGGTCACGCTGAGAGAAGATATAACGCATGCTCTTGTGATATTAGAAGACCACAAAGCGCTCCCCAAAGAGGTAATGTCTCCACAACTTTAGTGCGAAAACTACTGCTACAAGCTCCAGGTCATGAGTGGCATAGTTACGCTCATGAGGGCGCAACTGCCTAGACCCATAACAAATAACACCCTTCTTCTGCATCAGTACGCACCCCAAACCAGGGACATAAGAATCCCAAAACACCTCATACAACAACCCTTCCTCTTGAAATCTGAGTATGGGAGCACTAACCAACTTCTCCTTCAGGTATTCAAAAGATTTCTGGAACTTCTCGCTCCATAGGAAGACCTGGTTCTTCCTAGTCAAAGCTTTCAATGGAGCAGTAACTCGAGAGAAGTCTGAAATGAACCTCTGATAGTAACCTGCCAACCCCAGGAAACTACAAACTTCTGCCACGCTCTTGGGTGCCGCCCAAGAAATAACTTCCTCCACCTTCGACGGGTCCACTGACACTCCATGCTGAGACACCACGTGCCCAAGGAAGTGTACTTCTTGCATCAAGAACATACACTTCGACAATTTCCCAAAAAGCAGGTGGTGTCGAAGGACTTCCAAGACTTCCCTGAGATGCTCAATGTGCTCCTCCTCTGATCTTGAGTAGATTAGGATATCATTGATAAACACAATGACAAACCGGTCCATAAACTCTCGGAAGACAATGTTCATAAGTCCCATGAACACATCTGGTGCATTCGTAACTCCAAACGGCATCACTACAAACTCGAAGTGCCCATACCTACATTGGAAATCCATCTTCGAGATGTCACTGTCCTTTACCCTCAGGTGATGATATCCAGATCGTAGATCAATCTTAGAAAACCAACCTGCTCCCCTCAGCTGGTCGAAGAGATCATCTATCCTTGGGAGGGGGTAATGGTTCTTGACTGTTACCTGGTTCAACCTTCAGTAGTCTATGCATAGCATAAGACCACCATCTGCCTTCTTCATGAACAAAACTGGAGCACCCCATGGCAACACACTGGGTCGAACAAAACCCTTCTCCATCAGATCGTCAATCTGAATCAGCAACTCCCGCAGCTCCGAAGGTTCAATCCGATAAGGGGCCATCGAAATCGGACGAGCACTAGGCTGTAAGTCTATCCCGAACTCAACATCACGTCGGGGGGTATAGTCACAACCTCATCGGGAAAAACATCGTGGAACTCCCTAACAACCTCTGGGACATCCATCATCTCTGTATCAGCTGGAACCACTGATAATCCGCCTAACAAGGAAAGGAGATTCTCCACATGATGAATTCCTACTTGATATCTCCTCTCGCCAACAAAAGATATGCGTTGTCCATCCACGTCAGAGAACATGACTCTTCTTCGGAAGCAGTCGATAACGGCACTAACATAGAAAAACCAGTAGATGCCTAGGATGACATCGTATGGATGCATCTATAACTGAAGAAGATCCCCACTAGATATATGTGGTCCCAACATCATCCCACATCCCCGACAAACACAAGATATGCTGGTCTGGCCTCCAACAGGTGTACTCAGCACTAGTGGTATGGAAAGTCTCCCTACGTCTAGTCCCAAATCATTGGCTAGAACAGGTGAAAAAAAGGAGTGTGAAGCTCTCGAATCAAACAAAGCAGATATGAGAGTGCTGAACAAACAAATCGTACCTCGCACCACCTCTGGTCCTACTGGAGCTGCCAACTCTTCTGCGTGCCACTATCCACGCCCAGCTCCTCTGCCTCTCTGATGTCATCCACCTCCCTGACCACACCTTGGTCGAGGTCCCTGAGGAGTACCCTGAGGTTGTCCCCCTCATGCAAAGTCTTCCCTCAGAGGGGCATGGTCCTGCTGCTGCTGGAAGGGCCTCGCTGGAAACTGGTGCTACTGAGGTGGGTGCTGAACCTGCCCACCTCCACCGTACTGAGCTCGGGTCGGGCACCGACTCTGAATGTGCCCGAAACCTCCACAAGAAAAACACTTCATTCTTGTGCTCGTGAAAAAGGGACGAGGACCTGAAGATCTGAACTGGAACTACTGGGGCCTGCTCCCCACTGGCTTGAACCTGGAAGGTCCCGTCGTAGGAGACCTTCTGCTGACTGCCTTCCCCTTCGACGAACCTGGATAGATCCCCTCTCATGATGCGCCTCCCAGCGAGTGTGTCCTCTCTACAACCTCTGCCTTCTCTTGTACTGCCAAGTACGTCAGATGGGTGAAGGGGGTGACAACATACTGGAGCGAAGGACGAAGCGCATCCTCCAAACGTCCCGGTCGAGACTCCTCATCCGGAAAGAGATCCAGAGAAAAGCGCAGGAGATCCTTGAACTTGATCCCCTGCTCTTGTATTGACATACTCCCCTACTGAAGGGAGAGTAACTCCTGCCGCTTCTCCACCTTGATCATAGAATAAAGGAATTCCTCATGGAATTCATTCTCGAAGTCATCCCATGAAACCTCTGCCTCTATCCTCTCTCCAAGGTAGAGCGTCCACCACTGTCATGCCGCACCTCTTAGCTGATTGACTTCTAGGGGAACCCAATACTCCCTCGGAACACAGATCAAGGTAAAAGTGATCCCTAGCTCCTCAAGCCACCCCTCCATCTCCGTATCCGAAGTACTACCCTCATACTTCTTGAGGGTCAGCCGCTGAAAAGAACGGAGAGTCTTCTGCCACTGGCTATCTTCCTCCTCTTGGTCAATCCTCACCTGATCGACCGCCTGGATCTACTGGGGCTCGGCCGTCTGGGTCACCCGGGACGATGTCCAGGTGCCATAGGTGTACGGTAAACAAGGATCACTTTAGCCCAAGTAGTAAGGAAATTTCCCAAGGTTTTATTTGATCACATTATTTCAATTTCTTTCCCAGAATGACCAAATCAAGTAAAACAAAATCATGATGATGCATGTACCTTCCCTAGGGTCTCTACCCTGCAATCAATGTAGTCTCACTTGGTCGTTTGGTAGGCTCCGAGTCCTTGCATCGGATCACGGGGGGCCCTAAAATCTCATGTCCTAGTTGGTCTTCCCTGGCCTATGTCACACACCAAGATTAACCAACACTGTTTCCATACCATCCCATGAAATCCTCACTGTGCCTAAATCCAGACATCATCCTATCTCTCAACTAACCTCGCTCTGATACCATTTTGTCACGACCCCCTCCCACCAATGATTCCCCTCTTGAGCTGGAAATGGTGAAAGGGAGATAATGACCCCCGAGTCCCGCCTCCAGTAGGCCACGGGGTGGCAACTAGCACCAAGGGTATGAGTTTTCACAATTATGGGAGGCATTGCCCTTTTTATTATTTAGGATCGGAAAATAGGGAAAGCCAACCACCCAAAAAGGAAATGAAAAAGTGTATAGAAATAAACCCAAACCAAGCCCACATGCATGTTTAAACAATTTTATAACAAGGTGCAAGTACAAGAAAGCTCAAAGTACAATACCAAAAGAAACAAGTGTACAACAACAACAAAAACTCCAACTGTCTGACTAGTAGGGCCCCACACGACCCTAGTAGTCCTCTTGAAAACCTGAAAGTAAACGTAGGGTGAGAATACCACTATACACAGTAGGGAAACCTAAAGCTCTCGTGCATAAGTGGGGAGACATCCTAATGTCCTGTGAGAACAACAGAAGAAACCTAGCAAGGAATTCTATCCAACCAACCTCACCTTCCACCATCACAAAAAACACAATCACAACAAGTAGTAGTATATAAGAATAAGAGTATTGGTACCCCGCAACATATCCCTTTAGTTAGCTGATCTTCCTAACGGCGAACATCCTGACACTTCCACACTCTCCCCGCCCGCACACACCTAGGCCTCACAACCACGTATCCCACCCGAACACACCTGGGCCTCACAACCACATATCCCGCCCGCACACACCTGGGCCTCACAAACACGTATCCCGCCCGCACACACCTAGGCCTCACAAACACGTATCCCGCCCGCACACACCTGGGCCTCACAACCACGTATCCCACCTGCACACACCTGGGCCTCATCCCAAAGATTCTTGGGAAATAGTAAAACCTGCCCGAAGAGTCTTGGGCTAGAACCACCTCAATTGAAACCTACCCAAAGAGTCTTAGGTGTAAGGTCACCTCAAGCCATCACAACCTAGGGAAGAAGAAGCAGGAGGGTGCTAGTAACTAAGGGAAAAACACCCTCTCCCATGAAATGGGAGTGTTCGACACTAAGTGCTCAACATGGGTGGGGTGCGATAAAACATAAAAGATAAAGATATATATATGTATACCAAACACACAACCTAACCTATGGCTTCTAAATAGAGAAACTAAGAATGTGGCTCGACACTGCTACTACGAAGCATGCATACAACAAGCAATCACAACCCCATTTAGGTTTTCACGTTTCAGCAGAATTAGTTTATTAGTTCCTTAACTACTGGGCATCTATCCACAACCAACCACATCAATCGTTCGTAAAACATATCCCTGCCATCAACAAATCAAGTTATGAAAAACATGAGCAGCACAACAAAGTCCTTCTTATCAACCAACCAACCCAATTATTAACATTCATGTTCCATTACCATTCCCCACCATTTATTAACTCTTCCACTTTTTATTTATTTATTATTTACAACCCATAGTTCGTTCACATTCAACCCAACCATGCAGCCCCACTTCCAACCAACATAACCACAACCTCACCTAAACTCGTACATCATTATCCCTTTAATACCACTTATTGCAGCCCCGCTGCCCGTCATAACATTCACACCAACTCACAACCAAGTCAACAGCAGCCCCGCTGCTCACCCAATCCACAACAACCCACAAAACACCCCCATCACATGCCAACAACCAAGCCAAAACCCACATGTTCATTATTCCATTTTGTTTAACCGGGGTGATCACACAAGGGTTACAGATTTTAAACATCCAACTTTACGTCATTAACCAATTTCCACATTCCACAAAGTTCCATTCACAAAAACGGTCTAGAAGATAGGTCAACATTTAATTGCGCAAGAAAAGGCCCCCAACGACCATGATTTTCAGTAGGCATAAGCCTATTCAATTCACAATATAATATAAAAGGATATAAAAAGTAAATTAACAGCATTCAAAACATCCCATCCCCGTTATATAAGCCAGTTATTATCTTCATTAAACCAGTTCAAATGTGTTTCACGTAAACAAGAGGAAACCCACCCCGCATGATGCACAATTTAGAGAGACGAAGGTAAGATCCCTACCTCAACATGTTCTGATAACAACGCTCCTCCCTGGATCAACTTTAGAAGACGTCCGTCGGCGTCCGTCACTTCTGTCGGGTCCCGGAAAAACCTCCTCAGGTGTAAGTAAGAAAGGAAAGGTCGCAGGAAAGACAACAGATCCAAGATCAGAAGTTCTACCTCCTCGTTATGATCCCGTGGCCGCTGACGGATCGTAAATCGGAGCTCAGACGAAGATGTTATGGAAGAAAAGGAGCCTTTGAGTCTCTTGGGAGAGCTCTACTCAGAGGAAAGGGGAGGAGAGGGGTGAGTTGAAAAGGAGGACGGGACCCCTCCTTTTATAGGCGAGAAAAACAAAAGTACACGGTGTGTACTTTATGGTACACGGTGTGTACTCAGCCTTTTCACACGGTCACCATGCGGATTCCAACACGGCCTTCAATGCGGAACGCGACCATTGACTGGTAAACCCACGAATTGAAGGTAATTCATATGCAAGGAGGGACTACACAGCGTGTAGTATTGGATAAACGGCGTGTACCCATTTATCTCACATGGCAAGGACACTGCTCCAACACGACACATGGCTGTTGACTGGTCAACACACAGTAACACATACACGGGGAGGGACTGCACGGCCTGTAGTATGGACACACGGTGTGTACCCATTTATTTCACATGTCAAGGACATGACCTTCAACACGGGGTATACCCGACAAGGGGGTACACGGCGTGTACTCAAACTACACAGCGTGTAGTTTCAAAATTCTGGAAAGTGTGGGAAAAGTCCATTTTACCCTACAGAACACTTCGTGGCCTTCTTTTTGACAAAGGAAAGGGCCGGAGAGGTCCGGGCCATTACATTATATCTCTTTTTGTATTTTATTTAAAATCAATAACATGAAAATAGTAAAAATTGACTTAATTGATATTTTTTAAAAAATAATATTTTATTAAATTATTTAAAAATAATAAAAATATTTTAAAATTAAAAAGTGTCTATAATAAGGTCTAAAATTTCATAAAGTTTTTAATTATGTAGAATTGACTCCATATATGTAAAATTTATAGCCTTTTAACATTTAAAATGTTGTCATCGTAATTAAAATTAAAAGAGAAAAATTTAGGGTAAACTGTAAATATAAGGTTAAAATTAAAATCAATACATGTCTAAAAACTATTGGATGAAAGGATTTAGAACTATAATCATCTTCTATTATACATAACTCATGTTTAATTCATTTTTATTAAAAAAATAATTTATATTAATTTAATATTTTAAGAGTTTCCAATGGTGCCTCTCCCCTCTTCTATAAAAAGGCACCCACTATTGTCAAATACTCACAATTAAAGAACCATTTGGATCAAAAAACATATTAAAAAAACCCTTCATATAACTATTCAAAACATTATTGAGGCCGTATTTTAGGCACATCACCCTTCTTAGAGGTGTTATGGTGTTCTTCAAAGGTGATCAACCGAAAAAGATGTATCATTTTCTATAAGTATTTCTATTTTATTTCTTATTCCACTTCATTAAAATCTACTTATTACAAGATGAAATAATAAATCCAGTATCCTCAATATAATTTTATTTTATTATGTTAATATCAACACCTAAATCCATATCCACTTCCACTAAATTGTAAAGGAATTAACCATTTGTGCGTACGTGTGAACTATAACCTCCTCGGACCGATCTAATTCCTTTTCTGTAGCCATAAATCATGACTTATTATAATGATGGAATAATTTTTTATAAATTATTTTTTGGAAATATTTATCACTTTGAAATAATAATATATCAATTATTCTTTTATTTCCATGCACATAAAAATGACACCATCGTTCGTGCGTATGTGTGAACTATCGCCTCCACGAAGCGATGTGAATCATTTTTATTGACCAAATCACTTGTATGATATATATAATTATATTTAAATTATTATTATAATTTTACTTATATTATTATCATTATGGAAATATAAATTAATAATTACCTTATTTCCATAATGATCATTGAAAAATGGAAAATGTTACTCATGCGTACGTACGACCTTCTGTCTTCGTGATTATAAACTTGTTTATTTTTTATACCATAAATGAATGGTTTGATTTAACAAGTATAATTGATTTATAAAGTGATTTTTATTTTATAAATATTATTCTGGATATGATGGACTTATGACCACATGGACGATTGAAATCAATCCAAGTTCATTTTTCACTCATATACAGAATATCGACAAAATGTATGATATGAACTCAAATAATTATGTAATAATTATAACATGGTAAAAAGTAATATAGAGGGAATAATAAACTTGATAAAGGTTATTATCAAATTATAAATTAGCCTAAGTTTATTATTAAGGAATATAACAATTTCACATGATGATTCAGACTCAAGGTAAGGGACTTCATCTCAATCTCCTTTCATTGAGGCATATTTCGATAATATACACCACATTATTTTATAAAGTTTATAATTAAACCATTTAACTTTAAATTTCATTCAATGGTTTTCAAAAGGAATCTATTTATATGAATCATTTCACTAAATGACAATAGGAATGCTTTTTTAACGTATATGGTGAAAATGAAATTTTCACCACAATACCCATTATTTGATATTAGTCTTCATCTATAAGAATTAATTTATTTAAAAGTGTAATAAATACAATATTCCTTTTCATTTAAATTGGTATTGAAAATTATTTTTAGGATGGATTTATTATGTCAATATCATGAAATGATATCTTGTGATTAAAATGTGGAAATGTTATTTTTTCCATTATAATTGTTAATGTGTTATGATTTTGTTATGGTTCTTTGGAATTACTAATATATACAGGTAGTTCTATAATAAACTGAGGGTGGGTTAGCAAGTGATGGCTATCAAATGCATTGGTTAATGAGATGGAGTTAAACAATATGGTTTATCCTATGATATTTGGGGAATATACTGTGATGAGTATTCCAAATGTAACAATGTAGGTTACTCTCTATGTAGTTGTGAAAGCTACAATGTAAGTATGATATGGATGCAACAAGTTACCTTTATGTTTTATTATTTCTAATAATTTTTTTGTGAATCTTATTATTTCATGAGGTATGTTAAAGATTTTATGTATTATAAGTGAAAATTTTGATTTTTTGAAAATGTTTTCATGATTTTAAATTAGCCATGGAATAATGGTTTCATTCTTTATTTTATATCTCTTTCTGAGATTTTTGTGCTCATCCCATGTTTTTGAAAGAACCCATGAGAACCAACAACATTTAATGAAGCCCCTCCCATGTAGAACCTATTTTCGTCAACCTCCATTTTTTATGAAAGATTTTCATAAAGTATAAATTCCCTATATTTTTTCAGAAAAATATAATTTTTTTGAAAGTAGGACAAGATTATTCAAGTTGAAACAATATTATAGAGTTTTTAAAAATGTTCCTTCGATGTATTTTCATAAAAAAATTCTAGAAAGAGTTCACTTTTAATATTATCAAGGCAATGATCATGTGTTTCCGATGTGATATTTTAGTTATTTTAATTATTTTACCAAGTAATGTTTTTTCAAAAAACCCAAGCATTAATAATTAATTCATTTTCACAAGTAATTATTAATTTCCATAGAATCCTATGTGATCAAATTTCCTCAAAATTTATCAAAAAAGTCCAAATTGGTACTGAAATCTCCACTAAAAATCCAAGGATAACTTCCTTGATTATCTAATGAGTGATTATTAAATATCACATTTCCTTCATTCAAATAACACCTCACATAAATCATGGATTGAATTAATGACTCCATATAGGTGAAAATATCCATAGTTATGATTTTAGATGAACCATTTTGTAATATTAGAATGAATTTTTTCTGTTTAAAAAATCTCAAATATAGTGATTAATTATAAAATTATGGAAAAGTTACTAATCATTGAGGCCACTATAATATTATCTACTTAGATGAGTTTTTAGAGAGGAGAAACCAAATATGTTTGGTTTAATGTATATCTATGAATAATAAACTCCCACTGTAAAAGGGATTCTATCCACCAGTAATTCCAACTAACACATGAAAATAGGAAGATAAATTATCATTATTGATGGAATACTTATTATTTCCTTTTTTTCTTCAATAATGTGTCAATTTACTATTTATAAGGGGATGTGTAATAGTATTATTTCGTAGAGTGCATATAATTCTTATTAAATGGTACATCTTTATAATATCTTCAAATAAAAGTAGTTTTATTAAGAGATTATCTAATTAATGGAGAGGACCCAAAAAATAAACTTCATACAAAGGTGCAAGGAGGCCAAATGTTTTATCAAGGATAATAGATTATTGGAATCCTAATGATACCATAGTTATCTATACAATCACAAGTATATTGGGATTATCCTATAACATATTCTTTTTAAAAAAATAAAATACTATGTTTGATAGTTTACAAAATACGCCACATGCAGCTTAAACGAATAATTATATATTTTTATTTAAATGTTACCATTATAGCCTAGCTATTAGAGTTGTTGGTATGAACAATATTAAATTAATTATAATAATTTGTTTTACATGTTTATAAATAATGAATTACTTTTTACCAATTATTATAAATGGTAATAAAACCATCTTTAAAATTAAAAGTAAATATATTATAGAAAACTGTTTAAATGCGCACAATTGTGTTTAATACCAATAAAATCAAAAAAATAATAGTTATTTTTGGATTATATTATTTAAATATATCTAATATATTTAATATAATGTTTAAAAATTATCCGATGTATTTTATAGATATGGTATAATAATAGACTTGGTTTTACACATAAAAATGGTATTTTTTAAATAGTAATTTTACAACCTTTTGACAAAGATCTTTTTTTAAATGTATCTTTTGAAAAAATTATAAATTCTATTTGAATAAATAAATATATTATTTCAAATAGAAATATCATGATTTACTATGATTTAATTTTTGGTTTTTTCGGATAAGTTTCATGTTTTGATGAATAGTGAAAAATACTGAATTTTAATTGGAAAACACTTTTCATATAAATAATTTATAATAATAATTACATATTTGATTATTTTTAAAGTAAAACTAGATCAATTTTATATCATTTATTCTATTTTAGGTCATTTTAATCAATTTCAAATTGAATTTGGATATAAACCTATTTCAATCTTTTGAACATTTTCACTTAAGAAACCTGTTTTCTCACCCTATCAACGGGGTAAATTTTAATTTAATTTTATCAAATAATTTTTATTGAATTTTAAATAATGGATTTTATATTTTTAATCTTAAGGTCCAAATTAATTAAATAGTTTCATTTAATATTTTATAAAATATTAACAATTACTTTAATAACTTTTTAAATTACCATTGTTAAGGGTAAATCAGGTAATTAAGGGTAAAAATAATAAATTCAATAGTATAAAAAAACCCTAAAACATTTCATAATTGTATTATATGAGTCATTTTTGACAAAAATAATCCTTTGGTTTATTATCTGACTACTTGGAGCCATATGGATGAATTTAATCCCATTATAGTATGTTATTTTAATTAAAAGTCAAATATGTCATACTTATGTTTTCAAAAATATAAAATTATTAATATTGGTTTATATAGAAGATATATTATTTTGAAATAGTAATTTGAAATCTATAATATTTATCTAATCATCGAAATTTATTTATAATTTTTAAGTGATAAAATAATTACCATAAGTGCTGAAACAATGATAATGCCGTAATTGTTTAATTAATAAAAATATCAATTAAAATGTATTAAAAATATTAAAATAAATATAATTTTAAATAATTATTGTTATAAATTAAATTTATAGATTAATTTTACATGAATTTGATGTGTTATACTAATCGTTTCTAATTTATATTGTTTTTATGATATTTTTGAGAAGTCAAGTATTGAATAGAGACAGAATTGACATTAATGATATTTAAAAAAAGAAATATTTTATTGAATGATATAAAATTAAAGAAAATAAAATATTAATAAAAATTATTGAGATAAGGTATATAATTTTTTTATGGTTATTTTTTTATTATAACACTATAAAATCATAAATAGTAAAAAAACATATTGTCACGGTAAGAGTTAAAGAGCTAATATAAGGGTTAAAAAAAATTATAAGGATTAACAAATAGTGAAAACATGTATAAATTTTATTGTAATAATTTATGTCAACATAAAATCATCCTATATTCTAAATAAACCAGTTTTGATCAATTTGATTAGAAAACTAATTTATATTAATTTTATATTTTGAAGAATTTCAAGAGTTCCCCCTATCTTATAAATGGGAACATATTCTTGTCTTTTATTTAAACTTAAAAATATTTTTCTTCGACCAATATCTCCCCAAATATCTTCCTAAAATACCTAAAAATAGTCTATATCTCTTATTGTAGTTAGAACACCACCCTTAGTTGTCTTAATGTGTTAAGAAAAGGAGGTCATATGATGAAATGTATGGTTTTTAATCAAGAATTTCTATTTTATTTCTTTATAGATATCATTAAAATATTATTAAATCAGGATGAAATAATAAATCTAGTATCCTTAATATACTGACATTTTATTATGTATATATCATCACTTAAACTCATCTCCACTTCCATCAAATAGGAAAATAATTAATTGTTCGTGTGCACAAGAGACTACAACCTCACGAACTGATATAATTCATTTTATATCAATGTCAATCAAGATTTTTTATATAGATGGGATTAATGGTTATATATTATATTAATGAAATATTAATCATTATTAAATAACAATATATAATTTATTTTCTTACCTTTCTATTCACATAGAAATGATAATGACATTTATGTGTATATGTGAACTATCACATCCATAAAGCGATGTGATTCTTTTTTCATCACCACACTTAGTATATGATAAATATATTGGTGTTATTATTATTATATTATTGATATTATTATATATTTTTTAATAATAAAATTAATCTTATCTTAATTCTATAATTATCATTGAAAAATGAAATTTTTCCCACCCATACATACGACCTACAATCTGTATGATTATAACATAGTTTTTTTTTCAATGTCACAGATAATGGTATGATTTAAAAGAATAATTTAAGTATAAAAATGATAATAATTTCCTGAATATTATTCTATAAATGATAGAATAATTTTGAATTTTACTAGATACATCATACCAAAATCATTTTGGTCTGAGGTATTGAATATTGTCAAAACATCTAACTTGAACTTAAATGATTAAGTAATTTTATATAATAGGAAAATGAGTGATGTAAATGGAATAATAAAAATTAATTGCGTTCTAAATAAAGGATAAATTAAAATAAGTTTATTATTCAATAAGAAAAATAATATACATGACGAATCAGATTCAAGGTAAGGGATTGTTTCACTTAAAACACTAGTTTTAAATGTTTTAATGATTTACATTTATAAATATTTCTATTTAAAGTACATGTTTTTAAAATGAATTTAATGAATATATTTATATGAAAATGATTAATTTAAAGTGTATATTTTAATTTTAAAAAACATTTTATGGTTTTTTTGTAAAGGAATTTATTTTTTAAAATAATCTATTAAAGTTTATCTTTTAACTCTTTTTAAAAATGCCAAAAGAAATGTTTTTTAACATATACAGTGTGAAAAAAATTCAACATATTCAGGAAACATTAATTATTTAATAATTAATTTTAAAAAATCATATTTCTTTTTAAAGAAAATTGTTTCCTTATTATGTGTGTTTTTTATTTGTTTTTAAAGTGATTTTTAAAAGAAATGGGCATTTTGATATCTGAAAGTGTTTTACTCATGGTTGTAAAATATTTTACATTGTTTTTATTGATGATATGGTCATTCTATATTATATAATAAGGGTTGATCATAATTATATAATGTGATTGATCGCAATATATCCTATACAAAGGGTTGATCCCCATTATATCTCCCGAGAAACAAGTGAGCCTGATATAGCTTATTTGTAGGGTGATCCCCATTATAGATCTCTAATTCATTAGGTACTCCGGAGATAGAATCTGACTATATTGTTATTACATATGTAAGGGTGAATGAAATATTTATTTTTCAATGATGTTCCAAAAGGCATACATGGCTTTTCTATTCTTCCTAATTAGTTTTTATGAAAAGGTTTTTTAATGGGTTACCATGATTTCTCTCTACTAAATTTTTACTATTATTTATTCCCTTTAATGATAATTTTTTTCTAATAAAAGTTTTAAAAAAATCATAGTATTAATGGTGGGAATAGAGACACAGATGATATCATGGTGATAATTTTGAAGATTTTTTACAAAGGTAAAAAATGTATTTTTTAAAAGAGTTTCTTTTGGTGGAAATGGATATTTTATTAGTAGTATACACTTTGTATGAATGTGGAATGTTATGTATGAATGATGGTGTAATTATCTAAAACTATAACTTTGAAAATATACTCAATGTTATAAAATGTAAATTCATGATTTAAACTCAAGATTATATAATATTTAAGGTTGGGTCCTTACAGTTGGTATCAAAGTATTGTTTAAACAATATTGGAGATTAGGATGTTCTCTTAAGTGTTATAGAAATCAACAATAGCTTTTAATTTTTAGATTGATCGAAATTTAGTTGTCTTAGAAACTCCTTTTTAGTATTTAGGGTATGAAATTTGAATGTGACTTATGGTATTTTTGGAGACATTTATTTTTAATGTAAATATGGTTTATTACATTTTGGAATAAAAAAGGAAAGTTATAAGATAAAAATTGAGGTTAAAAATTATTAACGATATTTTGAGGATGCTTCTCAAATTTCTGGATGATTTATAAGGATAATAATAATATAGTATTAGAAAAAATGACAACCCATATGTTTGGTGACGACTAATCATATCCAGAAAGGTTGCGAAAATTTAACCAATAACTGAAGGGCGTAAAGGGTGCATTGCCTTCCATTGGTCTACAGGAAGTCCTGGTTATTATGAATATTTATTTCTATTTAAACTATTTTATGGATTAATAATAATTTTCTTTTTTATCATATGTTTTATTGAATATATTTCCATGGGATTGGAAAATGATTTAGTGATTAGTAAAATAATGTTATTTTTTAAGATGTTCACTGATTTGGGAATCCTATAAGATTAAGGTAAATAGAATACTATTATATTTTTTTTGAGGAATAAACGTTGAATTATATTTTGGAAGAATATATGATTGTCTTGTAGACTTATGGTGATACAATGTATTTATTGATATGGTTGGCGTATCTTGATGATTATTAGGGAGATTACTTTTTTTAATAATAATTCAAGAGTAATTGATGTTATTTTGAGAAAATTAATAAAATTTATCTTTGAAGAATATGTGATAAAATCATTGGGTTTGAATTGTAGTTTGGATTAATATGAATAATTTTAGGGATATTCATTTATTGAATGATTTTTTTGATCATTGGGTGTCACTATTGGATTTTAGAGATTGAATTATTTTTTCATCAAATAAAGGTTTATTGTTTTTAAATATTTATTTTTTACTTATCCTAACCATTTCAGATTTTGTTAATGTTTAAAGATAGAATAAATAGTAATCTAATATTCTGTGGAATATGTGAGTCTTTATAAGTTGATTCCAGTACTTTATGCATGAAAAAATTCATCTTTCATAATAATCATTTGAATTAAAAGATGATTTTATTGTTGAAATTGATTAAATAATGAAACATTACATTCTAATAAAGCATATTTCCTTATGTTCTAAATCTAGTAATTAAATTAATTCTATAATATTAGGTAAATGATTCTGAAACAAAAATGTTGTCCGTTTACATTTATCAATGGCCTTTTAACCCATCACATATTATTGGTTTTGTGATGGTTAACTTTCCCATGATCATATTCTAAATCACTATATACTATTCTTTGAGAGTTATTTTTCTCTTCAATTTTCATATTTTTCTAAAAGGAAAATTATTATTTGTAATCTCAGGTGACCTTCGTACTTCCATTTCATTCATTTAAAATAGAATTTTCATTAATCCTTTTTTCCAATGTAGGAATTCAATAATGATATTTTGAATAGTAGAACCCAGGATACCATGCCCCATTTCAAAAATAAATGACTAAATTTATTATTGGGGGAGATAATATAATATTTTGAGGTTTAAAAAAGAAATTTCTATGTTATATAGCATAAAAATACTCCGCATCATTCCTAAATGAAAAAATAAATGTTGTTATTTAAATATTACAATTATACCCCAGATGTTAGAATGGGGGGTATGAATGAAATGAACTGAATTATGAAAATATGATTTACATATCTTTATATAATGAATTATTTGGTGAAAAAAATTTATAAATGAAAATAAACTCTCTCTAAAAATAATAAAAAACTATTTTTTCTAGAAAATTATTTAAATGCACACAAGGGTGATTTATATCAATAAAATAAAAAAATCACACTTTTTTAATTATATTGATGATATATATCTATATATTAAATATATTTTTCAAAAATCATCTTATGTGTTTTATATATATGATATAATAATCAATATAGTTTTACACTTAAAAATAGTATTTTTTTAAAAAGTAGTTTTACCAAAGTTTGATGGAATAATTTTTTAAAATATAGTTTTTGAAAATATAAAAAATTAACTTTTAAAAAATAATATTCTTAATTGAAATGATAATATAAAAAATATACTTTTTTTGGGTTTCTGTAATTTTCCACATAAGTTTCATGTTTTGATGAATAGTGAAAAACACTGAATTCTAATTGGAAAAAACTTTTTCATCTAAATAAATTATACTATTAAATTATATTTTTGACTTTATTTTGACCATAATAAGATCCATTTTATACCATTTGATCTAATTTTGGCCATTTTAATCAATTTTACCTTGAATTTCGATATAAAAAACTTTCAATCTTTTAAACTTTTAAACTTTAAAAACATGTTTTCTCATCACATCAAGGCGTATAATTTTAAATTAATTTTAGAAAATTATGGGTTTTTAATTTTTAAAAATAGATTCCATATTTTAAATAATATGTTTCAAATTTATTAAATAGGTATCTTTTTTGGACAATATAATTAGTATTTTTTGTATTTTTTAATTATCATTGTTATGATTAAATGAGGTGATTAAGGATAAATATAATAAAATAAATATTAAAAAATTAACCTAACACTTTTCCTAATTTTTTTGTATGAGTTATTTTTGACAAAAATATTTATTGGGACAATTTTATGACATATTGGAGCCACTTGGATGACTTTAATCCCATTTAGTTTTTTATTTTTATAGCAAGTCAAACATGTCATACTTATGTTTTAATAATTATAACATTTTTAATAAAGGACTATTTAAAACATATATGTGACTATTAATGTTAATTAAAAATATAAATGATCTATTTATATAATGGTAATTTATTTATAATATTTAAGTGATAAAATAATTACATTAAATGATGAAACAATGATGATGTAGTAATTATTCATTTAATTAAAATATCAAATAAATGATAGTAAAATTATTAAAATCAATATAATTTGAAATAATAAATTCCATCAAATAATTTTAGTGAGGAATAGTACATGTTAGTTATGTTTTTGAAAAAAAATTAGAATTTATCTTGTTGTTATGAATTTTTTTAAATAACCATGTAACGAATAGTATCAAAATTGAAATTAATGAAATTTTAAAATAAATAAAATTTTATTAAATGATATAAAATTTATAAATGTTTAAAATTAGTCCAATGAATTAGGATAAGGATTAAAACGTCATCAATGATTCATTTATGGTTTGTTTGACATTTTACAGTAATAATATTAACCCCTAATGAGTAAAAAAATATGTTGTCACAATAATAGTTAACGAGGTTATATAATATTTAAAAAAAGGATAAGGATTAAAAAATAATTAATATATGTCTAAATTTAATTTCATGAATTAATTTTTATCCATAATCAACTTATATTATAAATAAACTTGTTTCAAGACATTTATAGAAAAAAATTATTATATATAAATTTATAATTCTAAATAATTCCAAGACTGTCCTTCCCCTCTCATATAAAAAGGCACCTATTATTATATTTTATTCATAGTTAAACCCTATTTGGTTATACCATGTTCATCCCAAAAAATCCTATAATACCTCTTCACATTATTTTGCTTTTATTTTAGTTAGAACACCACACTTAGTGGTATTAAGTTGGTAAAAATTAGAGATTCTTATAAGACAAGGTATCTTTTTAATCATGTATTTCTATTTAATTTAATATTCAAATTCCATAAAATATTATTCAACCATGATGAAATAATAATTATAGTATCATAAATATAATTATATTTTACTATCTTTATATTATCATTTAAATCCATCTCCAATTCCATCAAATATGGAAATAATTAATTGTTCATCTGTATGACAGACAACCATCTCGCGAAAGGATATAATTCATTTTCCATCATTGTACCTCAAAATTAGTTATAATGATTGAATTAATGTATATATATGATATTGATTAAAAATTTATAATTATTAAATAATAAGTTATCAATTACATTATTATCTCTCCATGCACATAAAAATGAAAACGTCATTCGTGCGTACGTGTGAACTATCACCTCCACGAAGAGATGTGATTCGTTTTTCATCACCACGCCATGTGGATGATATATATATATATAAGTCATAAATATTATTTTAATAATATTATAATAATTTTTGGAAACTAAAATGGTACTTACCTTCTTTCCATAATGATCATTGAAAAGTGAAAACATTACTTTTTCAATCATATGGGGTACCATCTCCATGATTATAACATAGTTCATTTTTCATAACCATAATTAATGGTTTGATTTAAATGTATAATTGATGTATAAAAATTATTATCATTTTATGACTATTATTTTGTATATGATGGAATAATGACTACTTTAACTAGAGAAATCATACTTTGGACTTCGGTATCAAATATTGTAAAAATGTCTAACACAAACTTAAATTATTATGTAATTGTATGTATCATAGAAAAGGGTGATATAAAAGGAATAATAAATATGAAAATTTTTATAAAGAAAGTATAAATTAACATAAAATTATTATTCAGGAATATATATAATGTATGTTACAAGTTAGACTAAAGGTAAGGGACTAATTAATATAAAAATATAATTTTAAATATTATAACTATTTACCTTTCTTAATCATTCTCTTTCAAGTATAAGATTTAAAAATGAATTTTATGATTTTATTTAAATGAAAAAAAATGTAAATGGTAATTCAAATTTACCTCAACTTTTTTCAAAAATGGATTTTTTAAGCTTTTATATAAATGAAATAATTTTCAAAATCATCTATTGAGGTTTCTATTTTAGATATTTTTATAAAGGTAAAAAGAAATGATTTTTTAACTTATAAGTCATTAATTGAATTTTATGATTTTTGGATGCTTTAATGATTTAATGATTCATTTAATATTTTTCATAGTTCTTTTCAATGAAAACAGTTTCATTATTTTGAGTGTGCATTATAGACTTTAAAAGTGATTTTTAAAAGAAATTAGGATTTTGATATCCGTATTTATTTTACCCAAGAATATAAAGGATTATTCATGAGTTTTATTCATGATATGGTCCTTTTATATTACATACGAACGTTTTATCCCCATTATAGCTCACCTGTTATGACCTATCCCCCAAGTCCCATTTCGTGACTACCTCAAGCCCACCTCTGATAGGCCAGGGGCTGGAAACTAGCATTGAGTAGGAATATCCCACAAATATGATACATTTTCCCAAGAACCTGTACACACGCACCCCAATGAAATCTATAGGGCTGAAGAGTGAAATCACTAAGTAATGAAAATGGATACATACCACTAAAACCCAACAACAGATTACGATAGAAATTAATGTAGTAAAGTACAACTGGGCCAGAATACAATCCCACTAAAAGAATGATAACTGCAAAGCCCTATCCGTAAACAAGGTTTCAGAAGCTGCTATAGGAAGCTTCCGAAAACACCTAATCTCATCTGATATCACATGGCACTACCTGGTCCTTTTCCTATCCCTGATCCATCTAAGACTCCACTAAAGAATTGTTCGTCTTCATAGGACACAATACGTGTGCGAAAAGCCCATGTATTGGTGAGTAAAACAATACTTAGTAGGGGACCCTGAAAACCAAAAAGTAAAATTCCAAAAAGGAAAACACTACCAAAAAGGTATATTCATCTCAACATAGATATATTTCATCGACACATATAATAATAATATCCAGGTATACTTATAAAGGATTCCACAATGCAACATCTCATTATCTGCGAGCTATGTGGTTCTGTGCATATCATGCTCGATTCCGGGAGATCCCACTCCTTGAGCTATATGATTGTAACTAGGTGGAGAAATTATACCAAAATTATCCTAGAGAATATATAGTCTCGATACATCACAGATTTTCCTTGAGATATCTAGTCTCAGTCTGACAAGAACTCTCGATATCACCGCCAATCCTTCATCGTAGGATTCTTGTCAAGGCACGCTCGTCCCGAGAGGACTCACTCCATGATCCATCAAGACATCAGAGACCTAAAAAAATAGGTCTAACTTATTTGGGCCCTAGACAAAGATAAAAAACTGAGAACCACCCAGATTACATTGCCTCAGACGTAATGCTAAACATCTTGTTCTTCTAAGGGACTCATTCTTGATGAGTAACTAAGGTTTGTTCATCTGTCGAGCCACTGAAGTTTATTCAGCTACATGGCCACTGAGGTCCGCTAGGATACCTCCCATATCTCGGGAAACTGAGGTCCACTCGGCTACTGCCCCTATGTTGGGCCACTGTGGTTTTCTCGAATACTACCCATGTACAGGGCCTCTAAGGTCTGCTCAGTTACTGCTTGTCTGCCAGGACACTTAGGTCCTCTCACCTACAGCTCGTCTGCCAAGCCACTAAGGTATGGTCAGCTATTGCTCTTCTACCAGGACACTAAGGTCCGATCAGCTACTCCTCATCTATTGTGACACTATGGTCCACTTGACAATTTCCCTTCTGTTATTCCACTAAGGTCCTCTTAACAACTACTCATTTGTCCGGACACTAAGGTCCGCTCGACTATAGATCATCTGTTGGACCACTAAGGTCCGCTCAGATATTGGTCATCTATCAGGCTATTGAGGTCCACTCAACTAGTACTCATCTATCAGGATTATAAGGTCTGATTGGATACTGCTCCTCTACTGGTCCATTGAGGACCGTTCAGCTACCGAGCCCTTGAGTTCCTCTCATCACGTCTTTCTCATCACAGCTAGCTGTAGGATTTCTTCTCATAGTGCGCTTGATTCCAGGAGAATCTATTCCTCAAGACAACAGTAAAAAACTACACCTCCATAGATACTCATGTAGAGTATATCATAAGTACCGACTTATCAAGAGGGTCCCAACTCCACAAACGTATTGTCGATCGAACATACAGTTTGCAAGTTACGATCATTTTACTGAAAGAGGGGTTGATTGGGTTTGGGTCTGGTTTCATCCGAAAGGACTGACCTAACCTGACCTGGACCGAGGTCAGTGGACATAGTTCATTGGGGTCGGCTCGGGCTGGCTAGGCCATGGTTCCAGCCTGTTGGGCAGCCCAACCAGATGGTGCGGCCCATCCCGATGTGGCAGGCTGGTCCGGTTCGCCCGGGGTGCGGCAAGCACCGCGGTCCAGCTGGACCATGACGTCTATCTGCGTCTGCATGCACTGTTTCCACCAACCATTGGCTAAGGCCCATTCCATGGTCTACCTCGATGTTGTGACATTCCATCAGTGTGTGTCACCTATTTCACGCGGTCACCACCGTGTTCCTTCGTCGCTGGCACCGACGATCTCTTCCGCGGGCCACCGCGTCCACTCCGATAGTTCATTTTTGGATATGAAAGCTTATTTAGGATCCTCAAATCATCTCCATCCTAGCTACATCCTCAAATTCATCTCATTATCAACCTATGGGTTTAGTCATAAACAAAACCAGAACACCCACAATGGAGGTATCCATGCCTTGTTTGCATTGACCTGAGTCCACTGCGTTTGAATAAAAGGTATAAGATTAACACTCAGTTTTTATCCCCTTAGACCATGATAAAAAATTCCACCCCATAAGAAAAAATTACCCAAATACCACCCAGTTAGTGGGATGATCCAACTTTTTTTAGAAAGATTTATAGGAAATAATTTCACAAAGAAGAAAACCTACCTCGAGTTGGATCACTTGCAGGTGTAGATTGAAGTCGCGTGGCCACATCGATCCTTGTTCATACATTGTTCATCTATTCATCACTGCTTGATTGAACCCTGACCTCTGATTTGTTATCACTAGATAGAGAGACTCCTCCCCTTTATCTTAGGGAAACTCCAGAGTTCTAGTTGAATTCTCTAGCATTATGAATTCTAATCCTGGATCCTATCCCCGATTAATGACGGAAACACGTTAACACATTTCAACATTACTTTTTATCTTTGAAAGAACATCACCACACCACTTTGTTAATGAAAGTTGAATTGGTTGCCTCGTCACTTCATCTCCATGCTATGAAATGTTAAAAGTGAATAAAATAAACTTCTTTAAGTTTATTTTATTCTCCTTTAAAAAGTCCAAAAATTATCTTTTACCCTCATCCTATGCCGATCATGGTTAAGTAAAACATAAAGAGGTCTTATCATTACAAACGCATTGGTGGTCTTAGATTTTTATTCTATGTTATAATTTTTGAGTTATGAGGATTTGAAAATAAAATACTTTTTATTTAAATTATTTTATTTATGGTTACTTCCCAAAAACCAACTTTCAGAGTAGGCCTGCCCTAGCCAATGTTAGACTGTGCCTAAAGAAATAATTCCCTCATGAGATCAACCATGGTCTCATATTTTCAAGCCGAGTTACCTTTCATGAGTTATAAGTACATAAAAAATAAAATAATCTTATTTAATTATTTTATTTACAATTATGCCATTTTCATGTTTTCTCACTAGGGACCCGCACCGACTAATCTTAAGTTGCACCTAGGGTAAACCCAGCACTCTAAACACAATGGTTCCCTAAGATTTCTATTATGGGAACCCATTTAAGAGTTAATCCATTTTTAGGAAAACTTCTCATGTGTTATATTTAAAAAATAACATTTTTTGATGGATCATTTCGGGAACTACGGACCTCAGAATCACACGCTGTCTCAGCACCTGGTCTTTTAATTTTCCCATGAATTTTCCTAAAATAGAACTTGGATACTCTGAGCCACTAAATCACCCTACATTATTTCTTTACGTTTTCGAAATGAAAACCAATATATTCCCAAACAGATGAGGGTGTAAGCACGAACCTGAGTCTCCCACTCCCACATTCTCTCATAGAGATTTCTGTACTACCATAGAATATTCACTAGAAGAATATATCAACCATGAAGGGTCATCTCCTGTCGATCCTCAACCTCCATTGGAATCTCCAAAAATGTCACCCTGTCATCAACATCCAACTCGCCCGAGTCAAATCCCCAGCATGTAGAGGCATCCTAAGCCCTCTACGAAAATCCGCTTCTGGGTAGTTAGGAAGTTGGTCAACTCAGTGAGCCATTCTATGATCACCCATATGGTATCGTATCTCCTGAAAATACATAGTAAACCTATCATGAATTCAATTGATATCCCTTACCACTTCCTTCTTAATACTCTTAGAAAGAGAAAGAACGACCCACAAAACTAATTCATACAAGTGTTCAAATTTTTATCTCAACAGATAAGCCCAACTTCAACCAATTCTATCATCCCTAGTGTCCACCTTGACACCCACACATATACCTCATTGTATCTCTCCACTCTAGGCATCACTGCTACAACTACACATCCTCTAAAATGAATAACATGCTCCCCTCCTTTCAAATTTCCATTAGGGGTATTCCTTGTGGAAAACTATGCACGTAAGGACTCACAATCAGTTTCACTGAGTTGTGCCTCCCTAAATCATTTAAGATTTGACGGGTAACAACCATCAACATTAGATAAGCTGCTTCATCCCCATCCATGAAGGACCACGGTATCAAGGGAAACTGCTCTGTTTCTTCATTCAGCAACTATGAACTGGATCTCATACTAAGATTATCCTCTACAATTTTCCCCTTACCAGGCGTATATACTACTTATAATTCATAGTCCTAGAAAAATTATACCCCTCATCGTTGTCTCAAGTTAAAATCATTCTGAGAGAAAATGAACTTGAGAATCTTGTTGGTGGAGTATACAGTAAATCATTCACCCATGGAGATAGTGTCACCACATTATCAATGGGAAGACTACCACTTCCAACTCAAGACAGGGGAGCTCGTCAAACTCTATCTCAATTTTTGAAAATCGTACTCGCACCTTTCCATGCATGGTAAAGGTATCATCTTTCAACTGATCGATGTGTTCATTGTCTCTTTAGTAGTGGGTACCCATCCTCTACAACCACTTGGTTAAAGGGACAATAATTCACAAATAACCTCGAACACTGGGTCTCACTAATCCCTTCTTCTGCAAGTCCCCCACCTACACCCTCATCTCAAAAAGATCTATGAAATTTACCAGATATACTGGTGTTGATATCAGTGCTATCTCAGGGTGTAGAATAATAGAGAAGTCCTTCTCCATATGGGGAGGTAATCTTGGAAACATATTCTAGAAAGACATCCTTGTACTCTTCCACTACTAATGGGAATTGAAAACTCCAAAAATATACTATAATGTGGGTAAGGATGGTCGGCATATGTGTGATCAGCCGCACCATTCTATGCATGAGTTTTATCTATTGTTGCCTTGGTTTCCTTTTTCATCGACCTTGAAAAACCCCATTCCACTGTAGCAGACATACCAAATACTTTTGACAAAAACTCTCAATCTAAGTATGAACTGTGGATGAAAAATCCATACCCAAACTAACTTCATAATGCCTCAACACTGACACCAAGAGGTTCCAACCAAAACTCTCACATCAAGGGTTATATCATGCCATCAACATAAGTGTGATTATCAAGTCTCCCCCAAAGGTATCTTTAGATGTAAGGGTTAAGTAAATGGTTTTACTAGAAAATCTAGGTCTTGAACAAGATTTGTGAAATGAATAAATTTTTATCACCTATTTCTATTAATAAAACAGCTAAGAGTAGACACACACCATACCCAGAATCATTCATAGAGCCCTCAGGTCATAATACTTGGCCATATCCAGCTACCCCCTTCCCATGTCCTCCAGCTCCCTAAAACTATTGTGGGCCACATGGGGGTAGAGGTTGTAACATCTTGAAATGTATACCACCTTCTACTTCTCTCCCAGATCTTCTACCACGCCTTCTGATCTACATATTAATATGTTCCTATCACAGTCTCTACCCTGGTGTCCCATCCACTATTTCACTGTTAGCATGATGGACTGGACAATCTCTAGCGATATGTCCCCTTCCATATTTTGAAAAGAATTACATATTTCAAGGCCGACTAGACCGACCCTATAATCCTTGAGATATATATCCCATATCTTGGGACCTCTTTTTGAAACATCTCATATGTCCATGTCTCTAAGACTGATGTTGGCTTCCTGAATTCCTACTGCTGTCATCGAGTAACAGTATCTTCTAAGTCGAAGGACTTTCAACCAAAAATATTTTATCTTGTACTATAACATAAGTAGGAATGAACAGTGTAATAGTTCTATCTTGGATGTCCATAAACACATCTCACTCAAAGGTCCAAACACTGATGCACTAGTCATATCATATTCATTGAGTACTAGGAAAGGTTGGTATGCCTCGATGATTACTCAGCTACCGAAATTTCATCCTTCCGAAGATGTAGAAGCTCAGTGTTAAGACCAACATATGATCAAATGGTGACCTGACTATATGGAAAACATAGTCACCAACTAAATCATATCCAAATATTTTTATTAGTTGCGATTGCCTTGGAACATGAGGGGTATCTATTTCTGGAACTTGTGAAGTCTTCTCATCCCACACATCTCATCCGCTAGTACGATGAGTATCGTGTGCTACTCCACAAGTGGTGGTATATCTAGTACACCATCCGGTGGTGCTGTATCTAGTATGAACCCATGTACCCATCTTCTCACACCATAGATCATCCTCATGATCATGCGGTGGAATCCTAACTTACTATTTATAAGGAATCACCTTGAAACAAAACAAGATGTACCATGATCAGTAGAGTATACCTGGTGAGCTGACTCAATGACATAGAAAACTCTACCTATTACAATACGATTCATTTACCATTGTTTTTTCCTGCAACTAGTATTTTCATTTATCGAGTCAAAAAATAGAATTTAGGGTCTTGGTTTATGGATACGTCAACCGCCGCACCAACACTGGATACCCTATATTATAATCCAAACTCGAAACACTTAAATTTTTTCCCAAAACAAAACTCATAGACCTTAGGTTTTAAAGGTAGTATCGACCCCCTCTAATACCACTTTATTAATAACCATCCTCTAGGGACCATTTTGTGACTACCTTAATTCCACCTCCGATAGGACAAGGGTTGGCGACTAGCGCTGAGTAAGAAGATCCCACAAATAAGAGGAATTTTCCCAAGAACCTATACACATGCACCCAATTGAAAGACACAAGGATAGAGAGTGAAAACACTATGTAATGAATATTAATGCATACCATTACAACCAAACAATCGAGTATGATAGAATGTAAAATAGTAAAGTAAAACCAGGTTAGAGAACATACTGACTAAATGAATGATAGCTGCAAAGCCTGACTCACAAAAAATGATACTAAAGCAGTTGTAGGAAGCTTCTGGAAACACCTCAACTCCTCTTATCTCACAAGGCACTTCCTGATCCTAGTCCCAGTCCTTCTACTCTTAGAATCCACCAAATCATCGGCCTTCTTCACAAGACACAACATGTGTGGGAAAATACTATGAAGGTGTGAGTAAAACAATACTCAATAGGGAACCCCAAAACAACAAAGAAAAATATTAAAAAGGAAAACACTACCAAGAAGGCACAGTCAGCTCAACACAGGTATATTTAATCAACACATATAACAAGAACATCTTGGTATACTCATAAAGGATTCCAAAATGAAACATCTCATCAGCTACTAGCCATACGGTTCTGTGCGTTGCACCTTCGATTATAGGAGATCCCACTCCCCAAGATATTTGATAGTAACCAGGTAGAGTAAGTCTACTGAAAGTATCTGAGAGAACATCTGGTATCGATACATCATGATGTTTCCTTAATATGTCTAGTCTCACTAATACATGAAGTATCGATATCACAGTCAATCCTTTATCATAGGATTCTACTCAAGGCATTCTCATCCAGGGAGGACTCACTCCTTGATCCATCAAGTCACTAGAGGGCTACACAAAGAGGTTCAGCTTCTTTGGGGCCGACCCAAAGAGAAAAAACTGAGAACTACCTAAAGTACACTACTTTAGTCATAACTATAAACATCTTGTTCTGCTGAGGGACTCATCCTCGATTAGTCACTGAGGTCTACTCATATACTGGGCCACTGAGGTCTCATGGGATACTGGGCCACCGAGGTTTTCTCGGCTACCGCTCCTCTCCTGGGCCACAGAGGTTCGATCGGCTACTACTCCTCCACCGATCCACAAAGTTCTTCTCGGCTTCTACTCATGTGTAGGGTCACTAAGGTCTGCTCAACCACTTCCCCTCTGTCATTCCACTCAGGTCTACTCAGATACTATTCCTATGTCAGTCCACTGAGGTCTCCTCCACTACTTCTTGTCTGCCGGTCTACTAAGTTTCGCTCGGCTACTGCCCCTCTATCAGGCCACTAAGGTCCGCTTGGATACTACATGTCTCCTAGCCCATTGTGGTCTGATCATCTGGTGTTCATCTCTTAGGCCACTAAGGTATGCTAAAAAACTACTCATCTACTGGACAACTGATGTCTTCTCGGCTACCAGGACACTGAGTTCCACTCATCACTTCCTTCTCATCACATCTAGCCATAGGATTTTAGCTTATATCATGATTTATTCTACGATAATATACTCTTTGATCCATCAGTCTTTACTCCACCTCCATGAAAACTCACTTGGAGTATTCAAAAAGGTCATCCTTGTGGAGAGGGTCCCAAATACACTAAAGGATCATCGACTAGACGTATGGTTGTCAAGTTATGACAGTTTTACTAAAAAGGGGTCGGTTGGGTCCGATCTGATCTAATCAGACCAACCCAACCGAACTTGGCCCAAGGTCCACTGACCTGACCCAGTTCGTTGGGCCTGGCCCGAACCGGCTGGGCTACGGGTCTAGCCCATTGGGACTCTCTGCTTGATGGGGTAAGCTGGTCGGATTCGCTCAGGATGTGGCGAGCGCCACGTCACACCAGCGTTAGTTGTTGCAGTCTAGCTCGACCGCGGCCTCCAGGCGCATGCATCTGTGTGTGCCACAGCCATCAACCACTTTCAACAGCTCGTTTCATGGGCCACCACAATGTCACGGCATGCCTATGGCGTGCGTCGCCTCCCGCATGCGGCCGCCCCCGTGTGTCATCATCGCTGATGCCGATGGTCTCCTTTGCGGTCCACTGAGTTAGCTCTGGTGGTCCGTTTTTCGATCTACAAGCATATTTCGGATCCTCGGATCATCACCATCCCTTCTAAGTCCCCATATTTTTTTCATCGTCATCCTGGGGGTTTTCTAATGAACAACATAAGAAAACTCACAACATATAGATCCAAGCCTTGTTTGTGTCAGCCCTATTCCTCCGCGTTAGAATAAAAGGCAGAATATTAACACTCAGTTTCTATCCCTTCAATCCTATGATAAATAATTCCACCCTTCAAGAATAAATGAACCATGCATCAACCTGTTATTAGGTTGATCTGTTTTCATTATTTCAGAAAGAAGAACAAGAAAAAATTTCAAAAATAAAAACCCCTACCTTGAGTTGGATCACTTGCAGACGTATATTGAAGTCGCGTCGCCACTTAGATCCTTGTTCTGCTAGTTTTTGTCGATACATTGCTTCTTGATCAAACCCCGACCTCCAATCTATAATCATCGTCAAGAGATCCTCATCCCTATTTCCTTATAGAAACTCTATAGTTCTAGAGGAATTCTCCAGCATTATGAATTCTAACACTGAACCATGTCCCCAACTATTGGAGGAGACATGTTAATGAATTTCAACGTTACTATTTCACTTTGAAAAAGCTTCACCATGCTACTTCGTTTATGGAATGAGAATGGGTTGCTTTGTCACTGTGTTTCCATGTTGCAAAATGTTAAAAGAAAAGAAAATAAACTACTTTTATTTTATTTTATTCTCCTTTTAAAAGTCTAAAAACTAACTTTTACCCTCAACCTGTGTTGGTCGAGGTTAAGTAATTTTTATGGATGACATCTCATTAAGAAATCAACTATGGTCTTAGATTTTTATTCCGAGTAACCTTTTGTGAGTTATGAGATTTTGGAAATAATTTTTTATTTAAATCATTTTACTTACTGTTACGTCCCAAAAACCATCTTTCCCAGCCAGCCCACACCGGTAAATGCTAAAATCTGTCTAAGGAAAGCATTACCTCATGAAATCAGTGGTGTTTTTGTATTTTCAATCCGAGTTATCATTCATGAGTTATAAGAACATGAAAAATAAAATAATCTTATTTAATTATTTTTTTACAGTTATTCTGTTTTCAGGTTTTCTCACCAGGGATCCACACTGACTATACATAAGTTTCACCTAGGGTAAACCAAAATTTTTGAAAACAACGTTGTCCTCATATTTCTGATCTGGGTACCCATATAAGATTTATTCCATTTTTGGAAGAAAACTGCTCATGTGCGCTATTTAAAACATTAAATTTTTTAATGGATCCATCTAGGCACTCTAGGCCTCAGAATCTCCTTCCATCTCAGCACATGGTCTTGTAATTTTACCAAGAATTTTCTAAAAATAGAACTGGGAAAATCTAATCCATTACATCACCACCATCTTAATTATTTACATCCCAAAAGCCAAATCAAGGGAATCCCAAACAGATGAGGGTACAAGCACGGACATGATCCTCTCTCTCCCATGTGTTCTCATATAGATTCCTATGATTCCATAGAAAGCACACTAGAGGAATAGATCCCCCCACAATGGTTCCTCTCCTACAAATCCTCGATATCAATAGGAAACTTCACAAAAGTCACCCCATCTTCAATGTCCAGCTCGCCACAATCAATTTTTCAGCACGTAGAGGCATCTTGAGCCCCCTACTAAACTCTACTCCTAGGTAGTTAGAAAGTGGGTCGACTCAATCAGTCATTAAATGATCACCTATATGGTATCGTGTCTCTTGTACATACATGGTAAACCTTTCACAAAGTCCATCGATATCTCTTCCCACTTTCTTCTCAGTACCCTCAGAAAGAGAAAGAAAAACCCAAAAAATAGATTCATACAAGCATTAAACTTTTTATCTAAATAGGTAAGACCAACTTTAACCCATTATATAATCCCTGATGTCCTCTTTGACACCCACACACATACCCTAATGTATCTTGCCACTCTAGGAATCAATGCTGCAACTATGAATCCTCTGAAAAGAATAACCTTCTCTCACCTTTCAAATGTCCATCAGGGGTATTCCCGATGGAAAACTGAGAACGTAAGGAATCATGTTTGGTTTCACCGAGTTGTTCCACCCTAACTCATTTAAGAATTTAAGGGTATCAACTAGTAAATGGAGATAAGCTGGTTTGACCTCATCTTGGAATGAAAACTGTAACGAGGACAACTGCTCTATTTACTCATTCAACAACTACGAACTGGATCTTCTACTGAGAGCATCCTCTACCTTGTTCTCCTTACCTATAATACATACTACTTCAAAGTCATAATCTTGGATGAACTCCCTCCATTGTATTTATCTCATGTTCAAATACTTTTGAGAGAAGATATACTTGAGACTCTTGTGGTTAGAGTAGACGGTAAATCATTCTCCCAAAGAGGTAGTGTCACCACATCATTAATACGGATAATGCCACTACCAAATAAAGAACATAAAGCTCGAAAAGATATATATCAATTGCTTAAAAGACTATGGGATCCTTTACATCCTTGAAAAGTGCACCCCATTTCAATTGATCGATGTGTTCATCGTCCTTTGGGTAGTGGGTATCCATTTTCCACATCCACATGGTTAAAGGTCCAGTAATCCACACATATCCACAAACACTAGGTCTTGCTAAGCCCTTCCTCTACAAATTCCCACATACACCCTCAACTCACAAAGATCTATGAATGTCATCCAATATATTGGTGCTAATATCGTTTCCATCTTGGGGTGTAGAATGATGGACAAGTCTATCTAGCTATGAAGAGGTAATCTTGGAAACATCTTTTGCAATGACATCCCCATAATCTACCACTACTATTAGGAATTGAAAACTCAAAAAATACACTATCATATGGGTAAGGATGGACAACTCAAGTGTGATTGGTTTCACCCTTCTATACATGAGTTTTATATCGTGATTCCTAGATTTCCTTTCTCACTAACCAAGTAAAACCCCATTCCAACACTACATACATACCACATCATTTTTCCTAAAATAGTCAATCTGAGAATGAAATGTGGATGACCAGTCCATACCCAAACTAATGTCGTAAGGCCTCAACGCTTCCACCAAGAGTTTCCAACCGAAACTCTCACCTCAAGGGTTAGATCACAGTATCAGCATAAGTGTGATTATAAACACTCCTCTAATCGGTATCTCTAGATGTAATGTTCATGTCTATGGTTTAACTAGAAACTCTAGGTCTTGAACAAGATTTGTGACAAAAAGGAATTATTAGCACATTTTTATATTAATACGATAGTAAGAGTACACACAAATTGTAGCTTAAATCATTCATGGAGCCCTTGGGTCATAATTCATGGCAGCATATAGTTACTCCCTTCCCCTGTCCTCTCACTCACTGAGCCTAGAGTGGACTACATAGGGGTGGTGGTTGTGACATATCAAAATGTGTACCACCTCCATCTTCTCCCCCAACTCATATACCACATCTTCCACCATCTAGATTAATATGTTCTTGTCATCGTCTCTACCCTAGTGGCCCATCCACCTTTTAAATGTCAGCACGACGGTTGGAAAATCTCTATCAAGATGTGCCCTGGCATATTTTGAAAATAATTACCTCTTTCTAGGCTAAGTGGACTCACCATACGAGTCTTGAGGTATAGATCCTCTATCCTGGGACCACTTCTCAGAACATATCACACATCCAAGTCTCTGAGACTGATGTCAAATTCCTGCTTTCCCACAATTTACATCCACTGACTATATCTACTAATATAAAGGGAATTAAACCAAAAAGGTTCTCTCTGGCACCCTAGAATAAGTAGGAATACACAGAGGAATAGTTATAGCTCATAATTTTATATACACATATCACTTGGAGGTATGATCCCTAAAGCACTGGTCATATCATATTCATTGAGTATTGGGAATGGTCGATACTACTCGATAGATACTCATCTACCGACATGTTTTCTTGTCGAAGCTATAGAAGCTCACTACCTGGAACACCATCGGATGAAATAGTGACCTAACTAGATGGAAAAACACATTCACCACCGTAAGCCAGTGCTTGGCCTCCTGTGAGTCTGGAATTCCTTAAAACCTGAGGTGTCTTTGTCGCTGAAAATCATGAAGTGAACTCAACTCAGACATCTCATTCACTGGTACTAGGAGTACTATTTTCTACTCTATAGGTGGTGGTATAATTGGTACACCACCCGGTGGTGATGTCTCTAGTATGATTCTATGTACCCATATTCTCACCCCAGAGATCATGCTCTTGATCATGTCGTGGAATCCTGACTGGATGTCTACGTGGAAGCACCTTGAAATAAAAAAATATGTACCACGATCATTAGAGTATACCTGGTGAGATTACTCAAGAAGGACATGGAAAAACCAGCCCATTATTATACGATGCATGTACCATAGTTTTTCCCTACAACTATTATTTTTATGTAATGAGTAAAAAAGAAGAATTCAGGGTCCTGGTGTATGGATACATCAGCTTCCACACCAACACTGGATTCCTTGTCCAGAAATCTAAACTCAATACACTTAACATTGTTGCCAAAAACCAAAATCATAGACTTCGAGTTCTTAAGGTAGAGCCGAACACCTTTGATACCACTCTTTCATGACCCATACCCCAGGGCCCATGTCATGACTCCCCCAATCCCACCTTCGATAGGCCATGGGATGGAAAGTAGTGCGGAGTAGGCATATCCCACAAATTGGAGGCATTTTCCCAAGAACCTATGCACACACAACCAACTGAAATCGACAGGTTTGGATAGTGAAAAAACTAAGTAAAGAAAATGCATGCATAGCACTACAACCCAAAAATAGAGTACAATAGAATGTAAATAAGTAAAGTAAAATCAACCCAGAATTCAATCCCATTAATAAAAGACAACTGAAAAGCCCTACCCGCAAACAAGTGTACTAAAGCTGCTATAGGAAGCTACTGGGAACACCTCAGCATGTCTGATCTCACAAGAACCCACTTTCTCTAAGTAAAAGTCTTTCTCTATCTAACTCCCCACCAAAGGGTTGGTATTCTACACAAGACACAACACGTGCGAGAAAATCCTATGTAGTGGTGAATAAAACAATACTCAGCAGGGGAACCTGAAAACTTCAAAGAAAAAGGCCGCAAAGGAAAACACCACCAGGAAGGTACAGTCAGATCAACATAGGTATATGTCATCGACACATATAACAAGAACATCTAGGTATACTCGTAATGGATTCCAGGATGCAACATCTCATCAACTCCCAACCATATAGTTCCGTGGGTAGCACCCTTGATTCTGAGAGATCCCACTCCTCATGTTATATGATAGCAACTAGGTAGATAAAGTCTACCAAAAGTATACAAGAAAACATCTGGTCTCGATACATCAGGATGTTTCCTTGAGGATTCTAGTCTCATTGAGATAAGAAGTCTCGATATCATATCCAATCCTTCATCATATAATTCTTCTCAATGCACACTAATCCTAGGAGGAATCACTCCTTCATCCATCAATTCATTAGATACCTACACAAAGAGGTACTGCTTCTTTGTGACCCGACCAAAGAGAATGCACTATGAACTACCAAAATTACACTACTTAAGTTTTAACATTGAAAATCTTGTACTACTGAGGGAATCATCCCTGATGAGACATAGAGGTATGCTCGTTTGTCAGGCAGCTGAGGTCAACTCGGCTACCGGGACACTAAGGTCCGCTCGAGTACCACTTGTTTTCCGTGACACTAAGGTCCACTTAGCTACGTCTCCTCTTCTCGGCCACAAATGTCCGCTCAACTACTACTCGTCTATAGGGACACTAAGGTCCGATAAACTAATTATCATCTTCTAGGACACTAAGGTCCACCTAGACACTGTTCGTCTACTGGGACACTAAGGTCTCTCAGCTACTGAACATTTGCTAGGCCAGTAATGTTCACTCAGCTACTGCCCGTCTGCCAAGCCACTAAGGTCCGCTCAGCTACTGCTCATCTGCTATGCCACTATATTCCCCTCATATACTTCTCATCTATCACTCCACTAAGTTTTAGTCGACTACTACTCGTATATTGGGCCACTATGGTCTACTCAAATACTACTCATCTACTGAACCACTAATGCCTTTTCAGCTATTGCTCATCTGCGGGGCCACTGAGGCCTGATCAGCTACTACTTGTTTGTCAGTCCACTGAGGTCCACTCAGCTAATATCATCTATTAGGATACTAAGGTCCACTTGACTATTTATCATCTACAAGGCCACTAATTTCTCTCAGCTATCGGGCCACTGAGTTTTTCTCATCACTTCCTTCTCATCATAGTCAGCCGAAGGATCTCTGCTCATAGGGTGCTTAATTATGGGAGAATATACTCCTCAAGCCATTGTTCATAACTCCACAACCATGGAAACTCACTTGTATTATGTAAAAAGTAACACCTCTTCATAAGGGTCCTAACACTATAAACGGATCATCGATCGGATATACAGTTTTCAAGTTATGACCATTTTACTGAAAAAGGGGCGATTGGGTCGGAGTTTGGGCTTATCCGATTGAACCGACCTGACCTGACCCAGTCCACTAAGCCCATCCCGGACAGGTTGTGCCATGGGTCTAGCCCACTGGGATGCCTAAACTAATGGGGTGGTATGACCCGATAGAGCAGGCTAGTCCGGTTCGCTCGGGACGCATAGAGTACCACATACCACTTACAACACTTTCCGATGTCTTGCTGGACTGCAGCCTTCATCCAAGGGACGTGACACGGTCGTTGTGTCTGCGAGCGTCGTCATTTTCGGCCATTGCTGGTGGCCCATTCCACTACACGCAGCTGATACCGCACACCACCTCGATGTCGTGGCGCACCATTGGTGTGCTCCGTCTCCCACACCCAGCTGCCACTATGTGTCGCCACCTCTAATCACACGCACCGGTGGTCTCTCCTACGGGCCACCAGGTCTACACCGGTGGTCCATCTTTCTATCTGTGAGCGTATTTTGTATCCTCGGATCGTCATCTTCCCTATTATGACCTCAAATTCATCTCACTATCACCCATAGGTTCATTCCTGAAGAACACAAGAACACCCAAAATGGTGGGTTCCATGCCTAGTTTGTGTCGGCCTGATTCCTCCGCATTAGAATAAAAGGGGAAAGATGAACACTCAGTTTCTATCCCTTTGATCCCATGATAAAAATTTCTACCCCATAAGAACAAACAACCCACAAATCAACTTTTTAGTGGGTTGATCTACTTTTATTATTTTAGAAAGAAGAAAGGGATAAAATTTCACAATGAAGAACCCATACCTCGAGTTGGATCACTTGAAGACTTAGATTGAAGTCGCATCACCACATCGATCCTTGTTCTGCCGATGATCTTTGATTCATCGTCACTTGATCGAACCCCAAAATCTGATCCATAATCACTGGTGATAGATCCCCCTCTTCCTTGCCTTAGGTAAACTCCAGAGTTCCCGAGGAATTCTATAGCGTTATGAATTCTAACATTGGACTTTATCCCCGATTAATGGAGAAAATACGTTAACTAGTTTAATCATTTATGTTTTTCATGGAAAACTCATCACCATGATACTTCATTTATTAAAGGAGAATGGGTTTCTCTGTCACTGCGTCGCAGCATTTCCATGATGAAAAACCTTAAAAGGAAATAAAATAATGTTTTTTGTTTATTTTATTCTCCTTTGAAAAGTCCAAAAATTTACTTTTATCCTCGACTCATGTCGGTCGAGGTTAAGTACTTCTTAAGGAAGAAATATCATTCCAAACTCAACTATGTTCTTGGATTTTTAATTTGAGTTACTGTTTGTGAGTTATGAGGATTTGAAAATAAAATAATTTTTATTTAAATTTCTTTATTTGCGATTATGTCCCAAAAACCAACTTTCACAGCTAACCCGTGCTAGTCGATGTTAGGATTCACCTAAGGAAAAATTTCCCTCATGATTTCAATTGTGGTTTCATATTTTCAATTTGAGTTAACATTCCTGAGTTATAAGGGAATGAAAAATAAAATAATTTTATTTACGGTTATGAAATTTTTGAGTTTTCTCACAGGGGACCAGCGCCGACTAAAATTAAGTCACACCTAGGGTAAACCCACTACTCTGAAGGCAATGGTTCCCTCATATTTATGATCTAGGCACCTGTTTTAGTGTTATTTTATTTTTTCAGGAAAACTGATCATGCACACTTGTTAAAACATAAAATTTTTTGATGGATCATTCTGGGCACTCCGGGCCTCAGAATCGCACGCCATCTCAGCGCTTGGTCTTTTAATTTTTTCAATAATTTTCTAAAAATAGAATTGGGTAAATTTGAACCCTTACATCACAATTCATACTGATACAACTTATATAAAGGGTTGATCCCCAGTATTGCTCATCATAAATGGTTGAGCCCGATATAGCTTATTTAAAAGGCGTTCCCCATTATAGATCACAAATGCATTAGGTACTCCAGAGATGGAATTTAACCATATGTTTATTACATTTGTGAATATGAATTTAAGATTTATATTTTTATGATGTCCCAATTAACCAAATGATTTATATGATTTATAATGAGTTTCTAAGAAAAGGCTTTTAATGGGGTTTCATGTTTTCATTGGACTAATAATTTCCATTCATTTATGTCTCATACTGAGTTTTTTGTACTCAACACATGATGTAAAATTATTTTTATAGTATTTATTGTAAAATATAGACAAGGATGATATGAAGGGGGTAATTGTGATGATTTTTCATAAATAGATATCATTTTTTGTTTTATAATGGTTTTCTTTAGTTGAAAAAAGTTATATTGTATTATTAGTATCCACTTTTTATGAATGTGTGATGTTATGTATGAATTATGACATAATTCTGTAAAAATATAAACATTAAATGATACTCAATGTGAAATAAAGTAAATTATTAACTAAACTCAATGTTATGTAATGTTTATGGTTAGATCCTTACATATACTAATGTAAAGAATTGTAATAAATTATTCATGTAGCTTATTATGAATATTAATGGTATTATATCGTTAAATATTTACAATTGGATTATATTCTGGAAAAATTACCATTATTCTTTTCATATGTTAATGAAATGGGAGGATCAGTAATGCATTCACAAGAAAATGAATAATTGAAAGAATAATTAACTCATTAGATGTGTATTATATGATTTAATTCATGAACATTTAATAATTTCCTTAGGGATATATAGCGAGGAAATAACCATTAAGATGGGTTGTATGAGACAACATCTTCATTATGTGGTTTCTCACTAGAACTTTTCTTCCTCCTCTCTTTTCTAGATGAGATACATGAATATCATGGGAATTTTAAAGAACTCAACCAGAGCATTGGGTGATTCATGTCAGCCAATGGATTCACCACATGGAAAGGAGTCCAAGTGATTCTTCTAAAGTGATATTCCTAAAACAATATCAATGACAACTCTGGAAATTTCTTTACAAGTGATAAGTACACAATCTTCCTTATTTTTGTTATAAATGGTTTTGGGTTTGGTTTCTAGTGTAATTTATATTGGGATTGTAGTTTCTTATTGTTTCCAATAAACTGACTAAGTGTTCATTGTCCTTATAAACTAAAAATTGTACCAGAGCCACACCATGAAAAATAATTTATAAAATCATGTTTAAAGTGAATAAATAATGTATATAATTTTTTGCATATTTTAGGAAAGATAATAATTTTTGATTGAAAAATTGATATCAATTTCCATGTACTCAAATATGACATATATTTTCAATTACAGATGGTCTTATGAAATGTTTTATCATAAGACATCATATTTTTTTTCTATGACATGATGTATGATATGTGATATTGTAAGATGAAATAATTTCACATCATATGAAATGGGATATCATACCTACAGATTCTATATAATTTCACTGGTTTCAATATGATGTAACATAAAATATATCTAGTCATACCATAAAATTTCACTGATTTAATATTATATCACAAAGTATCATATCGATAATATGATAGAATATATATTTCAAAATATGATATATAATAATAAAATAATCTATCATGCACTAAAAGGAACTCTTTATTAAATTTGAGAAATTGTAAAAAAGACATGCCACGTCTTATGATATAAATGATATCTGAAAATATGATATACTTAAAAATTTTAACTTTGAATTTTTTTTATTTTGAATGAAATTATATAGCTTATAAAAAGGTCATAAATCAACGAAAATTGTATTTTATTATTTATTTTTTTTACAGTTTTCTTATTAATTAATTAAAAATATTTTTAATCAATTTTTGTTAAATATTTAATAAAAAAATATTCTATATTTTTTTTGATGATTTTTTTTATACTATATGGAATGATTTATATTTATTAAAAGTTTTTACACTGAATCTATAATTTTATTTAGTTAAACTCATATAAATTATGAAAATAAGGTAGTTAGAGTAACAGAACACACATAGTCAAAGAAATTGGTGAGGAAATGTACAAGCGAGACCATGACATATAGTCACACATGTATGCCCAAAAAGAAACTCTCATCATGTTCGTGTTCTGTGGTAGTGCTCTCTATTCATGTTGGACAATGAGCTAACTGATTGTGGGGAAAAGATTTTTTTGGATTGTTCAAACATGCAGTATGAGGGTTGGGTAGCTTGGTCATAGGTAGGTTTGTCCTCCAACCCAATTGGAAAAGAGGGAACAATTTGGTTGTGTGGGTGCATTTAGGATTTTCATGTGTGTAATCAATAAATACAAAAAAATATATATCATTGGGAACATGTTATTAAAAACTATTATTCAATGTAATGGACATTATTTAGGAAATATTGTAAACAATATCAACAAGAGGTTTGATAATTTATACTATCATTATTCAAATGATATAAAATGTGTAATATTTTAAATATTTACATTATATATGAATTTCTCATATATAAATTATTTATTTTTAAAATGTCAAATATTCATGTATACGAAAAATAATAAATAATATAAACTAGTTCAATTTGGTGATAGATATAAAAGTTTAAAATTTATTTATTTATCTAATTTCTATTATGCATGAATTAATTAAAAAATGCTTATAATTTTTTTTTTTATAAATTTTAGATAAATTTTTTATCACATCATTAAATATGAAAGTTGTTTATTTATTTAATTCATCCACTAATTTATTTGGGAATATTATTTTTCCATTTTATTAAAGTATATAAGATATTATTTAAAATTTTAAATTACTTCTAAAAATATTCATTCTGGCATTAAAAGAGTTACATTTCATGAATTATAATTGATTTTTTTATTCTATATTGATTTTGGATAGAATTGGGTTCTGAGTTTGATTTATGGATATAATTAATATTTTTTCCTATTTTGACATAAAATTATAACAAAATTCAAATAAATATTAAATGACGTATCTTTGGAATGAGGGTCTTTCGGTTGGACTACTCAGTGGTAGTGAGGATTTGGCATTATCAATAAATTTAGAGTTTGGTTATCTATTACTCCAAGATTCCTATTATGGGGATTGTTGATTTTATATTTTTATAACTTCTTACCTAAAATAATTTCATGTACATTATCCATATTATTTATTTCGATATGTAATAGTATGGTTTTATTTTCATTTGATTTCATAACAAATGTTATGATTTTTGTAAAGTGTTACACATCTATGCATTTTTAACTTATTTATTAAGTATAAAGAATATGATTCCAAACTATATCCTTTGATTCAAGAATATATATATATAAATTGAATTCATGGTAAAATACTATGAGATTAGATCCTATTTAGAAACATAGTGTTAGATTTATTTTTGGTAAATAACATGTTAAGAACTCGATAATTGAACCAGGAAGGTTCTTCCATAGCCGGGTTCCCTTGTCTGAGGGATGGTTGAAATAGATAACCAAAAAATATAAGAAATGAAATACTATTTTGAGATTTTTATTATACATAGGAGGGAATCCCTAATTTTTCGGATACCAAAGAAATATTTTTGACATTAACCATATAACTAATTAGATATTGGGTATTCTACTAAACCATATAAGATTCATATATGAAAATATTGAGATGACACCATACCAAAATAATGAGGTTCATAGCGGAAAACTAAAGTTGAGTCATTTTAAAGAATAATATAGACTTTATCCTAATAATGTATTTTATGTATACTAAATGGGGTCATTATTTGAGAGGGAGTAAATTTTATAAAATTACATTTATAATGAATGTAAAACACTATTCTTATTTTCTAGATGATTCATATGTAAATAAATAACATCATCATCATAGGATATAACCAAAACATCAATCCTAATAATAGGATAATATTAACATATGAAAATAAATAGATAGGTATAGAAACATAAAAACCATCTAAAAGAAGATAAACATTTTATGGGTTTGGGAAAAACATAAATCAATAACCAAATCATTAATATTGTTAAAAAAGTAAGTATATATAATTAAGATAAGAGTAGATTAATTAAATTTAGGATTCAACAGTATTAGAGAAAATATAACTAAAAGAAATTTAGTCTCCAATACTAAATATAATTGAGTCTGATAATTAAAATATAACGCTAAAAATATAAATTAAAACATAATTTGTCATTGACATTATTTTTATAAATATTGTCGTAAATGTTTTATCACCAGTAAGAATGAGTTTGATAAATTTTTACCATGTATTTTTGAAAAGTTTATTGACAGATGAATTGGGGTATGTGATGTAAAAAATCATGTACTATAACCACAATTAATGTAGATAAATCTTCAAATGAAACAAATATAAATTATTTCAAATTTTAAACAATTATTCTTCAAAAATTCAATCAAGGTCATTGAATCCAATTATAGGAGTCATGAGGGAAGATTAATGATTACATATATTTGAATTTTGTGAAATAAATAATTGATTTTTATTATAACCATGTATAATCCATGATTTTTATTAGTTTTAAAGAAATTAATTCATTATTTTTATTGGTATTAGTTAACAAATTCAAGGAAAACAAATATTGTAAAAGTACATGTGTTCAAAAAAAGTTTGAATTTATAGAGATTATTATTTTTATCCATATGATGTATCATATGGTTTATAATTCATTTAATTGGTTTCAAAGTAATGTAATTGTATAGAAATTATGGATTTATATATGGTTTTATATTCGTATGTTTATATAATATAATTTCAAATATTGTTTGTATAAAAATAGTTTCTTCTATAGAAATTGTATATCTAAATGTCTGTTAAAAAATTAAATATTTAGATAAAAGATTCTTATCATGGAAAAAATTATTTGTATAGGAATTATAATTTTTTATTAATCACACAATTTCCCATAGGGTCACATATTTTGTTTGACTAAATTGGGGTTTAGAACAAAACAAATTTGATAGCTCCTCTAAAAGAGTTTTACCATGTTCCAAAAAGGAGTTTTGGATATATATTTACATGTTATTATATTTTATCTAATATAATTCTAATGTTAATATATCATTCAGTATTTTTTTTGAATGTTATCCAGAAGGATTTTGAGAAATGGCTTCTTAACTAATTTGATAAGATACAATATATGGTTAATTGTCACACAAGACTGCTTAATTAGTGTGTGTAGGATGTTTAAGGAGATATAACATAAATCCAAATATTTACGATATACATGTTATCATATATCATAAGGAATAATATAAGGATGTTCTATGGAATAATATCCTTGTCCTATTTCATTTAAAATAATATTTTTTATTATGTTATAAGGATATAGTAATGCACTACCTTAGCCTGTTATGTTCTAAAACATTGGCATATCATGGGGAGTTGAATTTTAATGTATAATTAATTTGATTTATGATTATTATTTATGGTAGTATATTAATAAATATTAATATTAATATGTATCTTCTATAAGACCTATTTTTATAAATTTCATTTGATGAAACCCATAATTGAATGAACAATGAATTCATAATATAAATATATAAATGGATGATGCATTAACTAATATGTTATACAACATAATATTTAATGCATGAACACTTGTAAATCTTAGGATGAATATATAATATCATATCACACATTATTATCATCTATTTAAACCATATTAAAAATTATATGTATTCTACCTCGTTTATCTATTCCACCTTATTTTTTAGAGATAGTAGCATATGATTAAAATTATTCAGGATCCCACATGAGCATCATGTGCTTCATAACAAATCAAAGATACAGTACTGAGAACAGATTAGGATTGATATAATTAAATCTATGTTCTTCAATTATATTGAATAAGAAAATGGAAGTGGTTCAAATAAAATGAATTACAAAATAATATTTATTTTAAGATTCTATGAATCGTTTTTAATCATGATTGATCATAGGTTTATGGTTTTATATTTTCATTCTATTGGGTTTATTAGGTGTTAATTGATCCTTAAAAATAATATAATACATATATCAATGATAACTCAAGATGGAGGTGCATAAAGTCCTCTGAGTCTATTATAGATGACTATAGTTGGTATAGTTATGTTTTTAGCATGAAACTCAATTTTGATCATCTAAAAAATCCATGGTGTTCAAAAGCAAAGTACATATTAAAATATGAAAAAATATTATGATTCACTACTCATATTTGGTTGTAAATACATAGGTAATAAATTTAATTACCATCCATGGGATTATGGAATTGTACCATCAACTACACCACCATGAAAATATATGGAATGGTGTTTCTAATAGTATGAATCATAACCTATTGGAAATAGTTTTATTGATGATGATTAAGTGTAAACATCATGTGTCATTCCAAGGATATTATTAAGAAACTAATACTTTGCAATTTAACTATATTAAATTTAATGAAGTCATAAAGAAACCATTTAATATATTGATGTGAATAAATTGAAATTTTAATTTAATAAATATTTGGGACTTTAAACCATATGTATGAAATTCTGTTTTAGAAAAAAAAATTCCATATAATTAAAAAATAAAATTTTTCAGTTATCCCAAAGAGACAAAGGGTCATTATATGAGTCTTTCAAGAAACCAACTCTGAGGTCCAGTTCTAAAAACATATAGTTTTGTCATAGGATTTCATTCTAAGGGATATGACCCTTACAATACATATATTTATTTTATATAGATTCTATTAGTTAAAAATTATATCAAAAAATAATCACATAATCCATAGAGAAAAAGGATTAGCGACTTTGAGGATTAGCTATATAAGTAAATTATTTTATTATAGTTGTGAAAATTTCTCAATAATTTAATCATATTAGTATCCCTTCTAGAAACCTAATAGGTTATAAACAACTTCATAACATAGGTAATTAAGATATATGAAATTATTGAGCTCAAAATCTAGTAATATAAAAAACTCATCTACATTTCATCAAGATTTAAATCATAAGAATATGATAAAACATTATCAGGATAGAAATATCTCATAAAAAATATTATTTAACAATAAAAGTTTACCATAATTCCTAATTGAAGGAAACATAATCTCAATTGAACAAACTTTTACCATCGCATAAGTGTGTGAGATTAGAAACTTTTTCATATAGCCTAATCATAATCATGAGACATAAAAATGTGTCTTGTCAATGAAATGCAACATAACAATGAGATTTGTTCTATCATATATTCAAAATGAATAATAATATTGTGAGCATATCCAAGAACGACCACTATTTAAAGAGTGAGTATATTCAATAAATCTCACCCTCTATGTTGTTACAGTAATCCAAGAAGTCTCACCCATTATGTCATGAGAAAAATCCATGAAGTTTCATCCATTATGATGTGAGTGTAATCAACGAATGTAAACCCTTTATGTTCTGATCATAATCTTAAAGGATCATCCATTATGTTATGAGTGTTATTCATGAAGGATCGCCCATTATGATATGATTTTAATCCAATAGTTCTCATATTTAATGTTGTGAGTGTAATCTAAGAAGGATCACACTTTACGTTGTGAAAAAATACAAAAATTTCCATGATTCATTATCAAATGAGACAAAAACCCTAAACAATACATTAGATGGATTTAATTAACCCAACATATATTAGGTATTTATTGGGACCAAAAACTTGCATATTGAAAACCATATATAATTGTGTCACAATATTATAAAACATTCATATTTTGATTATTTTATATTTAACAAAAGGGAATGAAACAAGTTTTATGGAAACTTCCTTAAAACATCATCATCGTAGCCATATAGAGAAATATTTTGGATGGTATATTAAAAAAATATTCCATGTGTGATATAAGAAAAATAAAAGGATGTTTAGAAAGATGAAATAATCCTTTTTATGATTTTTGGATAAATCACATTGAAATACAATAATAAATAACAATTTTGAAAATTTTTAAAAACCCATAATAACGTTTTCATTAAAACGAATTATTTTTATCCTGATAAAACAATAAAAAAGTATAATCTAATAAAATATTTTTATAAGAAAAGTTTTATAAAAGAAATATTTTTTAAAATTTTATTTTGAATGAAGATAAAAGAATTTTATTAATTATTTTTTATACATACAAGCCTTTAAAATATTTTTTAAAATCCTGATTTTCATTTCAGAGTCATGGTTTTTATTTTTAACGATATAAAAATAATAATTTTATTTTTAAAATAATTTAGAATAATTATTATTTTCATTTTAAAATATAATGGTTTAATTTTAAATAATAATTTCCAGAACAGTGAAGGAAATATAAAAAGAGTTTCTAGAAAACATTATTTCCATAATCATAAAAAATGATGTTAGGGGTCACATAAAAAATTCAATTTAAAAAAGTTGATGTGAACACATTTGAATATAAACACTTTATAAAAAAAATTATAATATATAATTTATAAATACATAATGTTTTTTCAATTTAAATGTATAGTGGAAGATAAAATGTACAGTTAGGAAAGGAAAAACCATTTTAGTATTTTCAAATACCTTTATTGAAACCCATATAAAAAAATTTAAATAAAAATTTGATTTTAAAATATGTAAATATAAATTTCAAGACCAACATAAATAATTTTTTTATATTTTATAACAAGAATGGTGAACATTGGTGGGAAGATTGAACATTCATATGAAAGAAAGATACCTCACTTAGAGATAAGGGGAATTAGTCTTCACATTGATATGCTTTATGAGAATGAGATTTATCACAGTAAAATATTTTAATTAACAAGTTTAAATTTCCCTATATAAATAATTCATTATAGTATAATCATATAAATAAATAATACCATTACATAAAACCATTTAGAATTAGTAGTAATTATGACTCAATAAAATAAGTCTATTAAATAAATCCCGATACTACTTAATAATTTTTTTAATAAAAACCCCTTAAAAGGTAGAGGTTTAAATTAAAAAAATACCATTAATAAAAGATAATTTATGATATTATATATCCAATATGTATTATACATAAAATTTAAATTAAATTAGTTTCATGAATAAAACATATAAAAAATAAAATTGTGATGAAACACTCATACAAATAGAAACTGAGTTAACAAAAACCCTTGCCTTCAATCCTTCTTAGTCGAACATGTTCTAACTTTATGTATAAATAAATAAATATCCTAATAAAATATTTCATAAATATATTAATACCTTTAACCTTTTATAAGAATCTTTTATTATTATTTTTACAAATATATTAGTTATTTATATTTTATTTTTATTATTTAATGTTACTTTTATTGATTTCTTGTTTAGTACTAGTTTCGTAATGGTAGTGTCAATTCTAGTTTGTAGATTTAAATTTCATAATTTAAATTTAATAATTTGAATGCTAATATATGTTTTATAATTTTTTATAATTATATATATTGTTATAATTTCATTCTATAATTATTTTAATTATAATTTGTTATGATAAATACGGTGATTATCTTGTTTCTACATTTTTTATCATACAAAATGGTGGTATATTATATATAAGATACATATTTTTGCAATGTTTCAAAAAATTAAACCATAAATTATTTTATCCTTAATTTAAATTAAAATCAGTACTTTATTTTCTATATTTATAAATGATATAAATTAATAAAATCATTAATGTTGGTGGTTAAACTAAACCAAATAAGAACAAACAATAATATATGGGGTGAGTATGGTTTAGAAAGTGATTAATTAGGAATAATATAATTATTAAAAAAATATTATTTTTATTATTTTCATTTTACTATGGGAAATTATATTTCAATAGTTTTCAAAAAGTATAAAATACCATATGAAAAATGAAAAACATAAAATTTTTGGAGGTGCCAGTTCTGTATATTAATGAGTGGTGGATTCATTTACATAGAACATAAAATATGCAGGAATGGGTTTAATTTTGATGAATCATAATAATGATGTAAATATATTATAAATTCATAAAATATCTCTTTTAAACTATCATTGTATTTAGGTTATGAAGAATGGATCATGTCATTTATGGATGGGGTAGTCCGCACGTAACACAAGCTACATTTTCTTTTTTTAGATGCTTGTGATAAGGGTAGAAAACAGATATCCAATTATCATAATAAAATTTCATTATAAATATTATACTAATGTAATTGCTTAAATATGAGTATATTATATTTTGAATAGGTAGAAAAAGAAAAAATTAAAAAGGAATGAAAAAGGTGTAATTGAGAGTTTTACTTTATGTCTGGGAAGAGATCCTTTGGAAAATCAATTATGTCTTTGAGAGGTGGTATTTTGGTAATAAAAAAGTCTATATGAAGTGGATAAGAGTTATATAGAGTTATTTTTATAGAATTTTTTTTCTAATTTAACTCACATGGGGTGTGAGGAGAACTATGGTGGGGATGACTCCTTTTATAAGGGATAAGAGTGACATTTTTTTAATATTATAAAATGTAAATTCAATATTCAAATTCAAGTGGCTCCAATAATGAAAAATAATATACATTAGGAAGATATATGTTCAATTAATCCTCAACCATTCATTTTTTTACATTTTTTATCATGTTATTAAAATATTTTATGTCTTTTACTCTAATATTTTTCACTTTTACCATTTTTGGTTTTTATCGTGGTAATTAATTTATTAAAAATTAATTTAATTTTAATTTCTAAAGCCAAAATGGGCCTTGATATATAATTGTTACTTAATTTTTCCAAATAATAAATAATTTTTTTTATTCATATTTTCATTGGTGGAAAAGATTAATTTTAAAATTAGCACACATAACATGTAAAAAACAATTTAAAAAAAATGTATTATTATTCATAACAAGTATGATCAAAATAACATTTTAAATGATGTTTATTTATATAAAATTAAATGTTATATTATTAACAAAATAATAGATATTTGGCTTAAAAAAATCCAAATCAAAATTCCACCTTATGCATACTTAGTTAAAATAAAAAGAGAAAAGTATTTTTTATGGGAGTAAAATATTACTTAAAATTCCAAAATTATAAACATGAGTTTTAAAACTTCATCACAATATGTTTAAATTATTTATTTTAATTCATAAATATATATTTTTATTGAATTTTTTTTCATAAACTTTCATATCATACTTCTACTATGAAAATATAATAAAAATGACTATATTTTCAAAATTAGTACTTTTCACTATTTACCCCAAAATTCAACCTTTTCATTAAAATGCACAAAATTAATACTGAGATAATTCATAAATTATAAATTATAAAATTAATTTATTTATATAATATTAATATTAACATTTTTATAAGTTTATTCTTTAAATATAATTACAAGTTAAAAAGAAAAAAATATTGAAAATGGACATTTTAAAGTACACTTAATATTATTTCTTATAAATATGTAATATAAAGTATAATATTATATAATATAATATATTATAATATTTTAAAAGTGGTTTATTTAATTTTATTTGTGGGAAATATAATACACTCTTAAAAGTTATTTTATTAAGAATAATCCTTTGAACATTATATCATATTAATGATTTATTCTCTAAATATAAGTAATTTTAGTTGAGTAATGCTATTTATTTACTTGAGGATTTCAAAATTTTTTAATTTTATTGATAATATTCATATATTATATCATGGAATATTTTAGTTTTGTGTTATGTGTGAAATAATCTATCAAATAGAATATTAATTTAGAAGAAAAAATATTCTGAAATCTTGGGTTGTTAAATCCCCACGTTAAATAAATTTAATCCTCCCAATTTAAATTATCACTTACAAGTGAAAATATAAAATTATATCTTAAATATAGGCACAACTTAATATATTTATTCAAAATATATAAACACCTTTCAATCTTAGGGAATACAGTGTAACAAATCTTTTCCCTCGCAATAGAGATATATTTTGATTCACAACCATTTATTCTAAATTAGCATCTATAGTTAATTCTTAAGAGTTTTCTAGATAATAACTTCAAAAAATTAATTTTAATGATCATATTCTCAAAAAAAACCCGAGTGATTATGAAAATATCCAAGAAATTATAGTTTATGATCATATAAATTTGAAAAATCAATGGTAAAATGTATTATCCCATTAAACATTCATATCAAAAAATGACACATTCTATTAAACTATTTAATAATGGGTTTATCTTTAAATTACTTATATTTATCCTAGGTTTTATAGGCCTATTTACCTATGAGGTTCCCTAACCTCACTAGGTATATATTAAACCCTAAAATTCGGTTTAAATCCTCCATAATTATTTCTAAAGAGAATATGAATTAACCAAAGAATATCCCCTAGAAGTGTTCAGAAAGGTGTGTAGTGTTATGATCAATAACACCCAAAGTTTTTATGAAATGTTTATTTTTAAATAAATTTGATTTTATTAATATAATTATTTATAAGAAACACTGATTTCAAAAAAACTGTGATATATTATTGAAATAATATTATATAACATGGAAGTTATCACCAATACGTTTGATTAGAAGGTATTCATATGGATAAATAAATTTTGAAAAATTATTTTTATATATGTGTTAAATTAATTAATTGGTTATAAATTTATTATAAATAAAAATAAAATCATTCGAATGTGAAAGGGATATTTTTCTAAAAAAACTATTTTTATGTTCAAAATATATTTTTTATAAATTAAATTAATCACCACTACTAAACGATCTGAATTAAATTTAGATATTTTATATTAAATAAAAAAAAATATTCATCTAGTAGTTTTTAATTATCATTATATTATAATATATCTAGTTTTTTTTCCTAAAATCCATTTTTTCTAAAAACAGTTTTCATTATGTTTTTCACTCTTATTATAAAATACATTGTTTTATATATGAAAATTTTAAACCTAAAAACTAGTTTCAATATTCAAAATCTAGAGGTTAAAATTTGGTATATATTACTCTTTTAGACATGGTCATTTTTTAAAGTAACCTTGGTTAATATTTTTCACCTTAATAAGGGTAAAATATGAAAAAATTAGTGAAAACAATGGGATAACGCATTAAAATATCTATTAAAATTTCGATTATTCAATTTTATAATTATAGTTAATTCATTCTAATATATTTTTAAAAAATATTTAAAAATAGTTCTATTTTATTATGATTATGACCATTATATAAATTTAGAAATATGATAAATACAAAATGCCACAATTTTAAATTTAATTTCTATAATGTGTTTTCATAGGTATAAAATTAAGTTATGAATGAATATACAAGGATATATTGAACATAAATAATTAATTTTTATTATAGAAAATTATTTCAAATATTTTTTGAAGATATAAATAGCTTAAATTATCCCACAACACCAACACAATGCTTGTCCACATAGTAGAAAAAATCAAGGAAAATGATTTTAGAAATAATAAAATTTTATGTTTTTGACAAATTGTGGTATGAAATGAATTAAATAGGTGTTTATAAATTATTAATTTTTATTTATGTGTTTATATTAAAATTAATTCTCAATCGCAATGTCTTGGATGAAAAATTAAATGAATATTCACATAAAAGACTTTAATGATATTTAAGGCTTACTAATATTTTATCTAATTTAAAAACAAAAAAACATTAAATAAGACAATTTCAAATGTAAATTGACGAAAATATCATCAATGGAATATTTATAAGACACATTTCAGCTTATATGTAAACTAGATTACCTTAAAAGAAAAAACATGTGTTACCATAGTTAAGGTTAAAAAGGGTTGATAAGGGGGTTAAATCAAAAGATAAGTTTTAAAATGAAACCTAAAAAGCCTAAATTATTTTTATAATGTTATTTTAAGTATATAATTTCTTAAATTAGATATTATTTCAATTTTGTGTCACTCTAAATTATTATGATTAATATTATATTAAAATATTTTAACTAATTCCAAATGTGTTATTTCCATCAATTATTAATTAAAACCTCATCTTCTCCATTATTCAACATTTTAAAGCCTTATAGCTATTAAAATAAATTTCCTAATACCATAAAAATTACTTTATAACATAATAAATATTATTTTATTTCTAAAAGAAGATCCACTAAAGGGTTAATGTGTATCCTAAAATATTTTTCTCAATGAAGAGGTTTAACTCTTAACAGAGTAATTTTAATTTTATTTTCCCTTATACCTATTATAAATCTATGATATGAATTATAAAACAATGAATTAAACCTTAAATATATATTTAATTGCTATTATTTTTATGTAAAGTCTATTATCAACCCATTTTCTATCTGATTGGAAAAGAAAGCATCTCTTGTACATATGTGTGGGAGACCACCTCCATGAAATAATGCATTTGATTTTTCATCACCGATTTATATTAATAGTTATACTAATGTATTTATATTATATTAATAATATAAATAAATTTCAATAATTCTTATTAATTATTAAATTTTACTTCATTCAATCCAACAACAATTGGAAGTATCACTCGAGCATATGTATGAACTATGTTCTTCATAATGTGAAGTAATTAATTTTTTATCACCTATTTTCATGAAAAGTTATAAATGTTTTTTATAATGAAAAAATATGATACTAATGATATTATTAAAATTATGGAGATTATGGATCCATGAATAGTGTATAAGGATTGAGATTGTATAGTTGAAACATGCCTGAAAAATGTGTGATAAGATATTATAATTAAATGTTTTTAATAAGAAATTTTTAATAAATGGGTGATAAGATATTATAATTAAATAATATATGGTATGAAATTTTAGTATAGTTTTGGAAAATTTTTATAAAAAAATTATATATATATATATATAGTTGTTATACATGAGGTTTAATCATATATAATGTAATTCAAGACATGAGGCAAGGGTTTATAATAAAATCTATTTTTTATTTTTGATATTTTTTATGTTAAAGTTATATCAAGGAAAAATTTATAGATATTATACTTTAAACCCCATATATTTCATTATCCTTTGGTTATCAAATTATTTTAATGTATTGGTTCCAATTTCATCTATTTCATACTTAAAATGACTAAGAAAATGTTTATAATGAAAAGACCACAATATTTCATCTTTAGTCGATGGAAATTTTCTTCCGCAACCAAACTATTCAAAATTATTTTATGAAAATTATTAAATATATAAGAAATCCATTAAAATATTTATTTTCACTGCCTTAAATTTTATATAAGATTTTTTAGGAATAATTTTCTTAATGAAATATGTTTCTAAACAAGTCATTTTTCATTTTTCGAATGGTGTGAAAGGAATGGTTTCTTTAATAATATGAATCATGAATGTATTCTCACACTATCATGGATATATTTTGAACATTACTTTACAATTTTCCATGGTTACATTAAAAAACAGATTTCCATAATATTTTTGGGATTTTTTTTGGAAATATTATCAAATTAAATGGTTGTTTTCTCATCTTTTCAAATAATTGTTTGATGGAACTTTAAAATTAAATTTCTGTAGTGTAAAAAAACTTAATGATTGTTATGTTTAATTAGGGATATTATCTTATGATTATATCTAGTTTTCTATATGAAATATGATGATTATGATTGGATGAAACATGTTTCGTTCGTGGGGGTTAATTATGTTATGATGATATCTTTATGAATCTTGTTTATTTTACATGTTTTATGATATGTTGAAACGATGAATGGTTTGTTATCTTATGACACAGATATGTATGGTTTTCATTAGGTGATAGGTGGATCTATTCTATCCCACAAATTAATTTTGTAAATCCTTATATATCATAATCTAATTAAGGTAAATGTGTTTATGTGATCAATCTACTATAGATAACATATGGTGATCCCATATCCACTGTGATATGGTAAATATTTGGTGATTCCTGATCCACTATGATATTTGAAAAAGTGGTGATACCTAATATTTTATGATATGGGAAACAAGTGTCGATGTGTGATCCACTATGATAGGATTTTATTGATAGTTAAAATTGATATTATGTCAATGCAAAGGTTAATGCCACACTACTTTGACTTGTTTTTATTCATATTATTTGAACTCAAGGTTCACGATTGATTTATGGTGATTCCTTACTCTTATTATTAATGAATTTTTAAATGATAAAATTTATTCCATGACCAATGTTTATGATATATGGTTAATTGGGTATGAAATTTTTAAGTTTTCATCCCGATATCATATACTTATTCTTCTCTTATTCATGAATATGATCATCTTTTAACATCACCCATTTTTTCACTTACAATGTATCTTAGATCACCATTTATTATGTTTCCATTCCCCAGGATGTGAAAAAAATTTAAAAGTTATCTTAATAGAGGGCATAATTTTAGAAGATCGTTTTGAGAGATGATGAACATATTTCATAAAATAAGTTTTTTAGGTATCTAGTCTCCATTTACATTAAAAAATATATGGTTTGTGGTGGTGTAATGTTATTAGATGTATTGAATATTCATCTAATAGGATGTAATATTTCTGTAAAAAATGCTTCGATCACCTCAATTGGAATCAGAATAGGGTTTAATTTTTTTATATATTTTGAATTGATAATAATGATGAATACCATTGGGATGGATCCATGTATAGGATAAAAATATAATGTTTTGGAAAAGAAGTTATTTTTTGGTTTTCAACGAAAATATATCAATTATGGGATATTATAAAGTGAATTTAGCTATGGCATAGTTTTATATACCAGTAGAAACCATAAAAGGGTCATATTGTGTATTAACTCGATCATCATCAGTTTATAATGATTTCTCCTAAGACCATAAACCCATCTAGACTTATAGAGTCGATATTCATGTTTTGATTAAAATTTTCATTATGAACCATTATGAAGGATTTGAATAGATAATGATCAGGGAAAACAATGTGAATACAAAAGTTTCATATATTGAAAAGAAGGTTTCTTGATTTAGACATATTATGAATTTTTTATTATGATTATATGATTGATTAATATAATTATTTTAGCTTGATTATTATAATCCTTTTTCATTTTAGTCAATTTATTGAACCAGAAGTAATCATGCGAGGAAAAAATTTATTGGGAAAAGAAAATTTTTTCCCCTAAGAAACAAAATTCTATGGGAGTTAGAATACTAAATTCTATTATTATGCTAACAAAAATTTCTCAGTCCATAAATCATTTAGAGATCCTAAATGATCAAACTTAGTAATAATGTACTATTGAGTCTTTCATGAGGCAACATCCCTCTTCTTTTATGAGGTCTTCCAATACATGAGTGACTGAGTGATGGATTAATATCTCCGATAAAATTTATTCTATTCTCTAACTCTCAAAACACTTAAAATTTATCTTATATATTTTTTATTTGAAAGGAGAAACAAATAAGTGGTGGAATATTATTAAGAATATTGGGAAAGAAAAAGAAATTGACTCCAAGGAATGGGATGGTTTTAAAAGAATATTTTTCACTAATCAATTCTCTCATAATATATGTACAAAAATATAGATAGAATTACTTAAGCTTAAGAAAAAGGATGATTAATCCATTGGTACCTATGAGGAAATAATTACAAGATATAAAATTATTGATTCTTTAATTACATAAAACCACGTCTCCAAAAGGCATAAAATATAAAAGAATTTAGTTTCTATGAGGAAATCTTTTGATTTTCTCTCAATATATAAATGGAAATTGGAGATTCCCATTATTCCAATTATTTGGAAAATAACGTTAAGATGTTGTGTCACTAAAACTCAATTAATGACATGGTGGAATGAAATTTAAGTCTCATACATGCATGTATTATGGGAATAAATATCTATTGAATTTAATGAATGGAATTGGGAGGTTCTTTAAATATAGAAGGGTTGGGCATAAATCCTATGAATGTCAAAAGGCGATAAAGTGGCTAGTTGATACAAAAGATGAATGGAAGACACCAAATAATGCACCACCCACACCCCAATGCTTCAAATGTAAGGATTATGGGAAATACAAAAACTTTTGCATGAATATGAAGGTTTATGATTATTATCAGTTCCAAAAACCAATTAATTACAAATAAAAAGATAAATCTCATGTGATCATGACTTCCTAAGCGGGTAATAATAATTATGTGGTGAATTGTATAATAATCATCCACTATAAAATAGATAAATCTTTATTTTATTCTAGATCAATATGATATTTTATATGTAAGGAAATTTCAAAGGGTATCATATAACAACCTTAATGATTATATGTTGAGTTTGGGGGTGAAAACTCTTATTTGTATGATGATCACATATCACATTTACAATTACTCTGTAATTGAATTCTGTGGGAATATGATTCCTAAAAATATTGCCATTATCCCTCTCATTGAATTTTAGGTTATTCTAGAAATGGATTTACATTAATTATATAGATCTTATATCAATATCTAAGGAAGATAAGTATCATTTTATATTCCAAATGATCTTGTGATTAGTTATCAGTTTGAGGATGAAAAAGAGCATCCAATAAATATTAATTCAACCTTATGGGTCTTAATTATTATCCATGTGGGGGTATTTATCACATATTTATTGGGAAAACACAACATTTATGATATTTATATTATACAATATCTTTTTATGTTTTTCCAAAATACTATCCTAGTTTTCATCAAAATTTTGAAATTGAATTTTCAATTGATCTCATAAGTGGTGCTATAACTATTTCAAAGAATCCATATATGATGTCCTTTATTAAGATACAATAATTTAATAATAATGGAATTATGTAATGGATTCATATTCCTAAGTGAATAACCTTGGGGGTGACCTATTTTTTCAAGAATAAAGATTCGTTAATGAATCTTTTTTGTGATTATGGAGAACTTAACATAATAAAATTCATGAAAAAGTATCCCCATCCCCATATCGATGATTTGGGTGATAAATTTTTAGGAAATCACTAATTTTACAAGATTTAACTTTCTCATGGATTTCATCAATTTATGGTTAATAAGGAATATATACTTAAGAAAACCTTCAGTACTAGTTATGGGAATTATGAATTTATAGTGACTCTATCTGTACTTACTAAATCCCTTGATATCTTTATAAATTTAATGAATATATTCATTAGAGATTACCTTTATTAGTTTGTGGTAGTCTTTATAGACAATATTATTATATATTACACATGAAAGTAAGGACATAAAAAATATTTCATAATTGTGCTGAAGTCCCTGATGATGGAGACTTTTTATACTCTATTTGGGAAGTATGAATTATTTCATCTTAATGTTTTATTATTGGGTTATATAATATAATGTGAGTTAATATTGGGGGATCCATCCAATATGGGAGTTATAAAAAATGACTATACCAATGACAATAACCTAGATCCCTAGTTTTCTTTGGGTTCTAGGATATTAATGATTCCTTGTGAGATATTTCTCACTACTATCTAATCCACTCACTATGTTAAATTAGAAGGGGGTTAATATCATGTAGATAGATGATTATGAATAGAATTTAAAGTAGATGAATATAAGGGTGGTTGGTGAACATGTTATCAAACTACCCTATAGAAGAGAATGGTTTTAATCTAAAGTGATGAATCAAGGAAGGGACTAGGATATGACGACCAAAAATTTTATACATAAATATAATATCTTATTAGAAGAATATTAAATACATTTTATTAAAAAACATGCAAGGATAATAATATTTTTATGTATTTAGATACCATAAAAATTATATTAATATTTCATTAAAGATATTCAACATCTACCACAGAGATCCTCAAATATAGTACTACTCTTAAGAATACCCTACCAAAAATATTTTTCATAACTGAAGGAAGTAAACAAAATAAAGGGTGATCATAGATTATTTTTAAGGGTAATCATAGTAAATATTAATCTATAACCATATTAAATAACATGATAAGAATAAGGTTATGTGACCATGAAAATAACTTATAAATTTCATAAAGAACCTATCATATATCATAAACATGAATAATAGAAAAAAATTATCATTTCAAAAAATATGCCCCATAAGAGTGTTAAATCATCATAAATCAATCATGAACTTTAATCTCATGTCACAAAAACTTGGAAAAATATTAAATATAGAAAAAAATATATGTCAAGGTTAAAAAACAATACCATTATCTTAGTAGATTAGGAATAATAACCTATTTACCAATGTGGATCATGAGAGACTTATTTCCCATAGTGTATCAGTATGATCCTATTACCTATAGCGGAATTGGAATCACTTTTTTTCCACAATGGATCAACCCCATCAAATTGTATCCCATTATTATATAATTATATAGAAAGAATTAACCAATTAACTAGATAGAGATATAGGTCCCACACATCTTATAATGATATCCATACTTATTTGCGACAAAATATAAAAAAAATTCTTCATATCACCACATCATAACCCATGTGAATAAAATTGGTTTCATTAACATTTCATCAATTACCCAAACAATAAGCACTGAAAATAAATGGGTTTCATAAACATTTAATCAACATCAAAATCAATCATCCATATAATGAATAAGTATGGTATCATACAATATTATACCTATTAATTAATATGTAACATTAAAGTATTTCATCATAGATGGAAGAAGATATAAAAGCATCACTTGAAATATTTCTGGAGGAAAAAATCAATTCAATTTGGAAAATATATTTTCAATAAATAAAACATTTTGGAAATATTTTTCATGAAGAATAAAATTATAAAACATATAAAGTAAATTTCAATGAAAATAATGGTCATAATGGTTGGAAATTCCATTCCCACCATACATATTAGAAAAATATTCCTTTCACATTTTCTGAAAAAAAGTCAAATAGAAATTATTTTGAAAATGACATGATGTTCCTTTAACAAAATATAATAAAAAGTAAAAACTAGAAAAAATTACTATAATAAATAATTTTATTAATGTTAAAAACATTTTAGATATTAATTTTTGAAGACATGTTTTTGGAAGAAAAAGGCATTTCAATCGAAGAGAGAAATGGTGGTGATTTCTAATAAAAATGTTCTTTTGAAATCTTAAGTAAATGAAGAGAGGAAAATGAAGGGAAAATGTATTATAATTAAATAGACATATGAGACGATAATTAATGAGTTTCTCATGATTTTGATCATAATATTTTATTTTCAAGGACATAATCATGAACATTCCCGATAAACAATGAGAATGTATAATAAAACCACTGCCACTTTTATAACATTAAATATTAAGCCCCATAAAATAAAAAACGTAAATGAAAATTATAATATCATAAAAATATATATATTTATTATATAACATATTAATTTGGAATTATGTAAATATCAGAGGATATGATAGATTTATAACATAAATTAGGCCGCCAAGAAGGCAATTTGAGACAAAAAAACCCTTACCGCTATGGTACCTTTTGAACCATAAACCCCATGAAAGATAGAAAACATAATCGATATATATAAATAAATAATTTTATGGATGATAATAATAAAATATATTCATGGTTATTTCCTACACCAAATAAAATAAACAAGGGGTGAATATGTTTTGTATCTCATGAAAAATAAAAGAGATATTAAAATCTCTTTCCACAAGACCCAACATCCTTCTTACACATTATAAAATCATTTATAATAACATTAATATTATTATAAATTTATTAAATATAATAATTGAATATATCATACAATATATTATTTAATTATGACCTTTTATTACCCATTTATTATCAATTCCATGATAAAGTCCCATTTTGGGCAATAACTACTTTGCTTTTTGTAGATGTTTTGATTTGTTATTTTTGGTCCTCTAACTTGGATCAGGATCCCATAATATACATAACCATGAAAATTATATAAATTTAATATATAATTTTCATATATGAATTTATAGTGACCCATAAAAGTTATATATCTAAAATGTAAGACATAGTTAATGGAGACGGTAGGTCGTATGTACACATGAACTCAGTCATCATTTTACTAAAGGAAAAGAAAGAGAAAAATTAAATAATATATAAAATTAATTTATTTTTACTATTTAGTATATATCACATATCTTTTTAATCAAATCCTTAGTAGCATCCATGTAAATTATGAATAAATCACATCAATTTTCAAGGATGTAGTTTGTTGTATACATGAATGATATAATTATATTCCCATAGAATGGAAGGTAAATAGGAAAATGTGATATAATGATTTCAGAAGAATAATATTATCATAAATATAACACATAAAATATAAATCTATCATTATATCCATCCATGATAGTTGGTGATGGAAAATGAATAACATTGGTTCACGAGGTGGTAGTCTGTTATACACATGAATGATGATTTCATAAACCATTTGATGGAAGAGGAGAAGGGGTTAGGTTATTAAATTAAAATAATAACATATAAATATATTTTAGATACTGTTGTTATCATATAATAATGGTTTAATAATAATTTAGTGAGGGGTGAGGAAATAAAATAAAATGATCAGTTTGTGGCATTATCAATTATTCAAACAACTTCTTTTGGTTTGCAGAAAAATTCTTCCTATGATGGATTTTAGAACAAACTAAAGATTCTAAAATTTTAGGAGGTAATTAAGGAATTTATTTGGTATTTCATTATCCAAAACAATGTATTTGTTATGTGTTAATAGGGGAGGACAGTTGGTGTCCTTTTATAAGTGAGGTGATTGGCACACTTGTAATTTTTGAGAAGAAAAAAGGTACAACCTTATTTTTCACATTCCAAAAGGCTCCAAAATATGATATTATCAATCCTAGAATATATAAGGTCTAAATATTTCCATTTAATAGTTTATTGACAATTTTTTGTCATTTGTATCCCTTATCATTTTAGTTTAACCCATGGTAAACCCATTTTTACCATAACCATGGTAAATAATTTTTACTATTTTAAGTATTAAATATCATAAAAATTTTATTTTAAATTATTATATAATTTAAATTATGTTTATTATAAAAATATAATTTATTCTCAAAATTTCATTAACATAATTATAAAATTTTAATTTATAATTAGTCATATAGGTGGGACGAATAAGCGGTTTTCCAAAGAAAAATATTCAAAAGTTTAAAATATATTTATATAAAAATACAATATAAAATTTATTAAAATTGCATAAATTGGATTAATAGATTTATAATTTAAATAATTTTATATTTAATGTCATATTAAAGTATTTTTTTAATTCTTTATATGAATGGATAGTTCTTAATAAAAACTAGTATTTTAACTGTTCATCAAAAAATATATCTTCTTATAAAATTCTTGAAAATTATACCTAAGATAATTTTTACAATAATATATAAAAAATAAATTTCATTTTTTAAAATAAATTATCTAAAATTTGAAGAAAATTTAAAATAAGTGACCAAAAGTTAACAATTGTTTTCATAAAAATAATGTTTTAAGCATTAAATTGGAATTGTTATTATCTCCACTCTATAAAAAAATAAGACAAATGTTAAAAATTTTATTGAATACATAATATATACATTACAATAAAATAATTCATCTATATTTATTGATTTATTTTACTGATATAAAACAATTTTTGGTGCATAAAAATATTTTTTTAGAAAAATATTGCATTTATTTTCAAATGGTTTTTATTTTCATTTATAATTAATTTTTCGCTAAATAATTAATTACATATACATTTTTAAACCATTTAGTTTTATAATTTAGTTAATATTATTCATACCCATCATTCTAAAGGCTTTGTGATAAATATCATATTAAATAAGAAAAATTTTATAGTATGTCACGTTCTTTTTAAGCTCGATGATTCATGTAACAAATATTAAACATAGTGTTGTGTATAATTAATGATAAACTCAATGTTACATATAAGATAACATAAACATGGTGTTACATGTATCCCAAGTCAAAATAATTGTTTTGTGTAATAAAAAATATCAAAATTATTAAATTTACTCAAAAAATATATCTTCAAATATCATGGTGATATATTATGGCACCCTTAAAATTAACTTATTACTAAACAATTTCAATTTTATACCAACAATATTGGATAATAATTCTTCATTAAATCCTAAGGTTATCTCATAGATTCCACAAGATGGTTTTTTATGAAACTTTGTCCTGGTGATTGGTATTTTTTATCACCTTCTCTATATAATCTAGAATCTAAATATATTATTCCTTATAATAAAGATAATGATATAGTGTTATGACCTATGATTCCATTAAATATGATTGATTAAGTGTGTTCTTCCTCATGAGAGACATGTGAGACACATCATGTCCCACATCTCGACCCTCGTGTTCAATTTATTTAATTATTTTATGCCCTAAATATTTTTTCAGAGATTCAGGTTGAATCTCGGATGAAATTTTTTATTTATTTCCAAAAATGTTCTTTTTGCTGTCGACGGTGTTGGTCTCAAGGGAAGAGCGTGATTGGGAAGCCGCACGGCTTCACCCTGGAAGCTGCGCGACCGTCTGTTCTCAGAAAAAAAAAATTAAATAATTTTGGTGATGAAAATAAACATTAATTGTTACGTCGTTTAATATTTTTATTTTTGTTGATAAATTTATTAAAATTATAATGAAATAAATACTTTTATTTTTTAAAATTTGCATCATTATGTTATTATTATTATTATTAGTTAGGTTAGTGCACGTGCACCGCATGGTTAGTGGGAGCTGTGCGGTCAGCCCAGTATTCATGCGACTACTTATGATATTATTATTAATGTTTTTATAAATGATATAGATATTTATGAGTTCAAAATATCAACGTCACTGATATTTTTAAGACCATTAATATAATTATCACGGTTATTATAAGAATTACTATTAGCGTTATTAAATGTAATGAATAATTTTATAAAAGTTATGATTGTTATTTTTTTAACTAAAAATCTTATATATGAAATGAATGTTAGAATTTATTTTCAATATAATGATTATTATTATTATTTTCGTTTACACTTTAATTAGTTTTTTTGGGTGTTCTTTTTTAAGATAATAACCTAATTTGCTACACCCCCCCTCTATGTGTAGCATGGACCGACCCCAACCCCTCTGGCACACCTTAATAATCATGGTCGGACCCCTCCTTTACAGTAGCCACGACACTGCCTCCCTTCCCTCCTGTCGGTCGCAACCACCATCACCCCCCCCCCCGGTTCAACACGCACACGGCGCACCCTCCCTCTTCCTAGTGTCGTAGCCCCCTTGCCTCCTGCTTCCAGCTGTGTAACCCATTAGAACTACTTCTCCCAGCGGCACAGCCCCTCGGACCTCATGTTCACTAGTGGTGCATTCCCCCTCAACCGACCCACCTCCATCCACATGGCCCTCCTCTAACCAGCGCCCCATTTCGACTAGTTTCCATCCACTAACTGCCTCCGACATCCCTCTTCTAGTGTGTTCTCCCTTCATTCTCTTATTTTGGGGTTTTCTATTTGGTGAGTTATTTGTTGGACTAAACCCTAGGTGTAGTTTAATCCACTTTTGATTTTTCTTCTTTGAAGGGGGTGTGCGACATTTCTCTTCCGACTTCTAGAGGTGATTTTTGGTGTTCGTCGTCGAAGTCGAGGTGTTCCAGATCATTCCAGGCTACCGCCACCATTTGAGGTGACAGTTTTTCTCCTTTCCGATTGGTTTTACATACCTTAATTTGGGTTTATTATTTTCTTTGAGTCCTTGATATTTAATATGTAGGGCGTTGGACTTTACCATGTGTTTTCAGATGCGCGTTGTTTCGTCACGCCTTGGTTCTGAGGTAGGATTTCCCTTTGTACTTTCTTTTTAATTCAAGATTCATTTATTTCTTCTTTTCTACACCTTTTTTAAATAATTAATATTAATTTATGATTCTTGGTTTTGTTTCTTAGCATTCAAATTTTTTTAGGCTTTGTTATGCGATAAATAGAATTGCATTGTTAAATATTGCAGACAATGTGTTTTATGAAATGTCTATTTGGCTTTTGTGAGATTTTTTTTGTATGAGAAGCTTGGTTTAGACTAGTTAATAAATAGTTTACTTGTGAAATAGTGATCTTGGGTTTTTTAAAAGTGTTTCAAGTGGTTTCATGTTTAAAAGGAGTGCGTGTTTGGATTTGGATGTGGTTTTACAGATGACGATGGATTGGATCCCGTTTGGAAATTTAATAAAAATAGATTTGTTTTTTAAATATTTTATGATAGATTTAAATAGATTATTTTAAAATGGTTATGAAATGAAACGTTTTGGGTTTACACTCTTTTTTTTTAAAGATAGTTTATTTTTCTTAAAGATGATGGTTTTTTGAATAGGACTTAAGGCCTGTTTGGCACCTTGTTGAGTGTTGATTAGAAACTATCTTGATAAACATTACATGTAACACTAATAAATTACTCGGTTGGCATTTTCATATAAATTGGTTTTTGTTTAGAATATAAAAATAAATTTTTTTAAGAATTCTTGTATTTTTTTTGAGAGATAATGGTATGCTCAACATTGTTTTTGAAAAAAAAAATCACTTTGGGATCGGGTGTTGTTGGTGAATAATTAAGGGCTCATTTGGCCATTTCATGAAATTAGTTAAAAAATGTTTATTATAAAAATGTTTAGTGGATGATTCTCATGCCATAATTGTCTGTATATAATGGATGAGATGTCATTACTAAGGAATCTTTGTGATCCATTATGATAGTGCATGAGGATGAACTCTTTACGTTCTTTTGGTTAATGGAATGATATCATTCCTTGGAGTGACTTGGGGTGAGATCTATTGTGCATTATTATTATATATATTTTGATTGGATGCTCGGATGGAATCCTTTGTCTTTCCCCTATTTAAATACTTGAGACATGGGAACCTGGAATGTTGAGGGAATATTCTGAGAATGATTTTTTCACAGGTAGGTTATGTAGTAACCCGTGGTCCATAGTAGGAGGATATGTTTGGGTTCATTGCTATGGGATTTTACCTTAGTCTTCCTGAGAAAGGATGGCTGAGTGTTTGAGTGTCTTTATTTCAATGTGTGTGACATTTCAACGAGGATGAGATTTCATGTATTGGTGTATTTTGGATTATTCTTGATCACCTAGGTTCACCCATGTCTATTGACTTTCAGTTACTTAGAGTGATGAATTTTGTACTTGTATGTATATCTACATTACTCTAGTTGTGTACTTACTTTTGTGCATTCTTTGTATTGTTTTCCTTGGAATGTGGTAAATTGGTTTTGATTAGGTTGCTAAAATGGTTTTCAAATGAAAGTGTTTAATCCTTTTTATACAAATATGAAAATATAAACATCACATTCCCTTTCTAAAATTAAAATTTCATTAATGAAATGAATCTAGATTTGAAAATGGTTAAGGGAATTGGTTTGTACTTGGATTTTAAGTAAAATATTTAGAAAAACTTAATTTTCTAAATTATAGTTCAATATTGAAATGGTGTTTCTTTTATTTTAAAGGTAGTGAATTGGGAATAGATTATTTTGAAAGCCTACTATGTTTTAATAATCACACATAAAGTTATTTTCTATTTTTTGTTTTTGTGCAGGCTCAATCTTAGGTGGTCTCGCCTTGGGAGACTCTTGATCGATGAGTCGAAGAGTAGCCCGTGGGGTCACACAGAGTTAGTTCAGACGTTGAGTTTGGTTAGTTTTATCTTCTTCAATTTTTGTTTAGTTTTTTGTGTGGTTTATTTATTTTTCACTAATATTTATTATTTCCTATGATTTTATTTATTATATTGGGTGAAACCATTCTCATGGTCTCTGTTGATGCTCGGACACTTTTTTCCATCCTAGGAGGATCAGGAACACCTCTCGGACCTTGCCGCGGATCGGCTCTGGTGACCAGTTTAGGGTTGATCCAGGTTGTTTTGTGAAAAAATGGTATCAGAGGAGGTCGGATCAAAGAAGACCCAACTTTTTAGGGCACCCTTTATTATTTGGGATGTCAAGGTAGATGGAGTAGGATTATCAGGACTCATGGGGTAGGTGTGGGAAGAGCATCACGGAAACTTTCTCATTCTGATCCTCAGGATTCATTTGAAGTCCATTTTATTTAGTTTCTTTGGGTTTTTATAGAACATTTTGTTATTGTGATATGATAAATGGAGTAGTCCTAATAGTCCACCTAAGACGCACGGTCTGTCAAGGCATTTGGAGCAAGGAGCATGGTCCAAAAAGGCTCTCTATGTCCGTGACTTGTTTGGAATATGTCCACGAACCATATGGTCAAGTCACCCACTGACACTAGTTCCCTATTAGATTTTTTTTGGCCTTTTATGACTTCTGGAATTTGTTTGTAACTGAAAATTTGGTTTTGAAAAATATGGTTTTTTGGAATGATATATTTATTTTAATGATTGTTTTAAGGGAAATGGGATGAAGGATTTGATTTTTTTTCGAAATAAATTTTATTTTTTGCCTTGGTATTCTTAGGGAGTGCCCGCAAGTATAGTGGTATGTGGGAATATGAATAGATTTCTGGTATGGTGGATGGATTCTCGGGGTGGCACAGATATATGCATGTGAGTGCTACTCTAAATAATAACAATGGAAAGGTTTTAACCCACCAAGATTGTTTTAAATTTAAGATGTTTTCAAAGAGAAATATTTTGATGTTATGATTGCTTGTTTTCTTGTGTTTAGAGCTTGTCACATTTATGGTGTTTGATTTTGAGGATTTTTACTTATTTATTTGGCCTTTATTGGGTTCTTGAAATTTTTTATCCAACGATTTCCCCCTTGAATATTCAATGAGTGATTGTAGTGTGGCTGATCAACCAAATGATTTTATGCTTGAGTTTCGGAAGTCAGATCCACCTCTCTTTTATGGTCAAGCAGACCCTTCTATAATGGAAGAGTGGATGAAGAATATTGAAAGAGACTACAACCTCGTTGAGTTGCCCGAGTCCTTGAAGGTAAATTTTGAATCCTTTATTCTTGAAGGTTCACAATGGATGTGGTGGGAGTCAGTGTCTCGGGGCAAGAACCATCAAGAGCTTACATGGGAGTTTCTCAAGGCTTTGTTCTTTCATCAGTATATCTCTAAGGAAGAATGGGTGAGAAAGGGGATGGAGATGTGTTATCTGAAGTATGACGGTAGATCCATGTTAGAATATTTCTAGCTCTTTGTAGATATATTCCCTTATGATTCAGGGTGTGCCACAGATTACTCCATGAAGGCTCGACATTTTGAGGCAGGTCTCCACTCCGATCTACAGTCGAATGTGTCAGAGTCCAACCTGACTTCTTTTTTCGACGTATCTAGACAAGATTGTCAAGTCAAAACCATTATGACAGGAGTGATCAAAGTAGTCCTCCCTCCTTCAATCCCCAATATTAGTGGTGAAGATCCTAGAAAGGAGATGAAGATGTAATTGGAAGTGGATGGAGAAATTTTTGGAATCAAAAGGCCTCAAGATCTTTTGTTTTCCTCTTCAGAGCAATATATCATCATGTGTTACTAGTATGGCAAGATAGGTTACATGAGGCCATCCTTCCCAAGTACTCCTATGCCCTGTCATGCTTGCAGACGTTTGGGTCACTTACAACGATTTTGTTGGGGTGTTGTTAGAAAACATCACGGAGGAAGTTCTTAGAAGTGATGTGTTAATGGGTTTTTGTTTAAATTTTCATGTGTATATTTATTTCTAGTGTAAGGGATCTCTTATCGTTGCAGTGTACTATTGGTGTTTTGGGTTTTGAAATGTATGGGAATGTCGTAGGTCTTTTGATGAACTCTTTGTTTTCAATGCCAATGTGGATTTCATTTTAAAATATTGTCTATTATTTTGTAAAATTAAAAGATGTATGTTTCTTATTGGGATTATCGGAACCTAACTATGAGGCAGGAGATGCTCCATCTATCAGAGTTCCAGCCAAAAGGCCTCCGAGTGAAGTTGACATTTATTCATGAACCTAGGGGTAATTTTAAAGAGTTTGGTTAAGGTTGTGCCTCTATCACTTTGGTGAGACCATTTTAGTGTTTCTGTTTTGGTTTCTCTATCGTTGTAATTCTCCTCTTGTCGCAAAGATCACGATGGAATTATCCCTCACACAAAGCCAGCAATCGTGCCATTTTGGACATGAGTTTCCAATCAGTGGCCTTGCATGGACCACCCATGTGAATCATTTGCGGCTTTGTTTTTTTCATCTCGAAGTTGTTAGTCATGGGAAATTTTCTGTCATACTTTTATTGATCCAATCCTCATAACCTCCATCCTCTCCCATGGGGTTAGGGTTTTTGGTTCGTACTTATTTTTTGGTTCATCTCTTATCCCTTTCGGATGGGAGTGAGTGGTGTGAATGTTCTTTTTGTGTTCTTTCTAGCTTGAGTAAGTCCCAGTTCAGGCCTAGTTTTTTTTTTTCATTTGACCGTGTATAGTGTGGTTCTTTATAGTGGAGAGACCCACCACGAGTCTCTTTGGGTTTTCTCTTAAGTAGTTATCATATTCTAATTGAGTTGTTATGTTGGGGAGTCCATTCAGGCCTCCCGCCGACTGGTGATCTGTTTCAGGAAATTATATTAAGTCTACTTGGTGGTTGATGGAATGTCCTTGAGATAAGAGGTTGGGTCGTGTTTATGTGGAATCCTTAGGTGTTGATCAATCGGCTGGATAGTGTTGTGGATTTATGGGGTTAGAAAGCATTATGGTGGGTAGCTTTATCACATCCCGATAGTTGTGTTCATTTTATTTAATTATTTTATGCCCTAAATATTATTTCTAGGATTCAGGTTGAGTCCCAAATGAAATTTTAGAGTTTTGTCAGAAAATTCCCTTTTTGGTGTCAGTGTCATCATTCGCACGGGCAAAGTGTGATTTAGAAGCTGTGTGGCTTCACCATGGAAAATGTGTGACCGTCCGTTCTCAGAAAATAAAAATAAATAATTTTTGTAATTATAACAAACATTAATTATTGAATCATTTAAAATTATTATTATTTTTGATAAATTTGTTAAAATTAAATGAAATAAATACTTTTCTTTTTAATTTTTTTATCATTATGTTTTTAGTATTATAATTACTACTTAAGATCACCACATGGTTAGTAGGAGCCATTCAGCTAGCCCGGTATCTGTGATACTACTTATGTTATTATTATTAATGTTTTTATAAATGATTTACATATTTATGAGCACTAAATATCAACGTCACTGAGATTTTTAAGTCCATTATTATTGTTATTAAGGTTATTATTATTATTACTATTATCATTATTAAATGTTATAAAAAAGATTATTAAAGTTATGATTATTATTTTTGTTATTATAAATCTTATAATTGAAATGAATGTTAGAATTTATTTTTAATATTATGATTCTGATTATGATGATTATGATTATTTTTTTTTGTTGTTGTTGTTTACATTTTAATTAGTTTTTTGGGTGTTTTTTAAAGAAAAAAACCTAATTTTCTATCCCCCCTCTATATTTAGCACGGACCAACCCCAACACCTCTAGAATTCCCTACTGATCGCGGCTAGACCCCTCCTCTAGAAGAGTCATGGTGCCGCCTCCCTTCCATCCTGTCAGTCGCGACCCCCATCTCCCCTATTCTGTGCGCACCTGGCACACCCTTCCTCTTCCCAGTGCTGCAGCCCCCTCGCCTCCTACTTCCAGAAGTACAGACCCTTGGACCACCTTCTCCTAGTGGAGCATGCCCACAGACCTCCTTCTCACCAGCGGCAGATTCCCCCTCGACCGAACCACCTCCAGCCGTGCGGTCCTTCTCTGGCCAACAACCCCTTTTGAAGAGTTTCCATCCACTGACCGCCTCTAACATCCCGCTTCTGGTGTGTTCTCCCTTCCTTCTCTTGTTTTGGTTTTTTACTTTGGTTAGGTATTGGTTTGAATATACTCTGGATTTATGTTAATCCAATTTTGATGTTTCTTATTTGAAGGGGGTGTGTGACTTGTCTCTCTAGACCTCTGGAGGTGAGTGTAGGAGTTTGTCGTCAAAGGTGAGGTGTTTCAAAACATTCCAGGTTACCACTTCCATTTGAGGTGAGGTTTTTCTCATCAAATCTTGGTTTCTAATACCATAATTGGGGTTTATGTATTTATTTTTAGTCCTTTAAATTTAATATGTATGGTGTTGGAATTCACCACATGTTTTCGGATGCACGTTGTTCCATAGCGCCTTGGTTCCAAGGTAGGATCTCCATTTCCACTTCATTTTTAATTGAGGATTAATTTATTTAATGCATTCCACGCCAAGTTTAATTAATAAATATTGAATTATGATTCTTGGTTTCATTATTTATCATGAAAATTTGTGTTTTAGAGTTTTTGTGTGATTAATAGAATTGTGTTTTTAAATATTACACACAATGTGTTTTATGAAATTCCTGGTTGGATTTTGTGAGAAGTTTTTGGTATGAAAAGGTTGGTTTGGACTTTTTAATAAATATTTCAATTGTGAAATAGTGATAGTGGGTTTCGTGAATGTTTTTGAAGTGGCTTATTGTTTAAAAGGAGTGTGTTTTTTTCTTTGGAAGTGGTTTTACAGGTGAGGATGGTTTGGGGCTCATTTGGAAATTTAATAAAAATGGATTTTGTTTCTTAAATGTTATATGAAGGATTTAAATGGATTATTTTAAAATGGTTATGAAATAGAAAGTGGTTGTATTATAAAATTTTATTTTTGAAATATAGTTTATTTCTCTTAAAGATGGTGTTTTCTTGAATATGACTTAAGGGCTGTTTAGAACCTTGTTGAGTGTTTATTAGAAACTATCTTGATAAACATTACATGTACCGCTAATAAATGACTCGTTTGGAATTTTCATGTAAAATGGTTTTTGTTTAGAATGTGAAAATAAAATGTTTTGAATAATTCTTATAAATATTTTTTAGTGGGAATGGTATGCTTAATGCCACTTTTGAAAAACGTTTTCACTTTTGGATCGGGGTTTGTTGGTGAATGATTAAGGGCCCATTTGGCCATTTCGTGAAATTAATGAAAAATTTGTTAATTATAAAAACCTTCTTTGGATGATTCTCATTCCATACCTAGGTGTATATAACAAATGGGATTTACTTACTAAGGAATCCTTGTGATCCATTATGAGAGTGCTTAAGGTTGGACTCTTTACATTCTTTTGGTTAATGGCATGATATTAGTCCTTGGAGAGACACGGGGTGAGACCTGTTGTGCATTATTATTATATATACTTTGATTGGATGCTCGGATAGCATTAGTTGGCCCACCCCTTTTTAAATACTTGATACATGGGAACCTAGAAAATTGAGAGAATATTCTGAGAATGATTGGCGCACTAGTAGGTAATGGTACTGACCTATGCCCCATAGTAGGCAGATATGTTTGAGATCATTGCTATGGGATTTTACCACAGTCTGCCTATGAAAGGATGGCAGAGCATTTGAGCATTTTTGATTTCATCCTATGTGACATGTCAATGAGGATGATATCTCATGTATTTGAGTCTTCTAGATTATTCTTGATATCCTGGGTTCACCCATGTCTATTGACATTCAGTTACATGCACTGATGAATTTGGTACTTGTATGTATATCTACATTTCACTTATTATGTAATTACTTCTGTGAATTATTGTGTATTGTTTTCCATGGAATGTGGTAAATTGGTTTTGATTAGGTTTCTAAAAATGGTCTTCAAATGAATGTGTTTAATCATATTTGTAAAAAACTAAAAATATAAACATCACATTCCCTTTCAAAAATGCAATTGATAGTAATGAAATGAATCTTGATTTGAAAATGGTTACGGTCAATGGTTTGTACTTTTATTTTAATTAAAATATTTAGAAAAACGTACTTTTATAAATTGTAATTAAAACATGAAATAGTTTTTCTTTTATTTTAAAGGTAGTGCATTGGGAATATATTTTCGAGATAACTTACTAAGTTTTAATACTCACTCCTATAGTTCATTTATGTTTCTAGTTTTTTTGGTGGATCCAACATTGGTGCACTCACCTTGGGCGACACTTTATCGTTGAGTCAGAGAGTGACCTGCGTGGTCATATGGAGTTAGTTCAGAAGTCAATTTTGGTTAGTTTTATCTTCTTCAGTTCTTTTTTAGTTGTCTGTGTGCTTTATTTATTCTGTGAATCTCTTTATTATTTCTTCTGATTTTATTTATTTTATTGGGAAAAACTATTCCCACAGTCTCTGTTGATTCCCTATGACTTGTCGCCATCTTGGGAGGATCGGGAACACCTCTCATGCCTTACTGCGGATCAGCATGGGTGACCGGTTTAGGGTCGACCTGGGTTGGTTCATGACATCATGAACCTGATAGTGATTCGGTGGAAGTGTCAGAAGATAATATATGGTCCTGATACGACCACGTTTTTAAAAGGAACAGATATACTAGGGCTATATTTTCCCATCATTCTTCGATGGAGAAATTTATTGAAATCCATTATAACCAACTTCAAATTCTAGATAGAAATAATGATTATCAGTGTACCACTTTTCTCAACTTTTTTATTTCATTACATGTAACAAAATTACTCTAAACATCTCTACAATCTTATCAACTTTCTTAGGTCCCAATATATTTCTTTCAAAAAAATTATTCTAGTATTTTAGAGTTTTACATTTTTTTTTATAAAGATATAATTAATAATCCATATGAATGCTCAAGTGAGGTCCATTTTTGAAAGAAAACAAAATTATGGGAATTATTTGATCCCACCTACCATTTAAATGCATAGAACAATATATTAGCATATTATATATTATTTTAAATATTCTCTCGGACTGAACGTATGTCTGATGATGATATGTGGTTCTGAAACTCAACTATGTATCAAGATCTTGTTGAATACTTCACAAAAACATCAAGGTTAACTTTAGTTCTAGATTAGATACAATTTAATGTTGACTATATCCCCTAATTTACCCAAAATAAAATATAAGATAAACCCTAAAGGTTACCAATTCCATTAATCATATTTCTACAAAGTGTAACGGAATTTATCCTTAAATAAAATAGACAATAGAACATATAAAAAACCAAAGGGATGTATTTCCGTTAATTTCTCTTAAAATATCCTTAATATTGATAAACTAAAATCATATAAAACTTTAAATGGGGTTTCAATGATATTTAAATTATGATCAACCTTAAAATCATAAACCCATGATGGTATCCAAAAATCTTAAATTAATCGTACATAGGGACTTATACACCTCCAAAAGTTAACCCAACTTTTATTCCTTATATAAGAATTTATCTTATAAAAAATAATTTCATTGGATACTTGGATTCATCCATTTAGTGATATAGTATCAAATGTGATTTCATTATTCTATAATCCATGTAAAAGTAGAAAATCACATGAAATTTTACTAAAGGATGAATAATAAGATTTTTATAAAGTTAATTAATACAAAATAAAACATGAAGTTTCCAACTACAGAGGGGAGGATAAGTGTACCTAATTATCCTGATTCATACCACCCCTTATTATTCCATTAAAATTTACTTTTTTATTTATCTTTATAGTTATTTCTGTCTTAACATTCTCATTATCCATTAGATTGGTGTGTTGATTCAATAATTCCAAAACTCCATGCACTTGGAACACTAGAGTGTGTGTCATTCATTAATTGGTATCATATTCTCCTCTAATACATTAACCATCTTATTAACTTCATTTCGACATTCACGTGATTTATGAACTACCATTACATATTTAAATCACCTCCATGTTCTATTTAATAATTTCCATTTATCTTTATTCTAACATTTATATCATGAAAATGGTTGGAATTTCTTCCCACCATTTGAGTTTTCATGAAACAAAATATTCTTTTTCTTATAAAAACGATATGAATGGTGGGAATATAAAATTTTCAATTCTATATTCAATGCACATAAAACTACTTATTCATAGCTACTAATGTTTCTTATAGCCTAGGCCTTTTGAATAATTTGTTTGAGGACATTGAGAAATTTATCAATTTTTCTTGGAGTGATGACGATTAAATAAGAATCATACATTGAATTTCTTTTGAAATTGGATTCATATGAACCAATATATTTATAAAACTTTTTATTAAGATCAAGTAATTCATTATCCATCATTGTTTTTAAAATAAAAAGGAGGTAATTACTGAGAAATAGCCCATTAAACTATTCCCATTCCATACATTCAATTTATTATTGTTCCCTCATGTTCTTAATTAGATTCAACCATTGAACTTATTTTCCTTTGAAATGATAAACTACCAAAATTACATCATCATGTTCTAAACACTGAAAAATAATAAATATTGTTTTATTGGAACTGATCCATTTCTTAGAAACTAATGGATCTTTGGAACCACTAATATAATGTGAATTTTTGTTCAAGAAGGAATCAATGGAACATTGTTCCCTCCTTTTATCATTTGAATGCTCAAAACTATTATTAGCATGATAAATTTTCATCATCAAAGTAATAAGATTTTTATTCCAACACACATAATTTTTTTTCCTCAAGATAACTATCATTTCATATTCAATCACACTCAACATTTACATGGTTCCTTCGAGTTTTAACTACTGAATAAAACTAGAAATCATAATAATAGAAACACTAATTATTATGGAAAACCACATGATCATGAGAAAGCATATATAAGATGTATATATAAGAAAACATACTTTTCAATAAATGACACCTTAGGCTTAACTTAGTTGATTCATAGCCATTGATTAAATATATCATGATGTTTCATAAATATTTTATGAATTTAAAAAAAATATATCCCTACAATGAAAACAAGGTGTGTAATAAGATCCATTTTCATGCAATATGTGATGATCGAGTCCTGCTCAATGATCCATTTTTAGAGTTATTACCCCTAAGAACCTATTTTCTATTTCCATAAACCATTGTAGTATCAAGAAAAATATTTAATTTTCTTGAAAATAATTTCACTATACTTAACCAAAATTCCATGAAATTTACCTATATGTATAGTTATCCTTAGAATTATCCTTAGAGATATCAATAGACTTTTACCAAGACATATACTTAGACATATCCCTAGGTTTGTAACTAATGTTTTTCTAATCCTAATCTCTAGTGACTGACTAAATAATTCCACTAATAAAAACTATAGTGGTATAGAAATATTTATAGTACAATATAATTAATACCTATTGGAAAACTCCATGGGTGTATAAAAATAATACGTGGGGTAGACCACTCTCCCAAGTGGAATCCCTATCCTTGTGAATTCCTTAAGTATAGATCCATGATTCATCCAACACTCTAACATGACTATTCCCAAATATAAACATAATTCCTTTGACTCTAACACCAACTATAATGACCTTGGATATTATACATAAATATCACATCTTTTTAGAATAATTTTAAATAAATCTCATAAACAAATTCTTGAGGACCATAATATTTTACTATTGTGAGACTATAAAAATATCTTATTCTTTCATGAAACATATTCAACATCTACGACAAGGATTTTATCGCATAATATTCATATTAGTAAAACCCTACCCAAAAAATTATTCATAACATGGGGAAGGAAATATATAAAAGGGTGATCTTAGATTCTTAGTAAGTGAAATAATGGTAAATATCAATATATGATAATAAGAAAGAATAAGATAAAAATAAGGGTATGTGATCATGGAAATAAGAAAAAAAATTCATAACCAACATATCATAGATCATAAATATGGCTAATTGCATAAAACATTATCATTTCAAAAAATATGACCATTAAGACTGATAAATCATCATAAATCAATCATGAACCATAATACGATGTCATAATAGTGTTGAAAAATCATAAATATATAAAAAAATTCATATGTCATGGTTAACTACCCTGATCGTCAACATAGTAGATCAAGACTTATCACTCATTTCCCATTGTAGAGCTAACACACCTTTTTCACACAGTGGATTAGGATATACATGTTTCTCAAAGTGCATCAAGACTCACTTATTTCACATAGTCGATCAATCCCATCAACTTGTTTTTTATTGTTAACTCATGAGATATAAAGCATTACCCAATTCAGTCAAGTTAGAAATAAGTTTCACACATAGTTTAATTAATAATATACTTTTGTGTTCCACAATATCATAAAACATTAATCATATGATCACATCATGACCCATATAAAGAAAATAGGTTTCACAAACATTTCATCAATTCACAATATCATAACCCATTAAAATTGAATGCATTTCATAAATATTTCATCATCATAAAAATTAACCATTCAAGGAAATAATAAAGAAGGGTACATTCTATCTTATTCCTATTAAATCATATGTAACATCAAATTATGTCATTTTAGATGGAAAATTATTTGGAAAGATAACTTGGAAAATTTATTGAGGAGAATAACCTTACTATTTTGAAGACAACTTTTTAATAAAAAATTTTGGAAATAATTTTATTTTAAATTAATCATTGAAATAATATAAAATATGTTTCAAATAAAATAATTTTCATGTAGTGGGAAAGTCTATTGAAATAATACATGTTAAAACAAACATTCCTTTTACATTTTCAGTAAAAGCCAATGATATTTTTTAAAAAATGGCATGAAGATTCCATTAATTTTTTTAAAAAAATTATAAAACAAGGGTAAAATATATTTAAAAAATCATTTTATGATAGTTAAAAAAATTTTGAAAATGTTTTTAGAAAACATGGTTTTCATAGAAAATTTGTTTTCAACTAAAGAGAAAAATAATGAAGATTTATATTGAAAATATTCCATGAAAGTATTGAATACATAAAGAGATGAAAATGAATAGAAAAAGTGAATCATCATTAAATAAATATTAGAGACGAAAATTTATTAGTTTCTATATATATGTATCATAAAATTTCATTATTAAAAACATACTCATAATCAACCCAAATAAATTAGGAGATTGTATCATAAAAACAACATTACTTGGGTAACATTGAATCATAATCCTCAAGAAATAATTAATTTAAAGGAAACATAAAATACCATAAAGAGATGTATATTCATTATATAAAATGTCAAATGGTTATTATATACACCTAATAGAATATTATGTGTTCATAACATAACCTATCTCTCCAAGAAGGAAATTTGAGACAGAAATCCCAAACTGCAATGGAATCTTTTGAACAATAAAGCCCATGAAAGAGAGATAAAAAATGCATATGTAAATACCCATAATTTTGAGGATAATAATCATAAAATATATTCATCTTCAGTATATACACCACATAATGAAACAAATGGTTAATATGGATTGCGTCACACAGAGAATAAAAGGGAGACAAAAATACCTTACCATAAGTCACCAATTCCTTCCTATTGTTTGGAAATATTTTTTAGTAAATATAATTATATTATAAATATATTTAAGAAACATAATTATATATATTATACAATATGTTATTTACTTATAGCCTTTTACTACCCGTTTATTAACAAATCCATGATAAATTCACGTTTTGGAAAATATATACTTTGGTTTTTGTGAATGTTTTAATTTTGTAAGTCTTGTTAAATTTATCATGGTTATATAATATCTAAAATTAAAACCATGATATAAATATTATTTATATTATTTATATATTTATTTAGTGTGATCTAAAAACGTTATAGACAGAATATGAAATATATAGTTCATAGAGAAGGTAGACCGTATGTATACATGAACATTATTTCCATTTTCATGAAAGAAATAAAAAAATAAAGATAAATAATATTTTACAATTTCTTGAAAATTTTTAATTCATATATTTCACAAATTTTCATTTAAAACACCCTTATTACATTCCATGTAAAACATGATTAAATCACATTGCTTCATGAGACAATTGTTCTCCATGCACATAAATGACATTATCGTACTCCCACATAATGGAAGTTAATAATTAATGTGTTATATAATTATTATACTGGAATAATAATATCATAAATACCATATAACAAAATAAATCATTATATTTACACTTTATAGGTGGTGGTGGGAAACGAATAACATCCGTTTTGAGGCTGCAATACAATATACACAAAAAAGAAGATTTTTCGACCCATTTGATGGAAGAGTAGAATGATATAGTTTGTTAAATTAACATAATAAAATATTAGTATATTTAAGATAATTATTTTATTATTTAATAATGATTTTATTATAATTGAAGGAGGTGGGGGAAGAAATAAAATAAAATGCTTGGTTAGGGTCTTTACCTATTCTTAAAACCACTTCATTTTGTTTTCACACAAATGATTATTAGGTTAGATTTTTGTCCAAAATAAGGATTCTAGTTTGAGAGGAGAAAATTATGGAAGCGACTTGGGAAGGTAATGGATAAAATAATTGGTTTTTGATGTTTAAATATTGGGGGATAGCATGAGGCCTTTTATAAGTGAGGTGAGTGGAAAACATGTAATTTTTTAAAAGAAAAAGGTGTACCCATGTTTTTTACATTCCATAGGAATCCAAAATATTATATTATATAAAATATAAAATATAAAATATATGGTCTAAATATGGGCATAAAATGGGTTTCATAAATATTTTCATCTATTTTTAACCGTTATCATTTTAGTTTAACTCTTCAGTTAACCCATTTTACATTAAGTGTGGTAAATAATTTCTACTATTTTTACTATTTATTATGGTCAAAAAATTTAGTGGAACGTTTTATATAATATATATTATTATAATTAAAAATTTTAAATAAAATTTTCAATATTATATTGACAAAATTGGAAAAAATTAATTTAAAATTAATCTCCAAGACATGATGAGAAAGAGGTTTTCCAAAGCGAAAATATTAAAAAATTTAGAAAGATTATATATCAAAATTTATTATTAAATTGATTGAAATGAAATAAAATATTAATAGATATAAAATTGAAATATTTTTACCTTAAAACCACATTATATGATTTATATTTTTTAAATAGTTTAATATAATGGTTAATTCTTAATAAAAACATTATTTTTCATGATTCATTGAAAAATTTATCTTCTTAGAAAATTATAAAATATTCACCCTAATATTATTTTGAAATTTTGAATTAAAAAAAATAAATTTAAATCAGTCAAATTAATTTTATAAATTTAGGAGAAATGAATTTTAAAATGATCATGAAATAGGTGAATGAACTAATTTATAGAAAAGTATATTTTAAATTATAAAATAATATTTATTCCTATTTTATCTAGAAAACACGTAAGATAATTCTTAAAAATATTATTAAATATATAATATATAAATATAATTAAAATCATGCACTAAATTTTATTTACTTAATTTTTTTTTCATATAAAACATTTTTGTGTACAAAGAAATGTTTTCCAAAAATTGATTCCATTTATTTTCGAATGGTATAAAATTTTATTTCTATTTAATTTGTCAAAAAATATTTCATTAAATATAAATTTTAAAACCATATATTTTCATAATTAATTAAATTTTATTCTTAACCTCAATTCCAAAGTATTTGTGATAACTAAAATATAAAATAATAATCTTTTAATAATATGTCATGTTTTGTTTAAACATATTGTTGCATGTAATGTAATATAGTTTCATAATATTTATGTAAATTCTTATTTACATATTAAAATTCTAATAATTTTTTAAATTTTATATTCATTATAAGGGAGAGGAGTTCAATTTTTATAACAATATAAATGTTAATGTCACCATTCAAATTCCAAGTGGATCCAATAATGAAACATAATGGTATTGGGGAATTTGTAGGTTTAATGATGCCTTAAACATTCATTTTAACACATGTTTTAATGATTTTTTAAATCATTTACTCATTGGTTTTTTACTAGTACCATTTTTTGGTTTTAACCATATTAAATATTTTTATCTATTTAATTTACTATTAATGCCTAAAAACAAAATGGTCTTATTACCTAATTTTAAATTAATGATTATAAATATGAAATAAATTTTTTAAAATAAAATTCCAAACACTAATAAAAATTAATTTTAGTACTAGAACACATATCATGGTAAACCAATTTTTAGAAAAACTATATTTTTATGAAACAAATATGATTTAGTTTTAATTATTTATGATATTGATTTATATGATAATAATTGATTAATTACTAACCAAATATGAGTTACATTTATCTAAAAAAATCAAAACTAAATTCCTCCTTTTCGATACATAGTTAAAATAATGAGACTGAGATAGTTCTTATTTGATTTAAAGAATACTTTTGTTTCCAAAATGCTAGACATGGGTTTCATTAATTCAAAATTTTATATTTATATTCTATTTTTATATTTATATATATATTTTAAAAAATATTTCATAAAATTTAAAATCATTCTTGTATTATCATAATGTCATAAAAGTGACTTTTTCTGCAAAATCTGTATTTCTTACTATTTAATAAAAAATATAACAATTTCAAAAAATATAAAATAATTTTCTACATGATAATTTCTATATTATTAATCTAATAATTATGTTCATTTTATGATATTTAAATTCAACAATTCTCTAATTTTTTTTAATTAAAATACTGAATATGAAAAAAAAAAATATTCAAAAATTACATTTTTAAGGATAAATAATATTATAAAATATAAATTTGAAATTAAAATAATTTTAATATATTTTTTCATATATAATAATATTTTAACCATGGTGAATTTAATTTTCTAAGGATAAAATATATATCATTTTAAAAACATTTATTTTTGAAAGGACATTCATATTTAATATTAGATCATAATAATTATTTGTCCTCTAAATGTAAGTAAGTTTGGTCTAGTTATATATTTTAATTTACTAAAGATTTTAATATTCTAGTAATTTTTTAATTATAATAATATAATATTCTAAAGATAATTTTATTTCACTATTTCATTTGATATAATCTATCAAAAATATTATTAATTTAGAGAAACATATATCCTAAAATCTCAGGGTGTAACATTAAATTTATACAGCTATATAGAATATAGTATTTATGGCTAGAGATGGTGATTCCCCTAAGTAAGATCACCTAAATTAAGGTGTTAGTTTTTAGAACTATTAAAATGGATATATTGAAAACCAAAAATAAACTAGAAGCAATACGATGATAGACTATGATTCAGTTCCTCACCGAGTAATAAATGATGATTCGACTTAGGTAACCTAATATCCTTGATTTTTTGGATTATTTATTAGGATCCCACAATATATATTTTTCTTTTAAAAAAACATGATGAACTAATGTTCATAAATGGGGAACCTCCAACTATTAAGACCTCATTGATATTTATTATGTGAAATGGATAATTTATATACAATTAGAGACATAACCCATATAAACTAACCATATTTTTAAAAATAGTTGATACACATAAAGGAATGATCCCTATAGTATGCATTTGGGAAACCCAATAAACTACTCTATTGTGTATAACATTTGAGAATAAAAAATAATTATTAATCAGAATACAGTTCTTCAGCATACTTTGTGAGAGGAAAATAAGGAAACATTCTCCACTACTCTAAATATAAATTAATTCAATGACTTAGTTAATTATTTTTTATGCCCTCTATAGATCCAAAACTAAGACACATGCTAATATAAAAATCAAAGAGATCAAAATTTTATGATAATTAACCTTGTTATATGGTTATTATCCTTTCCTAATATCATGAATTTCATTATGAATTTTTTTAAATAAAATGTTTTGTGGGTAAATTCATTGTAAATGGATGAATTAACATATTTTAATCTTCAATTTTCAATTATAAATTTCAATACATTAATTTTTAAAAAAGAGTATCATATTATATCGTTATTTTTTTTTCAAATACTATGTGAATATTTTAATTATAGAATCCATGATTATTTATTTCCCATTTTGGTGTTTATTTATATGTTGTTTTAAATAATGGTTTTAAATCTATGTGTATGAACTAGAAATTGAAAATTAATCTTTAATATTTTTTAATTAAAAATGAAAGTTGTTTTTCATTAAACTTGAATAAGAATATCTTATTTATCCAATATAAAAATATAATATATAAGTTTATTCAGAATTTATTATTTATATTAATATATATTAAAATTGTTTTTTATTTCTATTTTCATGTCGTGTTGGTGATTTTTAAATTTTCATGATACCAATTTATTAATTATTAATAAATAGATATTATTACTTAAATTAAATATATTTCTATTTGAAATGAAATATATTTTATGAAAATTAAATTTATTTACATAATTCAATTAATATAAACTACAGTTAAACTCTTATTATCTCTCTCCACTCTTGTTTTTGTCTCGTGTCCCCATAATTTTCAATGTAATGGTTTTTCTAAATTTTAACACCCTAAGCTTCCACGGTATGCTTCCCTTTGAATAATACAATAGCGTGTGTTGTACACAACTTCGAGTTCTAACACACCACAACCAATCAAACTAGTCGTTATGAACATTAATACCCAATTTTTTAAATTTTATCATTCAAAATGGACTTCATATTTGGATTTGGAATATGAAAAATAGCTTAAAGTTAATTTTTGGTATTTTTCTCAAAACATTCAATTTTTGATGAATAGTGAAAAACACTGAGTTATAGTTTAAAACCGAATTTTTATTTAAATTTATTTTAGGTCAAAATAGATACATAATACCTTATATAAGTTCAATTTAATTCATTGGGGTCTATTTATAATAATTTTAGATATATAAAAATTTTATTGAACTTTTTACCTTATTTTACCCACCTCCTAGGAGCATTTGAAAATTTACATAAAAATTAATTTTACCACTTCTGTGAGTTGAATTTCAAAAATCCTAGAGAAACATCTGATATTTTTAATTAAAATTTGGTTCAATAAGATAAAAATAAATTTTGGTGAATAGTAACGTTTTACTTTTATTTACAACGCTTAGAAGTAAATATGTTAATTAATGGTAAAAATGATATTATTATTACCCTAACATATATCCTAATTCTATTGGATAAGTGTAGTTCAACCAAAAACAACCTTAGGAATAAAATATGATCCTTTAGGTCCACTTGTATTAGATTAGGACATTTATTAAAATTTTATTTAAAGCAGAGTTAAAAGAGTTAAAATCAAAGTTTAACAACTAAAACATTTTTAATATAGGTTTATAGATAAGATAAATTCAACTATAAATATTTATCCGAAAGATAAAAATATTTACTACATAATGGTATTTTATTTAAATTTTATATACATTATATAATTAAATTTATTTTTGACACAATGATGATGCAATAATTACTATATTAATGAAATATTATAATATTTGATATTATAAATATCCAAATAAATGTAATTTGAGACTTTTTATGAATTAAAATAATTTTCTAGGTTAATATGACATGTTAGGGTTGGTTAGATGAATTGTTTGGGAAGTAATAATGCTGTTATAAATTTACAAAAAACAAAATACCAAATAGTGTGAAAATTGACATAAAAGAGTTTTTAAAACGAATATTATATTATTAATTGATATTATATTACTAAAAATATATTGTTCGGACAAAAGACCTATATAATTATATTTTTATCATTAATGAACCACTTTTTGTTATCTTAATGGTTTTTAGTAAGTTTATTTAACATATAATATAAAAATACAAAGAGACATGGTAAATGTCAAGCTATTTAACTAAGAGTTAAATCTAAAAGATAAAGTTAATAAAGTGACACAAACCTGTATAAAACCTATTGATTGAGTGGTTTTAGACTCATACCAACCTAATACTTTAGTTAATTTATTTTGGATCCATTAGAAACCTAAATGATTTTCTTATAAAATAATATTTCTAGCTTTTCATAAGGTGCCCCTCACCCCTCTTATAAAAGGGCACTCCCCCTCCTCTCTAATTCACACCTTCAAACCCATTTGGTTCGGCCAAACTCAGCCCAAATACCCTCTAAACTATACTCCCTTCATCTTAGAGGCCTTCCTTTATGAAAAAAGTCATCCTAAGGAGCCCTTTTGATTAAATCAAAAGGAAGAACCCTGAGAAGAGGTAAATATTTCATCACCTCTTTCATGTTCATTTATTCTTCCACTTCCTATTTCTTTGTTGTTTCAATTATAAAATAATAACTCCAGTATCTTTTATATACTGTAATGTAATTATAAATATGTTACAACCAAATTAATTTTTCTATCCATCCCTTGAATGACATGTCACCATATGTGCGTACGTACGGCTTACCGTCTCCACGTCGTGGTGTAATTGTTATTCAATACATTATTATTTGGATGGGTAAAATAATGTTGTGTAATTCATGTAAATAATAAATATAACATGATAATAATTCTGTATATATGATATACCATCCAATTATATATTATTTTAATATCAAAATAAGGATATTTTCGCTCGTGCGTACATACAGATTATCGTCTCCACGAACGCGATGAGATTCATTCCCCATCGTATCCTTTCAAGACTAATTTTCATTTGATGATTAAAAATAATGTTTAAAGTCTTGATATCATTATGGATATGAAGAATTTATATCCCATTCATAACAAATATGACTCACATAAAAAATAATATAAAGGAAAATGAATCTGTTAACACCCGAAACGACAATAATACTAAGATATTATTAACAAAGAAATGTTAAAAGAACATATATAATATCATATTAACATATATGATTCTTGTATAATTTAATAACAATTATTTCACCATTATAAAATAGTTTAACCTACCCTCGACTGAGGAAAAGTACAAGGTAAGGGTTAATTTCACAATCTCTTTATTATCCGAGGTTGTTTTTATATAAGTATCTACTGGGACCCCTTTATCATCCACATCCATGTTTCTTAAAAATGTATTTCAAAACATTATTTATATTTTATAGACTATTGGTTAAAGTCATTTATACCCTTGTTTGATTTTTATTAGATGTTTACAAAGGAATATTTCCATCATTTTCCAAACAAGGTCTTTTATAACCTTTTCGACAAAATTAAGGTAGGAATCTATTTTTTTAACTTATACGGCGGTTGCGGCTATTTTCCACCGTTATAACATCGTCAAAGATTCCATTAGAATATTATAAGAATATTTTCAAATATAAATTTTTTCTTTTATAATTACATGACTTTTAAATGATTTCAAAATAAAATGAGATATTTCTTTAAAAAGGGTTTGATTTCATATATGTCAACATCATTTGATGGATTTTAAGTTTCTTTGAAGTTGATTTATTATGATAAAAAACTTCCATATTGTATTGAAGGGTTTGTGATAGTTTTTACTATGGATGTGTTATTTCATACCATTCAAGGTTTATGGTTAATGTATTGACATTTCGTATGCCAGTTTTAATACGAATGTTGATGTTATGTTTAAACCTTTTCATATGAAAAATGAATTGGACTTAGTATGTGATGGGTGGAGCCCGCTACAGCTCCTCGATGCATCGGTAGATATCATGAGAAAAACTAGTGTCTTGGCACAAGGCCTTGAAAAAATATTATTTGGAGTCTTGGCACAAGGCCTTGACAATGTGGTTATGAAGGTCTAGCATTATGAATTTCATCATTATGAAAGTGGCTATTGATATTTCATGTGATTATTCGAATAATAGAATATCCATGTGAGTAAGTAAATGGAATTATTTTGATTTATATTTTCCATATTATGATGAATTTTATGTTGAAAAGGCTTTATTTAGTTTTATACATTGCCTTAAATGTTTATGCTTATTTATGAAAGTTTCTGCTATATTGATATCCTTACTGAGCATCTGAGCTTACCCCTTTCTATGTTTTATTTTTTCCAAGATGTGAAGAAGTATATTATGACTGACCTGTAGGGATAGTCTCTGGGATCTATGTGTTTTCTATGGAAACAATGTTGTTATAGTTTTCCATTTTATAAAGTAATGTAAACCTTATGAATGTATCTAGTACTTCCAAGGCTGCTAAACTTATCGGTCTCTCGAGACTTGATCTTTTGTGATCATGCCAATGTTATGTAATAATGCACAAACTCTGAGCTTCTTGGGTCGGGGTATTACAGTTGGTATCAAAGGGAGTATAGTACAAACCTTGGAATCTAGATTTAGAAAAACTCTGATTAGAGCACATTACCCTAAGATAGACTTTGAGGATTAGTATAGAATAACTTCCTATAATTTTGGTATTGTAGAGATTTTGTGAGTTTTCCAAGCAATACATCCCTTTCTGGATATGAGCAGTTAGAGGCAGCTCCAGCATAGATGTACCTAGGGGTAAAACCTGAAAACACCGCTTTGAGCTAGACTCGAACGGTAACTGGTGCACGACAACAGGCCTTGATGAACTCTTGGTTACGACACTCCCGGGCGATATGCTTAGGATAATTCTCATTTTCATTACAAACCATTATAAAGGGTTTATGAGTATATACTTTTTCAAAAAAAAATTATGATTATGGATTATATCCACAAACTATTCAATTTTTGTTAAGTGTTTTACATGTTTGGATTTATGTATTGCGATTCATAAACTAATCTAGTTTTTTCCATTGTTTAGAAATGACGCCTAGTGGAGGGAATGTAAACTATATTAATGCATGCACCCCATATATAGATTTCCATCCTACTCAAGATAATTATAGTATAGCTGGTGATGAAACTGGTGCTGATCAGCTAATCACCATACTGGGCTAACTCACTCAGATTATGAATAGTATCCTTAACCATATGGAGCACCCTGATCTATAGCATAGAGATTAAATGTTAGATCAATTCTTGAGGAACATCCAACAACATTCAATGGGGGTATAAATCCACTAGTAGCCGAGAAATGGATAAATTTCTGAGAGAAAATATTCCACACCTTGGGGAGTAGCGAAAGAGGAATAGTTGTCATGACAGTTTACCGCCTCACTAGAGATGTTGATCAATGGTGGTCATTGATTCAAAACACAAAAAAAGATGATGAAGTATCAAATATGTTATGGAGGTAGTTTAAGGAAATTTTCTTATAAAAATACTTTCCTCATGACCATCGAGCATATATAGAATGACAATTTCTCAGTCTAAGGAAAAAGGAGGATGATAATATCGCAAAGTATGAAGCTAGCTTTTCCAGGTTAGAGAGGCATGCTATATATTATATACATAACCCAAGAAGTAAGATTTATCGTTTATTTGATGGGTTAAAAAAATTTCTCCATCAAGAATTAGTCTCACAATCCTTCTCGTCATACGAAGATATTGTCTCATGTGCTATCAAGACAGAAAAAAATTCTCTAAGTCTTAAAAAGTTAAAGAAAAGAAAGAGAATAAGAGATCTATTGAACACTCTGGAAATGGAAATAAGGGGAATAAGGGAAAAGATGAATATCCATCCGGCAGTAAATGTGGGAAAAAACACCCTGGTACATGCCTAAAGGGAATGGTAGTCTGTTAGATGTGTGGAGAAAAAGGCCACTAAACTCGTGATTGCAAGGGGGAAGAAAAAGGTTATCGATGTTGAATGCTACAATTGTAGAAAAAGGGGGAATTATACGAATTAATTTCTTAAGTGTCAGGGGAAATTACCTCAGAAAAGGCCAAGGGATCAAGTCCAAGCTTATGTTATCACTACTACTGAGGTTGAAGCTCTGAAAGATGTGGTGGAAGGTAATTTAATGGTTTCCTCTAGTTTAGAAAATGTTTTATTTGATTCTAGATTATCGCATTGTTTTATATCTTCCGAGTTTACTAAGAAAATTAGAAATTTCCAAATTGATTTAACAAGGTATTTGTTAGTCAAATCTATTGAGGGAAGTATCATTGCAACAATGTTTTGTGAATCAGTCCCCATTAGGGAATATAAATGTTCTTTATCTACTGATCTCATCTTCATACCCATGATTGAATTTGATATAATCCATGGTATGGATTGGCTTTAGGACCATGATGTGAAAATTTATTGTAAGAAGAAGGAGGTTACAATTTTTTATGATGATAATGAGTACCTTATCTTTAGACCAGAAACGTCACCACCTAATTCTTATCTAGATCCACCCCCAGTAGCTCAACTAAATTAAATTATTGGGGAGGAATAAAATGAAATAACTATGGGTGAGGAAAGGAATGTTCAAATAGAGGATGTACCTACTGTGAAAGAATATGTTGATGTGTTTCTAGAAGATTTACCTGTACATCCTTCAGAATGAGAAATTGAGTTTTCCATTGATTTAATTCCTGGATCAAGGCCCATATCAAAGACCCCTTATAGAATGGCCATTATGGAATTAGTGTAACTAAAGAAACGACTAGAGGAATTGAGTAATACAAGATTTATTATCCTTAGTGTTTCTCCATGGGGATCCCCTGTGCTTTTTGTTAAGAAGAAAGATGGATCTATGAGGTTTTTCATAGATTACAGGGAGATCAATGCTATAACAATAAATAAAAAGTATCCCCTACCTCACATTGATGATTTATTTGACCAACTTCATGGAGCTCAATAATTTTCAAAGATTTACCATCGATCTGGATATCATCAGTTGTGTGTGAAGAAGGAAGAAATTATAGAGATAGCATTTCGAACCAGGTACGGGCATTACAAGTTTACAATAATGCCTTTTGGATTGACTAATTCACCCTCTGTCTTCATGGATCTAGTAAATAGAGTTTTAAAAGAATATCTTGATGAATTTGTAGTGGTATTTATTGATGATATCTTGGAATACTCGAAAATCTATGAAGATCATGAAAATCGCATACGCATTATCCTGAAGACTTTGAGAAGACACGAATTATATGGGAAGTATAGAAAGTGTGAATTCTAACATCATAAGATTTCTTTTCTTGGCTATATTTTCTCTAAGGATGGAATCTCTGTTGATCCTTTTAAGGATGGAATCTTTGTTGATCCTTCTAAGACCAAGGCAATCCAAGAATGGCCAACACCGATGAGTATAACTGAGGTACACAGTTTTATTGGTTTAGCAGGTTATTATTGATGTTTCGTCCAGAATTTTTCCTAGTTGGCTAACCCATTAACAAAGCTCACATGAAAAGGGGTTAAATTTGTTTGTAAAAAAGTGTGTGAATATTGTTTTGTATAATTGAAGAGAATATTAGTCAATTCCCTTATATTGACTCTACTATCTGGTAATGATGGGTTTTTTACTTATAGTGATGCTTCAAAGAAAGGACTTTGTTGTGTCCTTATGTAGAATGATAGAATTATTTCATATGCATCACGACAACTAAAAATTGATGAGAAAAAATATCCTACTCATTATCCTCAGTTATAAGCAATAATATTTTCTCTAAATATTTGGAGACACTATCTCTATGGTGAAAAATGTAATATTTATACTGATCACAAGAGTTTGATGTATATTTTCTCACAGAAAAAACTCAACACGAGGCAAAGGAGATGGCTTGAACTACTCATGGGTTATGATTTCATGATACACTACCACCCGAGGAAGGAAAATATGGTGGAAGATGCTTTGATTAGAAAGGATCATGGAGTTTTGAACAAGATGAGAGTTAAAAAGGATCCTATATACATGGATCTAGTAATGTTGGATATAGGAATCACCATAGAAGGTGAAACATCAATAATTTTTCCAATGTTTTCCAAACCATATTTACTAAAAAGGAAAAAGAGTTATTAGACCAAGGATGGAGAGTTTCAAAATAAGATTAAAGCTATGAATGATGGGAGATTTAGTGACTTGTGTATAAAGATGGCATCTTCAAATTTGGGAAGAAACTTTGTGTTCCCGATATACCTGATCTGAAAAGAGAATTGTTAGATGATGCTCACAGCTCCAATTCCTCCATACATCCTGGGAGCACCAAAATGTATAGAGATTTGAAGGAAAATTTTTGGTCGGACAACATGAAGAGGGAGATTGCTAATTTTGTGTCAATATGTATGGTTTGTCAACAAGTGAAATCTGGAAGGAAACAGCCTAGAGGAGTCTTGTAACCTCTTCCCATACCTAATTATAAATAGGATAATATTACGATGGTCTTTTTCATGGGACTACCAAAGATTTCTAGAAGGAATGATGAAATATGGGTCATTATTTATCATCTTACCAAGTCAGCACATTTTCATTCTATAAGAGAAGATTTACCACTTGAACGATTAGCAAGTCTATATATTAAGGATGTTGTAATATTTCATGGAGTACCACTATAGATTATTTCTGATCGTGATCAATGTTTTACATCACGATTCTGGAAAAGTCTTTAGAAAGACCTAGATACTGAACCTCATTTGAGTACTGCCTACCACCCCTAAATTGATGGACAATCAGAACAGACTATTCAAACCATAAAATACATGTTTATATCTTAATAAATTGACTTTCAAGGTATGTGGGATCAATATTTACCTCTGGTATAATTTTTCTATAACAATAGCTTCCATTCAAGTATTCAGATGGCACCATATGAAGCATTATACAGAAAGGGATGTCACAAACCAACCTGTTGGGATGATGTTGGTGAAAGAAAACTCAGTGGCCTAGAACTTGTGGAGGAAACGATGGAAAAGATGAAGGTAATCAAAAACCACATCAAAGCAGCTCAAAGTAGGCAGAAGAGCTATGTTGATAACCGAAGGAAGGATTTGGAATTTCAGGTAGAAGAATATGTTTTATTAAAGTTATCTTCATGGATGGGTGTTATACGTTTCGTTAAGAAGGGAAAATTATGTCCCAGGTACATCGGTCCTTTTGAAATTATAGAACAAATTGGGGTTGTAGCTTACCGTTTGTCAATACTGCCAATTCTCTTCAAAGTTCACGATGTGTTGCACATATCACTATTGAGAAAATACATGCCTGAACCAACGCATGTACTCACCTATGAGGAATTACATCTGTAACCAAATATGTCTTACTACAAAGAGCCTCTCAAGGTTCTTGATAGAAGAGAACAAGTGCTGAGAAACTGGACAACTCGTATGGTAAAAGTTTTATGGAGAAACCAATAGATGGAAGAGGCAATGTGGGAACCTAAGTAACATATGATGAAGAACCACCCGAGTCTTTTTAAGTAATAATACTCTAGAAATTTCTAAGAATAAATTATTTGGAGGGGAGAATGTAACACCTCAAAATTCCATGGTACGCTTCTCTTTGAATAATACAATAGCGTGTGTTGTACACAACTTCGAGTTCTAACACACCACAACCAATTAAACTAGCCATTATGAATAGTAATAACCACTTTTTGAAATTTTATAAATTTTATCTTTTAAATTGGAATTCATTTTTGGATTCATAATATCGAAATTATCTTAGGGTGAATTATTGGTATTTTTCTCAAAACTTTCAATTTTTGATGAATAGTGAAAAACACTGAGTTATAGATTAAAACATAATTTTTATTTAAATAATTATTTATTTTATTTAAATTTATTTTAGGTCAAAATAGATATATAATGCCTATATATGTTCAATGTAGTTCATTGGAGTTAGTCTATAATAATTATAGATATATAGAAATTTTAATGAACTTTTTACCGTCTTTTTCCCACCTCTGAGAAGCATTTTAAAATTTACATAGAACTTAATTTTACCACTTCTATGAGTTTAATTTAAAAAAATGAAAGTCATGTTTGATATCAGTAAGTAAAATGTGCTTCAATAAGATGAAAACAATTTTTGGTGAATAGTAACTTTTTACTTTTATTTACCACGATTAAAAGTAAATATGGTAATTAAGGGTAATAACGATATTATTATAACCCTAAAACATTTCATAATTATATTTCATAAGTTTAATTCGACCAAAAAAATCCTTAGGAATAATATATGATCCTTTAGGTCCACTTGGATTAGATTAGGACATTTATTATTATTTTATTTAATGAAGAGTTAAAAGAGTAAAAATCAAAGTTTAATAACTAAAACATTTTTAATATAGGGTTATACATAAGATAAATTCAAATATAAATATTAATTATAAATCTAAAAATATTTCCTAAATAATGGTATTTTATTTATAATTTATAGACATTAAATAATTAAATTTATTTATGACACAATGATGATGCAGTAAATACCGTACTAATGAAATATTAAAATATTTGATATTATAAATATACAAATAAATGTAATTTGAGACTTTTTAGGGATTAAACTAATTTATTAGGTTAATATGACATGTTAGGGTTGGTTAGATTAATTTTTTTTAAGTAATAATGTTCTTATGAATTTATAAAAAATAAAATACGAAATAGTGTCAAAATTGACATAAAATAGTTTTTAAAACAAATATTATATTATTAATTGATATTATATTCCTAAAAATATATTTATTGGTAAAAAAACTTATATAATAATAGGTTTATCATTAATTAACCACTTTGGGTTCTTTTGGAAGTTTATAGTATGTTTATTTACCATATAATATAAAAATACAAAGAGACCTGGTAAATGTCAAACTATTTAACTAAGAGTTAAATCTAAAAGATAAAAGTTAATATAGTGACCCAAACCTGTCTAAATCCTATTGGTTGAGTGGTTTTAGACCAATACCTACCTTATACTTTAAATAATTCATTTTAGAGCCAGTAGAAACCAAAAATGATTTTATTATAAAATAATATTTCTAGATTTTCCTAAGGTTCCCCTCACCACTCTTATAAATGGTAACTCCCCCTTTTCTCTAATTCACACCTTCAAAGCCATTTTGGCTAGGAAAAATCCTACCCAAATACCCTCTAAAATATCCTCACTTGATCTTATAGGCCTTCATTTAGTAAAAAATTCAACCTAAGGATCCCTTTTGATCAAATCAAAAGGAAGAACCCGAAGAAGAGGTAAATATTTCATCATCTCTTTCAAGTTCCTTTCTTCTTCCACTTCATATTTATTTGTTGTTTCCATTATAAAATAATAACTCCAGAATATTTTATATACTGTGATGTTATTATAGATATGGTACAACTAAATCCATTATTTTACCCATCCCTTGAATGACATGTCACCATACGTGCGTGCGTATGACTTACCGTCTCCACGTTGTGGTGTAATTGTTATTCAATACATTATTATTTGGATGGGTATAATTATGATGTGTAATTCTTGTAAATAATAAATATAACATGATAATGATTCTGTATATATGATATACCATCCAATTATATATTATTTTAATATTAAAAAATGATATTGTCGCTCTTGCGTACGTACGGATTACCGTCTCCATGAACGTGATGAGATTCATTCCCCATCGTATCCATTCAAGACTAATTTTGATGTGATGATTAAAAATAATGTTTAATGACTGTATATCATTCTATATATGTATAATATACATACCATCCATAACAAATTTGACTCACATAAAAAATAATATAAAGGAAAACGAATCCTTTAACACCCGAAACGACGATAATACTAAGATATTATTAACAAATCAATGTTAAAAGATCATATATGATATCATATCAATGTATATGATTATTTTACAATTTAATAACAATTATTAAACCATTATACAGGATTTTATCCTACCCTCAACTGAAGAAAAGTACAAGGTAAGGGTTAATTTCACAATCTCTTTATTATCCGAGGTTGTTTTTACGTAAGTATCTACTAGGACCTCTTTATCATCCAGATCCATGTTTCTTAAAAATGTATTTCAGAACATTATTATTATTTTATAAACTATGGATTAAAGTCATTTATACCCTTGTTTTAATTTTATAATATGTTTATAAAGAAATATTTTTTTCATTTTCCAAACAAGGTCCTTTATAACCTTTTCGACAAAATTAAGGTTAGAATGTCTTTTTTTAACTTATATGGCAGAGGTGGCTATTTTCCACCATTATAACATCGTCGAAGCTTCACTTAAAATATTATAATAATATTTTCAAATATAAATGTTTTCTTTTATAATTACGTGAATTTTAAATGATTTCACAATAGAAAGAGATATTTCTCTAAAAAGGTTTTTATTTCATCTATGTCAATATCTTTTGATTGATTTTATATTTGTTTGAAGTTGATTTATTATGATACAAAACATCCATATTGTATTGATGGTTTTGTGATATGTTTGACTATGAATGTGTTATTTCATACCATTCATGATTTATGGATAAAGTATTGACATTTCGTATTCCTATTTTAATATGAATGTTTATGATATGTTTAAACCTTTTCATATGAGGAATGCATTGGACTTAGTATGTGACAGGTGAAGCCCACTATAGCTCCTTGATGCATCGGTAGGTCTCATGAGATAAACTGGTGTCTTGGAACAAGGCCTTGACAAAATCATATTTGCTTTCTTGGCATAAGGCCTTGACTATGTAGTTATGAAAGTCTTGCATTATGCATTCCATCATTATGAATGTGGCTATTGATATTGCATGTGATTATTCAACTAGTAGAATATCCATGTGAGTCAGTAAATGACATTATTTTTATTTTTATTTTCCATATTATGATGAAGTTTATGTTAAAAAGGCTTTTGTTTTAGTTTTATACATTACATTAAATGTTTATTAATATTTATGAAAGTTTCTGCTATATTGTTATCCTTACTCAGCATCTGAGCTCACCCCTTTCTATGTTTTATTTTTCCCAGGATGCAAATAAGTATATTATGACTGACCAGTAGGGATAGTCTATGGGATCTCAGTGTTGTCTTTGGAATCAATGTTGTTGTATTTTTCCATTTTATGATGTAATGTAAACCTTATGAATGTATCTAGTACTTCCAAGCCTACTAAACTAATCAGTGTTTTGAGAATTGATCTTTTGTGATCATGCCAATGTTATGTAATAATGAACTGACTCTGGGATTCTGGGGTCGGGGCATTACATAAATAATTTTTAAACTAATTTATATGTTCATATTCAATATTTAAAGAATCAATTTTTTATCTTGCATAGTTTTTCTCATTTTTATTATTTTTTACTTGTAATAATATTCACCACTTCCATGTAATTCTAACACTAAACATTATAAAACCATGTATAGTTATGTTATGAATAATTTTTTTTAAAAGGATAATGTTTATTCACATCATGCATCACAATAAACATAAAATGGAATTACCTACCAAATATATTTCATAAAATTTAAATTTTCTAGTATTAGATTTAGAAATTTAAAAGATACATGAAAATACTTCTCAAAATCGTTTGTGTGAATTTTTAATATCAATTTTAATATTTAATTTATAATCCATAAACCTTTGGTTATAAATCTATTGTAATATCCCACCAATCCAATGAAATTATAAAAAATTGGAAAAAATTTGTATGGTTCAATAGTATCAACTATTTAATCCAAATGTGAAATTGGTAAAAAGGCATTGATGTGGTTGAATTATAAATTTTAGAAATATTTAATGAATTATTTTAAAATTTAAATTTTATTGAAGTAGAAATATTACAAATATTTACATAGTGATCTTTATAATTGTTTGGATCAAAATGGTCCTACTTCTACTCTTCACTCCTATAAAATGAAGAGAGAAATGGCACCCACTATAATGGAATATATGAATTTTGTTTGGGAGTTATAAACATAAGAAAATTCATTTTTAAACCCTCAAGACACATCCCAAGACTGAATTTTTATTTCCTAGATTCACAAACCACTTTCATCCTTCTATGTTGGTGGAAGAATCCAAAACGCCTTTATTTACATCAAGTCACAATAAAATCCCCTTCATTTTAATAGTTAGGGAAAACCAACACATACATTTTTAAAGGGTATTATTACCCAACACCTTCATTTTATTTGTAGTATAACCTAGTAGAATATTTAAGAAAAAATAATGGAAATAATTAAGAATCACATAGACTAGTTGAACAAGTAAGGATCTGAGTGTCAAAAAAGTAGTGTTCTCTCTAGAAACGAAGGACTGAACGAATGATGTCCATTCGAGAGAAGAAGTTGATTTCCATGGTGGCGTGAAAAAAATAGTTCAACAATTTCCATGGTCTCAAATTTTAAGTGGTTATATTAAAATCAGTATATAGAGTTCATTCTAGCTCATCTAATTCTAAATATGAAGCATGTTACATTTCATCCTTCCTAAAAAAATATGTTATTTCTTCATTGAATGGAATTGCACAATATTCACAACTGGTTGAATTTATTAATCTATATAATTAAAAAGTTTTATACAAAAATATCATTAAAATAATTAATGTATCCCTAACAACCCGTAATTAACAACATTAAAGTCTTTTGGAACACTCTAATAAATTTTGTGAGGAGAATTGTTGGAGAGTTTTGTGAGAGTCTAATAAAAATTATTAAAAATAGTAAAACCAATTAAAAACATGTCTCATGATCTCTATGTATGATAATATGAAAAATTATATAACCATAACCGAATAATTTCTGATGTAAATGAGAATATCATACATGGTAGAGAATATTATAATTGTTTTTTCATTATCATTTGATTTGATGTTGATCACTAACTGGAAAATGTATCCCTCCTTCATGGTTTATCCATGAGATGATTTGAATCACATGAAGTTCAAGCATGCTCTACCAACCTCCAAATTGTTTTAGAGTATTACAATGAAAAGTAAGAGGATAAAAGAGAGCTTCAGTTTCTTAGTTGTCATTGGATGAATATACACACACAACACACATCACATGGAAATGATTTATAAAATAGTAAGGGACACTCAAAATGTGTTGTATGCATTAAATCATGTGTTAAAAATCATGTATAAATTCTATATCCATTTCTTGCATAAAATATATTTACTCCCTATAAATTACATAAAAATATTAAATGATTTCATTTTATGATATATTAGATGGGTGAAATGATTCAGATGTCCAAAACACAAGAAATAATATACCTATTACATGAAAATCTTAATTTATGTGCAATCCAAAATACTACCCATAAATATATTACTTATCATATATAAATATGAGGTTAGGGAATATATCAATAAATTTTCCACATGAACTAAATAATAATAGAATTTTTACCATTTCACTATATACTATATAATATACAATAACTTGTGAAACCATATCCAAAACTCCGTTCAGATTTCATTACAAACACAATGGGAGAGATTTCATTAAATTCACCTTATATTAAATAATATGGGATAAGTTGTGAATAAATATCCCAGTCCAATTTTTATTAACTCTAAAATTGTTTTAGATTATATCTCTAAGTTAAACTCAATCCACATTTATTTGACCACAATGTGTAACCCCATAGGCATTTATAACATTGAAAAAAGACGAATCTTTTTATACATTCATGTAAGAAAAAAGCAGTCTCTAGAAAAGTGTCAATTCTACTCAAGATATAAAGGGGTTTGGATTGACCTCAATCAGACATATATGTCTCTATACATATTACAAAAACTATCCTTTATATAATGATTTCTATTCTCATATTTTACCTTTTTCTTAGACATTATATGGAAATAGGACATAGAGTATGTCAATCCCATATAGATAACATATCTATTATCGATTATCAGAGTATAAAGTAATTTGATCGATGAATACATCACATTTTATTCATCCTTAGATATAATAAAATCACATTTCATTATGAAAATGGATATACAATATCTATTTGTGGATGAATATTCATATTTTCTTTCTCAATCGAGGGCCCTCATTTCATACTCATCGTATTAGAGGATAAATACTATCTTGGTAAAGCTCAAACCGACAACCTGATCAACAACATACCCAACCACTCATCTATTAGCTATGTTAATATGTAGGCTTTCATTAGTGTGGTATTAACGAATTTCAATTTTGAAACTCAGTATAACTCCAGAATAAGGAATTGGCGACTCAACTACGATCCATTCACACATAGTATACCAAATAAACATATATGAAACTCTAGTTGGTATACTTAGTGGGTCATCTAGTGCACACAAATAATCCTATTCATTCTATTATGAATCCTGATCATATTATATATATATTCTTATAACAAAATCCTACTCATGATAACCTTACCATTTCTTCAAAACCTATAATACTCCACGATAAACATTAGTTAGGGATAAACTCAATGTTTTATTTTAAGAGTTCAATTATAATTTCATTGAAAAAAAATGTATATCTACAAACACACTTATGTATCCAAATAGAAATAGTGATAAGACTAACGTTTCGTTTAAATTTGATTATTTTTTAATTCTTACAATCTTTAAGAATATTTAATAAAACCAACATATATTCTGGATTAACATATCACATATGATGAACTTCTATTTCATCCTTATATTTTACACACGTTTTTTATTTCATTAACACATCACATCATGTTTATTCCTTAGTACATCTCTATATTAAAATATGATAAAACACTCCCACTAATTCTTTAGTGGAACACATTTATAAAGAAGTCCAGTTTAAGTAATTGTAATATTTAAAAATAATATACCTAACTATTCAAATTTCTGACCATATTCAAAATTATTAACTTCAAAACCAAATAAATTTTGATGATAACATTTTCTGTTTTTATATTAATTATTAAAATTTCATAATAAACAACTATGTGACCTTATTCCATAATTTTTTTCACTTTAAATAATGTAACTACATATATTATTTTTTTCCAATCCTCATAAAAACATTTTAAAGATATTTAAAATAACTTTAATCATATAATTAAATGTAACTCTAACATTTCTCATTTCCTTTAAATCATAATATATTTTATGATAAAGTGATGACACATTATTACAGTATCTAATGTAAATATTTAAATTTATCTTCAACACTGCATCCTAATATCATTTAGGATATCAGGTTTATTTACTTTTAGACTAGTATAATCGATAATGATGTACGATCTTTATTATTTCATGATCAATAAATGAAACACTTATAATTTTTTATCATTAAATATCCTATACTTTTTTTGGATATTGATTAAATAAATTAATCTTAAAATGGTATAATAGTGATATCCACATTAGAAACGGTAACTAAATGTAATGGTTTACATTTTTATTCACTATCACAGATCGTAACCATTTTAGGATATTAAGTGGAAGAAACATAAACTTATTATTAGTGTTATCTTATATCTATTAGATTTAATCTTCTCTTTGTGCTAACATACTCCCACTAGACTATTTGGAACTAAATTATTTTTGGATATCTTTCTAAGATACACAAACCCTTTTGTCTTAGGATGTACCATTTATTTAATTTTAGTAGGAATATTTTAAAAATAAACTATTGTTTCAATATAGAATATGGTATTATGTCTGGTTAAACATTTTCATTTAAAAAGAATTATTTATTAAAAAATACCATTAATGGTTGGTGGGAACACATTCCCTCATGTTTTAATAAACATCTGGATAAAACATTTATCCTAGATAAACACTTTTATTAATATATTCCTTTAAAAACATGTTATTGAAAATTTTGGATCATAAAACATGTGTATAAAATTTATCATCTCATACTTGTTCACAATAAATATTTTTAGTTAAAAAACATCTCTTATCACATAAGATAAATTAGATGAATATTTAGATATTTTACCTATATTCATTTGAGAATGAAAAAGTCCTTTACATTTAAATCCTAGATGTCATAACTATTTAACAAATATAATGAAGATGAAATACAAATTAAATTAATTATTCAATTTATTTTTAACCTATATATAAATACAACACATTGTAAAATATATATTCAGTGTCATATAACTTTCAAAAAATAATAATTAATTTCTATAAAATCTATACCAAACATGGAAATTCCATAAATTTTTAGAAACACATTCTAGTATTCTAGATAATCCCAACATATAGAAGTATTATTCCCCCTTTATGGAAAAACTAGGTTTTAATGACCATTATTACCTTCTTTAAGAAACATTTTTTTAACTTTTTAACTCACTTTTCTTTTTATCGTTTGAACTTTTACTCACTCGTACTGTCTATAAAGTACTAGAATCAAGACATCAAAGAAATATTTCTTCATTTCTAAACACTTTGAGAATATTAGGAAAACATTTAATGGATTCAATCACATTTTTATAAAATTTCCATAGATGAAAATGGGATAAATTCAGTAACTATAATAATCCATTTTAATCGAGTGAATTTCGGTCCTTGAATGATTCAATATATGGTACTATAAGAATCTAGATTCACTTGTTGAATAATTTCAACACATTGTTCTGAAACATAATATTTTCCTTAATAACATTTCTTAAATTAACAATCTTTCTTATGATGTTCTCTTAAGTTTCTGGTCTTATTTGTAGATTGTATTACACTAATAATTATCAATGATTGATCAGAATGTTTGGATTGATGATTATAATGATATTATCTATAACATAATATCTTATTAAAATGATTATCATGTATTATTAACAATTTAATAAGTACATTAATTAAATGTACATACACTAAAATGATTACCCTGTTTGTTCATCAAAGCAATTCGTAGTCCAAGAATAAAATTTCACTAAGAAATGAGTCTGATAGGATGTTCCACTAATAACATAGTTATTTAGGTTGAGAATATTCCCAATCAAATCATATATGATTCTTGGATATATTAGTGGAAAACCAACTTCCAATCCAATATATAGATAAAATAAACACTATTCCTATGGTATTCAAATCGTTTTGGCTTCACATTTATGTGTTACCAAAATTAAATCCCAAAAAAAGAAAAGCAAGGGAAATACATGGGAAATAATTTTTTTTATGAAATTACCATAATTGAAAATCCAGATTAACTTATTAAAATCATACATTAAACAAGAAAATCCAAGGACACATGAATTTGGCACGAAACTACCTAGTTAGATGATTGCGGTCTTGATAAGTGTCACTTTGGAAAGAATCTCACACCTAGTATATGAAAGGGATTTTAATCCCAACAACATATAAAATGTTATTCTATTTATATATTCATGATTATAGTAATTTATTTAGGAATATTATTCCTTACATTAATCAATAAATTCAATTCATATTGATGTGCAACTCTTTACATAACCAACAAGTTTGTGTTAATTATATAAAATAGATATGAAACATATTCATATTTATCTTAATGAATCATATATATAAAGTACATTAACTCTTCATGAAAATTCATAATGATACATTAGATTCAAAATATAGACATGGGTAAGGCAAAATCGAGATATTTTCATCCCCATTCACCAGCCTAGACTATGCACAGGACACCAGGTTGGTAGGTAGTCCGAACCCAAGTTCCCATATTTGGGGATACATTAATAAAGAGATAATAAAATTAATCATAAAATTAACACCTAATTTTACCCACACTATATTCAAAAAATTAAATTAATTATAGTACTTTCAATAACAAACTAACCTCAAGGTAGATAAAAAACTAAATTCATTATAGAGACATTCCTACCAAGAAATTAATCGATCTATCCTAGAAGAAAATAATCATCTTCAAATAAATCAAACAAAAACATTCACTATAGTATTATGTTATAATTTAAAATTATTCCTAAACACCTATTTTAATAATTCTGTGGTTGGGTTTCATTTAGGTATTTTTCTTGTAAATGATTTAGAACTTTTGAAGGTTTCTGGGCTGGGCATAGTTAACGAACTTTTTTCCATAATGTGTGACGTCTTAGAAGATACCATGAACACCCAAATAGTGGTTATTTTTGTATCTAGTTTATGATTTGAAAAATAGTGCTCTCACCTAGTATAATCTATGCACCTAGGTAAAATGGGGTTGCATTGGTAGGGTACATAGGTTATCTAACTGTGTGGCCCTTCCCAACTAACCGTGAGTACGAGAAAATTTTAATCCAAAAACTAGTTTAAAATTCCAAAACACTCATTTTATGCTCCCTATATACTGGTATGACCCTATTATGTTTTATCCTCCCTTTTAATCTCCCTTTAGGCAATTTTTCCCTCTACACTCTTGTGTAAGGGAATTGAATCTATGCTAAGGATGTTCGATCTCTTCCCGGTAGGTTTCCTTTTCACGTTCTCTTCCTCCCATTCTATGTTGTTTCATCCTTAGGGTTTAAAAGGTATTTATATTATTGGAGGATATAATCTCCAGTGTCTTGAATCTTGAATCTAGTCTTAATTCTTAGATACTCATTGTTGATGTTCTTCATTTGGTTTCCCGATTAGGGCTTGTATTTGGAGATCCCATGATCTCTAGGTAGGTGGTTCTATTATGATGACCAATTCTAATTAACCATAAATTGACTGATTTGGATTCAATTTCTTGATTTTAATTAAATTTTATTCAATTGGTTTACTATAAACCCAATTCCAATGAATTTGGGAATGGTAATTTATTTTTAATGAAATTGGGAAAACACATAATTCAAATGAATTGTGGTGTGTTTGTGAAATTGATGGAAAATTGTGAGATCTTTATTTTTGAATTTAAATTTTGTTATTTATTTTAAAAATTTTATTTCAAATTTATACTTGAAAAAAATGGATTAAAATGGTTTTGGTATAATTTCAGTGGTTATATCTTTGAAAAATGAATTATTTGATTTAAACCCCTTGTATTTGGTTTTTATAAGAAATTTTAATATTTTAAATGTGAGAATGGGCTTAATTATATTTTAAATAGTTTTAAAATAAATTTTAAACAACTGATTATTAATTTAGAACATGGAAGCCTAGTAATTTAGTTAGTTATTTGGTACAACACTCTACTGATAATTTACAACACTAACAATACATATGTTGTAGGTCACATCCCTGATGGGATGGGGATGAGTTATCTTTGACTAGTGCTTATGGAACATGTGTACACATATTTCTGTGATAACTAATTGATTGTGAGAGAGTCTCATAGACTTTAACTATTATACCTTTTGGAATATGACCATGTTTCTCATTTTTTATAATTGAAATATATTACATTGTTTGAAAATTATTTTACACATTCCTTCAAAATTTATGTAAACTCTTTTATATAAAATGTTTATCAATAAATTTTTTTAGATAATTTTTATCATTTGAAATGTAAAACATGATTTGTTTTAATTATGCTTCTAAAATTCCATATCTATTTATTTAAAATTGAAAATTTTAATTAATTAATTAAAATTCACATCTTATTATGGAATCCTAGGTAATACCCTACTAGGATTTTTGCTCACACACTACCTTTTCCCTCGAGGGTTTGTAGATTATCTTTTTATAGGTTCATGGAAGGGTAATGAAACACTTGTAGGTAGTTGTATCTATTGATCATTGGTCATGGAGGGTTGTATCCACTAGAAATTGGGCTTTTGTCCAATTTTATGGTATCCTAGTGGTTGTACCTTGGTTTTTCATATCTATTTGACTTATGGTACAGTCCCTCCTACTAGTTGTTTCATGTATGCATAATGATTTGTTTATCTTACATCCATTGTGTTTTAGAAAATTTGTTCCCAATTACTTATTATATAATTCCATGTGATTTATAAAACCTATGGGTAATGGTAACACCCTTCAACGAATGTTAATACTAGATCAGTTGGCAGGTTATGAAGGTATATTAGATGGTTCAAGACAAAGTGTTTTCAGAGGGAGGTTAATAATATTTCATATATATTAGTATATAGTTGTGTATTCTTGTCATTTATTAGGCGGTACTTATGATTGAATTCCAAGACATCTCTCTCATTAAAGGTCCTTATGTATCTAGAGACTGTTTGGAAAAGAATCCATGAGAATTAGTTCCATTATTTTCCCTACTTCTGATTTGGATATATTGAAATCCAAATATTATTTTTCTATATGTTGGGATTAATTTACCTTATTGGTCTATTTTGTGTTAATTTGATGGCTTCAATTTTGTATTTTTAAGTTCTTTAAAAGCATGAATTTGAGAAGATGTGTGAATCAGATCTAGTAGGAAGCTGCTGATGAACAATAGTGAGAAAATCCTCTTATGGATTCGAGTCTTGTTGAGGTGATTGTTCATACTATCCAAGATCTAGGACACGAACCTGCACCCATTCCCATTTAGTCTCTAGTTATTGATCCTTGCGTGTTTTTTTACATAATCATTCATAAGAGTTCCTTCATTAGAATCCATCATTATTCAAAGGCTATAGTGATCCTTAAGAGGATGAGGATTGGTTGAGAAGGATTGAGAATTTATTTGTGTACTTTGAGACGACCGATGTAATCATGGTAAAGTGTGCCACCATCATGCTTGAGGGACTGATAAATATATGGTGTTACATGATGGTTATGGAGAAGAATAATGATAGATTGGAGTGGAAAGGATTTAGGGATATCTTCACTAAACAATTATATCAATATTTGATGGTGTTGGCTATGGGTATATAGGTTCTTAATCTCTAGTAGTCTAAAATAAACATGATATAATATGAAAACTATTTTGATGAGAAAGTGTAGTTTTCCCAAGATAATATATTGAATGATAATATGAAGAATCAAAGATTTAATATTGTAATTTGATATGATCTTCATTATTAGGTTTTCCAGTTAAATCTTCCTTCTTTTCATGATGTTATGGATAGAGCGTTGATGGTAAAAATGCACCTGGATAGAAATTTAGGGTTGATAGGAGTTTCTTTTTCTCCCAATGGTGGTTCTATAAATTCCTATAAACGTAAGAGGAAGTGTGATGATTCCCATAGTAGTTCTCTATAAAAGTAATATTCTAAACTGCTTATAGTTTCTAGTAGAGGCCCTTTTATTTACTACTAGTGTGGAAAAATAGGTCATTCTAAGAGGGTTTTAACTGAGACACACAAGTTATGTGGCTCGTATGGGTGCTCAGGTCACTCATAGAAGTTTTTCCAAGTCCTTTCTACTCCTCAAAATTTAAAATGATCATTAGATCCTTCTAAAAACATATCACAATCAGATACATCAATGATAGAGGCTTTCTAGCCACACGCATCTAGAATGAAGCTTCTTCACATAGTGGAAGAGTATCCAGTGGAAGCAGATACAAGTCCAGCTACCATGAGAGGTAACATCACTATGGATTCAGCACTAGTGATTGTTTTTTTATACTAGTACATTGATTTAATTAATATCAACCCATATTTTCAATCATCTTAATTGTATTATAGATATTTTAACTTTTGGGATAGATATTTGTAAAATCCTTAGAACAAATAGAGAGAAGTGTCATTGTAGTCCCACTTGTGATTTCTTTTTATCAGATGTTGATAATTCTTCAGATTTTCTTTTTTTTTTCTACCTAAAACCTCATGAAGTTATATACGGGATAGAGTTTCTCATTAAAAATAAATCCTAGGTTTATTGTTATCTTTGATGAGTTGCCTTTATTGCATCTCTTGGGGTTTTTTGTATCATTCTAGGAGAATGGGTCCCTAGTTCAAGAAGAGATGAACCATTTTATCTATAGTTGTGAAATGTGATATCATTGTTCACATTTGATTTGGTGCATGTCTTCTTGAGTAGTGACCACCCTCCTGTCTTTGTTGAGTTTCTTGAAATTGTTCCTTCTAACATCTCTAGTTTTCCAACGGAATGGGAGGTAGAGTTTTTTATCAATTTAGTTCCTCATGCTCATCAACCATCTATCCCTTATTACCATGTTGAACTAGCTTGAATTAAATTGTTGGATTCTCAATATGATGATCTTTTAAAGAATGATTTATAACCCCAAGTGTGTCACCTAGGGTAGTTCCAGTTATATTTTATAAAAAAGATGATGGTTCACTTTTCCTTTGTGTTTATTATCATGAACTAAAAGAAGTTATGGAAAATAACTAGTTTCTATTTCAATGTATTGATGATTTGTTTGAATAGTTGAAATGGGATAAGTTGTTATCAATGATTGATCTTCGATCTGGTAACCATCAATTATGAATAAAAGAACCTGACATTCTAAAAACTGAATTTTAGAATAGGTACATCAATTTTAAGTACCGTTTCATAACATTTGTCTTAACCAGTAATCGTACAGTTTCTTCAGATTTAATGAATAGTATATTCTAGGAGTATCCTAATAATTTTTGTGTCATTATTTGTGGATAACATAATTCTTAACTCAATGTCCAAAAAGGATCATGTGTATCATCTATGAGTCATTCTATAATTGTTTATAAATCACTGACTTTATGCTAAGATTTAAAAACATGATTTATAGATCCAGGATGTGATGTTCTTGGGAAACATGGTGTCATAACATGGTATATTTTTTAGTCATTAAGAGGTGAAATATATTATGACATACAATAAACCACAAAATGTTTTTGAGATTTAGTGCTTATTGAATTTAGATGGGTATTATCACCGGTTCATTAAGGATTTTTCAACATTGGATTCTAGGATGAGTACTATAATTTTGAAGGGAGTAATTTTTTCCTCATTTAAAAAATAGCATAGTTCTCTTGTTGAGCTAAAAAAACTTTTGACTACTAAATGAGTGTTGAATCTTCCAAAGATTGGGAATGGTTATGTGGTCTTCTATGATACATAAGTTTCAAGTCTAGGATGTTCTCTTATATAGGGTGATAATGTCATTGCTTTTTGGCTCACGTTATCTTAGGCCACACTGGAATAATTGTCTGATCCAAGAAGTTGAAAATGTATCTATGATTATTTCACTTAATATTTTATGTTATTACCTTTTTGGAGAAATGATTACCATGTATTCCTACCACAAAAAATTGAGTGATATCACATCTTATAAATATCTAAATCTCTTCCATGGGTATTGGGTGGAATACCAACAAATGTTTAACTTTATCATTGCTTTCATACCCCGAGGAAATAGAATGTCATCACATATTCTATGAGAAGGTAACTCTTGACCTAGGTCATAAAGGGATCATCAAAAGAGTATAATTTGATGAATATTTTTGCACAATTGTATATTTGAACTTCTGAATTAGGGGTTGAAGATTCATTAGATATTTTTCAATTGAAATTAGACCTTCTTGAGATGATCCTTTAAGAAAATAATCTTTATGGTGATTTGTGTATCATTAGAGACTATATTTATGATGGGGAGATCATACCCAGCTGGTCCTTATCCACCGAGGGAATTCTATAATATCAGAATCAATTTTTTTCATCGTTAGATATTATAGTAGCTGTGATGGTGGGTTTCCACAATTCTCAATGTGTAGTATACCTAGGTACCATGAATATATTCTATGACACATGATGATGATTCTGGTGTCCAGTTATGATATGGGGCATTGCTGAGTTTTCCTCGCATTACTATACATTGCAATAGGTCAAGGTTATGCACTATAAAAATTTGGGTTTGATCCAACCGCATATAATGCCTACTTGAAATTAGAATGAGATCTTAATGTACATTATGGTTTGGATTCCATGTTCCTAGAGAAAGAATAATGTGATATGGATTTTGATTGACAGTCTGACTAAATCATCACACATTATATCCATTCATGATACAAACAGTGTTGATGAGTAGGGAAATCTCTATGAGAAAGAGATTATTCATTTTTATGGGGTTATATTTACTATATTATTTGATAGGGATGCTTAGTTATCTTTTCTCTTTTTGAAAGGATTTATGGAGGCAATGGATATCATGTTTTATTGAGCATGACATATCATCCCTAGTAGGATGGCCAGGCAGAAAGTGCTATATAGATTTTTTAGCTTATGATTCATGCATGCATTCTTGAATTTTGTGGGGAATGGAATAACCATTTGGGGTGGTTGAGTTTTCTTATAACATTATTTACCAGTATATGATCAGACTGGATCAATTTCAATCCTTGTACAGCTAGCATTGTAAATCATGAATATATTTGTTAGAGATTGGTGGATGTTACTTGGTTGGAATACGATTGGTAAAGGAGAAATCAAAAAATATTCAGTTGATTCATTATAAAATGTTGATGAGACATAATAAGTATAAATATCATGCTGATATTCATTACAGATGTTTATAGTTTTCAGTTGGTGATCAGGTGTTCTTGAAAGTTTCACGGCATTAAGGTCAATGTCGGCTTAGGAGGGTATCATGCCCCATATTTTTGTGACTTTTTTAGGTTGTTGAGTAGGTGAAAAATGTTTTTCACCATTTGACACTTCCATGGAAATGTGATTTTTATGCATAACATGTTCCATGTATCATATTTATGGAAGTATCAATCTGATCCATCTCATGTTCGGAACTAGAGTGATCTTGAGGATGAACCTGATTTATTTAGGACCAGGTTTCCATTTAGGATAGTTGATTCTAAAACCACGGTTCCTAATGGAAGTAAAATGCATCTGGTTCAAGTGATATGGTAGTATGGTTTTGATTCTCATGAGACATAGGATAGGGAGTCACTGATGAGAGAGTAGTGGCCTCATTGTTTTGGCATTGAAGTTTGTTAACATGATTTTCGGGGATAGAAAGTTTTTATGTTGGGGATTTTGTAACATCTTGTTACTATTTTAAAGTATTAATAAATCCATATTTTTATTATTCTTTAGTTGGGTTTTGTTTAGGGTTGATTTGGGTGAAAATTATAAATTTTTTGAATGTTTCAGGACTATCCATAGTTAGCGCACAATTTTCCCAAACTGTATGCCCTCTCAGTATAAACCATTCAAACCCAAATAGTGGTGGTTTTCATGGTTAGTTAACGGTTTGAAAAAAATACCTCATATTAGAAACCATTCACCTAGGGAAAAAGTGTAGTAGGGTTAGGGAACACATATTTTCTAACTATGCATCCCTGCACAGCTAACAATACATGTGGGAAATTTTAATCTGAAAATTAACTTCAAATTCCCAATACCCTCATTTAAAGTTTTTGAGGTGCCGGAAAGACCCTAATATATTTTCTCATCCCTTAGAATGTCCCAAGAGGTGATTCTAGTCCCTCTAAACCCCATCAGAAGGGAATTGAAACTAGGATAATGACATTCAATATCTTCCTAGTAGGTTTCCTCTTCCCATTCTCTTTCTCTGGTTCTCTAATATTTTATCCATATGATTTCATAGGTCTCCGTATTGTTTTAGGGTTTAATCCTCATTTTTTCAAATCAAGAATCTACATTTTATTCTTATATTCTCATTTCTAACATTTTTTTTTGCATTTACGGATTAAGGATTTGTGTTTTAAGATCTTGTAATCCTATGTTCAGTGGTTCCATTATGATGTCCAATTTTGATTAATCCTAAATCACATGATGTGTATACAATTTCTTGATTTAAATGAAATTACTTTCATTTGTTTATTAAAAACAAAGATTCAATTGAATTGGATATTTAAATTTTTTCATGAAATTGGGAAAACCTAACAATTCTATTGAATTAGGGTGTGTTTGTGAAATTGATAGAAAATTGTGAGATTTAAATTATTTAATGTAAATTCTAAAATAAATATCAATGTTGCATTTGAGAAAAATGTATTAAAATGGTTTTGATAAAAACCTAGTGGTTTTATAATGTAAAATGACATTATTTGATTAAAAACCCATATATTGGTTTTAAAAAGGAAATTAGAATATTGGAAATGGGGAATGGAATGAATTATATTTTGAATGGTTTTAAAATAAATTGATCGTCACTTAATTTTAATAGAGTACATGAAAACCTTGGTATTTAGTGATTTATTCAAGGAAACACTCTAATGTATATTTATAACACTAACAATACATATGGAGTAGGTTACTTCCCTGATAGGATGTTGATGATTCCTCCTTGACCAGTATCTGAGGGAGGTGTGTACATATATTTCCATGATAACTATTTTAGTGTGAAGGAGTATCATAGCCTATAACTATTATACCTTTTTAAATATGATCATGTTGTTCATTGTTTGTATCTAAAATTTATACCATGGTTTATAAATAGTTTTACGCATTAATTATAAATTTATATAAACTATTTTAGATAAAACATTTATTATTACATTTGAGATAAGTATTTCCATCTTTTAAATGTAAAGATTGATTTTTTTAAATATGATTCTAAAATTCAATATCTATTTATTTAAAATTGGATGATTTATTTTGTTAATTATATATGGCATAATATTATGGAATCCTCGGTGAGACCCTATAAGGAGTTTATCTTACACCCTACCAATTCCTTCAGGTTTTTTATATTATCTCCTTTTAACATTGAATAAGGGTAAGGAGCCACTTAGAGGTGGTAGTAACCATAGATCCTTGGTCTTGGAGATTTTTATCCACTGGGACTTGGGTTTTTATCATGTTTTATGGTGTACTTATGGTTGTACATTGGGTTTTAATACCTATTTGACTTAATTTACAGTTCTACCTATGGTTTTTTTGATTATGTATACTTTCTTGTTTTCCTAACATCAATTTGTTTTATGTAAAATTCATTTCTGATTTAATATTGTATGATTCCATGTGATTTCCCTAACCCATGAAGACTAGGAACACCCTTAAGACTATGTCAGTACCAACTCAGTTATTAGGTTACCAGGGTATCCATCATGGTTCATGACATTAAAATTTTCTAATCATTTTACTAAATATGAGCAAAGTAGGGAATTTCCGATAAATAGATTAATAATTAAAATATTTAAACATGAGGTAATTTTTTTTAAGCAATTCATAAATAAAAGATAATTATAATAAACATTGTTATAATGTTCATATTTAAAATTATGGACATCTATAATTATGAATATAAACACATTATATTCATCAAAATATGAACTATTTTATATTTCTCATTACAAGTCATTTCAATATAAAATATGTGATATTTTATGAATTATAAACAATTTATAATTAAATTTATTTTTTGTAAATTGATTTATATAATCAAAACACCATATAATTAATTATTATTTAATCCTTGATCTTATTAATCATCATAAAAATTTTGTTAAAGATTAAATAATCTCAAAATAAGGCCCCTTTTTATTTTAAACAATTAAAAATAATTTATTTTGATCAATTCATAATATAAGTAGTTTATATTTTTGGAATTATTTCATAATTTATAACCCTTTACATGTTATTTATTATGATTTTTAAATAAACACATTAATTTATATATCATAAGACATAACGTACAATTTTTAAAAGTTAAAATATATTCATTTATTATTTCAGAATAAAATTCTTTATAAACATTTTATTAATTTTAAAAATTATATAACTTATTAATTTATAAGTCTGTTGTAAAATAAAATAACTAAAATAATTTTTTAATAATTAATGAACAATTTATATACCATTAAAGTAAATTTACATATTAATCATTTCATCTTTTTTAAAATAATTCTGATTACCCTTATGCATAGGGGTATTCTTGTATAAGAGTAAAAAATTCTACCCATACCCAAGCCATTTAGAATCCCTTGAGTAAAGGTAAGTCACTTCTTACCTTTACACATCTGAAATATAATGTGTTGTGTAAAGGTAATATTAGCCACAAAATATTTTATATATTTATTTTTTCAAATGAATCATCTGAGGGAAAAAATAAAAAAGATATAAGGGTAATGATAGGGAATAGTTAAGGGGGTCAATGTGATCTAAAGCATTGCAAACTAAGGGGGAAATCTCTAACCAGATTCACACATTTGGGATGGAGGGATCAAATATAGTTGAAGTTCATATGATGATTTTTTTGATGACCCCATGCATATTGAAAATCCATAAGCTTGTTTCCATTACACTAAGTGTGTAGAAGATTCACATTGTTAGGTAGATGACTTAGGAATATGCGAATGTAGTAAATAACGGATTTGGTGGTTTTATTTTCATCCTACGTAGATTTTTCAATTACTATCAAGTTTGTTTCAATAACTATAATTTAGATTTTGTAGTTGAGTCAAGACTCCAATCTATCCATAATAGTAGTGGCATCAATCATGATAGAGTTTCCATTGCCTTTGAAGCTATTGATAGTCATTATGACTAAAACTAGGTGATCTTGGATAACTCCCCCTTCACGCATGATACCCATACCACACGAACCATCAATGTTGAGTTTGACTCTACACTCAGGAAGAAGCCAACTGACCCATTTACCTTTTCTTGGGGAAATATAATAAGGAATCAAATTTCTATGATTCAGAATGACCTTCATCAAAAAAATTTGTTATCCCATCTCTCCACCAGAATCCCAACTCCACCACAAGACATCTGGAATAAAATTTTATGGAATTTTTGGGCTACATTTTCCTGACAATCATTGATTATTTTTTTTATTCCAGATTCACCAGATTACCATGGCCAATACAGTATCTCTATCCTTGTATTCCATTTAAGATTAGTCTCACTCCATGTATCCCATTATGAAAAAAAGTCAATGAAATACTTGGGTTGTCTATCATGACCAAAAAACAACTGAGACCCTACAAATCATGACCACCAAGTCACTCTCAAAGAAGAGATAGTCAATTGTTTTCTCTATAGCATCCTAGAAACACTAGCACATCGAAGGTAGATATACATTTTTTCTTCTAATCGCATCATCTGTGGTGATGATGTTATTGAGAAATCTCTAGATCAAGAAATAAAACAATATGGGGACGTATTTACACCAAAAGACCTATCATGGATAACATTTAGGATGAAATACACCCTTATAATATTTGGATGATAATTCCATAGTTCATGAGGTCATGAAGATGAAATGGTCTTCCAACCATAACATATCCATGAGATCATAAAAATCACAATCATGATGATTGATAATGGCCTACAAAAAAGTGGGATGTTTTCTTGCCTATGAAAAGGAGATGTTTGTAGTAGGCCATCCCATGAAGCTGAGGAGGGATCCAACCCTGTTATGAGACCATAAATTGATCACCACACAACACATAATCTATCGTGAATGATGATTGATAACACAAATGTGGCCACAGGGCATCTTCCATAACCATGAGACCATTCCCCTTAGAGCATTGAGATCAACACCTTATATTTACCGCAATGAATTTACCAAAAATATAACACCCTTCAAAAACATCCCATACAAGTATACCTTAAAGAAAATACATAGAATATTCTATATTATAAAGGTTAATTACAATATCCTCCACTATAATATACATTTTTTTCATGGGTCCCAATGACACCTGCCCTCACCATGCATGTCTCAAATGAAGTCGAATTGGATATTATCATTTTTTTGTAAAATGGACTTAGGTACATTGAGGACTGAAAATACATACATTGGGATAGATTCAAGAACGTATTTTACAGTAGTAAATGTACCCTTGAATGATAAGAAGTGGTTCTTATAGTTCAAAACATTATTACATTTACATAACAAATTTAAACACACTATTACCATTATGTATCCCTTAAATCTTGTAATGGTAAGTTGTTATGACCCTTTCAAAGACCAATATATAGGGGTATGGTGATATGATCTATGCATAAATTACTTTTACTAATTTTAATAACATAGTCACCCTTACACACCACTCTTTTGTGATGTTAAGGTCTTGATTACCATTATTTAACCTAGATACATAATAGTAAACACTCTATCAAACCAAATTTATAGGATAATGTTTTTTTCTATTATTTAGGTTTATTTATCTTTTCATACATGATTCCTTAATAGTAAACCTGATTCCCTCTAATACTAGTAATGTTTCTTGTTATGGTTTAATTATTATTAGTAAAAATAGTAGAAACAGTTAAAGCCATCATAATAGGATCTCCATAGAGGATAGTATGAAAAATGTGATAAATAGAAATGAGGTAATACTATTTTAAATTCTAATAATGTATACAAGAGAGCATCCACTACATCTTCATCATCACAATATTTTTTGTGATGATCACTAAGAGAGCTTTAGGTTCTTAGGAGTCACTCTATGATTATATATAGACCACTTCAATCAGATGGAAGCGATTTATATAACACATGAGGATGCTCCAATGGTATTGTCCACATTAACTCGTGCATTAAAACAAATGTTTAAAATTCATGGTTATTTAATTCATCATATGAATTTAATCCATATACATTTTATATAAACATAGAATTATTTTACTTAATGAAAGCTTATATGGGTGAAATGAATCGAGTGTCCATCACAAATGAAATTATATACCCAATTCATGTAAATCATAATTTTCACATGTGATAAAATACATACCATAATTATGTAATCTATAAATATGGATTTAGGTAATACCTCCTTCAATGACCCCATTCCAAAATATTTAATAACTCATGTTTTTCAAGAAATCAGTCTGGGACTTTTTCTCATGCGTTGGTCATTAAATATTGCATAAAATTATCCTAAATAAAATTACATAGTATAAAAGTAATTAATAAGTAATTAATAAATAATTGGAGCGATGAATTTTTCTAAAAAAAAAGGAGTAAATAATGTTTTGAAAAATATGAAAAACAAGGCCATCATAATTCTGGAAACCATTTTCGTACAGACTATAGATGGAGGGTTAAGTCTCATGTGTAGGTCAATATAGTACAGTATGATGGTTCTAACATGTGTTCAATTGAATTAATTATATGATAGATCAATTCAATCATTCATTTTATGTGTTTGATGATGTGGTTGATTGAGGACATACCTTATGGTCGATAGAATCTCTTTATAAGGCTAGGAAAGATTTAGACTATCTATATTATAGTAAAACCATATTCATGTGGTAGATCTTATTGCCACTGAATTTTTTTTAGTTTCATCAACAATTTTATACAATAACCTATATTTTGTTCATTCATAACATCATTATACAATTTATATACTCCACATAAATGTAGAATGAAAACTTGCATTAGGGTAACATGAAACATTAAGACACTATGAAAGGGTAGCAAAAAGAAACATAACCATAGATCCATACTCTCATAAAGATAAATAAAATTATTTATAACTTGTCTAATGTTAAAATAAACATTAAAAAATCAATAATTTAGTGATTTAAAGCTTCAAAATACTAATTCATGTTAAATTATAAATGAAAAAATACTTTCAAAAAAATTATAATTATTCAACAAATATGTATTTTAATTTTGAAAACATAAATTATAAATGTGTTTCAGGGATCCATTTCAATATTCCTTCCCAATTTTATAATTTATAAACAAATCCAAAATTTCTCCCCTATTTTAAATTTAAAAAAATGATTAAAAATTTATCCATCTTTTATGTACCAATGACTTGAGTGTAAACAAGGCCCCAAAAAGATAGTCCAACATTACTTGTAATAACACTAATAATATTAATTTTATATTAAACAAATGACTAGTCCACCCTTAATTATTAAAAATAATTAAATCTTCTAATATTAGAACACGCACATATTTAATGTTACTATAATGATTATTTTAAACACACTATTCATCCTAATAATTATATCAAAAAATTAAATCTCTACCTAAATAAATTCATTTATTCATGTTTACAGTAGTAGAAAACCACTTTTAAAAAATCATTCTAAAATCCATAAATATAATTGAAAATAATTCAATATATTTAAATAATGATAAAAATGATTTTCAATGAATTAGGTAGTAAACAACTAATAAACCAAGGGCTACTAAACCTTATATGTATTAACCATTCTCACTAGGCATGATGTAAACAAATTAGTGAATTAGATTAGAATAATAATTTAACAACCCATAAATAGATTTTGATTTTCCATTATACCACATTTAGATTTGATTTTATCAAATGTAGCTAAATCTATTTGTTTGGTAAGAATTTTAGAAGACTAATATTTTTTTAGAGAATGACTACATATTTTTATGACCTTTATAAATATGTTATCTAAGAAAGTGATATCCAATATCAGTTTGTTTATTTCAATAATGTTTTATTGAATTTTTATAGATTTAAATTTCTGTATTATTTCCAAAAAATTAGGATCTTTAAAAATTTAATAAAAAATTATAAATGGTATTTTAACATATAATTATTATGAATAAATATATTCTACATAAACAAACTCACTCTAATTAGTTGATAGATCTATCAATTATCTTTTATTAGAACTTCTTGCAAGTAAACATTTAAAAAGAAAGCGACACATATCTTTTTTTATTTTTTTATCTATTAAAAAGGCATTAAAATATTCTTATAAAAAATATTTTGTTCAAATATATTATGTATAGGAAAAGTTATTTTTTGATTTAAAAAACTATTAAAATTTATAATTATTCTTTTAACATATTTTATGTGAGATTATTCAGGGTGATATTGGAATCTAACACAAATACACACTGAAAAAATGAATCTTGTCCAGATGTTTTCAAATAATGAAAGATACCAATCATATCTCGAAGATTTTTATTATTAATAATTTTTCTAGTATCATTATAATTTATATTACATGAATAAATCATTGGAATATTTCATAATTTACAACCATTAAGACCAAATATATTAACAAATTCATTACCAAATTATGATTGATTAAGATAAATACCATCATTACATTGATTTATAATAAATCCCCAAAAGAATCTGTGTTCACTAATAAGAATCATTTAAAATATGGGACACATTAAATTTGAAAAATAATTACAAAAAGCATCACCTAATGATCCAAAACAATATAATAAAAAAATTGAACTATAAAATTATATTTCAAATCAATTTTAATAAAAAATGTAGGATATTATTTTCCTCTTTTAAGTCCATAATTGAAAAGAAATAATGATAACCTATAATACCATGATCAATGATTTTTTAACCATAATGTGATCTTGAATTTTTCAAAACATGGTAAGGTTGATTTTCATACTTATAGACTGGTTCTATTTAAAAATACATTTACAAAAATACAGCCATTTAAAAACTTACTCTTGACATCCATTTGAAAAATATTAATTACATAATGAGATGTATATAAAAAATTAATTCTTGTATATTCAAATAAGGAAACCAGGATAAATTTTTTCTTAAAAATATATTCCCTTAAAATGATTATATCCTTAGTTCATTAATATGTTTTTTTAATTATTTGACCATATTCATCAAAATTATTTCTAAATGTCCAATTTATGCCCAAAATATTTTTATATTTTGGGAGTTTGACTAAGTTCCAATCCTTATTCTTCTCAAACATAATTAAATTTTCATTCATTTCCATAATTTATTTTAAATTAGGTAAGAATTCATCCATATTTTTAGGTATAATCTCAAAAATAAAAGCATGATAAGTTGTAACATTTTTTAAGGAATTTACAATTTTAACACCTTTAGTTATGTTAGAAATTATATTTTAAATGAAATCATATTTATTGAATTATAATTATTTATCTTAAGATATACACTACCCATAAACTAATATTTCCAATTCAAATTTTTTTATTTTACCAAATATAAAAGCTATAAACTCCTTCGCAGCCTAATCTAAAAATTATTTTTATTCTTGAAAAGTATTTTCATGAAATATTTCATTGAATGAAACTTTTAAAAATGATGTTCATTTGTAGTAAAAATTATATGCCTAACTAGATTAATAATATTCTTAAAATAAAACTTCATTAAATTTTGAATGAGATTTTTACTATGTATCCATAATATTAATAATGAAAAGACTATAATCAAATACTCCAAAATATCCAATTATGATATTTTTTCACTTATAGATTTCATAAGGTTGTTTATTTAATAATTATATAAATAATATTATATTAGAATCTGGAAAATATGATTTTGAATCTTTAGCATAGAAATATATTTAAAAATTATATTCATTTTACATTATCATTGCCTTTTCTTGTAAGACCTAATTTTTTATTAAGAACATCATTTTATTGGAGTTTTATTAGAGATGAAATTTTATCATTATATCCTTTATAATTATAGAATTTATAAAATTAAATATTTTAAAACCCACAACCTCTACCACTTATATTTTATATAATTAGATGCCTCTTTCATTTTTAACCAATTAAAAGAGAATAATAAATTTTGAAAAGGACTCATATTTATTTAAAAGAAAATAATTCCATGTGTATCTACTGTAGTCATCAATAACAAAAAATAAATAACTTTTACTTTTGAAGTTAGATGTCTTTATGGGATCAAATTTATCCAAATTTAAACATATAAATTAGTCTAGATTATATTACAACATTAATTAATTTAAATGATTTAATGTAATGATTACATTTCAAGTAATAATCACATACGCTGCTACTTTCAAGATATAACCTGGTAAGATCCAATACCTTTTTATTTTTACAATTTTTTTTAAGTAACGTGAAATTTACATCCCCGAGTCTTTTATTCCATAAAACATTTTTAAATTTTACAATATATAATCATTTAAAAAAATTTCAAGTTTATTCAACGAAATGGATTAAATAAATTTTTTTTTTCTATTTTTCATAAAATATGATGAATTTATATTAAAAATAAATTCTTTTATATTTTTAAAATTTTATATTCATATTATCATAAAAATATTTTAATTAAAAACATGATTATGTTCTAAAAATTAAATAAAAAACCATTAAAACAAGAGATAAATTTGAATTTAATGCTTCTCAAAAACCAGTTACATTTCCTTTTGATTTATTATGATAAGTAAAACTACCATAATAACACTTGTTAATATATATATATAAATATATCACTGGCTATATTTCTTAATAATCGACTATCCATATACTATAAGTTATTTTTTATTATTCTAAGACACATTTCTTATAAACACATATTTATAATGTCATTAGTAAATATGACATATTAATTACTATGGGATTAATATTTTAATTTTTGGGAACCCATATGTATTTTAAACATGTATTCAAGGTCATTAATGGAGACAAATATTAATAGATAAAACCATTTATATGACTAAGAGATTATTGAGATCTAAATGAACATTCATTTCCATAAAGATACTTCATTTGACAACTAAATCATAAAATGATCAATAAATTTACTTTTCTACCCTTAAAATAAGGGGTTGCACAATTTTAATTAAAATTATATAATATCCAACATGATTTTTTATTTCATTCATTTTTTTCAAAATCATCTATTTATCATGACTCTATATGCCTTGAACAAATGTGGATAAATATATTTTAAACTTTTTGAATCCATTTATATGTTAATAACGTTCTTCCAAAAAATTAATAAAATTTAATTCATTTACCAACATAAACTATAAAATAATAATCCTTTAGTTTAATATTTTCATATCGAACATTTTTTGAGTTAATAAGAAATCTATCTTTGGACCTAAAAGTAATATTTCATTATTTTTAATTTTTAGTAAGAACTTTTTGGGTTATTATTTTGATTCTTGAATAATATGGTAATATTATTAACATTTTGTTGTATTATATAAATTTTTTCATTAATATCATTTTAGAGGGATAAAAATTATATTTGGAAGACGAAAATTCATGTGATTCATTTATGAATTTCAATTTTTCCATAAACCACAAGTTGGCAGATTCTTTTTCAGCCTAGTTTTTACCCTAAAATTTGAGTCTAATTTCCAATTATAACAAACAAAAATTTGTTTCATTTTATTTTTATACTTTTTTATATTATTATTTACAGTATTTATCATTGAGAAATTCGGATTTATGTTCCCCCTTTTTCTTCACTGATAAAAAACAACATCATAATCATCATAGGAAATATAAATAACTTTTTTATTCTCATTTGGCTCACATATTAAATGATACTTTTCAATAATTGATTATAACCATTCTTATTTTCATATCACCCTTTTGATACTTGAGTAGGAATATCTATTTCCCCTAATGATAGACCAGATTTATATGATTAAGTAGTAACTTTTTATTTAAATTAAATTCCTTGTTTTAAAAATTTACATTTCAATCAATATTTTTCATTTATAAATCATATATTATTTAATATCTAATAATATCATATATTGAATATTTCATTTAATTTTTTATTTAATCTATAACTACATTTTTAAAATTCCTTTAATTTTGTGAATATATTTTAACTTATTGAACCAATTCATATTATCTAATGTTTCTTCTATGCCACTCATACCATTCACATAACTCATAAATCCCTAAAAAATTGAATGAAATTTTCTTATTCCCCTATTTTAAACACTTGATAATAAAATTTTGACATGCCTAATATCATACATATAATATTAACTGAACCTCAATATGTGACTTATCAAACACACCATATTTTATGTGTTGATTTACATGTAGATACATGGTTGTAGTAATTTTTACTAATTTAAATATACAATGTTTTTTTCCTTGTAATTACAGACATATATAGCTATACCATTACCCATTAATGATTATGAATGAACATTTGGAAATTTTTATGTTTTTATCATGTTCTTCCAACTTTCAATATTTATATACTAAATAGAAGCTTCCATGTGAGGTCACAAACATCCATAGTTTGTACCATCAATGATTTCCAATCATTGAGGTGTCCAAAAATTATTTATATTTTTTCTTACCATCTCAAAAAAATATGTTCCCCTTTACTGTTATGTCAGGATTTGATCATTAGAGATAAATATTTATACACCAATGTTAGGGGTTAGGATATGATAATAATTTATAGGCCCCAATTTGTGATTACATGAATGGTCAAGTGATTGGTGAATCAACCATTTCAGAAATATTTTATAAAATATTATCAGAGATAAATATCAATGATTGGGAAATGTCTAAAATAGAAACAAAATCACTTTTGATAGATGTATATATATAAATGATCCTATGTTAAGCCATAAATCCTCTCAAATGTTGAGATAAATAGAACCCACTATTATTAAATCATTAGTTTTTGATGGGGAGAGACAACCCTTTCTAATTTACTTTTAAATTCCTGTAGGAAGAACCCAAGACTATAATTTTCTCCCCTAGAGTCACAACCTATTAACTTTCTTTTATGGTTGTGAAAGAAACTCAATTTACATTATCTAAACAAAGTGACAACTGAAACCCCTAACTTTCACTAGTTTGTAAGAACCTTCATTACCTTTAGGATTTGATTGTAAAAAAATATATTTATAATTTTTGGGTTGTATAACCTAGTGAAATAATTCACATAGAATGAAATAAGTTTGTAAGAATCAAAAAGACCATTTTAACATGTAAGAATCTGAGTGTCAAGGTTACAGAGTTCTCTCTATTAAAAATGGATCAACCAAATGAAGTCCATTCAAAAGTAGTAGTTGATTTCCAAGGAGAATTACATATCCTAATTAAATAATATCCATAATTCCAATAATGAATTGGTTATTTTAAAATCAATATATAGAGTTTCTATGAGCATATAAGATTCAAAATATGAAGATTATTTCATTTAATACTCATTAAAGAAATATATGACTTCTATATTGAATGAATAGGTAAAATATTCCCATGTAGTTGACTGTAATAATACATAAAATTAGAATAGGTTATTTAGTGTAAATAGTAATAATAATTAATGAAGCACAAAAAATCATAATAAAAAACAAATTTATTTGGAACACTTCTATAAATCAGGAAAGGGAATCTTTTTAAATTACAAATAATTCACGAGAGCATACCTTTTAAAGAATAAGTATGTGAAAATATCCAAAATGATAATAATTGAATATTACATGGAATTCTCCTAAAAAAACTATTAGTATCCAAATATTTATTTATTAATTTATAATAAGATAAAATAAAAAATTAATAATAAGTTTATGTAAATAAAGATATTAAAAATATGAAAAATAGAGCATCCTATTTCTTTAATAATTTTTTATGGTCGATGGTTTGTAGATCAATTTTCATAGTAGGTCTAATATTTTTCATTGGTTTTTTTAATAATAGATCAATTGTTTTGATGGTTTGGTCAATCTATTCGGTGGTTGATGCATTTGGAATGTAGTCGATTAGGGACTTACTTTATGGTAGATTCAATAACAAAAAATTGATCGATAATCTTTATACAGTTGGTTTAATTTATATATAAATTTGAAATGTCTTTATTATGGTTGATGCACAAACATGAGGTCGATCTTACAGTCACTAAATTTTTTTTATGCGATCAGTTAATTCTTATGGTCATATGACTTTTTCTCATATATAAAGTTAATATAATGTTTATACACTATATGTAATGGTTGAACTGAAAATCATGTATGAGAAATGTGAAACGTTCACAAGCTATTGAAGAGTAAAATAAAAAATATGTTAGGGTAAATCCAGGATCTTAAAAAGCTAAATTTGATAATCCACAACATCCATACGAGTAAGATAAACTTAACAGAATTTTAAAATATAATAATTTAAAGATTTAAAGTAGTTAATTTTGTTCCATAATGAATGAAAAAATATTGTGAGAAATTATAATTTTGTAATAAAAATATATTATAATTTTTGAAACATAAACAATCAAAGATTTTCATGAATCCATTTCAACATCCACTACCTCAATAATTGATAAATCCCTTACAATAAGACATTATTAGATGATATGTTAATTAAAATTATATTATCGTATATAATTAAACACTTATCCAATTAAATATACAAATAATTATCTCTTGTTCACCAAATGACATGCCAAAATTGTTATGTATACCCCAAAATGGATCTTATATACTGAATGTTAGAAACATTCATAACCATAAAATAAATTTTGAGTTATGGTGGAAATTATTGATTTTTCAATGTTATAAAAACTATATATTTATCCATAAAATAAATTAAATTCACCAAATAATCTCAATTTAAAAAAATAAATTTTTTATCACAATATCATAATATTTAATTATTAATTAAATATTTTTAATTTAAAAATAAATATATTTTCAAAAAATAATGCATAAAATGTAATATTAAATTAAATAATCAATACGAAGTAGTGGATAACATTTCATCATCATTACATTATTCAACCATGAATAACTAGTGTATAGTGTTAGGATATTATCTAATTCTTCATGAATGTAAACCATGATTCCCATTATATCTCACTATTTCATATATAACAATTCATAAAAAATCACTAAATAAAAATTTTAACTTTAAGAGATTAGATATATATATTAATTATGAGGTTATATATATGCCTTTCAAGGATGTAACTGAATAAGAAAATATATTGATCTCAAAAATGGTATAATTTTTAAAATATTTGGAAAAATAATTACTAAAATATAAAACATATATAAGAACATACTATATATTTTCCATTTTAATTAATCAAACTAATTACTAATTAATTATTATTATATTTTATGAGTTCCAACATAATGGTAGCTCAAATATCATTCCAATTCAGTAATGGAAGTACAATGATCATGTATTTGACCAAATAATATTAATATATAATGGTAACAGTCAACGCATGATCATAAATAATCCAATCTATTTTTTTGAATGTCATCTGGTTGTTTTATTTATAATAATTCCAATTCTAAAAAGTAATAAAATTTTAGAATAAATTTCAGGTGGAAAATTGTTTTAGAACATTTTAACATCCTATAATAGATATGTATAACTTCAATTGTTGAGGAATCTTTTCATCATGATGATTTTTACCACATAAAATTGTATGATTGATATTTCCAAATAATTTTATAAATCAAATTAATACATAAAAATACATGAATGCATCAAATTCCTTACACTCAATATCCTTTATCCCTCTACCTCAGCTACCTCATCACAATACATTTACCATAAATAGGAACCTCAATCATTATTTTAATAAATATTAATTATTCCAACAATCCTATTTACTTGATGAACATTTTGATATGGCCTACAAAACTAATTCCCACTTCAACCTGATTGACATTAGATCAAATGTAAAAAAGGATGTACATCAGGATACCAAATCATTATGAACATCAAGAGCTAAAATTTTTGATTAAGTTTAAGCTACTAATTAAAATCATATTTCTGTGATGTTGTTTTTAGATAGGACTATATAAAATATAAAGAGGACTAAAATAAATAAATATATACCCTTACATCCCCAGTATAACCTTGAAATAAAGACACATTAAATGGATATATCCTAAATTATGACTTGAGAAATAAAAAAGTAAATAGTATTTACAATATGGTCATAAAATTATTACATTAAAAATATATGAATATGAATGAATCTTATGGTAACATTTATAATAGAACATTGATCTTATTTATGAAGAGTGATATGTTATTTTGAATCAATTATGGATTTGAAACTTTTAATAATCAGCCAGGAATGAAGTGATTCAAACTTTAAAGCTCCCATTTGTTTAATGTTATTTTATAACCACACTATTGATATTAATTTTCATGAAACCAGTCTTCCATAGGATTATTATATACAACACTCACATGAATTCCCCTCTATAATATCAACATCAGATAACATATCATGTAATATATATATCAAACCTATGAATAAATAACAAAACAATGGAAATTTTAATCTCCCTTTTGAAAAAACTAGCAACTCATACTATAACTCATATGTAACTAACATATAGAATAAATCCTTTATAAAAATTTCATAGAACCATGTATAAAAGATTATTTGTTCCACAAATACTCCATGATTAATATTCTATTAAAATATAACAAGTAATAGAAAAATGTTCACTACAAAATAACTATATAACATTTTAGTTCCACAATCATGCATAAATCTATTTACGTAACCTATAATTAGTTTTCATTCTCTAAAATTAAAATGATCTATCCTAATTATGTTATAATTATAAAAAAATACCAAATTATAGGCCACTCAACATCCTATCCACTTCCAAGTCATTGACCCCAACTCATTAACCCCCAACTTGTCTCTACTTCTCAATGATATCATCTAAAGGGATTTTTAGAGTCAAACGGATGTAAAAGAACACAAAATGGAGGATCTATAGAATAACATATATATATATATAAATAGACATAAACATTTTACTACATATATTATTGGATATATACCATCATTTTATACACGTTCTATACAATAATAATATATATTATGCACCTTTATTATAAATAATAGTTTACCTATAAACAATTAATTGAAAATTATTTAAACATCCTAAAGAAATTATCAATAAATGATCATGGTTATTGGGTTGGAATGCATAACAAAACAACACTATAAGTAATGTGACACCCTATGTTTTAGGATATATTTTCATTCCATAAAAATATTTATCTCATTCAAAATTTATTTTTAATGTTGTTTTTCAATATTAGAAAATAATTCATATAGGATTTGAGTTAAACTAAAAACAATTTATTCATTCATTATGGAGCATTATAAAAAATTTACCTGAAACTAAGTATTAAATACCATGAATTATTGAATTTCATTGATGATTATAACGATTAAAAGTGTATAAATTAAAATAGGATAGAGAATAAAAAATTATAATATTTTTAAAACTAGAAATCCCCTAGACCATCTTCACCCTTGAGAATTACCATTAGTAGATCACAACATATAATTAAAAAACGTCATAAAAAGAGAAAGCATGTTTTAAATAAAAAGTTAATACTATAGAAATGACATGTATGGTTTGTGAAGTTATAATAGAATGGTTTTTTAGGATCAAATAGGGGTATTAGAGCTATTATGTTCCCCTTTTAAAAGTGTATATAATTTTTGGTTATAAAGGTAGTAATCATCTTTTTGGTTCTAAATTATAGGTATATAATTTATATATGTACTATTTATCTTAATAAATATTTCCATTAAAAATAATTTTTTTAAAATAAAATTATTTATTTTGGATTATAATTAATAGATACTAATTTTCAAGGAAATTTATAATTGATTTTAAAGAAACTAATTTTTTTAAATACTTATTATGATTTAATTTATTTATTTTAAGGAATAATATCAATAAAATAAAATTTAGTGAATTATTAGCAAATTAAATTATTTAGATAAAAAATAATAATTATTGAATGATATGAAAAAAAATTTAATTATTCATTTCTAAACAAAAATATGTTATTTAAAAGCATTGGTTTTATTTTATATTTTGATTTTTTGAAGATAAATTTTTCTCATTTGAATTTTGAAATTTTGTAAAATTTATTTTTCATATTTTAAAAATAATAAACATGCATGTTCTTAATATTAATTGTTTAGTAACAATTCTAATATCATTTAATCCTAAAAGACCCATTTTTCAACAATTTGTTTTACTATGTGATATGTCTTTTTATTTTAATAAATTTAAGTGACCACTATTAAATAGTAATTTTATTTCTATGTAATAATGAAATAGATATAATAATAATAATTTATAGGTAATCTTCATTGGATAGAATATAAATAAACCTAATATTATATTATTTATATACTATAAAAATGATATTTTAATCAAAGGATTTTCCTAATAAGTGATGTTTATTTTTATTTTTCTAAATTAAATTTCTAAATTTTAAATTATGATTATAATAGAATTAATTTTTTAAATTCATGGAAAATTTTATTAACAAACTTATTATTAGTAATGGATATGAAATTCGATGAAGAACACATAAGTTTATTATGGAAATTTTTCTATTAATTTTTTTCTTTTTATTTTAGGTATCAATTTTCAAGATAAATTTGTCATATTTGGAAACTAAATTTGATTAAATTGAGTACATATTTTTATGATCTCTCAAAATTGTGTAATACTATCATTTTGATTTTGGGGGAAATTTATTACCGGGCTCAATAGTGTAATATATCGATGAACATTAGAAACTGTAAAATAAAATAAATGTATAAAATGATGTATAAAACCTATAAAAATAAAAACAATGTTAATAATTTCTTTAATTTATATCATATTTGGTTTATTGCACTTATAGATATACATTAAAATTAATAATTATCTTCTTTTAACATTAATTAATGATAAATTGAAAATAAACCACTCAAACTCACCTATAAAAGGCCCTCCCCACCACCCCTTTAAAACCAACCATATCATTCCCTTATCACATTAATAATTTTATGATATGAATATAATAATTCATTTAATAGTTTAGATTTCTATTATTACCATAGTATAAACATAAATCTTTCATTTTGAAGAAACTTGTTTGGAGATGGAGATAATTCATCAATTTAAGTATGTAGTTATTCCCTATCATTTTAAATTAACTTATAATCTCTATTATTTCTAAATCTAATTTCATAGTGTAATTATACTATATTAAAAATAATATTAAATTGGTAATATGATACAACAATTTTAATAATCTATACACTTTTCATTCGTTAGTATAACATGTTCTAAATTTGGACGGTTCAACCACATACATGGATGATACTATAACATCTTCAATGTTGCCAAAATTAATGAGTTTAAGTAAATTAATACTGGTAATATATGACTTTAAGGTTTTATTTATGTTGTTAAAATTTATTTACAAGGGTGAAACAAAAATTTATGGTTATAATAAATTTACCTGTTTTAATCAAAAGATTACCCAAAACATGTTCATTAAGGAGTCTATTATTGCAAACCATACCCATGAATTTAATCAAATGAAAATGGGGATAATTAAATAATTCTACAATAAATATTTTATTATATTTAATATTTTGGTAATTATGAACTTGGTATCAATTAATGAGTATCAACATCCCCATTACAAAAAATATAAGAATAAATTAAAATTATTAACATCTGATGATGAAAATAAACAATAAATGACTAATATATGAGTATAAGTAGAGAGTATAAGTGTTAATATATAATAATAATGTTCTAAAATAATTGATTTTTAGGGTTAATATGATTATAATAGATATTCAATCACTTTATCTGATATCAAGAGTAATGGTATTGGTCTCTAAACTCAATTTTCTTTCATTGAGGTATGCTTCATATTCACCAAATATTTTATTTTATGGGGTCTACAACATTACCATATAAATATTTTTAAATAATTATCATTTAGTTGATTATATTTAAAAATACTATATAGGTACTCTCTTTCATTGGGGTTTGATTCAAAAGATGCGAAAAATGTAATGATTTATTTTCCAATATAACACTGAAATTGAGAGTGTCTTTGTTTAAAATACTTTTTAGGGAAATTTTATTTTTGAGGTCTCTAAAACCTCATCTATTTTCTTATCATCATGTAATTTATAGATTTTACATGTTTTATTACCATTCCACCTCCCTTTGGATTCACTTTATTATAGAAGGATGCTTGCATGTGGAACCCAACATATGTCTTCATTCATCCATGACTCATTCTTCTCTTATGCATAATATTAATTTCGTTTTACACATCCCCTTCTATATACATCATTGTTTTCATAATTAAGTTTTCTATTAACATTGATATTATTTAAAAATTAATTAATGTAATATATTTTTCAAATTTTCTATATTGATCATTTTCTATCAACATTGGCTTTCATTAAAAACAATGATTTGTATTTATTTTATTGTTTTCTGCATGAAAATATTTTCACACCATATTATTTTGTTTTATTTATAATTATCCCTCTCTATGTTTTAATTTTTTCCAAATTAATTTATATAACATTTTTTAAAAAAAATTCTTTAAAAATAAATGCTATTAAAAATATAAAGGATATTTCTTCTTATTTCAGGATGTAAGTTTACAATAGTCATATAAAGTATTTTTTATATGTATCAAAATCCTGTAAAATTTATCATGCTTCATTAGGTGTGGGATATAAAGATACCATCCATTTTTTATTTAGATGGATTATGATAATTAATTATTTATGTTTTCAAGAAATTTATTTCGTTCCCATGAGTTAATTATGTTATGATGGAATTGTCAATGATTCATAATCATGTGGAGCACATGTTTATTTGTAATAATCATGAGATGTGTGGGAACAAAATTATATGTTCGTCAAATGAATTGGGTAATGATTTAAATCTTATGAGATATCATGGGATGTAGATTAATCTAACACATAAGGGTATTTTTCCATTATGTGACAGGTTGGCCTATAATTATATAGATCCATATTGCATTGGTTAAAGCATTATATATCATGATATATCAGTTTATGGACTAGGGGATCAACCCAATAATATATGAGACTTTATCAACTATGCTTTTGGTATAAGGGAGTGAGAAAATCCATTGTAAGAATTTACCAAATATGTTTATTGGAATGAGGTGTAAACCCTTTTAACTATGAGACTCTATGGATTATATGATGATGGTCTTGATAATAAGACTTGATATATAGAATGATTTTATATTTTTGGTTTTTTTCTTTCTTATTTTATGTAATGTGAATATGTTAGGTTCATTATTTATTAATAATAACTAATGTTTCCATATTCCTATTACTCTATTATGTTAAGTCCCAAATGTTATGTCACGATTTATGATTTATGATACATATTTTATTGGGTATGTTTTTAATATGTTTTATTTTGAAATCAAATTAATGTCATCAAAATCACATGATCATCTTATGAAAACCTATGATCCTAATTTTTGTCTCTTATATTTACCCTTATAGATTATTTGAGCTCATCCCCTTTATATATTTTAATATTTAATAATTCAAAGACGAGTATAAAATATGAGATTCCTAGAATGGGTTATAGTGTGGTTTGACTGTAGACAAATATTCAGAGTATTTTAAAAAATATTTGTAGTTATCTATTTTCATAAAAATTAGTCTAATAAGTGATGTGGTTTGAATTATTATAATATTTAATGTATATTCATATCAAATGATGTAATATGAATGTATGATATAGTTGGGTCATCTCAGTTGTTATTAACATCAGTTTATAAAGTTTATATTTCTAGCAACAGATCCGAGAGTTTGTGTTCTAGGATTTTAAGTGGATAATAGTGTTATATTATATAATTTATGGGTATAGGTTATGAATAATAAGATGATAGAACTTAAAATAATGATAATAAACAAAATTTTATGTCTGGTGAACTGAATATATCATTGGTTGAAATAATGGTTTCATAATTTAGGATATCTTATGATTGATTTTCCTTATCATATGTTCACTTACAAGGATTATCATCTCTTAATTGTGAAAATATATATTTTTGTTTTAATAAGGGACTAATGAAATAGTCATGATTTTGTGATTGTTATAAATATGTTTAATATCTAATACAACATATTTTGATCCTTGATATAGGAATTTATTCATTTCTTAAAAACACAATAACACTATTATATTGTATACCAAATAATTAGATAACTAATTGTTAGTGAAAAATATTATTTTTGGGATGATTATATCAAATTTCTATAATTCATTTAGGATTCATGTTTGTGGCAGTGTTCTTCATGAATATATTTTTATTCTCCATTTAGTTGAATTTTACATTTTTTTGGGAAATGATTTTTTATCTTCTTGTAGATCCCACAACAATTTCTCTAGAGGGGGAAGTCATATTACATGTCCCAAATCACTATAAGATCATATATCCAGGCAAGGATGAATATAATCTCCCTATGGGAATTATTTCTATTATATGGGTTTTAATATCCAATAATTGTTGGTATTTTTCTCAAATGGTTGGAGAGAAACTCAATATTAGGGGTTTTCCTATTCTAAGGGTAGATATGAATTTCTCAGACTTATAAAATTTAGTGGGGATGAAATGTCATTAGAAATTGTATATTGAGTCTTTTTTATATTATGGAGACCCTTAAATATTTTCACTATCTAATGATTATAAAAAGTGAGTGGGTTTAATTTAATTTAGTGGAAAGTAAATCCCAAGGTTTTAAGACTGAATTTATTTTCATTGCCAATATGTATATTATTCAAAAAAAAAATTTCTATTATTGAACAAGAAAATAAAATAATTCACAAATTATTTCAATCAAACTAAAAAAAATCATTCATAATGGAACATTAAAAAGAACATATACATACTATTCTATTACAAACTGTTGATTATTACATTCCATGGATGATTGCATCCCTTAAAATTATAAACATTAAAATTGGGTAATAAATTAAAAAGAATAATATTATTAAAAATTGGAAATCCCATGGATCATATTGAGTGTTGAGAAACAATATTATTTAAATTAAACATATATTTAGGGAAAAACATGAATGGTGACATAATGTTATAAAATATGAAATTAATATTATAGAAATGAGATATGTGATTGTTTATGTTAGAATTGAATTTATTTATTATATGTAATGGGGGTAATAAAGCCATTATATGACCATTATATATGTATATATAGTCATTGCATATAAAGCCAATAAATATATGAAGTGTATGGAATTATTAGTATATAATAAAGATATATAAATGTTTTTTCAATCTACATTTTAAATATAAATAATTAAATTAAATTAAATTAAATTATTTTCAAATTTAATTATAATATTATAATTCACTTTGTAAAATATCATTGATTCTAAATAAAATATATTTATTAATCATTTATTATTGTAAAATTTATTAATTTTAAGGAATGATGAAAATAAAATTAAAATTCATGGAATTATTTTTAAAAGAAAATAATAAAATATAAGAAATAATTAGGGAAAAATGGAATAATAATATAATTAATCCTAGATGAACAAAAATGTGTAATTTGAAAACAATGTTTTCATTGTATATTATATGTTTTTAAATAAATGTAAAATTTCTCTTATTTGGATTTTTAAATATTAAAAAATTTATTTTTGATATTAACAAATGAATAAGAATTCATTCATAGATTATTAATTTTATATTAATAAGGATAAAATAAATATTATTCAAAAAAAATCCAATATGTGGTGTTTTTTAATTTTAATTAATTAAAAATAAAACTATTATGTAATTAATTTATGATTTTAATTAATTATAATATATATTATAATACTAATGGGTTGATAAAATTGAAAAATTAGATGATAAATAAATTTCACTAGATATGATTAAAATTCTATAAACATTAAAATAGATTATACGGATTTAGAATTTAAAATAATCATGATGAAAATTTTTAATAAGGTGAATTTCGTTTTTATTCTAATTAGTTACTAGGGTGAATAACGCATGACATTGCTAAACCATGAAAAATTTGAATTTAATATATGTTTAAACTAATGTATACAACTTATAATTTTATTTATGTATATAGAAAATGGAATATCACGAATCCTTTTTTATTTCCCCTTCTTGGTCCATAATCTAGTAAAAAAGACCTTCCTTTACAATTATGTAAAATGAAATTAAAATAATTCCATTCAAAATTTCATATAAATGGAACGCACCACCACCCGTTTGAAACTAGTCATACTATTTGGTTATGTCATGAATCACAACTAATTTCACCTCTAATAAATCCTCATTATAATTGAGGTTAATTTTCGTCCCTACAAGGATGCTTAAATACTTTGTTTCGAAGGAACCTATTTCAATAAGGATATAATTAATCAATGTATTGACCTAGTTCTTCACTATATGATTCAATTTCCCTATCATATCCAATGTTTTTAATTCCCATTTTCCACATTAATTATAACATATTAAAACTGTTATTTTTATAAGAAAGTGATATTCTTATGATATAACTCTATACTCATTCCCATTCATTAGTATAAAATGTTATTGATTTGGTCAGTTTAACCACATACATGAATGATGTTATACTATCTTTACTGTTTCCAACATGAATGAGTATCATGACATTTAAATTGGTAGTATAAGATATTAATGATATATATATGTTGTGAATATGGTACTGGAATAATGAGATAACACTTAATGATAATTATAAATTAAATTGTTATTATAAAAAATTACAAAAAAAACATGTTCACCATGGATTCTGTTATCACGAACAACAACCATAACTTCCACCAAATGAAATTGGTATTAAATATGTAATTGAATAAAAATTATCCCACTGCCTTGAAAAATCAATCAAATGATTATTTTTATATCTAATAATTGTTGTCATCATATCTATTACAAAACTTATATATAATAATCATAATTTATAACATCCAATGATGAAAATAAAAAAAACTAAATAATATATGATTACAATTCAAGAGTAAAATGATAATATATATGAATAATATTGTATATTTTTTTATTATGGTTACTATGACCAATATATAAAAGGTTACATTGGTTTCATGGAAGCCAGAAGTAATGGTAAATATTTCTCATCTAAATGTCCCCCAATTGATATATGTTTCATATTCACTACATATATTCTTTTCTGTCATTTATATACTTCACATAGATTTTTGTATATCTTAATCATCATGAAATTAAAGATATTTAAAAAACCATATTAGGTTCCCTCATTGAATTAGTGTTGATTTAAATGTTTCTAAATCCACATGGGATTTATATCTAATCTCACTTTGATATCGATATTATCTATCACTGGATCCTTATTTAGATAAATTATTTGTTTTTTTTCTCAAAATACCTATATATATATTCTTATAATGTGGTTATTTTTGGGTTCAAAAGTTTTCTTTCATAAAACCTCTCTTTATGTCATAATTCTATCAAAATAATTCATATAAGTGAAACAATCATTATCTCATCTTCTAACCATGAATAATTCTCCTCATTGATCATGTTATTTTTGTCAAATGTTATTATTTATAAATGTTTTACTTTTTAAAGTCATTTTTATATTGCAATTATTTTTTTAAAAAAAATTAATAAAATATATTATAATAATTATACTTTCTAGTAAATTTCTATCAACATTATATTTTGTTGACAAATTGTGAAATGAATCTTGTTTAAAAAAATCCCACATGAATTCATTTTCTCTCCATATTAATTATTTTCCTTCAAAAATATTCCTCCATATGTTTTCATTATTTTAGAATGTAATTTTTGTACCCATTGTTTTATAAAAAAGATATTTTAAAATAAATATTATAAAAAATTAAATGTTATTCCATATTATAAATCAAAGTAATATTATAATAGTATTATAATGTGTTTTTAATCATTGTAAACATCCTCTAACATTTATTATTCTTCACCAGCTATATGCATTAAATATAGAATCCCTATTCTCTCTTGATACTTCATATGAACATTTGATACAAATGTTTATTTAGAATAATGTTTCTTTCCAAAAGGTTAATTATTATATGATAGAATTATGAATGATTCATGTTTATATGGAATACATATATATACTTTTTAATAATGTGGTGAGTGATTATATTTATATTTTTTCTAATAATTAACTAGGTAATGATTTATATCTCATGAGATGATAGGTATTTGGGAGTAAACCTAAAACCCTTAGGGACTCTTTCTATTATTTTATTATTGGGACCAAAATTATATAGAAATAAAATAAATTTTTAAGAGAATTATATCACATGAGGTAAAATTTCAAGGAATGAGGATTGAATGAAATACACTTTAGGACTAAATTTTTTTTATGTGACTGAGGATTAAACCAAATCCACTAAAGAAAACTTTTAAATATTTTTATGGGAATGAAGAGTGATCATGATCCACTATAGGACTCTATCTGCATTGTGATGATGGTACCGACAGTGAGACTCAGCAAAAAAATTATTTCTTCTGGTTATATTTTTGTCACATTATTATGTTATGTAATATAAATAGGTTTTTTTTCTCATGGGTTGGGATTTTAAACTCATGTTTCTACACTCGTACGTATCTTTCCTTGTTTTATGCGCATACAAATATTACAAGATTCGTGATTAATTACTTATATTTTATTGGGTTTAATTTTCTAACATTATGTTCATAAATATTAAATATATTCCCATTCATATATCTTCATCTTATTCATTCTTATAATATTTAAGTGTAATATCATATATTTACCCTTAATAAGAATCTGATCTCACCCCTATCTTAGGTTTCCATTCCCTAGATTATGAAGAATATTGTAACATATGATAAGCCTAGAGGGGAATCTAGTGTGGTGAAAGAATAGTGAAATGTTAATTGTCTTATAAAATAAGTTTTTGTATATAATCACCACTGACACTAATAATATAGGTTTTGGGATGTAATTTATAGTATGATGTAAATAATTAACACTTAAAATGATGTAATATGTATGTTCGTTATCTTCGTATTGAATCAGTTTGTATCAAAGACAGTGTATAATTAATTTACATATTACACCAGATCTAGGAGTTCATATTTGCAGAATTTTATATTTTTTTACTTTTAAAAATTATATAAAAAATATTTTAACTCTCTTATAGTAAAAACTTTGCAAAAATCTATCAATTTTCACACTAAATAATAGTCTAATGAATTTTTTTATTAAATTTCTATCCAACATGAACCGTCCCGAATTTAAGTCCCCCATATATTTTTGATGAGTATGAATGTACCAATATGTGAAAAAATTTGATGGGAAGGAAAATGAAATCTCAAACTGAGAATAACATCATCCAAAAATAAAATGAACATATTTAAAAAAAACAAAATAATTGAATAAATCGATAATAAAAATAATAAAAATAATATTAGTTAAAAGTAATAAATACAATGTTAATTTTATTTTTCAAAATAACCATATAAATGAATGAATTATTTATGAGGAAGAAAGATCATGTCAAAAATTTAGATAAAATCTCAATGTGGTTTTTATTTTATATATCAAACACATATGATTCCTGTTTTCCCATATAAAAAAATAGTTATTAATTGAAACATCATTAAATATGATATTGGAGATCTAAAAATATTATATATATTTTATTTAGGAGAATAAATATTTTAAATCACTTCATAAAACTCCCAAGTGTCCCAATGTGATTACAGTACTCTAATGCAATAGTAGAATAATAATTATAAGATGAAAATATAACCAATCTCAATATAGGGTCCAAACTACAAACACTGAAATATTTCACCAAATTAAAAATGAAAAAACTTATATCAAAATGTATTAGGTGGTAATTTTTTTTCTATTTTTCCTTTTAATAAGAAATTATTACCATTCAAAGGCTCAGTTAATATTAATTTATTCTGAACCATTTTTTATTTTATGAGAAAAAAATCGAAAATAATTTTTAAAACTAATATTTAAAATGGATTAGGGTGTTTCTTCCTATGAGCTTGTGGTGTAGTGGTACTAGAGTACCTTTTAATAAATAAGTGTTTGAATTTGATTCATATTATCTATGACGGTATCCTAGATTTATTAATAAACAAAATATTGTGCATATTATTCAGTAAATAAATAAAATAAACAATCTATAAAATTGTTTTATATTAAGGATCATCCACCTCTCCCTTGGAATGTACCTCCCTCCCTACTCAATTTTTTATTTTCTATCTGGTGGTGGGAGTTCCTTTGTAGTTCTATCTCAATTGGAGGCATCTTGGCCTCTTCTACAACCATATGTTCTGGTATGTGTGGTGTATTTGAAATAGGTAGAGTAGGATCCTTAATTTCTAGTGTGTTGGGGTGTAACAACCTAGTATTTTTATACAAAAATTTTACATTTTTAGATAAATATTTAATACATTTCAAAAATACATGCCCGAGGATCATAAATGTTTTATGTCTTTGTGGACTAGTTACACAATATTTTTATTTCATGAAGGATATTAAATATATCACATTAATATATTTACATTCAGTACTATTCATAGACATACCCTACATATACCTTTATTCATAACCTGGGGAATGGAAATATAATAAAGGGTGATATTAGCTGCCCAGTAAGGTCCAAAATGGAAGATATTAGTCTATTATCATATGAAAAAATAATTTAAGCCTAAGGGTCTGAGATTATAAATATAACTCTCAAAATTTATACCCAATATTTCGTGGATAATAAGAAATATCCTTGAAATAAAACATTATCATTTCAACATACTTGAACCATAATAGTGATAAATCAATATAAAACATTCATGAACCATAAGTTTATGTCGTAAAATTGTTGAACCATCATTAGTATAAAACCATTTCATATTTCATGTTTAACATCAAATAGCATCAATTCATAATATATTAGTCCTCAATACATGTTCCCCATTTCATAATGGATTGTGAATCATCACTTATTTCCCACGGTGGATAAAAAACATCGGTATGTTTCCCATAGAGGATCATGAACATCACCTTGTTTCCCATCATTATATCACAATATATAAAACATTACCTAATGCTTTATATGGAGATATAAGTCCCAACCATCACATAATCCATAAATATTTTCAAAATTTTCATAAAAAATAATCATATTATTACCCGTGAAAAATAATATATTGTTATAAACAGTACATCATCGCATAACCCGTGGAAAGAAACATATTTCATAAAATTTTCATCAATCCATGTTATCATAAAATACGGAAAAGGAACAGGTTTCATTAACATATTTTCACCATAATAATCAAATAAAAAAATCTGAATAAATAATAAATATTGTACTATTAGACCATACCCCCACTTTGACAAAAGAAACACAAACATTTGTTGTCATTGTTAATTAGAAATTCCATAAAAGGATCATTAAAAAATTATTGAGTAAAATAACCTTTATATTTGAAATAATTTATTTAATAATATAAAAATATCCAATATATTATAGAAAAAATTTCTTCAGAAACATCATTGAACACTTAAAAAGGATTATTCAAATAATTGAGTTGTTATTATGGTGTAAAATTTCATTCATTCTTTACATGTTAAAATAATATAACCTATCACATTTTTAGAAAAAATTTAAAATAAACTTATTTTACAAAAAGTAAGTAGATTAATTTTAAACAATTTTTCAAATGTAATATATGGGTAAAATTTTCTTCAAAAAATCATTTGATAACAGTGAAACATTTCTTAAAATAGTTTTTGTAAACTTGGAAAAGGGATAAAAAAATTTCAACCAAAGAGTGATATAAATTTGGTTTTTACTTAAATTGTTTTTTGGAATTTCGAATACATAATGAGTGGTAAATCAAATGAAAACTTGTATTCTAAAATAATAAATATTGGAGAGGAAACTAATTATGTTTTTTTAGAGGTAGATCATAATATTACATCACTAGAATCCAAATCATAAATAATCCCAATAAATTATGATATTGTAACATAAAACTTTTACCACTTTCAAACTTTTTAATCATAATCACCATGAATGAAATAATCTTATATGAATATGTATATCCTATAATTTTCATTAGAATTATAATAAATAAATTCATGGGTAGTATATATACATCACAAAAAATAAACCACTTGTATATAAGGCATGCCTCCTGAAGAAAAAAAGTGAGACCAAAATCTCTTACCTTAAGTCTGACTTTCCTCATACATATTCAGACCTCTTGTAATGTAAATATAGGTATATTATAAATATTATAATGAAAATAATTATATATATCATACCATATATGATTTAATTATGTTCTTTTATAACCCATTTATTAACCATTCCTTTTTAAAATCATGTTTTGGGTAATTACAACTTCATTATTCATGTAAGTTTTGGTGTGGTATTTTTGGTCCATTTTATTTGATCATAGTTTCATAATATTAATAATATTAAACATGATATAAATATAATTTATATTTATTAAATATTTACTTATAATAATCCATTAATTTTAGAGATACAATCTGAATTGCATTTTTCATTGAGATGGTAGGTCATATGGTAGGTCATACGTACGCGTGGGCATTCTTTCGATTTTCTCAATGTATGAAGAGGAAGGAAGGTAAATAATATATCAACATTAAAAAATAATTATTTTGTAATATATATCACATATATCCATTAAATTTTTCCTTATTAACTTCCATATAAAGTGTATGTGAATAATGAATCACATCACTTCTCGAGGCAGTAGTCCACCGTACGCTCGATCAACATCATAGTATTCCCATAAAATAAAAAGTAAGAAGGTATATGTGATATTATTATCCCTTAACTATATTTATGTTATTAATATAATATATATATATTTATATATATAATTTATATCCATCATTATATCCTCCCTTGAAATTCAGTGATGGAAAACAGATTACATTGGCTAGTGAGGAAGTAGCCTGTCATATACAGAGTTTTTTACATTTGTTGATATAAATTCAAATGAGTACGTGTTATTTGTTTTCTAAAAAATATATTTTAAAGGTGAAAGGGTCTATTCCACCTTTGGGTTTTTTCACTTGGGCCAAAGGTGGCAAGGGACATACTACCTTTGAACAATTGAAAAACAAATCTTATTTTAAATATAAATGTTTTTATATTTAAATTTCATTTTATTGTTTATATAGATAACAAAAAAATTTATAAAAATATATTTTTCATTTTATATCCATCATTATTGGCATTAAAGGAGTATGAAATTCTGATAGAAACCATCACATATGGCCCCCTTTTATAAGAGGTATTTCCCTGAATATCATTCTCGATTTCTAAAGTGGGATTCAAATTCTCCCTTTCCTATGAAAAATTAATAATATTTTACTATTAATCATTTTTATCAAATAATAATAAATATTAATTACTAATAATTAATAATTAATTTTTAATTTTTACTACTAATAATTAATTATTAAATAGTTTTTATTATTAATATTTTAAAAAATATTAATTAAAACTTTCAATGATTGTGTAATAATATTTTTAAACTAATATATTTCTAAATAGTTAATAATAAATAATTGTTTTAAATTAATTAGAAATTAAATTGTATATAATTAATAAAAAATAATATTACTAAAAAATAAAAAATAAAAAATAAATATATTATGTTTAATAATAATAATTATTATTAATTATTAACAAAAGAATAATTTAAATTATTTATTATTGATTAAGGATTATTTGAAATTAATATTCACTAAATAGTAAGTAATATTATTTACTTAATATTAATTAGTACTTAATATTAATTACCAACAATTATTTAATTAAATAAAAATAATTTAAAAATAATTTATTTATCATTAATACTTTAATATTTTAATCATTGGTAGTAATATTTAGTGAATAATATATATTTCTAATATTTATTACAAATTATATAATAATAACAATTAAAAACTATTAATTCATAATTAATTAATTAGTTAATTTATAATTAATATTATTATTATGTAATTACATATTACTTAATTACTAAGTTATTAAAAAGTAATAATTATATTGCTGTTTTTTAATATAAGTTACAAAAAAGTAATTTTAAATATTTATTAGTAATAAACATAAGTTAGTGATTAATATTTATTATAAATTAACATTATTAAATATTAAATCATATTATTTACATAATATTTATTAGAAAGTAATATTTATTATCATTAATTAGTTAATTATTTAATACTCATACAATAATATTGAATTATCAATTAATAATTTAATAATTTAATAATTTAATAGTTATTATTTTTTATTAACTAAATAATATTTTTATATATTTATTAATAATTGGTTATTAATAATTATTAAGAATTATTAATAAATCAATATTTAATTAATAATAAATTAGTTATTTAGCAAGTACTATTTTTAATAAGTAATTAAATATTACTTAATTACTAATTAATTAATAACTAATATTTATATTAATATTTTTAATATTAAAAATAATAACATTAATATTTATTAGTAATTAATATTTACAAGTGATTAATAATTATTATATAATAATATTTTGAATTCTAAATCATATTATTTCATTAATATTTATTTTTATTAAATATTGATATTGTCAAAAAAACTAAGTAATATTGATTACTAATTAATATTAATGTGAAAAAATTAGTTAATTAATTAATACTAGTATAATAATAAATAAACATTTAGTAATTTAATAATTGAATAATTATTATTAATATTTATTAGCTAAATAATAATTTTAAATATTTGTTAGTAATTTTTTAGTAATATATAATAATATTTAACAATTAATTAATAGCCAATTAATTGACTATACGATTATTTATAAGTAATTAAATAATTTATAATTACAAAATAACTAACAATTAGTAAAAATTAAAAAATTATTTGTATGTAATAGTATTAATTAAAATTAATTAAAATTTTGATAACATCAATTTGCTTATTATTAATATTTAGAAGTAAACATTAATTTTAACTTATTATTTACAATTAAGTAATATTTATTATTAATTGATTAAAAACTATTATGAGTGAAATATTATTATCTCTTCCGAAGAAAGGGAGAACCTGAATCCTAATTCGGAAATCCACAATGATTTCTAAGGAAATACCTCTTATAAAAGTGGTCCCTAGGTGATTGTTTCAATCAGAATTCCAAATAGATTTAATGAAAGTAATGCTGGATATAAAATAATAGATAAATTTGGTTGAGATTTTGTATTGTATATATATAATTTTTTTTAAATATACAGACTTGTATATTTAAAATAAAAAATTTCATTTATTTGGGAAAAGTTGGAAAGGGCCTTGCCGCCTCTTCCCTAAATTCCTGGAAGAGGAGGAAAGGCCCTTGTCACCATTGGCCTGAGTCAAAAAACCCAATGGTAATATAGATCATTCCAGCTTCCTGATATATTTTTCAAATAATTTTTGACCTCGAGTCATTTTTTTTCAAAAAACATAAAAAACTCAACATACACACAATTTACAGTTTTGATTAGCATTTGATGGAAGAGGAGAGAGTTCTAGGTTATTAAATTGACATTACAAAATCCCATTATATTATATATACTGGAATTGTTTTATTATCACTATTGAAAATAATTTTCATTATTTGTAAGAAGAATTAAAATAATAATGCCTGGTTGAAAATGTAACCACTTTTTGAACATCCTCTTTATGTTAGAACCAAAAGCCATATTATGTGGGTTTAATAATCAAAATAAGGAATCTATTATGTTGGTACACATATAAAAAATTTATTTTGGTAGGTATTTTTGGAACCAAATTGTTTTGAAAGTGTGACAATGATAGGAGATGGGTTTCCCTTTTATAAGTGGGGGAGAGGACACACATTGAATTTTTAAAAAGAAAAATGTGCCCCCACATTTTTACCATGAAGACAGGATCGAATATGGATCATTATAAAACATTATAAGATATAACCTTGAAATATAGAAAGAAAATGTATATTATAAACGTTTTTAGATAATTTTACTCTTTATATTTTAGTTTAACCCCTGATAAACACATTTTAACCTTAACCACAATAATCATTTTTTATTATTTTTACTGTTCATTTCAGAAAACAATTATTTTTAAATAATTATAATTATTATTATTACAATTAGATAACCCATTTTAAAAATTTATATTAATATAATTGTTAAAATGAAATTTAAAATTAAACATGTAGATGTGACAAAAAGAGTTTCTCATAGAGAATATTTTCATAAAAATAGAATGATTTAATATCAAGAGAAAATTGGAATTTGATTAAAATAAAATAAATTTGTTCATTAATAAAAAAATTCAATTATTTTAATTTTATTTATTTTTCAAACAACAAGGAACCTTTAAATAAATTAAATGAAATGGAAGTTTTAAATAAAAATTAATATTTGGCACTATTTAATGAAAAAATTAATATTTTTAGAAATTTATCAACATTTAACCCTAATATAATATTGATATTTTTATTCTAAAATTGAAGTAAATTTTTTAAAATGTATTTTATAAATTTTTTTACAACTATCTTTTATAATTTTTCAAAAAATAAATAAAAAACAAATTTCTTTTTGAGAAAAACAGTTTATTTAGAAACATATAATGGCTTTACTAAAAATTAAGTAGTTATTTATAAATATACTTTATCTATCTTAAAAATTTATATTTTATTTTAAACTTTTTTCTTTCTTTTCATTTCACTCAATTTAACTACTAGGTTTTGATGAGCCAGTATAAATACAAATATAAATAGTATATAGCTATTTGTTAAAACTCCGTGTTGTGTGTAACCCAATCTATCAAGTAAATTATATTTATTTAAAAAAATAAAAAAACATGAGCTATTACATTATACCTCCTTATAAATAAATTATCCCTAAAAATTCAACACTTTGATATAAAAAATGGGGGACACTTCTTCTTTATCATATTCTCAAGTTCCCGCATAGATTCATCAAATTGATTGTTTTTCCACAAAAAATTAATAAGTTGAATTGTATAATTTCATAGAAATTTCTCTCCATGATGTAGAATCTCAAGTAGTTGTTCTTCTTAAGAATGACCATTTTCTAGTGGTATAACATATGAGTTTAGTACATCTGAAGGATCAAGAATGAGCTTTCTCATGATAGATACATGGAACACATCATGGTCTTGAGAATAGTTTGGTGGAAATGCCAGTCAATAAGCCACCATATTGATATGATCAAGAATATAAAATTTAATGATATACCTAGTGCTTAATTTTTCCTTGTTTCAAATTATTAATACCTTAATACATGGAGAAATTACTAGAAACACTATCACTAAGTTCAAATTCAAGGTCACACCATCAATTGTTAACATAAAATTTCTACCGACATTATGCCTCCCTTATATGTTACTGAATGGATCAATAACTGCCTTACATTTCTCTGGATATATTATCTCCCAAAAACTTTATTTATCTAATTTCATTCTAGTACATTTTAATTCTAAACTTTATTTCATATAGTTCTTCTTATGAAGCCATCTAAATGCTTGAGTACAAGCAATTGTGTATGAAATCTCAACTAGAGGAAGGTGTTGATCCAGAACAACATTGAAATCCATAGAAAAATATTCCAACATATTCCAAGGAATGAATTTTTTTACCAAACTAAACATCCATAGAAGGATGATATGCAGTGCTGAAACTCATCCCTGTATCAAGATCCTGCAGATGACTTTTTGAAAAACGTTGAGGAAAAACTTAGATCCTAATCAGAAAGAATAGAATGTGTTACTCAAAGTAGCCTTACAAATTCCCCAATATATATCTTAAAAATTTTACTAGAGAAAAATATTATCTTTAACACCCCAAGCTTCAACGATACGCTTCCCTTTGAATAATACAGTAGCGTGTGTTGTACGCAATTTTGAGTTCTAACACACACCGCAACCAATCAAACTAACCGTATGAATAGTAATACCCACTTTTTGAAATTTTATAAATTTTATCTTTCAAAATGGACTTAATTTTTGGATTCGGAATATCAAAATTATCCTAGGGTAAAAGTTTGGTATTTTTCTGAAAACATTCAATTTTTGATGAATAGTGAAAAAACATTGAGTTATAGTTTAAAACCGAATTATTATTTAAGTAATTATTTATTTTATTTAAATTTAATTAAAGTCAAAATAGATACATAATACCTATATATGTTCAATGTAATTCCTTGGAGTTAGTTTAGAATAACTTTATATATATAAAATTTTTATTGAACTTTTAACCGTCTTTTACCCACCACCTAGGAGAAATTTGAAATTCACATAAAACATAATTTTACCACTTCTGTGAGTGGAATTTCGAAAATCCGAGAGACAAATTTAATATCAAGGAGTAAAATGTGGTTCAATGAGATGAAAATAATTTTTTGGTGAATACTAACTTTTTACTTTTATTTACCACTGTTAAAAGTAAATAGGGTAATTAAGGGTAAAAATGATATTAATATTACCCTAACACATGTCCTAATTCTATTGGAAAAGTGTATATCGACCCAAAAAAACCTTAGGAATAAAATTTTATCATTTAGGTCTACTTGGATTAGATTAGGACATTTATTATTATTTAATTCAAAGAAAAGTTAAAAGAGTCAAAATCAAAGTTTATTTACTAAAACGTTCTTAATATAGGGTTATACATAAGATAAATTAGATTGTAAATATCCATTAGAAAGATAAAAATATTTCCTACATAATTTTGTTTTATATATAATTTTTAGACATTAAATAATTTAATTTATTTATGACACAGTGGTGATGCAGTAATTACCTAATTAATGAAATATTAAAATAATTGATATTATAAATATCACAATAAATGTAATTTGAGACTTTTTATGAATTCCACTAATTTTCTAGGTTAATAAGACATATTAGGATTGATTTTATAAATTTTATTCTAAGTAATAATTCTTTTATGAATTTATCAAAAACAAAATACCCAATAGTGTCAAAATTGACATAAAATAGTTTTTAAAACAAGTATTATATTATTAATTGATATTAAATTCCTAAAACTCTAAGGTTAGGCCAAGAGACTTATATCATGATCGGTGTATCATTAATGGACCACTTGGGGGTCTCTTGGAGGTATATAGTAAGTTAATAAACTATATAATATAAAAATACAAAGTGACATGGTAAGTGTCAAACTAATTAACTAAGAGTTAAAACTAAAAGATAAGGTTAATATAATGACCCAAACCTATCTAAATTATATTGGTTGAGTGTTTTTCGACCCATACCCACCTTAACCTTTAAATAATCCACTTTAAAGCCATTAGAAACCGAATATGAATTTATTATAAAATAACATTTCAAGCTTTTCCAAAGGTACCCTCACCCCTCTTATAAAAGGGCACTCCCCCTTATCACTAATTAAAACATTAAAAACATTTTGTCTCGGCCAAACCCTGCCCAAATACACTATCAACTTCCCTCAATTCAACCTATATTCCTTTTTTTTATCAGAAAGCCAACCTAAGGAGTCATTTTTATCAAATCAAAAGGAAGAACCCAAAGAAGATGTAATGTTTTCACCACCCTTTTTCAAGTTCATTTATTCTTCAAATTCTTCATTCATTGTTATTAGCATTATAAAATAATAAATCCAGTATCTACTATATAATATGATATTATTATAAATATTTTACAACCATAGTTCTTATTCTATCCATCATTTGAATGACATGTCACCATACGCGCGTACGTAGGGCTTACCGTCTCCACGTTGTGGTGTAATTGTAATTCAATATATTATTATTTGGATGGGTATAATAATGATGTGTAATTCATTAAATAATAAATATAACATGATAATTATTCTGTATATATGATATACCATCCAATTATATATTATTTTTATATCAAAAGAATGATATTGTCGCTCGTGCGTACGTACGGACTACCGTCTCCACGAACGCGATGAGATTCATTCCCCATCGTATCCATTCAAGACTAATTCTAATTTGATGATTAAAAATAATGTTTAAGAACTTTATATCATTTTGGATATAAATAAGGTACAACCAATCCATAACAAACACGAATTAAGTAACAAAACATATAAAAGAAAACGATTAAGTTAAAACCTGAAACAATGAAAATACAAAGATATTAATAACAAATCAATTTTAAAAGATCGTACATGATATCATAATTATGTATATGGTTCTTGTATAATTTAATAACAATTTTTTATCTATTATATAGGAGGTTAACATACCATCGACTAAGTAAAAGTACAAGTTAAGGGTTTATTTCACAATCTCTTCATTATCCGAGGTTGTATATACGTAATTATCTACTAGGACCTCTTTATCATCCACATCCATATTTCTTAACAATGTATTAAAAATCATTCTTACTATTTTACAGAATATGGGTTAAAGTCATTTATAACCTTGTTTGACTTTTTATAAGATGTTTATAAAGGAATCTTCCTGTCGTTTTCCAAAAAAGGTCCTTTTTAACATTTTCATCAAAATTAAGGTACGAATTTCATTTTTTAACATATACATCAAGTGCGGCTATTTTCTGCCGTTATAAAATCATCAAAGCTTCCCATACAAGCTTATTAGAATATTTTCAAGGAAAATGTTTTATTTTATAAATATATGACTCTTAAATGATTTCAAAATAGAAAGATATATTTCTCTAAAAAGAGTTTTGATTTCATCTATGTCAACATCCCTTGATGGATTTTAAGTTTATTTGGAGTTGATTTATTATGATACAAAACATCCATATTGTATTGATGGTTTTGTGATATGTTTGACTGTGGATGTGTTATTTTTATACCATTCATGGTTTATTAAGAAAGTATAGTTTTAATACAAATGTTTTTATTTTGTTTAAACCTGTTCATATGAGGAATGCATTGGACTTAATAAGTGACGGGTGGAGCCCGCTATAGCTCCTCGATCCATCGGTAGGTCTCATGAGAAAAACTAGTGTCTTGGAACAAGGCCTGGACAAAATCTTATTTTTAGTCTTGGCACGAGGCCTTGGCTACGTGGTTATGATAGACTGGCATTATGCATTCCATCATTATGAAAGTGGTTATTGATATTGCATGTGATTATTAGACTAGTAGAATATCCATGTGAATAATTAAATGGAATTATTTCATTTTATCTTTTCCATATTATGCTGAAGTTCAAGTTTAAAAGGATTTTGTTTTAGCTATACATTGCCTTAAATGTTTATGTTTATTTATGAATGTTTCTGCTATATTTTTATCCTTACTGAGCATTTGAGCTCACCCCTTTCAATGTTTTATTTTCTCCAGGATGTGAAGAATTAATTTATGAATGACCTATAGGGATAATATGAGGGTATATGAAGACAATATGTTTTTGTAGTAGTATTCACTTTATGATGTAATTTAAACATTATGAATGTATCTAGTTATTCCAAGGCTACTAAACTAATCGGTCTTTCGAGACTTCATCTTTCTTGTGATCATGCCAATGATATGTAATACTGCACCAACTCTGGGTAACTAGGTTCAGGGCATTACAGTTGGTATTAGAGGAATTTTAGTACAAACCTTGGAATCTAGATTTAGATAAACTCTGATTAGAGCACATATACCTCAGTTGGACTTTGAGGATTAGTATAGAAGAACATCCTAGAATTTTGGTATTGTAGAGATTTTGTGAGTTTTCCGATCAATAAATCCATGTCTGGATGTGAGCAGGTAGAGGCAACTCTGGCACAGATGTGCCTAGGGGTAAAACCTGAAAACACCTCTTTGAGATAGACTCAAACGGGAACTGGTGCATGACAACGGGCCTTGATGCACTCTTGGTTACCACACTCCTGGGGGATATGCTTAGGATAACTCTCATTTTCTTTACAAACCATTATGAAGGGTTTATGAGTATATACTTCCTAAAAGAAAACATTTTTATGATTATGGATTATATCCATAAATAGTTCAATTTATGTTAAGTGTTTTATAAGTATGGAATTATGTATTTTGATTCATAAACTGATCTTGTTTATGCCATTGTTTAGAAATGGCGCCTAGTGGCAGAAATGGAAACTGTATCAATGCACATACTCCATGTAGGGATTTCTCTCCTACTCAAGATAATTATAGTGGAGCTGGTGATGCAACTGGTGCTGATCAACTAATCACCATACTGGGACAACTCACTCACGTTATGAATAATAACCTTACCCGTAAGGAGCACCCTGATCCATAGAATGGAGGATCAATGTTAGATAGATTCATGAGGAAACAACTACAAACATTCAATGGGAGTAAAAATACATTAGTAGTTGAGTAATGGATATGTTCCCTAGATAAAATATTTTAGGCTTTGTGGAGTATTGAAAAGGAAAAATTTGTCATGGGAGTTTATCACCTCACTAGAGATGCTGATCAATGGTGGTCATTGATTCAAAACACGAAGGAAGATGATGATGTATCAAATATGGAATGGAGGGAGTTCAAATAGATTTTCTTAGAAAAATACTTTCCTCGCGACCATCGAGCAGATATGGAAAGGTAATTTCTGAGTCTGAGACAAAAGGAGGATGAGAATGTCACAAAGTATGAGGCTAACTTTACAAGGTTAGAAAGGTATGATGGAGATTATATACATAAACCAAGAGGTAATATTGATCATTTCTTTGATGGGTTAAAACCATTTCTCCATCGAGCATTATTCTCACTATCTTTCTCATCATACGAAGACATTGTCTCATGTGCTATCAGGACATAAATGGAATTCTCTAAGTCTTATGACTTTAAAGAAAATCAAGAGAAGAAGAGATCTGCTAATCAATCTGGGAATGGAAATAAGTGGAAGAAGGGAAAGGTTGAATATCAATCTTGTGGAAAATGTGGGAAGAAACACACTGGTACTTTCTTAAAAGGAATGGGAGTCTGTTACAAGTGTGGTGAAAAAGGCCACCAAGCTCGTGATTGCAAAGGGAAGAAAGAAGCTACCGATGTCCAATGCTATAATTACAGAGAAATGGGACATTATGAAAATGAATGTCCTAAGCGCTAGGGTAACTTACCTAAGAAAAGGCCAAGGGATCAAGGCCAAGCTTATGCTATCACTACTGCTAAGGTAGAAGCTCTGAAAGATGTGGTGGCAGGTAATTTAATGGTTTCCTCAATTTTAGCGAATGCATTATTTGATTCTGGATCATTGAATTGTTTCATATCTTCCTAGTTTGCAAAGAAATTTAGATATTTCCAATTTGATTTAACAAGGGATTTGTCAGTTAAAACTCCTAAGGGAAGTATCATTGCAACAAAGTTTTGTGAATCAGTCCCCATTAGAGAACATAAATGTTATTTATCCGTTGATCTCATCATCATACCTATGATTGAGTTTGATATAATCCTCGGTATGGATTGGATTTCAGACCATGATGCGAAGATTTATTGTAAGAAAGAAGGAGGTTACGATTTTTACTGATGATGATATGGAACACCTTATCTTTAGAGCAAAATCGTCACCACCAAATTCTTATCTAGATCCACCCCCAGTAGCTCAACTAAATTAAATTATTTGGGAGGAAGATAATTAAATGACTATGTTTGAGGAATGGAATGTTCAAATAGAGGAAGTACCTTTTGTGAAATAATATGTAGATGTGTTTCCAGAAGATTTACCTAGACATCCTCCAGAACGAGAAGTTGATTTTTCCATTGATTTAATTCCTGGATCAAGGCCTATATCAAAGACCCCTTATAGAATGGCCACTGTGGAATTAGTTGAAGTAAATAAACAACTAGATGAATTGAGTAATAAGGGATTAATTCACCTTAGTGTTTCTCCATGGGGAGCCCCTGTTCTTTTTGTTAAAAAGAAAGATGGATCTATGAGGTTTTGTATCGACTATAGGGAGATCAATGCTATAACAATAAAGAACAAGTATCCCCTACCTCGTATTGATGATTTATTTGACCAACTGTATAGAGCTCAATACTTTTCAAAGATTGACCTTCGATCTGGATACCATCAGTTGCGTGTGATTAAGGAAGACATTCCGAAGACAACATTTCAAACAAGGTATGAGCATTATGAGTTTACGGTAATGCCTTTTGGGCTGACTAATGCACCCTCTGTATCCATGGATCTAATGAATAGAGTTTTTAATGAATATATCGATGATTTTTTTGTTGTATTTATTGATGATATCTTGGTATACTCCAAAATCTACGAAGATCAGCAAAATCACTTGCGCATTATCCTGAAGACTCTGAGAAGACATGAATTATATGGGATGTTTAGAAAGTGTGAATTCTGGATTTAGGAGACTTCTTTTCTTGGCCATATTGTCTCTAAAGATAGAATCTCTGTTGATACTTCTAAGACAAAGGAAATCCAAGAATGGCCAGCACCTACGAGTATAACTGAGGTACGTAGTTTTATTGGTTTAGCAGGTTATTATCGACGTTTCGTCCAGAATTTTTCCCGGTTGGATAACGCATTAACAAAGCTCACACGTAAGGGGGTTAAATTTGTTTGGACAAAAGAGTGTGAAGAATATTTTGAAGAACTGAAGAGAAGATTAGTCAATTCTCCTATATTGACTCTACCGTCAGGGAATGACGGGTTCATTATTTATAGTGATGCATAGAAGATAGGACTTGGTTGTGTCTTTATGCAGAATGATAGGGTTATTGCCTATGCATCACGATAGCTGAAAATTCATGAGAAAAACTATCCTACTCATGATCTTGAGTTAGCAGCTGTGATCTTTTCTTTGAAGATATAGAGGCACTTCCTCTATGGTGAAAAATGTTAGATTTATAATTATCACAAGAGTTTGATGTATATTTTCTCCCAAAAATAACTCAACATGAGGAAAAGGAGATGGCTTGAATTACTGAAGGATTATGTTTGTATGATACACTACCACCTGGGGAAGGCAAATAAGGTGGAAGATGCTTTGAGTAGAAAATATCATGGAGTTTTGAACAATATGAGAATTGAAAGGGATCCAATTTTCATGGATCTAGTGAAGATGGACATGGGAATAACCATGGAAGGTGAAACATCAGTGCTTTTTCAAATTGTTTCGAAACCATATTTACTAGAAAGGATTAAGAGTTCTCAGATCAATGATGGAGAATTTCAAATGAAGATTAAAGCTGTGAATGATGGGAGATTGAATGAATTTGGGTATGAAGATGGAATTTTGAAAATTTGGAGGAGACTTTGTGTTCCCAATATACCTGATCTAAAAAGGGAATTGTTGGATGATGCTCATAGTTCCAATTTCTCTATATACCCTTGGAGCACCAAAATTTATAGAGACTTGAAGGAACATTTTTTTGTGGGACAACATAAAGAGGTAGATTGCTGATTTTGTGTCAAGATGTATGGTTTGTCAACAAGTGAAAGCTGGAAGGAAACATCCTTGAGGAGTCATGCAGCCTCTTCCCATACCAGAGTGGAAATGGGACAATATTACGATGGAATTTGTCATGGGGCTACCAAATACTCCTAGAAGGAATGATGCAATATGGGTTATTGTTGATCGTCTAACCAAGTTAGCACATTTTCTTGCTATAAGAGAAGATCTACCACTGGAACGTCTTGGAAGACTATATATTAATGAAGTGGTGAGACTTCATGGAGTACCACTCTCGATTGTTTCTGATCGTGATCCCTGTTTTACTTAAAGATTCTGGAAGAGTCTTTAGAAATCCCTAGATACAGAACTTCAATGGAGCACTTCCTACCACCCTCAAACATATGGAAAATGAGAACAGACTATTCAAACTTTAGAAGACATGTTGTGATCCTGTTCGCTTGACATTTAGGGTATGTGGGATCCATATTTACCTCTGGTAGAATTTTCCTATAATAATAGCTTCCATTAAAGTATTCAGATGGCACCATATGAAGCGTTATATGGAAAGAGATGTCGCACACCAACCTGTTGGGATGACATTGGTTAAAGAAAACTTTTAGGCCTAGAACTGGTGGAGGAAACGATGGAAAAGGTGAAGGTAATCCAAAACCACATCAAAGCTACTCAAAGTAGGCAGAAGATCTATGCCGATAACCGAAGAAAGGATTTCAAATTTTAGGTAGGAGATCATATTTTCTTGAAGGTACCTCCATGGAAGGGAGTTATACGTTTCGGTAAGAAGGGTAAATTGAGTCCCAGGTACATTAGACCTTTCGAAATTCTAAAACGAATTGGGGTTGTAGCTTACCGTTTGGCAACACCGCCAAGTCTCTCCAAAGTTCATGATGTGTTCCACATATCACTGTTGAAGAAATACATGCTTGACCCAACTCATGTACTCACCTATGAGGAATTAGAACTGAATCTTGATCTGTCTTATTGCGAAGAGCTCGTAAGGATTCTTGATATTAGAGAACAAGTGCTAAGAAACCGGACGACACGTCTGGTAAAAGTTCTATGGAGAAACCATAAGATGGAAGAGGCAACGTGGGAACCTGAGGAACTTATGATGAAGAACCACCCGAGTCTTTTCATGCAGCAGTATTCTAGAAATTTCGAGGACGAAATTATTTGAAGGAGGGGAGAATGTAACACCCCAAGATTCCACGGTACGCTTCCCTTTGAATAATACAGTAGCGTGAGTTGTATGCAATTTCGAGTTCTAACACACACCACAACCAATCAAACTAGCCGTTATGAATAGTAATACTAACTTTTTGAAATTTTATAAATTTTATTTTTCAAAATGGACTTCTTTTTTTGATTCGGAATATTGAAATTAATGTAGGATGTAATTTTGGTATTTTTCTGAAAACTTTCAATTTTCGATGAATAGTGAAAAAACACTGTGTTATAGTTTAAAACCGAATTTTTATTTAAATAATTATTTATTTTATTTAAATTTAATTAAGGTAAAAATAGATACATAATACCTATTTAAGTTCAATGTAATTCATTAGAGTTAGTTTAGAATAATTTTAGATATATAAAAATTTTATTGAACTTTTCACCGTCTTTTATCCACCTCCTAGGAGAATCTGGAAATTCACATAAAACTTAATTTTACCACTTCTGTTAGTGGAATTTCAAAAATTCAAGAGACATGGTTAATATCAATGAGAAAAATTTGGTTCAATGAGATGAAAATAATTTTTGTGAATAGTAACTTTTTACTTTTATTTACCACGGTTAAAAGTAAATAGGGTAATTAAGGGTAAAAATGATATTAATATCACCCTAAAACATGTCATAAATCTATTGGACAAGTGTATCTCGAAGAAAAACAATCTAAGGAATAAAATATTATCATTTAGGTCCACTTGGATTAGATTAGGACATTTATTGTTATTTAATTCAAAGAAGAGTTAAAAGAGTAAAAATCAAAGTTTATTTACTAAAATATTTTTAATATAGGGTTATATATAAGGTAAATTCGATTGTAAATATTAATTAGAAATCTAATAAAATTTCATACAGAATGGTATTTTATTTATAATTTTTAGATATTAAATAAGTTAATTTATTTATGACACAAGGGTGATGCAGTAATTACCTAATTAATGAACTATTACAATAATTGATATTATAAATATCAAAATAAATGTAATTTGAGACTTTTTATGAATTCCACTAATTTTATTGGTTAATAATACATATTATTATGGATTATATAAATTTTTTTCGAAGTAATAATGCTTTTATGAATTTATCAAAAACAAAAGACCCAATAGTGTCAAAATTGACATAAAAGAGTTTTTTAAAAAAAATATTATATTATTAATTGATATTAAAATCCTAAAAATCTATGGTTTGTCCAAGAGACTTATATCATGATAGGTGTATCATTAATGTACCAAATTCGGGCCTCTTAGAGGTATATAGTATGTTTATTAACTATATAATATAAAAATAAAAATTGACATGGTAAGTGTCAAACTAATTAACTTAGAGTTGAAACTAAAAGATAAGATTAATATAATGACCCAAACCTATCTAAATTCTATTGGTTGAGTTTTTTTCTACCCATCCCCACCTTAACCTTTAAATAATCCACTTTGGACCCATTATAAAACGAATATGAATTTATTATAAAATAATTTTTCTAGATTTTCCCAAGGTTCCCCTCACCCCTCTTATAAAAGGTCACTCTCCCTTATCACTAATTCACACATTCAAAGCCTTTTGGCTCAGCCAAACCCTGACCAAATAATCTCTCAACTTCCCTAAATTCAACTTAGAGGCCATAGTTTGATCAAAAATCCATCCTATGGAGTCCTTTTGATCAAATCAAAAGGAAGAACCCGAAGAAGAGGTAATGTTTTCACCACCGTTTTTCAAGTTCATTTCTTCTTCAACTTCTTATTTCATTGTTATTACCATTCTAAAATAATAAATCCAGTATCTTATATATACTGTGATATTATTATAAATATGGTACAACCATATTCCGTATTCTATCAATCATTTGAATGACATGTCACCATACGTGCGTATGTACGGCTTACCGTCTCCACATCGTGGTGTAATTGTTATTCAATATATTATTATTTGGATGGGTATAATAATGATGTGTAATTCATGTAAATAATAAATATAACATGATAATGATCTTGTATATATGATATACCATCCAATTATATATTATTTTAATATAAAAAGAATGATATTGTTGCTCGTGCGTACGTACAGACTACTGTCTCCACGAACATGATGAGATTCATTACCCATCGTATCCATTCTAGACTAATTATAATTTGATGATTAAAAGTAATGTTTAAGAACTTTATATCATTCTGGATATGAATAAGGTACATCCTATCCATAACAAACACAACTTATGTAACAAAACATATAAATGAAAACGAGTAAGTTAACACCCGAAACAATGATAATGCTAAGATATTATTAAGAAATCAATGTTAAAAGATCATATATGATATCATAATTATGTATATGGTTCTTGTATAATTTAATAACAATATTTTAACTATTATAAAGGAGGTTAACATACCATCAACTAAGTAAAAGTATAAGGTAAGGTTTTATTTCACAATCTCTTCATTATCTGAGGTTGTTTATACGTAATTATCTACTGGGACCTCTTTATCATCCACATCCATATTTCTTAAAAATGTGTAACAAATCATTCTTACTATTTTACATAATATGGTTTAAAGTCTTTTATACCCTTTTTTACTTTTTATAAGCTGTTTTTAAAGGAATCTTCCTGTTGTTTTCCAAACAAGGTCCTTTTTAACCTTTTCGACAGAATTAAGTTAAAATGTATTTTTTTAACTTATACGGCGGGTGCAGCTATTTTCCGCCATTATAAAATCATTGAAGCTTCCCTTACAAGCTTATAAAAATATTTTCAAAGAAAATGTTTTATTTTATAAATATATGACTGTTAAATGATTTCAAAATAGAAAGATATATTTCTCTAAAAAGAGTTTTGATTTCATCTATGTCAACATCCTTTGATGGATTTTAAGTTTATATGGAGTTGATTTATTATGATACAAAACTTACATATTGTATTGATGGTTTTGTGATATGTTTGATAGTAGATGTGTTATTTTTATACCCTTCATGGTTTATGAAGAAATTATTGACATTTTGTATGATAGTTTTAATACGAATGTTTATGTTATGTTTAAACCTGTTCATATGAGGAATGAATTGGACTTAATAAGTGACGGGTGGAGCTCTCTATAGATCCTAGATGCATCGGTAGGTCTCATGAGACAAACTAGTGTCTTGGAATAGGGCCTTGAAAAAACTTTATTTGTAGTCTTGGCACAAGGCCTTGGCTACGTGATTATGATAGTCTAGCATTATGCATTACATCATTATGAAAGTGGTTATTGATATTGCGTGTGATGATTCGACTAGTGGAATATCCATGTGAATAAGTAAATGGAATTATTTCATTTTATCTTTTCCATATTATGCTGAAGTTCAACTTTAAAAGGCTTTTGTTTTAGGTATACATTGCCTTAAATGTTTATGTTTATTTATGAATGTTTCCACTATATTGTTATCCTTACTGAGCATCTGAGCTCACCCCTTTCAATGTTTTATTTTCCTAGGATGTGAAGAAGTAATTTATGAATGACATGCAGGGATAATATATGGGGATATGAAGACAAGATGTTTTTGTAGTAGTTTACACTTTATGATTTAATGTAAACCTTATGAATGTATCTTGTTATTCCAAGGCTACTAAACTAATCGGTCTTTCGAGATTTGATCTTTTTTGTGATCATGCCAATGATATGTAATAATGCACCGACGCTGGGTAACTGGGGTCGGGGCGTTACATTATCTGATGGTGATAAAGTGTGTTAACATTGAAAAGTGATTGAATACAACCCATACATCGTTATTCCCTTTAGTTGATTTGGGGGAGTATAGCAAAAACCCATGGTGATGTTTTCCCATTTCTATTTTTGTATGAGTAATAATTGCAACATACCCTTATATTTTTCCCAATCTACCTTCACTTTGTTGAAATAAATTTCACTATGATATGAACTCTACAATATCTCTCTTCATGCCATCTAACCATAAACAATCTTTCATGTCAGTATACATCTTTTTTTTACTTTAGGGAGTGAATAGAGAATAATGAACTATGATCTACCAATAACATATCTTTTTACAAATCAAGAATGGATGAAACACAAAAATGATTCATAAACCTTATCATTCCATAATAGTTTTGGTTAAAAACATGAACATTTACAAACTTCTTCTATAGATATATATTATACTTCAACACTTATTTAATATTTACTTCTGTTGATGGTTGAACATCCATTCGAGAAAGACCAGATTTCTCCACTTCCACGAGAATTTCCAGAACCATCCTATTCAGTTAAATAAATATTAGATATTCTATGATCCTCATCATATATCAACTATCATGAACATTCATAATCAACGAATCATCTACCTTGTTTGTTTTCCTAGGGTGGAACTGTATTGTCTAGTTATAATATTTAATTATCTCCAATTATATTCTTTAGAACTTGTTAAACTTATTTTATGTAAATATATATGTTATAAATTTATTATCACTATATATATAAAACCTTTCTCTATAAAGATGATTGATCAATATTTTTAATACTAAAATTACCGCAGTTAACCCCAAATCAGGACTTGGGTAATTTTTCAGATGAACCATCAACTTTATTAAGGTAAAAATTTTCATAATATCATTCTTCATAATAATACATCCCAATAGTGTCTCTTATGAATAACTATAGATTACATACCCTTCTCCACTATAGTTTAATGTATGTACATGTGTGTTGACTAATATTATCTTTAGTTCCTTTCAATATCCCTCAAATTCATCTATGTAAAGGAACATAACTCTATTCCAAGTTAACACAGTAAATAGATTGGACAAACCATGACAAATTATCCATAAACCATTGATAATAACCATCCAAATGAATAAAATTGGGAATCTTAGTCATAGTAGATGGCCCATTCCAATGACCAACAACCTTTGTCATTGATGGATCCATCAATATACCCTCTATTTAGATTATATGACCCAAAATGAATCTTTTTTACTAAAATCAATACATATTAAATATGGCACATAGATTCTCCATCATTAGTGTCTAATGTACAATCCTCGGGTGGTAATCATGTTATTCCTTTCTATTTGAATAAATAAAAATATTATCAATAAAAACTACTACAAATTTGTTGACACTCCTTTTTTGTCACAGAGTCCAAAGGAATGTAAAGGGAAATGGCATAGCACAAATTGATCCATCCTTTGAAGAAAATATCAAAAATAGACAAAGGGATGAATAAGGAGAAGATTGCCCATAAGTCATGCAAGTTTCCTCATAGTCGCACAAGTCCACTTGCGCGACGCATTATGGTCGCGCAAGTGACTTGCGCGACCTAAGTGATAACCGCCCAGGGTCTTCTTTTTTCCTATAAATAGACCCTGTGGGCCCCCCATTCAAAGAGGAATTTTTCCAAAAACTCATATTTGAGCTCCTGGTGCCCTAGTCTCTTCTCAAAGCTTTCAGAACACTTCTAAGGTAATTTCTTACATAGAACGGAAGATTTAAAGAGGGGGAGGAAGGCATAAGTGTTGAAACTCATAAACACTTGTGCGCCTAGGTGGACATCCCTTAAGGGAAATGGACACACTTGCACACCGCCTTACTCCTTCAATAGAACATGCGCGCCCCTCTGCTAGAATAACCTCAAGAGGATTCTAAAGGCCTTAAGAAAAGGTCGCTCAATTATTACCTTGCTGGTTGAACACCGCGCAAGTACCAAATGTGTCATGAAGGCGTATACCTGCGCGACCAGGACTTGCGCGCCCACACAGTACCTGCGCACCTTCTAGGACTTGCACGCCCCTACCTTTTTGGATTCCTTTCTTGACCATTTCACCCCTCTTAAGCCATTACACATTTCCTATTCAAGATTCAGTCTTAAAGACACTCTTCAAAGCCATTTATGACATGATTTCTTGATTTGACTTCCTTATATGAAATGAATTATGTGGAATATCTCTCAGAACCTAGTGATTTACACATCTTTATGTCACTAAAGAATGAGATTTCATTCATTTAACCTCATACTTTAAGATGAGAGAATCCTTAACCTGGGTCTCCTTTTCAGGAATAATCCCTAGTCATAAGTCCTCTAAATTTTGGGCATCCTCTTAGGAGTAAGCCCCAGATCCCCTAACCTAGGCTTCCTTTTTAGGAGTAAGCCCCAGTATCAAGTTTGGGCATCCTCCTTGGGAGTAATCCCCATTCATAATTCTTAACTTGGGCATCTTCCTTAGGAATAAGCCCCAATTCTTAATGTTCCCACTTCTGGGCATCCTCCTTAAGAGTAAGCTCCAGTCCCATAATTTGGGCATCCTCCTCAGGAGTAAGCCCCAAACCTTAATCCTTGACATGGTCCTCCTTTTCAGGAGTAAGCCCCAGTCTTAATTTCTCTTAACCAGTCCTAATTTACCTTTGATATGGGATTCCTTTTCAGGAGTAAAACCCAATCATAAGTCTTCTCCTAATTCGGGATTCCTTTTTAGGAATAAGCCCCAAGTTAGAGTATTCAAAATCTCCATGAAGCACATATACCTTTATGGACCCTGTTCCTGGATTTCTTCACTAAAGTAAATCCTGACCTTCATTTATCTGGGCAGTCATAGATACATAAGTCCCACATCATTTCTGATGATTGCATCTTTCATGGCCCAATTGTCTAATTTTTACCAATACCTCTTGTTTCTCACACCGAGCATGACTCACATGAGCTTAGAGGGTAAAATGAATTATGACATCCTTCTTTGAGCTATCAATAATAAACATCATACTCCCTTACTCGAACTACGTGGGTTCTGATTCCTTTTCTAAACAAAGGATACGTAGGTAGACCGTCTACGGGTTCGATCCCAACTCTAAAATAATCCATGTCCTTCTGAATGAAAATAAACATCAAGTGCCCCACTGAGTGGCTTTAAAACCAGCATGGTTATCATAATGACCAAGAGACTTCTATATAAATGTGTCGAAGGGTAACATTGACCAAGAATCTCTAATAAATACAGATGATTCTCTATTGGTGAAGAACCTACAATACATATAAAAGATTCTCTAAATTTCCTACATATTTGATCATTGATTGTCAGATCTGAAGGAAATGTCATTTTATACTTGGTAATTTAATAAGGATTCAAGAACATAGCTTAAATCTATAAAGAGAGTCCCAGAGTAGACAATAATTCCCCTCAAAAAGGTGTGATGAGTCCGACCTCCCATCCTCTCAACCAATGAAAATTCCTAAGCCTCATCAGTCTACAAACTAATGAGCACCTACCTTAGGAATGTAGGTACGAATGGATGTGGAATCATTGGATGTTTCCGGTTCTACGAACAAACCTGTTAGAAACCGATCAGAACGTTTGAACCTCCCATCAAGGCGGTCATCCCTGGATTCCGAGGGAAACAAAAATGGTGAACCTGACGTGAATCTTTAACCAAGTTAAAATGATGTTTTACCTATTTTTTAGGCCCCTATTTAAAAATAAATGAGAGGTCCAATAAAAACAATCATTGACATATGTGCTCATCAAAAAGATGTAGTAGCTGAATTTATCTTGATTACGTCAGTTATATCAAACAGGCACACTTTTCCCAAGATCTTCTGCATTTCTAGAATGGATGCTCTCAAGTTCAGACCTGTGAATACTACTGCTGCAAATGCCACTGCTGCTACTCCTACTGGATCGTCGTTCGCTCTTAGGACGATATCACCTACTCAGCGTCTTCAACGCTGGGTATCAAATGCACTGGTTAAAGAGTACCGTCAACATGGTACCATCCCAACTCTAGAGGCTCCCCGACAAGCCCTCCAAGTAAACAACTCACATCGTTCATCCGGACAAAGACGACTAGTGATCAAGAAGCAGGCGGTGCTGACTACCGTCTCCAACCATTTCGGGTCGTTATCCCCGGAACGCAATCACCATTCTCTCCCTTATTCTGTAGAGGTGAATGAGAAGGTCCCTCAGGAACTTAATTCAAACAGACTGGAGTCCTTCCTAAGGGCTCCCACCAACAATCGCCACCAGACTCGTGTGGCAGTGCACCCTCAACATGATGAGGGTACCGACTCCAGGTGTTCGGCTTAGGTTCCTCGAACCCGAGAAAGAAAGACGAACCACCAGTGGCGGAATCCGGTAAACAGTGAGAAGGTTCTCATCTCTTCCATCTCCAGATAATTCCACCAACCCAACTTGGTGGCAAGCAACGAGAAGGCACATACACCTGCCCGTTTTAATCCCGCTGTCCAGCAGACTCGTCTGGCAGCATCGCGCCAATCCCGCCTGGCAATTCCGGCGGAGTACTATAGGCAGGAACATACACCTGTTTATACATCATCAGCTAGTCTGCAGGCTCGTCTGACTACATATGATGGATCTCATCAACCATGTTTGGAAAAGTGCAATCAGCAGGCACATACACATGCTAGTATTAATCAAGCCTACCAACAGTCTCGCTTGGTAGCATTCGGAGAAGTTAGTCAGAAAGCCCCGACAACAAATAAGAGGCATACTCAACTCTCTGCCCCCACACATGAGTACTGTCAGGATTCACTGACAGGAAAAGGAGGACAGGAGCAGGCACATACACTTGCTCTAAGCCTGGAATGGACATATATTCTCGTTCCGGCAGCTGAAGTCACCAAGCATATTCTATCAATGGTGAAAGAGCAGAAGCAAATCCCTGCTCATATTCTGGATGCCTTCCAGGATATTATAACAACTTCAGCGGAATATCAGGGAATGACACATAAATCTATCCCTACCAGTGGAGTGATACATTAACAATTCACTCTGGAACAGACACACACATCTTTTCCAGTCCAAGATGGTTATGGGGCATACTCCCCCATATCATATGGACGACCAAGTCAGGTACATACACCTGATTTGGGAGGAGATAGTCAGCCTAACCTGGCCATCTTTCCTGATCAAGCACATACACCTACTCAGAGCAGCCACGTTCGTCAACAAGTGGTTTCCAAGGTGATTAAGAAGGCGTCTAAGAAAAAGACTCGCCCAGTACAGTTAGTATATCAAGAGCCAATCAGTAACAAGGCCTTACTCGATGCTGGGGTTCTTGAATCCCTCAGACAATTATCTGTTGGAATTCAAGATTCTACTCCCTCAGTTCCCAATAGTGGGAACATTAATTCCAAAGGTCTTCAACAAACAGTTCCTCATGAAGGCTTGCTTCATGACAATTCGGTCGATCTCGAAGTTTCATCATCAGATGAGTGCCATAGGAACCCTCTGTGTGTTTAGAAGACCAAGGAGCAAGAGATCTCATCTTTTGTTGTAACCCATTATGGTGGTCCTCCCCATGATGATGAATTTTTCTACAAAATTCCTCTCCGCAGTAGTGATGCACATTGCCCAAAAAATGCTCTAGTGGACAATGTAGTGCCGAGAAAGCCCTCTTATCTTGAGACGCATACAAATGCAAAACCAGTCATGTCTGAAGATTCATCGCTAGCAGGTGAAATACTTTCTCAATCAGAAGATATCCCAGGGTGTAGGCGATTCTCTAAACCACCCCTAAGTCATGCATCTTCTAGTTTGATCAACAATTTCTCTACCAATCCTGTTGAATCCAATGAAGCAACAAGGAAACACCAACTCTGTTCAAACCAAGTAGAAGAATCTTTATCAAATGATAAAGAGGAAATGCTGAATATGAGAAAACAACTGGTGAAAGGGGAAGTGCCAGTCATGTTTTGGCATCTGGCTGACTCTCACTATAATATTCCAGAAATGTTGAAGGAAGATGAAATTCATGATATTCGTCATAACATATGGAAAAATCTTTGTCAGTTGAAAAAGAAAGTATTATCTTATGATGAATATAAAAATTGTCTTAAGATAATAGAAGGGTCACAATGTCAGATTGATTTGGAATCTCTATCAGTCTCTCGATATCCGAAGGCTGAAAAGCAGCAGAGAGCCCTTCAACATTCATGCTTTAGATCACTTAGAAGATTGTGTCAGTTAATTGCCAATGCCCCATCTGGTATTCGTTTCAGAGGATGGGGTGTTCATGGATCACTACATTTCACGGTTCTCTCCAGTCAGCAAAGCCCGCCGAAAATGGTCTCATGCAATGTTATTGCCCATGGCCAACCACAGTCAATGGGATTTGTTTGTAATCAAAAGGCTTCCCAAGAATAGGCTTCAACTAGTTCCTCTCAAAATAATGAATACAGAGAACAAGTAGTCGAATTACTCTTGCATCAAGCAAACGAGAATATTGAACATGCCTCTCGTTTGGAGCAAGCACGTCACCAAGTGACAGAAGTGTCGGAAATCATCCAAGGGTCTTTTGAACCGGGTGATAAAAGCGGATACAGGTAAATGCATCCAGCTAATTTCCAAACTAAGGTTTGCAAGATCAGGAGAGCTTTTAAGAAAGTCTCAGACATAGCATGTCAAGATCCACCCCAGCTCGCCAGACTGGGGACTCTTTTAAACCAACCCTTGAAATCAACAAAAAGGATTCGGGAGTTGAGCGAGAACAGCAGGAATAGCCCCAATCCACCGGAATGGGGACTTTTTCAAATCATCAATCCCCTCCTCAGTGAAAGTCGGTCTTTTCTAGATTGGGGAAGAAACCTCAAGAGGAACGAAGAGCCAAATTATCAGGAGATTCCCTCCAAATTACGGTTCTTCAAGAAGTTCCCGAGGGATCGAATCAACAAAAGTCAATGTCTCATCAAATACATGGAACAAGAAAATATCACAGAAATGCTGATAGAAGGGATGCGATGAATTATGCATCGATTAATGTCATCAATGTCGTTGTTGCTGATCTACCAGATGAGGCTCACTCAGGGGACTCAGATGAAGAGGTTCCTGCTCAAGAAGATGTACGCACCGACACAAATGAAGAAGGTGTGCATACACGAAGTCAAAGGATTACTCAGAACATAAGTAATCCTTCGAGTAACCCACTTCCCCCTCTCCGAAAAGGATCCAACAAAGGGAAGGGAAAGAACCAGGTTATATATCCTTCCCTTGGAGAAGGTCAATCTCTTTCACTAGAGCAGAGGTTTGCACAACAGGAGGAAGAAATTAAGGAATTAAGAAGGTTGAATGCATAACTATTTCAGAATAGTCTTCTTCATAAGCATGCTGGAGTCAGTTAGCCAAAGAAATTTGTAGCAGCTACTGAGATGGATCAAGAATATCTTCCTCTATCAGTACACCCTCATAGGTCCAATCCTACGGGTCAAGTGCAATAATGATTGGCAGTGCTACCATTAGTTACAACACCAATCTCCACATCTGTCCAAGCTCTAGTCATTGCACCTACCAAGTCCAAGTTCAACTGGATGTTTCTGAAAAGTTAATAACTACCATTGAGTCATTAACAGAACGGTTAGAAACTATGGTAGGGAAGAGCGCTCATGTTCAACCAGAAAAGAAAGTTTACCCTGAATGGGTAGATTCAATTTCTCCTCCATCCAGTTTTGGGAACCCTGTATTCCCTATTTTCAATGGATCAGGTGATCCTAAACAACATTTGATGCATTATGTGTCTTGTTGTGATCCTATGATGGGAACTCTGGAGCAGCAAGAAGCAGTGAAACTCAGAAGTTTCATGCGAACCTTGCAAGGACCAGCTTTTGTTTGGTATATAAGCTTGCAATCCCGGTCAATTACCAGATGGGAGGATCTTTGCCAAAAATTTCTCCTTCAGTTCAACTCAACATTTCCAAAGACAACAGTCTTCAATCATACAAACTGTAAGAAAAGGGAGAATGAAAGAGTCTCTGATTTCATTACTCGCTGGAAGGGATTCACATATTCCTTGAGTTTTGCACTCCCTCAAGAAGAATTATTGCCAATCTGTGTGGCAAATATGCGTGACGAATTATGCACACCATTAATACTTGTGAAATACATAGGAGGTTTTCGAGACCTTACTTCAATCGCTCAGCAGATTGAATATTCCCTTATACAGGCTAAGGCTAAATCTCGTGTAATTCCATCAGCTCCAGGAAGGAGAGTCGGTAAAGTAGAAACTGCTACAGTTATGCTCAAACAAGCACCTGTACCTATTTCTACCTCAAAACCTTCATCTTATCAAAGGGTTCCACCTTTTGAGCGCCAAAAACAAAGGACTTTCAGTCCAGATGATCAAAAAGATCAAAGACGAAAACAATTTGAGGATCTGAAGAGAAAAACATACTCTTTCCAAAATGAACAAGTTCCTGGTTATTTCATTTCGACTCTAGAAAACAATTTGGTCCAATTTCCAATACCAAAGTGGCCAAACAATAAAGGAGATGAAGATCGTCCTAATTATTTCCCTTTTCATCAAATGTTAGGGCATCCCATCCAGGAGTGTTTTGTCTTCAAAGACCTCCTACAAAAGATTTTCGACTCGGGAAAAATCACATTTAAAGGCTCCTCAGCCCAGGTAGCATGTGTCACTACTACAGTTCCAGAGGAGGAAAGTGAATGGCAGGAAGTCAAAAGAAAAAATGCACAAAAGTATGATGATTGGATGGTCAGAAAGACAATCATTCGAACTCATGATATTTTGCGAACACAATTAAGGAAACCAATTGTGTCTTCTGCCATGAATGTTGCGGAAAAACCCTCTTCGTCAGAGGGAAAGTCCTAAAAGAAACGGCATGATTCAAATAATGAAAAAGAATCAGAAGAGGATGAGTATGTGTCGAATCCTAAGTCGTCTTTGACTTTGGTGGACTTCATGCCATCTACTTCAAAGCCACGGGCACCGCCCCACCAAATGGCAGAGCCTGAACAGGCTAATCAGGAAGAGTCTTCATCAGACGAAGAATTAATCTTTGGTTCTGTTAATATGATTCAATTAACAGATTCATATGCTAGTCGCAGTTTTGATTTCAATGAGCCTGAATTCCCAGTATCAAACAGACGAATCAGAGGAAGTTCCAGGGGCTCAGGATTCAGGGGAAGACGTGGATCTTTCGGAAGCCAATATTCTAATTCTACCCCTGCTAGAACTGTGTACGTAGCAGAAACTCGTGGTAGATCCCTTCAGCGAGCTCATCAAGAATAAGAAAGTTCTTCTACCAATAGAAACTTCAGTCCTGGCACAGTTATTTTGGAAGACCGGTTAAAGGTTTCATCTTCTTTCTCTCAGTAAGTAAATGGATCTAATCAGTCTAGTCTTCCAAAACCAGGAATATTTCCAACTCCTATCCCAATACAAGATGCATCAACTTCCAAAGAATATGCTTCTAAAGTACCTACTAAACCACATATTCCTGTTGGGAAACGCAGACCTTTGGATCAAAAGTATGATATATTGAAACACTTGTCCCAAGTACCAGCCAAGTTATCAATTCTAGATGCTCTGAATCTGTCAAAATATTTTCAGGAAGCACTCATCGAAGCTTTGATGAGTCCTCGGGAGTTTGAAACTGAAATTGCTGCAGCGGAAGTCTATCACATAGAGAATAATCCTACAGAATTCCATGAAATAATATCTTTTACTGATGAATATGAAGATGATATTGTGCATGGACATATTAGACCATTGTAGTTATCTGGCAAGGTCAATGGCATGGATGTTTGAAGAGGTTTTATTGACAATGGTTCACGAGTCATCCTCATTCCCATTCGTACACTTCGTCGATTGGGCCTCACAGAATGTGATTTATCTCCTTCTACCATGATGTTACAAGGATATGATAAAAATGAACAAGAAACACTGGGCGAAGTTGCACTCAGAACTCAGTTTGGAGATCTTGTATCCAATTCAGATTTCATTATTGTTGATCAAGACTCAGCTTTCAACGTCTTGCTTGGAAGACCTTGGCTACATCAGCATGCGGCTATCCCTTCATCATACCATCAATGTCTCAAATGTTGTTTCGATGGTCAATTTGGGACATTGTATGGTGATAAGGCTTCGTTCAAGACATGTGAGTCTCAATACATTGAGGTGGAATTCTATCACATGAAGTAAAGGGAGAAATCCATAACAAAGGAGATTACCAAAGTTAATACTCCATATGGTTTGTAAAATATTCCAGTAAATCCATTTACACATGTGAGTTCAGATTATGTGTTGCCTATCAGTGAAATTGACAAGGTATAATCAAATCAAAATACTCTTATGGAAAGATCCATAATGTCAATTACGACAATCGAGCCAGACAACATGGGAGAAATTGGTAATCTACCAAGCAGTGATGAAAGCACAAATGGTGACGTCTTCATTTAATCTACTGAAATGAAACAAGTCTATACTTCTCCAATTAGGCCAAAAAAAGTTATATCAACATCGAAGGTGAACAATGATATCGATTCTCAATCCATCATCTCCTCTTTAATACCCAAAGAAGACCCTTCATCATCAATCGGGTCAGAAATGGAAGCTTCTTCTTCAAGATATGCAAATTTTGACGTCTCTTCTGATCATGAAAATTCTACTTTGTCATCTACTATGCAAGTAGACACGGAAGAAATAACACATGATGAAGTAGAAGAGGAAGATCTCAGAGATGCTCCTCCATCATTTGAATAGGGTATCTCTACAACTGTGGATGAACTCAAAGAAATAAATCTAGGTACAAAGGAAGATCCATGCCCCACTTTAATCAGTGCGGCCGTGACCCTTGAAGAGCAAGAGATGTATATTTATTTTCTAAAGTGAAATAGAGATATTTTTGATTGGAACTATACAAAAATTCTCGGGCTTGATCTTGATGCTTCTACTCATCATTTGGGTTTACCAGAAGAACATCAAGGATTTAAGCAAGCCGCGAGAAGATCACACCCAACTTATGCTTCCAAAATTGAAGTTGATGTGGATAAGCTTATCAAAGCTAACTTCGTAAGATAAGTTCAATATCACAAATCGTTGGCTAATATTGTGCTTGTAAAGAAAAATAACGGACAAATTAGAGTTTTCATCGATTTCAGAGATCTTAATCGGCATTGTCTTAAGGATGATTTCCCAGTTCCGATTACAGAACTTCTAATTGATGCAACAACTGGATATGAAGCACTTTCATTCATGGATGGATATTATGGATATAATCAAATCCGAATTTCCCCAGAAGATGAGGAATCAACAACCTTCAGATCCCCTCAGGGTGTGTTTTGTTACCGGGTAATTCCCTTTGGCTTAAAGAATGCAGGTGAAACTTATCAGAATGCCATGCATCGTATCTTCAAACCATTCTTAGGGAAGATTGTTGATTGCTATGTAGAAAATTTGGTAGTTAAATCCAAAAAACATTCTAATCACTTGGATGATTTGGATGTCATATTCTGCAAGCTTCGAAAACATAATTTGAAGATGAACCCCTTAAAATGTGCTTTTGGGGTAACCACAAGAAAATTTCTCAGCTTTGTTGTACACCATCGTGGTATTGAAGTCGATCCTGAGATGACCAAGTCAATCATTGGTATGTCACCTCATCAAAAATTGAAATAATTAAGAGGAATTCAAGGACACTTAGCCTATATTCGGCGTTTCATCACCAATTTGACAGGAAAAAGTTTACCCTTTACCAAATTGATGAAGAAGGGATTCACTTACCAGTGGACTGAAGAATGTCAAGAAGCATTCGATAGTCTCAAGAAATACCTCTTGTTTCCACCAGTAATCATGCCACCTATTGAAGGAAGACCACTTATCCTCTATGTGATAGCTCTAGAGTGATCATTGGGTGCCTTTCTTTCACAAAATAATGATGTTGGGAATGAAAACAGTCTCTACTATCTCAGTCGAACCATGCTTGAAGTAGAAACTTGGTATTCAAGTATTGAGAAGTGCTGCCTGGCATTAATATTTGTAGTTCAGAAGTTGAGACACTACCTGCAACATCACGAGGTCCAATTGGTATCTCACAATAACCCGCTCAAATTCATCCTTAGTTGTCCAATGCTTACAGGATGTCTAGCAAGTAAATCACTTAAAGGTGAAGGGTGATTCAGACCTGGTAATCAACCAAGTCAATGGGGATTATGCCATCAGCAAAGAAGAACTAATCACTTTGTATGATTACGTCAGAGAGTTAATGGAACACTTCCACCTGATAGAGCTGATAAAGAACAAATCTGGCGACATGTGGTAAATTTTGCTCTTTATGATATCCCAGATCACCTAGAGAAAATTCTCTACAAACATGGTTTTGATGGCGTTCTCTTCAGAGGCATTGATGGTGAAGAGACAGTGGATGTCATGAAAGAAGTGCGTGCAGGAGTATGTGGTGCCCACCAGTCTGGACATAGACTGTCTGATAAAATTTGAAGGCTTGGATACTTTTGTCCTTTTATGATACGAGATTATGTTGATTTCACAAAGAAGTGTCATTCATTCCATGTACATGCCAAATTCATTAATCAACCTCCATAGTTTCTTCATACAGCTAAATACTCATGGCCATTTGCCACATGGGGGATGGATGTGGTGGGGCCTTACCCTTCGGCTAAGGCCAAGCAGTTTAAGTATATTCTTAATACTACTGACTTCTTTTACAAATCGGATGAGGCAATACCTCTCAAGGAAGTCAGCTCTAAATGCATTGTTGGCCTCATCAAGTCTAACATCATTGACAGATTTGGTGTCCCTCATACCACATTGATGGACAATGGAACCAATTTCTGTTTATCTGAGATGAAGAAGTTGTATCAAGAATACAACATCAAATCCAACCATTCATCTCGGTATCTTGCAGTAGCCAACGGCCAGATAGAAGCCTTTAACAAGACTTTTTCAAATATACTGGAAAATATGGTGGATAAAGATAAGAGATCATGACCTAATAAACTCATTCATGCTTTATGGGCTTATCGGACTACCACCCGCACTGCAACTCGGTTAACTCCATATTCATTGGTATATGGAACGAAAGCCGTCTTGCCCATTGAAGTTCAACTACCCTCACTCAGAGTAGCCATTTGTGATCAGTCATCTACAGATGAGCAATCTCAAAAGCGATTGAATGAATTGGAATGGTTAGATGAGAAACGATTATGCACTTTGCACCACCTTGAAGTATATCAAAATCGAATAGCACGGTCTTTTAACAAAAAAAGTTCATCTTAGTTCATTCGCTCAGTGAGAATTGGTATTAGTTCTCAGAACTCCCATGATACCAGGAAAGAAACCTCCCAATATTGAACCAAAATTGGAAGGACCTTATTCAATACATAGGGTCTACTCTAATGGATCTTATTCATTAATCTTGATGGATGGAGAACTCATCACTACTCCAACCAATGCCAATTTTTTGAAGAAGTATTTTCTATAAACTGTAAAGTACCTTACAAATGTCCCTGCAACATGACACTAAACTGTGCAGCACCACTTCGTCCTTGCTATATGACATTAAACTATACAAAATTCCTTTAATACGTCCTGCATGACATTAAACTGTACTTCGTCCTTGCTATATGATGTTAAACTATACAACAACAGTCCATACATATGACCTTAAACTATTTGTACATTCATCTCACATGATGCTAAACTGTGAAAAAGTTCCCTAAATGGTCATGTATGACCTTAAACTGACACTAGGTCCTATATGACCTTAGACTGCATCATCAATGGTCCATGCATATGACCATAAACTATTTGAAAGTACCTTACATCCAGCAAGACGTTAAACTATGACGTCCTAACTACATGACGCTAAACTGTATAAAAGTACCTTACGTCCGGAAAGAAGTTAAACTACATAATCATCAAAGGTCATGTATGACCTTAAACTACACCACCGTCCAGCATGACATCAAACTGCACCGTCCACATCCCATGTATATGACCTTAAACTATTCGCACTTTCGTCCAACATGATGCTAAAATGTATCGTCCTGTTTTTGTCCAACATGACGTTAAAATGTGAAAAAAATCCCCAATGCGTCCAACATGACATTAAATGGTGTACTCTTTTGTCCTCACTGCATGACATTAAACTGCACAGTCCCCCTTTAGTCCAACATGACGCTTAACTCTATTGTCCCCATCGGCCTAACTACATGACGCTAAACTGTACAGAAAGTTTGTGATATGTCCTACATGACATTAAACTGTACTTTTGTCCCTCCTACATGACACTAAACTGTGCAGCACCAATAGTCCTAACTGTAAGACTTTAAACATCATAGTCCCTTCATACGTCCTACATGACGTTAAACTATGTATTGTTATGGTTGTTGCTACCTCTTGTTTCTCACACCGAGTATGACTCACGTGAGCTTAGAGAAAACCTCAACCATAACACTCTCTCTGGGCTACTAACCATGTGTAAGTCCCAACATCATTTTTAGGTCGTTTTCCCCAAGAACAACTTGATCATTAATTCATTCTTTAATTTAACTACACGGACTTTGATCCTTGCCTTCTAGGCTGGGTATGTAGGCAACCTCCCAAGGTTCAAGACCAAAACCAATCTCTTCAAATCAGTTCACCTGCAGCTCATACGATGTTGATTCGTGAATCCACCCCTAGAATCAATATCTTTACATTGGTTCACATTGTTCCTTGTTATGCGACATTAAACTATACAACACTTTTGTCTAGTATGACAATAAACTATAAATTTCTTTGATACCCTCACCTGAGAGGGAACCATTATTTTCATTGATTTTTCAATCATGTTTCCTTTCAAAGACTACGTGCATACATGGAAATGCTCGAACCTTTTATCTTGGGTTAAATCATCATTGCACTAAAGTCCCCTTTTACCCTTCACATGTACGAACCAAATTTGTACAGATGGTATTTCTAGAACTATGTGGGCTTGATTCCCATCCTTATGGGATATGTAGGAACGTTCGAGTGTCCCTCGAATCCAGCCCCAAGTCTTTGGGCCTAACCCCAAATTCCATTTTCAGTCCCCTGGCTGAAATGTCCCCATGAAAACACACACTTTGTATTTCTTACAGTGGTCCAACTTTATGAACCAAAACTAAGATCTCTAATCCTTTTGTCCTACACGACATTAAACTGTAGTTTAATAACTACGTATGGTTTGATTCTCATCCTTATGGGATACGTAGTGATGTCCAACATTTCAATTCAGGACCCAGCCACAACATGATTATGGTTAGCATTGATCTATGTATCTCTGTATACATTGAACAATACCCATATTTATGTGTCATAATCCTAACCTTAAATATTTTCATATCCTCATAACCCTTTTTCATGACTTCTAGTCACAAAAATGTCAAAATTCTGAGAGTTCTTTTTGCCTAACTATGCAGCACCTGCCCATAGGTGGCCTTTCATAAACAGTCTACATAACGGACTTGTTATCCAAAAGATACTATTATTTGACTATGCAGCCAATGCCCATAGGTGGCCCTGCATAATTCAACCCCCCTAATGGGTTTTGTAACACCCCGAGATTTTATGAAAAATATTCTTTTAATTTCATTAATGTCTTGTGTTGTATGCTACACCAAGATTACCTTGCGCTATACGCAACACCGTATTAGCGTGCAGTATACGCAACACTATTCTTGGATCATGTTACACACAATTTTGATAATAGTTATTCTACGCAACATTGAGTATATATATATATATATATTCAATGTATAAATAAAATATGGTTGGATTCTGTTATACGAAACAACAAAGGATTCTTTCACAACAGGCAACCCTGAATTGGCTTGCATTACACGCAATCGCGACCTTCCTCGATAGCGTGTGTTGTACGCAATAACGGGTTTTAGTAAACAATGATATATTATTATAATATTATTATGAACTAGACATTATGAATAGTATTAACTAAATTTTGAATCTTATAACATTATTATTCATCTTACACATTTTCTATAACATGGTATAAGAACAAAATAAATTTTTCAGGTAAAATAAGTATTTTTCAAAAAATACAGTTTTGCCACCCTTTGATGGCGCACCCACTTTAAATCTAGTTTATCACATGTTTATAAGTTAAATTTGACAAAATAAAATTCTTACTTGGAATCATGAAAAAAAAATTTACTTTGGATAAATTTTTCATATTATTCTGGTAACTTTCATATTTTGAAGAATAGTAAAAACACGCTATATTTTAATTAAAAACGATTTTTTTTCATCACAATAAATTATATGGATAAATTATAATATTGAATGGTTTTAATGTATAAATAGAATATATTTTTACCATTTAATATAATTTATGTCATTATCATTGATTCTACCTTGAATTCGTAGGATAAATCAATTCAATCTTTTGCAATGTTTTAAAGAAAAATCCGTTTTCTTTCGACAATGGGATTAATTTTAATTTAATTTCTGAAACTTTTGTGTATTGAATTTGGAAAAATGGGTTCCATATTTGGAATCAGTGGATCCAAATTATGTTAATAAGCTACTTTTTATTTTTGGGAATTATGAATAGTAACTACGGTAAATTTTATTTACCATAGTTAATGGTAAATCAGGTAATTAAGGGTAAATATAACATTATAAAATCACCCTAACATATGTAAAAATCTTATTGGATGACTAAAAGTCGACCCATATCTCCTAAGTGTCATATTAGATTCATTTAATGGACTTTTGTCCATTAAAATAATTTAATTATTATTAAAACCAAAGAATGTGACAACATGTCACTTTCTTAAATATTATAAGTATAATAATTTTAATTTAGTGATAAAATTCATGAAACATCGAACATGAATAGTCTCCAGAAATATAATATAATTATCTACATCGAAGGAATTTATTTAGAATATTTTGGGATTAAATAATTATCATTTATTATGACACAAAGATGATGCAGTAATTGTCTTTTTAATGAAATATTGACATAAGTGATGTTATAAATACCCAAATAAATGGAATTTAAGACTTTTTATGAATTAAAATACTTTTATATTTTAATATGACATGTTATTATTGATTTAATTAATTTTTTTTCTAACTAATCAATCTTTTATGAGTTTCACAAAAATAAATTACTAAATAGTTTCAAAATTGACATAAAATAGTTTTAAAAACAAATAATATATTATTAATTGTTATTTTATTCCTAAAAATCTAAGGTTCGGCCAAATGACTTAGATAAGGTTATATAAATCAATAATAAACAAATTGGGGTTCGTTTGTCTTGATATAGTATGTTTATTAACCTTATAGTGTAAGAAAACAAGAAGACACGGTAAAAGTCAAATTATCTAACTTAAAGATAAATCTAAATGATAAGGTTAAAATTGATACGGAAACTTGTCTAAGTTCTATTTCATGAGGGTATTTCGACCCCTATCCACCTTATCTTTGAAATATATCAATTTGGAGCTATTAAAAACCGAATTTGACTTTATAATAAAATAATATTTTTAGTTATTCCAAAGGTGCCCCTCTCCTCCCTTATAAAAGGGCACCTCCTCCTCCCCCTCTTCCTCACACCACTTTGAGCTTTCAAGCCCGGCCATCCACTGACAATTTCTCCTCTTCACTTCCCTAGAAACATCCTAGAGGTTCTGGTTTTCTTCAAAGACCTATTTTGTTGCCCTAAAAGGAGGTCTCAAAGAAGCACTTCAAAGAAGAGGTAATGTCTGTTACTGATTATTTCATCTTTATTTATTCTTACACTTCTTCTTCTTTAGTTGTTTCATTATGAAGTAATAACATCAGTATCAATCATATACTGATATGTTATTATAAGTATAAAACAACCCTATTTCACCATCTATCCATCCTACGGAAAAAGAAATCATCGCCCGTGCGTACGTACGGAATACCGTCTCCACACCGTGGTGTAATCTATTTTCCACCACCACCTTACTTGGATGTGTATAATGGTGTAAATAATGACTATATATGACTATTATAAAGTGATATTGATTCTTAAATAGTATACATACACTCCAATATAATTCCACGATCATAGGAATGATATCATCACTCGTGCGTACGTACGGAATACCGTCTCCATGATGTGATGCGACTCGTTCTACATGATCTTCACTGCATAATGATTATATAAATGAATTGAATGAATAAATATGATATATATTACAATAATAACATTCTATAAATGAGGTATCTATAACCTAAAGATAAGAATAAGAATTTATTTGACAAAACATGCATAAGAACAAAAAGTAATAAACACCCGAATAACAAGTAGTAATGAAATATTACTAATAATAAGCTAAGAATATGAACATATATGATATCATAACAATAAGTATGATTCTGGAATAAGTCAATAACATTATTTAAATCATTATACAGTAGGATCAGACACTTACGAAGCAAATCATACCTAAGGTAAGGGGAATATCACAATCTCATTTTTATCCGAGATTGTTTATACTTTGGAATTTACTGGGGTGTATTTTATCATCCACATACATGTTTCCTCAATATGTAATATTATTTCCATCCACCTAAAATTGTTTAAATCCAATTTTACCCTTTGGTGACTTTATAGTAAAAGATATGAAAGGAATCTTTTGTCGTTTTTCGTACGAGGTACTTTTTGACTTTTCCGCAAAAGTACGAGAAGAATATTTTTTTTAACTTATACGGCATGAATGGATTTTTAAAACATTATTTCTAAAAAGCATCCTTTACAAGTTTTCAAGTTTATTTTTAATCAACTTTTTTTAGTTTAAAATTGTAAGACATGTTAAGAAAGGAAAATGTTTTTTAAGTACAAAGGATATTTTCCTCAAGAATGGAGTTCAAGTGTTTTATCAAAAAAAAATTCCATCTAAGATAATATAGGGTTATGTTTCTATCCCTATTATTATATTTATTTGATTATTTTGTGATGGAAATATTTTTATGAATTCCTTTATCTTATATGAATTGTTTTATGAAGTCATGATGTTTTAGATTCCCATTTTTATTACCTGGGTTATACTATGATGTATGGTTTATGATTTTGTGGCACACATAAGAATGGTATCCTTATGAGATGGGTGGGACCTATATCTAACTCTAATGAATTTGTTAAAGATTTTATATCTCATGAGATAGACATGTCTGGAACGGTAGGTTATACCGGTTCAGTGAAACAGGACTGAAACGAGGAGTGAACTCGGTTCAGAAATAGACTTTGTCCACTAAGATAGTCTTGGCAATGAGTCTTGACTAAAAATAAATTATTCTCTATGATTACATGTGTATGCCACAAAGTTACATGTTTTAAGTTATGATTATTGGTATTTCATTTCACTACTATGATTTATCCCATGTTATGAAATTATTCTCTCCTATTCAGGTTAAGATTTCCAAAATGTTATGTTCTTATGAATATGATGTGATTGATATTTCTTTTGTTTACCATTACTGAGCATTTGAGCTCACCCTTTTATGTTTTTTTCACCAGGATATAAAGAATGGTTTTAGGTAAAAAAAGGGAAGATCTTTATGGGAGATGTTGAAGATCTTTCACCACGATTAGAAGATTATATTACATGATTCCAAATACACTAAACTATTATGATCCTTGTGTGTGTGTTTTTTTATGTACTATGTATTCCGCAAAAGTAATGTAATGTCCATGTATGTCAAGCTTAGGGTCTCTACAGTTGGTATCAGAGGATAAGTTTAGTCAACCTTTGGAAACTAGGATGCGAAAACGTTAGTAAGATCCCTAGTGATATTTCTAAGGTATGTCTAGGGATGTCCCTAAGGAAAAGTATACGTATAGGATATAGTCCTAGAACTATGGTAACGATATTAGATTAAACCAAAGATGTTAGATATTGAAGTTACTCCCCCTTTATTATGAATTTTTTCTCTCACACTATTCTTTTTGGGTTTTAGAAAATGGCTGGAAACAAGATGATTCACGATAATGGAGGATATGATGGACAATGGAATGATATTCTTCATGAGTAACCCAAATGAAATGATATTTGGAAGTCCAAACATCATTATTATGCCGAATCAGAAATCTCATAATATGATCAATAAAGTAAAATTTGTTACGTTCCCTGACTCGACTAATAAGAGAAAGATGGAGTTTCATGATGATCATAGAGGAAAGAAAGTTCAATTTCCCCTTTGTAAATCATGTGGGAAGAGGCATCAGGGAGAATGTTTCAAAGGAACTGGAAGAGGTTTTGGGTGTGGAAAAGAAGGACACAAATCCAGTAAGTGCAAAGGAAAAGGTTCAGTTAACACCATGGATGAGGATAATGGTATTGTTACGACATCAACAATGGTTAAATGTTTTAAATATGGAATGTACGGGCATTATGCAAACCAATGCCCTATGGGAAAGTCTCATGAAGAGAATCAGTACGGTCGTATGGGTAGTATTTATGTTGATGATAATGAAGAGACTTCAAATGATATGTGATATGAAAGAATTGTTGAAGCTCGGTCAATGGTTTAAGAAGGTAGTGGAATGATTACATGTTTATCAAGTGTAATTTTGTATAAGTAATATCATGGTACTATGGAATAAAGAGACATCTAAGGATTGTTACAGTATTGTCTTTCCTTGAGTTTTGAAAGTGTATGATTAATGGTACCAGTATCCATGAAAGGTTATTCAGATATTTTTGGAATGTAGATGATATGCACATAATGAAGGGATAAGGAGAAAATTAAATGTTTGATAATATTTATGAGCTCATGACTGATATAAGGAGAAGGTTATATCATGGTTTCAGTATATATAATTTTTGGATTTTGTTATGTGGAAAGAGTTAACCTTTGACTGCATTCATGTTTTCACTAAGGTTCAATGGGTATTCATTCTTCAAGAGAATACATGATTAAGGTATTCACATGTTTGTAATTTGACCAACAAGATATATCTTATGATATATGGGGGATAAATGATGGCATTCACGTGATAATTTTCGTTATACTATGAGCTTGGACCGAAGTATTTTAGATAAGCCTAAAGATTGGAATGGATTATGTTGGACATAAGTTAGTATTGTTTAAGGATAATATTTTTTTTGATATTGTTGATGGGATGTTATAGTAATATAGCTTTAGAAAAAAGGACAAGCTATAGTACGTGCGACAGTCCATCGTGTCGGACAAGGCTATGGGAATCGAACCCACAACCGAAGTGCGACTTGCCTTTATCACCTACACTGGCCTACAGGAAGTCCCTGGTAAGTAGAAACTAGTTTTGTTTTATTAAGCGGTATGATATATGAGGTAGAATTTTATTTTTGGAACCATATACTATTAATCTAACCATAAGATGGACTTATAACTTTTTTTAAAATTTTGTCTGAAAGAGATGGAATGACCCATCATTCTATCACATGATCTACTAACACATCACGAATAACAAATTCAACTTCATTTCTTTAAGAGATGAAGTGGAAATTGTCCAAAGAACGACCAACGTTGAGACTATACCAAAATCACGAAAGTATTTCTTCTAATTCCAATTTCATCAACTTTAGGGAAAAGATCATGAAAACCAAAAATGTTGTCCTAGTGATCTTATATCTGATTAATCAGATGGTACCTTAGATCGTCACAAATTTATGGTTTTGTGATTGATGGCTTTTCCATAGCCATGTTCTCTACCACTCTCCATCAGAACATGATGGTTAAATTTATCTTCCATATCCATATTTTCCCCTACGGGGAAACCAAGTGATTAGTTTATTTGGGTAACCGTTACATTTTATACTATTTTTTTAAAGATTGTTTTTGGTATTCATTTTTACGATGTGGGTTTCTATTAAACAAACTTTCGAGTAGTAAACCATTTATAACCCCGACGAATTTCGAGGGAGAAATTCATTTTAAGGGGGGTAGAATGTAACACCCCGAGATTTTATGAAAAATATTCTTTTAATTTCATTAATGTCTTGTGTTGTATGCTACACCAAGATTATCTTGCGCTATATGCAACACCGTATTAGCTTGCAGTATACGCAACACTATTCTTGGATCGTGTTACACACAATTTTGATAATAGTTATTCTACACAACATTGAGTATATATATATATATATTCAATGTATAAATGAAATATGGTTGGATTCTTTTATACAAAACAATGATGGATTCTTTCACAACACGCAACCCTGACTTGGCTTGCATTACACGCAATCACAACCTTCCTCGATAACGTGTGTTGTACGCCATACTGGGTTTTACTAAACAACGATATATTATTATAATATTATTATGAACTAGATGTTATGAATATTATTAACTAAATTTTTAATCTTATAACATTATTATTAGTCTTACACATTTTCTATAACATGGTATAAGAACAAAATAAATTTTTCGGGTAAAATAAGTATTTTAAAAAAAATGCAGTTTTTCCACCTTTTGATGGCGCACCCACTTTAAATCTATTTTTTGACATGTTTATAAGTTAAATTTGAAAAAATAAAATTCTTCTTTGGAATCATGAAATAAAAATTTACTTTGGATAAAATTTTCATATTATTCTGGAAACTTTCATATTTTGATGAATAGTAAAAACACGCTATATTTTAATTAAAAACAATTTTTTTTCATCACAATAATTTATATGGTTAAATTATAATATTTAATGGTTTTAAAGTATAAATAAAATATATTTTTACTATTTAATATAATTTATGTCATTAGCATTGATTCTACCTTGAATTCGTAGGATAAATCAATTCAATCTTTTGCAATATTTTAAAGAAAAACCCATTTTCTTTCGACAACGGGATTAATTTTAATTTAATTTCTGCAACTTTGGTGTATTGAATTTGGAAAAATGGGTTCCATATTTGGAATCATTGGATCCAAATTATGTTAATAAGATACTTTTTATTTTTGGGAATTATGAATAGTAACTACAATAAATTTTATTTTCCATAGTTAAAGGTAAATCGGGTAACTAAGGGTAAATATAATATTATAAAATCACCCTAACACATGTCAAAATCTTATTGGATGACTAAAAGTTGACCCATATCACATAAGGGTCGGATTATATTCATTTAATGGACTTTTTTCTATGAAAATAATTTAATTATTATTAAAACCAAAGAATGTGACAACATGTCACTTTCTTAAATCTTATAAGTATAATAATATTAATTTTGTGATAAACTTCATGAAACTTAGAACATAAATATTATCCAGAAATAAAATACAAATATCTACATCATAGGAATTTATTTAGAATTTTTAGGTATTAAATAATTATCATTTATTATGACACAAATATGATGCAGTAATTGTCTTATTAATGAAATATTCACATAATTGATGTTATAAATACCCAAATAAATGTAATTTAAGACTTTTAATGAATTAAACTAATTTTATATGTTAATATGACATGTTATTATTGATATAATTAGATTTATTATAACTAATGAATCAGTTATGAGTTTCACAAAAATCAATTACTAAATAGTGCCAAAATTGACATAAAATAGTTTTTAAAACAAATATTATATTATTAATTGTTATTTTATTCCTAAAAATCTAAGGTTCGGAAAAATGACTTAGATAAGGTTATATATATTAATAATAAAAAACTTGGGGTTCTTTTGGCTTGATGTAGTAAGTTCATTAGCCTTATAGTGTAAGAAAACAAGAAGACACAGTAAAAGTTAAATTATATACCTTAAAGGTAAATCTAAATGATAAGGTTAAAATTGATACCTAAACTTGTATAAAAACTATTTCATTAGATTATTTCGACCCCTACCCACCTTAGCTTATAAATATATAAATTTGGAGCTATTAAAAACCGAATTTGACTTTATAATAAAATAATATTTTTAGTTATTCCAAAGGTGCCCCTCTCCTCCCTTATAAAAGGGAACCTCCTCCTCCCCCTCTTCCTCACACCACATTGAGCCATAAATCTCGGCCAAAACCTTCCAATTTCTCCTCTACACTTCCCTAGAAACATCCTAGAGGTTATGGTCTTCTTCAAAGACCTATTTTGGTGCCCAAAAAGGAGGTCTCAAAGAAGCACTTCAAAGAAGAGGTAATGTCCGTTACCGATTCTTTCATCTTTATTTCTTCTTCCACTTCTTCTTCTTTAGTTGTTTCATTATGAAGTAATAACATCAGTATCACTAATATAATGATATGTTATTATAATTATGAAACAACCCTATTTCACCATCTATCCATCCTATGGAAAAATAAATCACCGCGCGTGCGTACGTACGGAATACCGTCTCCACGCCGCGGTGTAATCTATTTTCCACCACCACCTTACTTGGATGGGTATAATGGTGTAAATAATGACTATATATGACTATTATAAAGTGATATTGATTCTGAAATAGTATACATACACTCCAATATAATTCCACGATCATAGGAACGATATCATCACTCGTGTGTACGTACGGAATACCGTCTCCGTGATGTGATGCGACTTGTTCTACAAGATCTTCATTGCATAATGATTATATAAATGAATTCAATGAATTAATATGATATATATTACAATAATACCATTCTTTAAATAAATTATCTATAACCTAAAGAGAATAATAAGAATTTATTCGCCAAACACGCATAAGAACAAAAAGTAATAAACACCCGAATAACAAGTAGTAATGAAATATTACTAATAAGAAGCTAAGAATATTAACATATATGATATCATAACAATAAGTATGATTCTGGAATAAGTAAATAACATTATTTAAGTCATTATACATGATGTTCAGACACTTACGAAGCAAATTGGACCTAAGGTAAGGGGAATATCACAATCTCATTTTTATCCGAGATTGTTTATACATTGGAATTTACTGGGGTGTATTTTATCATCCACATCCATGTTTCCTCAATATGTAATATTATTTCCATCCACCTACAATTGTTTAAATCCAATTTTACCCTTTGTTGAGTTTATAGTAAAAGATATGAAAGGAATCTTTTGTCATTTTTCGTACGAGGTACTTTTTGACTTTTTCAACAAAAGTACGAGAAGAATATTTTTTTAACTTATAAGGCATGAATGGATTTTTAAAACATTATATCCAAGAATCTTCCTTTACAAGTTTTCAAGTTTATTTTTAATCAACTTCTTTTAGTTTAAAATTGTAAGACATGTTAAGAAAGGAAAATGTTTTTGAAGTGGAAAGGATATTTTCCTCAAGAATGGAGTTCAAGTGTTTTATCAAAATTATTTTCCATATAAGATAATATAGGGTTCTGTTTCTATCCCTCTTATTATATTTATTTTATTATTTTTTGATGGAAATATTTTTATGAATTCCTTTATCTTATATGAATTTTTTTATGAAGTCATGATGTTTAAGATTCTCATTTTTATTACATGGGTTATGCTATGATGTATGGTTTATGATTTTGTGGCACACATAAGAATGGTATCATTATGAGATGGGTGGGACCTATATCTCCCTCCAATGCATTGGTTAAAGATTTTATATCTCATGAGATAGACATGGCTGGAACCGTAGGTTATACCAGTTCAGTGAAACAGGACTGAAATGAGGAGTGAAATCGGTTCAGAAATGGACTTTGTCCACTAAGATAGTCTTGGAAATGAGTCTTGACTAACAATAAATGATTCTCTATGATTATGGGTGTATGCCAAAAAGTTTCATGTTTTATGTTATGATTATTGGGATTTCATTTCACTACTATGATTTATCCCATGTTATGAAATTATGCTCTCTTTTGTAGGTTAAGATTTCCAAAATGTTATGTTCTTATGAATATGATGTGATTGATATTTAATTTGTTTACCCTTACTGAGAATTTGAGCGCACCCTTTTATGTTTTCTTTTCCCCAGGATATAAAGAAAGTTTTTAGGTAAAAAGAGGGAAGATCTTTATGGGAGATGTTGAAGATCATTCACCACGATTAGAAGATTATATTCCGAGTTTCCAAAGACACCAAACTATTAAGATCTTGTGTGTGTGTTTTTGTTATGTACTAAGTATTCCGAAAAAGTAATGTAATGTCCATGTACATCAAGCTTAGGGTCTCTACAGGTTTTTTAGATAGTGGCAACTTCATTCTTGGGAAGAATGCTTCTTTTGTCCTTATTTGTCTTAAATGACAGTATGTAGGGATCTGCAAAAAAATAGTCGTCCTTAACATATTTGTCCCATATCCTTTTTCAGGATTTGAAAGTGTTCAAGTCTATGGCTTATATTCTCCTTCCCTACGTTTGGGTCAGACCTTCGTAGGAGTGATATTCATCCAGCTCTTCGATAATCTTGTTTGGAAATATCTTCTATATATTCAAGTACCTATTTCCATATAGCAAACTCTATACTTTGGAAGATTTGAATCTACATAAACTTTCACTGGATTTTAGCACTAAGAAGGTAAATTTCTGAGAGTTCTTTTGCCTGACTATGTAGCATGTGCCCATAGGTGGCCTTGCATAAACAGTCTACATAACAGACTTGATAGCCAAAAGATACTATTTTATTTGACTATGTAGCCAATGCCCTTAGGTGGCCCTGCATAATTCAACCCCATAACGGGTTTGTTAAGTAATAGTAACTTCATTGTTGGAAACTAATTCTTCTAATGCCTTTTAGCTCTTTTTTCATATCATTCCCCAGATTCAAATATTCTTAAGTCATAGCTTACATATTTTCCCCCATACTTGAGTATGGTAATATTTTTTAGATGAATTATCAAGGAATTGAGTCAATTATAATCCATTTCAGTCAAAGCTATTTCAACCTTAAACATTAGCCTTTTTATGTCCGACGTGCATGACTTTAAACTGCCCACAAAAGACAAAGGAACTCTGAATAAAAGTCATGTTCCAGCTCACTAAACATACATTTAGTATGATTTAGGTAACATTGAGCAATTAAAAGGTTTCAAGTTTGTAGGGTTATTTACATTAATCCCAGTTAAAATAAAACTATGCTTACTAGGCCCATTGGCTTAGGTAAAATCTAAAGCATGTAGAAAAAGAGAATGAAAGTACAAATGATTGAAGATGAAAGTGTTTTTCATTGATACACAAGAGTTAGAAGGACATCCATAGACTGGAGTCTCTTCTCTTTTTCAAGAATTAAAAGAGGCTTTCAACATAGCTATTCATTTGATTTACGGAATCCCGAGAATTATCAACAACCACCTGGAATTAATTCATTCAAATGGATACAATAAGAGATGCAGTGATACCAGCTCTTCTTGGAACAATTCTAAAAGGATGTTCTTGAGTGCGGTTTGAGAAAATTTTCTGTTGGTCAAACAGTGACTCTGTTTCTGTCCAAGAGACATGGAAGATGGATACATGAAATTGATAATAGAGCATTGGAAGTAAAGAGCCATTTGGAGAGAGTACTCTTTTCAGATATTTCTATAATGCCATGTTTGTCTTCTCTCCACCAACCGAAAGCGGAAAAAATTTCCGCCCATGGGTTTTCCATTTTCATATCTGCAAGGAAATGAAATGGAGGAATTTGAAAGTTCACACCATTGTTGTTTCTCTTAATGCACAGCATAACTGAAATGGAGGAGTGGCAGTGCAGCTGCATTTTAGGCGTATAGTTATTTGTATCTGGAACATTGATTCCTTGCAAATGACCATGACCACACAAATGAAGATAGATGCTCTGTGGGAAATTATGATGATATTTCTTCAAGTACTTAGCAAAATCTGGGAGAGTGCTATCATAGATATCATAGTAATCATGGCCAATGATGTTCATCATATCATCAATCTGCTTGCTAGCCAGTTCATTAGTCGTTCCAATTCCTTTAAGAACCATTGAATCTGCACAAAGGATGAATAATTAACTCTTAAGTAAGTTGATTTTTCATAAAATTTGTGACAGAATTCGAAAAAAATGGCAAAGGAATTAAAGAGCGCAAGTATAAAACTTGGCGCGCAAGTGTAGATGTGTCGCGCAAGTAGTTGGCGTGTATGTATAACCGCGCAAGTCAAGATACCTTGACAGCAGCGCGCCATCAAGGAAATACCGGAAAACAGAACAACCTATGCGGCTAAGGTGACTTGCGCGGTGAGAGCTCGAAGATGAGAAGTCTGGATGTCCGGATGCTTTGTACAGAAGTGAGGACCTCTATTTATAGACACGACAAGAACCATTCATGATGTACCCTATGTGCCTAGGACCTGCGCGATGCGCACTTGCGCGCCACCCTCTACACCCTCAACACTTGCGCTCCACCTTTTCCTTTGGATGTCTTCGATTTCCTCAGAGTAAAATCCTCATTTCTTTAGAATCCAAATCTAAGGGGGGAGTTTTGGTGACACTCCTCTTTCGTCACAGAGTCCAAAGGAATGTAAAGGGAAACTACTTAGCACAAATTGATCCATCCTTTGAAGAAAATATCAAAAATCGACAAAGGGATGAACAAGGAGATGATTGCCCATAAGTCGCGCAAGTTTCCTCATTGTAACGCAAGTCCACTTGCACGACCTAAGTGATAACCGCCCAGGGTCTTCTCTCTGCCTATAAATAGTCCCTGTGGTCCCCCCATTTAGAGAGGAATTTTTCCAGAAACTCAGATTTGAGCTCTCGGCGCCCTAGTCTCTTCTGAAAGCTTCCGGAACACTTCTAAGGCAATTTCTTACCTAGAACGGAAGATCTAAATAGGGAGAGGAAGGCCTAAGTGTTGAAACTCATCAACACTTGCACGCCTAGGTGGCCAGCCCTTAAGGGAAATGGAAACACTTGCGCGCCGCCTTACTCCTTCAATAGAACCTGCGCGCCCCTCTACTCGAATAACCTAAAGAGGATTCTAAAGGCCTTAAATAAAGGTCGCTCAAGTATTAACCTGCTGGTTGAACACCGCGCAAGTACCAAACATGTCGCGCAAGCGTATACCTGCGCGATCAGGACTTGCGTGCCCATGCAGTACATGCGTGCCTGCCAGGACTTGCGCGCCCCTGCCTTTTTGGATGCCTTTCTTTCCCATTTCACCCCTCTTAATCCATTACACATTTCTTATTCAAGATTCAGTCTTCAAGACACTCTTCAAAGCCATTTATGACATGATTTCTTGATTTCACTTCCTTATCTGAAAGGAATTATGTGGAATATCTCTCAAAACCTAGTGATTTACACATATTTATGTCACTAAAGATTGAGATTTCATTCATTTAACCTCATCCTTTAAGATGAGAGAATCCTTAACCTGGGTCTCCTTTTCAGGAATAATCCCCAGTCATAAGTCCTCTAAATTTTGGGCATCCTCTTAGGAGTAAGCCCCAGATCTCCTAACCTGGGCTACCTTTTTAGGACTAAGCCTCAATATCAAGTTTGGGCATCCTCCTTAGGAGTAATCCCCATACATAATTCTTAACTTGGGAATCTTCCTTAGGAATAAGTCCCAATTCTTAAAGTTCCCAAATCTGGGAATCATCCTTAAGAGTAATCCCCAGTCCCCTAATTTGGGCATCCTCCTTAAAAGTAAGCCCCAAACCTTAATCCTTGACCTGGGCCTCCTTTTCAGAAGTAAGCCCAAGTCTTAATTTCTCTTAACCAGTCCTAATTTACCTTTGATCTGGGATTCCTTTTCAGGAGTAAAACCCAATCATAAGTCTTCTCCTAATTCAGGCTTCCTTTTCAGGAATAAGCCCAAAGTTAGAGTATTCAAAATCTCCATGAAGCACATATACCTTTATGGACCTTGTTCCTGGATTTCTTCCCTAAAGTAAATCCTAACATTCATTTATCTGGGCAGTCATTCATACATAAGTCCCATATCATTTCTTATGATTGCATCTTTCATGTCCCAATTGTCTAATTTTTACCAATACCTCCTGTTTCTCACACCGAGCATGACTCACGTGAGCTTTGAGGGTAAAAGAAATTATGACATCCTTCTTTGAGCTATCAATCATAAACATCATACTCCCTTACTCGAACTACGTGTGTTCTGATTCCTTTTCTAAACAAAGGATATGTAGGTATCCCGTCTACGGGTTCGATCCCAACTCTAAAATAATCCAAGTCCTTCTGAATGAAAATAAACTTCAAGTGCCCCACTGAGTGGCTTTAAAACCAGCATGGTAATCATAATGACCAAGAGACTTCTATATAAATGTGTCTAAGGGTACCATTGATCAAGAATCTCTAATAAATACAGATTATTCTCTATCAATGAAGAACCTCAAATACATATAAAATATGCTCTAAATTTCTTACATATTTGATCATTGATTGTCAGATCTGAAGGAAATCTCATTTTATACTTGGTAATGTAATAAGGATTCACGAACATAACTTAAATCTATAAAGAGAATCCCGGAGTAAACAATAATTCCCCTCAAAAAGGTGTGATGAGTCCGACCTCCCATCCTCTCGACCAATGAAAATTTCTAATCCTCATTAGTCTACAAACTAATGAGCACCTACCTTTGGAAAGGAGATCCGAATGGATGTGGAATCATTGGATGTTTCCGGTTCTACGAACAAACCCTTTAGAAATCGATCGGAACGTTTGAACCTCCAATCAAGGTAGTCATCCCCGGATTCCGAGGGAAACAGAATTGAACAAGGTACCCTCTAGTGACTCTATTCATCACATCCATAAATATAGTTGAGGAATTAGTAAGACCAAATGGAATAACTATATATTAATTTATTACAAATAGTTTATGAAAAATTCTCATGTGTATATCCACCTTCTTTAAACTGAATTTATGATATTCAAATTGATGTTCATTCTTGGAAAATAATTCATTTGTGCATAGTTGATCAATAAAGTCATCAATATGGGGTATATGATACTTATTCTTGATTTTGATCTTGTTCTACACCCAATAATAAATGTAGAGTCACATTGAACAAATATATTCTAAAAATAATAATCGGTGGATACTATGGTATCAAATTTGGATGAATGAATCTCTTATCATGGTTCTCCTAGAGTTACTTCTTAAATTCCAATAACTAGATAGGGGAAATTATACATGAACTATTTGAAATATGTGTATGTCCTGGTACAAGCTCTGCTGATAACCCAAAATCAAATTTTGATAGAACACTATAAAACTCTTTAGGAAATATATCAAAAAAATCCCTAGAAATAAGAATATATTTAATATTGAGTTTCTCCCCATCCATTTGAGATAAACACTCCTTTTTTAATATGAATAAATACCCACAAAATAGTAATGATCTCCACCAATAGTTAATATTTATTACCACAAAGATAGACAATCATAACTTGGTTTGTTAAATAAAATGTGTCTTCCCTTCCTTGGAAATTCATGTGCAGTATATATAGATAAATTCAGTCCATTTCAAAGAGAGAGAAAACCTAAGGGAGAATAACATGATATTCTTGAATCACATTCCAATAAAATTCAACTAGAGTAGAATCATAGAATTGAGATGTGATCATCATACCATTATGGGGTTTCACTTCTAATTCAATATATAGTTATTGAGGTGGAACTGTGATACCAAAAAAAAATTATTAAAATATAAAGGAATGGGTAGATCCATAGTCAAATAAGATCTTATCATTTCAAGATCAGATGGTAAGTGTACATTTCAACACGTTGTCATCATAACCATTATTAGAAAAAGTGATCGCATCAGATTTCCATTTGTCTCTCAACATGAAAGTTTTATGACATTGGTCATCATTATTATCCTTAATATTTGGGAATTGGTAAGCATAATTCCCATACTCCTTACAATTGAATCATTGAAGTGTGGGTGGTTCTTTAGTGGGTGTCTTCTTTTCTTACACTATGTTGACCAACCGATTCAATACCTTTCAAAATTAATGGGATATATGATCCAAACTTACAAATTAAATAAATTGAATGGTTCCATTTAATAATTTCATTTGATGTTTACTCCCACATTTTTAGAAAGTAAATGTCAGGAATATCTCTCCACAATGTGATTTATTGGATTTTTCATGAGACTCAATCATTCTTTTTCTATCAAACACATGGTAATTATGGGAATCTCCAATTTCCCTTTTGACCTTGAGAGGAAATCAAAATATTTCATCATATCTACTAAATTATCATATAGAAAACACCATTAAAAGACTTGGTTGTAGGTCACTAAGGAATTTATCATCCTCAAATTCAGGTTGGATGGTAATATTAGACACAACCTCACAAGTCTTTTAGGATTTTATTCATAAGTAACAGTGAATTCATCATCCTTATACTTCAGTAGATGGAAATATATTTCCATATTTATACAAATAATACAAAGGAAGTAATTGTTGAAAAATAATATCTTAAATTAATCATACTCCATTGGGTCGATTTCATCATGTTCCCTCATGTTCTTGATAAGATTCCACCACTGATCTACATTTCCTTTCGAATGAAAAACAAGAAAAATGGTATTTTCATCTTCCGATCATAGATAAGGGAAAATATAATTTTAGTGGTACTTATAAATTTTTTAATGATTATTGGATCATTATAACCACAAAAATAAGGTGGATGTTTCCTCATAAAGGACTCCAAATAGCATTGTTCTATCATATTATTGTTTGGAAGCTCAACATGATTCATAGAATTTGAAAGTTGTGAGAGCATATCAATTTGATTTTCTCCTTATAGATCCCATAACATTTGGTTGTTTGGGTGGAAAATAATTTCATTGTCCATCAGATTCATCAATAGAACAGTTCCTTCATGTTCCAACCATTAACTAAAACCAAAAAGTATAGTGTTCCAAATAATAATCATAGTGGTAAAACCACATAATCAGGAATGAAAAATCATTTATAGGACATATTGATCATGATTTCTTATTTTCAATATATGACATATTAGTCTTAACATATTTCATTAATGGTAGTTATTCAAATCTTTCATGATGGATCATAATGATTTTTTGAATTTCAGAAGAACAACCCATAGGATTGTCAAACCATGTGTACAAAAAGGCATATTTTTTGCTATATGTGATAATTGAGTGGATCTAAATACACCTTTTTCAGAGTTATTATGACTAGGTATAACTTTTATATATCCACAACAACTTGTAGTATCTACATAGGGATGTAATTACTCAAAAATCACTCTCTCAATCCGTAACAAAAATTCCAGGGCACTTTCTTATACATCAACTTTTCATATAACCTATTCCTAGAGTTCAAATAATGTTTTGTCATCCTATTTAAAAAGGTTAAATAAACCAATACATTTATAGAAACTACAATAAACCTAGATTTTTGTTCCTAAATAATATATATTTTGAGAATAATATTCAATACATTTCTTAAATACAGACCCGAGGATCACAAAGATTTAGTACCTTTGGAGACTAGTAACATAATATATTTATTTCTTGAAAGATATTCACAATATTCCATAATTATGTTTTATTAAATAATAAGATTCTGTAAATTGTGTCCAAAATCTCTAAACCATTACAATCTTCAGGTGTGTATTTTTGAAAGGTATTGAATATGAATTTGAAAATATGAAATATTTATTTATGAAAAGCATGGGTTGTTACATATAGAACATTATTTAACCCTAACAAATAATTTTCAAATTAGTCTATAGTGTATTGGGGTGACTTTGGTCATTCAATGTGGGTTAACATCATCCTTTATTAATCAGTAGTCCCACCTCACCCTGATATTACCCTACCCCTTACTAAATATATTTTTTGGTTATTTTAGGTGGGTATATTTCAAATGTTTCTATTCACCTAATTCCTCTAATTTATCTTATATAAATGAAACAATATACCTCTAAAGTAATTATTATTATCTTCCTATCTATTTTATGATTCTATTCTATAATCAATTACCACAAATAGAATCTAGTTGTGAAATTTACTATGGAGCATCCCTCTTTTCTAGGGTTTGAATGTTTTATTTGATCCTTGGAATTACTATCCCTATTAAATTTTTCATCATAAATAATAGTTCGTTATGAATGCACCTATTCTATAAATTTTTCTTTATAAACTAATTGGATCAGGAGTATCATTCCTTTAAAAATATATGATTCCTCATACTATATTTTTTATGGTGTCTCATATGGGTTGGGAATCAACTTTATAAGTAATCTGGATCGTGTTCCCAGGTCTCCCCTCCCATTTCATTAAAATGCCTTTGTCAAGAGTATTTCTGACTCGTTTTTTTGGTTTCTCTATATTCATTAATCCATATTAATGAATAAGAATATGATGTTTGTTTCTTTATGTTTTAAAGTAGATATGCCAACTTTGTTACATCAACCCATTCTCCTGAGAGCTAGTTATGAGATATAGTTTTCATAGAATATCATATTGTCAAATCTTGTTGGTGTTTTATCAATTTTCCGTCTCTATAGACAATCGAATGTGATTTTAAGGAAACATGATAAGTTAATTTCCTTCATTATGGTACTCCTCGTGAAAATCATTTAAGGAATGTTTCTAACCCCTCCTCAAATGGGGGACACCTAGATTCAAATGATTCATCCTCTATGCTCCTCGTGGAGGATGGTTACAAGGATTGTTGGTCTAACCTAGGTGAGTAAATCTACTTACACCATACTTATTTATCACCTGTCATATGTAAGGAGACTAAATAATTTTATTAGGTCTCCATGTTACTGGTAATATCAATAAATTCTCTTCTATTTGAGCCTCCTAATCTAACTACAAAATAGACTTGTATGGACCATGTTTTCCACATTGAAGACATATCTAATAATGTAAAGATTACAAACTCATTGTAAACAATGTGTAATAAGAATTTACTTTTACTTGAATCGAGTAGTTATATGGTTTATACTATATATCCCACCCTTTCTATGGGACTATTATATCCAGAGGCCCATCCTCCTTTGATTGTTATCACTCATGTTATTTAATGGTTATTTGACTCAATTGGTGTTTTATTTCATTGATTTTAGAGTTCTCTCAATGACCCCCATGTTTCTTAATATGAACATGGAATATAAAATTAAAAAAGATTGGGTTTCTTCTATAAACTATTTTGGGGTTTTGGATCTTGTGGATCCCAAATTTTATGTTTCTACACCATTTCAAAATAACAAGGAGAGTAAAAAACATTTTTCTAAAACCACCAAGACATTGATTAATCATTTAATATTTATGTCTTTAACTAGTATCATCTCAGATTAAAAATAAGGTTCTATAAGTATAAGGTTCCTCTCCTCCATAAAATGAATTTCCTTATTATTGGGAATTTTAAGGGAGTTGGATCCCTGATCAAGTGTGATATTACATACATGATTCTCCATAAAAATCATATTTCATAAAAGTTAGAGAATATCTTCATAAATCTATGCAATTTTCTAACCTAGGATCAAATGCCTAGTTCTTGGGAGGATATATCAACAATATCATTGACCACTCAGAAAAGAAAATAGGGGAGATATATTTGAGAATGTTCATTAGGGATTTTCAATCTTCCACATCTCATAATAATGTTATATATATAGGATTATTTTGAAATAGGTTTATATGGTGACATAAAAATCTAAGAAGTAGTTGAATGTGGAGCCAGTTGGGTACGATTCTTACAAATCATAATTCTATATTCAACTTCTTGATATTGTCTTTTTCACACATGGATTTATAATTATCATATTACTCTCTATTATTAATAGTGATTCAAAAAAATATAATTTGAATATCTCGAATTTATGTAAATATAATATTTTTACATTTAAATAATTTTTTATGGTATAATGTTCATTAATTTAAATTTTTGGAGATAAATATATGTATTTAATAATAAGTTGAATAATATAAGAACATATAGTTCATAAAATGTTAATTTGAATAAAATTTAAATTTAGTAGAAAATATATTAATAAAATTTTAAATTACAAAAAATAAAATTCTAAGTGAACATAACTATAAATATATATATTTATATTTATGAAATAAAATTATTAATTTTCATAAATGTAAAAAACAATTATGGTAATGTATAATGAATTTTAGTGGTATTTTTAGAGAGATAATATAATATTTAGTTATTATAATTTTTTTTCAAGCTCACCATCAAATGAGTAAATGGAAACCATGCCATCTTACAGGGAAACTAATCATCATCTTCAAACTCATGTAAAATGGTTGGAGTTAACATGGGTTATCAATGCATGGATGAGAGAGTAAAGAAAATAATAGGGGATGAATAATGATTGGAAGAGTGCATGGTTGAGTGCATGAGAAGGTGGGCCTACACAAGGAGGAACAACCTATTAAGCCTAGTGGGTGCAGTATGATTCTGGAATAAGACCACATGTTACTCATATCGAGCTGCTATAGTGATGTGGGATAATATTAGTGAGTGGAATACTGATAAGATCTCAGATGTGAATGTTCATAGTCTTGTATATGTATTACTGAGTGGGGTAGGGGTGAATCAGTGATAATATTTTATTTTATGTTTCCTCGAAACAACCTTAACCTACTATTAAATATTCAATTTCCTACTAAAAACAATTCAAACACACATCCATTGGAATACAATAATTTACAAGGTTCTCTATTCAATAAAAATATCTATGTACTTGGTATGGCTTGGAAATAATCCAACACCACAAAATCATCTAGAAAAAAAATCCTTCAATTATAATGAGTATGATATACCCTTACACTCATTTAGAACTATGTAAACAATTCCATTCGTGCATGTGAACCATCATAGCACAAGTAAGGTGAGACAATATTTGTGTAACAACGCATGTTACCTATGTTTCAATTCAATTACACAAAGGTGTTCCCTTTGAAACAATTATTCAATTTCATACCTAAAAGAAGATAATAACATCTTGGCCTTTTAATATATTATTCTTTTCCAATTTACCTTTCTAATTGGCATACTCGAATTCTACAGATATGATTTCCCACCATGATCTACCAATTATGATCTTTAAATCCAATTTCCCAATACAATAGATGTATATCTATGAGAATACAATCAAGAAAATTCAAAAAAACATCCTTCCCCAGTCTGAAAATACCAATATAGAAATCATTGATCTGATTATCTATCTTGATGCAATGATCATACAAATAAGATCGACAAGACGAACATGGTAATCAACTGAATATGATAATCACTGAATATGATGACCTGGTGAATAAAACATTGTGATCTTATCTCTTATCCCATCACTTCTTTCTTTAAAAATTATTCAACAAAGGCACAATATGAAAAAATCATTCACTCCCTAAAAATTTGGAGCTTCTCTCTCTTCAGTGAACAATACATACATTAATTAAAGTACAAAGTACTTTTTACCTTTTATAGGTTACCCATGAGATGTTTTAGCGAAAATCCCCAAAACATTCCCACTCACCCAAATTTCCCAAATTGACATGTTTCCTGAAATTTAAGGTGAATCTTGACCTCATCAACTCTTATAAAATCTTCTCAGTATTTTTTTATTATTCTATCAGCTTTAGATCTTCCTTTGACTTTCTTTACAAATTCCAGTATGGATCTGATTTATGAATATGATTTTCTCAATCTGATTTTGTGTCTCCATTTAGATTATGGATTCTAATGCTCTATACCAGTTACAAGTATTCTATATGTTTTCGGATCCCCTTTGACAAAAAATTTAGAAATCTTCTTCAAATATTATCTTGAACCAGTTGAAACCTTCTTGAAGATTAAACAAAGTAATTGAACCCATAAATGGTTGACTGCATTTTTAATCAAATTATTTTCTTTTATTTTCAATCATCAGCCTCAAGAAATTATTTCTCTGAATATGATGGAATCCAGAATCTGATTAGTATATTATTTCTCTTCTGAATATGATTCCACCTAAGAATATTTATTCCCTTTTCCACTAACTTTATTCCCAAAATATTTTTTTATTTTGGATTTTGGTTTGACTGAAAACCAGTACCTTTGTTTTATCATATTTTTCATAAACCTTTATCCCCTTTATGAATCTTATGATCCCATTATTTTCACCTTTTGAATAAGATGATGATCGAATTATACATTAGCCACATTTCTTTTAGCAACATTTTTCTTTCCTTCTTAGCCTGAACCTGATTTATGATAATACAATATCCCTAAATCCAATTCGGATGAATATGATTTTAGTCACCCTTTTATCTTTCTATCAATCTATGATTAAACTAGATACAATTATAATTATTTATTTATTTCATCTAGATCTGATCAGTCATAATGAAATCATCATCATCTCTTTAACTACCCTTTCTATCATTAAGATTTCACCACAAGTTTCACAATTTACATGTGAAACATGAGAACTCAAAGATCATCAAAGAATTGTCGCATTTGATTTAACATTGTCCTTCATAATTCAATCATGAAGACTCTAATTATTCATCAACTAGATTTATAGTGAATCCAATGATCATTAACTTCTAGAAAAATTCTTTCACAATATGATTGATCCTTTTATACCCGATTTAGTGTGAATCTGATGAGTTCTCCCATCCATATTCAACTGATTATGATGGAACTACTTAGGCATTGAAATTTTTATTCTCTGAATCCAATGGTTAGTCTATATTTCACAAAGTATAATGTGAGTTGATTTTCCCTTATTAAAATTCTTTGAAAACAAAATACAACACTTGAATACAATCATCCACATCCTCATTCGGTTACTAACAATCTCCCCCATTAGATTTTTTTCAACCCTATTTCACAAATCACTAAACTTTGAATCATCAAGAAATGGATTACATATCAATAATTCAAATCCTACATCAGCTAACTCCCTGTAAGAAACAAGAATCATTGACAATAAAATGATGTTGTCCAAAAATAGTGATTATGAAAACCTTTTCCTTCTTTCTTATTTAGATATTCTTCAACCATCCTGGAATAAAAAACAATTTATTTCTTACAAACAATCCAACAAAAAGTCATAACAGTTCACACACAATACAATGTTGAATTCATAGCTTATGTTAGGACCAAAAGGGATCTAAATACCCTAAGAGGGGGGTGAATTAGGGTATGAATATTCTTTTTCATTTTATTCTTCCCGTCCCACAAGATCCTAACCTCTTTATTATAAGGGTCACTTTTTTCTAACATAAGTGTTTATACATACCATATTAATTTATTATTTATCTGGTTATTATGTTTTGAATGAAATTCAGAGAATCAAGCAAAAAGGCACCTAGATTTTTACATATTACACCCTCACTAGGCTACGTTCATGGGGCATACAACGCTGATGTACTGATGTACCAAATCCACTAAATCTCACTACCAATTTACAATCTTCGGGATAGATCTCTTCTATACAAAGGCTCACTTACTTTACAAAGATTAGGGTCATCTCACTGCTTTCCCGATGGTTAATCCCTATGTGTCTCTCTCTGACTCACTGCCAGGGGAGAGGATCCCCTTCTTCCTCTTCCTTTTCTCACTACTCTGGAAAGGATCCACTCATAGTTTAAAGACATGTAGGTCCTTTAATTATCACAAATGAATGCATATTTCTCTATATGTAGATTCTCTATTGAAGTACAACTTTCACCCATAGAGGAATCTCACTTTGAACTGGATGTACTAGGAAATATTCCAACTTTCACACAGCCCTGGAATGATTGGCGTGCATCTCTAAGCCTGGCTCGCTTCTCTATGCCTGGAGTGATAGTTTCACCTAACTACATGAATGATACTCCCTTCTCCAAATCATAACATGGGAAACTCACACCCTTTTATTCCCAAACCAATATTTTCATGCAACTATCAATTGGAATGAAACATCTGAATATATTTATACTTGCACGAGCAAATAACCACTTGCACGCCCAAACCACCTGTGCATATGGAGCTCTAATTTTCTCTAAGTCTTGAGCTTCCTCAAAAAATAAATAGGGGTAGCCCTCTATTTATTGGAATTTTGAGAACCCTATGCAACGCATTTAAGTCTTCTCCTGGAACCCAAGTTCAGCCGCCTAAGCCTCTGTCACCCTAGTCACATTGCACGCCCAAACCAAAACATGGACACCCCTCTTTCATTTTCAATATGTTGATGTTGTGATATTTAAAAACATATGGAATGATACTTTAAAAGACTCCAAGAACCTGGCACGCAATCCCCTTTTCCAAAAACACATTTCTCCATTTTTTGATTTTGAGGCCCAAAAATTTGGCAAACACTGGAAAACAACGCATCCTTGTATCTGCTCTTTTGTACCACATAAAAATAATCCATTAATTTTTCAAGGTTATTATATCAATCATGGATTGTCAAAAACATCTATTGAACTTGAAAACTCACCATGTAATCCTTCCTCTTTCAAAAAATTGAAGACCGTGGTCTAATTTGTGGACTAACACAATATGGAGGGCTGATTTGTCAACAAACACAATCACCTCAAAAATGATTCAATGATGCATTGAAGATTTTTTTACCAACAGGTTACTCTCAACACCCTATTTTTATACGAAATACATTGATTTATGAAACAATTATCCCCCTTTACAATACTATGCATATGTAATATAAGAGAGGGGACAAAAACACATACCTCCACCTTGATGAGAATGAGGTTGGATGCCCATAGTCAACCTCAATTTAGAAAAACATTCCTTCAGTAATGGTTTTGTGAAAATTTCATCAATTTAATCCAATGTTGGAACATACTCCATCTTAAATTCATTCTTCTCCACATGCTCTTTGATGAAATTATTTTTGATAAAAATATGTTTTGAAATAGATTGTTGAACTAGATTTTTGGTGAGTTTGATTGTATTTTTATTATCACATACCAAGATCAAGGGTAACATTACATCAATAAGTAAGTCTTTTAATTGAGTTTTCATCAACAAAATTTGAGTAGTGGCTTGAGTTACAGTATCATACTCAACTTTAGATGTAATAAGAGTTAATAAATTTTGTTTCATTGAATGCCAACTAAAACAATTATTTCCCAAAAATAATACCCCACCATATGTGGATATTATATCATCTACATTTCATTCCCAATAATAATCTATATACCTAAACAATTCAATATTATCTAAACTTTCATACTAGATTATGAATTTTGTTGCGCCTTTGATGCGTCTGTGAATTATTTCTCTATAAATTTAATGTGATTATTTTGGATCACTATGAAATATTTCATATAATGTAACAACGTAAAAAAGGTTTGGTCTTAATGCATTCAAATACAAAAACTTCCAATCAACTTCCGAAATTCATTCTGATCCACTTATTTTCCTTCTCCTTCTTTAATCAGTTTTGTTCCCACTTTAATTGGTGTGGAAATTGATTTTGATTTTTTCACATTGGACCTCTTGAGAATATCCTTTGAATAATTTTCTTCATATTGAAAAATGAATTTTTCCTTTTGAAACATTTGTAATCCTAGAAAGTATTTCATTTCCCCCAGCATGGAAAATTCAAAAACCATCTTCAATTATTTATCAAATATTTCATAAATTCTTTCATCATTCATATCAAATATAATATCATAAACATAAAAAATAACTTTGAGGGAATACTCTTGACTTTATTTGATTTAGATATTTTTAACCACTCTTCTTTTCTTAAATCTCGTCCTCCTTGAGGATGTATCAAATTTTTAATACCATTCCCTCAGAGATTTGTTTATCCCATAAAATACCTTCTTCAATATGAACACGTAATTTTATCTTTTCAAAGAATAAATCATCACGTTTTTTCAATGTAAACATCCTCATCAAGATCACCATTCAAGAATGCAGATTTCACATCCATTTGAAAGATCTTGAAACCTCATTGTGTAGAAATAACTAGAAAGATTCTAATTATTTCTAATATTTACATGAGGGAAAAGGTTTCATCAATATAAATACCTTCAATTTTTTAATACCCTTTTCAAACCGATATTTCTTTATTTATTATCACTTCAAATTATTCATTCTTCTTGTTTCGAAAAACCCACTTTGTACAAATACTATTTTTGTTTTCAGGTATAGGTATGATTTCTCATGTATCATTATTTTAAACCTAATATAACTCTTCATTCTTGGCATGAACCCATTATGGATACTCAAAAGTATCTTTCACCTCATTCGGGTCCACTTTTGAAAATAATGAAATATGTGTAATAGAATTTGTGGTTTTTATTATTTGAACCTTCTGATATTGATCACCAATTATTTTCTGATCTTCCACTTGCTTCCTCATCCTTGAATGAGATTTTGGAAAATCCTTATCATCACTGAAAATAGATAAGTCTGATTCTTCATCTTTTTTAGGATCACAATTGTCTATATCTTTATCAGAATTGTTTTCCTTATCTTGCTCAACTTAAATATCTACATGAGTATACTTGTCTCTCTCAACTCTTTCAATTAATATCACATAAAAATAATAAAAAATTCTTTTTTTTTAATTTTTGAAGCAATTGTATCCTCTTCCTTCTAGAGAATAGCCAATAAATATTCCATCTTTATCTTTCTGATCAATCTTTCTATAGATTCCATCATTCTTCTTTATAATACATAGACTCCATAAAACACATAAATGTTTGAAACATAGAATTTTTCCATAAAACATCATGTGGAGCCATATATAATTGATGCCTATAGAAACAAATAATCTATATATAAATAATATTACTCATGTCTTACCTCCAAAAATAATGAGAAAGGCAATGTTCATGTTAAATAGTTATTCCCATTTCCACCAAACTTATATTCTCTCTTTCAGAAACACCATTTTTTTGAGTAGTGTGTGGGGAAATATACTCATATATAATTCCATTATTTTCAAGATAAACATAGAATTATTAACTTCTATATTCACCACATTTTTTGATTCTCAACTTCTTCACTGAATACTCACAGTCCTTCTCACCATTCCTTCTGAAACGTTTAAACATTTTCAAGGGATCTGATTTATGTTACATATAGATAACACAAGAAATGTGAGTAAAATCATCAATGAAAGTGTTGAAGTACATTTCCCTATTTGTTTATTTTTTTCTCACCAGCCCACAAATATTGGAATGAATCAACCATATAGTTTTTTTGAAAAAATATCAATTTTCTTATGGACAATATTTTTAATCTTTCCTTTCTGAAAAATAGTGCAACACCAATATTTTGTACTTGGAAAATAAAAAATGTCTAGGACAATATATATTTTAAATAAATTACTCTTTTTTATTTGACACGTGTTTCCTAACATTTTATGCCACAGATGATTCTCTTCCTCCATACTCATGTAACACATGTTTTTTATTCACCTATCCGAAAAAAATTTCTTTTTTTACATTGGCCTCTCATAAAAATATTGTCATATTTATCAGTTTTCACAAAAAACCCCATATTTTAGTAAGATAACTTTGTTACCCTCATAAAAAAATTGTTAACCACTTAGAAGATTATGGTTCATCCCATCAACTTACAAATCATACATGGATTTCAAATTTTATTTTCCAATAATTGATGATCCAACAACATCGATTCATAGGGAATTATTATTTCAAAATGTTATAGTGCGTCATTCAAAATCATTTACATTATTCAAAAATTTCATTTCTTCTGTAATATAAGAAAAACTCCCACTATCGTGAATCCATGGTCATTATCCTTTTGTAGCATTGAAGGCAGTTTCAACAACAAGATCATTTTTGTCTTCCTTTCCTTTCTTCATATTCATATTTTGAGAATTGTTAAGAATATTTTTTTGTGCTGGTAATAAAAAAATACTTTTTCATGGTTTCTAGGATATTTAAATCATTCACAAATACTATCCAAAGGTTTGAACCTATTCTTTATTTTATACTCTACCTTTCTTAGGTTTCTTCAGAATAACCTTCTAAGATATCTTCTGATGGAATTGACTCCCACTCAACCTCTTCCTTTCATAACCTATGGAATAATATTAATTTTTTTATTAAACCAACACATATTTTCCATATGTTTGAATCCAAAAAAACACTATGAATATCAATAAAATGAGTAATTTCCTCTGGAACTTCCATGCTGACCAAAATATTGAATACATTTTAAGAGACCTTTTTATCTAAATTTTATTGAGCCACCAACCATTATATTATCAATAAAAGTCTTCATTTTATTTTCTATATTATAGGAACTAGATGTATTTGAAACCTTTCCAAATTTATATTGTTTAAAAAAAATTCAAACTCAGGTTTCTTTGAAACTTCTAAATTCCAAACATTATTGTTCTTGTCCACTTACATAACTTTCCCTACATTATTACATTCCTAAATGATTCTATATTTCTTCTCATGTTTTGAAGTTAAATTTTGTTAAACCTTAAATGTATTCTCATTTAAATAACAATCAACAACTTCAGTGATAGTTTTTTGGAAATTTTTATTTCTCAATTTAGTTTTAGAAAGTTTTTGTTAGAGAAGTTCCAACTCTTTTTCTTTTTTCCATCAGCTTCCCTTCCATGTCCCAATTATGATTATTTTCATCCTCAAGAGATTTCTTTATGTCATCAATATCTTTCACCAGCCTTGCATTCTCATCAATAAAACACTCTGGATTACTTGTTTTGGAATATTCATCTGTCAACATTTTGATTTTATTTTCTAGACTTCTAATCTTTCTCTAACATTATTTCAACTCTTTTTTCATGTGATGTTCAATTTGATTTTCTTATTATTCAAAACTAATGCTTCTAAATTATTCATCATTTACTATTATAATGAATTTATATTAGATACTATACTCAATATATTTTTGGATTCAGATTCACTACCATCCTCTTCTTCATCTTTAGATAAGAAAATCATTCTTTTTGATTTGAATAATTTTCTTTCTTTCCCTATAGAATTAAATTTTCCTTTATCTATATTTTTCTTCCACTATCTACTTGGATTTTTTTCTTCTTAATCACTATACTTTTATTTCTTTATTTGAGGATAATTAGTTGAAAAATATCCAAAACATCCATAATAAAAACATTTCAATGGATGTTTCCTTTTATATTTCATTGTACATTTTTTTACCTTTTTTTAAATATAAGGATAAATTGTTATCATGATTTTTACATAGCTCTTTTTTAGAGTCAAAATCACTAACTTCAAATTAAATAATAATTTTCTTCGACTTTTCATTATTATCATCCTTGAAATACAATTCTCTATCAACTTTTGTTTTTATTTTCATAGCTTTATCACTTATTATTTCATAAGTGATGATAGTTCTATGAAAATAATCAAGAGATAATGTTTCAGGATATTTTTCTTCCAATTAAGAAACTTTTTAATCAAACTTGTCAAGAAGGACTGTCAATATCTTTTCCATAATTGTAGAACCATTTAACTTTTCACCAAAACATCTCATAGTACTAACAATGTCATTTACCTTCAAAATGAATTCTCTAATAGATTCATACTCAGTCGTCTTGAAGTCTTTATACTTCAGTCTCCAGATTTGATGTTTTTTTCCATTACTATTTTATTTCCTTCGTATATATTTTTTAATTTATCTCATATTCCATTGGAAATTACAACACCTTTTTTCTCTTAAGAATTAAATTTCAGAAACTGATGATAATATAACATTATTTTTCCTTACATCATTCCCAAGATTCTTCTTTTGAAAAGATGTAACAGGAGTTTTATAATCAATAGGAGGAAACCAATCTGTTATAGCTTCAAGAGCATCATATCCAATAGACATAAGATAAGGAGAAATTATATATTTCTAGATATGATAATTCTTTCCATTAAAAAATGGTATACCTTTACAATTCACACAATTTAAAATATCCACAAGAAAATAATAATAGAATGGAACCTACACTCCAATACTAGTTGAAAGTTCCTAGTTAGTGTATATGTATCATTGATAGGGAGAGGGGATGAATCAGTGATACTATTTTCATTTATGTTTCCTCTAAACAACATTCACATCTAGTTAATGATTCATTATCATACTGAAAACAATTCAAACACACATCCACAAGAACCAAATAATTTAAATGGTTCAATATTCAATAAAATTCTCTATGTCCTTGGTATGGCTTTGAAATAATCCAATACCACACAATCCACTAGAAAAATATCCTTGGATTAAAACGAGTAGGATATATCCTTACACTCATGTAGAACTATATAAAAAATTCCAATATTTTTTGTTCACCCTATTTGCACAAATAGGGTCAGACGAAATTTGTGTAAAAATTCATGTTACATGTACTTGTTTTCAATTCCAAAATTTTATTCCTTTGGAAAAATTTATTAAATATATTACCCATAAGTTTATGAGGACTTCTAGGAATTTTAATATATAATTAAAGTCCAATTTCCTAGTCCAATCGACATACTCTGATTCTACATTTCAGATATCCCAATCTGATCTTCAAATCTGAATAACCAATACGATAGATATATCTATGTTAGAATATGATCTGGAAAATTAAGAACACTTCCTTCCTCATGTGTAAATCCTAATATAGAAATCCACGATCTGATTATCCAACCCTATGCAATGATCAACTGAATACAATTAAAAATACAAATACATTAATCACCCAAATATTATAATCACTAAATATGATGATCATACAAATACAAAATTGTGACCTTGTCTCTTATACTTTCACTTATTTTATAAAAAATTCATCAAAAAATCCTCATTAAAAAAACTTCTTTCTCTCCCTAGAAATTTAAATATTCTCTATCTTTTGTAAACAATACATACGTTAGATAAAGAACCAAGTGATTTTTGTCTTTTATGGGTGACCCATGAGAGGTTTTCGTGGGAATCATTAAACCATTTCAGCTCACCCAAATTTACCGAATATTCATGTTTCCAGAAATTTATGGTGAGTCATGAACTTGTTAACTCTTCTCAAATATTATTGATCCTTCTCAAATATTTTATCAAAATAATCTCTTTATTGAATTAATTTCCAAATGCCAGTATGGACCTGATATATGAATTTGATACACTCAATATGATTTTGTTTCTCCATTCCAATTGTTGAATCTGATGCTCTGTACCATTTATAGGTATTATTAATGTTTCTATATCCCCCTCAAAAACACATTCAGAAATATTCTTCAACAATTCTCTTAATCCACTCTAAACCTTCTTGAAAATTAAAAAATGTAATTCAACCTCTAAATGGTTGACTAATTTATTGATCATGCTCTTTTATATTATTTTTGTAACATCTCAATTCCAGGTGGCGCCCAAGGGCGCCTCGTACCTAATTAGTCACAAGGCCTCAAGCACATTTACATGAATGCTAGAGGCTTCCGACTAGTAGCAAAGGCCTTGGGTGTGATACTGGGGAAATTATGCCCTCAGTGGAAGAGTAACATAGTGGAAAAAATATAGTAAATAGTAGCAGAAGCAGTAATACCATAACACAAAGTAAACAATGGAAGAATGCTGGTATAAAAAACTGTAACCTATATATAAATAATGATTTATATCACAAGTATCTTGGAAAACAGCCAAACAATTCACAATGCTGTAAATACAATAATGAAACCAAAGTACAGAAAATAGTAAACTCCAACAGCATTGCAAGCCTTATCTTGGTCCCATACTCTCTAGCTCTAACAACAATCAAGTACCTGATGAAGAAGGGAGCTTTTTGTTATATATACCTGCAACCATATAATCTATTTGGATCCAAAATAATTACCCAAATAGGATATGAGACAAATCCTAGTAGGAAACCACCAAAATATATATGCCTAACTATCAATTAATATATATAGCAGGTAATAAATAGAAATAAATCAATAAACTATGGAGTACTCAAAAGTAACAATCCTATATTTTTCAATTAAATTAATTTTCATTCATTAATTATTCAATCCATTAAATAATGAAATCTCAGGATCTAGCCTATGCACTGTATCCCCTGTGTAATAGAAAAAATAGATGTCTCAAAAGACCATCAAATGAACAAGTAAGACTGAGTCCATACTTGTACTTTGTCTTGGAAGACTCGTTGCATTAATTCAATCATTCAAAATCAACCCTATGGTAATTTTCTCATAGTCTAACCCCTATGGTTTAACATATCATAAAAACCATAAATAATGAACCTCTTCAAATCTCACATAGTATAACCCCTTCGTTCCCACATGGAACTAATCCATTACAAATGACCACCTCGGTAGCTATCACGGTCAATACTCTCTTGTTATATATAGCAACAATAATATAATTACCCTCTATCATCTCCCATATTTAATTCCCTATGGTCCAACATTCATTTAATAACAACCATTTGAGTGGCTCTCACGATCTAACCATCTGGTCAATGACCACCTGGAAGCTCTCACAGTCAATACCTCTGGTCAACCAAAACAATAATTCATAATTAAATGACACTACCTCAAGAATCTTTCATAGTAAAATTCCATTTGTTCTTAATTTCACAATGTGAAACACATGAATCTCAAATAAACAAGGAACTCCATCCTGAAAACAGGAGTCATGGAAAAAAATGCACCCCTAAGAGGCAATTATGGACCAAATGACCATAATCAATCAAACATGTGAAACACATTCATAATCAAGGTATTAAACCTTACACCTAAGAAATAACTTTTTCTCAATCAAAAAAACAATAACAGGTATTAAACAAGGTTAAATTACAAACCACACAATACCCTAAACATGGGTATTCATTACATTTAGCATATATAATTCAAATATAACTAAAGAAAGGAACAAACCACCTACCATGATGTCGTACGATGAACAATCTCAAACTTCGACCCTTGAATCGGCCTAGAACGATATAGATCCATGAAAAGGGTAAAAATGATCAACCCTCAATAAACCATGAGAGAGGAGAAATCATGAAGATATTCTCTAGGAGAAGAGATAACTCACCTGTGGGAATCCAACACACCTAGTGGCATCTCAATTGGAGCTCGGGAGGAGGACTGAGAGGAGTTCAAAATTCTTCAGTCGTACGTCACTCTCCTATATGAAACACAGGGAGAATAAGAGGTTTTTTGAGATGAGACACAACCCCAATGAAATTAATAAAATAAAAAATACATGGTGTGCTCATTTAATTTACACATCATATACCGACCTCAAACGGCCCCTGCTTTAGGCGGTCTTCCATGTCACCCACACGGCCATGTACTCATCCATTACATGGCCAGTACACGACTACACACAGCAACTGGGTACACAGTGTGTACTCAAGAGTACACAGCGTGTAATTAGAAAATTTTCAAATTCTTCATTTTACCTTAAAAAATAACACAAAATAAAGATCCATACATGAAATAAAGATATGGGTTCCCACATTTTTCATCCATCGGTCTCCAGTAATTATTTCTCTGAATTTGTTGGAATCCTAAGTACAATCAGTTGATTATTTCTCTTCTAAATATGATTCCACATGAGAAATGTATTTCTAATTTCCATTATCTTCATTTCATGAAGGTTTTTTTCTTTCTAGTTTGGTCTGACTAAAAACCATAACCTTTTATGTCTCAATTTTTTCACAAACCTCCTTGGGATTTTTGAGTCGAATGATCCCATGAATTTTTCCTTTTGAATAAAATAATGAATGGATGCTATAGTTCCAAAGATTCATTTATAAAAATTATTCTTTCTTACACATATTGAGTCAGATTTCTCAAAATAAAATTTCTTTAAATTTGATTTGGTTGATTATTATTTCTGATAACCTTTTCACTTTCCATCCAGCTACAACTAAACTAGATATGATTCGAATTATTTATTTCTTTTAGCTAGATATGATCAGTCATAATGCAATTGTTAACATATATTTCACTCCAATTACATTCATCAATCATGAACTAAAATTTTCATAACTTACTTGTGATATATAAGAAATCCATGATCAGTAAATCATCATTGCATTGGAATTGTCGTTTTCATGGAGACTCTGATCATGTTGACTCGGATTCTTCATCAACCTGATTCATAGTGAATTTATTGACTATTTACTTATATCATGATTATTCCTAAATATAATTGATCCTTTAATACTAGATTTAGTGGGAATTAGATGAGTTCTTCAAGCCATCTTATATGGAATATGGTGGGCCATCTTAGGCTTTGTGATTCTGATTTTTTAAATTCTATGATCAATCAAAATTTCACTAATTACAAAGTGAGGGGATTTTCCCATTAATCTTAAACATAATTGATGATAAAATAAAACACTTTAATATAATCACTTTCATCATCATCTTGGTCCTAACATTATTTGGGATAAGGAATGGAGGGTACTATTTACCTATATTAAAATATACATGAATAAGAAACTTGTTGTAATCCGATATGTATGATCCCTAAAATCATCTGGGGAATTCACCTTCTTCCACACACACTAATCTAGAAACCACAATGATTTATTCTTATTCTTATGACACGAAGCATCCTATTATTTCCTATATGCATGTCCTATAAATGACTAATCTTGATGTCACCAGTTTCTTAAATCATACATACCACACGATGAATTCACAAAGTAAAAATACTATTCTGACCCTGGTTACAACTTGGTTCATTTTTTCATTTTCTTTATGCTATGTATGGTATTTTTCAAGGGTATAAAATATTAACCACTTTTTAAATCATTGATAGAATGGTCACCATCTCCATGTTATTATTTCTTCGAATAATATTAAAGAACAATAATATATATATATATATAAACATAAGATGATTTTTCATTTTTTTGTGGATTTACATGGTCATCATTGGAGGAATGAAATATAATATGATATATTTTATATTGAGGATACCAATTCATTAAGAAAACTATACCTTATGGATATTTTTCATCTTTAATATAGTTCTCTCTAAGTTATATCCCTCCCCATATTTTCATCAATTATAGTGATGATATAAATATATATTATAATACATTTATATATTTATATTAAATATCAAAAAAACATAATCCTTATAGAAATTTAATAACAATGATCATCCATAACTCATTCATTGAGGCCTTGTTCATCGACTTCCATAGGAATCATCTTTGTGTTCCATAAATAGTTCCCTACCTAATAGAATATATATATATAGGTAATACATATACTTTCATATTTTTAACTATTTCTATCATATACTTATCAAACCATGTTTTATGTGTGAATCCGAATTTTATACAAATACTTAAAATATGTGTAATAGCCTCTATTTCCCAACTAGAAAAGATTATTAGAATACTTCATTAATTATATTAATAACACAATTTCTAATGATTTAAATGAATATTTATTTAGTTAAACATTTGGAACAATATTTTTTGAAAATCAAGGAAATTTAGAAATATTAACATAATCATTCCTTGTTGAAAATTATTTATAAATTCAGAATCTTCACTACTTGAAAACACAAACTCTTTAAAACGTGATCATATTTTTACCCATTCATTATTAAATCCTTTGGTTTCCAAACATTTGATTTAGTGATATCACTACCAAATGATCTAAACTCTCCTTTGTTTTATCTTAAATCAGAATTTATATGATAAAAGAAAAATTTTAAAACCCTCTACATTAATGTCTGAAGCCATATTCTTACCTTAAAAAGAAAAATATAACATCTAAAAATTTATATTTTATGCTTTTCAAAACTCTAATTATAAAAAAAATAAAATTATTGTATAAAAATTTCTTTTTTTCGAATTCCATTTTCCAAAAAATATGATTTTTTCTAATTTTAATATGAAACCATATTTTGTAAAGAAAAATCAATTATTGTATATTCAAAAACCTTTCTTATAAAGTAATTATATTCAAAAAAATATTAATATTTCTAAAGAAATTTTTTTTTGGTATAATATTTTAGGGATTAATAATTTCAAGAAATGATTAATTTTATGAAATGGTTTTATAAATTATAAAAATTATTATTCTATGTAAGAAATGTTCTTTAAAAATTATTATTTTCATTCATGATTATAGGTTTATAGATACACTATAAGTTTCATTAAAATTCAATAATTTTATGAAACTCAATTTTATTAGTTTATTTTTTTCCATTACAAGAATAAATTGTATGTTTTACCTAATAATTATGAATATTGCTTAATCAATATGAGATAAAGGATTTTAATTAATGAGAAACCTAGTTATTGTTTATATGATAGATAATTATTTTACTCTTTCTAAATAATTTAAATATATATGATGTTTTTGAAATATTATTTTCAATGGATTTATAATGTGAAAGTAAATGTTTTAAAAAAAATGTTTAATTAAAAATTTGATACTTTTATATTGATTATGATGATATAGAATGGGGATTGGACCCATGATGTTAATGTTATATTTCTTAAAAATGATAATACTAGTGGACATAATGGGTTTTTATTGTTTTTCAAGTATCAATATATTACAAAAAGTGAAAATATTTTCAAAATTATAGATTTTATTTTTTCAGTGGGGAAATCTGGATTTATTTCAACAGATTTTCAGTTTTGAAATAAAATGGGTTATCCAAATAATATGTATTTTAAAATTTTTAAAAAGTATCTCTTATGGATCTTGAAACCATAAATTTTCATTTAGGGATAAAATATTTATTGTAATACATGATTTATATTTGATATAAAAGGAATTTTTTTTGATTTTTTTATATTGTTTTAATGAGAATGGATTACACCTCTTATTTTAAAACCCCTTAATGAGAAATTTTATACTGAACCTAACATTTAAAATTATATTTATATGTATAATGATTACTATGAGATCAAATTTTATATAAATGATTTAGACTCTTGAGTGATGATGGATACATGTTCATAGAATATTTTATAAACTCTAATACGTATTAAGATTTATTAATCCTCTAAATCTCTTAACATAAATTATACATTGGTGTGTCAAGGAATTAATATTTTTCATTTTAATGTTTCATATTAAAATTTAATAAATATGAAACATTTTTTGACTTTAAATTTAGTTGTGTGGGTTTGGAGTTGTTATATTTGGTATTAGAGGAAGGGTTTAAAAACATTAGAGATTAGGATATTGGGGATAATTTAAGAGTTATAGATATTATTTTTAGGTTTTAGGAGAATTGTTTTAGGCATTTTATAATAATAGACATCTTTTAATTCATGAGAATAAACTAATGGATTTTATAAGGTTCCAATATTTTGGACTAAGATGCTTTTAAAGAGATCTTGTGATGAATGTTTTAAAAATTCCAAGAAGTGAGATTCATGATTTGTTTTTTGTAAAATGTAATAATTGTGAATAAATAATACCATTTAGAAGGTAGAATGTAACATCATACATTTGAAAAAATATAATATCTTGAAATTTAAAGAAATGTTTGTCAATATAATTTTAATTAATTTATTATTTAAAATGATAAATATAATTATTTATTAATTAGTGTTATAATATAAAAACTTAGGTTTTTTTTAATTTTAATTTTATTAAAATTTTAATATAGTATAACATATATTGAGTAAAGTTTACATTTTGACATATAAAATGATGATATTACATAATTATATTTAATATATATATATATAGATATTTTTTTTAATTTTTATATTTTTATAAAATAATATAGATAATGTAGTATGAATTTTAGTGTTCTTTTTAAGGAGGTGACTTAAAATTTATTTAATACAAAAAATGGCTCCAAACTTGCTAGTGCACGAGTCAAGGGTGATCAAGACAACCTACAAGGAAGCCATTCATCATTCCTAGACTCATAGAAGGTGTTTAGAGTGCACATTGGTTGTTCATGCTTGGGAGAGAGAGGAATGAAAAACATAGAGGAAGCATAGTGCTAGAAAGAGCTCACATGTGAGTGCATGGGCAGGTGGGTCTTCATGGGGAGGAAAAGATAATAAATCTCAATGGGTGTTGTATAGTTCTAGTATTGGACACCAGTTTACTAGTATCAGGATTCAATGGGACAAAAAATATTATAAGTGAGTTATAGACTGAAATGATCTTTGATGTGGGATGTGAAATGTTGGGTACTGGTCACCTGTTTAAAAACATATGTAAATAACTATAATTGTCTAATTTAATATTTAATAGATGTATAATCATCCTGAGTGTTCATATTATTCCTTATTCCCTAACCTCGAAACCACATTGCTTTCATCTTATTATTTTGATGTGAGGAATCATCTTCTTACATCCAATAAGGATTTGTAGACAACCCAACTCAATTTCACTTTCTTCATACATAGTATATCCCACACTATGAATTCCAAATGTTATAAAAACATAATAGGACCCTAGTTATTTTAATCACTTTTGAAATCATAGATAACATTGTAAACATCATTATGATCAGGTTTTCTTGAGTAATATAGAATAATAGTGTATATAAATGTGGAATATAACTTCTAATTATTTTTAGTGGTGTATTTTCATGGTCATTTCTAATGTAATGGAATATTAAACTATATATTTTATATCATGGGAATAGATTTATCATGCAAACTCTCCCTTATCTATCATTTGGGGCTAAAACTGGTTTAACAATGTTTTCTTCCTCCTTATATTTTGTCTATTTTCAATGATATATATATATATATATTACTCTAAATCGATATATTTATATTACATATCATAAAAATGATTCATTACTGAAACTTCATCGTCAAGATCATCCTTGAATCTTTCACGAACATAGAAGGGGGGCTTCATTCTAGTTAAGGGGGAGAATTAAAAATGGTAAAAGGAATATTCTTAACATCACAAACCCATGGAGTATATATATTCCTTTACTTTTATGTACTAAGTAGTTATACTGTGTCTCTATTTCAAATGGGAAGGAACCTAAATATAGATTTCTTAAGGAACCTAAGTAAGAAAGGGGTGTGATGGAAGATCCTAATCGAATTCATGGTGACTCTATGGTGGATGGTATTTACATTAGTGATAATTTTTCTAGTTTTTATAACCATAAATTAGATGTATACAAGGATTATTCACATAAGGGAATAAATTGGGAGCTTATTAATCAATTATTGGAAAAACATTTGGAGGTAGAATTTATGATTAAGTCCCCTAATGAGGTGATTGATCGTTTGTGTGATAGATTAATTCTCATGAACACAATTAAGGAGGAATTAAATTATATCAATAAGAATAATCTTTTTATGAAAATAGGGTTCAATTATAGGAAGAAAAATGTGGTGATGTTCATTAAAATGTGGGACAAGATAGATTATTGGTTCGAAGATCGGATCAAGGATGGCCTAGAAACAAGGTTAGGGCTTTTAAATAAAAATTATATATGATTTATGATTCCAATTAGATAAAAATTGACTTTAAATATTTAGTTATTTATTTTTTTACATGATTTTTTGTGTTTTTTATTATGAGGTTCCTCTCCTTTTCATTAAAAGTGTGAGAAAAAAATGAAATGTTAATTTCTAGTCAGCCAGTAAAACCATGTTTGTCATCTTCTAAGAGTGTCATCCACAAGATAAATTAACATTTAAATTACTTTATTATATATTTATAAATATATATATTTAATGTAAATACTTGTATATGGTTCAGTATTTATATGTTATCATTTTCAAACCAAGTTTCAGGTATTATTTAAAATCTTATTCAGATAATTAAACTATGTGTAAGAACCACCATTTTCAAACCCAAAAAACTTCTCATCATATTTCTTGAATAATATCATGACCACATTTCCAAATTAATTCAAGGAATATCTATTAATTTTGACATTGGGAACTATTTATTTTGACTATTTATTAAATTTATAAATATGAAGATTAAATTTTATTGTTCAAAATTCTATATAAATGAATTATCTTCACTCTTTGGAAACCCCAACCATTGTGACAATAGTCTTATATTTACCCATTCCATATTTTATCCATTCATTTAAAAACACTATAATTTGCGATAAAACATTCTAATCTTTGGACATTCATTATTCTATAACTATAAAATAAGTTATAAAGTAATGTAAATATTTTTAAAACCCCTCATTTAAATTTCTCAAAGAATCTTCTAAAATTCAAAAGAAATTTTTCCCTTCTATAAACTTCAAATTTGATAATTCTGAAACCATTATTATAAAAAATGAAACTTATTTTATTCTATTTTATATTTTTAAAATTCTTTATTGTAATGGAAGTGAATTTTTTTATTTTCATGAAAGAACTCTATTCTATTCAGGAAAGTGATTTTTATGATATTAAAAATCCTTTATTTTAAAAGAAATTATATTTTAAAAAAAATTAATTGTTTTCAATGGGATTTGGTTTATGTATCCTATTTTATGGGAATTATAATTTCAATAAATGGTTAATACCACTATATAGTTTTATAAATTATGGAAATTACTATTTTCGATGACAAATGTTCTTTAAAATTTATAGTTGACATTAATGATTATAGTTATGTACATGCACTATATTTATCATTTATATTCCATAATATTATGAAAATTATTGTCCTTTGTTTAAATTTTCTTTTATAAGAATCATTTATAAGTGATTCTTATGAATGATAGATTTGTCCTAATATTTTTTAAAGATTGGAGTTTACATAAAAGATGTTTTTAATAATGTTTATAATATATTTAATTATTTTCCCCATTAAAAAATTCTATATAGATATTAATTTTTTGAAAGGTTATTTTCAATTAATTTATAATAAGAAAGAAAATATTTATAAAAAAAATTTATATAAAACATGGCACTTTGGTATTGATTAAGATGATGAGTAAAAAAGAGTAAATCCATGACCTCAAGGGGTATGTTTCTTAAATATGATACTACTAGTGACCAAAATGTTTTCTTAATGCTTTCAATGTATCATTATATTCCATTAACACATTCAATTTTCTAAAATAATGTTTTAAATTTTTAAAAGGAGATATATGGATTTATTTCAAATGAAGTTATGTTTTGAAATAAAATGGGTTTCAAAAATATTAATTTTTAAATTATTTAAAATAATAACTTATGAATTTTTAGACCCTAAATTTTTATTTAAGGATAAAATAATTATTATATATAATGATTTATTTCTGATATAAGAGAAAAAAAATTTCGAAATATTTTTTTTGTTGAATTTTTAAAGCGAAAGGATTCCAATTATTATTTTAAATCCCCTTAATGAAAAATTATGTGCTCACTTAGTGTTTTAAAATGATATTCATAGGTATGATGACGAGGAGATAATCAATGGTGATTAGCCTTGATTATGAGTCTAGATCGAGAAAATATGGATAAAATTTGAAAGAATTTTGTATAAAATATGATATGTAATATGATTCCATAATCCTCTAAAACTATAGACCAAATAGAACATTGTGTATATAAAGGGATGTATATTTTATCTTTATTTTAATATCTTATGTTAAAAAATAAAATAAATCTAAATATTTTTTTTGAAATAGATCCAGGAGTGTGGGTTTGGTGATATTTAAAAAATTAAAGAATGTTGAATTATGTTCAAAAATACTTGGATGGATTATCAAGATTTCAATAGTATGGTAATCACATTAGGGAATTCTTCAACCCAATTTCATGCTTGTGTTTCTATCAAAGGAATACTTAGGATTTCAAAAGAGTCCATTTTTTAATTAATTAACTAGAAAATACGTAACAATCACAACCTTTAAGAACATTAATATGAGAATGTGGGTGACATGATCTCATCGGGGTGTGCACAAAGGACAGTAACCCAAAGACACATTGAGACTTGTGCATGGTTAATAGCCCAAGGACTACTTGGAGTAATGAGAAAGTGGGTGACATGATCTCATCGGGATGTGGCGTCCTGGGAAAGAATCCGGATGCATATGGTTAGCTGAGAGAAGTGAATGGAGAATGAGATGGATCCAACATGAGGATGATAATAATGTTGGGATTGATCCTTGAATAGACCTCCTACATATCCTTGTAGTAGGGAATCAAAGTCCACATAGTTCAGTGGGGTGATGGGACACCTATGGAGGAGACACGTGATAATAGATGCGTGGATGGGACCTAGATAAAGTGGAACCCCCATGTTTTGGAATGAACATCTCAAAACAAAGAGGCTTGAGGAAGAGTCTAGGGTGAAAATGGATGATGAGATTGAACACCAGGGAGGCTTTCTATATATCCCCTTAACAGGGAATAAAAGTGCACATAGTCTGGGATGGGGGCATAGAATCAGTGTGTGCACAGAGGACAACGACCCGAAGGCATGTTGGGGGTTATGCATGGTTAGAGGCCCTAGTTGGTTTAACACCACAGGGGCAGACAAGAGATGTGGGTCCCAGTAAAGGGTACTAAAACAGATCATCACCAATTGGGGTTCTAATGGCTTATCACTGGTTGGGGTTCCAATGGAATACCATTGGTTGGGGTTCACAACGACTTACCGTCGATTGGAGTTCCAACGACTAATTTTTGGTTGGGGTTGAAAATAGATTACCGTCAATTTGGGACCACAACGGCTTACCACTGATTGGGATTGAACCGCAGGGTGTCTTCTTACATACCTTGTCTAGGAGAAAGGGATAAAATTCCACACTGTTCGGGATGGTGAGTACAGTTTAACGTCATGCGGGATGAAGATGGACCGACATGAAGGGTTCAATAAAAGTAGGTGTTGTGACTGAACCTCAGGGATGATTTTTACATACCTTTCTTAGGAGACAATGATCAAAGTCCACATAGTTCAGGATGGCAAATACATTTTAACATCTTGAGGGATGAAGTTGGACCGACATGAATGGGTTGGGGCAAGTAGTTGTTGGGATTGAACCTTAGGGAGGCTTCCTACGTACCTTACCTAGTATACAAGGATCAAATTCCACATAGTTTGAGATGGTGAATATACTTTAACATCATGTGGGATGAAGGTGAACCTACGTGAAGGGGTCAGACAAGTAGGTGTATGGCTTAAACCTCAGGGGGGCTTCCTACATACCTTGCCTAGGAGAGAAGGATCAATGTCCATGTATTTTGGGATGGTGAAGATAGTTTAATATCATGCGGGATGAAGCTGGACTGATGTGAAGGGGTCGGGACAAGTAGGTGTTAATATTGAACCTTAGGGAGGCTTCCTACCTACCATGCCTATGAGACAAGGATCCAAGTCCACATAGTTCGATATGGTTTGGGGCTTACACACTAAGACATCCCATGAAGGATTCCATGGTCAATGAAAACTCTAAGCTGACGTGAGTCATGCATGGTGTGAGAAACAAGATGCAGTAAAGACCTGATGATCATGTTGTGAAAGGTACATCTGCAGAAAGTGTAGTGGGGCTTACACGTGGTTAGTAGCCTAAAGAGGAAACAGGGGATTATGTGTGGTTAGCGGCCCAGGGAGATGGATATTGGGACTTACTCCAGGACAGAGGCATGAGGAAGAAAAATCCAAGAGGGTGAGGGATGGGATAACAAAGGCCCTGGTGCCCATATCTCCTCTAGTCTTTGGTACAGAATAAGAGAGGTGGAGCAGGGATGCTACCTCCTTCAAGAGAGGCTAGGGGCTTACACTAAGATGGTTTCCCTTCCCTATAGGCAGACACCACTCCAACAAAGAGGATCTCATTCCATGTGAGGAAGATCTCACTCCCATGTAGATGAGCAGGTATGAAGAATTTCCAAGGTGGTCCACCCCTTGTATATTGCATAGGGCGAGACCATAGTTTAACATCATGTGCTTAGGACGATGGTGCTTGACAGTTTAACGTCATGTAGCTCGGACGAGATGGGTTCACTCAACACCCCTGGGACTTACATTAATGATACCCACCCACCCATGGGGAAGGTAAGGCATACAAAATTCCATGGTGATGAGGTTTTGTGTAGTGATCCGTTGAGGGGATCACATTAGAATGACTATACGAAGAAGCAATAGCCATTAGTGTTCCTATGAGAAGAATCATAAGGCTAATCAACGCAATGTAAAGCACCACCCAAGGGACCTTAAAATCACTTTGAACAATCATGGAGGGTATTATAAGAGAAGGGTGCATAACATAGTTGTCTTTTGCAAAATAGATGCCTGAGTATGGTGATTGGGAAAAAACATTGAAGACATGCTCAAGGGAGCACACAAGGAGAGAGGATTGTGCGCAAAAGATGGGGTTTTCACGCAATAGGTGTGAAAATGGGATCAGTTGTGCGCAATAAGCTGGGTTACATATATAAATGAGACATGCATGAAATTAGAGGAGTTTTTCACACAATTGGATATGTTTTTCATACAATTGGAGGAGTTTTGTGACCAAATGGCTTATCAAAAAAAAGAATTGGGCAAAGGTCAAACCGTAGTGGTCCCGCCTGGAGGTGGACCCCTAGGAGACCTGTCATGGAAAATCCTACACCAAAATGTTATATTTTTTATGAATAAGATATTTATTATGCATAGGGAATACATTTAGAATTATTCAGTTGCTATAAGTGGTGGTTTTCCCTTCTATTTATAGGCGATCGGGGGCAGTGAGTGTGTGCTTAATTATGCCTTGGCGGAAACCTGGCCCATTCGACGGTCACATGGTACTTTTCGTGAAGAAGTGGGAAATCTATCTAGGTACTGACTTTTTTTAGCATTGGGAAGAGGTTTTACATGCATCCCTCATATTTTCTACACAACCTTTTGGCCCACACTAGAATTGGTTGTTGAGTTGAAATATGCCTTCATTTTTTCCAAGGATGCCTTTCTGAGGCCTTCAGTGGATTTCAACATCTATAAATTCCCCCCTCAGAATCGGAGCTGTAAGGGGGTGTGGAAGTCAGATTCCAAGGGAAACACTGAGACGCCTGACAATATTGAGGGTGCTACATGCCAAATAGATCATGTGGCGCTCAATCTCTTTCATGCACGTGAAATACCCAATTCGCGCCTATGAATACCCTTGGGGTCCCATGGTCCGTACAGGATTTCTCATGCGATAATATTCGGAGCTCTCGTGCATGTAAGTCTCTCCAACATTTTCATGGAATTTCGTCTATTTTGTGTGGAATTCCCCAACATTGTTTTCAATTTTTCACGCAACATGAGTTTTATTCACAGCTCTCTTGGTTTTTCACGCATCCTTTTGGTTTTTGATGCAACCTCCTGGTTTTTTGCACAACCTCTTAGTTTTTCCTGAATTTACAAAAAAAATGGTTGGTGATCAGAATGATACTAGGAGAGAATCTATATATGCTTATCAGAGGGCTAATATGATTTTTAACTCTGAGGTTTATGGTGCTAGGACAGTTGTATCTGATAACCAAGATCTCTTGAATATTATAACCCAAGACTAGAAGGATTGTGCACTATCTGACAACCTACTGATATAGAACTACAGAATTTTATTGGAGTTACTGGTGCTATGATTTGATGTCAATACACCATGGTCATGGGTGACATGCAAGGACGATCTTCCATGATACAAAATTAAAAAAAATTCCATCTTTCCAGGGAAACTTGGCACATGTTCATTTATGTCTTGAATCTAAGGACCAGAACCATCTCGGGAAGTGAGTCGATTGTCGAGGATTCTCCAACCCATTATGAGAGTACCTTCTGATGGAGCATCACTGATGAGACCAAGGTATAGCTATAGGATGGGAACCTAAGGTATGTTGGAAATTTTACAAGTGATTGGGCATGGGTGTATTGGGTATGCCAATCACGCAAGAAGTTCAGAGAAGAATTGCAGAACATTGGGCTATTCAAGGTGGTGTGTATGTCAATGTTCCATTTCAACTGCCAGCAAGAACTCGGGATGGAGCTGTTTAGACGGTGGTCCCCTGATACCAACACATTCCATCTCCATCATGGGGAGGAAGGAATGATGATGAAGGATAACTATTGAACGTGTTAGAAACATAGTATCCCTATTGTGTTAGCCTAAAATGGGGACAAAATATGAGGGTCAACTACTGACCATGTTTGAAACATAGGGCCTGACTCGAGATGCCATCCATTAGTCTTCCGGAAATTATCCGAGGATATTAGGAGAGCCATATTCCATGAATTTGTACTATTAGGGGTTTCCTTTAGGCATGAAAGAGGACGAGGGTCCAAATAAAGGGTATGCAAAGCATGGGCGTGGAGTGATGGGTTATTCGAATGGAGTTCTACAATATTGAAATTATTCCACTGTGGTGGAAACATAATAGGCGGGTACATTGGTATGATCAGGGATTGTACCTTCTTCTAAAAAGGATCTCTCTAGTGAGGACTCAGAATACCTTATAGTTTTACGCCATACCAATGAGGACAATAAACATGTAGTTTAAAGTCATACAGTGAGGAATATACACATATTTTTAAAGTCACACTCCTTGGATCGAGTATAATAGTTGAAGGTAATTTTGTACATACGGTAGGATCTTAGTTTAGGGTCATAGAGTTTGGACCTTAACTGGGGCCGAGGGGATAGAAGGGTTAATGACCCTGGGGCTGAGCCCTGGGAGAAGTTCCTGGGCATCACTACATATACCATAAAGATGAGAATCGAGCCAAATGTAGTTCTTAATCACAACATGGTTAGAGACCAATACAGGGCGGGGAAATCCTCTCTGGTGAGGAAGATTATGCATCTAATAATTAAAATGGGGCTTCTTAAACATGTTTAAGGTAGGTTCATAGTTTAAATTCATGTGTCAAGGACATGGTTACCCAAAAAGGAAATGCGCGGTGAGGAATATATCCCAATGTGAATGAAGACCATAAGATTCCACACCACATCACGTACTCCCATTGGTAATCTTTATAACATACACTAGAGGTGGCCTAACTTGGGGCTAGACCAGAGGGAAATTGCTCAGGCATTCCCACATACCCATGACAATGGTAATCAATCCATATGTATTTTTGGAGGACCCATGTAGTTTAACATCATACAGTAGGACGGAGTGTGGAAGGGAATATCCCATAGGGGGAGTAAGCGGTGTGGCTGTTATAGATCCGACGTGAATGAGGACCAAGGTAGTCCATACCACTCCACGTAACCCCAGAGGAAATCATAGGTCAAGAAACTGAAGATGGAAAAAAATTTGGGCTAGGCCCAATACAAATTGTTAGGGAATTCCTACGTACCTCGTTAGGATGGGAATCAATCCATACACAGTTCTTAGATTGCAGTTTATCATTATGCGAGATGAGTGGCATGCATGGTTCATCTGCACTAGTACACATCTTAGTATAACCAATAATCCCACATGAGCCATGCTCGATGTGGGAAAAAAGGATTAGTGGTGAGATTTTCCTAGTACACAGAGGCACACATTAGTGGAAATAAAATTCTAGGATAATGACATCTCCAAATTATTGACTCACCTTCTTAACACACATAGATGAACGGAGGTGTAAAACCGAGTGTGCTGGAATTACACTTGAACATAAGGAAGTGGAAATATGTGACTCATGGAACCCATGATCGAGATCAAAATGATGGTGGCATGGCGATAAGGGATAACTATTGACCATGTTTGAGACACAACATTTGTTTCACATTAGCCTGGTTTGGGGACAGAAAAAATAGGTTCGACTTCTAACCATGTTCAAAACACGGGACCGGTCGAAAAATGTAGTCTGAGGTCTTCTGGGGCATTGGCCCAAGATGATAGGTGAGCCAATGTAGCCTGATACTACACTATAGAGGGGGTCCCTTTAGACAAGGAAGAGGATGTGGATCCAAATTAATGTTCCATAAAGCATGGACACTAAACAAGGGAATTTCCATGTGAACACATCACACATTAGGCTTTTTTCCATGATGCATTTGAGTACACCAATGAGGCATGTCAGATAAAGGGGGTCAAATCCATTTCTAAGGGAAAGGGTCCTGGAGACACAAACTCTAATTTTGAGAGGTTTATTAGTTTAATGGAATACATGTAGTATAGAGAAGTAGCCAAACCCGATGTGTTGTTCCTGTGGTAAGGTCTTACTTTATGGTCGTATAACTCGGACCATGTTGGGGAGAGATAAAGGAGACACAGAGTGCGGTTTTTTCAAAACTCAACATGAATGAGAACCCCAGAGGTACTCACCACACCACATACTCAAAAAAATATTTCAGTCCAAGGGGCAAAAAACAATGGGGTGGGATTTAAGATTCCTAGGGATGGACCCACATAAATAATGTCTAAGCGTTCCTACACATCCCATGAGGATGGAAATCAAGACACATGTAGTTCTGGGAAATGTCATGTAGTTTTATGTCTTGCGGAATGGAAAAGAATTGATCTTAGTTTTAGGGTCTTAGATCTCATTCCATAGATGTAAAGGAGGGAGACACATGGTGCGGAAATTATAAAACCGAAGTTGAATTATGACATAATCCAATACCACATCATGTGCTCCCTGGGGAGGTTTTAGGTCAAGGGACTGAAAATAAAAGTTGGGATGGGCCCAAAGAACAGTGCATGGGCACTCCTACGTACCCCAATATGATGGGGATCAAGGAATATGTATATCTAGAAGTGTCATGGTAGGGTACCAATTATAGGGACAATAATTTCATGCGGGTTTGTCCCACACACCAAAATAAGTATCATTTTATAGATCTTGTTTGTTCTTTAGGATGGATGTATGTTGTTTTTATTGTTGTTTTTTTGTGAAGCAACAAACCTAGGATAGAGAATAAAGGTGTCACTACAGTAATAAAACCATATGTAGGCCTTGAAAATTGAATGGTGTTTGACCAATACAAAACATGATGTCCCATTGAGCGAGGAAATCACAATTCGGTGTTGTTTTTCATCGTGAGACCAGGATTATAATGCAATCACTAGTGCATAAAATGTTATTTACAACGGTTATTTTTTATTTTTAACGTCCGATTTTGGCCGACATTGTTACAGGAGATGTTATAAACATTTTTTTATGTCGTTTATTTTAAAACTGACGTAAAAAACAAAAATCAGAAGAATTTTCATGTCGTTTGATCAAAAACTGATGTGGAAAATGCTTCAGATTCATGGTTTATTACATCGGTTATTTAATAACCGACGAGGTATATACTCTTTCATGTCTGTTATTATATAACTGACATCATAAATTACCCCTCCAAATCATTTATCATGTTAGTTTTTTAAAATAACCTACGCTAGGGAGATCCCCTCCCCCCTTTTCTCTTCATCTTGGTGGATGATGTTTTTTCTAACCTTATTTCTAGGGCTGCATCAACTAAATCTATTCTTGGGGAAAAGGTCTGCCGCATGATTCCACTAGTGTCACATCTTTTTTTCGCCGATGACTACCTCCTTTTCTCTAGTGCAACAATTAATGAATGTCGGATGATCATCCAAGCAATCCACCAGTATGAGACATTGTCTGGCTAGTCAATCAATCACGGAAAATTAGAAATCTCCTTCTGTGCAGGGGTAACTCATTCCAATAGAGATGAACTCTACACAGTAGTAGGCATACATATGGTTGAAAGACACCAGAAGTATCTCAGGCTATGCATGGTAATTGTCCGGTCGAAAAACGAAATATTCTCATCTCTGGTAGATAGGATTGAGAAGAAAATTCAAGGCTAGACCCCAAAAAATATCACAAGTAGGTAGAGACCCTCATTAAATCTATCATCCAGTCTATCCCCATCTATTTTATGTACCTGTTTAAGATTCTGGTGGTCGTCGTTTACCAGATCCATACATGTACTACCTAATTCTGGTGGGGGGAAATGATTGAAGGAATAGAGCCCATTAGATGGCCTAGGAGAAACTATGCATACCCAAGTTAGAGGGAGGGATGGGATTCCAGAATCATATTCCCTTGAATGATTCACTATTGGACAAGAAATGATGGCACCTTATTAACCATCCATCATCTCTCTGTGCGCAGGTACTACCAGCTATGAACTTTCCCCACACGGATTTCCATGTTTCTTCTCTTGGCCCTCGTCCTAGCTTCCTTTGGAGAAGCATTTGGGGGGCCCAAAAGCTTCTAGAAAAAAGGACTGGGCTGGAGGATAGGGGATGGCACATCTGTCAACATCTGGACTGATCCCTGGCTGATTGATACGGAAGGTAAACAGGCTACATCCAACGCCCAACAAGGCATTGAAGATGCCACTGTCAATTTCCTCCTTTCCGACCAAGGGACGAGGTGGTTTTTGTATAAGATTAATGAATGGTTTAAAGGAAGAGACAAAAGAATTATCCTAAGCATCACCTGGGTCCCAGACGTAGGCCCCGAACCTCTATTCTGGAGCAATGACATGTCGGGCGATTACATGGTGAGATCCGGATACAGACTTGCTCTTGGAAACCACCCAGTCGATCGGAATGAGGGACCATGGAAATCTCTTTGGAAGCTCAACATCCCCCAAAAAATATTCCACTTTTGGTGGCAGGTGTGCATGGGCACCCTCCTCACCATGATCCTTATCATTTACCATCATATGTCCAGTGTCCTTTTTTACCCTTTCTACCCGAATATCCCAGAAACCCCTTTGCACGCCATCATTCACTGCCCAGGAGCTAAGGAAATTTGGAATAAATGGGGCCCGGCTCTAGATGCATCACTGGCCATGGCCTCTGACCTCCCTACTCTCCTGATGTGTTGGTTCTCCTCTCTCTCATCGGCTAATGTAGGTTCACTCTACACCCTTGCCTAGATCATCTGGGTTCGGCGTAACGATGTTGTTTTCCAACACGTACATAAACCTCCTGAATTCTGGATTTAATGGGCCACTTCATGGATTGAGGTTTGGAAGCAGCACAATTGAAATAAAATGCCAGATGTTTCCCCCTTATATCCCCCTCATTGGAACCCCCAATGGAAGGGATTATTAAGATCAATGTGGATGCATCTCTCCCCAAGGATGGACTTGTCTCTCTCAGTCTCTTGACTCTAAATCATCTGTGGAAAATCATTGCTGCAAAATAGGAATCACAACATGCCTTTTGGGAACCTGCAGTAGCTGAGGCTAATGCAATCCTGGTAGGTATGATGTCGGCTTTGGAATGTGGATGGGTTGATATCAGCATAGAGTCTGACTGCCTCACTGTGATCGATGCCATTAACCACAACGAAGACAAACTCCAGTCATTTGGCCTCATCATCAGGAGAATTCTCTCGCTCCGCCAATGATTTTCATTCGTCACCTTATCCTTTACCAAAAGGGAAGGAAACAATGTATCCCATCATCTAGTAGAATTAGGCCCCTTCGATGGCAACAAGCTCTGGCTGGACAATTTCCTTTCGTGGATTTGCATATGTACGTCTGATGATCTTCGTCATTAATGTTATCTGTCTTTTCAAAAGAAACCAACATAAAAAACTATTCCTTTCCATTTATTATGTTAGTTATTTCATACCATATGTAAAAACTATTTCCCATGCATATATTATGTCGGTTTTCAAATAACCGACGTTAAAACCAATCCCCATGCGTTTTTTTATATCGGTTATAAAATAACCGATGTAAAAAAATATTTTTTTAATAAAACCGAACAACCACTACTATGCCCTTCCAAAAGAAGACCTGAAACAGACCAAAAATAGACCAAAAATATACCAAAACCAAACGAGAACCCCCCCCCCCCCACAACACCCCTGGACACCCCCACCCCACTAGACACCCCCAGACCAAAAACATTCCAAAACATGACCAAACCCAGACTAGACCCCCCCCCCCACGGGACAGCCCCCACCACAACCCTAGACCCCCCCCCCCACACCCCCGGAATGCCCCCACCCCCTAGAAATCCCCCCACCCTCTGGACAGCCCCCACACCACTAGAAACCCACCCACCCTCCTGGACACCCCCACCCCCTTGACATCACTCCTACCTCACTGGATAGCCCTCCCACACCCCTTGAAACACCCACCCCACACACACACAAACCCCTGGACACCCCTAGACATCCCCCACCCTCCCAAACAACCCCCACCCCCCATGGATAACCCTCCCACCCTTCTCGACACCCCCACCCCATGTACCCCCCCCCCCCACACCCCTAAACCCCCCCCCCCCACTCCACTAGACATCCCCCCCACACCTCTAGATTCCCCCCACACCCTCATGGACACCCTCCACCCCCTAGAAAGCAATCCCACGCCCCTGGATAGCCCTCCCACACCCCTAGACCCCCCCCCCCCACTGGACAACCCTCCCACATCCCTGCAAACCCCCGACCCCATTGGACAGCCCCGCCACCCACACTGCTGGACACCCCCTGGACAGTCCCCACCCCTGGACAGCCCTCCCACCATTCTGGACACCCCCTCCACCCCCATGGACCCCCCCCCCCCCACACCCCTGAACCCCCCCTCCCCCACTCCACTGGACAACCCCCCTCCCCCCCCCCCCACAACCCTAGATTTCACACCCCCCTCCACCCCACCCCCTCAAAAGTATTCCCACACCCCTAGACATCCCTCCCACACCCCAAGACCCCCCCCCCACCCCACCCCAAAAGACATCCCTACCACACCCCTAGAAACACCCCCACCCCACTGGACACCCCCCCCCCCCCCACACCCATGGACACCCCCTAGACAGCCCTCCCACCATTCTGGACACCCCCACCCCCATAGACCCCCCACTCCAATAGACATCAACCCCCCCCCCCCCCCCACACACACACACACCCCTGGATTACGCCCTCACCCTCCTAGACACCCCCACACCCTAAAAAGCACTCCCACACCCCTAGACCTCCCTCCCACACCCTTAAACCCTCCCCACCCCACTGGACACCCACCCCCATACACACACACACCCCTGGACACCCCTAGACATCCCCCACTCACCTGAACAGCCCTCCCACCCTCCTAGACACCCTCCCACCCCCACTAGACTGCCCCCACCCCCATGGACACCCAGGACACCCCTCCCCCACCCCACTGGGCAGCCCTCCCACACCCCACTAGAAACCCCCCCCCCCTCACCCCACAGTACACCCCCACCCTCATGGACACCATGGACACCCCCCCCCCACACCCATGGACAGCTCTCCCACACCCCTGGACAGCCCTCCCACACCCCTAGACACCCCACCACACACACCCCTAGACACCCCCTGGACATCCCCCCACTCACCTGCACATCCCTACCACCCTCCTGGACACCCTCCAACCCCCTGGACTGCCCCCCCACCCCCAAGGACACCTTGGACACCCCCACCCCACTGGACACCCCTCCCAGACCCCTGGAAACTTCCCTCACCCCACAGGACCCCCCCCCCCCCCACACACCCCTAGAGACCCCCTGGACAACCCCCAATCCCCTAGACAGCCCTCCCCCTCCTGGAAATGCTCCCCTAGACTACCCCCATCCCCTTGGACAACTTGGACACCCCCACCCTACTGGACAGCCCTCCCATAGCTATGGAAACCCCCCTCACCCCACAGGACACCCCACACCCCTAGACACCCCCTTGATAGCCCCCACTCCAATAGATAGCCCTCTCACCCTCTTATAAATGCTTCCACACCCTTGGGAACCCCCCCACCCCCACTGGACACCCCCCCCCCCCACACCCTTGGACCCCCCCAGACCAAAATCCATACCATAAAAACCATCATAGGTACACCAAAACATGAAGTAGAGAAAAATTAAACATTCACATATATAACATTCAAAAAATACAATGTCAACATAAAAATACTAAATCCAACCTAAATAACTACCAAATACACAATTACAATGATAATATTCAAAATTACATTTTACACTACAAACAAACTAAAATCCAATCAAACCTATAAAATAATTTGACTATTCCACTTGTAAGTGTTTGAACTCTTGTGTACTATAGGGTTGAGGGTCATCAAATTGCTAAAAATTAAAAGGATAGTAGTTAACATGTTTAATGAATAAATCAAATGAAATATTATGGCAAGGTTTAAAAGGAAATCTTACCAAGTCAATGTTCACAACTGTTCCAGTTGTAATTAATCCATACATAAATCCTAACATATAATATCCACATTCAATGATGCCTTGTTGTTCATGACAATTATTTTTGAATGACTGTAAATTAAATATATTATTTTTATTTAATATATCAAAAAGTACAAATTATAAATGGATATTTACCTTTACATTTACATATTTGATCTTCCCACCCCTTTTATTTGTGTTTATTCAAAAGTAGACCCATCCCCTATTAGAAAATAATATGAATGGGGTAAATTTAAAATTCATTATAATATATAAAACTATTGAGACATTGAAACATAATTTTCCAGCATATTCTTAAAACATTCCTTCACATCACCACAGAAAGAGCATATCCAATAAAGTGTTTTCTACCTTGGAAATAAAACACCTAACATCCAATGATCACTGATAAAAGAAAATTTAAGGTTAGTGTTTTTTTATGTTAAAAGATAATGAATTATTTTCCAGAGATTTTTTTCATACCTCTCATAAAAAGGCATCATCCAACATTGTGTGACTACATTCTATTCAAGTCTTTCAGCAATATAAAGCATTATTTGTTCCTCATCCAATGCATGTGATTTAGGGTAAATCAAATGCTGGTCCATGAATCCATATACATCTGTCCGCTCATTATTCTCACAAATTTTATAATGATACGTAATAAAAAACAGACATAATTATACATTTTCAAAAAATATAATGCAGGGAAAGGTGTTAAGACTTACATGGGAAAAAAATTTCACCACGTTGATGCCCAACTTATCTCTAGTAACAAGCTCCAGGATATCAGTTTTCACAATCCCCACAGTTATTTCATGTCCCCAAACATGAGCTTCCATTGGAAACTCATAATGATCCACCAACAAATTTGAATGTCTTAACAATCTGTTAAGACTACTAGAATCTGTATCTGATGTTATAGCCATTTTTCATTGTTTTTTTCTATACAGTATTTCTTTACCTTTAAGGTATTCCTGTAAAATTAAATAGAAAAATATATTTGTTTTCAAATGATAAAACAAATTTAATAAAAAAATAAAATAGAATATATAACATACATACCTCTATGGTAATGAGTCACAGAAGTATGGATGTCCAAATTAAAAAATGGATGATACTATGTCCAACTTTCATCTTCTCATCGGTAGGTAATGGTACTTGAACTGATCTATCTATAATATCCCATACAGTGAACCTATGATTCTATACCTATAACTGTTGATGATGAACTGTATCCCATATACAATATACCATCCCATATGAAACTATATGATGTTGGGGATCATCAACATATAACTCGCAATAAGTAGGAAGCCGCGACGGAGGAGTTGGATAAAAAAAATGGGGTCCGCAGGCTGAGGTGGGGGAGTGGGAGCTACTTGTGGAGGTAGAGGATAAATAATGGTGTTTGTAGGGGGAGGTGGAGGAGTGGGATCTCCAGTCTGAAATTGTCTTTGCATGTCTGCTAGCATAGACTGTACCGATGCTCTAATATTTTCCTCCATTTTTGCATTAATATTATGAATTTCAACCTCTAAGGATTCAATTTTTTTTATAAACACCCTCAACGGAATAAGTTGAAGAACATGGAAACACTTTTCTTACTAATACACCTATCGGATATCCTCGTACACGACCAAGATGTTTGGGATTTTCCAATGTAGTAGATAAAATATATTGCCTCCCATAAGCTTTAAATACCCCCTATGAGCTCTACTCCTCAAGAGAATCCTGTATTAATTAATTTCAAATTTCTGTAATGATTTAAATTATATAAAGAATATAGTTAACTTAAAAAAATAAAATAGATGTCTTACAATCCTCTCAGATAAGATTCTCGAATCTTCCAGATGATATTTCCCTTTTTCCCATCTGAGCTCTCTTCCATTTTTCATGTCTATATGGAGGGGATGTAGGGGCCACCACTCTAGAGTTTGAAGACTCAACTCTCAATTTTTGTAATTTTTCAGCCATAATTTGTTATTCCAATAATGTATACCCTCCCTGAGATAAACTATGAGGGTATAAATTTTCAGATTGGATCTCTTGATGATATTTCCTTGTTTTTTATAAATTAAGAATAAGAAATCATTCACAAATCATTAATAAGATCATTTATATAAGAGAGCTTCTAAAATTTTACATTTCCCTTACCAAAAATGAATCTTTTCTTCTACTTTCAACAAACATTCTCCATGTGTATTCATCTATGAAAGGATATATATGACATGGATTGTCAGGACTCCTATGAACAATAATGAAATCAGATTAGAGGGTTGATTTGAAATCCCACCATCTCCTAGCAGCCATCAATAAGCATTTCTTCCTGACCCCTCCAATGTCAAGAATATAAAATTTCATATGATAAGGAACATGTTAAACATTATATATATACTAGAAAAATTTAAAGAATATGAAAACAATTGAAAAATATCTTACCAAAATCATCTCCCACAGCTGAGATATTATCGTTTTTTCGAAACTTCTCCAGTCATCATACAAAATTCTTAATTTTCTCTTACCCTGAGTTGATTCAAAACTCTTAAAATATTTTGTATTTGGACCTCTAGGTATTTCATTCTCATCAAAATCAATCAGTATCCTTTGGTCCTATGTATGGGGAAGTGATAATTTTGAAAAATTTGTACACCCATGTTTACAAACTCTTGAAATATTTATCATAATGGAAGAACATGAGGAATATTGGGGAACATCAAGAGGAGCATGTGAATGTTCCTCCCCATAGTTATGACCAATATGCTCATCTCCAGAATCATGTGGTTGATCAACTGATTGATCATTCATTATCCTTCAAATAAAAAAAACATTAGTTCACAAATATACAAATTCAAATATTACAATAATAATGTAAATAGAAAATAGAAAATTGTACTAAGTTACATATTAGTAGACACAGTTAATAGGGTCTGCATGTTAAACAATGGTAAAGATGGTAAAGATGGTAAAGATTGTAAACTTGGTAAACATGGTAAATGTAGTACCCTCGGTTTGAGGTATGTGACCCATGTTTCAGTTAGTTTGTTCTTTTTTAAGTGGTTGGTTGATGTTTGGACAATTCTAGGAAAAACGTTTAAAGTTGTGGAGGTTGTTAAGGGGCACATGGTTAGCGGCGGTCTGAACAAATTGTGCAGCCAGCCTAAGAAATCATGCACCCTTGACAGTGGGCTCCACACTGGCGGAGCACAGTTTGTCAAACCATGCGAGCAAGACGTGAGAAGTCACTGGGTGAGACAGTGGCAACCGACGGTTGGCACACAATTTTCCAAACTATTCGGGGAAACCGTGCGGCCACATAAAGTTTGTGTTTTTATGTCCCGGGCCACTTGGGATTTCCCATTTCTCCCTCCTTTTTCCTCCCACTCCTGGCTCATGAGGGAGTTCCGGTTCTCAAGGGTTAGGGGAGATCCTTAGCTCATTCTGGAGGCAAATATAATGGGTTTATTAGTGGGTCAAAGGTGGTTCCACTTGGGGAAGGGTTTTTTAGGTGGTTTCGAGGAGGCGTTCACCCGGTTTAGAGTTCGTTTGGGAGAAGGTTCGATTTCTCCAAACCCTAATAGGTAAGTGGATTCTCACTCAACTTCACTAGGTTTAAATATAAAGTTCATTTACAATAAATTTGGTTACTTTAATTTAATTGTAATCATGTTGTGTGAATTTTGTCGGAAAATCAAATCGGTGATGATTTGGGGGTTTTGGCATGGAATTAGGGTTTTGCTGAAATGTGATCAATTGGTTAATTTTAAATTGGTGATTTTAAAATTTTAATGATTGTGAACATGAGTATTGATTTCAATAAATAGGTTATATTGAAATGTGTTTGGCATAGAAACAGTATTTGTTGGTATTGACAATAATGCATGAATATTGTTGTGGATTGTGTGGAAATGGGTGATATCATTGGGTGGATGATGTTGGGATGTGGTGGAGTGGGAGGGAAAGTACCAATATAAAAAGTGGATGGATAGTGGATGGAAGGGGCACCATCAATAGAAAGTGGGTGAGAAGTACACCTTGAGTGGATTGATAATGAATGGGTTAGACAGGAAGTGCCACCATGATTTGTTGTGTGCTGTTTTTGGTGATGTTTGTAGACGGGGCTTGTGAGTGAAATGTGAAAATGGTAGTCATCTTGTGGCATGGTTTAATTGGCTTCCTTGTGTGGAATGTTTGTCTTGAGGAATTTTTTTCTTATAAACAATTCGTATCTTGGTTTTTCTTTATATAAAATATTTTATATAAATGTTCTAACGGTTTTATCATAGTGGTGTGTCCAGGGAAGTCAGTTGATGAAATCCTGCTAATTAGTTATACTCACCCTCTTCTTTGGCACTATGGTGTCTTTGTAGATGTTGTGTACCGTGAAGTGGGAAAAGGAAAGGCATCACCCACCTTTATTGGTGCACTATTATGTTTCGGTGGAGCTTGGAAGTTGGAGCTTGGTGTGGAGCTGTGGTGGTGTCATGGCTCATGGTGTTCATTGTTTAGTTATCACTTTGTACTCTGATGTTTTGTGGACATGTCTAGTTGAACGGTTTTGGGGTTTGTGAGGTAATTTTTAGTATCATATGGTTGGGATTGAAAGTGCATGCATATATAGTTGTTGGTTGGTTGATTTGGGTTATCCTCTTAAGGGAAAATCGTTCCCCACTGTTCCTTGAATCCCTTGGCATTTATTGCCAGCCTTTGGTGCCTTGGGAATGTCTTTTAAGGCCAAGTAACCCTCACTGCCTCCTCAAGAAAATGAGGTAGGGGAGGGGTGTTACAGTAAACATGTTAGACATGGTAAATTAAATGTCATTCAACAAAAATAATAGATATATAATTTATGTAATGGTAAACATGATAAATTAAACTAAACAAAACTAAAATAAAAAAATTATAATTATTTGTTTTAATATGTGTTTTAATAATGAACAAACCTACAATATCTAACTTTTTATGAAAATAATAAATTTAAATAAAAAATAAACATATGTTACCTGTAATATTAGGAATGTACAAATGGATTATTTTCCAAAATTCCGTCATTGTGATCGTTCCTTATGGCACAAACCATGTCTTTAACATGCTCATCATTATGTTCTGCTAATCTTTCCATGGAAGTAGGGATCTCACATAAATCAGCATCTTTATCAAGTTTATCCTCACCAACATATTGTTTTTACCTTATAAAACAACCTCCCACTGCATATTTGATTGATCTACTATATAGAAAATTTGTTTTTCATGTGTTTCCATTATAAAAGAATCTACGGTGTCTTCTAATCTATTTAGATTAACAACGTCATTCCAAATTCATCATGTCTGACACTATTGTTACTGATAAACCATTTACAGTTAGAAACAGTAACTTTAATTTTAAAGTAATCAACCTCCCATATTACTTCAATCACTCTATAATATGCACTTGATACAGAAATTGGTTTTTTTCTTTAGCACTCGAAAATTGAATTTCTTCTGCAAACAGCAATACACAACTATTCTGAACTGCACTTCTGTTGTCCTGAGATTTTGTATGAAATTTATAGCCATTAATGTCATAACCAGACCATGTTATCACATTTAAACATGGACCACCCAATACACATTTTAATGTCTCTGATACATCTGATCTACCAAACAAGGTATTTTTAAACCATGACAAAAATGTTTTGTTGTGCTCATTCAAAATCCACATTTCTTTCTTCTTTGGATGACATTATTTCAACTCATTAATATTCAATGTGATATATGGTTGAGCATTATCTATGTTACTCAAGATATATAATTCTACTTATTCATCTATTCATCTGACAACGATTTGACTTTCATGTAATGAATCCCCCTTCCATCATTATTAACTCGTTCATGGCGAGATGGAGGCAAACCTATGTGTTGCTCCACAGCCAAGTAGCTCGTAAAACACTCTACAAACTCCTCATTAATTTACTTTTCAATAATGGATTCTTTAGGTCGATATGAATTCTAAACATTCCCCTTCAATATTTTCATATACCTTTCAAAAGGATGCACCCAACGAAGATATACAGGTCCACAAAGCTTTATTTTTAAACCTATATGAATCATTAAATGCACCATTATATCAAAAAATGATGGAGGAAAATATATTTCCAATTAAAAAATTATACAAATTTCATCCTTTTCTAAAATGTTCAAAGCATTCACATCAATCACCTTATTACAAATTTAATTAAAAAAATAACACAACTTCATTATAGTCTTTCTGAAACAGATGGGGAATATTCCATGCAATGAAACTGGTAGATTTTTTTGCATCATAATGTGACAATCAAGATATTTCATACCTATCAACTTCAAACCCGTCAATGAGACAAAAATTTTTACATTTTAAGAATAACATTGAGGCACATTGATATCATGAGGACACTGACAAAAGAGAATTTTCTACCTCTTGGATAATGTATGAAAATCCAGGGGAAGAAATGTTGGTCTTCCATTAGGATTGGGAGCTAACCCCAAACATATTCCCATTTATAGTAAGTCTAATCTTGAATTCAACCCATATTTTTCCTTTCCTTTAATATCTGACTATGTTCCAATAAAACTGTCACAGATATTCTTCTCCATGTGCATTAAATCAATATTATGTTTAACATCATGATATCTCCAATATGGTAGCTCAAAAAATATTGACCTTTTCTTCCAAAAAGGTCTATCATTACCAGATTTATGTGTCTTTTCCGATGTCACATCAAGATTTTCCACCCTCTAAAAATACAGATCAGGGGATAAAGGGTTTGGATAAATATTAAATTATTGTGAGCCATTGAATTCATTTTTATTCTTCTATAAGAGTGATCCATAGGAAAAAACTTTCAATGACCAATGTACAATGTTTTCCTCCCATGATGCAATTGACAATATGAAGCATGTTGTTCACAAATTGGACATGCTTTATGCCCTTTAACACTGTATCTAGAAAAATCTTGATATGCTGGGAAGTCATTTATAGTGAACATAAGCACTACATGCAGTTGAAAATATTCCATTTTATAAGAATCATACACCCTAATACCATCCTCCCATAAAAGTTTCAAATCATCAATAAATGGTGACAAGATAACATTAATATCATTTCTAGGTTGCTTAGAACTAGAGATCATTATACTCAACATGACATATTTGCGCTTCATACAAACTTCAAAAGAGAGTTTTTAAATTACCAATAAAACATGCCATGAAATATGTGTGCTACTGAGGGTTCGGTACAGATTCATTCTATTTGTGCACAACCCTAGTATGAGATTTCTAATATCATTTCCAAATGTAGGATACTGCTCATCAATTTTCATCCATTGTGGACAATCAGATGGATGACATATTTTTCTATCACATATCCTCTCATCAGCATGTCATCTTACCCTTTTGGAATCATGTGAATTAGAAAAAAATGTTTCAAATGATGAATTATTGGAAGATACCAAAATACCTTAGAAGGGATCTTTGTAATCTCTATATCAGCCTGTGATTTTTCTTTCACCTTATACCGTGATATCCCACATTTAAGACACTCTGACAGAAATTCATATTCCTTCCTATATATCATATAGTCATTCAGATATGCATTTATTTTCTTGTATCCCAATCCCATCAGGCATAATATTTTATTGGCCTTATAATGTGAATCTGTAAGATCGTTATCTTTTGGAAAAAATGTCTTTCATTAATTGTACCAGCTCTATAAAAATTATGCCACTCCATCCATGTTTTTCCTTCAGGTTAATCAATCTTAACACCGCCATAAAAATTGTAAAATACATACAACTAGGATACAATGGGTTTTTAGCATCACCATATAGACGTGAAACCGTCGGTTCTATCTCAATTTGTTATATTGCAATATCGCGAATCATTTCTTCAATTCTATCAGAGTTTCCATCTTGTGAATCATCATCAACAGTAGATCTGAAATTCTATCCAGTTTCACCATGCCAAATCCAAGGGCTATAACTCGGATTATAACCATGAGAAATCAGATGATCTTTGATATCTCTACTCTTTAACTTCTTCATATTCAAACATTTCAGGCACAGACAGAAAAAAATGTCACTTCTTGGAACATTTCGTTTTGAAAATTCAAAAAAGGCATCAACACCATCCTCATATTCATTACTCATTCTATGTTCCATAATCCATCTTCTATTAATTATTACCTATAACAAATATCATTATTATAAATCGGTTTAGAATAAGTCAAATATATGTTTATATGAAAAATATCATAATTTGAATGTAATTTTTTTTGAAATATAAAACAAATCTATGCATATTTAAAAAAATATGCTTGAAAATGATTTTAAAAAGAAAATATTGTTAGATATAATAGTTTTGAATTCATATTGGATCCTTTCTTCTTAAGGTACCCAAAGAATACATCCCAGTGCAACTGAATACCAAATTCACACTTCTATAAAAAAGAAATATGAAGTATAAATATTAAAATAGGATTACATTCACTACTGAAAATTACACAGATCCCAACGATTTGAATCCTCTGGACAGACCTCCACCCCTCTGGACAGCCCCCCTTGACACCACCCCCGCCCCCACCCCCATGGACACCCCTACCCCCATGGACACCACCCCCACCCCTTGGACAACCCCCCTCCCCCACCCACTGGACACCACCGCCCACCCCCTAGACACCCCCCACCCACTTGGACACCCCTTAGACACCACCACCCACTTCGACACCCCCACTGGACATCCCCCCCCCCACCCCCTGGACAGCCCCCCAAACCCTCTAGACACCCACCCCACCATCCTGGACAGCCCCCACCCATCTCGACAGCCCCCCCCCCCCCTCGGACACTGCACCCCTCCTAACACGACCCCACCCCCTTGGACACCCCCTAGACACACAAAACCCTTTGGACATGCCCCAGCCCTTGGATAGCCTCCCACCCCTAAAAATCCCCCCACCCCTGGACATCCCCCCACCCCCTTGGACTTCCCCCACCCCCTTCGACACCCCCACCCCCTTGGACTCCCCCACCACACACACCCCTGGACTACCCCCCCCCCCCCCATCCCCATGGACACCCTGGACACCCCCAACCATCTAGACAGCCCTCAACCCCTGGACAGCCCCCCCCCCCCACCCCCTTGTACAGCCCCCACCCACTGTAGAACCCCCAACCCTCTATACAGCCCCCAACCCCTGGACAGCACCCCCACCCCTCTGAACAGCCACCCCACCCCACCCCTCTAGACACCCCCCACCCATGGACAGGACCCCAACCCTCTAGACACCCCCACCCCCAGGACACCCCCACCACCATGGACACCCTGAACACCCCAACCCTCTAGACATCCCCCAACCCCCTGAACAACCCCCACCCCTCCCCCCAACCCTCTGGACACCCCTCCCCTCCCACCCCCTTGGACAACCCCCACCCCCTGTACATCCCCCCAACCCTCTGTACAGCCCCACCCCATGGACACTCCCCCCCCCCCTCTGGACACCCCCCCATACATCTCTAGACATCCCCCCTCCCACACACACCCCTAGACAGCCCCCACCCCCCAAGACACCCCCACCCCCACCCCACCCCCTAGACACCCCTACCCCATTGGAAATCCCCCTTAACCCCCTGGACACCACCCCCACCCCCCTTGGACACCCCATGGACACCACCATCTCCTTGGAGAGAAACCCCCCACCCCTCTGGACAACCCCCACCCCCTGGACAGCCCCCACCCCTCTAGACAGCCCCCCACCCCCGGACACCCCTTACTCCCTTGGACATACCACTCACCCCCTTGGACACCCCCACCCCACTGGACACCCCTATCCCCTTGTACATCCCATAACCCCCTAGACACCTCCAACCCCTTGGACACCCCAACCCCCTTGGACAACACCCGCACCCCCTAGACACTATCCCCACCCCCTTTGATAGCACCATACACCCCCTTGAACACCCCCAACCCCATTGGATAGCCCCCTCACCCCCCTAGACACCACCCCCACCCCGTTTGACACCCCCTGACATCCCCACCCCCATGGAAAACACCCCCACCCCCTGGACACCCCCACCCACTTGGACATCCCCCACCACTTTGGACACCCCATGTACACGCACACACACACAAAAAAACAAAAATATTAAACTTTCATGATATCAATTCCATGGTTTCTTTTACCAGAAAATAATTTAGCATCATATAAATGAACACTATGAAACTTACCATGACAGTAAGAAAAAATATAGAAAAATAACATCTCAAAAAACTAGATCCCAACATTGTGAAAAATAATAACTGAAACCGGGCCGTGTGAGGCTTACTTGAGTGTTGCGAGTCAACCTGATGGATCTGGTGACAATAAAGATGATGAATGATGTTGGAAAAATGTGGCTAGTGAGCACGACTTCGAAAAATCTTTTCAAGGTTTTCTGCATGGGAGAGACAAGTCACAGGTGACTCGATCGAAAAAAACCTAATGACTAAATACAAGGCACGATAAATCATTTAAAAGAATTATAACGTCGTTTATTTAATAACTGATGTGATAAAATATATTTTTCTATGTTTATAACGCCTTTTATTTAATAACCGACATAGAAAATCATTTATAACGTTGTTTATTTTATAAACAACGTTATAAATGGAGATTTATCACATCGTTTTTTATAACTGAAGTGATAATGCACTAAGCTTTTCTTTATCACGTCAGTTATAAAAAACTGACGTGATAAAGAGCACCAGATTCTATTTTCACATCGGTTATAACATAACCGACATAAAAAATCTAATCTCAATATTTATCACCTCGGTTATAAAATAACCGACGTAAAAAAGGGATCCTGGTTGATATATCACGTCGGTTATTTTATAACCAATGAGATAAATCAATTTTTATAGCTTTACACATCGGTTATATAGAACCGATGTAAAAAATGCCGACGTGTTAAACATTGTTTCCACTAGTGCATAATTTAGGGTCATATGATAGAACCAAACCATACATTTTAACATCTTGCAGTAAAGACGTAACAATTTAAATTCATGTGGAACTAGGAAGCATTGTTTAAATTCATATCGCTTGGACACATATAAAAGAAATGAGGTTTTAGAAGGGAATGCACATGGCGTGATAATGCATACCTGACACGAATGATGATGAGTTCCACACAAAACCACACATAATTACATGGAATAAACCTCAGGCCAAGGGGAGAGAAAAGGTAAGATAATATGGGGATGCACCCGTGGATGAAACATATAGGTGTTATTACATATCCCATGAGGATGGGAATCAATCCATATGTAGTTTTTAGGGTGTAGTTTAATGCCATGCGGGACAAGGGGAAGGAGAGAATATCTCTTAGAAGGGAGTACGTGGTGCGGCTATTGCGAACTCGGCATGAATGAGGACATAATCTCACACACGCCACACCACAAAATCCCACGAAATTCAGGTCCTAAAAGAATGAACAAAAGAGATAATTAGAGGAACCTAATCTATACTTAAAGACAAGATTCATGAGAATTCATACATATCTCATAAGGATGGGAATCAAGTTGTACATAGTTCTAAAGAGATGCGGTTTTTATGCCCTATGGAAAGGGAATAGATAGATCTAAGTTTAGGGTCTTATATCTCAGACCATTGAAAAGTGAGACACTTCCAAAAGGGTGAAAACCTCGACCAAATCCCTAAGACCACGTGAGCTGTGCTCGATGTAGGAAACAAAGGCGAAGAAGATCTTTGAAACACGTGCAATACATGAAAAGGGTAAAATGGTGTGGAGCCTCGAATGATGCTTCAACATGGATTTGTCCTCTTAACACGCAAACGCACATTGAGGGAAAACACTAAGAGTGTCGAAATTCCCTTTGGACATGACAGAGTAGAAATGGATGTGAATCATGCAACCAATATTTAGGGATTGATGGGGGTTGGTGTGACGATGGAGGATGGTTGCTGACCATGTTCGAAACACAACATCCATATTGTGTGACCTGAAATGGGAACAAAAAATGAGTGTCGATTGCTGACAATATTCGCAACGTGGGACTCATATCAGTTTTTCATTCGAGATCCTTGTAAACTTTGGCCCGCCATGGTAGAAGAGCCCTAAGGCCTATCATCCATGTCGTTCGGGGGTCCTTCTGGATGTGAAAGATGACGAAAGCCCAAATTAAGGGGAAAATGAATCCTGAAAGTGGGCGATAACATGTCTATGTATAATCCAAAACACTATGTCCTAAAGCAAAGTGCTCTTGGGAATATTGGTGAACTGCCAATGATGGTCATGGGGCCCAATTCAAGAGTAGTTGAATTGAAAAGTTGATTGTCGAACAGGGGGAGGAAGAGCTCTTAAGAGGGATAGGTATGTGGAGTAGCTATTACAAACCCTAAGTGAATGAGGACGTAAGCCCATACTACCCCACATATCTACTCTAGAGGAACTGAGGCCATGGGGCTAGGAAGATGAGGAGGTATCTAGGAAACATGGCTGGATTTGAAGACTAAATGTCTGGGCGGTCCTATGTATCCCATGTGGATGGGAATCAAGCCACACATAGTTCTGAAAGATGTTCTGTAGTTTAACGTCACGCGGTAAGGACACAGGATGGAGGAGGGATGTCTCAAGGGGATATGTGTGGAATGGAAAAAATATCCCCACGGGAATGAGGACATGGATTCAATACCACACCGCACAATCAAAAATGAGAACTTGGGCCAGGGGGGAAACATCAAGGGACCTTAGACGGGAAGTCCCTACCAGTTTTCAGTTTAATGTCTTGCGGTGAGGTTGGTGAATGATCTTAGTTTAAAGTCATAAGGCTCCAACCATAATCACATGACCATTTATGTTGGTATTTCCTTACCAAAACTCATAATCCCAAGTGAGCAATGCTTGGTGCGGGAAGCAAGGAACATGATCAGGCTCCCCCCAACATATAAGGGTATTGTAATGAGGGATGGAGATCAGGCAGGGTCGATCATGACCATATCAACACTAATTTCTAAGGAAGTCCTTTTTTAAGGGATAAAAAGACAAAATTAATCACTACACCCAATATTTGGGGCCTAAAGGGGTGGTGATAATGATGGAGGATAGTTGTTAACTACGTTCGAAATGCTGCATCCATATCGTGTGACCTGAAATGGGAAAAAATGAGTGTCAATAGCTGACCATATTCACATGGCAGGACATGTGTCAAATATTTATTCAGAATCCTCCATGACATTGTCCCGAGAAGGTAATAGATCCCTTAGGAAGAGCATCTGCACCGTTCGGGGTTCATTTTGGATGTGAATGCTGATAGAGACCCAAATAAAGGGGACGCATGATGAGTGAGTATTCCCATGCAGTTTAACATCATAAAGGATGATAAAAGAGGTGGATATTTCCATGTAGAGGGATACATGGTTCAGTTGTGATGAACACAACGTGAGTGAAGTCAAAATCCTATATCACACCACGTGTTTTGACCCAAGGGGAGATCCTGAAGTTTGGGATTGGGCCTATAGACTAAATGTCTGGGCATTCCTACATATCCCATGAGGATGGGAATCAAGCCATACATAGTTCTAAAAGGGCCATGCAGTTTAACGTCATTTGGTGAGGATGTGGGAGGATATAAGAACGAGGTGGGGCATATTTTGTGATCATCGTAACCCCAACATGAGTGGGTCCAATGAAGTCTACAATCCACCATATGGGTTCTACCAAGGAAACTACACCCAAGTGGTATTCAAAGAGAAGAGTTTGGGGGATGGACTCTAAGACAAAGCATCTGAGGGTTTCTATGTATCCCATGAGGATGAGAATCAAGACATACATAGTTCTAGATTATACATTTTAATGTGTTTTAGGATGAAGAAAGTTGTGGAGATCTCTAAGGAGAGGGATACATGGTGTGGTTGTGATGAAATCAACATGAATGAAGGAAAAATCTTGTATCACAACAAGTGTTTCGACCAAAGGGGATATTCTAAGGTTTGGGGTTGGGCCTATGGACTAAATGTCTAGGAATTTCTATGTATCCCATGATAAAAGGTCCATGCAGTTTAACATCGTGTATTGAAGATGTGGGTGGATAGAAAAATGAAGAGGGGCACATGTTGAGATCATCGTAACCCTGAAATGAGTGGGGAACAAGAAGTCTATGCAACACTGTGTGGGATCCTCCAAGGAAACTAAACCCAAGGGTAGCCAAATAGAAGAGTTTTGGGGATGGAATCTAAGAAAAAGCATTTGAGTGTTCCTACATAAACATTGAGGATGGAAATCAAGCCATAAATAGTTATAGAAGATGCGTTTTAACATCTTGCTGGATAATGGATGTGGGGGGGGGATCATATTTTAAGGTCGAAAAGATCAGACCATCTTGTAGTTTATTATCATGCGGGATAAATATAGGGCAGTTTTACATCCTTTAGCTCAGACGGATCATGAATTTTAAGAACGTGCGGTAAAGACGTCACATTTTATGGTCATGTAGGACCATTTACTTAGGAAAAGTATTGCTTGAGGAATTTGGAATTGGTGGAATGAGTTATATTCTCACAATCCATGGTAACTAGGGAGTACATGACATTGAGGTAAACCTTTTTAATGATGTATGGTCCTTCCCATTTGGCCTCCAGTTTGGGTGGTTACCTACGGAGTATCATCATTATTTCCAAAGCCAACACCATTTCACCTTTCAAGAAAGACCATAGGTGAACATTTTTATTTAAATCTCTGGTTATCTTGTTTTGATGAATTTCTACATTGTGCATGGCACAAAGCCTCTTCTCATCGGGTGCTTCCAGTTCAACCAGACAGACTTCATCTACCTTATATAGTTCTTTTTTATCATAGAAATATGTGCGTAATAAAGGAAATTGAATCTCCATGTGTAGGACTACCTCTATTCCATACACCATGAAATATGGGGTCACCTGTGTGGAATTGCGATTCATTGTCTGATAAGCCTAGAGAGAATTAGGTAGTTTTACCAGACGACTCCTCTTATTATGACCAACTGTCTTCAGCAGAATGTTAGAGAGGGTTTTATTAAAATCCTCAATCTTTCCATTTTCTTAAACGTGATAGAGATATGTATGGTTAGAACAGATGTTGTATTTGGCATAAAACTTATTCAACTCCACTGCCCAGAAGTAGGTGTCGTTATCATTAAGGACGACATGAGGGACTCCAAATCAATATATGATGTTAGATATTACAAATTAAATGATTGAACGTGCCTTGACATCTTAGAGAGGAACTACCTCTACCCACTTGGAAATGAAATCCGTACAATTTAGGATGAACCTGCACTGACAGGCTGTCACTTGTGGATATGGTCCATGACACTGAGTCCCCAAACTACGATGAGCCAAGAGTACTTGGTAGTGTGGAGAGGATTTGGCAGCTAATGCAAAAAATTATCATGGATTTATCATGCATGGAACATCTTGGAAAACATGATACAATCATGGATCATGGAGAGCCAAAAATATCCCAATCATGGCAGTTGTTGTTTTCTCTTAAAATGAAGTCCATTTAAAACTAAAGAGAGACACATTGAGTGGGTCGGACACACCGCACCTCTTTTTTGGGTGGGGTTGACTCGTGCACATCATATATGACCCATTTATTGTTTTCTTAAAGCATCAAAACATTCATAATGCGTTTGGTCAGTTTTCCGTATGTCAGTTGTTGTTTTCACTTAAAATGAAGTCCATTTTAAACTATAGAGAGACAATTCGATTGGTGGCGTCCACACCAGGCCTTGGATTGAGGCTGGGTTGACTCGTACACGTCACATATGAACCGTGGATCTTTTTCCAAAATTTTCAACAGTATCTGAATGCATTTGGTCGGTTTTCCATATGTAATTTATTGTTTTCACTTAAAATGAAGTCTATTTTAATTGAAAGAGATACAATTTGAGTGGTTCCGGCCACACCATTCCTCATATTGAGTTGAGGTTGACTCTTACATGTCAAAAATGACCCATGTATCATTGTAATAATGGTTCAACAGAATTCAAATGTGTTCGGTCGGTTTTCCGTATGACAGTTGTTGTTTTCACTTAAAATTAAGTCCATTTTAAACTAAAGAGAGACACTTTGAGTGGTGTTGGACACACCGCGCCTCGGATTGAGGAGGGGTTGACTTATTCACATCATATATGACCCATGGATTGTTTTCCTAATGCATCAACACATTCATAATGCGTTTGGTCAGTTTTCTGTATGTATGTTGTTGTTTTCACTTAAAATGTTGTTAATTTCAAAAAAAATATGAGACAATTTGAGTGGTTCCTGTCATACCATGAGTTGGATTAAGGTAGGGTTGACTAGTACATGTCACATATGACAAATTGATTGTTTTTCTAAACTTTCAACACATTCCAAATGCATTTGGTCGGTTTTCCGTATTCTAGTAGTTGTTTTCAATTAAAATGTTGTCCATTTCAATTAAATGTGAGACACTTTGATTGGTGGTGGTCAAACCAGACCTCAGATTGAGGTAGAGTTGAATCGTACACGTCACATATGACCCATGGATCTTTTTCCTATTGTCTAAATGGATTCCAAATGCATTTGGTCGGTTTTCCGTATGTCATTTATTGTTTTCACTTAAAATGAAGTCTATTTTAAATGAAAGAGAGACAATTTGAGTGGTTATGGCCACATCGTGCTTCATATTGTGGAGAGGTTGACTCGTACACGTCAAAAATGACCCATGGATCGTTGTACTAAAGGATCAATAGAATCCAAATGCGTTTGGTTGATTTTCCGTATGTCACTTGTTGTTTTCACTTAAAACGAAGTCCATTTTAAACTAAAGAGAGACACTTTGAGTGGTTATGGACACACCGCACCTCAAATTGAGGCATATTTTACTCGTTCACATCTTATATGACCCATGGATCGTTGTGCTAAAGTATCAACACAATCAAGATCCATTGGGTCGGTTTTCCATATGTACTTAAAATGTTGTCCATTTTAAACAGAAGAGAGACACTTAGAGTGATCACGACCACACAACAACTTGGATTGAGGAACTATTTACTTTTACACGTCACATATGACCCATGAGTAATGGGGGAGATGACTCTCCAGTGTTCCATGTGGACAATCAAATCATCCTGATCAGGTTATGCAAGAGATGAAGCCAGGATATCCAAGGCATCATCTCAACCATTTTAGCACCGAGGGACATGAGTAACTTCTCGCTGAGATGGGAACTGGGTCATCAACAGGATGGTATATTCCAATAGTGGTACGAGCTCTAGCTTCCTGAGGACATAGTCACTGTTGATCTGCTTGATGACTAGTTTAGAGTCCCCTTTCACATGGAAGTGGGGAAAATAAATTTTGAGGGCCATATCAAGGCCTATAATGAGGGCCTGATACTCTTCCTCATTGTTGGTATAGCCTTCTGACAACACGAATGAATATGGGAGAACGACTAGTGCTGGTGTGATGAACCTGATACCCATGCCCACTCTATTGAGTCTGGGGTCAATGAGTCTTATCCCAGTAGGGCTTCAGGAAGTGCCATCAAAGTGAATTTTCCAACATAGAATGACTTGGTCTACTGAGAGTACAACCTCATTTAGAAAATCGAGGTCTAGGGACTGGTTTGTGGGAGATGGATGGGCAGCAAGTAAGTCTTCCAATGCTTTCCCCTTAATAGCCCTCTGGGGGATGAACCTGATGTCTGACTTCTAGAGGATCACTGTCCACTGATCTAGATGGCCTGTCAACATGAGGCGGTTAAGGATTTACTTTAGTGGATCCACTTGATACACTAGTTGTATGTCATAGTGCTGCAAGTAATGTCACAATTTATGAACTGATAATAGCAGTGCAAGGTAGCTTTTCATGATAGAGGAATATCTAGTATTTGTATCTAGAATCATGTGGCTGAGATAGTATAGACTTTTCATTGTTCCCTCATTTTTCTTTTGGGAGAAAAGGGAGATGAAAGATCATTCCAAGGCGGTCACATAAAGGACCATTGGTTTTCTAGAAACGAGTGGCATCAGGACTGGAGGTTGTAACATGTACTGCTTGATTTCCTTGAAAGCAGTCTATCATTCCTCATCCCACTGATAGATAGAGACTTTCTTCATGAGCTAAGAAAAGGTCTTACTCTTTCTGGACAAATTTATGATGAATCAGAACATGTAGTCCATGTGTCCTTGAAATACTCAAACCTCTCGAATTTTTCTCATAGTTGACATTGGACTGATGATATTAACATTCTCCAGATCGATCTTGATGCCTCTATATCTGACAACCAAGCCGACAAAATTTCTGGAGGTGACCCCGAAGGCACACTTTAATGAGTAAATATTCATATGGAGAGAAAGGATGAAGCTGAACACTTTATCAAGATCATTTATTTGGTCTTGGTGTTGGTTATATTTGACCACCAGATCATCCACATAGCTTTCCACCAATGTCATGAGTATTGAATTAAATATTTGATGCATGGAACTCTGATAGATGGAACCTACATTCTTTAGACCAAAGGGCATTACTTAGTAGAAGAAAGTACCTTGTGGTGCCCTGAAGGGCGTAGAATCTTCATCCTCGGGGTCCATTCAAATTTGGTTATACCCGGAATAACCATCCATGAAGGAGAGAGCCTGAAACCCAACGATGGTATCAATCAACAATTTTTTTGCATGAAGGGGAAAACCATCCTTCAAATAGTGACGATTGAGAACCTGAAATTCGATTAAAAATCTGATATGTTTTTTCTTCTTCATGATAGTCACAATGTTGGCTAACCATCTGGGGTATTTGACCTCCTTAAAAAAAGTTTGCTCTGAAGATCTTATCAAACTCGGCCTCAACCATGGCACCATGAGACGGGTGTATCTTTCTGGGAGATTGATTGAACACATGATGATTTTCTAGAAAACCAAGGCGGTGTATGGAGACCTGAGGCTCTAGTTTTGGAATCTCATTATAACTCTAGGAAAACACATCATGATGCTGCTTCAGGAAGTCCATGTATTGTTGTTTCTCTTTGACATGCACAGCGGCACTGATCAAAGTGGGTTTTGGATTCGTCTCGTTATCGAGGATCACCTATACCAATTCATCAACCATGGTAGAGACACCCCCTTAGAAAGTGGTATGAGCATCCTGTAGATCTTCTTGTTCATTCATGGAAGAGGGATCATCAGGGGGCAATTCCTCTGAATCAATAGATCCCGATGGGAAGCTGATGTCAGCCTGAGCGGTGGTGGACACCGCATCAGGGGGATCCTGTGCTACCAAAACCATAATGATGAATGTTGTTGACCCAATCCAATCTGTTATTTTAACCAAGGGGCCATGCTTGATGATATCAAAGCAATAATGGTGCATCAGCCTAATCCAGTTTATCCTAGCCCAGCGAAAAAAACTAGTATGACATATTTCCATTTCCATGGGGAGAACATCCAGATACCTTATAGGAGTAGGGGGATTTGGGATTACCCAAAACTGATTTTATAGGAATACAAGGTGATCTTATAGAGTCCCCTAGACTTGATAATGTTCTTCTCCCACATTCCAGAAACAAAAAATCATTTACCCAGATCTGCGATCGTATCCTCCAATCGACGGATTGGAAAAATGTAGGCATCATCTAGGTCTTTCCACGGGCCGGTCTCAGTCGTAGCTTGTTCAACTTTGTTAGCCTAAATTGTCATATCCTTTATCTTGTAATAGTTGGCATCTAGGTATCAGGCTTTACAAGAGGAAAAGGGATATGTGCTACCTTTTAGTATTCCCACTCTACCATTAAAGGAGTACTTAAGACACTTGTGATATGATGAAGGGACTGGCACTTACAGGTGAAGTCATGGTCTACCCATCAATGCGTTGTAGGAAGTTTCCTAGGAGAAAACCATGAACTTGAAGCTAGATAATAGGCCACCAAATTGGATATTCAGGTGGATCTTTCCAAACAGTGTTTGTTCCTTCCTATCATAACCTTGAATTTTCAGGTCGGGGGGACTCAGATCATCCTCGAACTACCCCATTTTTTGAAGTGTCCGGGTCGGGATTAGGTTGATCCCAGAGCCTGCGATGATAATACAGTGACGAACCTCCACGCCATTAAATTGTTCGCTGATGTAAAATGGGTGGATGTTTCGATGTATGGGATAGCCTTCGTCTTATTTAGAGAAAGAGATAATGTCCTAGAATTCAATATGCTCGACTGACTTAGCATAGAAGGATTTTGTGGCTACTACCTCCGTCTCAAACACTACTAAAAATAGTATATTTCCCAACAGTTTTGAGCCATTGGGATAGGCTACAGAACCGTTGGTATATCTTATACCAACAGTTCTTCCAACCATAGGGAAGTAAGCTGTTGGAAAAACGTTTTCCCAACGGTTTACGCAGAACCGTTGGGATATGTTAGTTACAGTAACCTATCTCAATGGTTTGGTTGAACCGTTGGTATAAGTTTTTCCAATGGTTCAACCAAACCGTTGGAAAAAACCTCTTTTTGGAACCTTTACAACAGTTTACAAAACTGTTTGGAAACGGTTTTTATCAACGGTTCTCATAGAACCATTGGTAAAAACATCCTACAAAATGTATGCCAATCGTTTGAAACCGTTGGCGTAGGCTATGTTGTGCAAATTGCACAGCAGCCTGCAATTTGCACAGGTCTTCAATCCCATCCCTGTCAATTGTACTATAATTATCCATTCCATATCCTTTCCAATTATTTAACATATAATGCATACACATTTAACATTGCACCCTAGAACTATACACATCTAGAAATAAATCATAATTTATAACGTAATTATAAACATACATAATTGATTTAGAATTCAATTTAATATGTCAAATCCTTAATTCAATTCATAATTGAATAAATAAATAATTTAATTATCAATTATCAATAAAATACATAAAAAATGGAATAAGTAATTTTATGTGTTATACACAATTAAGAATACATACAAGTGGTTTTTACTAAAAATGATGTCCATTTTAAATATTATACATACACATTGAGTGATACCGGCCACAAAGTTTCTCAGATTGAGGCGGGGTTTACTCGTACATATCACATATGACCCATGGATCATTTTCCTTAAGTATCAACATATTCTGAAACCATTTGGTCAGTTTTTCGTATGCTAGTTGTACTTTTCACTTAAAATGTTGTCCATTTCAAATAAAATTGAGACACTTCGAGTTGTGACAGCCACACTATGACTTGGATTTAGGTTGGGTTGACTTGTAAACATCACATATGACCCATGGATAATTTTCCTAACGTTTCAATGGAATCCTATTGCGTTTGGTCGGTTTTCCGTATATCAGTTGTTGTTTTCACTCAAAATGATGTCCATTTTAAACAAAAGAGAGACAGTTTGAGTGGTACCGGCCACACTGCACCTCTGATTGAGGTGGGGTTGAATTTTACACATCACAAATGACCCATGTATCATTTTCATAAAAGATAAACACATCCAGAATGCGTTTGTTTGGTTTTCTATATGTCAGTAGTTGTTTTCACTTAAAATGTTGTTTATTTCAAACAAAATGAGATACTTTGAGTGGTTCCGGTCACACCATGGCACATATTAAAGAAGGTTTGACTCATACACATCACATATGACCCATTTATCATTTTTATAAACTTTAATCACATTCTGAATGCGTTTGTTCAGTTTTTTGTATGCTATTAGTTGTTTTCAATTAAAATGTTGTCCATTTCAAATAAATGTGAGACACTTTGAGTGGTGCCGGCCACACCAGGCCTGAAATTGAGGTGGGGTTGACTCTTACATGTCACATATGACCCATAGATCTTTTTCTTAATGTTTCAATAGAATCTGAATGCATTTGGTCGGGTTTCCATATGACATTTATTCTTTTTACTTAAAATGAAGTCTATTTTAAACGAAAGAGAGCGAATTTGAGTGGTTCTGGCTGCACCGTGCCTTGGATTGAGGCGAGGTTGACTCTTACACATCAAAAATGACCCATGGATCGTTGTACAAAAGGTTTAATAGAAGAGGAATGTGTTTGGTCGGTTTTCTATATGTCAGTTGTTGTTTTCAATTAAAATGAAGTCCATTTTAAACTAAAGAGAGACACTTTGAGTGGTTCCGGCCACACCGCTCCTCGGATTAAGGCGGGGTTGACTCTTGTACGTAATATATGACCCATGGATCGTTGTGATAAAGTATAAAAACAATCAGAATCCGTTTGATCAGTTTTCCGTATGTACTTAAAATGTTGTCCATTTTAAACGAAAGAGAGACACTTAGAATTATCTCGGCCACAATGTGACTCAGATTGAGGCATTGTTGACTCGAAAACATCACATATGACCCATGGATAATTTTCCGAAAGTTTCAATAGAATTTGAATGTGTTTGGTCAGATTACCATATGCCAGTTATTGTTTTCAATTAAAATGAAGTCCATTTTAAACTATAGAGAGACACTTCAAGTGGTGTCGGCCACTCCGTGCCTCAGATTGAGGCTATGTTGACACGTACACATCACATATGACCCATGGATCGTTTTCCTAAAGTTTTAACTTAATTAGAATGAGTTTAGTCATTTTTCTGTATGTTAGTTGTTGTTTTCATTTAAAATGTTGTCTATTTCAAATAAACCTGAGACACTTTGAGTGGTTCTGGCTACACCTGGCCTCATATTGAGGCGGGGATGACTCTTACACATCACAAATGACTCATGGAATGTTGTTCTAAAGTTTCAACAGAATATAAATGTGTTTGGTTGGTTTTCCGTATGTTAGTTTTTGTTTTCAATTAAAATTAAGTTCATTTTAAACTATAGAGAGACACTTCGATTGTTGGCGGTCACACCAGGCCTTGGATTGAGAAGGGGTTGACTCTTCCACATCACATATGACTCATGAATCGTTTTCCAAATGTTTCAATGGAATCTGAATGCATTTGGTCAGTTTTCCATGTGTCATTTATGGTTTTCACTTACAATGAAGTCTATTTTAAACGAAAGAGAGACAATTTTAGTGGTTTCGGCCACACCGTGAATCGGATTGAGGCGGGGTTGACTCTTAAATGTCACAAATGATCCATGGATTGTTTTACTAAAGGTTAAATAGAATATGAATGCATTTAGGCAATTTTACATATGGCAGTTGTTATTTTCTCTTAAAATGAAGTCCATTTAAAACTAAGGAGAGACACTTTGAGTGGTGCCGGCCACACCGAGCCTCTTATTGGGTGGGGTTGACTCGTGAACATCATATATGACCCATTTATTGTTGTCCTAAAGCATAAAAACTTTCAGAATGCATTTGTTCAGTTTTCCGTATGTCAGTTGTTGTTTTCAGTTAAAATGTTGTTTATTTCAAAAAAAAATGAGACACTTTGGGTGGTTCCAGTCACACCATGGCTCGAATTAAGGAAGGTTTGACTCTTACACGTCTAACATGACCCATTTATCATTTTTCTAAACTTTCAACACATTACGAATGTGTTTGGTTGGTTTTCCGTATGCCAGTAGTAGTTTTCAATTAAAATGTTGTCCATTTCAAAAAAATACGAGACATTTTGAGTGATTCCAGCCACAGCAGGCCTTGTATTGAGGTGAGGTTGACTCGTACACATCACATATGACCCATGGATCGTTTTCCTGAAGTTTAAATGGAATCCTAATGCATTTGGTCGGTTTTCCATATGTCATTTATTATTTTCACTTAAAACAGAGTATATTTTAAACGAAAGAGAGACAATTTGAGTGGTTCCAGCCACACCATGCCTCAACTTGAGGTGAGGATGACTCATACACGTCAAAAATGACCCATGGATTGTTTTACTAAAGCTTAAATAGAATCTGAATGCATTTGGTCTGTTTTCTGTTTGTCAGTTGTTGTTTTCACTTAAAATGATGTCCATTTTAAACTAAAGAGACACACATTGAGTGGTGTCGGCCACACCACAACTCAGACTGAGATGAGGTTAACTTGTGAACGTCATATATGACCCATGGATTGGTGTGCAAAATTATCAACACAATCAAAATCCATTTGGTCAGTTTTCTGTATATTCTTAAAATGTTGTCCATTTTAAACAAAAGAGATACATTTAGAGTGATCCCGGACACATTGTGACTCGGATTGAGGCGCGGTTGACTCAAACACGTCCCATATGACCCATGGATCATTTTACTAAAGTTTAAATAGAATCTAAATGCATTTGGTCAGATTACCATATGTCAGTTGTTGTTTTCAATTAAAATAACATCCATTTTAAACTATAAAGAGACAGTTCGAGTGGTGTCGGCCACTCCGCACATCGGATTGAGGATGGGTTGACACATACACATCACATATGACCCATGGATCGATTTCTTAAAGTTTCAACTGAATTCAAATGCGTTTAGTCAGTTTTCCGCATGTTAGTTGTTGTTTTAATTTAAAATGTTGTCTATTTCAAATAAACTTGAGACCCTTTGAGTGGTTCCAGCCACACCTGGCCTCATATTGAGGCGGGGTTGACTTGTACATGTCAAAAATTACTCATCCAACGTTTTCCTAAAGTTTCAATAGAATCTGAAAGCGTTTGGTCAGTTTTCCATATGTCAGTTGTTGTTTTCAATTAAAATGAAGTCATTTTAAACTCTAGAGAGACACTTCCATTGGTGCCGGCCACACCAGGCCTCTAATTAAGGAGGGGCTGACTCGTACACGTCACATATAACCCATGGATCGTTTTCCTAATGTTTCAATGGAATCCGAATGCATTTGGTCAGTTTTCCGTATGTCATTTATTGTTTTCACTTAAAATGATGTCTATTTTAAACGAAAGAGTGACAATTTGAGTGGTTACAGCCAGACCATGCCTCAGATTAAGGCGAGGTTGACTCGTACACGTCAAAAATGACCCATGGATTGTTTTAATAAAGGTTCAATAGAATCCAAATGCATTTGTTGTTTTCAATTAAAATGAAGTCCATTTTAAACTATAGAGAGACAATTCGATTGGTGGCGTCCGCACCAGGCCTCAGATTGAGGCTGGGTTGACTCGTACACGTCACATATGAACCGTGGATCATTTTCCGAAAATTTCAACAGAATATGAATGCATTTGGTCAATTTTCCATATGTCATTTATTGTTTTCACTTAAAATGAAGTCTATTTTAATTGAAAGAGATACAATTTTAGTGGTTCCGGCCACACCATGCCTCATATTGAGGTTAGGTTGACTCTTACATGTCAAAAATGACCCATGTATCATTGTAATAATGGTTCAACAGAATTCAAATGTGTTCGGTCGGTTTTCCGTATGACAGTTGTTGTTTTCACTTAAAATTAAGTCCATTTTAAACTAAAGAGAGACACTTTGAGTGGTGTTGGCCACACCGCGCCTTGGATTGAGTAGGGGTTGACTCATTCACATCATATATGACACATGGATTGTTTTCCTAATGCACCAACACATTCAGAATTCGTTTGGTCAGTTTTCTGTATGTCTGTTGTTGTTTTCACTTAAAATGTTGTTAATTTCAAAAAAAATATGAGACACTTTGAGTGGTTCAAGTCACACCATGACTTGGATTAAGGCAGGGTTGACTAGTACATGTCACATATGACAAATTGATTGTTATTCTAAACTTTCAACACATTCCAAATTCATTTGGTCAGTTTTCTGTATGCCAGTAGTTGTTTTCAATTAAAATGTTGTCCATTTCAATTAAATGTGAGACACTTCGATTGGTAGTGGTCAAACCAGACCTCATATTGAGGTAGGGTTGAATCGTACACATCACATATGACCCATGAATCTTTTTCCTATTGTCTAAATGGAATCCGAATGCATTTGGTCGGTTTTCCGTATGTCATTTATTTTTTTCACTTAAAATAAAGTCTATTTGAAATGAAAGAGAGACAATTTGAGTGGTTATGGCCACACCGTGATTCATATTGAGGAGAGGTTGACTCGTACACGTCAAAAATGACCCATGGATCATTGTACTAAAGGATCAATAGAATCTGAATCTGTTTGGTTGATTTTCTGTATGTCACTTGTTGTTTTCACTTAAAACGAAGTCCATTTTAAACTAAAGAGAGACACTTTGAGTGGTTCTGGCCACAATGCACCTCAAATTGAGGCATATTTGACTCATTCACATCTTATATGACCCATGGATCATTGTGATAAAGTATCAACACAATCAAGATCCGTTTGGTCAGTTTTCCATATGTACTTAAAATGTTGTCCATTTTAAACAGAAGAGAGACACTTAGAGTGATCACGGCCACACAACAACTTGGATTGAGGAACTATTTACTCTTACATGTCACATATGACCCATGGATCGTTTTATTACTGTTTCAACAAAATCCAAACCCGTTTTGTCGGTTTATTGTATGTCAGTTGTTGTTTTCAATAAAAATAAATTCCATTTTAAACTATAGAGAGACACTTCGAGTGGTTCCGGCCACTCCGCACCTCGAATTGAGGCTGGGTTGACACGTACACGTCACATATGACCCATGGATCATTTTCCTAAAGTTTTAACTGAATCCGAATGCGTTTAGTCTATTTTCCGTATGTCAGTTGTTGTTTTCAATTAAAATGTTGTCTATTTCAAATAAACCTGAGACACTTTGAGTGGTTCCGGCCTCACCTGGACTCGGATTGAAGCAGGGTTGACTCGTACACGTCTCAAATGACTCATGGAACATTTTCCTAAAGATTAAATAGTATATTAATGCATTTGTTCAGTTTTCCATATGTCAGTTGTAGTTTTCAATTAAAATGAAGTCCATTTTAAACTATAGAGAGACACTTCGAGTGGTGCCGGCCACTCCATGCCTCAGATTGAGGCTGGGTTGACTCGTACAATTCACAAATTACCCAAGGATCATTTTTCTAAATTATCAACATCCATGAAAACAAAAAATATATAAAAATAACTATACTCCAATACTATACTACGGGTCTAGATAAAACCAACAACTAGAATAGATTAAACATCAAATCTCAGTAATATTAGTCAAAAATGTAACGGATCAACTTGTCCTAAATCACCATCACCATCATCACCATCATCATCACCCTCTTCTTCATCGTCGCCATCCTCCTCACCCTTGTCATCCACCTCGCCCTTCTTCTCTCCCTTCTCTTCTGCATCAGAATCCTCGCCATCATCATCGTTAGGCTATACATCATCTTGACCACCACTAAAACTGAAACCAATAAACAACCCAGCCCCCCCACCCCACTTGGACATCCCCCACCCCCACCCCACTTGGACAACCCAGCCTCCACCCCACTTGGACAGCCCTACCCCCACCCCACTTGGACAGCCCTACCCCCACCCCACTTGGACAGCCCTACCCCTGTCCCACTTGGACATCCCATCCCCCACCCCACTTGGAAAACCCACCCCCACCCACCCACCCCACTTTGACAACCCTACCCCCACCCCCACATGGACAACCCAACCCCGCCCCCCACCCCACTTGGACAACCCTACCCCCACCCCACTTGGACTACCCAGCCCCCCCCCACCCCAATTGGATAGCCCTACCCTCACCCCACATGGAAAACCCATCCCCCCCACCCCACCCCACCTGGACACCCCTACCCCCCACACCCCACATGGAAAAACCACCACCCCCACCCCACTTGGACAACCCTATCGTCACCCCACTTGGACAACCCATCCCCCCCACCCCACCTAGAAAGCCCCTCCCCCACCCCACCTGCACACCCTCCCCACACCACTTGAAAAACCCTGACTGGACACCCTCCCCCACCCCAAACAGCCCTACCCCCACCCCATTTGGACAACCTAGCCCCCTCCCTCACCCTACCAAGACAACCCCTCCCGCACCCCACTTGGACAGCCCTACCCCCACCCCACTTGGACAGCCCTACCCCCACCCCACACCCACCCCACTTGGACATCCCTACCCCCACCCCACTCGGACAACCCCTCCCCACCCTACTTGTACAGTCCTACCCCCACCCCACTGGGACAACCCGACCCCCACCCCACTTGGAAAACCCACCCACCCCCCTAACCCCACCTGGACACCCCTACCCCCCACACCCCACTTGGAAAACCCAGCCCCCCACCCCACCTGGGCAGCCCTAACTGTATTTATGGCTAACCAATGAAATCAAGTCAATAGACCTAAAATTTAAAATAAAAAAAAGGATAAAATAACTCAGGATCATATTAACCTCTTCAATATCAACCAAAATTATTCGATACAGATAAATCACAAAAAAACTGCAACCTAAAATGATATATTGATTGTGTTCATAAGGGAATCATAATACACATTACATTGTAGAAAAATGGAACAAAAAAACATTAAATAAATAAAGGCACACCTACCTATTTAGAATGGAAGAACAGAAATTACTTGAATCAAAGATAGATGTCCCGTTGGAAATTAGAGTTAGCACCCTCTAGAGAAGGTTGGGAAGTAGGGTTCAAACTGTAACCAAAAATTATATATGCCTAATATTTGTAAGGGGATCATAATACACACTAGATTACACCAAAATAGAAAGAAAAAATCTAAAATAAATTAATACACACCTACCGACTTAAACGGGAAGAACAAATCTAAAATAAATGAACTCACACATAAAGATTTAAACGAGAAGAAAAAATTGTTTGAAACCAGACCTGTTGTGCTTTGAAGTAGTGTTTTCATCAATATTTAGAGGCAAACCTTCCAGACGATTGAGGTTTAGGGAAAAATTTTCAAGAGGGTGCGTCCAGCTCTCGGTTAGGGAAAAATTTTCGAGATGTATGGAGTTACAGATCAATGATATTTGGGGATTTTCTTTCCCAATGGTTTTAAAAAACTGTTTTGAAAGTAATGTTATCCCAATAGTTACAAAAAACCGTTGGGAAAGAACTCTTAATACCATATATACCAAAGGTTCTGTAGAACTCTTGGTATAGGATTCTTCATCTTTCCCAACGGTTTCACTAAACCATTGGGAAAACTCTTTTTTTTAATTTTTCCCAATGGTTTCATCAAACTGTTGGGAAAAATCAATTTTTACAGATATTTACTAACGGTTTATGAAAAACGTTGGTAAATATCACTTATACCAATGGTTCTTTTGAACCGTTGGTATACAGGCGTTGGGAAAAGCATGATTTCCAGTAGTGAAACTGGAGGGGGCCTCTTAAAGCCTCGATGAGGGATTCATGCATTTCCAATGACAGGAGGAGAGCCTCAAGGATATATATCCTCACAATAATGTTGGAAATACTCTTAAGGATATCCTAATTCTAGGACAAGAATGACCTTCTGCTTACAGGTTGTCGTTCTACGGTAGGGGGTATGATTGGCCCATCTGGCTACACTGGTGGCTGACTGGTACTAGGAATGTCATGTTTATCGCTAGTCTAAGATCATAGGGAAACCATAAAATGAATATTGTATGAATGAGTCTGATCCACAATGCAACATGATTGATTGTAGAACGATCGTGGTGGCTCCTCTTGATCAAGTAACACAAACGACGATGAAGGAAGACCTGATGATACCAAATGAGTAGGTTGTGAATGCTGGGCTCTACATTGGGTCGACACTCTGGTTTCTGTGGCATGTACATCCTATCTAGATGTATTGAATAAGGCATTATGATGAACTATATAGCCACAGCTCCATCGACGTAGGTAATGGCTTGGGACGTTGGGAGGATCGGTATGGAACTCATCATCGTCAGGAATAATGTATGGATTTACCAGATCAATGATGTTAACTGAAGCATACCCTTGATCGTCACTTGAATAATCCTCCACCATCAAATGGATTTTGGGGGTAATCTCCATCTCAGGGGGGGGGGGCATGAATTCACCAAGAGTATGAACGGATGATGACAACGGTGGGGAATTTGTTTTCCCTTGTGTGGCTAATTCTTTCGCTTCATGGAAGAGAGAGGCTGAGATGTTGACGTAGATGTAGTGGTTGTGGGTGACGCGACATATTTTGAAGGCTCAGGTCGATTTATAAATTCGCGGATAATACCATAGGCATGAGAGAATTCCTTAAAAGCCATCCAGTTATCAAATTTTTGAGACCCACAGCTAGGAACCTGATTCCTCTCACCCTCACTGTCACTACCGTTGTCTAGCTTCATGAATACACATGCCACCTATGTTGGGGCTGAACCTAACCTGACAATGTTGTTATCAAACTAGTGTCGAATCTAGTCTTTAAACATGTATCACTATTTTAGGGTGTTCCCCAGGATCTGGTGATAGGGGCAGTAGTTGGGGTGATCGGTGAGATCTTCTTCTTCGGGCCTACTGCATTTGGGAAACCGTAGAATTCCCTGTTCCAAGGCATGTGGCGAATAATTGGGGACATTATCCTCATTGAATGGGTAGGTATACTTTATCCTATCCTAGAAGGGGGATCTAGGATCCTGGCCCTAATGAGGGGTTGGAGGAGCCTGTCAAGGATGTGGAACCCGGTTATCTCTCGAAGGTGGTGGTGGCACATTACGCGGGGGCGCCTGCTGATTCAGAGGTGGGAACTGATGGGCCGAAGGATGCGCCTAATGTGGTGGGCCTCTAAGAGGCTAGAGAGGTGGCTCCACTGGTAATAAATCTAGTTTTCTAGGGGCCTCTATTTGGGCCACCACAGCATGCACAACCTTAGCGGCCCTTCTCGTAGGAACTTAAGCAGGCAATGGACGAGCCTGCTGCAAGGCTTCCTCTAGACGCTGGGTCTTATCAAAGAAATACTGGAATCCCCCAGGGTAATTTTCAGTAATGAGGGAGGGACCAGTTCAGTTTTGACATTCCCCACACACATTGTCAGCAGTTTTTCCTAAGTCATTGGCATATCCAAGGAGTAGCTAAGGCCTTTCCACCGGGCAACAAAGTCTGCAATGTGCTCTTTAGGCCTCTACTTTCACTTAAAGAGGTTTTCAATACTCATCATTCAGGTGTTAGAGATGAACTGGTAAAGAAACTATCTACAAAGATATTCATAGCCGGCGACCAACCCAATGGGTAGCTGGTTGTACCAGAAAAACACAGGCCCTTCTAATGTTTGTATGAAACACCAGAGTTTGGCGGTCTCTTGCAATGCTAGAGTTCCCAACATAGGTCCACACCTTGAGATGAAATGGTCCAAATGTTTTAGGGGTCACCCATACCATTAAAGGGGGAGAAGGTGGGGTTTCCAAAACATGGGGGTACTGGCATATCATCTACCCATGCCATATAAGGCTTCCCATCAGGCGGGATTTCCACTTTTCGAGTTTCCAAATCCTTATGGTGATCAATGAGAACCTCCATCGGATCATCTAATTGGGGATTCTTATCACGATGACTGTCCATGACCACCAGTGCATTGGAAGGTTATTCAACATGATAATTTGGCCTAGCGGATCATGGAGTGGCTAGTGGGATGACCTTCAGAGCGACTGGTTGTACCTGAGCCTGGTTTCAAAGATTTTCATGCTGCTCATGTGGATTTGGGGAGACGTATCATGCCCAATTTTCATGAGATCTAGCCTCTATCCAGTCTATGTGGGAAATATAGTTGGGGTTACCTAGAGGAAACTAGCCAGGGGGAATTGTATCTACCCATGCTGCCCCGGTTGAGGATCACTGTAGTCTGGTCGCCCCTCAGAAGAACATTCAGCAAGGAGGTTATCAACCATCTTTTTATGCTCTATGAGATATTGACGTAACATGGCCTTGGATCATCCTCTGTCTTCTGCACTGAGCTAGATGGGTCAGAGGGTTTGATGTCCCATAGATGTTATTTTCCCTTATTGGGATTCCGGCTGAGGAATAGTGACTCGGTGGGCATGGGAAGACCCAATAGATTTCTCTACTAATGAGTAACCCTCCCCAGTGGATACAATAGGTGTGGAACTACCCTGGGGGTAAGTTTGCGTCAAGAAGCTATGTCTCATTCTCTTCCTCTGGTGGATCGTCCATGTTGACCGTAGCTATACCTAGATGCATATCCTCAATATCACCTAGAAAGTCAGGCTAGAACCGGATAGAACTGAAATGAAGGGCAGCATACTGCCCCCAACCATGGACCTGAAGATGGGGGGAAGCCTCCTTGATAATATTGTAGAGTACTTTAAAACTCTGAATGCATCATTTTCGTAGGGTCCAATGGTGATTGGGAGACTCAGGACGGTGGGACACATGAAGCGAAGCCACACCAACCATGCAGAATTGTTGGCCAATTAATTCAATGTTTTCATGACTCTTGGGGTAAGACACTCGCTGATAGCAGATACAAAAGCGTGTCGCCCAAAGGGTTTGGAAAAAACACATGACTTCCTCCTAAGTACGCTATTCTGGTTCACTGATGTTTTTGGTTGTGATTGGATAGAACATCTCTATGAAATTATCCGTTTGAAGGATTTCCCATAAGATCCTTAGCTTAGACTCATGATCTGGCCATTGGTTTCCCCACTCATCAACTGGGGGAGGTTGCAAGACCGATAATGGCATTGAAGTAGACTGCTGAGATGATAGACTGGCCGGTGGAGAATACGGTGAACTAGTATAAAGAAAATACATCTTGGTATGTCTTGTGATGAATGCAATGACTGAGCCATCACATCCTGATAAGACAGATAGGTGATCGCAGCGTCTGGTGCATGGGTTGTGGTTTCTAATGGTGGGACATGATTTTGTTCATCCTTTATCAGTCCCTAGAATAACTCTCCATGATCTCTGGTTGAGGTAGAGAATGACCCTATTTATGATAGGGGTGATTTCATGGCCAGGCCCTAGAAAGAGGCTAAATATTCCTCCTCTTGGATGTATCTGCGGAGGGAGGTGAGAATCCAGTGGACTTCACATTCTAGAAGGATGAGTCTGATACACCTCATTCTTGGCCCAACCCTCATCATAGTGGATCGAGGTGAGGGTTCCATTACCAAATCGCATTCCTCCTCGAAATATGAGAAGCATATGGGCTTAATCACATTCTGAAACATCCTGGTACTCTTCTTATGGAATCGGCGACCATCTCTCTTACCCCTTGGTGGTTCTTCGGGACATGGTATATTTTTAGATCCATTAGAACCTTCAGTGGAATTGATTTTGGGGTAGAGAGGACTTCAGCCTGGGTGAGCCAGGGTGCGAGGGTCACCTTGATATCTTTCAAAAGGAACATGGGGAGGGACTCCGTGTCCACTAGCTGACGGATGGAGGGAATCCCACGAGAAATGCTGGAGTGGGTAGGACCTCTGCTAGCATTGGTAGGAGCATGGTTAGGGCCTCCATTCTTGTTTCCTTTGATAGAGATGGTATGAGGAGGGTCCACATACTGGTTGAGCTAAACATGGGTAGGGCTTCCATGTTGGGTGCCAATAAAGCAAGGAAGACCTCCGCTTCTTTGATTGACGGGACGGGGAGGTCCTTCTTTGGTTACTGTAAGAACATGGGGATGTCCGCCACACTGATGGTTGATCGTACATGTAGCCTCTTCACATAAGATACCTATGACAGGAGGAAAGGATCCATACCTGAGGTCACAGGTATGGAAGAGGTTTTCGTACTGGGTGTTAATGTGGCGGGGAGGACATTCACTCAAATTATTGGTGGCATGGGGAGGATTCCCATGTTGGGCTTGGGAGTGAGATGGTCCTGCTCTCTCATTGGTGGTGGAATGTGGAGGACTTCTATACTAGATTTTGTCATTGTCGGTCAGCCCACGATAGACGCCACCTATTTCGGTGACCAGGAGAGTCATCCCAACCTGCCCATGGGGTGGTCGGGGCCTCGATCTAGACTGGGTATATAAGTTCCCCAGCTCAGTATGAATAGGACATTGATGGTATGCATCGGCATTGACACATCACACAGTAGTCATTGTTGATGATGATGATTCCCATTGGAAGGCATCCTCCTCAGCTTGCGCCTGAGGCTGGCATCGGGTTAACCGGATTGGGGCTGGTGGTGTTGGTTCATAACTCACCAGATCCTCTACCAGTGGGGTCAGATAGAGGTGTTGATGCATCCTAGTGGGAGATCTCTTTGGTGTCCCTTAGGATAGGATTACATCTGGGTTGTCCCATACATACCTGACCACATTGGCATAGGGGAGAGATTCATTAATGCACTTCGGGGAGAGGCTCCCAAAACGATTGTAGATCAGAGTGGGGAGGAGTTTCTTCATGTGAGACCATTGGGGGAGGTGGTGACGGTGAGGTGAAGAATCCTCTAAGTCATGTTGGGCCATATCATAGGTTAAGACAATCCCCTTATCCTAGTATCATCAAACGATGTCGTTAATCAACCTCCTCTAGATAATTTCAGATGGGGAGATGGGGCGTGGGCACCCAGCAGCCATGGATGTGGAGGTCGATGTGGAAGAGATGAGGCCACGCGGGATTTTAGCATTGACGTTTCCCCGACCCCTGCGTTGGTGGGTGGGTGGTGATCAGTTTCCTTTCATGAAATCTTTGGCCCTTAAAAGTAAAGAGACTAAACTATTAGTTCTAAAAGAAGGAAAGTGAAGTCCAGTTCCCAAGCGCCATTCCATCTTCTATGGTTGGTAAGAAAGATCCACGCAGACAACATCGCAGATAGGGATGTCCAACATTCATTTACCCCAGTATATAGTGAGTTCATTCTAGGACTACTATTTTCTTAGAGGGTCCTTGTTCTAGATACATGGATTTGGTGAAACACTAATCCAATGATGTCTTGAACGATACTAATATCCACATTGATGAGAAGATATTCAATTCGGGTTCACCATTCATGTTTCCGAAACATTCTTCGGGGAATGAATCCATCTTCCAAGGAATATTTATGATATTTTTTGTCATATATTCCCGCTTTAAAAAGGTTGTTGGAATCCATCTCTTATACGGGGACATTTTCTCCTTGATAGAAATAGGATGATGGGATGCTAGCTCCTCATTCCATGGATTCCTCATCAGAACTCATCACCTGGTACGAGTCTCCCTTTAATATTAAGACGTTGTTTGTGAAACTCTTACTAGTGCCATGTCTTCATGTATGCTGGTTAATTGCGATTCTTCTATCTGGAACTTCTAAGGATTAGATTTAGGGAAGCAACCTTCGATCAGTGGAGTAATCACGTTGAACATCACTAGCTTGTCTGGACGCTGGAAAACTGATGCGTCTGGGTTTATCCCCCTTATGATAGGACTTCTAGAGGGTACGGAAGCCTGAGGAATCCCACATCGAGTGCAGGTAATTATATTCCTTGGTCATGTCCCTGAGGTTTTCCGGATGTTCCCATGTTTAACACATGGAATTCCGTGAGTTTAACGTCTACCATAGACTGATTAGACTGATTAGAACACTAATCAAAGTGGATCAGATAGGTGAAGACCCAAGATGGAGAACCTAAGATTACCAAAGGGGTGGATCAATATTTATAATGAAGAGGTATCTGAGGATGATTAGGTCCCTATAAAGAGGACGTCAGGGTTTACTATTGGTTGGGATTGAACCTCATGTAGGTTTCCTATGTACCCTGTCTCAAGAGATAGGGATCAAAATATATGTTTTTCGAAGGGGTGATTAATTACGGTGTGCAATGAGGATAGTGAACGAAATACATTTTTGGGCTTATGCAAGGTTATCAACCCAAGGACTGCTAGGAGAAGTGAGAAGGTGGGTCAAATGATCTCACCAGGATATGGTGTCCTGGGTAAAAATCATGATGAATATGGATGGTTAAGAGAAGTGGATGGAGAATGAGATGTAACCAATGTGAGGATGATGGTGATGTTTGTATGGATCCTCGAAGAGACCTCCTACATATCCTTGTGGCAAGGAATCAAAGTCCGCATAGTTTGGTGGGTTGATGGGACACCCGTGGAGGCATCCCAAGAGAATGGATGCATGGATGGGACCCGGATGAAGTGGAACCCCCTCAGTCAGGGAATAACCTTCCAAAATCATAGAGGCTCAAGGGAGAGACTGGGATGAGACATGGGTGATGGGCTTAGACCTTATGGAGGCTTCATACATATCCCCATGATAGGGAATCAAAGTTTATGATGCTCAGGATGGGGGTATAGAATCAGGGTGTGTGCAAAGGACTGCGACCCGAAGTCATGCTAGGGATTACACGTGGTTAGCTACTCAGGATGGTCTGACACCACAAGGAAGGACAAGAGATGTTTTTCCCAGCAAAGGGGACCACAATATATCACCATCTATTGGGGTTCCAATAGCTTAATACTGGTTGGGGTTCCAATGGCTTACCGCTGGTTGGGGTTCACAATGACTTACCATAGATTGCAGTCCCAATGGCCTACCGATGTTCGGGGTTCAAAACAACTTACCATCGATTGGAGACCCCAATGTCTTACTGCAGATTGGTCTTGAACCTCGGGGAGGCTTCCTATGTACCTTTTCTAGGAGACATGGATCAAAGTCCACATAGTTTGGGATGGTGAATACAGTTTAACGTCATGCGGGAAGAAGATGGACTGACATGAAGGGGTCGGGACAAGTAGGTGTTGGGATTGAACCTCAGGGAGGCTTCCAACGTACCTTTACTAGGATACACGGATCAAATTCCACATAGTTTGGGATGGTGAATCCAGTTTCATTTCATGCGGGATGAAGGTAGACTTATTTGAATGGGTGGGACAAGTAGGTGTTGGGATTGAACCTCATGGAGGCTTTGTACGTACCTTTCCTAGGAGACAAGGATCGAAGTACCTATAGTTCAGGATATTGAATACAGTTTAACATCATCCGGGGAGAAGTTGGACTGATGTGAAGGGTTTGGGACATGTAGGTGTTGGACTTGAACCTCAGGGAGGCTTCCTACGTACCTTGCTAAGGATTCAAGGATCAAATTTCATGTAGTTCGGCATGGTGAATATAGTTTAACATCATGTGGGGGTGAAGGTAGACCGATGTGAATGGGTCCGGACAAGTAGGTGTTGGTATTGAACCTCAATGAGGAATCTTACATACCTTTCCTAAGATACAAGGATCAAAGTCCACACAGTTTGGTATGGTTTGGGGCTTACACGCTAAGGCGACCCATAAAGGATGCCATGACCAATGCTCACTCTAATCCCACATGAGTCATGATCAATGTGAGAAACAAGAGGCATCAAATACCTGACTATCACATCATAAAAGTTTCTTCTACAGAATTTGGAGTGGGGATTACATGTAGTTAGAAGCCGAAAGAGGAAACAGGGGCTTATGCATGGTTAGCATCACAGGGAGATGGAGATTGGGACATACTCCAGGATGTAGTCTCAATGGAGAAAAATCCCAGAGGGAGAGGGATGGGATAAATAAGGTCTTTGTGCCCATATCTCATCTAGTATTTGGAATGTAAGAAGAGAGGATGAGCAGGGATACTACCTCCCACAAGAAATCTTAGGGGCTTACACCAAGATGGTTTCCCATCCCCACGAACAGACGATGCTCCAAAAAAATCTCATTCTATGTGAGGAAGATCTCACTCATGTGGTGACAAGAAGTGGTGGAGAATGTTCGAGGTGGGGAACCCTGGGTATATTGTGTGGTGAGAGGCCACAGTTTAACATCATGTGCTGAGGATGATGGTGATTGGTAGTTTAACATCCTGCAACTCAGATGAGGTGGGTTCACTCCACACCACTTGGACTTACTTAACTAATACCCACCCACACATGGGAAAGGGAATGCATCAGCAATGTCATAGTGAGGGGGTGTTGTAGAGTGATCCATTTAGGGGATCACATTGGTGTGGCTATGCAAAGAAACAATAGTCGTTAGCATGCCTATGTGAAGAAGCATAAGGATAAGAAATGCAACATAAATCACCACCCAAGGGCCTTGAAATAACTTCGTATGAACCTGGAGGGTCATATAAGAGAATGTTGTGTAACATTGGTGTTTTGTGCATAAGATATTCTTGAATATGATTTCCTAGAAATCGACATTGAATATATTCTCAAGGGCGCACACAATAAGAGAGGATTACACACAAAAGAAGGGTTTTGTGCGCAATAAGAACACAAATGGGAACTATTGCATGAAATAAGATGGGTTTCGTGGATAAAGGAGGCATTAACACAATTGGAGGAGGAATACCTACAATTAGAGGGGTTTTTCATGAAATTAGAGGATTTTTGCGTGAAAATGGACTATCAAAAAAAGAAACTGGGTGAGGGTCAAACCCTAGTGGTCCCACCAAAAGGTGGACCCCTATGAGACCTTTCATGGAAAATATTATACCTGAATGTCATATTTTGTGTGCAGAATACATGTATTATGTTCAGGGGAGACGGTTTGAATTATTCAACCACTGGATGTGATGGGGGTTCTATTCTATTTATAGGCAATTAGGGGTAGCAGGTGTACGTGGAATTTGGCATGTATGTAAACCCAACCCATTTGCCGGCCGCATGGGAATTTCTTCCCTGACATGCATAATCTATCCAGTCCACGACCTTTTTGCGTGCAAGGAAGCAGTTTTGTACACACCCCTCATATTTTCTGCACAGCCTTTTGGCCCATCCTGGAATCAGTTGCTAAGTCGAAATATGCCTTCAGTTTTCTCAAGGATGCCTTCCTGAGGCCTTCGGAAGATTTCAGCATCTGCACTCATATATCATTAGGTCTACAAAGGACATTATTTATCAAGGTGTAGAGATCATGCATACCATGTGTGAGGGCTTGTCACGAACCATCCTCAGGGCCCGTGTCGTGACTACCCGAAGCCCACCTTCCATAGGCCGGGGGCTGATGACTAATACTACAGGCGTAAATCCTTATGTTGGGACGAAATTGCCTTTATAAAAAGAAAACACACATAATCAGAGTACAAAACATGAATCAAAACACTATGTAAACTGAATACAAAGGAAGTGATAAAAGTAAAGGGGGCCGGAAATACAAGCCCAACAGGAAAGTACAAGGAAAAGACAAAACATATACAACAAAAAGACAAACAGCTGGAAGGTGTCTAGAAGCTCCTGGATCATCCACCACAGATCCTACATGAAGGGTAGGTATAGATAGCCTCCTCAGGGTTCCACGTCCGTCCATCTCCTCCGGGTACTGTCTCGTTGTGAGGTCCACCTTCGAGTACCGTCCAATCCACATACACTCTGCCTCGGTCAGCGCTGTTTGTCGTCTGCAACCAACACAACGTGGTGCGGACATAGCCGGTGCTGGGGTGAGTATAAAGATACTCAGTAGGGACCCTGAGACCCTCAAGGTCTCATAAAATCCAACAAGGATAAACCACAAAGTATTAATGAATGGATAACCATTACTTAGGTATATGTCCAAACATATACCTAAGTTATCTAGTAACCCATCTCAATCATGAGGAAAACACAAAGGTTATTGACTCAACTCAAACCAGGATTTTAATTATCAAAACCACGGCTGCTGGAGAACTCCTCCTCTATTGAGAACATTGGGCCTATCGTAACACCAAGGAACTTCTCACTAACCTTGGTCTAATTTGGTACTCCTCATGTCGAGTACCACGGATCTGCTACCAACTACCAGGCACTCCTCCACTGTGGGTATGCCGCCAACTACGAGGACCTCCCCCTAATAGCCTGCAGAGGTACTCCTCCTATTGAGTACTGTGGGTCTTCCACCAACTTCTAGGATCTCCTCCACCATGGGTCTGCCGCCATCTACCATGCCCTCCCCGCTGGTCTAGTCGAAATGGTCAAGCAGTCATCAGGTTTGTCAGCTACTAGGTCTCCACACTCTGTCTGCTCGCCACTAGAAGGATCTGTCCCATGAGCTACTAGGAAAACCTCCAACTGTCATGAAGTGCCACTAATATGTATCTCAAATGACCGTATTTTCATAGGGATATCAACGCAATAGACAACGTGTCAATTGGATGCTCTGTCTTTATGCTATTGACATTTTCGTTCCATGGGCCTAGTTGGTTTTTAGGTTAAAACCAACCTAACCACACCCCAACTGTATCCAAACCTCAATTGGGGTATGCGAAAGGAACTGTCTCGCTCTTAGATTTCCATCTCCACAGACGGTTCGTCGATCATACACTCATAACCCAAGATGTGGCTAAAAGGTGTAAACCGGCCATAGCGGGTCCATGTCTAGTTTGACCCAGTCGGACTGACCCAGTCCAAACTGGGGTCTGACCCAATCCGTGAGTCTATCCCGGTCCAAGGGGGTAGCCCGACCTGAAGGCAGCTCAGCCCATGGCGGGCCAACCCAAGGCGGCCCGGATGGTGGCGGCCCGGCCTGTGGCGGCCCGACATGAGGGCGGCCCGACTGGCCAGCCTGCATGGCCTAGTTGGCCACGTGTGGGAGGGGGTGCCGTGCCCCCTGTTTCCGATCCGAACCAGCATTGGGCGCCGGTTCTGTTTCTCCATGGGACCCTTCGGGTCCCTCCTGTAGCGTGCACCGGCGGCTGGCTCAGCCGGCTGCCCCTGGTGTCTCCATTATGGGATGACGACACCACGGTTTTGCTGGCCTCCGCACAGCGCGACGGTGTCGCGCCGCCTCCATCGCGGCCCAGCCTGGCTACAACCTCCCGCTTCCTCTATGCGGTGCGATGGTTCCGCGCTCGCCGTACGACCGCCGCGGCCCTTCCTCCCGGCACGGTGCGATAGCACCATGCCCCTCCAACACCGCCATGACCAACCTGGCCGTAGCTCGGTTCTCAGTGCGGCATGGTGGTGCCGCACCCTTGTGGTGACCCAACTACCTTGCGCCGCCGACTTTCTTCACAGCCAGCTCATTGTCAGTCGCCGTATGTACCTCCTCCATCGTCACCAAAAAAGATCCAACAAAAGGGGAGGGTCGGGATGTGTTTGTTTAGTCCGAACCCTCCTTGTTACAGTGATATCATTTAGTTCTCAAAGCACGCTACATAAGAGAGGGTACAAAGGGTAATGTTCAATTGTAAAATAACCCCTACCTTATATAATGATATTAGTTGATGAATTCACAGTAAGGAACACGTCGTTCCGTTGACATCGGAAGAAGATGAAAATGTTGACATCGTCGGCGTTCTTCAAGGACGGCGATGTTTTCTCTACTTTCCTCGGTTGAAGAGGGAGAGAGAGTATTCCGTTGTTATTCATTGGAGAGGATCATTCTTCGTTGGGAGAATAGAGTTATCCAAGTTCTTCCAAGGCTCCTCTCTCAATGTTCCACCAAAAGAATGTTTCCAACCCAAAAATAATAGACTATCTATTATTTTGTATGGTTGGAAAGAATTTGAAAGGATTAAAATTAATTAAGTTATTTCACTTAATTAAATGGGTGGAGTTGGCTCATTAAAAGATGGGGGAAGGATGGTAAAGAGGCTTCACACTTAATTGGGGGTTCCAAGGGGGTTAAAGGGGTTTAAATCATGTGTGGGCCCCACCTTAATAATATCGTCCCAAGGGAGGTAATGCTCGGGTGGGCCCCACCACCATAACCACCCATGGGAGGTTATGGTGTGGTGGCCCTCACCTCCATCCTCCCCTTGGAGGTTTCAACCACCAAAATAAAAATAAAGTCAACACTTTATTTTTATTCAATTTAATTAAAAACCCCCAAAATCTAACATCCATTCTTGTTAGAACACAAATACGATGAATGTCTCACTAAGAAATCACCGATGCTGCGAGCTCCACAGTACCCTCAGATTTCAATTCCAAGCACCGGTTCAAAAGTTATAAAACGCCGCTTGCACGTTTACTGAACGTACCCATAAAAATGTTCAGAAAATTACTATCAGCCACCCTCGACCCACGCCGGTTGAGGTTAGGATTTTCCTAGTTAAATCACATCCAAACAAACCCAATGGAACCCTCGGATTTCCAATCCGAGTTAATATTTAATAGTTATCAATTTTACAATAAAATAAGTGTCACTTAATTATTTTATTTGCGGCCAAAAACTTACATTATCTGGTGGCCCTCGCCGACCCAAGTTAGTATCTTCTTAAAGAAATCCTACCATCACGAGTTCAGCGGTGGTCTTAGATCTTTAATCCGATTTACCGTTTTTTAGTTATAAACATTTGAAAAATAAAATAATTTATTTAATTATTGTATTTACAATTATTCCATTTTTGGGTTTTCTCACAAGAGGCTCGCGCTGACCAAACTTAAGTTGCTCCCAGGGTAAACCCGATATCCTAAGCACAATGGTACCCTTGTATTTCTGATCCGAATAACCGTTTAAGAGTTATTCCACTTTTTCTGGAAAACTACTTACACGCGTTAATTTAAGCTTAACAATACTTTGATGGATCATTCCAAGCACTCCAGGACTCGGAATCATGCGCCGTCAGATTTCACGGACCCGTAAAATTCTTATTTAATTAAAAAAATTACATGGAAATTATGGGTCTTTACATTCTCCCCACCTCATGGCTCTACGTCCTCGTAATCCATAACTCACAACTAAGGGAGCAAGTGGGGGTACTGAGCATGTATCTGAGCCTCCCGCTCCCCATGTGCTATCATGGAGGTTCATGTGCTACCAGCAAACGCGCACCAGAGGTATCAACCATCCAAGAAGGACCCGCTCCTATTGATCATCAATCTCTACTAGAACCTCCGTAAATGTTTCCCCATCGTTCATGTCCACCTCGCCATGGTCGATGATGTGGGAAGGGTTGTGCACATATCTCCTCAACTGGGATACGTGGAAAACGTCGTGCACCCGTTGCAACTGGGGTGGAATATCTAAGCAATACTTCACCTCGCCAACACCATTGAGGACCTAGAAATGTCTGATGAACCTCAGAGATAAATTTTTACCTCGACCAAATCTCCATAGACCTCATCGAAGTGAGACCCATAGAAAGACATGGTCGCCATCCTCGAACTATAGAGGTCTCCGTCTCCTGTCAGCATACGACTTCTGTCTACTCTGTGCGGTCTTCATCCACTCCTGGATGATCTTCACCTTCTCCATGGTAGCCCATACCTTCTCTGGCCCCACTAGTGTTGACTCCCCTGGGTCTGTCCAGCACAGTGGTGATCTGCAGGGTCGACCATACAAGGCCTAAAAAGGTTTCATGCCGATGGTGGAGTGATAGATGTTGTTTTACTTAAACTCCACCAAAGGTAGATGATCCTCCTAGCTATGAATTAAGTCACGGATACATGAACGAAGCATGTCATCGAGGGTCTGGATAGTCCGCTCGGGTTGACCATCCGTCCGAGGATGGAAGGCGGTTCTCAAGTGAAGTTGTGTCCCGAACGCTCCCTGCAACCCCTTCTATAGCAGGGAATTAAATCATGCATCACGATCGGAGAAAAAATATGAAGGTACTCTATGTAGCCGCACAATCTCCTGCATGTAGAGGTGTCCCAAGAGCTCTAATAAGCCATGCTCTCTGATTGGTATGAAGTGGGATGAGATGGTGAGTCTGTCAAAGATCATCCAAATCGAGTTGTGACCCCTAGATGTACGTGGAAGACTCTCCATGAAGTCCATGGATATCCCATCCCACTTCCACTTTGGGACCTCTAAAGGCTGAACCAAGCCTTCTGGTACCTGGTTCTCCGCCTTCACTTGCTGATAAGTGAGGCATCGAGAGACAAACTCCACTACTGGATTCCTCATACCTAGCCACCAGTGCTGTCATCGAAGGTCCTGATATGTCTTCGCCACTCCTGGATGTACCGCTAAAGGGTAGGTGTGTATCTCTCTCAACACTTCCTCCTGAAGTGTCCCTAGTACCATAGTACGTCCTCTGAAGAGGATGATGTGCTCCCCACCTTCAGAAAATCCATCAGGTGCCTTCCCTGTGGATATCTGAGCACGTCGTGTCTCACAGTCAATGTCTCCATTCTGTGCCTCCCTGACTCGATGAAGAAGTGGGGGAGTGACTGTAAGATACTGAAGGAAGGTTGTTCCATCTATATCCACAAAGGATATCTATAAAGTAGCCAGCTGCTCTGTCTCCTCTCCTAGAAGCTATATACCAGATCTTCTACTGAGTGCATCTGCTACAACGTTCCCCTTCCCAAGAGTATAGAATATCTCGAAGTCATAATCCTAGATAAACTCAATCCAACGTCGTTGTCTCAGCTTCTGAGAACCATATGTGATCACAACTCACTCCTACATCAGGACACACCCGAATAAGGTCCTTGATGCGTCGCAATAGATTGAGTACCCTATGCCTTCCTCTAGAAGTCTCAAGATAGGGGCACTAGTCAGCCTCTGCCTCATCTCCTGAAAGCTCTGCTGGCATCTCTGCGACCACACGAAGGGTTTCCCCTTCTTCGTCAAGGATGATAGTGGTGATACAACTCTAGAGAATTCTGGCACAAAGGTATGTCTGGCTGACTCATGAGTGATCGACTACACCCTATTATGCATGAGTCCATCCTATGATGTCTGGGTTTTCCTTTTTGACGACCAAGGAAAACCCCATCCCAACGTTGTAGATAAACCACAACCTTTTTTCCTATTATAGTCAATCTGTGTATGAACTATGGTTTCCCAATCCATACCCAAAATAATGTCGTAAGGCCTCGACGCTTCCACCAAGAGGTTCCTACCGAAACTCTCGCATCAAGGGTCAGATCACACCATCGACATAAGTGTGATTATCAAGTATCCTCCCAAAGGTATCTCTACACATGGACGTCATGTCAATGGTTTAACCGGAAACTCTAAGCCTAGGAAAAGATTCGTGGAAGGAAGGAATGATTAGTACCCATGTCTATTGATACAGAAGCTAATAGTAAACATAGACCATACCTTGAATCATTCTTAGAGCCCTTGGGTCACACATATTGACCGCGTGTAGCAACTCTCTTCCCCTGACCTCCAGCTTCTGCAGCATGGTGGGGACTACAAACGCGGGTGGTTCTAACATGTCTAAATGTACACCACCTCATGCTGATCTCCTAGCTCTGCTTCCACGTCGACTGCCATGCAGATTTATCTATCCAAGTCACATACTCTTCTTGAAACTTCTTGCACGCCCAAGTCTCTGAGACTGGCACCAGTGTCCTGCTTTCCCACTACTAACATTCGCTGGCTGTTTCCAATCATCCAAAGAACATTCAACCACAATTGTTCTCTCTAGCACCCTAACATGAGTAGGAATGCATAGAGGAAAAGTGTTGGCTTGGTTGTTCTTAAACACACCTCACTCAGAAGTCTGAGCCCTGAAGCACTGATCGCATCGTATTCATCGAGTACCAGGAATGGTCGGTACACCTCGATGAATACTCAACTACCGACATGTCGTCTTTCCGAAACCGTGGAAGCTGAAGAGAAATCTCAACCACCTCCTCAAGACAGTCCGCAGCCGCCTGTGAGTCAGGCTCGCCTCATAAATTGAGGGGTATCTTATGCTGAAATACATGTAAGGCACTAAGACTATAAGTTTCCTCAACCGGTACCGCCGGTAGTGTCTGCTGACCAATAGGCAGTGATATAGTTGGCACACTGCGCAAAGGTACCTTCTCGGAAAACGGTCCAAGTACCAAAACCTCATCACTATGCGGACCATCCTCATGGTCACTCACTGAAAAATACTAGTATTTATGATCAAAATATGCACTACTAGTGTCTCAAATAGGCAGAAAACTCTAGTAATCGCCTCCATCCAGTCCTCTGCTGCTTGGGAATGTGTCTCACCTCGAATCCTCGGAGGCCTCTGCTGCTGGATCTCGTACAACGCGCTCAGTCGGCGTGCACCATCCTCCAATGCGGCTGGAGGCATCTGCTGCCAAATGGGTGTTGGTGCTGCTGGTACACCACCCGAAGGTGCCAACATAGTAAGAGGGCCCTGCACCAGAGCCTCGTCGCTTGGAGGGCCGTCATCGAGTACTATCTCGGGAACCCTAACTAGCTGTCTGCGAGGAGGCATCCTTATAATGAACAGGTGGGCCATGGTCAGAAGACTATACCTGGTGAGATGACCTGGTTGAGATGAATTAAAGAAAACTTTTGAAAACACGCACGGAATCAGCATTTTTGTGCACTGAGTCAGAAATCAGAAGTCAGGGTCCTGGTGTATGGATACGTCGGCTGCCCGCACCAACATTGGAATCCCTGAACTGAAAAACCACACTTTGTACCCTTAATACTATTGCTTCACAGAAAAGAAATATTAGAGTCCTAAGTTCTATGGTAGAACTAACTCCTCTGATACCAATTTGTCACGACCCGTCCTCAGGGCTTGTGCTGAGACTACCCCAAGCCCACCTTCTATAGGCCAGGGGCTGGTGACTAGCACCAAAGGCATAAATCCCTAAGCTGGGAATACATTGCCTTTATAAAAAGTAAACACACAAAAGCAGAGTACATAACTGGAAGTAAAACACTATGTAAAACTGAATAAAAAGGTAGTGCTGAAAGTAAAGGGGGCCAGAAATACAATCCCAATAGGAAAGTACAAGGTAAAGACAAAACAGGTACAACTAAAAGAGAAACAGGTGGAAGGTGTCTAGAAGCTCATGTATCATCCACCACGGATCCTACCTGAAAGGTAGGTATAGATAGCCTCCTCTGCATTCCACGTCCGTCCATCTCCTCCGGGCACCGTCTCGTCATGAGGTCCTCCTCCGGGTACCATCCATTCCTCGTACACTCTGCCTCGGTCAGCGATGTCCATCGTCTGCATCCAACACAATGAGGTGCGGGCATAACCCGTGCATGGATGAGTATAACAATACTCAGTAGGGACCCCGATACCCTCATGGTCTCACAAAATCCAACAAGGATAACCCAAAAATTATGATTCAACGGATAACCATTACTTAGTTATATGCCCATACATATAGCTAAGTTATCTAGTAACTCATCTCAATCATGAAGAAAACACAAAGGTCATTGAATTAGCTCAAACTGGGACTTTCGTTATCGAAACCATAGCTTCTGGAGAAATCCTCCTCTATCAAGAATATTGGTTCTGTCACGACACCAAGGAGATTCTCACTAACCTTCGACTACTGAGGTACTAATCCTATTGAGTATCGCAGGTCTGCTGCTAACTACCAGGTGCTCCTCCGATGTGGGTCTACCGCCAACTACTAGGCGCTACCCCTAATATCTTACAAAGGTACTCCTCATGTCGAGTACCGCAGGTCTGCCACCAACTACTAGGAGCTCCTCCACCGTGGGTCTGCCGCCAACTACTAGGTGCTCCCCGCTAGTCTAGTCAAAACTATCAAGCAGTCGTCAGGTTTGTCAGCTACTAGGTCTCTGCACTCTGTCTACTTTCTAATAGAAGGATCCGTCCCACGAGCTGCTGGGAAAAACTCCAAATGTCGTGAAGTGATACTAAGAAGTCTCTCAATGGTCTATCTCATCACAGGGATTTCAACGCAATAGACAACGCATCAATCGGATGCCCGGTCTGTAAGTTATTGACATTTCCATTCTAGGGGCCATGTTGGTTTTTAGGTTCAAACCAACCTTACCATACCCCAACTATATCCAAACCTCAAGTGGGGTATTACAAAGGAACTGGCTCTATCTCATATTTCTATTTCCGTAGACGGTTCATTGATCGGACACCCGTAGTGCAAGATGTGGCTAAAAGGTGTAAATAGGGTATAGTGGGTCTGGGCCCGGTCTGGCCCCGTCGGACCGACCCGGCCCAACCCGGTCCGAACCGAGGTCTGACCTAGTCTGCAGGTCCGTCTCGATCCAAGGGGTGGCCCGGCCCGAGGGCGGCCGGCCCCGAGGCGGCTCGGCTGGCCAGTAGGCGTGGCCTAGCTGGCCACGCGTGGGAGGGGGTTTCATGCCCCCTTGTTTCCAATCCAAACTAAAGTTGTGCACTGGTTCTGTTTCTCCGCGGGACCCTTTGGGTCCCGCCTGTCGCACACATTAGCGGCCCCCTCAGCCGGCCGCCCCTAGTTTCTCCACTGTGGCGCGATGGCACCGCAGTTTTGCTAGCCTCCGCGTAGCACGATGGCACTACGCCACCTCCGTCATGGCCCGGCATGGTCGTGGCCACCCACTTCCTCCGTGCGGCGCGACGGCGCCGCCCTCGTCGTCTGACCTCCATTGCCTTTCTGGCCGCCACCATTCCTCCCTGTGAGGTGCTATGGCATCGCGCCCCTCCGGCACCACCGCGGCCCACCTGGCCGCGGCTTAGTTTTCAGCGCGGCATGGTGGTGCCACGCCCTTGTGGCGACCCAGCGGCCTGGTACCACTGGCTTTTTTCGCGGCCGGCACATCATCAGTCGCCGCATGTACTGCCTCCATCGTCACCAAACAAGAACCAACAAAAGGGGAGGTTCGGGCCGTGTTCGTGTGGTCCAATCACTCCTTGTTATGGTGATATCATTCGGTTCTCAAAGCACACTACATACAACGGGGTACGAAGGGTAATATTCAATCGTAAAATAACACCTACCTTATATAATGATATTCATTGATGAATTCGCAATAAGGCGTATGTCGTTCCGTTGACATCAGAAGAAGATGAAGAATTTGACGTCGTTAGAGTTATTCAAGGACGGTGGTATTTCCTCTTCTTGCCTCGGTTGAAGAGGGAGAGAGAGTTGTCTGTCGTTCTTCGTTGGAGAGGGGTGTTCTTCGTTGGGAGAATAGAGTTCTCCATGTTCTTCCAAGGATCCTATCTCCACGTTCCACCAAAAGAATGTTTCCAACCCAAAAATAAAAGACTATTTATTATTTTAAATGGTTGGAAAGAATTCAAAAGGATTCAGATTAATTAATCTATTTCACTTAATTAAATGGGTGGAGTTGGCACATTAAAAGGTGGTGGAATAAAGGTGAAGAGGCTCCCCACATAATTGGGGGTTCCAAGGGGGTTAAGTGAGTTTAAATCCCATTTGGGCCCCACATTAATAATATCCTCCCAAGGGAGGTTATGATCTGGTGGGCCCCACCACCATAACCTCCCATGGGAGGTTTGGGTGTGGTTGCCCCCTCCTCCAACCTCCCCTTGGAGGTTTCAACCGCCAAAATAAAAATAATGTTAACATTTTATTTTTATTCAATTTAATTAAAAACCCTCAAAATCTAACTTCCATTCTCATTAGAATGTAACTGTGGTGAAGGTATCACTATGTAATCACTGACGTTGCGAGCTCAATGGTGCCCTCAGATTTCAATTCTGAGCATCGGTTCAAAAGTTAAAAAACACAGCTCGCACGTTTACTGAACGTACCCGGAAAAAAGTTTGGAAAATTATTATCAGCCACCATTGACCCGCAACCGTCAGGGTTAGGCTCTGCCTAGGTGAATCACACCCCAACGAACCCAAAGGTACCCACGGATTTCCAATCGTTGTTACCGTATAAAAGTTATGAATTTTACAATAAAATAACTGTCAGTTAATTATTTTATTTGCTTCCAAAAACTAACTTTCTCTGGTGGCCCTTGCTGACCAAAGTTAGTATCTTCTTAAATAAATCCAACCCTAAAAAGTTCAGCGGTGGTCTCAGATTTTTAATCTGAGTTACTGTTTGTGAGTTATAAGTATTTGAAAAATAAAATAATTTATTTAATTCTTTTATTTATGGTTATGACATTTATGGGATTTCTCACAGGAGGCCCGCGCCGACTAAACTTAAGTCGCGCCTAGGGTAGACCCACCATCCTAAGCGCAACAGTGACCTTGAATTTCTGATCTGAGTAACCATTTAAGAGTTATTCTACTTTTTTAGGAAAACTGCTTACCCACATTAATTTAAGCTTAACAAAAGTTCGACGGATCATTCCGGGGACTCTGGGCCTCGGAATAGCGCGCTGTCAGATTTCGCGGACCCGTAAAATTATTATTTAATTAAAAAAAATTAAATGGAAATTCTAGGTATTTACAAGGATACTACACAAATTATTTATTTTCATCAAAAAGGGAGAAGACAGTAGAGTTGATAATTTAATTAACATTTCTTCTTTACATGGGGAATGTTAAATTATTTTTGTGGGGAAGCCCTTGAACATGACCCCTAAAAACCACTTCGATGTATAGTTTCTCTCCCCCCTTTCTCTCCATCTTTTTTGTTTCATCAGCTATTTTACATAATAAAAATTCAATATTTTTGTCAGTATTGGTGTGTGTTTCCAGTAAAATTACTATATTTTGGAACTTAAAATAAACTATTAATACATTTTCATTATATCTTTTGATTCATCGTCAAACTAATAATAAATAAGAATTATGTTTATAATATAAATGTTTTAAATGAACCAAATACTGTTACATGCTAATTATATTATACATTTACCATATCTACATCTAATCAAAAAAATTAATCAATTCTACTATTCTATAGTTTATAGCATTTAATGTATTGTAATCTAAATAAATATTTCTAATCTATAGCATAAAAATCAATGAGATATTCAATAAATATAACTAGATAATAACAAAAATTATGAATGTATTTTATATTGATATATGTAGGATTTATCTATACACAAATCACTTCAAAAGGGAATGCTCACTAACATTTTTATAACTATTAAAAACCTCATAAAAATATATAAACTACTAATAATGGAATAATTTTATAGATTTTGGAAAATAATTAATATAAAATGAACTAAATATTAAAAATATAGAAACATAAAAAAAATTAGGAATATAAATTTAATGAAATCTTAAATATGTAATAAATAAGGAATTAGTGGTCTTGAAAATCTAGAAATAAGAAAATAAAAATTAAATAATAAATGTAAATGAGAACATTCCAAAAATTTAATTTAATTCATGTTGTGGAACGTGATTAAAACTACTTGATAAATAATTTTGTTCCTCAAATTTATCTCAGTAGAACTATATGTCTATAAACTAAAATGAATGATATTTTGAAAATGAACTCTTTCCATGCTTATAGAATTATATTTCACTATACATTTATTCACATCAACGAACTCTTTATTATTACTCAAAAATATAAATTTTACATTATTCTCATTGAACTCAATAGAAACACCAAAAAAACATTATATTGATAGATTAAATCAATATTAACAAAATAAATTTATAAAAAAATAATGAAAAAAAATAAATGTTGAGGTAAATTACTCATTGTACTTATTTTTACAAAATATTAATGAAAATGAGTAATATTATATGATAAATTTATTCAAAAAAATATTCATGATAATATTTTTAGTTTTTTATTTTTTTACCAAAATAATATGGACTATAAGGAATAATATAATTTAAAAATGAAATTTATTTTTTAAGAATAAAATATATAATTTCTTGTGTGTAACATAATATATTTATGAAAGATAAAATATATAATCCATGAAAATCTCTTTTTTGTTGGGTTAAAAATCATATTGACTACCAAAACAAAATTGTAAAATATATTAGCTGTGAAAAATATAAATATAACTATATATGTATATTTATATTTATATACACATATAATAAAATACTTTATATAAAAAATAAACATGTTATAATAAATATACATAAATCTAAAGTCATCAACCTGAAAAATAGTTTTTTGTATTATGCCTATATCATTTAAAGAATATATTTAATAAAATGTTGAAATATTTTTAAATAAAAAAATATTTTCAATACATAATATAATTTAATATTTTAATATAATCATTTATACATAAAAAAATTAAAAATTCTAAAAATAAAAATAATAATTGTAACAAAACATACAAATAATAGGATTGATATTTATTTTATATATATGTAATACGTTATAAAACAATTAAAAAATAATAATATCTATATATTATAACTTTTTTATAATAAAATAAAGCAATATATATATATTTTATTTATATATAATATAATAATAAACAACATAATTATGAAGAATTAAAAAATATAGGAAATTCATATAACATGTTATGTCAACCTATATGATATTTCAATCATTATTTTTATTTTTATGAGTATATTTTCCTTGAAAAAATGTATAATCTAAATATATTTGATTAAAAATATGCAAATGTGTGAACATATAAGTCATTATATATATATGATGAAAATGATACAGAAAATATAATAAAAAGACATAATTTAAAAAATCATATAACATGTACTATGCCAATCCATCCTCATCTGAAAATTATAAAATAAAATCTATAACATTAATTAAAATATTAATTTTTACATGTGATAACCACATAAATGGTATAAATTTTATTCATTAAATAATTAATGAAATGTGGGACCCACACTTGGTGCTTTGATTTATGAGGTGGAAAAGGATGTGGAATACCACATTATAGATGGGGGATGAATTCTTATAGCTTCTTCCTTAAAAGAGGTGCCTTCAGAATTGATTTTTTTTAAAAAAACATTCTTAAATGCATTAATTTTTTTAAAAGATATATTTAATAATTAAATATATATATATATATAATAAAAAATAATTTTTAAAAATCACTTAATTTTTAACTAGTCAAAATAGTTATATTTTAAAATTTTAAAATCTAAATGAGTGCCTCCTAGTAAGAGTTGTCTCGTTTTGGTCAAACCAAGGTATTCTTCAACTGAAATGATGAGATTTAATTATTGATATTCAAACTTATTTTTATTTATAAATACTGGACGATGAGATTGCTTATAATGTCAATTCATCTTCAATCCAAAAAATTATGCTTATATTTTCCTTAACATATGGATTGCAGAGCTATTAAGAATTAGTGTTTGGCTTTCCCAAAATCTTGGTGAATTATTTGAGGAAAGCATTCACTAATAACCCTTCCCCAATAAGTGGGAATGTATCAACCCCTTTTGAAAATTTAATTAAATTCATAAAACAAGATTAAATCTGACTTCTCCATCTGTAGATTTATTTTTTTAATAATTAAAAGTTATATAAACTATTTAAGAACATAGAAGATGGATTTTGAATCCCTCATAGTGATTATCTAAGACATGGTCAAACATTACTATTTTAGTGGTAGAAACTTTTCCCTATAGAAGGAAAAGATGATGTTTATTTTTACCATGTTGATGATTTTTTACATTATTGAATATAACCTTCATATCATTCCCTAATATCCTTCACAAAATCCCGATGAAACACCTTTTAACATGATTAAATGTGAGCATATTCGGTAAATGAGGAATAAAAAAAAGTATAAAAAATTTTATGTTGAAGACATATTCTAAAAACATTATCAAATTTTCTATATGACTATTTTTACCAAATGAAGTCTATTTCAGAGATAAGGTATGCAATTGATTTCATGTACAAATTCAAGGAAGAAGGTACCACAAAATTTTCTATTGAAAAGTATTTAAAAAAAATGTTGAAGCAAGCCAATTTTGAAGTAATTTCCTGAGATACATGTTATTGAAAATAAATATCATTCACTTAAGATTAATATTATTAAATAATTCCAAGTTGTTTGAATTAATACTAAATTTCCACCTATATGGTAATACTTTGGTAAATTACTCATTAAAAATAGTGATAATATTACCTTAGAATAATTGAAAAAGATTATTTATATTAAATAAGAATCCAGGTAAAGATATGTGGGTATGGATTCTTCATTTTATAAAATGATTAATATCATTGACGAAAAGGAATAACTGGACTCTTTCTTACATGTTAAGAAAATAATTCAACAGTTCAAGAAGAAAGGAAATCATTCCAAGAATAAAGGAGAATGGATTGTCTATAGAAAACTAGTGAATTTTTCAAGGGAATGTCATTATAGTAATAAATTTAATAAACCCACTACAAATATACTGACTTAGGAGAATCTAGTTTCAATGATATCTAAAGTCAATTTTACTTCGATGAATATGGTAACGTGTCTTGATTCTAGAGAAATAATTCACGTTTTTCTAGGATCATTCAATGTTCAAACCATTTGATTATTATAATATCACCAATTAATATCTACATGGAAATAATACATGCATCAATGTTATTAGATAAGGATGTGTGGAAATATACTTTTCTTCTAGGAATAATTTATCACTTATAAGTGTTTTTTATGTACCAAAAATATGAATGAATTTAGTATATATTTTCATTCTATGTAAGAAGGGATTTGGTGTTTCATTCAAATACAAAAAGGTTATCTTGTCTGAGGAAGGCATATCTTTGGGAAGGGTTACTCCAATTATGGCATGTATCAATTTTCCGTTAATAAATATGATTGAATAATCTACAAAATTTATTGAGTCCTCAAATTTATGGAATGATAATTTCCAACATGCTAATTATAATTCATTAAAATTAATGAAAAAGTTATAATTATTTAAATTGGAAATGAATAAAATAAATTTAAAACATGTTTAGAATATAAAATAGTTATGAAAACTTATAAGAGTGTTGAAATAAATTATGATATCTAAGAATTGGTAGATTTTTATATTTTTAAATTCAATGTTTTATTCACTCATGAAGTAAAAAGATATTTTATAATTTTTTTTGATGACAACAAACGATATTTATAGATATATCTTATTAGAAAATGATGAAACCTTTAATATTTTTTTGAAGTATAAATCTGAATTTTAAAACCAATTAAATAAAAATATTATATTATTACAATCATATAGAGGTTATGAATACATTATGAATGAATTTAATGAGTTCTATGAAAAAAAATTGTTTAATTCATCAATTTACTTCTATATACAAACCTCCAAAAAATTTATTAGCTGAAATGAAATATTTTACTTTAATAGAAAATTAAATTTTGATAAAAATAAATCTAAGTTACCATTAAATTTATGGGGTGAAACTTTATTGTCCTCTTGTTATATTCATAATAGGATTTCCACTAGGAAAAATAATTTATCCCCTTATAAAAATTTTAAAGGTATAGTACAAAATATTTCTTATTTTGAAATGTTAGTGTGTTTAGTTTGCAATATTGTTCATGATCCCAAAAAAACTAAAATTGATCCTAGAGTAATTAAAATTGTTTTTGTTGATATTCATAAAATATAAAATCATATATATTATGGATTTGGGAGGTAATGTAATTGTTTAATCAAGGTATATAAATTTTTGTGAAAAATTTTTTATAAAGATAACATGGAGTTGGTTATTCCTCATACCCATATCTCTTGTAATCTATCTATTCAAAATAAAATAATAGATAATAATTATGATTATCAAGTTAAAGAAATGGTAGTACAAGAATTAGGAAGTATAAATAAGTACATCCATATTTTATTTCTCATGATTCCATAGTTTTCCTTATTGTGGTGGATAATAATAATCATCTATTAGATAATTATCCTATAGTATTGAATATATAAGATGACCCAAAGACATATAATGAATCTATTACTTCTATAGGTTTTGGTGTTTTACAAATAAAAAATTAATGATGAAATTAATTCTATTATTAGGAACAATAATTTTGTTATTATAGATTTACAAATAAAATCAAACCCCATTGGTTATAAATGTGTATTCATAAATAAATATGATTAAAATAAAAACATTAAATATTTTAAAGTTATATTGGTTTCCTAATGTTCTAGAAAAAATAAGGAATTGGTTATTTTTTAAACATATACTCATGTAGATCAGATTATATCAATAATTATTTTATTTTCTTTAGCACTAATTATTCATTATTTTTTCCATCAAATGGATATCAAAATTTAATTTCTAAATAAGGAGTTAGATTAATATATTTATATGGAACAACCATAGGGGTATCTATTAGAAGTAACTAAAAAGAATGTTTTTAAAGTAGTTAAATATATTTATGAGCTTAAATAATCTTTAAATAAATGTCATGAGAAATTTGATTATATTATTTTATTCAATGTATTTACTCAAAAAAATGAAGACAAATATTAAAGTTTACACAAGAATATAAAGTTCTTGTGAGTTTTTATGAGGATGATATGTTAATTTTTATCACCGATGTTTTTAGTGTATATTATAAAAAGAGTTTTATATAATATATATTTAAATTGATTGATCATGGAATTATTTCTTCTACTCTATATTAAATTTAGAAATCATAGTGGGGAATAATCTTTACACCAGTCTATAACATAGTGAAAATGTTAAATAAATGTGATCATCTAGATTTAAGGTATTCTAATACTTCTTTTTATTCTAGTGTTAAAATATTTATGAATACATGAAGAGTAGTATCACACACTTAGTATGAAAGTTTAATTAGTTATTTAATGTTGGAACTAAATTGAAATAGACCTGATATTTATTATGAGTTATATAAAATGAGTAGATGTACTAGTAATTTTGTTGTGGATCATTGTAGGTGTATAAAAATAATATTTGGATACTTAATAATTACCAATCATTTAAATTCATAATATATTAATAAATTGGACGTATTAGAAGGATACACTGATGTAAGATTGATTACCAATATTGGTGATAACCAATCAACATCTGGACGGTTCTTTACTCTTAGATGTTGTAATATTTATATGGAAATAAAGAAACAATCATGAATTTCAAATTCGACCATGGAGTCATATTTTATTACCATAGTTTCATTTGGAATGAAATCTGAATTGATTAGAAATCTATTATTAGATATTTTATTATGTCCTAGTTCGTTGGCTACTATCTCTCTAAGTTGTGACAGTGAAACAACTTTATCAACGTAATATTGTTTCATGTATAATGGATTGTCTATATATAAAATTTTGAGATATGATTATGTGGTACAATCATTAAAATATCATAAAATAACATTTTTCTATGTGAGATCGTATTAAAACCTTTAGGATCCATTCACAATATCTCTACTGATTTATATCATTCATGAAACTAATAAAGTTGTGGCGTTAAAAACCATAAACTAAATCATTTCCATAATGTAAAACAAACAATTTTTTTATTTATATCCTAATGAAAGTGTTTAATAGGTGAAAAAATGTTACTAATATGACTGTTGATATTGACAATTATAACCATAACTACATGGTGTCAAATTCATCAATAAAGACTAGAGGTTTAGTTATAAACTCTTAAAAATATTAATACTTAATGAGTTATGTGTTCTAATAATGGAATAACATTATAATATTTTTCCTATGTGAATATATAAGTGGTGATGCTTCATTCAAGAGTTAATGGGTTTAGTCCTTTGAGAGATCATGAAAAGGAAAAAAGTACATGACCATAAAAGTTCTACAAAATGAAATTTTGGATGGAAAGATCATTGTATGTATGATATATCTGGTTTATTATAAATGTTAACATGTTTCATTTTTTTAAAATATGTAATCTTGATTATACATTGATATATTAAGAGTATGTAAAGGTTTAAATCAAAACATACCTTTATTGTGTATATTGATTAACTTGTGATCTGGGGAATTAATATTTAGGAATAAGTTTTGGGGATTGTTATAAATTTTATTCATAAAATAAATAATTATATGTTGGATCCAAACTCTTTTCAGGGATTAATGATTTTGAATAAGATTTGGAATCCCACATTGCAGTTGGGTGTTTAATTCTCATAGCTCCCCGCTTATAAAAAGGATCCTTGGGAATTGGCATTTTCATAATGAATACATATTTTTCTAAATGGTTTTAAAATATTTATAAAATATATATTTTTGTGAAATATTATTTTTATATATATTTCATATATATTTATAAATATAATATATATATATATATATAACAAAACAACACAAAAAAAAAAAAAATATAAAAATAATTTTTAAAAAATGACTAAAAACGTGATTTTTCGTAACAGTTGGAGTTAAATTATTTGAAATCAAAATGGATACCCCCAAAAAGTGTTGTATAATTATGGTTAAACCAAGTTGTTATTTTAAAATAATAGTTGGATCAAACTATTGGTATTTACATTTATTTTGATCTACATGTTTTTGATGATGAGATTACTTATAAAATTAATTATTCTTCAACATAAAAAATATCTCCAATTGTTTTCCAAACATAATTATTATAGGGATATCAAAAATTGGTGTTTTATTTCCCTAAAATATTCATGTAATACTGGATGTAAACTTCCACTGAGAACCCTACACCAATAAGTGGAAGTAGATCAATCCCTTTTGGATAGTGAATTAAATTCATTTATCTAGATTTGATATGTGTTATCCATATGAATTTTTATTTTTTCAATAATAAACAACTATAAAATGTTGAATTTGTTAAAAATTGACATATAACATATCCACAAAGATAAAGGATAATTTCTAGTTCAATAGAAAATGGAGACTAAATAATAGACATTTTTTAATAGGGAAAAAAATTATGTCGTATAGAATAAACAAAATGATTAGAAAACATGTCTCATCAAATTTAAGAAACATGTTTATAAAAAAATTGGAAATTATTCCCAAAAGTTGTTTTTCCATGATATAATGATACTAATCAAATATAATTATAGAAAGAAAAAATATCTGTTATATAATGAACACATTCTTTTTTGATTAAGTAATATATTTTCTAATAAACTATATGAACAAAAAAAATTAATATTTGTGTAATTTATTCAAATTAAAAAACATACAATAATAGAAAAATACTTTATACCAACAGTTTGGAACCGTTGGTATAGGCCTCCAAACCTTTGGTATTGCCTATACCAACGATTTGGAGAACTGTTGGCTAGTTTGGCATGGGGATAGGTCTATACCAATGGTTCTAGGAAAACCATTAGTATAGACCTATACCAACAGTTTTTCAAACTGTTTGTATAGATCATATGAAAAACTTATAACAATGGTTTTGAAAAACCATTGGTATAGGTAATGAAAAAAAATAATCCTTTTTTGGTTTCGATCCCATCCCCTCCCATTTATAATCCAATGACCTCACCACTAACCTAACATGAATTTAGTAAACATAATTTCATAAATATATATGTATCTTATATGTGTTTTAACATTTGATTTATTTAATTTTTATTTAACGAAATAATCCATTAAATAATGTTTGTACCTATACCAACGGTTCTCAAAACCGTTGGTACAGTTCTATACCAATGGTTTTTAGAACCGTTTGTATATGTGCTTTGTTTTTTAAGCTATACCAACAATTTTGGCCAAACCATTGGTATAGTTCCACCCTATACAAACGGTTTGGCTAGACCCGTTGGTATAGGGTCACTATTTTGGACCTATACCAACGGTTTGTCCAAAATCGATGGTATAGGTCCATAGAAGTGACCTATACCAACGGTTTTTGTCCAAACCTTTGGTATAGATCCAAATTAGTGACCTATACCAACGGTTGTGACCAAACCATTGGTACAGGTCCATATAATTGACCTATTCCAATGGTTTTGGCCAAACCGTTGGTATATGTCCAAATTAGTGACATTTACCAACAGTTTTTCCAAAACCGTTGGTATAGGTCCTATTTCTACTAGTAATATATGAAAATAATTATAGACAATGTAAAAATACTAGCATTTTTATAAATTAAAAAAATCTATTTATTCAAATAATACTTAAAATTATAAAATTAAATAATGAAATAAATTAATTAACTAGTTACAAATTAAATAAAAAATTTAAAAAAATTGATACACTGCACTTTTGGTTGTGAATTTACTTACAAAATGTATGTTTAAAACAAAATTACATCATGTTTAGTACCTAATAATTATTTTGTTCTACAAAGATCACCCATTCCAAAATAAATTCAAAACAAAATTCCCATTCATTTAAATGGTATGAATTTTATAAAATTTTATATTTTCATTTTCTTGAGTACAGACATCAATATCCAGTTTCATTTAATCATCACTTATGTATAATATGAAAATTATAAATAAATCACCTATTTTGTTAAATAAAAATTATAAACAACAAGAATGAGACTCCATCAATCATTCATTAGTGTTATCATAAATTGGAATTAAAATATTTTATAATTTCAACTAGTTTACAATAATAATTTGAATTTTTTTCTTTAATCTGGAGGCTTTGCTAAGTCAGGTAATTTGATGAACCAAGATTTGATAAATACAATGGTAAATTGAAATCATTTGATAGCCTCAACAAAACATTGATGAATATTTTCCAAAAGAGTATATAATTTTAAATATAATCATATAATAAATAATCAAGATAAAAAATCAATGATGAAATGAATATGTTTTTATATAATTCATGATGTGTATGATTGTAATTTACCAGTACGTCATTCAAAATAAACATTTACTTAATTGGATATATTTTTATAAATCAATTTTAAGGTTTTTAGATATAAATTATATATATATACACATATATATATATATTTCTACAAATGAATGTATATGGGTATGTGTGAAAACTAGTATATATACACAAACAAAAAATATATATTTATATATATATTAATATTATTAGGTATTATTTTTTAAAAAGATTCAAATTTTACTTTTCACTAAACTAATTCATTTTTTAAGATAAAATGCTAATAAATAGATATAGAAATTACATAATTATAAATATTATTGTTAATTTATAGTAACATTACAATCGAATAAAATGAGATTTGTGAAGGAAATATGAAAAATAAATCATACTAAAATAGAAAATGTAAGTGCTAAATATTAGAAAATGTTATGAAAACAAAAAATCAAAATAAAACATGAAATGGAAAGTGATTAATATTAACACATCATTAATGTTGTCACTGTCTTCCACACATGGAATTTTCTTGATTTCGTGTAAATGAAACTAAGAAAAAAATATCTATTTTCTAAATCAATAAATTGGTTAATAGAGTCAATTATACTAGGATAAAAGTGGGTTATGATACCTGATGTTATAGTTATTTTAATCATTTTATATTATTTTGGTATATTATTAAATTTTGTAGAATTCAAGTTTTAATTATATTTTTTACTTTTCATGAAATTTTTTTTCCATATAGTTTCTGATAAGTCATCATATGGTTAGAGTATATAATGAATCTAAAAATTAATTACAATCAAGTAACCATTATATAGGATATGTTTTAAATTCGTTTTTATTGTTAAAATTATGATACATATAGGTAGAGTGTGGTTTTGGCAAATCATGTGGAAAACCATTACATAATGGGTTTCTATGGGGAAACCATTACGCATGTTTCATGGGGAACTCTAGATGTGAATGGTTTAGAAACATGATGTCAAATCTTTTTGAAGAATGTTTCAACTTAACATATCTATTTTTCATGGATGGCACACAGTTTTTATAACTATATGGGTCACCCATATTTTAATTTTTTATGAAATTAACTTTCCACTAAACCAAAATTAAAATCATAAAATCTCATTTTCTCTCATCATGTACTAGTTAAATGACACCCATCCAAGACCCCCTTCTCATTTGACTACCTAGTGTGAACCTCCACTTCCATTGCAATTCAATTTTTTTACTACATGATTTAAGGATGAATCTCCTAGGTAGGGACTTCACTTCCCAGACTTCAATCAATAATTTTATTTTCTTCATCCATAATCACAACGCCCACTCTTGGATAAACCCTAGGATGTTATTTTAACATGATTTTTGTGATTATATTATATATATGTAATACAATGTATTATTCCAACTCTTTTATACCGTTAATTGAAGTTTCGAACCATTCACCATTATTTTAAGGTTGATTTTCCACATGTCATAAATCTTTATTTTATAATAGTAAATGGATTTCCACCAATTTTAATTTTTTAATTATTTTATGTTAGTATTAATTATGTCTATTGAAATGTTAAAATATAAGATTTTAGTATCCATAGATTCTATATAATGAGATGTGTTTATTTATTTTAAATAATGGGTTCAGTCAATTTTTACTAAACTATTCACACCATGTGTTTTTTAAATTTCATAAAAGATTCTAAAAATTTATATTGAAATTTATAAATATTGATTTGGATTTTGAAAAAAAATTCCACTTTTTTTTTAAAATTGAATTCTCATTTGACCTAAACATTTACATAAAATTTAATGAAATTCCAGAAATGAAAAGTATTTATTAATGATTCATGATTTTTTTATTGAAGTGTGTTAGTTAAATGTGTTTTTACCCTCTTTGGGTCAATAGATTAATTAGAGTGTTGTTTTATGTTACAAAGTATTTTTCAATGGGGTTTTTTTATAAAATTTATTTCAACAGTTTCATCATATAAAATATTTTATAGAATTTGTTATGAATCAGTTTGAAATTTCATAAAGAGACTCAGAATCCCAATTAGTTATTATAGAGTCCGGTTTGGATGATTTAACATTATTTTAAAGGTGAGGGTGTTTGAGACCTTATAAGTTCCCCTTTTGTATACTTGTTCCTCTATGGGAGATGTTTAATATATGTGTTAATTGGGTGATTGATGTAAAGGGAATGTTCTTGAGTGGGTCTTGAAGCTGAGAGTGAGTTAATATTTTTCTTTAAGATTCTTTATTTGATCACTATAATCATTGAAGACATTTACTTTATTTGGTCATGGAAACCTAGTTAACAAAGTTGATATTATATAATAATGATAAAATATATAGTCTCATGATTATATTGCCCATAATTATGTGATAGATCTTTTGGGAAGTTCCCCTGATTATATTCTCAATGTAGATTGGTTAGGTGGAATGTGATAAGACAAAACATAGGCTTCTAGTTGGTTTGTTTAGTAAAGTCTAGTATTTTCTCACTTTATGACCCTGGGTAGATCCCAAGACAAATATTTATTTTTTGGTTGTTTGATACAGGGGTTCCTCTGGATAATATTTTTGAATCCCCCATTTAGTTTATTTTTGAGGCACCAAATATTTGTTTTTTTTAATTATTTTGTTACTTTTTTTGACATGTTTGATTCTAATTTTTTATTTATGTTGTGTGAATGGAGTTTTATAAAGGACTATTTAAAGGTAATTAAAATGGTGTTTTAAAATTAAATGGGATTCCAAGTATGGAATGTTTGATTCATTATATGTTTTCATTGTGATTTTTTTTCATTTAATAAAAATAAAGAGAGTGGTCTTGGAAACCATTTTGATGAATTTTATAATTTAAAAATAAATTAGAATGAAGAATATTTTTTATTATAATATTTCATAATAAAATAAAAATATATTTAAAATTAAATGTAAGGTATGTGGAAAGGAGGGTGGTTTCTTAATCATCATTTTATCCTCATACAAATAATATATTTCAGTTTTATAATTTGGGGTCAATTCTTGTCTACTCATGTAGAGTTAATTATTTTGGGTTTTCTAGAACCCATGGGATCATATGAAGGTTAATGTTTATTTCTATTAATGTTGATTCTTTTATATAAAATCCAAATCTTTCAACCTATTTTAGTTTTCTTTCTATAATCAATTTTTTATTATATATGTGGATATTAGAGGTTGAATAAAGAGGGTTTGTTTCATTAGTGAGTATTGGAGGTGAGAAGAAGGAATTTCTTTTGTATTGAATGATTGTTATAATTTTATTGCTTCTTCCATGTTCTAATATAATAATTTTATATACATAGTGGTCAATTTTTTTTTAATATTTATTAAGTATGATTTAATAGATAAATCAATATTATTATTTTTATATTATTCTTTATTGCTTATCGATAACCTATTGGGATAGAGAATGCTCCTCATAACCTATATCGAGCTAGATCGTGCATCTCAGGGATGGTTATATTATGACGGTTCATGATAAAAATGTATCAAATCATCCTCTTTTTGGGTAAAAAATTTATTGTGATAATAGGGTTGTTGGAACTCAAGAGTCAGGTCCGAGAGGGATTTCAGAAGCTCTTTTCCATATACATCCTCTAGTTCCTAAGCGTGGTTTGGGTTGGAGTCTTATATTTTTCTCATTATTGATCCATTTGATGATATTGATATGGAAATTGTGTTTTAATTAATAGAAATTTTCATGTGACTTGGGGGTTTTATTAATATTGATTAATGGTTGAGGAAGAGCTAGAGATAGATGAGTCACTTAAATGCTTTTTATAGCCATGTGGATCCCATGTTGATGGTTCAAGGGACTAAACTAAACCCAAAAGTCATTTTATAATTTATTTCTGACTTATTTTATATATATTGATTCTTTAATCACGTATAAATAAAATTATCAATTATTAGAGGGGAATTAAATAGGAGTTCTATAATGATTGATTTTATTGATGTAAATTATTATCGCAATTTGTGTTATGCCTGGTTTTGATTGGAAGTTTTTTTGTTTTGGGTAAAAAATGTGTTCCTTTTGTTTTCTATGAAATATTGGGTTTCAATAATTTGTTTAGTCAGTTTTTTTAAAATATTCTAATGTTTCTGAAGATATATTTTTTAATGTGATTTATTTTGTTAAGGTTTTTAGAAAAATGATTTTGATGAAAAATGGGGTTTCTTAGAAAATACTATCAAATTAATCTACTTAATTTTGAAAGGATTTATATTGGAAATATTATTCTGATTTTTTTTTATTTTTATCAAATTTAATATAGTGTTTTAAATTTCATTATCAATGGTTGGTGATTTTTAAAAATGAAATAGTATTTTTATGGTGTGTTAGTAATGTGTTTTTTTGGTTGGGTGGGTCATGATTTTTTGTCTTTAGTGCATATGGAATTATGTGATTTTCTAATTGAACATATACTATATTAAATTCATGATCTTTATTAGTTGTTATATGAATTGTAAAATTGTCTTGATGAGGGATAGGGTTTATCCTAACATTATCTCTTACATTTAAAAACACTGACCTTTCATGGTCTTTGACTCTTTCCACACTCCATGTTGTGTGGGGGATTTAGGAATCTATTTTCACTATAAGACATAAGAATTAGAATTATTATTCTCTCTTTAGTGATGTTGGTTTATATGTATCAATGGAAGTGATGCCTAATGGGTTTATTACTCGAGACTTGTATGATTTCCTTGTATGGTTATTGTTTTGGAACATATATCATTAATTTTTTGAGGTCTTGGATTTGGTTTTTATGGATGGTATTATATTTTGGATTAATATGTGGGTTACTGATTGTGGTTGTGTTAAATTAATTTTTCAAGGGTTTTCTTATGATGATAAATTTTCAAGGATGGGTTCCTAATGGTCTAGACATAGAGGACCATCAGGCCGGTACTTGGGAAACTAGAATAGGTGTTTCGATTAGGCTATTATGCACTCTATGGAGCTAGTTTTTTTGGATTATCATGGGTAAATGGTATTATATTTAGGGATTAAAATACCATACTAATTACTATAACACAGGTCAGGTATCCATGTTTTTCTCATTGAGTGTTAGCAATGAATACATTATTGTGAATATTGTGGTTGAGATGCATACTCATCTTGTTCATTGCTTATAATTGGGAATGTTGAGAAATTTTTTGTTGGTGTTTTCCTTAGGGTTAATTTATGTTTTTTTTATTTTTTTCTCATGGTTGAATAATTCTTGAGTGATTATTAGTAAAATATATAGGGATTTGTTCTCATGGATGGTTTATCTGGTAAGTTGTGTGTCCATGTTTTTATCACACAATTTTTCCTTATTTATAAATAGTTGGGAAAACCAAGATATGTTCCAATTTATTATATTATTTTTCATTTTTATCATACTAGATTTGTTCTGAGATACATTTTGTGGTTGATAAATTTATCTATTTGGGTTTCGGGGTTTTCTGTGATCAATGGTTTTTTCTTTAAGGTCTTCTCTCTCTAGTTGTTTTCCTAATAACCAACCTAGTGAGTTGAGTAATACGGAAGTCTCATCTAATCTATATTAATTTAATTAACACTTTCTAGGGGTATCATGGGGAATTTTGGGGGGATTATAACTCCTTGTTTCATAATCAATAATTAATTTAATATCATTTTATGAAAATTTAAAATTTTATGAGAGTTTTGATTTGAATTTGAATTTCATTTATTTTCTTTGATTTTATATTTCATAATAATGTTTATACTAAGTCACCATATAGTTAGAGTAAATCATGATTTGGGACATTACATGTGATAAGGATACCCTTATGGATGAGTGATTTCAATTCTTTTTTAACATTCATACTTTGGTATGCATGGGTAGAACATGGTTTAGGTGAACAATACAGGAAACCTTAATACAAGGAGTAACTATGCCTATTACTGTTAAGTGTGTGTTATGGGGAATACAAGTTTCACACCCCGACCTTAGACAATATTAATTTACTTTTTTCTCAGTCTCGCATCTTTTGGATGATGTTTGGTTTGGGGCCCAGGTTTGAATTTTTAAAACCTGAAAATTTTGATGGGTTTCAGACAGATGCACGACCACCGCAAGGTTGGCGATAATCGTTTGGTCATCCTAGGATTCGATACGGTTTCTTAATGGTTAAAATAAATAAAATTTTATGAAAATAAAAATTATTCAATTTCTATAAAAAAAATATTAATAATATTATGGTGGTATATGATTATATTATTCTTATTTAAAATGTTATAAATATTTTTATTATTAAATTGTTATTAAAATATTTCTTAATATTTTTATGATTAAATTATTATTAATGTTGTAATTATTTAAAAATAAAGTGAATATTATTAATATTATGATTACTATTATTATTATTATTATTTTTTTATGGTTGTTATTATTAAGAAAAATTATTACTATATTTATTAGAAATATTACTATTATATCATTGGTATTATTATTATTGTTGTTGTTGTGGTTGTTGGTATTATTAAAATTTTGTTGTTGTTATTATTATTAATATTAATGTTACTATTATTATTATTATAAAATTATTATTATGTTTTTATTTTAATTTTAAATTAATTTTTTTGGAGGGGAGTAACCCTAGGAGCATCGTCCCATTCCACATTCCCCCTCCCATGAAGCACACCCCTCCCCCTGGTTTTCCCCTTTGCGTGCCGACGAGCTTAGGCTTTTTCTCCCCCATCCCAGCCGAACCACACTAACGTCGCTCCCCCATCCCATTCAAACCACTAGTGGTGGTCCCCCTTTCTGGATATCTTCCAATCCATCCACCCTACCTCCTTGCGATATCACCCCTCTCCCGCTTGACCCGACCTCTAGCCGCATCGCCCTTCCGATGCAAATTCACTCTTGTCAACTCTAGTGGTCGGCTACAACATGAGCCGCCTTTCTGGTGTGAGTTTCTCTGGTGTGAACCCTCTCCTCCTCTGGTTTTCTGCATACCATTTCTTTTTGGGGTTTTATTTATTATGGGAAAACCGTAATCATTGGGTTTGTGTTTGTGTGTTTTCTTGTTGTTTAGGGTGTGTGATTGGTCTGTGAAGTCTTGCTCTCCCTTCCATTTAATTTTCATCGTGTTCAAATTCCATTAATGTAGGTGAATATTTTTTCCCTTTATGACACATTCCATTGATACTTTCTTGATTTTAATTGGCCTTCTATGGTGTTTTAATATTTTTAAGAGTTGTTAAAAATAGTTTTGATGTGATTATTTGAATATGTTTATATCTGTCAATGCTAAAGGTGTTTGATTAATTCCAAATTTTGTTTCAATAAATTTTTATATGTGATTCTCACTTTGATAATTCTTGTGGATACTCTATTATGGTGTTTTTATGGTAATGTAATTTGACAATATTAAATTTTATTGTGAATATTTAATTATTCCTTTGTGTATATGCACTCAAAGTATTTGATAAAATGTTGTTTTTGTTTTTGTAAAGTGAAATTGTGGTGTTTTATGAACTTTTTTGTTATAATTATTATATGATGGCAATGGATTGATTATGAACATGGTTTGGTGTGTTTGGTTTGACAATGTTATAACTTGGAAATTGTGTTAATTTTTTTTGGAAAGGGGTTTTATGGATTTAATGGCATTTTTTATGTTTTATAAATAATTTTAATTGGTTGGGTTTAGTTTTAAAGTAATTTGTGGCTTTGTAGAAATTTTTTTTAGTGTCCTCTTAGATATTTGGTGTTCCATTGGAGGTTGTAACATCAATGGGAGCACTGCGTACACAAATGGATGTGTCCTCAAATGAAGATGATTCTTTAAATAGGTGTTTCCTTGAAATATTGAATTTCTAAATGGTTCTTGATTTCTAAATTATGTTGGGTCCTTTGTGTCCTTTAAAAAAAGGCTTAAAAATGAATCTCAGGGGGGACACCCATTTGGATCTTGGTGTGTGTTTTGGAAAAAAATTTAGTTTGAGGGGTTGTTTTTCATGTTTTTCTAGTTGCATGATTTTCATGAAATGGGGATTTGGAAATGTTATTAGGAAATGGATTTGTGGTGTGTCTAGATAGAGGCCCATTTGAAACATCCAAATTAAATGTGATATTTGTGTTAGATTTTAAGAAGGATTGTGTTTGGGAAAGTGTGTGTGCCTGATTGGGAACCAAAGTGTTTTGTGAAATGGTTTGAATGTTTATAGGGTATGGAAGCTTGGTTAGAACCTTTTGTGATGTGAAATGAATATAAAAAAATAAATATAGTGGGAAAATCTATCTATTATTCCCTTATATGGGTTATCATATAGGTGGTGTCTATGTTTGGGGTAGGCAGGTGTGGTGATGGGAGGTAAGGTGAGTCATACGTGTGGGGCCTCCTACATACATAGTATTACTACCACCATGGGTTCCTAGGAATCTTTTAGATGATAGAGTGACAGTTTCTTTCTATCCATGATTTTATGGGTTGGTACCCCACTAGAGTTATAGACAGGACAAGAGGGAATAACATCAATAACTCTTGATCACACTAATCCTTAAATTACCAGGGATATTTCGGGATTCGATTCCTTCATTCTTGTTTTAGATTGAGGGATGGAAACAATGGTGAGCCGGTGTCACGTTGTGACCCCACATGGAGCGGTGACCCATGTGAAGTCCAAGTACATGGTTTAATATCCTTTTAGTGTTATGACCAACTTGGGGAATGGACTACTACCATGTAAGTGAGTTAGGCATAGATGCTAGTCCCTCCTTTTGGTAATTTGGTGTAAGTTATGCCTTATCTAGGTTTTGGTTGGTGTAAGTGTGCTTTTGAATATGAAAATAGTCATTAAATGAAAATGTTTCTTCAAAATGGTTTTAAATTTTTAAATTGGATTTTCAAATTTAAATGAAAATGGGTTTTGTAATGAATATTCTCTCTTTTAAATGGCTTGGTGTGACCCATGGTGCCCCTTATCAACGTTTTCATATATGGGGGGTAGTTGTATGGAATGTGTGTATTGGCATGCATGAATGGAAGTACATGAACTCATGTTAAATGGTTCATGGGGTTCTAATGGTGGGTGTTTTAAATTGAAGTCATGTCCTTTATTTTTCAAAATGAATTTGAAAATGGAATTTTTTTGTATATTGATTTTTGTATTAAAAGAGGGTTCTCAGTATTTGGAAGTGAGCTTGAAAGAATGAGGTTTTAAAATTTAAAATGAAAAGGAGATTATAAAAAGGGAATATTTGGTTATGATTGTATATTCTTGGGTTATCAGTATTCTATTTTGTATTGAATTGTTGCTTATAGTTGTGATTTGGTTTGACGTAGGTTTTGGTTTTTGTTTTTTGTGTTGTTCATAATGTGCTATGTAGAAATGTACCTAAATTTTCCAATGATTCATGACCTATTTTCGAGTTTTCATGGGTGTATATTTTATTTAATGGTGTTAAAGGTCTGTTAAAGATAGATATATGATTTTAAGAGGTAGAGTGTGTCTTCAGGGTGTTGGGAACTCTAGAGCCTATCAGGGTTCATGTTTTTTAGAGTTGTTCTGGAGTCCATTTTTGAACTAGTGGAAGTTGGTTGTCCTATCTTCATTAGAAGTTTGGGTGACATGGGAAATGTAAAAGTCTACCTTCTTCCGACGGTTCATACCTGATGAGGTGAAGATGAAGAAGGTGGCATAGTTGTAGGATGTTAGGTAGGGTCTTAGGTTGGTAAAGGTTTATGTTGGCCACTTTAGAGAGTTAGTTCCTAGGGTGAAGTCAGTAGTGGATGAAAATATAGAACCTCTTATTATTTGTAATGGTTTCCTATATGGAAATAAGAGTAGGCTAAAAGAAACTATTCTAATGGATTCTACCATTTTATTGCATCCCTCCAATGTCATTCACTCGATGTGGTCGTTTGGGTTACAGGGAAAAGTCATGTAGGAAGCATTGCTTCAAGAAAGAGTTGTGACCTAGGGATGATCATACCTGGTTGTGAGGCAAGAGATGCGTAGACCATCAGATCCCCAATCACAGGTCTCAGGGTGAAGCACACGCGCAGTCAAGAGTAGTAGGTGTGGTATGCCTCGGTCCGAGTTTTTTGTTCCATGTTATGATTGGAATGTTTAAGGAATTTTATTTCGTTCTTTCTAATTTTGAGGTTTTCCCTCTATTTTATGTGCATAATTTCCTTGGAAGATTCTGATGTACTTGTTCTATTGTAATCCAAACAGTCCCATTTTTATGGATATGGTTTTCTGAATCATCTATTTTTTAAAGTGTGTATGACCCTTGTATTGGATGGTTTCAATTTAGTGGTTCTCCTTTGGTGATGATTGTGTTTTGTGAGGCTATTAAATGGTGTACCTACTTCTTTTTTTATACAAAGTTTCATTTCAATAGTTTTTCCCTAATATTGGGGGTTTAGTTGGTGTGAGAAAATATCTTAGTTTTAATGGAGGAGTTGTTTTTCTCATGCTATGGATGTTGGTTTGGATCGGTTGGGAGTTTCTGCTTGGTCCCCATCCCTAGGGTTGTATGTTTGGGTTTTAATTCATGTACTATTTATGTCATTGTGGTGGGGAGAACACTCTCATATTCTAACAATCTTTGTGCTCTTGTTTCCTCCTAATTGGTAGATTGTGACTCATAGAGTGAAAGGCCACCTAGAGGTTCTCGGTTCCTCTTAGTTTTGAAGTGGTATGCATCCGAGTTTGACTATCTTTGGGATTGGTGACTTTTCAGAGGAAAAAAGTGTCTGTAGTGGGGAGAATTATCAGACCTCGGCCTTGGACAATCTTTTAATTTATTCCTTTCTTAGTCTCACATCTTTTGGAAGAATTTGGGTTTGGGGATCTGGTTGAAAAGTTTAAAACATAGAAATTTTGATGGGTTTCAAACCGGTGCACGGCCATTGCAAGGTTGGTGGTAACGATTCATTCATCCCAAGTTCCCTGTATGGTTGCCTAATATTTATAATAAAAAAATTATGAAAATAAAAAAATTTAAATGTTTAAAACATAATAGTAATAATATTATGGCGTTAAATGATAATAATAATATTATTAAAAACGTTATTAATATTTTTATTATTAAATTATTATTAAAATCATTCTTAATATTTTATGATTAAATTATAATTTATATTGTTACTATTTAAAAATGAAGTGAATATTGTTAATTTTATAATTACTATTATTATTATGGTTATTATTATTAAGAAAAATTATTACTATTATTTTTAGAATTATTATTATTATTATTATTATTGTTAAAAAAATTATTATTATTATTATAAAATTATTATTATGTTTTTATTTTAATTTCATTATTATTATTTTAGTGGGGAGAAACCCTATGGTCGTCGCCCTTTCCTCTTTCCCCCTCCCACGAAGCACAAGCCTACCCCTGGCTTCCCACTGTGCGGACTAACCAGCCTATCCAGGTGCTCCCCGGGCATTCCGACCATCCTAGCCCGACACTCAACCTTCCCCACTGAACCACCCTATGACGCTCCCCCTTCATGGAAGAACCACCAACATCACTCCCCCTTTTTGTATAGCTTCCTGTCTATCCGCTCTACCTCCTCATAGCATCTCCCCTCTCCCACTCAACCCAACCTCTAACCGCATCTCCCTTCTAGTGTGAATATTCTATAGCCTGCTCTATTGTGCGACTCCTTTGTGAGCCCCCCTGTCTGGTTCAATCTCCTCCGATGTAAACCCTCTCGTCCTTTTATTTGTTATATTCTATTTCTTTTTGTGGTTTTCTTTACCATGGAAAAACTCTAATAATTGGGTTCATGTTTGTGTTTTTTTTCATTGTTTAGGGTGTTTGGTTAGTCCACAAATTCTCACTCCCCCTTCCGTTGAACATTCATCTTGTTCTCACACCATTAATTTAAAAGAATCTGTGTTTTTCCTTTCCGGCGCATTCCATTGACGCTTTCATGGTTCCAATTATTTTTTACTCGATTCACAGCTTTATTATACCCTTAATTGGTCTTCTATGGTGTTCATAAATTTTTAAAAGTTGTTAAAAATAGGTTTTATGTGATTATATGAATATGTTTATCAATTTCAATGATGAAGGTGTTTGATTAATTCCCAATTTTTTTCAATAAATTTTTATATGGGGTTCAAGCTTTTAAAATTATTATGGATACTTTATTTTGGTGTTTTTTTTGTAATAAAATTTGACAAAAATAACTTTGAAGGTGAATATTTAATTATGACAATTTGTATATGAACTCAATGTATTTGATAAAATGTCATTGTCGTTGTAAAGTGAAATTGGGGGGTTTTATGAACTATTTCATTTTAATTATGTTGTGATGGTAATGGATTGTTTGTGAATTTGGTTTTTTGTATAGGTTTTGACAATGTTTTAACGTGTAAATTATGTTAAAATGTTTTGGATAAGGGTTTTATGGATTTAAGGGGATTATTTTTTGTTTTCTAAATAATGTGGAGGGTTGGATTTAGTTTGAAAGCAATTGGATATTTTGTGGAAATATTTTTTCAGTGTCCTCTTGGATATTTGGTGTTCCATTAGATGTTTTCACATCCATGGGTGCACTACATGCACACATGGATGTGTAGTCAAATGAATATAGTGTTCTAAATAGGTGTTTCCTTGAAATTTTTGTTGTAAAAATGGTTCTTATTTTCTAAATGATGTTGGATCCATTGAGTGGTTTCAAAAAAAAGTATTAAAATGGAATATCAAGGGGAATTTTTGTTTGTATCTTGGTGTGTTTTTTTGGAAAATTCCTCGTCTAAGCGGTTGTTTTTCTTGTTTTACTTGTTGCATGATTTTCTTCAATTGGGGATTTGGAAATGTCCTTGTAAAAAGATTTGGGGTGTGTTGAGTTAGAGGTCTGTTTGGAACTTACAACTTAAAGGTGATGTTTGAGTTAACATTTAGGAAAATTTGTGTTTTGGCAAGTGTGTTCACCCAATAGGAAACCAAAGTGTTTTGTTAGACGGTCTGAATGATTATACGGTACTGCGGCCCGACTAGCACCTTTTATGATGTGAAATTAATATATACAAAAAATTATAGTGGGAACACCTATCTCGAATCCCCCAACACAGGTTATTATATAGGTGGTGTCCGTGTTTAGGGTAGAAAAGTGCGGTAATGGAAAGTTAAGCGAGTCACATGTGTGGGGGACACCTAAATACATAGTATTGCTACCACCATGGGCTCTTGGGCATCTTTTAGATGATCAAGTGATGGTTTCTTGTGAATTCTAATTAGACAGGTTGTTACCCTCTTGGAGTTGTAGACATTCTAGGAGGGATGTTCCACTTCTAAGGCTAGGTTAGGACAACTAGTTGGTTACTGACTTAGGGGATTCACCATATGCCGATAAGTGGTTCTGAACTGAGTACATAAAGGGGTCTTCTAAGGATATTTAAAATTGGACATGGTGATTATCTATGACTCCTTGATTCTTTCTTTACATTATTATTGGTATTTTACTATGCTTAGTTTTTTGTTTGCCCTATCTGTTTATTTTCAGCACAACCGTAGAAACTTTTGGTTTGGGTTTTATTTATAAAATGGTAGTTTGTCTTCAAAATGAAAGGTTTAATGTGTTGGTTTATAAAAATGAAAAACTATTGGTTGTGTATTAAAATTTTAGAAAACTCATATTTATTACTGTATTTTAAAATTGTGTTAATAGACTGTGGTGGGAAAGGAAAACACTTGGATTCTATATTAATTTCCCACTGAGCATTTCGGTGATGACCCCTAATTTATATTTTCAATTTAAGATTTTTCTAGAGTTGGATCGATATTAAAATGAGTATGGTTATGGGTCACGTGGTGACCTACGAGGTCACATGGAGGTATGTTTGGATGCATGAATTTATTTTATTTCCACTGTTTTTTTAATCTATTAGTTCAGTTATCTTTATTTATTTGTATTTTTTTATGGGCCAAATCATTCCCACTTGTTTATTTTTGATGTCTGGCACTAGTTTCGAGCCCGTGGGGATCAAGAATGCCCCTCGAGACTTGTCGTGTATCATCTCGGGTGATTAGTTAAGGGTTGACTTGATTTGGTTCATGATAGCAGGTTTCTCATGGTTTTGATAAACTTAAAGACAACTGTGTAAACCATGCTATAGATTAAAAAAAATTATTTCTCATTATTATGAAATATATTTTCAAAATATATAGTGGATCCATTTGGGTCATCTAGTTTTTAATTTTAATGAAATTAAATTTCCATCCTCTCCAAATTTGAAGACCTAAATTCCATTTTACTCATATGTGTCATGTTTCACAAGACCCCCAACTATGACCCCATTCTCACGTCACCCCCCCCCTTGTGACTCCTCCATTCCATGATGATTTTATGTGATTTATTTTATTATTTATGGATTGATATCTATCATAGGCACTCCCATTACATCTCCTCTCCCTATTCTTTGTTATTTATTCCCCATGGAATCTCCCAATATTGAAAAAATCCTATGGTGTTGATTGTATTCATTTTTGTGATACCTTTATATATAGAGAATACAATTTCTTCTTCAAGATCTATTCAACTCTTTTTTGATGTTTAAGACATTTGAACTTTTATTTAGTGTATGTTTTCCCATTGATTAAATTTTAAATTTTGAACCATCAATATGTTTCCTCCTGAATAACTATTTTAATTATTTTATGGAAATATTAATTATGTTAATTGAATTTATAAAGAGAAGGCTTATATTTTTATGGGTATCCAAAGAAATAAATAAGTTTCAACTATTTAATGAAATGTTTATTTATATTTTTACACAATTTTTCACATTATATGTTTGAGAAATTTCCAAAAAGTCTCATTAAAACAGTTTTTAAGTGAATAAAGATATCATTTCCTTTTAAAGTAAATTTCCAAAATGGTTTTTAGGTGAATTAAAAATTGGAAAAAAAATTACATGACCCTTAAAATAATATATAAAATTCTAAGTTTTTATTATTGTTTAATCATTTTATTTTTAATAAATGTTTTTATACCTAGTTGGACTATAGTATTAAGGAAATAACATTACTTAGTCATTTAACATGTTTTTTTATAAGAACTGTGTATTCATAAATTGATTTCATAGGTGGTTTTAAATGAAACAATTTAATATTTTCTATAAATGGTATTAATATATCATTAAGAGAATTATTTTCTTAAGTGGTTTTTGAGAAGGAATGTTTGGTGACTTTAATTACCCGAATGGCCCGAAGGCCTTCTTTTTTATTGATTTTTGATAACCTCCATTTCATGGGATAAGGGGGAAACCTTAAAAGGCATGTAGGATTAATGATTACAAGGACCATAGGCTTATGATACATTACATGACCCGAAGGTCTTAGGTAATTCAAACAGACTATAACTACAAGGAACTGCCCATCCCCATTATCTATATCTTGATGGTAGCTCTCCACCTTCGCATGGTCGTCCGGCTAAGATTACCATTAAAGAAAATTCTTTTCCCAATGGCATTGACATACCCTCTCATTCTTCCAAAATCCATTGGTTATGCTCTAGTGAGTGCACCTAATATGAATCCTCCTCTGGGGATGCTCCTTTTTTGTAGAGTTTTTCTAGGGAAACTGCATTGATCATGTGGCCCTAAGGCCTTGAGATGTTCCAAAGGCCTTGAGGCGGCCCAAAGGATTTTTGATGGCCCAATAGCCTTACTGGCCTAAAGGCCTTCAGTTGCCCGAAGTCCTTGAAGGGCCCAAAGACAAAACCAATGGCTCGAAGGTCCAAACAGGTGAATAGTTCTGGCTACTACAATGCCAAACAGTAACTGCTATAGTACCTGCTATAGTGATGCTACAGTAACTACTGTAGTATAGCTACAGTAACCTAGAAATTATCCCTCTCAGTGCCTCATCATGTTCCCTTTTTATTTTTTTCTTTTATGGGTAGTTTTTATGTATATAGTGACAAGGTGATAGATAGAAATGGATTGTTCTTGAGAGGGAACCATAGGTGAAGGTTAGATATTATTATGATTTATGATGCTTACCTTAGTCACTAGTGTCGATGCTCACCATCACCATGATTGATCTTGGTAACCAAGGTAACTAAGTGGAAAACATAAAATTATCTTATATTATATTATCACAAACATTTAGTGTCCCCCAATTTATATCTTATGGATAGTGGGTAGCACCACTAAATCTTTTCATGGTGTTGGATAGTGGGTTTATTTATGTTAAGATGAAACATAGTATGATAGTTATCCAATATGTTAATTTATAGGGGTTTCTCACTTCATGACATAGGTTAGATAACATTGAACCTGTTCTATGGTTGGTTGTTCGACATAGGGGTTTCTCTTGAAATTATTTTAGATTCCCCAATTCAGTTTATTTTTATGTACCTATGATGGGTTTCATTTGTTTCATTTGATGGCATGATGCCTTCTGATTTTTCTTTTTATATATTTTGTGTGATTTTGGTTTTCTAAATGATTATTGAAATATTTTTAAAAAATGTGTTTTAATTGGAAATTGCTTACAAGGTATGATGTTTGTGATTATTAAAACATTTTTGTAGTAATTTTTTTCATTTAATAATAATTAATAAAAATATTTATAAAACCATTTTTATGTGTTATTACTAATAATTTTAATTAAAATGATAAATATATATTCTTATAATATTTTAAAATGTTTAAAAATATATTTGAAATCAATTTTTTGGCTTAAGGTAATGTAGGTGGTGATCTAATGTGATTTATTTTGGTTATGCCTATATTATAAATAAATTACATGATTTTTCTTTATATCTTAACTTTTCATGGAGTTTTGATCATTTTGGTGGTGGTTCGTACCTTAGTAAAATGAGGTTATTGGTTTTTATTTCTATTTATGTAGTTTTCTTGCTGCACTAGCCAGGTAAACCAACCCCATTGATTTTCCATCTGTAATTGATGGTGCATTATATATATGGAGTGTGGAAGTTAGATAAAAGGAATTTATGTGTGGTATGAATTGGTGGGTTTCTAAGGGAATTATTATTTTTGAATGCATCAAATTACTTATATTTCATCTTCTCTACTAGCACATGGACCTCTCATGTACAAATCGATTATTGCAATTTAGTTTCTATTTATCAACATTGATTTATGGGTGAAACCATTCCTATAAGTTGTTTTTCATTCCCTTATGCTTGTTTATTTCAAATGAAGATCAAGAACACACCTTGGTTTTTGTTATGTAATTTCATGGGCATCTGGAGGATGTACAACATAGGTTTCTTCATGAAATAGATTTTAATTATATGGGCCAGAAATGTTTTTTAACAAATATATGATGTTTTATCTAGGATCAAGGGGATTAAAAATTAAAAAAATTAAGATATAAGGTTTTATTTGGATACAAAATTAAATATAATATACTAGTGGGGGGGAAGTATCACAAAATCAAAACAAGTTAACAATTCCAAACTAAATATTTTAGTAATATTAATGTTTTTAAACTCCAAAATAAATAAGTAAAATATATAAATTTATGTTAAAATTATTCCATTCACAGGAAAAGGATTATAATCACATGTAATGGTATAAAATAAAAAATAAATTATAATTGATACTAAATGGTTTTGGATTATTAAACCATAAATAAAAAATAATAATGAATTATAAAAAATAAAATTCTAGATTATGATAGTTCTACTTTTATTTATAACACTATTTTAAAAATAAAAATCCCTAATGATAATTTAGTTAAAAAAATTTCTGTAGTAATATATATAATTAATTAAATTAAATAAAAATATTTTTATTTATTCATATAAAATATATCATTTTTATTATCAAATAAGATATTTTGTTGGTTAAAAGAAAAAAAATACATATACTGAAAACAAATATACTATCATAGAACCACATATATAATTTTTGTCACATATACTAATATATAATTTTTTTAATATTACATGATTTAATATAGTATATTATTTATATATATATATATATTCAAAGTATCAAACCCTTATATCTCATTCCATTTTGATTTTCTAATGTATGTGGTTCTTGAAGGATTCTTGGAGTTGGTTTAATGGATTTAGGGAGCTTGAATCTAGTTGTAGGAGGAATTAATATTGTGAAGAGTTTCTCACTACATGATATATTAGTTCATGGCTTTAATGGTTTTTTGAGGTCTAAGTATGGGTTTTTAAGAGTTTATGATTCAATATGTGAACCATTAGTTTAAACAATGAATCGATAGAGGGTTGGATTGAGTGAATTCTCCCCCCAAAATCCTCAACATGAACTTATAGTTTATGATGTGAATGGATCCAATGTTTATAAGATATTAGAAACTAATTTACTACAATATTTAGACACAATCCATTTAATACATAAATGGAATATTTAGGTTGTAAATATTCTTCTAGAAGAATACCTATTAATTCTATTCCACCTTGAATTATATCAAAATCCTCAAAATTCTCAAAAAAACCCATGTTTCTAGAGGTTTAATTTTAGAGTTTTTCTAATCCATTCCACTTTTGATTGATTCCTGGATTCCTAGGATTGATCTATTGTGATCTGGGTTTATTTTTACCTCATTCACTTATAGTTTATTCTCATTTTGAATTTTTTCTATTATCCTATCTTGGAACACTATTCAAGTTATCTCCTTGTTTTAATGTATTTATTTAGATTATTGGGGGTGTGTTCATGATGTTTAATCAATAGGGACTATTTTTTCCTAAGTTCTAGGCCTATTGTTTCATTTATGTACAAAGAGTGTTGAATTACATGAGTTATGAGACTTTTTTCTTATCATATTTTAAGTTTGATGACGAGGACTTCATGATCAATCCCATTATGTAAATTGTGGATTATCCTCAATGAAAATTAAAATAGAATTAGTGAATGAATTTTTGTTTTGGGTTACATTGATCACATGTGTTATTCCATTTGGATAGGTTTCCTATTAATTTTATTGATAGAGTTATTTATCTTATTGGTGTTGTGGTTTAGTAGGTTTTTTATGATTAGGAATTTGACAAGGTATATAAATTTGGTAATTATTGATAAGTAAATATTAAATTAACATGATCAATTGTTATCATCCATCCTTATAACCCATCTAAATCAAATTTATGCATGAATAATTTTTAAATAATTTTTTATCTCTTGATAGCTGTTTTTTTAGATTTCATGTGGTTTTAATAAATATAAAGTAATTATTTAATTTAATATGCCCAAAAATTGGTTGTTTATTATGATATTTTTCAATAGAGGAGTGATATTCTCCTCTTATAAAGGATAAATGACTTGGTTTTGGGGACTAGATGAAATATTAATATTATTATTTTTTGATTCATTATAGGATTTCACAACAATTTAATACTTTTGATGAGATATGATGTGAGATTAGAATGGATAGTGGATTGGAAAAAACATGGTAGGGGTTCCTGATGATTTGTAGTAATTAACACCAGTGACGACATGATGGATGGTGATATTCATAGTGCTATGGGAGATTGAAACGAGACTAATGTAGCATGTTGAAACTAAATTTTACCATTGAATATGCATTGAGATTTTTCTTTCACACCTATTATGAAATTAAAGCTTTGATGGATGAACCATCAGGTTTCTTAGATTCTTTATTCCTTCTCTCCATTTTCTGACAAAACTGGTTTTTCTTTCTCAATGCAGATTTTACGCTATCTTAGGATGATTCATTGATCCCATGGAATTAGTAAGGGAATAAACATAGAATTTTATGAAGACAGTAAGACATGTAATAAAATAGGCATATCAAAGGGGAATAAAATTAGTAGGAAACATAAACATGAACAATGAGACATGATATAACATTATAATCATAACGAAAACATGAAAAATGTGGAAACAACATAAAACACTGCATCATAAAAAGATGTCAAGGATAACTGCCAAGACATCATGATGTTTAAATTCTCATAAATAAAACATTTTTACTAACTATCCCTACATTACATCTCATGATACTAAACATTAACAAATTCATTGGAGTAATGTATAATTTGGGCACACTAGTCATCCTCATTTCATTCTCATGCTTAAGTGTATCACATAGATCATAAAATAATGAAACATTTATCTCCACATTTTTTCCATGATCATGAAATGTGTAATACAAAAATGTAACTCACTATTCAATAATTATATGTTCATAAAGGTGAACACCCTTTATAGGAATGGGTATGGGAATTCAGTACACAATTGTTTTGGCATGGAAAATCATGGTGAAATTTCTATAGCATAATGATGTCTCTAAAGGTTTAATAAAATGGGTTGATTAGAGGGAAAGGGGTATCTCATAATTTTTATAGAGAATGGACAGTAATAGGTACATGTAAAAATATATCCCAATAATAGCAATTGGAAATATAAGGCACAGGATAAAGAAGAAACTTGAATAAAGGGGAGAAGGAAAGGATCCCTGGCCTTGAGAGTGTGACTCAAAATTCATGGGAGGGGATTCTTAGGATCCTGGGGGAACCATGGGAGGACTCTAGAGAGGGGATAGAAGAGTAAGAACATGATCCAAGTATTTTTAGTGAAGTTAAATGGGAGATTTGGTGGGTTTATATAAGAAATGAGTGGGGCATTTTTATCATTTCTCAAGATTAGGTTTTGGACTCTATATAATAAAATAAAATAAAAAATATTACCACAGTTCTTCCAATAGTTTATGAAAAAATTTAGTGAATTAAATTATTTTATAATTATAATGTATGAACATAGTAAATAATAACCTTTATTATGCATAAGTGACTCATGCCCTTAAATAAATGATTTTAAAACCTTGAGATATATTAATGGTTTTTGTGGATTCATAATGGATTTTTGAAATTAATAAAATATAAATAAAATAAAATTATAATAAAGAAAATACATATATTTGGTCATATATAACCTTTATAGTATTTATGATATCACTTTTGGGTCATTATGATGTCATAATACTCACCTTATATTTATATGGCATTCAATTTTTACTCAAAATTTCATCTTTGTCTAAAAACAATGAAAAATCTATGGTTTGATAAATTTTATGTTCTGATTCCATAAATAATAATAATTTTAACAAAATAATTTTCTAAATATATTAATTTTAACATTAAAAATATAATCAACATTTATTGAGAAATGATGGGGTTTTTTACAATAATAGTTTCAAACCGATATATAAATTATATTTGACTTCATAAGGAATTATATGATCATTTATATTTGATAAAAATTATTTCTTAATAATATATTATTAAAATACTAATTATTTTAAAATCAATTAATTCATTAAAAAAATCCTTAATTGAATTTTATTATTACCCCAAAATACAATTTCTGTTTTATTGTGTCAAAGTAAAATTTATTAATAAATTAACAATGATAATAAAATTTTAAAATTATTCTATTGAAAATAAAATATAAATATTTATATTATTATTTTCTTGATACTTATACCTTTGATACAACAGAAAAATCCATGTGAGTATGGTGTGCGGCGACAAGAAATTCATGGGTTGGTTTGACATACATGGTTAGGGTCATGATCTCGATGAACACAAACTTCTCTGGTAAAAAGTTTTTATCATGCTTCTGTTTTTGTATATAAGCTTGTTCTTGGTCAAGGGAAGAGATAAATGGTGATATCTCTCATAGAAGCTCAAGTATATGGGCTTTATAGGGTACGATCCGACTAGCGTAGGCCAACACATCCTTTTTCTGTGTCAATTGGATTTATTAAAACCCCATATTTATACTAATCGTATAATCAATATTCAATAGCTATTTTATCAGTTGTAATGATGTAGAGAAATCAATTAAATCATATATGATATAATAAAACCAATGAATTGTGTGTGTTTTATAAAAACATAATATAAAATAATACATTTAATTAAATCATTTGGGGAATTTTATTTATAATAGTTAGGGTCATTACAATATTTCCCACTTCATAAAATTCACCCTCAAAAGTTTCATTTCGCACACTAAAATATATGAGTGTAAATTTATTTCATCACTACATCTAGAACCCAAATTCCTTCTCCAAACATTTGGTTTCTCCACAACACTTTTAATAGGTGAATTTTCTTATCTCATTGAACATTGTCTCTATGATCTATGATCTCCACCAATTTCTCAACATATGAGAGATCATTCTTTAATTATACCACCTCTATATTGAGTAATGTGAGCGGACTGGTATATAATTCTTTAACTTGGATAAATGGATTACATCATGTACTTGAGATAGGTTAGGTGGTATTACTAGTTATTAGACCACTACTCTGATGTGATCAAGGATTTTAAAGGTCTCAATATGAGGACATGACAAGAGGAAGATGCTGATCCCATCCTCTTTTGATTATGATTGGGAATACTCTCAACATGTCCTCAAGTGTCTATATAGTCTTCTTAGATTGGCTATCAGTTTAAGGGTGGTAATCCATGCTGAATTTCAAATCATTATTCAAAGTGTGTTGGAGACTCTTTAAGAACATATAGGTAAATATTGGATTTCAATCATATACAATCGATAGTGGTGTTCTGTGCTTCCTCGCCACTTCTTTAGTGTATATACTTGAAAGATGATAGAGTGAGGGGTCCTATAAAATTTCAATCTAGTGGTAAGTATTCATAAGATGATCCACCATAACACATTTATAATTATTTTCTCTTTATGTCTTCATAAGACCAACAAAAAATTCTATGGTGGTGTTTTCACATTCCCATTTTTTCATGGGAAATGGTTTCTTCATCCCAATTGATTGTTTCCTTTATACCTTTACTTTTTTACATAAAAGAAATATTTTATGAATATTTCATGATATTATTCTTTATATTTTACCACTAATAGATCCCATATAAATATTGATATATCTTTGTGCTTCCATGATGGATATAGAAGGCCAAACTATGTGCATCATCCAAAAACTCCTTCATTTACTCAGGGTTTGATGGTACACATAGACCTAACACAAATATTTCAACTCCTTATTCATTAACAATGAACTCTAAGGATTTACCTTTTCATATATTTTCCACTTCTTTATGAATTCCCACATCATCTATTTGAGCATCCTCTATCCTCTATATAAGGGACAGTTGGTAAATCTCTTTTGAAAGGTTTGATAATGTTCTTTCAATTATGATTCCCATTTAAATCCTTTTTATATCTATGAATATTAGACCCTTCTCAATTCTCATTAATGATAATTTTATTGGATACTTTCTACTAGATTGTCTTACACATTATTTTCTTTCTCATAATGGTAGTGAATTGAGAATTAATTGTCCTTTATAAGATCAAAAAATATTTTTTTTGTTCATATTCAGCTCGTTTTGTGTGAATATATACTTGAGTATTTTGTAATTTTTATATATTAAAAACTTCTCCTAAAAGAGATAATTACACCATATTTTCAAAGTAAAGATCCCTACAGCCGACTCTAATTCATTCATTGGGTAGTTATATTCATAAAAATTCAACTGCTTTGATGCATAATATATCACCTTTTCATTATGAATTAACAAATAGTCCCATCACCTATTCAAAGAATCATTGAATACCATGAAAATTTATTCACTTTTTGGTAGTGTGAGTACATGTTTTTTGATTTTACTCCTTTTAAACTCCATGAATATCTCTTTTACCTTCATCATTTCTTGACAATTTCACTCCCTTATGAGTTATCTTGGTTATAGGGGTTCAAAATCATGAAAATATTATCAAATATCCAGGATAAAACCAAACTAATCTCTTGAAACTATACATATATTTCACAGATGTTGGACTCTAAAATCCTTCAATTTCTTCGTTCTTTAAATGTATTATAGATATCCCATTTCTTGGGATGTTATTCCCCAAGAATGAGACTTCCTTAAACTATAAATCACATTTTTTTTGTACATGGAATAATGTTTCTCCTTTCATAAGGTCTTTAATATAATGCTGATATTCTCCTCATGATCCTCCTTGGTTTTGGAGAATATTTGAATATAAACTATTATGGCTAAAAAATATTTATCTAGGTTATCTATAATGTCTCTATTCATTAGTTCGGTGATGATTTTTAGAGCATTAGTGAGTCTGAATGGAATTATAATGAACTCATAGTGCCCCGTACATTTTAAGAAAATTAGCCTTGGGGATATCCTCCTTCTTCACCCAAACATTGTAATATAAGAATCAAATATCCACCTTATAAAAGTATTTTTATCCACATATCTAATCAAATAAGTCATAAATCCATGGTAGATGATACCTTTTCTTTATCATGATCTTGTTCAACTCATAGTAATCAATGATAATGGGTATTCAATCATCCTTCTTCTAAACATTATGGACTAATGCATCCCATGGTAAAGCACATGGGTATATAAACCCTTTATCCACATTCTACTATAGTTGTTTCTTTATCTCCTCAAGTTAAACAAAAACCATTATATATAGAGTATTGGATAATTTAAATTCCCCAGGAATATGATCAAATTAAAATTCAACCTCTTAACAAGGAGGAAGACCAAGAAATTCATTTGGAAACACATCAGTGTTTTCCCTCACAATGGGCATGTATTGAAGGATACAATTTTCCTTAAACTCAATAATTTGAACTATGAACACTTCCTCATAGGGAAATAATATCTATTCTCTAGATTCTGGTGCTAAATAAGTGTCTTCATCCACCTTACACTTGTATACAAATTAAGGATGATTCGCAATACGGAGAGTGATTTCCTTCTTGTGGAAATTTATGTTGGATCTATAAAGGGAAAACTAATACATGACCATAATTTCCCCAAATTATACCAAAGGGAGTATGATAAGGTTCACTGGGAAGTTCATCCTATAAATTTCAACTAGGGAGGAGTTATATACTTGGGATTAAATAATTTCACCACTTTCAATTTTTCACTTAAATCTCTTTTTCCATGCTTTTGGGTGGTGTTTGAATAGTTTTAATAAACATTCATGATATCAAGAAATATGTAGAACCATAATTTCTAAGTACATTCTCTATTAATGAATGAATAACTAGTGTATCATTCACCACTTCTTTATCAGGATTCACCTCAACGGTTATCATTAAAAAATATCACCCTTTATTTCATGCTGGTTGTTGGAGACCATCTAAAACCCTTGTCTTAGTGAATTGGTTTCAAAAGGTCCCCAATTCCTTATAGTTGAAGCAATGAACAATTCATTCGGGGTTGACTTGATCAGTCCACTACTCTATCTAATTAGTGGGTTTCTCCTACTAGGAATTTCTATCTAGGTACCCTTTCATCCCACACCTAATGAATTACATCACCCCCTAGAAAATTTATGGGGTTCTTGTTTCTACACTTTTAAAAAGTGGTATGTTGAAATTTCTTTGAACCAGCATATTTCTCAATTAGACCAAAAAAATTAAACTCCACTTTCTTCATCTTATCCACATGACACACTTAAGATTATTTGATCTCTATCTAGATATTGATGGAACATCATACAATTTCCTCATATCTATCAACATCTTGGATCACTAGGTATTTTCAAAGACTATGTTTTAAACCCCTAAATATGTGGTCAACCATGAATTTAGGGGAAATGAAAAAGTAATAGGGGTATCTTAAAAGTGTTCTGAATTTTTCCTCATATGCTGTGATTGATTCATCATCTATTTTAGGTAAAGGAAATCCCTTTCCATTTGAATCAATATAGTACGAGAAAAATATTTATCAAAAAACATTTTCTATAATTCCTTCTACCCCATCACATGGATCCCTTACTCATGTTTTTAATCGTTAAACAATTTGAACCACTGATCATATTATACTTCAATATGATAAACATACAATAGAACCTTTTCTTTCTCAAATAATTGAAGGATGGGGAAGATCTTCTCAATAGAGTTGAACAATTTTTCCATGATTAAGGAATCACATGATTCATTGCAATTCTGGGGCCTTTTGTTGTATATCACTCTCAATTGTAGCTTTCTCAGTCAAAGGGGTATTTTGTTTATCCTCTAGATCTGGGTATCTATTTATAACCAAATTCAGTTGAGAGAGTATCACTACAAGGATAGATATTTCCACTCCCATCAAGTTGGGTATATCATTTGGGGAAGTCATCACATCGATTGTTTACCAAATTCGTCCTATTTTTATCCATTAGATAGAAGAATAGAAATTTTTTGTGTATTTTTTAACTATAAAAATTCATATAAGGGAATCCAATTATATTACATAGATAACTTATAAATTACATGTTTTTCTATAACATATGAATTTAATGGATTGAATATATGTTATCCATGATCTATTTCCTAACATATATTCTTATGGGTATGTTTTAAAATAATAAATTTTTAGTGAGATTATGATTTTAACAAATAATATTCCCCAAGAGTTTCAAACCAGCTATGCAGAAAGGCTCGTTGTTATGCACCAGTTCCTGGGGAAGTCTAACTCAACACAGTGTTATCTAGTTTTACCCATATATACAACTTTTCCAAAGCCACTTACACATGTAGTATATATATATGGAATTTTTTCTTAATAAACAACATATTCTATACTTACCAAAATTCAGGGTTGTTTTCTTATACTTATTGTTATTTATAAGGCTTTCTCTGGAGTTTTTTAATCATAATCCAAAAAAAAATTCCATTGATACCAAATATGGAAACTCTACTCTTTTTTTCACATAAATACATGAATTATGACATAAGGTTATACTTAATACAACACATAATATTGATATGTCTGGTATCTTAGGTAATTAGGTACATTACAAATCAATTTAAAATAGGAAAACGTCATCTTTATTGAAAATTTCCTTAACATTATCACACTTAAAAATGAATGGGATAACCTATGGATATACATAAGAAAGGGGAGAGATAGAAATCCATTAATAAATTAAGGGAATAAGCAAGAAATAACATGAAGACAACAATACATGTCAGTTAATCGACATATCAATAGAGAATAAAAGGATTATGAATCATAAATATGAATAATGAGACATGTTGTAACATGATAATCATAAATGAAACATGAGAAATGTGGAAAAAATTAAAACATTGAATCATAAAACTAGGTCTTTTATGAATTCAAATACATCATAAAAGGAAAAGTCCCATAAAGGAATCAATTTTACTTCTTTTCCAAACATGAATTCTCAAGAGATGAAATATTACCCAATGCATTGGAGTGCTATATAATTCTTAGTACACCTGGAACTTTCATTTCATTCCAATGCTTAAGTGTGAGACATAGATCATAAAACATGGAATAATTTATCATAAAATTTTATTTCACAATGATGGAGTGTGTAATTAGTAAATTTAAGTCCCCAATCAACAAGTATATGTTGATAAAGTTGAACACCCTTTATTGTATTTGGGTAAATGTAATCACTATATAATTTTTTTTCGTGGAAAATCTCATTGAAATTCCTACAGCATAATGACATCACTCAATGATTCAAAAAATAATGACATGAGATAGAAATGGGTCTATCATAATTTTTAAAAAGAGTTCACAGTAATTATGAAATAGATAAAAATATCCTAAAAATAGGAATTTGCAATATGAGGCATAAGATAATGAAGAATGATGAATAAAGAAAAGAAGGAAATGATCCCCTACCTTGAGAATGTCACTCCAAATGCTTGGGAGGGGATTGTTGTAAGAATAGGGGATCATTGGGAGGAAACTATAGATAAGAGGATATATTAAGTACATTCTAATAGGTTTTTTTATTGAAGGTAAATGCGAGATTTTGTGGTATTATATAGGAAATGAGTGTTGGATTATTTATTATTTCTCAATCTTAGGTTTTGGACACAATATAATACAATAACCAAAACCAGAAACCTTCCCATGGTTTTTTATAACTGATTCTGAAAAATGGGAGTAGTTTTCATTATTTTTTAACTTGAATGGACAAAATTAATAAAATAATATCCTTGATTACGTGGAATTGATTCATACTCTTAAATAAATAATTTTAAAACATTAAAATATATTAATGGTTTTGGTGGATTTAAAAAATTAATCAAATAAAATTAAAATAACATTATTCTAAAATAAAAATTATATTTATTCTTGGATACCCTTCATAGTATTAATTAAAGCACTTCTGTGTCATTATGATGTCATAATACACACCTTATATTTATACGGTTTGCAATTTTTACCTGAAAATTTAACTATCATAGAAAATTATGAAACATTAACTGTGATAAATTTTTGATATCATAATTTGAAAAATAGTATTTTTTTTAATATATTATATTTATAAATATTTGAATTTTTACTTTTAAAATAAAATCAACATTTATTGAGAAATGTTATGTTTTTTTGAAAATAACAGTTTTTGAAGCCTTATAAAAATTACATTTGACATCACAAATAATTATATGATAATTTATATTTAATAAAAAATATTTAAAAATAATATTTTACTAGATAAAATTATTTCAAAAATAAATTAATTCGTTACAAAAATTCATTATTTGAAATGAATAATACCTAAAAATACAATATGTGTTTCAATGTGTCAAAACGAAAATCATTTATAAAGTAATAATAAGAAGATAATATGAAAAAATATTATATTAAAAATACAATATAAATATTAATATTGTTATGGTATTGATACATATCCCTTTTATATACTAGACAATGCCCTATGGGTAAGGCTCATGATGGTGATACTTTCATGGGGTGGTTCCCCATACATGGTTTGGGATGTAATCTCAATGAGATTGAACTTATTTTATAAATGGTTTCACCCATACTTTAGTTGATAGATCTCATCCTGAGAATGGTAGAGGAAAAATCCTAGTGATTCTCTTTCCCTTGAGCGCTATGTTAAATGGGATTCATAGTGTATGATTTGACTGGTTGTGGCCATCACTTCATTTTTTTTGTGATGGGGGGATTTTTAAAAACCCTATATTTATAATAATCATATGATAACTGTTAAATGGATATAATTCTTAATTTTCAATTAAATCTGATAGGATTTAATAAAATCATAGAAGTTCATTTGTTTTCTATAACCATATTACATAATAGAATATTTAATTAAATCACAAGTGTAATTTCTTTATAATAGTTCATGACATTACAATGTATTGGAAGTTATCATTGAGATTCTCAATACATGGAGAGAGGGAAAAAGTCATGTGGACTTCTTGGCCTCCATATAATCACATAACCCCCTTATGATCTTTAGTTCTCTTCGTTCTCTTCCCTCGTGTGGTATGGAGGTGGCTGTGGGAGATGACCTTGGCCTCTATTTCTTTACACCCCCATGAGCTATTGGTTCCTTGTTTCTCCCCCTCCCCCATATCTCTATTTTCTTATTACTTTCAATAATAAAAATTTCATTTCCTATAATAAAAATATTTCCCATGATTCCTTTATTTTATCAGGTTATATCATGCCTCATTGTTCAAGTTTATGATTCTCACACTTTTTATGACCCATTCATATTCCTATTGTCTAAAATGTATTACATTAATCTTTTTATGCCATGTTTGTTCCCTTAATTGGATTTATAGCTCACCCCTTTCTTATGTACATCCCCATGTTATCCCATGATGTTTTGAAATCTATGGAATTGTAGAAGCATGTTAAGGAGTTTTTCAATAACGTTATTATATCATATATTCAAGATGAAGGATCGAAATAACGACGTAGATGCTCAATATACAAGAGGGGGGGGGGTGAATTGTACAATTTAAAAATTCATTTGGAACCATTAATGTTAGTTATGGATAACTATGTTTTCCTTAGACAAGGAAAGTCTAGATTTAACAAAGTTAAACTAAGCAAATTCAAAACACCTCTGATCACCAACTGGAGAATTGGAACCAAGATTTACAGTATAATATTCTACCTTAAAGTGTATAGAATCTAAACTAATCAAAGTACAAGTGTAAGGAAATACAAGAAGGTTATACTTTCCTTACAATACAATATGCAGTGGAAACAAACAAGTAGTAAAACTACAAGTAACAAATAATAACTCTTTTAACCCAAAGAAAAGGGTATCCTACAACCTTGGATAGAGGTCTCTTGATTTATACTTTCAAGCAAGTCTGTCTTACCCACACTAGGATAAGCCTTCGATATGAAGATCAAAATATCTGTTTTGCTATCCCCGCAAGACCTCAACTTCAAGGTAGTTGGAACCTCTGTCTTCCTCATCAAGGAAGCCCTCGAACTTCAAGGCAGTCGGCACCTCTGTCTTCCTATCCCTGGAAGTCCTCAAATGTAATCACCAACATCCAGAGTCGCACGAAGCATTCTGAACGAGCGGTTCAGTACGCACAAAGCCTGAAAAGCTTCTCTCTCTAGAAATCACCTTAATAGCGTGTGGTTTCTAGATCGATCAACTCGTTTCAATTCATTCTATAGCTCTGTCAAATGAGCTCCTATTTATAGGCAAATCTCCAAAGGTCGGATCCCTCCTCCAACGGTCATATTTTCCATGAAATTCAGAGGGACTTGTACACGTGAAACGCAACCAACGGTTAATTAGAAACAGAATAAACGACGTAGTTTTATAACAAACCATGTATAACTAAAAGCACGACATCATTTTGAAATGAAACATATGTATGTAAATGCTAATAAATATTTCGGAGTGTAGGAAATTTAAAAGTTTGGAGTCTAACCAAAATGAAGTTCAGAGTCTATGTTAAGAAATATTCGGATTCTGTTTTATAGGAATTTGGAGTCTGGTTTCACCAGAGATCAAAATCTGAACTTGCCGAGTTCGGAGTCGAACTACTTAAGAGTTCGGAGTTGAACTGCTTAAAAGTTCGGAGTCGAACTGCTTAAGAGTTCGGAGTCGAACTGCTTAAGAGTTCGGAGTCAAACTCTTTAAGAATTCGGAGTCGAACTGCTTAAGAGTTCGGAGTCGAACTTCTTAAGAGTTAGGAGTCGAACTCATGAATGTTCGAAGTCCATAATTCGGATTAGAACTACATTACAGATCACATCCATAATTGGGATCCTAAAAAAACATAATTCTCCAAAAATTTTCATTATATGGCTCCGTGATTTTGGGTATGAAACCGGTTTTTGAATTTAAGAAAAACATAAATTTTCCCAATGGGGTTAAAACATACATTTGCTTAATTATAAGGTGTTTGTCATTTTCAAAACAATAAGGAATGTAAAATTCATAAGGAAAACCTTATTGACTCAACAATCTCCCCCTTTTTGGAAAGCACAAACATGCTTTCGAAAAAACATATAAGGATTTTGAAAAAAAAATCATTAGACTTTGAAATTTAAAACATATCTCCCTTTATTCATGGATGAAAGTGAATACAACTAACTCCCCTTAGGCATTGAAACTCTAAGGATTTTATTCTGAGTTATCGGAGTGGAGTTTTCATTATTGTAAGAATGAAAAACTTCGTAGTGGGAAACTCCCCCTTTCTTTAAGGATATTTTTCATAGAAAATTTTTCCATTCTCCTCCTTAGGAGTAGATATTTTACATTCCACCACTTTGTGATTTTCAAAAATAATTTAAGGGAATGGAAAACAGGGTATGGTACCTGAAACATTAGTATATAACAATATACAATCAACCAGATAACCATTTCATTAGAGTTGGGAAAAAAATTTACAAGGAAAGACAATTACAACAAAAGATCGGAGTGGGTTCATTTGTCTTCCTTTTCCTTCTGAATAAGCTTCTATAACAAGGTTTTGAGTTTCTTCAAGTCCCTTTGATCTTCCTCACCTTTCTTCTCCAAGGATTTTACCTTTTCTTCTTGTATTTTAAAGCTTCTACTTGAGCCTTCAAGGCTTCTTTCTACAACTTTAACAACTCATCTTGCTGAACCACTTTTTTCTCAAGTTCAATCCGGAGATTTCTATCATTTATAAGATTTTGAGCTAGAGAATTTTCGTTGTCATTGAGTTTATTGACTTGTTGACTCCGGGTACTCTGTTCAATAATCATCTCATCTTCAATATTCTTAACCTTTTTATCTACTGTGTCAAAAGATTCTTTCACATCATTATGAAAATTATCATACAATGTCAAGTCTTCTTCAAATCTCTTAGACCACTTTGTTACCTTACTGCAAGAATTTCTATGTATATCATAATCGATCAGAAAACTTTTCTGTTCAGCTTCCAACTTCAAAAACTTATCCATGACCATGGATAAAGAATCCGATTTCTGATTCATAGTTTGTTGCAGCATCTGGCATCTATAATCTATTGTTGGAATAATCGGAATTGTGTCCACCAACTTTCTCAGAGACTGAACCACAAAAACATGCCTGTGAGAAGATGATTCTGAATTAGAAATTTCTCTTTGAGATTGCTCTTCTTCAACTGGCAGTAGCTTCCTTCTAGAGGAACCACGAACCTCTTTCCTCCTGATGAGATCTTTTATAGGTGTCTCCATGAGAGCTTTCTTTCCATTATCATATTTCGGAATGGGTTCCACATTAAGAGATACTTCCTCTGATTCAGAAACTTTATCAATCTGGTCTTCATCTGGTATCTATTTTTCTTGACCTTCCTCAAGAAAATTCCTCTCATAGGATTCTTCTTCATCATACAACACATTTTCTTCTTCTTCTTCTTGATGTTGCATGCCAGCTTCCTCATCTCCCTTACCTGGAGTAACTAACTTTGCGGATTCAGCCTTATATTTGTAGTCCTGTACTTACTTGATTAGAGTATCCAAATCTTCACTTTCCTCTTCTTCTTCTTATTCTTTAGCTTATTCCTCTACTACTTCATCAACTTCATTCTCAGCTTCTTCAACTATTTCTTTACCCTTGTCCTTTTCCGGAGCAACATAGTTCTTGGCTGGAGTTTTTGGTAAAGAAGGTTCAATACCAAAAGATTCTGGATGTAACACCCCGAAAATTTATGAAAAATATTCTATTTAATTTTATTGATGTCATGCGTTATACGCTACACCAAAAGGAGCTTGCACTACACACATCCCTGACTTGTCTTGCATTACACGAAATTACGACCTTCAACGATAGCGCGTGTAGTACGCAATACCGAGTTTCACTAAATGAGATATTATTATAATATTATTATGAAATAGCCGTTATGAATAGTAATACCCACTTTTTGAAATTTTTTAAATTTTATCTTTCAAAACAGACTTCATTTTTGGATTCAGAATATCGAAATTACCTTAGGGTGAAATTTTGGTACTTTTCAGATAACTTTCATATTCTGATGAATAGTGAAAATTACTAAATTTTAATTAAAAACAAATTTTTTAATCGAAATAATTAATAGTGATAAATTATTAATTTGTGTGGTTTTAAAGTATATTTAGAATATATTTTTACAATTTAATACAATTTTGGTCATTGGATGTAATTTCACATTTAAACTAGATATAAACAAGTGTCAATCTGTTGATAGTTATTATCTCTTAAAAACATGATATTTGTTTTGACGACGAGAATTAATTTTTAAATTAGTTAATGTAACTGATATTTTTTTAATTTGATAAAATAGACATCATTTTTGAATTCATAATATCAAATATAGCTTAGGCCTAATTTTTGGTATTTTTCTGGAAACATTCATTTTTTTGATGAATAGTGAAACAACTAAGTGGTAGTTAAAAAAACTGAATTTTTCATAAAACATAATTTCAACGCTTCTGTGAGTGGAATTTAGAAAATCCGAGAGACACGGTTAATACAAAGGACTAAAATGTGGTTCAATGAGATGAAAATAATTTTTGGTGAAATGTATCTTTTTACTTTTTTTACCACGGTTAAACGTAAATAGGGTAATTAAGGGTACAAGTGTTATTATTATTACCCTAACACATGTCCTAATTCTATTGGATAAGTTTAATTCGACCATAAACAACCTTAGGAATAAAATATGACCATTTAGGCCCTCTTCGATTAGATTAAGACATTTATTATCAATTTATTTAAAGAAGGGTTAAAATAGTTAAAATCAAAGCTTAATAACTAAATCATTTTTAATATAGGGATATACATAAGATAAATTCGACTATAAATATTAATTCGAAAGATAAAAATATTTCCAAAATAATGATATTTTATTTGTAATTTTTAGACTTAAAATAATTTAATTTATTTATGATACAATGATGATGTAGTAATTGTCCTATTAATGAAATATTGACATAATTGATCTTATAAATACCCAAATAAATGTAATTTTAGACTTTTTATGAATTCCAATAATTTTATATGTTAATATGACATGTTAGTATTGATTTAATTAATTTTTTTCGAACTAAGCATTCTGTTATAATTTTCAAAAAAATCAATTACCAAATAGTGTCAAAATTGACATAAAATAGTTTTTAAAACAAATATTATATTATTAATTGTTATTATATTCCAAAAAATCTAACGTTAGGCCAAGATACTTATATAATGATAGGTGTATCATTAATGGACCACTTGAGAATCTCTTGTATGAATATGGTATGTTTATTAACTATATAATCTAAAAATACAAAGTGACATGGTAAATGTCAATCTAATTAACTAAGAGTTAAAACTAAAAGATAAGGTTAATATAATGACTTAAACTTGTCTAAATTCTATTTAATGAGAGTATTTAGCCCCATACCCACCTTAGATTCGAAATATATCAATTTGGAGCAATTAAAAACCAAATTTTACTTTATAATAAAATAATAGTTTTGGTTTTTCTAAAGGTACCCCTCTCCTCCCTTATAAAAGGGAACCTCATCCCTCTCTTCCTCACACCACTTTGAGCCTTCAAGCTCAGACAATCCCTGCCAAATTCTCTTCTCCACTTCCCTAGAAACATCCTAGAGGTCATGGTCTTCTACAAAGACCAATTTTAGTTCCCTAAGTGAAGGTCTCAAAGAGGCGCTTCAAAGAAGAGGTAATGTCCATTACTGATTCTTTCAACTTTATTTCTTCTTCCACTTCTTCTTTTTTTAGTTGTTTAATTATGAGTTAATAAAATCAGTGTCAATAATATAATAATATATTATTATAAGTATTAAACAACCATATTTCACCTTCTATCCATCCAATGGAAAATGAAATCACCGCGCGTGCGTACGTACGGAATACCGTCTCCACGCCGTGGTGTAATCTATTTTCCACCACCACCTTACATGGATGGGTATAATGGTGAAAGTAATGAATATATATGATTATTGTAAATTGATATTGATTATGTAATATTATACATACACTTTAATACAATTCCACAATCTTGGTAATGATATCATCGCCCGTGCGTACGTACGGACTACCGTCTCCACGACGCGATGAGATTCACTCTCCATGTTAACCATTCATGAATGATTATAAAGTATATATAATGAATAATAATTAAATATATGACATAATAATGATACTGTATTTATTTATATATGTATATGTAGGTCATCTACTTAATTCCATTCAACTCAATAAGGAAACGAAAATAGCGTTCATGCGTACGTACGACCTACCGTCTCCATGAATGGTGTATTTCTTTCCATTTATCGATCTATTATATATATGTATATTATTAATATGTATTATATATAAATCATGTTTTATATTCTGGAATTAAGTAATCATGATCTAAGTAATCATATGAATAATTACAAGTCAAAACACGGACAACAAATGAAACGATTTTACACAAAACACTCTTTAACATCAAATTTACAAAAGAACAGGTAATATAAAGTCATAAGTAAACCATATATGATATCATAACAATGAATATGATTCTATAATAAGTCAATGACATTATTTAAATCATTATACAGGAGGTTTGGATACATACGAATCATATCAGACATAAGGTAAGGGATAACTTTTCCTATCTCGTTCTTATCCAAGATTGATTATTCGTAAGTATTTACTGTGGATGTTGTTCTCATCCATGTAAATGTTTCCTAAAAATGGTTTCATGTACATTTAATGTCCTTTTTACCCATTTTTGACTATTACTACATGGTATGTATGGAATCTTTCTTTTACGAGGTACTTTTTGAATTTCCCGGCAAAAGTACGAGAAGAATGTTTTTTTAACTTATACGGCACGAACGAATTTTTACGGTTTTATAAAGCCTTATTTTCATGAAGCTTCATCCAAAAGATTTCATGAATATTTTCAAAAAAATATCTTTATTTTTAAATTGCATGAGGTTTTGTGAAAAGAAATTTATTTTGAAGAAGAAAGGATATTTACATCAATAATTCATTTCAAGTGTTTTATCAAAAACATTTTTCATCTAAGATGAAATTATTTCATATGTGTATGTTTATATTATAATGACTCTATGATTTACATGGCTAAACTTTTCTTAAGATGAAACGATATCAATTTTTTTATATGGATTATGTTATGATGGGATGATGTTTATGAAACCCATTTTTATTCTTTGGGTTATGATGAATCTTTTACGTTTATTTTGTGGCACAAGTAAGAATGATTTCATTATGAGATGGGTGGGACCTATATCTCCCTCCAATGCATTGGGTAAATAGTTATATCTCATTAGATAGACATGGATGAAACGACAGGTTAAACTGGTTCAGTAAAACAGGACTGAAACGAGTAGTGAACTCGATTCAGAAAGGGAGTTTTCCACTAAGATGGTCTTGGCAGCAGTTCCTTGGCTAATATGGAAATCATTACATGTGATTAATGGATGCCACAATTACATGTTTTATTCCCATGCTATTTTATCATGTTTTATGTTCCATTATAATCTATGCCTTATGTACTTCCATGTTTTATGTCGTTGCTCAAGATTTTGATGTTTAAATATTATGTTCATGTTTTTAAGTTCAAATGTATATGGTTTGTTTTATTTTATCCATGCTTACCCTTACTGAGCATTTGAGATCACCCTTTATATGTTTTCTTTCCCCCAAGATAAAAAGAAAGGTTTTAGGTTAGGAAACAAAAACTGTAAGATCTTTATGGGAGATGTTGAAGATCTTTCACCACGATTAGAAGATTACGTTCCAAGTTTCCAAATACACTAAACTATTACGGTCCTTGTGTGTCTATTTTTGTTATGTATTAAGTTTTCCGCAAACATAATGTAATTTCCATGTACGTCAGGCTTCAGGTCTCTAAAGTTGGTATCAGAGGAAAGGTTTAGTCAACCTTTGGAAACTAGGATGCGGGAACTTTAGTGAGATACCTAGAGATATTTCTAAGGTATGTCTACGGATGTCCCTAAGGTTATGTATAAGTATAAGTTATAGTCCTAGAATGGCGCTAAAATTCTTAGAATTAAACCTAATATGTTAGATATTGAAGGTACTCCCCCTTTATTATGTTGTTTTCGCTAGCATGATATTTTCCTCTGACACTATTCTTTTTGGGTTTTAGATGATGGCTGGAACCCGAAGGAACCATGTTGATCAATGCAATGGAGAGTGCAATGATTGTACTCCTGAAGAAACAAATGTTATGGGAGATGGAGTGAAAAATCTTATTTCTATACTTACACAAGCTATAAATCATTCTGGACTTCCAAATGCGCAGAGAAGGGAACAACATTCTATTGAGTCCTTCATGAGGCAACGTCCACCTTCTTTCAGTGGGTCTTCTGATCCACTTGTTGCTGAACAATGGATCAGTACTACTGAGAAGATATTTTTAGTTCTTCAATGTTCTGAACATGATAAAGTCATCTTAAGAAGTATATCGTTTGGAAGGTGAAGCTGATCAATGGTGGAATCTTATCAAGAATATGAGGTAAAGAGATGAAATTGAGTCCATGGAGTGTGATGAGTTCAATAAATTATTTTTCAATAAGTACTTCCCTCGTATTCTTCGTACAAAGATGAGGAGGAGTTTCTTGAAATAAAGCAAAAGGATGATGAATCTGTTGGTATATAAGAAGAGAATTTTCCAAGGCTTGCAAGGTATGCATCTGGCTTTATCATCCAACCTAAAAGTAAAGTTGATCGATTCTTCAGTGTCTTAAAACCAAGTCTTTGAAGGGCATTAGCTATAAGAGTCTTCAGTAGCTATGAAGAAATTCTGCGTTGTGCTATCAAGGTAGAAATGGAAGTTGGTGTTACATATCCATCTCATGGTTTTGACAAGAAATAAAAGATGGTGTTTAAGGAGAAATCTCTGAATAATGGTGAAAAGAAGATGAATGTTTCCTTATTCTCAAAGTGTGGAAGGAAGCATGGTGGAGATTGTATTAAAGGGACTAGAAAATGTTTTAAGTGTGGAAAAGAAGTTCATCAAGCAGATGAGTGTCGAAGTAATGGAAAAAGGGTTGCTAATTATGTGAATAAAGAAAAGACTGCAGAGAATGCACCACCAACACTTCAATGCTTCAAGTGCAAGGAAATGGGGCATTATGCTAATAAATTCCCTAATCCAAGGGTTAGTGATGATCGACATGAGCGACCACTTAAGGCAAATGACAAATGGAATTCACATACGATCACTATTGGTGATGTTGAATATGACAACGATGTGGTGGAATGATTAACTGTTTATGTAATGGGATTCCAAAATAATGTTTTATACAGTATCGTGGAATATTGGAATATTTATGTATTGGTCTATTGTGGTTTTCAATAATTTTATGGTACCTATTACCATGGAAAGTGATGGAGATATTTTTGGAATGTAGATGATATGCGCATAATGAAAATATAAGGAGAAAATTAAATGTTTAATAGATTTCATGAGCTCATGACTGATATAAGGAGAAGGTTATATCATGGTCTTTGTATATAGAATTTTTTGGATTTTGGTATGTGGAAAGAGTTAACTTTTGACCGCATTCATGTTTTCACTAAGGTTTAATGGGTATTTATTTTTCAAGAGAATACATGATTAAGGTATTCACATGATTGGAATGTGACCAACAAGATATATGGGGGATAAATGATGGTATTCAAATGCTTGGTTGATGACATTTCAAGTAATCATTTTCTTTATACTATGAACTTGGACTGATGTATTTTAGATAAGCCTAAAGATTGGAATGCATTATGTTGGACATAAGTTAGTATTGTTTAAGGTTAGAATTTTTTTTTTGATATTACTGATGGGATGTTATAGTAATATGGTTTTAGAAAAAGGACAACCTGCAGGACGGGCGACATCCCATCGCGTCGGACAAGGCTGTGGGAATCGAACCAACAACTGAAGTGCAACTGGCCTTTATCACCTACCACTGGCCTATAGGAAGTCCCTGTTTATTAGAAACTAGTTTAATTATATTAAGCAGTATGATATATGAAGTATAAGTCCATTTTAGGAACCATATATGATTAATCTCACTATAGATGGAATTATGTATTTTTGATAACTTTTATACCCTTTTGTTTGAGACAGATGGAATGACCCATCATTCTATCACATGAGCTACTAACACTTCACGAATGACAAATTCAACTTCATTTCTTTAAGAGATGAAGTGGAAATTGTCTAAAGAACGAACAACTGTGAGACTGTACCAAAATCATGAAAGTATTTCTTCTATTTCCATTTTCATCAACTTTAGGGAAGTGATCTTGAAAACCAAAAATGACGTCCTAGTGCCCTTATATATGATGAATACGATGGTACCCTAGATCATCACAAATTTACGGCTTTGTGATTGTTGTCTTTTTCATAGCCATGTTCTCCACCACTATCCATCAGAACGTGATGGTTAGATTTCTCTTCCATATCCATATTTTCACCTATGTTCTCCTATGTAGAAACCCATTGATTAGTTAATTTGGGTAACCGTTACGTTTCATACCTTAGTTTATCAAAACCAAGTTTTGGTATTCCTTTTTATGATGTGGGTTTCTATTAAAGAAACTTTCGAGTAGTAAACCATTTATAACCCCGATGAATTTTGAGGGCGAAATTCATTTTAAGGGGGGTAGAATGTAACACCCCAAGAATTTATGAAAAATATTCTATTTAATTTTATTGATGTCTTATGTTGTACGCTACACCAGAAGGAGCTTGCACTACACACATCTCTAACTTGGCTTGCATTACATGCAATTACGACCTTCCACGATAGCGTGTGTAGTACGCAATACCGAGTTTCACTAAATGAGATATTATTATAATATTATTATGATGTAGCCGTTATGAATAGTAATACCAACTTTTTGAAATTTTTTAAATATTATCTTTCAAAACAGACTTCTTTTTTGGATTCAGAATATCGAAATTATCTTAGGGTAAAATTTTGGTACTTTTTAGATAACTTTCATATTCTGATGAATAGTGAAAATTAAATAATTTTAATTTAAAAAAACTTTTTTTAATAGAGATAATTAATAGTGATAAATTATTAATTTGAGTGGTTTTAAAGTATATTTAGAATATATTTTTACAATTTAATACAATGTTGGTCATTGGATGTAATTTCACATTTAAACCAGATATGGACAAGTGTCAATCTTTGGATAGTTATTATCTCTTAAAAACACGCTATTTGTTTTGACGACAAGAATTAATTTTTAAATTAGTCAATTTAACTGATATGTTTTGAATTTGATAAAATAGAAAACATTTTTGAATTCATAATATCAAATATATCTTAGGCCTAATTTTTGGTATTTTTCTGGAAACTTTCATTTTTTGATGAATAGTGAAACCACTAAGTGGTAGTTAAAAAAATTGAATTTTTCATAAAACATAATTTCACCGCTTATATGAGTGGAATTTCAAAAATAAAAGAGACACGGTTAATACCAAGGACTAAAATGTGGTTTAATGAGATGAAAATAATTTTTGGTGAATAGTAACTTTTTACTTTTTTTACCACGGTTAAAAGTAAATAGGGTAATTAAGGGTAAACGTGTTATTATTATTACCCTAACACATGTCCTAATTCTATTGGATAAGTGTAATTCGACAAAAAACAACCATAGGAATAAAATACAACCATTTAGGCCCACTTGGATTAGATTAGGACATTTATTATCAATTTATTTAAAGAAGGGTTAAAATAGTTAAAATCAAATCTTAATAACTAAATCATTTTTAATATAGGGATATACATAAGATAAACTCGACTACAAATATTCATTAGAAATATAAACAGATTTCCAACGTAATGATATTTTTTTTGTAATTTTTATACTTAAAATAATTTAATTTATTTATGATACAATGATGATGCAGTAATTATCCTATTAATGAAATATTGACATAATTGATGTTATAAATACCCAAATAAATGTAATGTGAGACTTTTTATGAATTACAATAATTTTATATGTTAACATGACATGTTAGTATTGATTTAATTAATTTTTTTCGAACTAATAATTCTGTTATTATTTTCACAAAAATCAATTACCAAATATTATCAAAATTGACATAAAATAGTTTTTAAAACAAATATTATATTATTAATTGTTATTATATTCCTAAAAATCTAAGGTTCGGCCAAGATACTTATATCATGATAGGTGTATCATTAATGGACCACTTGGGGGTCTCTTGGATGTATATGGTATGTTTATTAACTATATAATATAAAAATACAAAGTGACATGGTAAATGTCAATTTAATTAACTAAGAGTTAAAACTAAAAGATAAAGTTAATATAATGACCTAAACTTGTCTAAATTCTATTTTATGAGAGGCTTTATACCCATCCCTACCTTAGATTAGAAATATATCAATTTGGAGCTATTAAAAACCGAATTTGACTTTGTAATAAAATAATATTTTTTGTTATTCCAAAGGTGCCCCTCTCCTCCCTTATAAAAGGGAACCTCCTCCCTCTCTTCCTCACACAGCTTTGAGCCTTAAAGAATGGCCAAACCCTGCCAAATTCTCTTCTCCACTTCCCTATAAACATCCTAGAGGTCATGGGTTTTTTTCAAACACCAATTTTAGTTCCATAAGAGGAGGTCTCAAAGAGGCGCTTCAAAGAAGAGGTAATGTCCATTACCGATTCTTTCAACTTTATTTCTTCTTGCACTTCTTCTTTTCTTAGTTGTTTCATTATGAGGTAATAACATCAGTATCAATAATATACAGATATGTTATTATAAGTATTAAACAACCATATTTTACCATCTATCCATCCAACGGAAAACGAAATCACCGCGCGTGCGTACGTACAGAATACCGTCTCCACGCCATGGTGTAATCTATTTTCCACCACCACCTTACATGGATGTGTATAATGGTGAAATTAATGAATATATATGATTATTGTAAAGTGATATTGATTCTTTAATATTATACATACACTTTAATACAATTCCATGATCTTGGTAATGATATCATCGCTCGTGCGTACGTATGGACTACCGTGTCCACGACTCGATGAGATTCACTCTCCATGTTAACCATTCATGAATGATTATAAAGTATATATAATGAATAATAATGAAATATATGACATAATTATGATACTGGATTTATGTATATATGTATATGTATGTCATCTACTTAATTCCATTCAACTCAATAAGGAAACGAAAATAGCATTCATGCGTACGTACGGCCTACCTTCTCCATGAACGGTGTATTTCTTTCCATTTATCGATCTATTATATATATATATATATTCTTAATATGTATTATATATAAATCATGTTTTCTATTCTGGAATTAAGTAATCATGATCTAAGTAATCATATTAATAATTACAAGTCAAAACACGAATGACAAATGAAACGATTTTACCCAAAACACTCTTTAACATGGAATTTACAAAAGAACGGGTAATATAAAGTCATAAGTAAACCATATATGATATCATAACAATGAATATGATTCTGTAATAAGTAAATTACATTATTTAAATCATTATATAGGAGGTTTGGATACATATGAAGCATATCACACATAAGGTAAGGGAAAACTTTTCCAATCTCGTTCTTATCCGAGATTGTTTATTCGTAAGTATTTACTGGGGTTGTTGTTCTCATCCATGTCCATGTTTCCTAAAAATAGTTTCATGTATGTTTAAAGTCCTTTTTACCCATTTTTGACTTTTACTACATGGTATGTATGGAATCTTTCTTTTACGAGGTACTTTTTGACTTTTCCAACAAAAGTACGAGAAGAATGTTTTTTTAACTTATACGGCACGAACAGATTTTTACGGTTTTATAAAGCCTTATTTTCATGAATATTCCTCCAAAATATTTCATGACTATTTTCAAAAAAATATCTTTCTTTTTAAATTGCATGAGGTTTTGTGAAAAGAAATTGATTTTGAAGAAGAAAGGATATTTTCCTCAAGAATTCATTTCAAGTGTTTTATCAAAACCATTTTTCATCTAAGATGAAATTATTTCATATGTGTATGTTTCAAGTATAATGACTCTATGATTTACATGGCTTCACTTTTCTTTTGATGAAACGATATCCATTTTCTATATGGATTATGTTATGATGGGATGATGTTTATGAAACCCATTTTTATTCTTTGGGTTATGATGAATGTTTTAAGTTTATTTTGTGGAACAAGTAAGAATGATTTAATTATGAGATGGGTGGGACCTATATCTCCTTCCAATGCATTGGGTAAAGATTTATATCTCATGAGATAGAGATGTCTGAAATGACAGGTTCAACCGGTTCAGTAAAAAAGGACTGAAATGAGGAGTGAACTCGATTCAGAAAGGTACTTTGTCCACTAAGATGGTCTTGGCAGTAGTGCCTTGGCTACTATGGAAATCATTACATGTGATTAATGGATGCCATAATTACATGTTTTATTCCCATGATATTTTATCATGGTTTATGTTCCATTATGATCTATACCTTATGTACTTCCATGTTTTATATCGTTGCTCGTGATTTTGATGTTTAAACATTATGTTCATGTTTTTAAGTTCAAATGTATATGGTTTGTTTTATTTTATCCATTCTTACCCCTACTGAGCATTTGAGCTCACCCTTTATATGTTTTCTTTCCCCCAGGATCAAAAGAAAAGTTTTAGGAAAGGAAAAAAAGTGGTAGATCTTTATGGGAGATATTAAAGATCTTTCACCACGATTAGAAGATTGCGTTCCATGTTTCCAAAGACACTAAACTATTACGGTCCTTCTGTGTCTGTTTTTGTTATGTATTAAGTTTTCCGCAAAAGTAATTTAATTTCCATGTACGTTGAGTTTTGAGTCTCTACACCGGAACTGGAAGAATTTCGGAATCCAACTCTGTATCTTTCAGCAAAGATCACACCACTTCAGCTTTAGACATCTTCTTTCTCATTTTCTTTTCCTTCGCTTGTCTCTCTAGCTCATCAGCAGCTTTTTCCTTTAAGGATTTAGCCTCGGCATGGTCCAATCCGAATTGAGGATCCCCTTCCTTCCTCTTCTCTTTATCTTCCCTCCACTTGGCTGCTACATCATCCGTATATGTTTTCTTCTTCTTCGGCTTGGGAGGTGCAGATTCAGTTTCCTTAGCTTTGGAGATTTCTTCATCAGTAACTACTTCCTTAATCATTTTCTTCTTCCTTTTCTTTTTTGATGGTTTCGGATTCTGTGACTCTTTCTGAGCTGCTTCAACCTCTTCCACACACAGAGGATAAAATTCTCCAAATTCTGTGGAAAAACCCATTTTCATCCTTTTGAGAGTATCATCACTCACTAACATTAGTTTGCAATTCCGGATCCTTGATTTTCAAGATTCCTTGAAGGATTCTAATCATAAAACTATCAACTTAGATAATAATGCAGGAAACATGATAATCTGAGCTCTCAAATTTCCTTCTTTGATATTCTTGATCGTAACAAAGACATGCCTCATCAGATTTATATTTCTTAGATTTACCAAGAAATCTAAGACATAGATATCACTCTTCTTCAGATTGTTTTTATCACCTCTTCTTGGAACTATAAATCCTTGCACCCAAAGCTGAAGAATTCTATTGTTCGGAGTGAGACGAGCAATCTTGATAGTTGAATCATCCTTGAGCCTAAGAAACTTCAGTGCCTTCTCCTTATTGAAACATCCTTGCACATCAGGAAGTTTGTGAGAGTAGAATTCAGCTTCTCCTTCATATGATAAACCTACCAGGCTCGCAGCCTTGGTGTAAGAAAGCTTATAAGTATTCCCATAGGACTTGAAAGATAACCACTCCCTGCCATCTTCCATTTGGACGGAAACATACTCATAAAAAACTATCAACAAATCAGTATAAACCGGATCCTGTTTATCCGTCTTTGCTATGCAGACATCTTCCCATCAATTCAGTCTAATGTTATTTGAAATAAGGGAATCAAGCTTATAGAAATCCTGATGAACTAATCTTTCCCTGAAGACTAACCACTTTGATATTGGTTTCACAGTTGACATATCTTGAGATGTTGCTTCAATAGACATTCAGAGTGAAGTAATCTGAAAGATTCAGATCAACTTCCAAATGTCCGGAACCAGCCTTAAGAAGAGCAGCAAGGCTTTGAGATGCAAAAGCTTGAAAAAACCAATGTGGGATGAGTCTCGAGGTCACCTTTATATAGGAAAAGCATTTGAACGTTGGTCTTCCAAAATCCATCTAACGGTTGAAAAATCGTTGATATGATCTGATGGTTGAGAACAATCCCGTAAGGAAAATTTGACTCCGATCTTTTGAGGTTTTTAAAGAAAACATTCAGATTTGAGGAAAAACTAGAATCTGAACTTTTTTTTAAAAAACAAGGAAAATACCAGTAAGCAAAAATTGATTACAAAACTATAAGTAAGAAAATCATAGCTTACGGATTGACTAGAAATTTTGTTCGTAATTGGTAATATTCTTCTTGAAGAAAAAAAAACCAAAGTTCCAGAACAAAAATCTCGTTACGAAAACATCAGTATGAAACTCTCCATTCCAAAACTTACCAGTACAAAAATTCCATTCTGGAAGATTCTATTACAAAGATTTCCATTCCGGAAGTTCTCATTCCGAGAATTTCAGTCCTGAAAATTTCAGTTCCGTAAATTCCCATTCCGGAAATTTTGGTTTCAGAAATTTCCATTTCAGAAACATCTGTTCTGAAAAGTTTGAAAAACTTACAAAAAAAAATTTAGTTACACTAACAATCAAATGTACTCCCCCTATAAAGAGGAGTTTATTACTATTAGGAGAATTTGTTCAACAAGAAGTTAATAAAGAATTATTACCTTATAGTTATCATTCCTAAATTTTGTTTAATGTATTCAAATCTATCGGAGGGTAATTATTTTGTGAAAATATCAGCAAGTTGATCTTGCATTCTGATAAACTGAAGAATGATATCTCCTTTAAGTGTGTGATCCCTAATAAAGTGATGCCTAATATCTATGTGTTTTTCACGAGAGTGATGTGCAGGGTTCTTACTTAGGGAAATGGCACTTGTGTTATCACAAAATATTTGAGTCTTAGTAAAACTCAGGCCATAATCTGTGAGTGTGTGTTGCATCCACAATACTTGAGAAAAACAACTTCCAGCTGCTACATATTCAGCTTCAGCAGTGGAAAGTGCTCCAGAATGTTTCTTTTTGAAGGACCAAGAAACTAATGAATCTCCTAATAAATGACAAGTTCCTGATGTACTTTTTCTATCCATTCTACATCCACCAAAGTCAGCATCAGAAAATCTTTTTAGAACAAAATCATTTCCAGAAGTATAAAATAATCCTAGATCCATGGTTCCCTTTAGGTAGCAAAAAATTCTTTTCACCACCTTTAAGTGGGTTTCATTAGGATTGGATTGATATCTTGCACATAAGAACACTGAAAACATTATGTCTGGTCGACTAGCTATTATGTAAAGTAGACTTCCTATCATACCTCTAAAAGACGTTTGATCTACTGGTTTCCCAGCTTCATCAAGATCTAAAGAGTTTTAGGTACCAATGGGAGTAGTTATACACTTAGTGTTGTCATAACCATAATTTTTGAGAAGCTCTTTAATATACTTATGTTGAGATATATAGATTCCTTTTGGTTTGGAGAAATTTGAAAACCATGTAAAAAATTTGACTCACCCATAATACTCATTTCAAACTCAGACTTCATTAAACTTGCAAAAAAATCAGTTAAAGATTGCTGAGTTGAACCAAATATGATGTCATCAACATAAATTTGAACAATCAAAACATTTTTATTATATTTCTTTATAAAAAGGGTTGGATCTGCATTTCCCTTGACATAGTTATTTTGAAGCAAAAATCCTGTGAGTCTATCATACCATGCTCGTGGGGCTTGTTTAAGACCATACAACGCTTTGGTATGTCTAAAAACATGATCAGGATGTTTTTTATCTTCAAAACCAGGAGGTTGTTCAACCAAAACTTCCTCTTGAACATAACCGTTAAGAAAAGAACATTTCACATCCATTTGAAAAAGTTTAAAATTGAAGAATGCTGCAAAGACAATTAGAATACGAATAGATTCAAGTCTAGCTACTAGACACTTGGTTTCTTCATAGTCTATTCCCTCTTGCTGATTATAGACTTTAGCCACGAGTCTAGCTTTATATCTTACAATGACTCCATTTTCATCACATTTATTTCTGAAAACCCATTTTACTCTAATAACAGAAGTTTCATTAGGTATTTCAACCAAGGTCCAGACTTTATTCCTCTCAAATTCATTTAGTTCATCTTGCATGTCTTTGATCCAATCATAATCACCTAAAGATTCATTAGTGCTTTTTGGTTCTAATTGGGAAAGAAATTCTAGATGTTCTACTTCATTTCTTAAGGAATTTCTAGTCCTAACAGGTTGATTTACATCACCAATGATTCTATCACTAGGATGATTCTTAAGAAACACCTGATTTGAGTTTTGTAAAACCTTTTCATCAACATTGGGTAGAAATTCTACTAGGGTAAATATTTCAGAAGTATCTTCTTGAACATTTTCTTTATCAGAAGGATATTTTATCAAGGGTTGACAATCAGTTTTTGAAAACACATCCAAGGATGTAGGTTGGGATAGTTTAAAAACAAAAGGATCAGACTCATCAAATTTTACATGCACTGTTTCTTCAATACTACAAGTATTTTTATTAAAAACTCTATAAGCCTTAGAAGTTGTGGAATAACCTAAGAAAATTCCTACATCAGATTTTGGTGAGAATTTATGTAGGTTATCTTTAGTATTCAGAATGAATACTTTTCAACAAAAAACCTTGAAGTAGGAAAGTCTTGGTTTTCTACCATTCCATAACTCATAAAGAGTTTTATTAAGAAAAGGTCTATCCCAAACTAGATTTATAGTATAAAAACCAGTACTTACAGCTTCAGCCCAGAAATGTATAGCTATAGAATATTCACTCAACATGGTTCTAGTTATATCTTGAATAATTCTATTTCTTCTTTCAACTACACCATTTTGTTGAGGAGTTCTAGGTGCTGAAAAATTGTGAGTAATACCTTTCCAACTACAAAAAGTTTCAAAATCAGAATTTTGAAATTCTCCTCTTGGATCACTATGAATAGTTTTCAGTGGAAGATTTTTCTCATTTTTAACTTGTGCTCTAAAAATTTTGAAATAAAAAAAAGCTTCAGACATCTTTGCTAGAAAATAGACACAATTAAATCTGGTGTAATCATCAACTAGAACAAACACATAATATTTTCCTCCAATACATCTAGTTTGTGTTGGACCGAAAAGATCCATGTGCACTGAGTGTAATGCATCAGCCGTTGAGACTTCACCAATTTATTTAAAACTAGATTTATATTGCTTTCCATATTGACAAGGATCACAAACATTGGAAGAATCAAATCTATGCTCCGGTAGATCCTTAACTAGTTTCTTCTTAGAGAGTTTACATAAGTTTCTAAGGTTACAGTGTCTTAGTCTTCTATGCCATAGCCAGGAATGATCTTCCATTGCACTTATTCAAGGTAAACCTTGACTACTTGGGTCTTCTAAGTTCAAAGTGTAAACATTCTCTTGCCTATTGGCTGAGAGAATAAATTCTTCCTTGGAATTGTGAACTAAGCACTAATCATTCCTAAAATTCACAAGGTACCCTTCATCACATAACTGACTTATGCTAATGAGGTTGTTCTTCAGACCCTTAACTAATAAAACATTTGAAATCAATGTTTTACCCATAAGAACAATATTACCAATACCAACAATTTCTCCCTTTGCATTATCTACGAAATTTACCTTTCCTCCTTTCGTTTTGAAAATCTTTTCCAAATAGATATTGTTACTAGTCATGTGCCGAGAACATCCACTATCCATGTACCATGTATTTTTGTTGTTACTTCCTCTATCTTACTGAAAACAAGAAAAGAATTAGACTTTAGGAATCCAAACTTTCTTGGATCTGGGATTTCCAGACAACAAAATTTTAGGAACCCACACTTTCTTAGAAAAATAGGCTTTATGAAAACCTAGAGATTGGGTTTTATTTAAATAACAATTCTTTTCCCAGTGACCACCACATTGAAACTTGGTACAAAATGGGGCACTTTTTGGAACAAAGTAGTTGTTACTAAAAATTGGTTTTGCATGGGTATAACCAAATCCGGATTTGTTTCTTAAAGGTCATATTTGAGAATACATTTTATCAAAATTTTCCTTACCATGGGTAATGTTCGACAAACACTTCTTTAAGGAAAAGATTTCATACTTGAGTTTTATAACCAAGCTTTTATCTCCAAAATCATTAGATTTAGAACTAGAGCTAGGCTCGAAAACACTTTTCTTAGAAATTACTTTTTCTAACTCTTTAGAAAGTTTATTCTTCTAAGAACTTACTTTCTCATGATTTTTTGAAATAGTTATAAAATCAGCATTTTTCATATCAAGATCTTTAGAAAGATATGATATCTCTTTTGTAAGAATAGAATTCCTAGAGTTTGCCTTATCTTGTTTCTTATTGAGTTTAGAGTTCTCAATCTCAAGAAGTTCAGCAAACCTAGAAACTTCTTCATAGGTAGGTGAAGTATTTTCTTCATCAGAAGATGATTCTTCATATGAGGAGTTATAATACTTAATATCATTTGAATTTAAAGATACAATGGTCAATGATTTAGTATTTTGTACCTTATCCATAAAGCAATTATTTTCAATAGGTATTCTGGCTATAAGACCATGATTCTTCTTTCATGATGATTCATAATCAGAAGATTCATCTGAACAGTCACCACCACTAGCACTCCAGGTGTCATTTTCTTTCAGAACGTTCTTAGCTTTGGTTTTGTAATAATTCTTCCTTCTCCTTTCAGAATGCCTTTCTTTCCATTATTTCTTTTTGAGTAGAGGTGAATCTGGTCTAATATGTCCAGCTCTCTTGCATTCGTAACAAGTAACTTCTCCATCTTTCCTTTCTTTCCTCTCCTTTTTCTTATACTTGGATTGGAAATTTCTCTGCCCACCTATCTTGTTCATCCTTCGAGCAATATTTTCTAACTCATTTTCTAAGATTTTACTTTCACTAGAATCTGATTGAATAACTACCTTCTTAGACTTGTATCTGGTTACTCTCTCAGGATTCTTGGCTTTCATATGATTTGCTGTTATTGTAAAAGCAATAGTACCATTCCCATTCTTCCTTTTGATGTTGTCAGCATCTTTCCTCATTCTGGTTTCATGTTGGAGAAGAGTTCCGAATAACCCATCAAGAGAAATTTGAGTGACCTTCTTGTTCTCATCTATAACTGTTCTCTTTGATTCCCACTCATTGGGCATAATATCAATTATCTTATCTACAAGGGCTTGATCATCTAACCCTTTTTCTCCCATAGACTGTAAGCTGTTGACTATAGTCATAATCCTCTATTGAACTTTGCAGATTGGATCACCATACGAAAAATTGAATCCATGGTATTCAGCTATAAGCATAGCTCTCCTAGTTTCAATCACTTTAGAAGAGCCAAAGTGTGTAACTTCTAACTTTTTCCAGATACAATTAGCTGCTTCACAAGAAGTAATTTGGCTATATATATTTCTAGTCATTGAACATAGTAAAGTATTGCATACATTATAATTGAGTTGATACTCTTGCTTTTCTTGGTTGGTGAAAGTTCTAACTTCCTTATCAGGTATTTTATAATCACCAGTAAGCATAACGAAATTGTCCACTCCAGTGTTGATAACAGAAGTCTTCATTCGATCTCTCCAGTACTCATAGTCATTACCATCAAATATTGGTGGTCTTGTAGGATTTAGATTGTCAATAGAACCAACATTGATTCCTGCCATTCCAAAACAACTTGGGCAACCAAGCTAGTTAGTAGACACAGTTCGTGACCACAATGTTTGGAATGACAAAGTTCGAAATGATAAAGTTCGGAATGATAAAGTTCGGAATGATAAAGTTCGCAATGATAAAGTTCATAATGATAAAGTCTGGAATGATAAAGAGCAAGTAAAACTTATACGTGAGTACAAGTATTTTAGACACCTTCTTTTGATAAAAATTGTAGGATCGAAATAAGGATGTAGATGCTCAATATACAAGAGGGGGGGGGGTGAATTGTACACTTTAAAAATTCCTTTGGAACCTTTGAAGTTAGTTATGGATTACTATGTTTTCCTTAGACTAGGAAAGTCTAGATTTAACAAATTTAAACTAAGAAAATTCACAACACCTCCGATCACCAACTGGAGAATTGGAACCAAGGTTTACAATATAAGATTCTACCTTAAAGCGTATAGAATCTAAACTAATCAGAGTAAAATTGTAAGGAAATACAATAAGGTTATACTTTCTTTACAATACAATATGCAGAAGAAACAAACAAGTAGTAAAACTACAAGTAACAAACAATAACTCTTTTAACCCAAAGGGAAGGGTATCCAACAACCTTGGATAGAGGTCTCTTGATTTATACTTTCAAGAAAGTCTCTCTTACCCACACCGGGATAAGCCCTCGATATGAAGATCGGAATCTCTGTCTTGCTATCCCCGCAAGCCCTCAACTTCAAGGTAGTTGGAACCTCTGTCTTCCTCAGCAAGGAAGCCCTTAAACATCAAGTTAGTCAGCACCTCTGTCTTCATATCCCCAGAAGTTCTCGAATGTAATCACCAACATTCGGAGTCGCATGAAGCAATCTGAACGAGCGGTTCAGTACGCACAAGGCATGAAAAGATTATCTCTCTAGAAATCACCTTAACAGCATGTGGTTTCTAGATCGATCAACTCATTTCAATTCATTCTAGAGATCTTTCAAATGAGCTCCTATTTACGAGAAAATCTCCAATGGTCGGCTCCCTCCTCCAAAAGTCATATTTTCCATGAAATTCGGAGGGACCTGTACACGTGTAACTCAACCAATGGTTAATTAGAAATAGAATAGACGACATCGTTTTATAACAAACCATTTATAACTGAATGCACGACATCGTTTTAAAATGAAGCAGATGTAAGTAAAATCTAATAATTATTTCCGAGTCTAGTAAAGTCAAAAGTTCGGAGTCTAACCAAAATAATGTTTGGAGTCTATGTTAAGAAATATTCAGAATCTGTTTTATATGAATTCAGAGTCTGGTTTCACTAGAGATCAGAATCTGAACTTTCTGAGTTCGGAGTCGAAATACTTAAGAGTTCGGAGTCGAACTACTTAATAGTTCAGAGTCGAACTGCTTAAGAGTTCGGAGTCAAACTGCTTAAGAGTTCGGAGTCGAACAGTTTAAGAGTTTGGAGTCGAAATGCTTAAGAGTTCGTAGTCGAACTTCTTAAGAGTTCGGAGTCAAACTCATGAATCTTCGGAGTCCAGAATTCGGATTAGAACTACATTACAGATCACATCCAGAATTCGGATCCTAATAAAAATAGAATGCTCCAAATCTTTTCATTATATGGCTCTGGGATTTTGGGTATGAATCCGGTTTTTGAATTTAAGTAAAATTTTGCTATGTATAAGAAAATTCAGGTTAAGGTAAATTTCTTTAAAGAAGTAAATTTTCCTGATGGGGTTAAAACATAAATTTGCATAAGTATAAGGTGTTTGTGATTTTCAAATCAAGAAATAAAGGAAAAGTCATAAGGAAAACCTTATTGACTCAACACAAGAGGTAATGTAATGTACATAATTCCCAAAGACACTAGACTACTCGATAATTTATGTTTTTTAAAGCTAAAATTTTGTAATAAATCATTAAATGAAGTGTAATAAATAGGATGGATTCTGTAGTTATAATCAAAGGTTATTTTATTTTATTTTTTGGATTAGGATTACAAAAGTCAAATAAAATCTATTGGGATAAAACTATATATAAGAAAATATCCCAAAATGTTGTTATGGTGTAGAGTAAGTGGTTTCCAAGAAAATAATTTCATGTTTGTCTACTAAAATTTTATGTGGATCTAGAACAAATATACCTAGTGGTATAACATGAAAACACCACATTATTCTAGACTTGATCAGGAACTAGGGTATGGCAATGAGCCTTGATGCACACCTAGTTTGACACACCTGGGGGATATGATTTGGTAATTAAAGATCTCATTATGAACCATTATTAATAGAATAAGAATTTCCAAAAGAGTCTATAATGTTAAATATATAATGGAAAAATTAGATTGAATCCTAAAAATTATTAATATAATGAAATAAATGTCATTTATAAGTTATCTAGTTAATGTTTTTGAATTCCCATTAGTGCTTTTAAAAGTTTACAAATAAAATTCACAATTCTCCCTTTACCCTTGTCTATGAAATGAAATATAATTATTATCTTATTATTCATTTGTGGGTTTTTTGATCCGTTATATGTTTATTATAGTAATTAAGGCATAAAAAATATCCATCTTGAGTTCCCATCCTTTGGAGAAAAGATGAGATTATAGTAGAAATAAAATAAAGGAAGAAATTACACTTGTAAATAAAGTATATTTCATTATGTTACTAGTATAGATGTTATATGAATTCCTTACCTCTTAGAAAATAATCATGAATCAAAAATGTTTTCACATTATGAACATTTATGATGAATTGATGGTCTTTTTACCCATTACAAATTTATGGTTTTTTCTTACTTGTATTCTTCTTCATCATGTTCTCTATCACACTCAATTAGTTATTTGGTGTTAGTTTTCTCATTTATGCCTATGTTTTCACAACCCAATAAATTTCACATACTAGGAAACCTAGTAATGTGATGTCATTTATACTTTATTTTATTTCTTTTTAAGAGGATGTTTTATTAACACTTTTATGATGTGGGTTTTCAATAAATATATTATTAATTGTGAAAAAAATATCTTACCGATAACTGGTTTAAATTTCTAGAGAAGAATTTGTTATAGAGGTGAAGAATGTAACTCCATGAGTTTTTAAAAGGAAAACTATGTTTGATAGCATATGTGATACGTAACACAAAACCGAAACAAACAATGATTTTTTTAACATGGTCATTTTAACATTTACATTAAATTGGTGAATATTATTTAGATTAAATAATTTATGATATATATATATACAAAAATATATTTATAAACTCTTAATAAATAATCATTAAAATTTTGGTAATGTCTTTTTTTTATCAAAATGTGTTTTCTTTAAAAATGAATTTTAATTTTTTTATGAAAAAATATTTTAGTTATTTTATTAAAAATTTGAAACATATATTTTATAAAATAATATCAATTTTTATATCAAAATATCATGATTAACATAGGGTTTAATTTTGATATTTTTAGAAAATATATATTTTTCAATGAAAAGTGAAAAATACAATTTTATGTAAAATTTTCATTTCTTTTGATAAATTAAGTAATATAAAAGTATAAATATTATCCCCACCATTGGTGGTGTGGTGGTATGGGCATGGGGGGTGAGGGGAAGGTTGCAGGGTCAAGTCCCTGGGCTTGCGATTTACATGTAATTTTCTTAACTGTGTGTGTGCCGCTTTCACGGTTGTACCCAATTTTGTTTTTAAAAAATAAAAGTATAAATATTATTTTAATTTTCTTTATTGGTAACATAGGTATTATTTAGTAATATTTATTCTAAATTAATTACAATTAAATCATCATTATATTGAATTTTAGTATAAGTTTATTTTTAGGATTAAAAACTTATTTTTAGGAAAATGGTTTTAAAATGAATAATGTTTCTCCATAATAATTAATTAAAATAACCTCTTATTAGAAATGATATAAATTTGATTTATATATTTTATATATATCTTTATGAATTGAAATCTATATAATAAGGGTTACTAGATATATAATTAAACTAAAATAATATTTTCCTTCAAAATATTTTTTCGGATAACCACTTTCCATTATGCTTACGTGTTTTATATTAAATTAAATTCTTATTCTTATGTGAATTAAGTTTTATTAAATTAATTTATATTATTAATAATCATAATTAATATTAGGTAATATGGTCAACCAAATTTTTGAACACCATGGTTTGTAACCATAGTAAATATTAATTACCACAGTAAAAGGAAAAAAGGTTAATTAAAGTTAAAAATAATTTTGCAATGACTAAAAATAAAGTAACACTAATAGTATTAATATTTATATTTCCTTTTTATGGGAATTATTATTATATTTATTCCTTATGTTTTTTACTTCCTAAAATATTAAGTAATCAGTTTGGTAAAAATTATATTTTGATACAACAAAACAAAAATTATATTTTTAAGTAATATAAAATTTTAATTAAGACATTAATTATAATGATTTAATATATTTTTAAATGAAATTATATTTTAATAAAATACTATTATTAAATTATAATTGATAATGGTAATTGATATTATAATTGTTTATGTCAAATTTAATTTGTATAATGGTTTAAAAACTATTATTATCAATACCCCAGTAATTCTCAATAAATGTCAATTATATTTTAAAATTGAAAAAACAAATTTTTGAAAGATTATTTGACTTAAATATATATTATATTTTGAATCATTACATCGAAATTATAAAATGGGTAATTTTTCATAATTTTATGAGATAGTTGAATTTTTGAGTAAAAATTAAATATGGTATAAATATACTGTGTGTATTATGATGTCATAATGACCCAAAATTTATTTAATAAATATTATAAATGGTATAAACTACTAAATATATATTTAATATTAATAATAATTATTTTATATTTATTTTATTAGTTATATAAATCCCTTATGAATCCTTTAAACCCTATATCATATTTTAATGTTTTAAAACCATTTATGTAAGTACAAGACTAACTTCCACATCAACAAGTGAAATATTTTAATAATTTAGGACATGGAATTATTAAATAATTAAATACACCCACATTTTTTATAAACCTGTTGTAAAAAATATGGGATGTTTTTAGTTTTTTATTAGATTATTATATAAAGTCCAAAACATATGTTTGAAAAATAATAAAGCATTCCATAATCATTTCTAATATAAACCCCAAAAAGATCCCATTTCTATTAAAAAACACAAATAACATAATTAATCTACCCTAAACTCTAAAAATTCCTCTTACTTTTCCTCAATACTCTTAAGAATCTACTCTTAAGAAATTGGAACCACCTTCTCATTGTAAAAGACCTCACTCTCCTATTTTTAATTCAATAGTCTTCATCACTTTATGCCTTCTATTTCCAATTATTACTAATGGGATACATTCATACATATCATCTGTAATGTAAATTTTTGGTATAAATGATGATATAACCCTTTCACTATCATTAATCCCTTCTATAAACCTTTATTTTCACCCGTTACAACGCACAAATTTATTAAGGGATTTCTCGATTATTATTATTCAAGATTCTATTTTATGTTATAGCTCTTAGATTAAATATTTGGATGTTTTGGTATGTTTTTATAAAACCCTAATGTTGTAATTTTTATCAACATGTGATTATATACCCCTTTCACTCTCATTAATAACTCCCATGAACCTTTATGTACACCTGTTACCAAGTCAAAATTTATTAAGTGATCTATGACTCTTATTTTTATTCAAGAACATCTTTTATGTTATAACTTTTATTTTTCCATTGTTTTTTATTGGGGAATGTTTTTATAAATCCCTCTTACTACAATTTTTATTTTCCATGTGAAAATTGACACCTTTCTCACTCATTAATCCCACCCATGAACAATTCTGTACACCTGTTAGCATGACGAAATTTTGTAAGGTATCCTCTCCTCCTCTTTATTCATGTATCTTTTTTATATTATTTTTTTACCCAATTTCCAATGCTTTTATATGTTCCTACGTATCAAAATTAAGGTTTTTTTGTCTAAATCATGATATACCCATTTCACTCTCAGAAAGTCCTCCCATTAACTTTTATATGCCCCCATTATGCTGTCAAAATTTTACCATGGTTTTCCATGCCATACAATTGCACAGTGAGTACCTAAACCCATTTCTTATCAAGGTTTTTCAACTTTATGAACATTTAATTCTTGATTGGGTACTTAAATGTATTTATTCCCTACTCCTTGATTGTTATATAAAATATGATGATTAATGAATCTATTTTGAATGATTTATGTGGCACACTTAAGTGTGTGAATTAAATGAAAGTGACTAGTGAAACCAGAATTATATAGTTCTCTAATGCGTTGGTTAATGTTTTAGTCTCATGATACATAATAAAAGGGATTATATAGTTAACTTAATCAATCATGAGACTTTTTCCATCATTATTTCATGGTAGATAGCCTTGAACTATGATTATAATGTAGTGTTTTATGTTTTTTCAACGCTGCCTTTATGTTCTCATTCTATAAGATGCCTCATTGTTCATGTTTATTATTATCACTCATTTTATGATCCATTGATATTAAAAAAATTATCATGTGTTATTTTCATCCTTTTATTCCATTTTTATTCCCATACGAGTCTTTATATATCACATATTTCACATGTATATCCTCTGGTTATCCCGTACTGTTTCAAAAGCTATAGAATTTCATATGAATGTTAATGAATTATTCAATAATGTTGTTGTATATTATGTTCAAGATGTTATGAAATGTAATTTTTTTTGAAATACACTATATTACTTGATCATACAGGTTATTATATATGTATCCCTTTGTAATAAATCATGAAATAAAATGTAATAAAGTGTATGGTTTCCATAATTGGATGGAGTTTGGTTGTAAGCACTAGGGAGGTCTAGATGGGTTAGTAGGGAAGTGGTGTTATCAGAGCATAGATTCCAATGTAAACAAGGATGGTTGGTTAGGAAATGGGTATTTAGGTCACTATGATCGAATGTAAGGACTTTCATTCTAATTTATCCTAATAAGTGAAGTTATACAAGTTGTGAGGTAGATACCTATAAAGGATCATGCATAATACGTTTTGGGATTGTGCTCTAATTTTTTAGACATTGGGTTTATGTTAAACCCAAATTAATTAATCTTGAAAATTATATATTTTGGGTTTATTAGTCCCTAACCATTTTATCTTTAATAGAAATGGCTCTAGGATTATTTTTAAATCAGGTTCATACTGAAGATGTTATGAAAGATGTGCCAAAAGATCATTATACTGTTGAGGACAATGAATATGACAATTGGAGGATAACACTATGAGAGTTTTAGGGATAGTGGATGCAGTGGTATGAGGGAAAATTTTCAGATTTAGTTATATAAGACTATTTTGGGGAGGTGGATATAACCTTCTATTTTATCCTTGATCAGAAGGAGCACTGTGTCTCATTGGTAGTGAAGATATTGTGTGGGTAGGATAGATAGTAGTGGAACTAGTTTCTTTTGGTATTGAGATTTATCATATGATTCATAGTAAATGTTTCAAGATCAATTTTGAGATGAGTTTCTTTATTTCACTAAAAAGGAGACTAGTTATTTGGTCATTCTTACCCTTTTATAGGGTTTTTTCAACATAAATGAGTTAAAGATCCATTTTAGACACATTCTATGATATAATTCAAAACTAATAATGGATGAAGATGATATAGAAAGGAATTTTTAGAAGGTTTTATATCTTTATATCCATCCCTAGGTCACTCTATTTATAATACTATTATATCTCAAGGTTTCTCGAAGAGTAAAGGTTGGTGAGAGAATTATAGTGAGGACTATATCATCCTTAGTTTGGAGACATCCGGATTGTCCATATAGTTGAGTTATGGTCCGTGGTTTCCAATTTCATAGAAAGAAGTATTTTTAGATAGTTGAGGGTAGGTTCCAACCATCTTCAACTCTTTTTAGTAGGTTTTTTGGGTCTCAAGTCCTTAGAAAGGGATCTAAAATTTGTTTTTATTATGATGGGCTTTGTAATCAATGGTGGGAGTGTCTGATATTTCTATGTATACAACATTTAAATATTTCATTACTTATATCTCAATCATTTCAATAATAATAGTCTATGTATTAATAGTAGGGTAATCAAGATTATGATCAATAGAGGGGAGTGTGGTAGCTAAAGGATGGCCTCATCATGCTTCTCATTCCCAATGAGCAGATCCTGAACATGAAGGTGGTTATAATTAGGGAATGAGAGGTCATGGGTTTGGAAATTTTCATATGTATGTTTTATATTTTTTAGTTATGAGAATTTCATACATATTTCAAGGTTCCATTTATTTTTTCTACCAGAGTTCATTCATATTTTGATTTAGAACATATACACTCCCTCATATCACCTACCCCGGTCCATTCTTTGGGACTTGTGGTGGAGGGGCATCCCATGACCTTGGAATTGAATAGGCTATTTAAATGTATATATATTATGTATAATGATTTTATATATTGTGATATAGTTCTATAAAGTTACCTCTCTTACAGATACTTCCTATGATTGTAGATTAATTCAAGAAACATCATCATTGGAAAGGACTATCTATATTCAGTGCAGGCTATCATGAATTTCATTTGGAGGCATATCTTTTTCTAAAATGTTAATATATATTATTCCATTTTCATTAGAAAGTGATAAACTCTGATGTTTTTAGAGTCATTTTCGATCCCTATATCTCTTAATTTCCATGTTGATACTGAGTTCATTAGAGGTTCATCCAACATTGTTTCCTAGTGCAGTGGAAGAGTACCCAGATGTTTTTTCTATGGAGATTGTGTAACTACCCCTCGATGACATATCAAATTTGGGATTGTGATACAACATGGTGATTCATTTATTTTAATTAATCCTATAATATAGAACATTATAAATTTTAGGAGATGTCAATATAAATCAATGATCTCTTTCAATAAGGTTTTATTTGGCCCTGAATTCCCCCATGGGGTGGTTCTATTTTTTTCTCCTTGATGTAAAATTAAAGGTAGAATATATGGATCAATTATCATTAATTTAATAGATAACCATTGAATAATTCAAACCCACTTCCATGGTATGGTGATTTATTCAATCAAATAAAGGCATATATTTGGTTTTCCCTGGTCGATCTATGGTCTAGATATCATTTTATGTGGGAAAAGAATAAGGTTGTTTTTTAGACATATCCTTTATGTAATTATGAGAATTATGAGATCATTTTAATGTCATTTGGTGTGAATAACTCTCCAGATATATTCCTAGGATTGATGAATTTAGTGTTTCAAGAGTTTATATAGTGGTTCATAGGTCTTTTTCAAAGATATAATTATGTAATTTTTATTTATGGGGGAGAATGTAGAGAATCTCCATGAGGTTTTGGTAGTTCTATGTTTTCAATATATATTAAGTATGCTATAAATGTGACTGGTTTTTTATTTTTATATTAAATTCATGGAGTATGGAACATTCAAAACTATAATATTTATATATCCTATGAAGATTGAGGTTTTCGTTTCATGGGAGGTCACCAGGAATATTACAACGGTGTAGTCTTTACTTGGTCTTATAGTCTATTATATGATGTTAATACCAAAATTTTATTATATTGAAACCCATATGAAAAACATGAATAGAAAGTATAATTCATTATTATATACCAACCACTTCTATGCTACTATCTAGTTTTTGAAGGAGAAGTTTTCCAGCTCCCCTAAACTCCATGTTCTTAAAGATTGGGTTAATTTTAAGGTTTATTATTATTATTCACATCTTGTATTTTGTTTTTTCCTAATTAAACTAATAGTATTTTATTATTTTGGATATTTTAAGATATCAACTTATGAAAGTAACTATACCATCCATGATCTTGAGTTCTCAATGGTTTGGTTTTCCATGATGCTATGGTGGAACTATTTTATCTGAGAATTCTTTGTGCTTTTCAATAATTATAAAATCCTATGGAAGGTCTTTCCATAGCATGGAATGAACTTTTTATAGTTAAAATGGGTAAAAGTCATACAATACTGTGACTTTGAGATTTATTATACACCAAGGTTTTATAATGATGAACTAATGCATTATGTATGATGTCATGTAGTGGTGTTGTGTATGATTAGGATGATTTATGTAGAGTAATGGACGATCTATTCATAATGAAACTTGATATAGGATATGTTGGTGGTAGTGGATAACTTTATATAATGATGGTTCAATAATATTTATTAAAATAGGTGGAGGAATCATAGTTAGGGGATCTGAGGTTTGTGTTTGGAGAGATCAAGTTTTCTGTGCTTCCACACATGGTGGATGGTCTTAGGAAGATCCATACCAGCTGTTATTTCTCGGGAGGTTCCTCTTTCCTTTGGTGATTCTTGATTTTGTTCTATGTGATTTCAAAAGATTTACCTTAGTGGTAAATTCTAATATAAAAATGATTTATTGTACTCTAAGAGGTCAATTTTTATGTATTGGGTTGAAGTGTTCAGTTTCCGAGTTCATGTCCTAGTGTTTGGTCTCCCAGAAGGTTATGGCTGAAGATCATGTTACATGTGGTTTTCCACATCCATTAAATGATCCTTAATTTAAGTAGTGGTAATTATCAATGCACTTAGTCTCATATTTATCTCAAGTGTAGGGATGTTATGATTCTATATCAGTAATTTTATATTGTTTGAATAAATTGGATCACTACTTATGAATCAAGGAGTTGAGTTCAGTGGGTCCTTTATTGAGGTAATATCTAGAGGGAGTGGTGATGCTTCATAGAGTCCCAAGGATGATCATCTATGATCATTTAAACAACCCAAAATTTAATCAATGGAAGTTAACTTCTTATAATTATGTTATATATTATAAATCACATTAAATCACATAGATAACACAATAAAAACTTTTTAAATGAATAATGAATTAAAGAAGATGTATTTCTAGAAGCTAAGGAACATATAGTGATGGAATAGTAACCTGGCACTTGGAATAGTAATATGACCTATAAGAATATTAAATCAGTCAATAGGATAGTAACCTTATATATGAAAGTATAAATAAATTTTAGGCATATTATAAATTATAATATGATAAATAAATATATAATAGTATAAGTAAATAAATATATTAAAAATTATTAATTATGTTTTGGTATTTTTATATATCAGAAATGTTTATTTATGGTAATATATTTGATATAATTATTTAAAGAGAAATTATTTTAAAAAATAAATTAATTATTTATTATATCTTTGTCTTATTATTATAATCGTATTTTATAGGACCTTAATAATTTTTTTAAGGTGTTATAAAACCATTTATGATTTTAAAATTGGTATTTTGAAACTAAATGATGATTTTAATTAAAAATTAAATTTATCATATTTAGAAAATTATTTTCATAAACTGTAGTGAATTTTATAAATCTACACATTAAAAAATGGTTATGATGAATTTTTATATTTGTCTAAAATACTTTAATTTTTACTAAATAGAAAAATACGACAATTTATAATAAAAGAAAAATACATGAATTATTGAGTCAAAGATGATTTATGGATGATTTAAGCCAAAAATATTAAATTATCCTTAATTATTTTAATATATTTAGTGCTAAGGCTCATAATATTCATAATCTGGATCCAAACTAATAAAATAATGAATAAAATAATGATAAAACACCCCTCGCCTCCCCTTTAAATACCACCCCTCACCACCTCTTCTCCTCGTACCTTTAAAGCTTTCATCATTTTAAAATTTCTACCCAATACTCTTACGAAGACCCTCTTCCACATACAGTATCCCTTGGAATCATCAAAATAAAAATATCTTTCCCCTACGGAGGTTTTCATGGAGGATAAATTCAGGAGATAAAACCCTCTTTCTTTTTTTAAAATTTATTTTAAATTTCATTTATTTTTTTATCTTCTATTCACATCCACATATCCAAGAGGCATGATAATTGCACTACCTTTTATATAGTGTAATTTTATTATGTTAAAGTAATAATCCCTCTTTTAATCTCTTCCCTTTTACTTTTATTATAAAAATTAAAATATCGTCTATGGTGTGTCAAATTACCGACACCATAGAGGATGCATTTTCATTATTAACTATCGCCTTCAAGGCTAGTCATAAAACCATAATTATGGTTAAATAAGATCTTACTATAAATATTATCAGTTATATAATGTTTTGAAAGAAATATATATACATTATTTTAAATAAAATGATATAATCTCATAATGGTTATAAAATATTCAAAATAAACTAAATCATTTTCATTAATTATTTATCTAATGATTCATCATCATACCATATAACCAAATTATATATGAAGTAATTTAATATTATTTATGTTCATTAATTACATACATTCTCAATTATTTATAATTATCATCATTTTACATGAACTTCCATACTCTTATACAAGCGAACCAATCGTGAAAACCAATAAAATGAACACTCCCGAACAATGAAATTAAACTCTATTACTCATTGAAAATCCCATTAATGAACTTAACAAAAATATTATAAAATAAATATATTTATAAAAGGTTCTTTATTTGGAAATTATTTTATTTTATTTTATTATCCTAGATATTAATGTGAAGAAAGTGTTCGGACATATAGTAAGGGGATTCTAGAACGTAACTCCATTTCCATGGCTTTTCTGTCTTTCACACCAATTTCAGTATGTGTATAATTCTTAAATTTAATATATTTATTCTTCCCATTCATTTTATGTGATATAAATTTACCCTACTTGATTTTATGACAAATAAAATGTTTTCCAAAAGAAATCACCTTTCTAAAAACACACATGTTACTTCTATTGAGATTCTTTCTTCCTCACTCAAGATTACTGATTCCTATACAAAGTATGTTATTCAATATTTATTTTCGGAACACAAAATTTTATTCATGAATTTATTTTTATGAAATAAAACCCATTCCATTACATTTTATATTTTATGTCAATTATTGATGTACATTCTCTGTGGAATGCATAATTATGCAAATGTTATGATGTGATAGCTGCACCCAGAATTATATTGTGCATGTAAATGTTATGATGTGATGGGTGAACCTGAAATTATATGGCACTCTAATTAATTGGGAAATATGATTTTTCTCATGAGAAAAAGTGAAATATGAATGAAAATGATTCTATCATTGTCCAAAACTATATGTGGGGGAAAACTACTAAGACATGATGTTTCATTTTTATGCATTTCCATATTCCACACCATTATCTAATTATTCCTATAATTATTATGATTATTATCCTTTTCTTACATTATTTTGATGATTGTGTTGTGATAACCCATGTTTCATGTCTCTTATTCATCCTCTTACTGGTATTTTATCTCAACACTTAGTTTTATGTATATCCTTAGGTGAATACTTGTACTAAGGAGAACACGAGGTCCATTAAGAATATTTAGAATAAGGAATTGAGAAAATGTTTATTTTTTATTATGTAAAAGTTTTGTATGGTCCTAATTTTCCCAAAACAATAAAATTTTGGATCATGTTTGTGTAATGGTTTTATGTTTTATATAATTAAATTGATGTAATACCTATGAAAGAAAAATCAGGTTCATAGTAGTTGGTATCAGAGCATGGTTTAGTTAATCTAGAAAATATGATTAGAGAACCCTTGTGGAAACCCTTAATATGTGACTAAGTATAATTAAGAACCCAATAATATTTATTTAGAATAATGATAATCATGGGGATCGCACAAGATATGCCTTTAGAGTTAATTTCTCACAGTAATAAATTATTTATTCATGAATTGTTTTCTTATTTTTTTGTTCAAACCATTTATATTTTAGAAAATGGCAGGAACCAGGAAAAAGTAGGACATCAATCCAAGAAAGGGACAATGTAGCGATTGCTTGAACAACATACCCAATTCCATGGGAGTGGGAGTTCATAATTTCATGGTGATGTTTACCTAGCTATACTAGAATATGAATATTGACCTGAATAATGTGGAACATCCTCCTTCACCTATGAGGGAGCAACTTTCTATTGAGTATTTTACACTATAAAGACCGCCGAAATTTAGTGGATCTTCTAATCCACTAGTCACAGAATAGTTGGTCAACTCAATGGAGAAGATATTTTCTATTCTTCACTATTATGATATGGAAAATCTGGATCCAACTATTTATTGTTTAGATGGAGAGGCTGACCAATAGTGGGAATTGATTAAGAACACCAAGTTGAAGGATGAAATTGAATAATTGTAGTGGGAAGAATTTAGGATAATTTTTCTTAATAAGTATTCCCCTAAAACTCTTCATACAAATATGGAGAGAGAAATTATATAGATGATGAAAAAGGATGGAAAATATCTCACAGATTATGATTAAATGTTCAAAAGTTTTTCAAGGTACACTTTAAGTCATATTATCAACAATGATAAAAAAATTGATAGCTTCTTTAGTGGGTTAAAACCACACCTTCAAAAGGATCTACAAATTGGAGACTTTGGGAGTCGTGGAGAATTTTTTTGATGTGCTATCAAAGTAGAGATGGAGTTGGAGAATGTTACCTTAGCTATGGTGATAATAAATGAAAGATGGAGTTTCAAGATGGGGTATCTAATGAGAATGGGGGAAATAAATCTCAATTACCCACATGTCAAAAATTTTGTAAGAAGTATAATGGGACACTGCTACAAAACATACCATTAACAACATTGGTATTTATCATTGCTAGAAAAAAATTCTGATAAAGGGAATATTTATCAGTGCTAAAAAAAGTGATGATAAATGGTACCTTTTTTTAGTACCTTTTTATCACTAATAAAGGTACCCTTTATCAACCCTTTTTTAGCGCTGCTAAAGAGTTACCTTTTTCAGAGCATTATTTTTAGCACTGATAAAGGGAACCTTTTATCAATGCTTTATGTTTAGTGCTGATAAAGGGTTACCTTTATCAATAATTTATTATTAGTGCATGATAAACTGTTCCCTTTATTAGTGATTTTTTATCAACGATAATGGTCAATATAAAATTAAATAATTAAAAAAATAAAAAATAAAAAATAAAAGATGGGTTTATTAAAAAAATATTAACAATTTAATTAATTAAATAATTATTGATAAAAATGAGTAAATTGATGATACTATATAAAAATTATAAATACTAATAAATAGTATACTTTAAACAAATATATATATATATAAAATTATACAAACAAAATTAAAAATAAGTAAATTGAGAAAAATATTAATCGTTTCATTAATTGGATAACTATTGACAATGTTAATAAATAGTTTTTATTAAATATATAGATATATATAGATATATATTTATGCATATGAATGTATATAAATATGATTTATATAATACCAAAATATTTATTCTTTACATTAAATATTCATATATTAAAGGAAATTTTTTATAATTGAAAATTAATATAAATTAAAAAAACTGACTACTTGCACAGGTAATGGACATAATTGAATACCAATTGATTTTTAAATGTAACATAGATCAAACGTGTGTTATATTGATTACACATATTGGTAATTAATGTATTTTTATACACAACACACACACACAAATCATATCCAATTTCAATATTGTTAAAGTGTATATATTTTTAATTTATTCAATTTCATCATTTTTAACATTCATGCACTTAATATTGGATATTCACTAATAATGTCAAAAATATTTTTGTAAAAAATATTTATAAATAATTATATTTGTAAAAATATATTTATTAATAAATATATTTATAAATGAAAATTTATTATATTTCTACATTTATATATTTATAATTATAAATAAATATAATTTTTTTAAAAAATATTTATATAATTGTCAATAAATAACTATATGTATTTAAATAATTATTACATTTGTAATAAGTTTATTTAAATAATTAATATATTTATATTTATATAAATTTATTAAATATATATATATATATATAATTATATAAATATATATAATGATATAAATTTTATTTTTAAAAAATATTTATATAATTATAAATAAAAAAAATTTATATTTAAATAATTATAAAATTATAATAAATAAATTTAAATAAATAATATATTTATAATATATATATATATATTTAAAAAAAATTTATTTATAATAATTATTATAAATCCTTTATCAAATCTTTTCTAAATTGCGATGATAAAAGGGTTATTTATCAGCTCTTTTTTAAAGATGAATAAGATAGATCTTGATCAGTGCAAAAAAGCACTGATAAATAAGCCTTTCATTAATGCGTATTTCTTAAGTTCTGATAAAATGTATCTTTATTAGTTCATTTTTGGAAGCACTGATAAAAGGGTCCCGATCTATTTAAAAAATTATAACCAGTCATGATCCTATCGTGATATCAAATGCTTTCTACAGAAGCCACCCACTATCAGTGCTCCTCCTTAGTGAATCAAACCTTGAATTAAGGCTCAAATCAGGGTCCAAACAAATCCAAGGCTCAAATTCAAGGATTAGATGATTTAAGGATCAAACGAATCCAATGCTTGACCATAAGTCTTTTTCTACTTTCATTCAAATGTTAGTATTTATCTACTTTATTTTGTACAACTCGGGGGGTAAAACATCAATGGTTATGACCGTGTTGGATATTGTTTTACAAATGTGAGTGTGGTGATTTATCCATTTTGGATACTTGGCCATGGAGATCATCCATTTTTATCCTTGGAATTATTATAGTGTGAAACACTTATACTGTGAGCCCTCCCAACTTCGCTACCAAGCCATATGAGAATCTCCTTCCATATAAATTACAACTGTGAATTTGTGATCTAATATTTTATTTATGTGAAAGTGTGGATGAATAATGATTTATTTTCAATGGATAAATAGTGGAATCAACCATATATTAGAAGTACTATCCCATTTTATATATTTGATATAATTTTGTATGTATCAATTTCCATGATAGTGGTTGAGTAGTCTATGATATTGCTTCTTACAATATTAAACTGACTAGTTGTTTTCATATTTTTATATTAGAGACTTTATTTGGGGGGTTTTTGTTTTATATATATGTTAATTTTATGATTCCACTTAGATTTATGAGTGAAGTAAGGTGGTTCCACTTAGAAAAGTTTACCTCATGGGAATAATTCCGTCTCGGTAGAGGATAGTGTGTTTGGGATATATGTTGCAAGGATTGGTGTGCTTTTATACCTTGTTTATGATATATCTTATTGATGTTTATTATTTTTTTTCCATATTCTTTATAGACCAACCTAGAAACTCAAGGATATGGTTAAATGTGTATTAGATGGCCTCCCTTCCTTCACATTAGTAGATCTGATGTGATACCTCCCTAGAATCCTTGGGATTGTTCGGTGTAATAATATTACAATCCAAGAGTCTTAAGATGTTTTCAAATATTTTATACACCATTAATATTAAATATACTAATTCCTTAGTTTTTCACATCACTTGTTTCTAAAAACATAATAAAGGTTATTGAATTCTATATGTTAGAAATTATTTTTAGTTATTCATCATTTTAGGCTTACACATATTGGTTCCACCCCAAAGAATATTTGATTACCATCCATGTATATAAGATAAATCTTTATTTATTAAAGTTTATTATCAATAGTATTGATATGAATTGAAAATGGATGAACTCTAATCAGTTTACAATAGAGTATGAAGATGAAGTTAAAGAGTTTATATCAAGTTTACAAGAGATCATGCATATGACCAATCTCAAATACATTGTCTATGTTTATGATGTATTTATTCATGAAAAATTAGTCCAAAAGATTTTTAAGAATATTTAACTTGTCACAGAATATATTAGAGCTATAAATGTTGGACTAAACATGGTAGAAAACTGAATGTGGACACCAATTGGTCTCATATTATTGTTTGTGGGTCATTTGATATGAATACCAGTATAAAGGCTGATAGAGATCACATGGTAGAAATAACAATGAAATTGAAGATGACCTTCATGATTTTTGAATGTTTTTTGAGAAGTTAAATAGTTTTTTCAACAGACCATTGCATACCAGCTGTACTAAATACACATCATTGTCAGGTGTATTGAAGTTATATAATTTTAAAGTTGGAAGAATATGGAGTGACACCATATTTATAGAACTACATGGTTTCTTGAATGATATGATACTAAAAGAAAATGAACTACCATTCCGAACATATGATGCTAAATAAATGTTTTGTTAAATGGTAATGATCTCTAAAAAACACATGCTTATCGAAATGAATGAAAATATTTTCTTAAGGATCATGAATCACTCATAAAATTCCATAAGTGTGGAATAGATCAATACAAGAAAAATGAAACAATTACTTAAAATTATATATGGTGCATCCCAATCATTATATAGTTTAAAAGACTATATGGATGTAAGGAAACCACGAGACAATTGACATGGCATGCATATACAAGAATTAGAGATGGGAAACTGCATCATCTAGAAGATTCTCTTCAATGGAAGAAAATTGATTAAGAGTGTCCTGAATTTTGAAATGATCTGAAAAACTTTCATCTTGAATTATTTATAGATGGAATAAATCATTTTAGTTTACAAATTATTACTCACATTACATGGCCCATCATGTTGGTAATTTGTAAATTCCCTACATGGCTATGAATGAAGTAAAAATACATTTTTTTGTTTCTTATTATATCTAGACCAATGAAACCTAGAAATGATATTGATTTCTACTTAGGTCAATTGATCAAAGATCTGAAAATAATGTGGGATATAGGTGTTACAATTTATGATGCACATAGAAGTGAATAATTCATATTTATGACCATGTTGTATGAGACGATAAATGACTTCCCTGCTTATGGAAATTTATTAGGTTATAGACTTAAAGGAATTTTGGGGTGTTCCATTTGTGAAAATTGCACATACTCAGTTTGGTTGAAATATTCATCGAAGACTATGTTTTTAAAACATCAGAGATTTTCACCTCGATAACATAAATACTGATCATGGATGATAATATTTGATGGTAATATCTAACAAGGTACAACACTATCTTCAGTAATGGGTGGTAAAAAATAAAATAAAGTAAAAATATTGACACTATTTTTGGTAAAACATTTTATAAAAACAATATAAAATTTTTTTGGAAGAAGAAATAATTTTTTTAATTACTGTATTGGAATTGTTTGTATGTCAAACCTTTTCTTGATGTCATGCACATAGAAAAAAATATTTTATAATGTTATCATCACGTTACTAAATGATCCTAGAAAAATGAAAGATGGAAACAGGGATTGGTTGGACATGATTTAAATGGGGATAATGTAATAGTTGGCACTGATGAAATGTAAAAGGCAGAATTTTATTCCTGTGACAGCTTAAAAAATATCCAAATAGAAAAAATTGAATTTTTTCTTTTCCCATAATAGTGTAAAAGTTCTAAAACAGTGTTCATAAAATATCAAGAATTTATTTTTAATGACTTATTTGAAGTTACAAGGACTAAAATAACATAGTGGTCATGTCTTGATACAATATTTGATGCATGTTTCTTTCGGTTGCATTCTGCCTCAAAATTTATGACATATTGTAACCAGAATCTGCTTCTTTTAAAAATCAATATTCAGAAATGTTATAGACCCAATGAAGTTTCTCATCCCAAATAAAGAGGTTAATTTTATATTATGTGAATTAGAGATGTTATTCCCACCTTCATTCTTTGATATAATAGTTTACCTGATTATTCACATGGATAAAGAGGTTCAACGATATGGTATTGTCCATTATAGATAAAGGTAACCCATTGAATGGTATATACAGATTTTGAAAGGGTATGTCTTGAAATGAAGTTGACTAGAAGGACGTATTAAAGAAAAATATATTGTAGAAGAAGTTATTTAATTTTGTACCAATTACCTATCAGATGATGACATCATTGGTCTCTCAATGTATTTTCATAGAAAACACCTTATAGGCAAAGATTTTTATGGAAGATATGTTGTTACAAATCCCTTGACAGAGTGGGAGAAAGTTAACATTATCCTTTTACATAATAGTGAGTATTTTGATCCATACATTAAGGCCCACAATGAACATAGTATAGATTTTAATCCATCAAGGAATAAAGGATGGATATCAAATACACATAATCAATGGTTTATAGAATGTTTTTGAGATAAAATATATATGGAGTCATCAGAAAATGTGAATTCCATTATTGAATGACTTCAATGGATAGTCAGGGGATCAAATTAAAATGTTATATCTTACACTAGATTTATAATGTATGGTTATAAGTTCAATATAAAAAAACATGATGACTGTAGTGTGATATAGAGTACTGGTGTTACGCTTATGGAAGAATTGATACGCATATCTGTTTCCAAGGATTGAAATCTAATTTATGTAAATTTTTTGTATTTTTGGCATTATTGAGCTGATATATGAGTTGTATTATACAACATTTCAAGTGATTTTTTCCATTTCAAATGGATTGACAATATTAGTATAGTGAAAGTTGATAAAATGGGCTTCATGAACGTGAATTTTAGTGTGGTAGGGGAAAAGGATGAGCTGTTAATAATGGAATCACAAGTAGTGCATGTATTTTATGTCTTAGATCCAACAAATAGGAATTGGTCGATTTTCCTACTGGTGACTAAAACAAATATCGAATTAGATGAAAATTCAATTGAGGATGTCTCTTTTATTGGGATATCATAATTAGATCACATCAACCCCAATTTATAAAATGTATTTTACATTAGAGGGGACCACAAAGTGGGGATTTGGATTCTTGATAGAGGAACCAAATATTGAAAACCTATAAAAAATAGATTTAAATGATAAGGTAAAAGTGTTTTTTATATACTATGTTTTTTCACATAATATTATATGTTCTATACTACATTAACATAATCTAAATTAAATATATAAATACTCATGAATACATTTTATCATGTGCAGGATGATGTTTCCAATCACTTAGAAGAACAAACTATAATGAAGGAAACCCTTTAGATAGATGTAAAGGTAATATCAGGACATACTTTCAAAATTTTAGAAAAAAATTATATAATGGAATGTTGATTTAATTTTATTATTCCATGAATGTTTTTTTAATTTTAGAATATTTTTGTCCATATATCAGCCCCACCTCAATCTAATAGACAATGTTACCGGTATAACTTCAAGTGCATATTTTTATTTAAAATCGACAACAACTTTAGTAAAATGGATAAATGGCATACTGAAAACTAATCAAACACATTAGGATTGTTTTTATACTTTAGAAAAATTATCTATTTGTTATTTGAGACACATATGAATCAACTAAATCTCAATTTGACGCATGGTGTGACCATTATGACTCCAAGTTCATATTTTTATTTAAAATTGACAACTATTTTAGTAAAATAGAAAATTGGCCTACTCAAAACTGATCAAATGCATTCAGATTGTTTTTATACTTTTTTCAATGATATATAATTCATTTTAGGTGCATAAAAATTGTCTTTGTATCCATCTGATGCATGGTGTGATCTATATTAATCCAAGTGCGTATTTTTATATAAAATTAACATCATTTTTAGTAAAATGGAGAATTGACATACTCAAACCAAATAAAAGTAATTTTTATTGTTTTTATACTTTATGTAAATGATCCATAAGTTATATATGATGTGTATGAGTCATTTTAACCTCAATCTGATACACAATGTACCCGATATGACTCAATGTATCTATTATCAGTTTAAAATCAACATTTTAGTTCAAAAATGACACTCACAGAAAAACAATAAAATTTTCTTTTATTTTAATTATAATTTAGGAATATTGTTTATATGTAATGTTTGATGTTTTATAATTAATCTCACATGAAACTGATACACGATGTGATTGGTATGAGTCAATGTTCATGTTTTCAGTTTAAAATGACATTTTAGTTAAAAAGACATGCGACATACTCAAAACCAAGCTAACAGTGTCATATTTTTTGTATAATTTATTAATATAGAAAATATTTCATTTAATATGTGTATAAATCATATGAAACTTAATATGATGCATTGTGTGTCCCATATGACTCCAAGTGCATCTTTTTTTTAGAATTGACAACAATTTTATTAAAATAGTCTACTGACCTACTCAATAAAAATCAAACACATTCATTTTGTTTTGAAATATTATGAAAATGATCCATAATTCATTTGAGACAATTTGGAATTTTCCACATCTCAATCTGACATATGGTGTGACCGGTTTTACTCCCAGTGCGTCTTTTTACTTAAAATCAACATCAATATTTGTAAAATGGACAAATGAACTACTCAAAACCAAGATTTTTTTTACTATTTTTATATTTTAATTAAATGATCAATATTTCATTTTTGATGTGTAGGAATCAGAAAAACATCAATCTAGTATGTGACGTGCCTGGTATGGCTCAAAGTGTCTATTATCAATTTAAAATCGATATTTTAGGTCAAAAAATGCCACTCACTAAAAATGAATCAAACATTCTTGGATTTTATTACAATTTAGGAAAAGTATTTATAAATAAATTTTGATGTGTATGAATTATAATCATGTTATAATGATACACGATGTGACCGGTATAAGTTAAAGTGCATATTTTCATTTTAAAATGATATTTTAGTAAAAACGAAAGTGGCATTCTGAAAACTGAGATAACACATTTTGATTGTTTTGATACTTTATAAAAAATATCCATATGTCATTTGATATGTGTTAGAATTTTCCACACCACATTATCATTCATTTTGTGACCGGTATGACTCCAAGTGTTTCTATTTATTTAAAGTTGACATCAATTTTAATGAAATAGAAAACTAGCCTACTCAAAACTGATCAAACACATTTGGATTGTTTTGAAACTTTATGATAATGATAAATAAGTCATTTAAAATGTTTATTAATTAGGATCATCTCAATCCAATGCACGATGTGACCATTATGGATCCAAGTGAGTCTTTTTATTTTAAATTAACATCAATTTTAGTAAAATGGTCAACTGATCTACTCCAAACATAGAAAAAACATTCATATTATTTTGATACATTTTGATAATGATAAATAAGTCATTTGTGACATATAAGAATCATATTCACCTTAATATGATATGTGATGTTCCCAATATGGCTCAAAGTGTCTGTTATCAATTTAAAATAGACAATTTAGTTCAAAAATTATCACTCATGCGACCACTAGGCTATGCTCAAGGGGATTTTTATTATAATTATTCAATTAATTTATATATATATAATTATTTAATACAAAAAATAAATGGTGTGACATGTATAAATCAACCAAAACTCAATTTGGAACACAATTCTCCTGGTATGACTGAATGTTTTGTTTAAAATTAACACTTTTTGTTAATTTATTTCCTTATTATATTACTAACCTATGAATTTTTTTCTTATACATGTGTGTTATTTTGATATAATAGTGATGTTTTTTTACAAATATCATGACTTGGGGTCATTATCAAAATACAAATGAACATTAATGTGTTTGAATGTATTTAATAATTTTAACTTATGTAATTATAAAAACCAATGTTTGAAATGTCTATAATATAGTGTTTTTTCTTGAATTTATGTTGTAAATTTCATTTAATATTATTTATATATCGGTAATTTATTATTATGATATATGGTGGTGTTTTTGGTGTTTTAGCGTGTTGTTATATCATATTTCACTAGTGTACATTGTGATGTTACATTACACTACAACAAGACCGTTTATCATTACTTTTGAATGCATCAATAAATGTTTATTTTATTGGTTATTTTAAAATGAGGATAAAGGTACTCTTTATTGGTGATAAATAAAATCACTAATAAATGGGTCCTTTATCAATGCTAAAAAAAATCTAATAAATGATTCATTTATCAGTGCTTTTTTAGTGTTGATTAAATTCAAGGGCTTTTAATATCACTCAGGATGTCAGTGCTTATCTAGTGCTGATAAATACCATTTTAAGCATTGTTAAAGGCCTATTTTGTAGTGGTGGAAATTTCCTCAAAGGGATGGGGAAATTATATAAGTGTGGGAGAGAAGGAAAACAAGCTCATGAATGTTTAATAGACATGAGGAAGTAATAAAATTCGGTAGAGTAATGGAGATAACCACATATGGTTCAATGCTTCAACTGTTGGGATAAAGGGCACCAGGAAATCTAGTGTACTAAACCTCATGTCCTTGTGGGTAATCAACATCATCAGACACAAATTCCAAAGGATCAAGGGAAGGCTTGTTTCATCACTACCGTTGAGGTGGCACCCAATAATGATGTGGTGAAAGATACGCTGGTTATTCATTCAAGAATATCAAATATACTATTTGATTCTTCTTCTACGCATTATTACATATATTAAAAGTATAGTAGAACTATTCAAACACCACCTCAAAATATAGTGGTTGAGTTATCTATGAGAACAAAAAATGAAAAAATTATGGCATCCAATGTATATAACTCCTCCCTGATTAATGTTATTAGAATAAACTTATGAAAAAATATTGTCTTGCTTTCTTTGGTGGGGTTTGATGCTATTTTTTGCATGGATTGGATATATTTATACAAAGACAACATCAAATTTCAAGAAAGGGATATCACTCTTCACATCCAAAAGCATCCACCAATTCTATACAAGTTTAAGGAGGAGGCTGAATATTTTTTGGATCTTTCAAATAATGATTAGATATTGTTTCCCTATGAGAAAGCAGATCTAGGTCCTATGGTTGAGATAAAGGAGAGAATCATGATTTAATTCATGACCATTATGAGGGAATACACTGATGTGTTCCTTGAAAAATTGTATGGTCTTCCTCTTGACCTATAGATTGACATATCAATTGTAATATTTCATAGATATCAACCTATATCAATGAAACCATAAAAAATGGCCAGCATTAAGTTGGACGAACTTAATAAGTAGTTACATGTGAATTTAGACATGGTTTTTACATGCCTGAGTTCTTCACCATGTGGTGCACCAGTCCTATTCATCAAGAATGAAAATGTATCAATGAATCTCTACAATTATTATCATAAAATCAACAAAATCATGAAAATTAACAAGTATCCATTTATACAGATAGATTCCATGTTCGATCAACTACATGGGGGAAAGTATTTATCCAAGGTGGAAATTTAGTTGGCATATCACCAATTAATGGTGTGTGTGAAAGATATTCCTAATAATTTATTTCGAACAAGGTACAAACACTATGAGTTCATTGTGATGCCTTTTAGTCTAATTAAATCTCCAACAATATTCATGGAAATAATGAATACAGTCTTTATGGATTACCTCAGCAAATTTATGGTAGTATTCAATGATGATATTAATATATACACCAAGAGAAAGGAGGAACAAGGGGAGAATTTTAATACTGTGCTAAAGACTTTGTAAAGGGTTAAACTTTATACAAATCACAGTAAATGTGATTTCTTGATGGAGGAAGTATCATTATTGGGGAATGTTATCACAATTAAGGGAATATCTTTGGAGACTTCTAAGATAAGTGAAATTGAATAGTGGACTAAGCATACATCTGTAACGTGGATCTGTAGTTTCCTTAGTCTAACTTGGTATTATTGGTGATTTATAAAGAACATATCAAAATTTTAAAACCCAACAACCATGATGACTTGAAAGGGAGAAGATTTTTTCTTAACCACTGAAAGTGATGACTACTTCAAAGAGTTTAAAAAGAGTCTTATCACTGCGCCAGTGCCCACCCTTCCAACAAGTAAGGAAATCGTTTTGTTATACAGTGATGATTCGAAGATGGGATTAGGCTATGTGTTTATGAAAAATGATAAAATGTTAGCTTATGCCTTAAGGTAGTTGAATATTCATGAGAAAAAATATCCCATGCATGATCTAGAGTTGGTATCTATGATATTTTCATTGAAAATATGGCGATATTTTATCCATGGAGAGAACTATGAGATGTTTACTGATCAAAAGAGTGTCAAATATATATTCACATAGAAGGAAATTAGTATAAACCAGTAAAGATAGTCATATCTAATCAAGGATTATGACTACTCAATCGAATACAATCCTAATAAGGAAAATAAGGTGGAGGATTCTCTAAATAGAAAGGATCTAACATCTTTATAAAGGATGAGAATTTAGAAGGATCTAATATTCATAGATATTTAAAGTATGGACATGGGAATTGTAAAGGAAAGAACATCATTGATCCTTTCCCAAATGATTTTTCAACCATACCTCATGGATAAAATGAAGGATTTTAAAAGGAATGATGTGGAAATTAAGAAGAATGTGAAATCCATGAGAAAGGGTAAATCCTAATATTTTAAAATTCATGATGGAGTTATAAAATTATATCATGATTATGTGTACCATCTGATCTACAGATAAATAAGTAGATTATAAAAGATGTATAAAGTTTAACCTTATCTATTCACCCAAAGAGCATCATGATTTATTATGATGTTTGAGAGAACTTTTTGTGGAACCATATGAAGTAGGAGATATCTAAATATACATTAAAGTGCTTGGTATTTTGGAAAGTGAAGGATTGATGACAAAATTCTAAGTGGTTGATTCAACTATTACACATACCAACATGGAAGTGCCAAAAACACCATCATGGACTTTGTAACTAGACTTATGAAGACATCCTGAGGAAATAATGACATATGGGTTATTTTAAATCACCTTAAAAAGATAGCTCACTTTATCTAGATTCAAGAGCAATTCTCATAGGATCATCTTACAGAAATATATATCAAAGAAATGGAAAGGCTGCATGTAGTACCACTATCAATTTTATCTGATCAAGATCCAAGATTCACATCTATGTTCTAGAAAATTATCCAACATGATCTGAACATTGATTTGAGTTTCAGCATGACATATCATCCTCAAATTGATAGTTTATCTAAATGTATTATTTAAACATTGGAAGATATGTGGAGAACATATTATATGGACCTAACAGGTGGATGGGACCGAAATCTTCCTTTTGTTGAGTTCTCTTACAACAAAAATTTCCATTAGAGAATCCAAATGGCTCCATATGAATCCTTTTATGGGAAAATATAAAGAAAATTGGCATTCTAGGATGAAGTTGGTGAATGTAATCTGATATGACCTGAAATAGTCAAAGAAATGGTGGAAAAGACGAAAGCCATTTAGAATCAAATAAAGGTAGCTCAAAGTTGAAAAAATATCTATATAGATAATCATCGATGAGAACTAGAGTTTAAGGTTGGATACATGTTATTTCTCTATATATCACCATGGAAGAAGATCATTATATTTGAGAAGAAAGTAAAGGTGAGTCCCAGGTATATTGGCCTCTTTGAGATTATTGATCGAGTCGGATCTATTACCTATCGACTAACACTTCCACCAACCATGTCTCAAGTACAATATGTATTCCATGTATCCCTCTTGAGGATGTACATATTGGATCCCTCTGATGTACTGAATACAAATGTGGTATAGTTGGAAAATGATCTCTTTTATGAGTAGAATCCAGTGAAGATCTTGGACCATAGATATAATATTCTACGCAACAATATTACTTACTTGGATAAAGAACTATGGTGGAACCAAAAATACAAAGAGGAAAAAAGGGAACCAGAGTAAGTGATGAAGAAGATGTACCCTCAATTATATTCACTATAGTATGTAAAAGTAAATTTTGTGGGTGAAATTTCATAAGTGGGAAATAATGTAATGAAAAAAAAATATTAATGGAAGTTACCTTCTTATACTTATTATATATATTATAAATCGCATAAAACCACATACAGAACATAATACATACTTTAAAAATGAATAATTAATTAAATAAGAGGTATTTCTAGAAGTTAAAGAACATATATTGAAGGAATAGTTACTTGACCTTTGAAATAGTAATATGACCCTTAGGAATATTAAATCATCCAATACAATAGTAAAATCATCTATGAAATTATAAATAAAATATAAGAATCTTATAAATAATAATATGGTATAATTATATCATAGTATAAGTAAATAAATATTTTAAAAATTATTAATTAACTGTTGGTGTTTTTATAAAACATAATTGTTTATTTATAATTATATAATTAATATAAAAATTTAAAATAATATTTATTTTCATAAAATAGATTCATATATTATTATTTTTTGGATTATAATTATAAGTGAATTTTATGGGACCTTAATTGATTTTTCAAATTGTTATAAAATCATTTATAATTTTAAACTAAGTATTTTCGAAGTAAATGATGATTTTAGTTAAAAATTAAAATTATAAAATTAATACCATTATTTTCATATAATGTAGTTCATTTTTTAATTATACAAATTTAAAACTATTAAAGTCAATTTTATGAATTTTTGAAAATACTTGAATTTTTAGTTAATAGTAAAATACGATAATTTACAATGAAAGCTGCATACAATAATTATTTACTGATAGATTATGTATGGATGATTTATTCCAAAAATATAGAAATATCCTTAATTATTTTAATATATTTAGTGATAAGGATCAAACTATTCATAGTTTTGATCTAGAATAATAAACTAATGAATAAAATAATGATAAAACACCCCTCTCTTCCCCTATAAAAACCACCCCCACCATCTATTCTCCTCACACATTTAAATCAATGAAAAATTTCCATTCTCTACTAAGTAATCTTCCAAAGACCATACCAATATTAAAGGATCACTTGTTCTCATAAAAATACAAAACATTTTTCCATAATGAGGTTCTCATGGAGGAGAAATTTAAGAGTTAAAACTCTCTTTGTTTTTCATTTAATTTCTTTTCAATTTCATTTATTTTCTTATCCTATACTCACCTAAACCTATCCAAGAGTAATAAAAACTCTATTATATTTTATATAATGGAATTTTATTATGTTAATATAATAATTCATCTTCTAATATCTTCAATTTTACTTTATTCTAAAGAAGAAAATATTGTTTGTGGTATGTCGATTTACCGCCACTGTGGAGGAAACATTTTCATTCTTCACAACCACCTTTCAAGATGGTCATAAAACCATAATTATGGTTAAATAAGATTTTATTATATATATTATAAGTTATATAATGTTTTTGAAGCAATATATAATCATTATGTTAGATAAAATTATATATGCTCGTAATGGTTATAAAATCCACCAAATAAATTAAATAATTTTCATTAACTATTTATCTAATGATTCATCATCATACCAAATAAAAAAATGGTAAATAAGATCATTTAATATTTTTTATGTTCATTAGTAACATATAATCTCAATTATGTAGAATTATCCTCATTTTACATGAACTTCCATACTCTTATATAAGTGAACAAATCATGAAAACCAAGAAAACAAATACTCAAAATGATAAAATTAAACTATATAAATCATCAAAGAGCTCATTAATGAAAATAATAAAACTATAATGAATCAAATTAATGTATATTTTTTTAATTAATAAATTTAATTTTATTATTGAGGATATTAAGGTGATGAAATCATTCAGATATAATGTAAGGGGATTCTCGAACCCAACTCCATTTCCTTGGGTTCTCCCTCTTTCACACCAACTTTAGTATGTTTATGATCCTTAAATGTAATTTATTTATTATTACCATTATTTTATGGGATATAAATTCCTTTCACTTGATTTTATTAAAAACAGAATGTGTTCTAAAATAATTCTCTGTTCTAAAAACACACCTTTTACTTCTCTTGGGATTGTTTCCTCCTCACTCAAGATTGATGATTATTACTCCAAGTTTGTTATTCCCTATTTCATTTAGGTTGCCAAAATTTTATTCATGAATTTATTTTATATTAAATTAAACCCATACATTTCCATGGATTATTTTATGTCCAATATTGACATACATTCTATGTAGAATTTATATTTATATAAATATTATGATGTGATAGGTACGCCCAAAATTATATAAAAAATGTAAATGTTATGATGTGACGGGTGTTACTAGAAATATATAGTGCTTAAATGAATTGGGTAATGTGATGTATCACATGAGAAAAATTTAAATGATCATGAACATGATTCTATATTTTTTTTATAACTATGTGTGGTGGTAAACCACTATTCCACGATGTTTCATTTTTATGCATTTTTACATTCCATACCTTTATTTAATGTTTCCTATCACAATTATTATAATGATCCTTTGATTATATTATGATGATAATTATTCTTACCCATATTTCATGTCTCTTATTTCTCCTCCTACTAGGATTTTTTCTCACCCCTTCATTTGATGTATATCCTCAGGTGAATTCTGTACTCTAGAGAACACGGGGTCCAATACGAAGATAGAGAAGAATGAATTAAATAATTTTTTTATTGAATAAAAGTTAAATATGATTCTAATTTTTCCAAGACACAAAACCTTATGATCCTGGTTGTGTAACTATTTTATGTTTTTTATCATTAAAATCATGTAATAGCTATGTATGAAATCACAGGGTCACTATAATCATGATCCTCATTTCACCTCTATTATTTGGAGAGGTCTTAAATATTCTTTTAGATATTAGTTATTCCTAAACACTTGTTTTGATATTTATAATGATTGTCATATATAGAAGATAGAAACCCATGATGGAATGTTGTGTGATTATTTAAATGATTTTTAACGCTCATAGGTAAAGCACCTACGCTTGTTGTATTTTTCATAAAATAATATTTTTTCCTCTACCATTAGTGTGACTCAATTTGAATATTATTATAGCCAAAAATTAAATTTTCCATCGAGCTGGATAGGGGTTAGAATATTAGAAATTTTAGATCTAAATCAAGTGAAAATCATGACATAATTAGTGCAAGTGATTCACATGAGGATGAAGGTGGTGTAAGATCATCAAATTTCATATGAGGACCATAGTAGAAGACATTTGGCGTTTGAAATTAGAGATCATTAATTCATGAAAGAGACTTAATGTCATTGGACGTTGAGGTTTGTTCATTTGACTAAGATTTATCAGAACATTGTTGTTCTATTCAAGGTGTCAGCGCATATAGTATTTGTCACATACTGGATACCACTTCCCACAAAGATGGTCTAAATTCATGATGTATTTCATGTTACTCATCTTTAACATTATCATTATAATGATTATATTTTCAATAATTGAGGCTATATTGACATTTATGATGATGTGACCTTTGAGGATTAGCCATTTGGAGATATAGTACTTTTAGATGAAATTGTTTTTATGGTGTGATATTCCCTTAATTAATATACTATAGATAAATATAAGCATGGAGAAGATAACATAAGTACATGATTTGTAGATGAATGCTCAATATTCTGAGTTTCTTTATATTGTTTTTACAATTTTATTGATGTTTATATGATGTTGATATTTTTAAGTATGATGAGATAATTTTATATTCAATGATGTCTTATTTGTGGACATGCATTAATTTGAGAGGTTCCTCTACTGAGAGGGTTTTACGTAGTTTTGTACCTTTTCTCGCTATGTGAAGTGGTTATTATTCTATTATGGTGAGATTCTTAGAAGGGATCTCATGTGGTGGTTGTTTTAATGATGTTTCTTTATACACTTCAATCAGAGTTTTGTTTTAATTTATGGGGGTGATAATTGTTTGAGCGGTATCTGATGTAAGGGCTTGGAACCTTATAGAAAATTACTTTGAGAGATTCCAATGTTTGAGGTACTTTGAGGAATATTAGATTTAGTAAAATTGAGTTTGGTAGATGTAAGTTAGTTATTGGGATAATTCATGTTGTGAAGTGTTGTTCATGACATGAGAGATTAGTTCCCATATTGAATGGTTATTCACAGTCTTAGTACTAGTAATTTGCATTGTGTGGTTTATGATGTGAAACATCAGTTCACAATAAAAATTAAATATGGATTGGATTTTGTGATTATCTATATTAAAATTCATGAACCAAACTTGTGGTTAATGGTGTGAATTTTTCCATGGTTTATAAGATCTAGGAAAAATGTTTTTTTGGAGATCCTTAGACTCGATCCATTCCTAACATTAATTATATATTCACACTGTGAATGTGTATCTAGAAAAATACATATAAATTCTATTTCCACCAAAAAATATCTTAAAATACTCTAAATTATACCATAACATAGATTGATAGATATTCTTTTAATGGGGTTTTTGAATCCCTTTAAATTAGGAATGATTACTAGATTCCCAATATCGGTACATGGTGTTCCGATGAAAGTTTTCTCTCTTCATATTATGGTTTCTTCCCCATTCAAATTTTTTCTCCCATTATACCATTCCATGATATGATATATTATGTTCGATATTTTTAATGCATATTTTTTATGTTTTGTGGTGTGTTCATGATGTGGCACGCATAGGTACCATCATTTCCTTGTGAGAGATGTGATTATAGAACTATGCCTACTTTTACATTCTTGTTCAAAATCAATTGAAACTGTCTTGTAGGAGATTCATTTCTTATCTTATTTAAACTGTAATTTTTAATCCATCCTGATGTATCTCATTGGGTAATAGTTTGATTAATATTAATAAATATTAAATAGAAAATAAATAATGGCTGATGGTTTTAGGTTGTAGCGATCACAAGTGTTTAATTAGTGTTGAGGGGTTGCCTCTTGATTTGATGATAGTGTGAATTATCTTATTACTGTTGTTTTTAACATGTTTTTTATCCTTGTAAATATGAAAAGTAAAATAAATTTGGTAATAGTTTTTGAATAAATAATAAATATTCATTCTTAATTGTTACCATCCTTCCAAATAAATGATTGATATTAAAGTTATGATTGAAGAATGTTTAAATAATTTATTATTTGTGGTAGTTGATGCCTTAGGTTTCATATTCTTTTAACATATGATAAATGAATCTTTTAATTAAATATGGTCATGATTTTGTTGGTAATTAAGGATTATCATTTGGGGTTGATCCGATCAATATTCTTATGAGGGTCGGATGTCTTGGTTCCACAAAATAGATCCCTTGTTAACATTTTTTCTCATCCTTGTGAAATTTCCATAAATCTGCATCATTGATATACAATATTTTGTGTGCCTAGTATTTATTTTAACTTAGAAAGAAATGGGTGGGGGTTCTATAGATTGTGGATGATGTTCTCACCAATTATATAAGGATATATAATGATATACATGTGGTGTTGTGGATAAAACTCGGAATGATGGAGTGGGTTGAATATAGGCCTTCCCATTGTATGATGAAATTAATGTTGGGAATATTTTGTTTTAATATTTCTTTAATGATCAGATCATCAATATTCATAAATTTTTTATTTGATTTCTCTATATCCTAACATAGCTAGTTGTTTTGAGTATATAAATATTATATAGTATCTTTGGATGAGAAAAATAGAACCTATAATTATATATTGGAAGTTAATATTAAATGATTTTAACCCATGTTAGTGGGATTTTTATGGTTAAATCAAAATGATAGAATTGAAATTAATAAAATATGAACAGTTCAATTTAATGATGTAATTTTTTTCACTTGTGTTCTTATAGGTTATCTTGACCTTAACATTAGTTTTCAGGTTTTTGAGAGATGATACATATAGTTAAGTTTATGGCATGTAAATTCCCCTTAATGTTGGTTTTCAACTATATATATAATCGTTTTTTTATGTTATTTTATATGCTACCCCTCCAATCCCAGAAGGATTACCAACACCCAGTTGACCATCGTGATGTTTTCCCAATCTTCTTTTTTGGAATAGATAGATTATTGACTACCCCTCTCCCTGACCCTATTCTATTTATAGTACTGCATGTTGTAATTAATTATGGTTACCTTTGTATATTTTTATGTAGAGGGATATAATGTATTGTTGTTATTTCAAACACATGTACCTCCAGATATAATATCCTAAGGATTGGTATATGTAAACCATGTATGGGTTGTGGTGTATTGAGTTGTAGTACATGGTGTATGGGCTATGTTGGATTCTATAATTATACTCAGTAATTATCTATATATTTTGATGGTTATTAGATTATGTAAATCATGAGGTATTTATTATTATACAGTTTCATTTAACACATGTGTATTTTGGAGAGATATTTCTTTAGATGTGTGGTGTTGAGGGTAGAGTTTGAAATCAGTGATGAAGTGGTAGTAGGGTACCTTCACTTTTATATTGTGTTATATTTTTCATTATTATAATTATGTGTTAATTGGTGAGAGAGACATGGTGAGGCTAGGAAAATAAAATTCTTGATTTAGTGACTGGTTAGTTTCATTGGTTATTCATTGAGATTTATTATGTTTTCTTTACATTTTCATAAGAGGATTTAGGGAGGTTATGACTGAGTATAAATTTTATACTACCTATTATATATATATATAATGTTTTTTGTGTCCCCAATAATTTTTTAGTGTCTAGGAAGAACATAAATGGCCTACAGAGTTTTTTTGTCCTTCTTGGACTTCAAGGTCATAATACCCTGGCCTTGAAACCACTGAACTGGTGCCCTAGGATAGTTCTAAACAGGACCTTATTTTATTCTAATTATATGATAGAGGATGGTGATTGACATATGGTTTCTAAAATTGATCTATGGTGAGACTATACCCCCATATCAGCTTGTACGACCAGAAGTAAATGACCAGATATCATACACATCCAAGAATGTAAAGAAGAATAAACAAGCTGAAATTGAAAACATGATTTTATATAATAAAATGAAATAAATGAATGAAAGGATATGTCATACATACAACAGACTACCCTAGTGAGGTTACATAGCATACCAAAAAAAATAAAAAAACTACAAAAATGATCCACATAATCACTGAATTAACCAAATCCAATCACATGATATCACTCGAGCAATCCAACTCGATCAACCAATAGTAGACATGGGCCTAATCCCAACCATTTTCCTATAATAAATACGAGATAGCTACTTCGGTACCCAAGTTAAATGGTGGGCCGAGCATGGTGTTAGTAAAAATCAGTTGGAAACCACCGACAATGTTTAAGGAAAATACCTAGAAGGGTAACAGTGCATGCAAGAAAAAGGTGTTATCAATAAGAAAACATGTAAAAATATGATTCATTAATTAATAATTTTCAATTAATCACTTTTATTATTTCTTTCAAAAGTTACCCATTTTTATCAAATCGCCTCAGGAAAATCCAGTCATTTGATCCATATTCACAAAGTTCACTGGTTAGCAATCAAGGGGCCTTAGTTCCACAATCCAACCATGTTTCAAAATGCCATGCCAGACCTTCCCAATCAGTACGTCATAGGTTAGAAAACACGAAGCATTTGTCCATAAGTAAAATGGGGATCTATAATTCCATGCCCAAACATACCAGCCCTTATGTCATAGGTTAGAAAACACTGAACATTAGTACATGAATCCAATAGGTACTTGTAAACATATAGTGACCCAGCTTTTTGTTACATTACTATTACATAATTTTAAAGTCAATCAATATAAAATAATTACACAAATAGGATCCAAATGTTTAGTTTCAAGGTAAAATTAAGACCAAACATAGTATTTAAAAAAATATATATATATATTTAATTCCTTCTTCTATAGCTTCTTATTGGCCCTTGAATTCTCCATAGTTCATGTAATCATCTGAGAATATACATCAAAGAGAGGGGTGAATTAAAATCCTAGTAAGAGGGTAAATAAGAACATGAAACAATATAACATATGGTGATTATAAACATAAAATCATCATCATAAAATAATAATGTGATCATAATCACGAGAGGAAGCATTAAGAAAAGGCTTGGAATGTGGAAATGTATAAAAATGAATCATTATATCTTAGTGGTCAACTACCACACATAGTTGGGAAAAATCTAGAATAATGTTCATGAATATTTCATTTTTATCATGAGTTGCATCACATTAACCAATTAATTTTAGATCTATATAATTTTGGGTGCACCTATCACATAATAACATTTACGCTACGCTATGTAATTCTGGGTGCTCCTATCACATCATATCATTTAAATTATCATGCATGCCACATAGAGCATAAATCATTCTTTAAAAAAATGACTCATGAAAATGAATGGGTTTAATTTAAAAAATAATGCATTCATAAACATTTTTTCCCAAATTAAATAGAGGATAACTTACTTGATATAAGAATCATCAATGTTGAGTAAAGAAGAAACAATTTCAAGAAGTAAAAGCTGTGTATTATTTTGAAAGAAGAGTTCTTTTGTATAACATTGTGTTTATAGTAAACATAATTAGAAAATATTTATATCCAATAACAGGAAAGATAATGATGAAGAAATGATATTTAAGGAATATCTATACTAAAAATGGGGTCAAAGAGGGAAAACCCAAAGAAAGAGTTTTGGGTTCGAGAATTCCCCTTACCTTCTGTCTGAAAGCTTCCTTCACATTAATATCATGTATAATCACATTAGATTCATTAATTAAAAATATGTAACCTTTAATACATTTATTTTATTCATTATAGTTTTAATAAGTTCATTTATGGGAATTTTTATGAGTTATTGAGTTTAATTTCATCATTCAAGGGCATTCATTTTTCTTAGTTTTCACAATCAGTTCACTTGTATTCATGAACAGAAGTTCTTGTAAAATGAGGAAAAATATCCAGAATTGATATTATATGTAATTAATGACCGTAAATAGTGTTAAAATATCTTATAAATAATTTTTTTATATTTCATGGGGATGAATCATTAGATAAAAGATAACGATGATTGTTTTAGGTTAATTTTGGCGGGTTTTTTTAACACAACGAACTCCTTTTGTATTATCGGTTAGTATTACGTGTATTGGTTAATTCTAGAACATAAATAGGGTTGTAACATAAAATTTATAATCTTTTTAAACCATTATAATGGTTTTATTAACATCCATGAAATCATTAAAATAAAATTAAAGTGCATCTCCCAAGATGTCGGTAAATTGACACATCACGAGAAACAATTTCATTTTTAGAATGAGTGAGAAGAGAGAGGGAGGAGTTTAATGATTTATCATCCATTAACATGATATAATTAAATAATATCAAAAATAATTCAGTTATCATTCCATTTGGATAAGATAAGGTGACGAGAAGAGAAGAAAATAGATGAAATTGAAAAGAAACTGAAATAAAAATAAAGAGGATTTTACCTCTTGGATTTATCCTCCTTGAGAACCTCCATAATGAAAAGGTTTTTTTATATTGGTGATACCACGAGATTTCAGAAGTGGTAAAGGGTCTAGGGGAGATTATTTGGAATAATTTGTGTAAGTGTCAAAGCTTGAGAGGTGTGAGGTGAAGAGGGTGGGAGGAGTGGTATTTATAGTGGAGGAGAGGGGTATTTTCTCATTATTTAATTCATTAATTTATTATTATTTTAAAGGAAATAAAAAATGTTGATTCTTGAGAATTAATATATTAATTAAATCATTTGAGTTCGAATCAATGGTGATAACATCAAAAATGACTCAATTAATAGCGTATTTATATTATAATGTATATATACCGTAAATTACTGTATTTCAATATTCACCAAAAAGTATTTCAGAAAAATACCAAAAAATCACCCTAATAATTATTTGATTTGTAGAATTAGAAAATTAACCTAATTTTATAAAAATAATTTCCTAAATATGAGTAATTTATTTTTTAATTAAAACCATAATTTAATTGGAAAATGAAAATTTTAATATTATAACTGATTTTCTAACACTTTAAAAACTTATATATGGTCTCATAAAATTATATTAAAATTATAATACATAAAAATATTAATTCATGAAATTTTTTTATGAAAATAATATTTCTTTTAAATTATTAAATTAATCATAAAATTATAATTAAATATTTTTACTTATAAAAATACTAACACTTAATTAATAATTTTTAAACTATATACTTATAATATGATATAATTATATCATATTTTAACTTATAAGATTCATAAATTTTATTTATATTTTCATGGTTTAGGCTACTATTTATTTGGCCAGATCACTATTTATAAGGGTCATATTACCATTCCTAAGGTTAAGTTATTTTTTCATATGTATTGGTTCCTTAACTTATAAAAATACTTCTTATTTAATTAATTATTTGTTTATAAAGTTTTTATTATGTTCCATAAGTGATTATATGTGATTTATAATATATTAAATTACTTTAATAAGGGATAAATTCTATTGATAAAAGTTTTGGTCTTTATATTATTCCTTGCTTTTGAATTTTCTCCCTTGAAGTTTCATTTTACCTAAATGGGTGATGGTACTTCTCCTTAATCACCTCCTATAGTTTCCAAGTATATTATTCACACATATGGTTCCTCCAAAACACTTTAACAAGGTGGGTTGTTCTTTTTTCACATAACCTTATCTCTCTGGTGCAGAATCTTTTTTGGTTGCACCTTATAAGATAAATCATCTTCTAGTTGTACCACCTTTGAGTTCAGCTCATGTGAAGGATCTGGTACATACTTCCTTAGGAGTAATACGTGGAAAAATAATGAACTTGATCCATATTCGATGGAAGTGAAAGATGATAGTCTACGGTTCCTATATGATCAAGGATATCAATTGGGTCATTGTACCTTGGGTTTTGCTTCCCTTTCTTTCCAAACCTCATGACTCTCTTCCAAGGTGACATTCGAATGAATACTTTGTCTCAAATGTCAAACACTAATTCCATTTTATAGTTGTTAGCATATCTATTTTACTGACTCTGAGCAGCTTTGATATGTTTCTAGATAGCTTGAAGATTCTCTATTATATTATTCATATGATCAGGTCGAAGTAGCTTTATTTCTCCAACATAATCCCAACCGGTTGGAGTTCTACATCACTTTCCGTAAATATATTCATAATGATCCTTCTGAATACTCGAGTGGAAGCTATTTTTTGTATGAGAACTCAACCAATGGGAGATGTTGATCCCATCCACCTTTGAATTATTAAGATTATTATTTTATCATATCTTTAAACATATGAATAACCTTTTACATTGGTTAACAGTTTAGCGATGATATATCATGTTGGCATTTAATTTAGTACTCAATTCATGTTGATTATTACTCTAAAATTTAGATGTGAAACTGGGATCATGATTAGAGATAATCAAGAGTGAAACTCCATACAGTCTCACCACTTCACATATATCTTTGCAAGCTGTTCAAGTGAGAGATATTACTAAATAGAGAAAAATCAGGTAGTGTTGGGGTGTCAGTCCACTACAACCCATATTGCATTATTTCATTCGGATGCCTTTATGAGTCCCATGAAAAATCCCATAGTAACATTCTCCCATTTCCACATGGGTATATATGATGATTGTGACTACCCTTTGGACTTCCATCGCTAAACCATAACTTGCTAACATATCAAGCAACTCAAGATATACTCACCAAAATCCTTCTTCATGTTGTCCCGCCAAAAGTTTTCTTAGATATCACGGCACATCTTGGTTGTCCTGGGATGGATAGAAAAAGTTGAGCTATGCTCATTTCCAAATAACTCCTTCTTTATCCTATGTGATGATGTCACTCAAATCCTCATTCCAAACTGAATCACACTAAAATAATTGATAAGAAACTCTTTCATCTTGCTTCCTTTACCATATTCACCTTCTTTTGTAACTATGGACTATCCCTTTATTCCTCCTCAATATTCTCTTAAATAGATCGTTGAGAAATCATTTTGGAAAGGTATGATATATTCCCTTCCATTATTATTTCCAAAACCATCATTTTCATATCTATGATGATAGGGTCTTTATCAATTCACAACATGGATAGGGTGGTAGGCTTTTCTCTAATAATATCATCATCTACCTTGTTCACCTTATCAGGATGATAGTGAATAGAGAAATTGTAGTCTTTGATTATCTCTAACCACCTCATTTGATGCATGTTTAGATCCTTTTGTGTGAATATATACTTTTGGAGATTGGGATCGGAATATGTGTCATACTTCTCACCATAGATGTAGTGCCACAATATTTTCAAGGAAAAAATAACTTCTAAGTTCTTATCATATGATGGGTAGTTCGGCTCATGTATCTTCAACTTCTATGAGGTGAAGTCTATCACATTATCATTTTTCATAAGTACACAACCCAAGACTTTCATTAAAGAATCAATCTATATAATAAAACTTTCTCTACTTTTTTTGTAATGTGAGTACATGTGTAGTGATAAATCCTCTCTTTATCTTCTTGAATATTTACTCACAATATTTCACACACACATACTTTACCCCTTTCATTTTATACATAGTTATCAGGCTTGATAATCATGAGAAATTTCCCAAAAAATGTCGATGGTACCCTTCTAAGCTAAGAAAACTATGGATTTATATAAAACTATAGGGTCCGGTCCATTCTATTTTTTTGTTTTTAAAGGTTTCGTAAAAATTTCCTCATTTGTTATCACATGTTCCAAGAATGTAAATTACTGCATCCAAAATTCACACTTAGTGAACTTAGTGTAAAACTTATACTTCTTTAATATCACCAAAACAAGACTTATATGTTCTTCATGATCCTCCTTTATCTTGGATTATATGAGAATATCATCACTAAAATTATTTTGAGGTAATTTCGAGATAATCTATTCATCAAATCCACAAATATTTCAGGGGAATTAGTAAGTCCAAAGGGTATCACCAAAAACGTGTAGGTCCCATACATGTATAGAAGACAGTATTCTGAATATCTTCTTTCTTCAACATTAGCTGATGATATCCCAAATGGATATCCACATTTTAAAAGTAATGATCTCCTTATAATTGATCAAACAAGTCATCAATACTTGCAAGAGAATTCTTGTAATTTATGGTGATCTTATTGAGTTCCTCGCAATCAATACACAGACACCTCAATCCATCCATCTTCTTGAAGAAGAGCACTGGCGCACCCCACAATGATACACTAGGTTTTATGAACCCTTTTTCTAAATTATCTTATAGTGTATTTTTTTAAATCCTCTAGTTCGATAGGATACATCCTATAGGGAAACTTTAAAATAAGAGTAGCTTTGAGTATGATTTCTGTTGATAACTCTACCTCATGATCTGGGGGATGTCCAAGTAAGTCTTCAAGAAATACGTCATTATATTCCACCACAATATTCATTTTGCATAGGTTGATAACTTACATTTACACAACCATTTGAGCGATATAAGTTTCTTCAGAGGGAATCCACTCCCACACTGTTGAAGGATTTTCAAAAATAGATTCATTATCTTCCTTGAATTTGTATAGGAGCATGGGATGAGTCGAAATGTGAAAAGATATTACCTTTTCTATAAAGATTACATATGATCTATATAAAGAGAGCCAGTCCATTCCCATTATAGAGTTAAATTACAACATGGTAAGTGTGATGAGATTTACTGTAAAAATCCTCCCACATATGGCAATACGAGAAGAATCCAACACTTGGGTTGCAATGATTGAACCGCTATTGTTTTTATAGATATTTATACATCATGGTTTCTGGAATTTGATTCAATATTTATAGAAAACTTGAAAGATATAAAGTAATGTGTAAATCAATAATCAAATAAGACTTTTTCTTTTCATCAGTGCATAGGATGTGTACCTTGTACAACATCATTTTATTAATCCATATCTGCAATAGTGTTGGAATAATATTTCCATTTATCCTTTGATTTGGAGCCTGATAATGCCTATTACCCTTGAGAACTTGAGTCTTAGTACACTGGCTTTCATAGTTTCCTTTCTCAATATAATTTTAGCATTGGACCCTGGGTGGTTCTATCCTTTCCTCAACCACATTTTCTGGATTCCTCGTGTATTTCCAACATTCATGAGCTTTGTGTCCTTCTCTCCAACACTTGAATCATTTACCTATACCTTTGAGGAAGTTACCACAATTCCTCTTCTAACATATTTTACATTGGGTGGTTGAGTTTTATTTTCACATTTCTCATTAGATCATCTGATGTGGAACTCCATGTTTAGTTTCATTTCACTATAACCATGGGACCATTCTCCAAACTTCATCTACACTTTTATATCACATCAAAAAACTTTTTCATAACTCCCAAATTCTCTAATTTAAATATCCTTTAAAAGGTGTCGTTTTAAAAAACAAAATAATATATCAATTTTTCTATCATTGTTGGTAACAAAACCTGAAGCATACCTTGAAAGCCTTGTGAAATCTTCTTCACAGTTCATGACATATTGAACTTCATTTTTTTTGAGCTCTATGAATTCTCTCTCCATATTTCTCAAAATAGTTTGATGGAAATACTTATTAAAAACATTATCTTAATGTCTTCCCACTCCATCTCATCAACTTATTCCTTCAACGTGGTGTTATGAATCAAATTCCACCACTGATCGACCTCACTATCTAAATAGTAAATGTCCAGAGTCACTTTATCTATATTAAAAAAGTTAAGAATAGAACATATTATCTTCATTAATTTAAGCCACTACTATATGAATAGTTTATTGTAATGTCCACTAAAAGATGGTTTTTTTTCTGCATAAAACATTAAATAACTAGTTCCTCCCTCTTATATGATGGTAGACATTACACATTATTCAAGTTATTGTTTATATCCTCAGATATATGGGTAATAATCACCATGAAATTTTAAACTCAACCTTCTAAATAATTGAGGATGTCATACTATAAATCACTTCATTTCCCATCACATAGGTTATTGGCCTGATTTCTCTTAGTTCCCACCATTTTATAAAATAGAAATGGTTAGAAGAAAACCTAATTCAACAAGTCATGAATAAATAATTTATTCCTTTGTGAAAATAAGTCTAAATTCATATCTTATGGGATCCCGAGGTATATAATTTTATAAATCAAATATTATTTTGTGTATACATATAATTAGTCTCAAGCTATGGGGTTTCTACAAGGTTCTCTAATCCTAATTCCAAAATTAACTAAACCATCCTCTAATACAAAGTATAGCGACCCGACTTTTTCTTACATTACCGTTACATCATTTTAAGGATAATCAACATAAAATAATTACACAAAGGGGATACAATGGTTCAATGTATTGGTAAAATTAGGAATATACATAATATTTACAAAATAAAACCCAAATGTTTATTTAATTCTTTCTTCTCTATCTTCTTATTGTCCCATGAATTATCCTTAGTACATGTAATCAACTGAGGATATACATCAAAGATATGGGTGATCTAAAATATAAGTAACATGATTGATAATAACATGAAAAAATATAAATTAGGGTAAATATAAACATAACATAATAATCATAGAATAATCATGGGATCTTAATCATGAGAGGAAATACTACGATATGGTTTTTAATGAGGCAGTACATGAAAATGAAAGCATTATGTCTTAGTGGTCAACTACCACACAAAATTGTGAACAAAAACATCAACATATTCATGAATATTTAACATTTCTAATGAGATAAATCAAATTACACAATGAATTGGATCACTATATAATTCCAGGTGCACCCGCCACATCATAACATGTACATTGCACTATAGAACTCTCGGTTCACCCGTACATCATAACATTTTCATTATCATGGGTTCCACATAAAACATATATCAATAATGGACATAAAATAACCCAGTTAAAGGATTTATTTCCATTTCATAAATAATACATTCATAAAATTTGGGTTCCCAAATTAAAGAGGGAATAACATACTTGATATAATAATCATCAACCTTGAGTGAAGAAGAAACAATATCGAGAAGTAAAAGGTTCATTTTTTGAAAGAAGTGTTCTTTTGGAAATAATTTTTTTTTCATAAACTCACGTAGAAAATATGTATATCCAAGAATAGGTAAGAAAATTATGAGGAAATTATATTTAAGGAATATACATATAGAAAATTGGGTGAATGAGGGAAAACCCAAAGAAAGAGAGTTGTGTTTGAGATTTCCTCTTACCTAGTGTCTAAAAGAATCCATCACATTAATATATTGTACTATAACATTATATTAATTAATTAAAAATATAGAACCTTTCTTAAATTGTTTTATTCATTATAGTTTTATTAATCTAATTTATGGGACTTTTGATGAGTTATAGAGTTTAATTTCATCGTTCAGGAGCATTCTTCTTTCTTAGTTTTCGCGATCGTTTCACATGTATTCATGAATGAAAATTCATCTAAAATTGGGATAAATATATACAATTGTTATTATATGTTATTGGTAATATTATATAATCTTAAATGATATTATAAAGAATTTGGTAATATGGTATGAGTGTTAATCATTACATAAAAGTTAATGATGATATTTTTAGGTTAATTTTGGCATTTTTAGATCTCAACGAACTAGTTTTGTTTTATCATTTAGTATTACATATATAAGTTAGTTAGATAAAATAAATAGGGTTATAACATAAAATTTATAATATTTATCAACCATTATAATGGTTTTATTAATTTCCTTTTAGGTGTTAAAGGAAAATTTAAGTTCATCTCCCACAATGTCTGTAAATTGACACATCACAGGTGACAATTTCATTTTTAGAATAAGAGAGAGATAAAGAGGGAATAGTTTAATTATTCAACATCTATTAAAATTATATCATTACAATATATCACACATAATAGAGTTATTAATCCATTTGGATAAGATAGTTTGGTAAGAGGAGAAGAAAAAATGGAATTGAAAAGAAACTAAAAGAAAAAAGAAGAAGATTTTACCTATTGGATTTATCTTCCTTGAGAACCTCAATAGAGAAATGGTTTGGGTATTTTTGTAAGACCAAGAGATCTTTGATGTGGAGATGGGTTTAGGGAATAGTATATGTAAGAACATGGGCAAGGCCCAAAGCTTGAGAGGTGTGAGGAGAAGATGATGTGAGGGGTGGTATTTATAGTGGGGGAGAAGGGTGTTTTCTCATTATTTAATTCATTAATTTATTATTTTTCTCAAGACAAGAAATAATGTTGATTATTTAGAATAAATAAAGTTATTATAACATGCGAGTCTGAAACAATGGGGATTACATTAGTTATGACTCAATGAATAGTTTATTTAACTTATAATGTATTTATACCTTAAATTACTATATTTCACTACTTACCAAAACCTTTAATATTTGAGAAAAAAAACCAAAAAATTATCCGTGACAATTTTTTAATATGTATAATTTAAAAATGAACTCTATTTTATGAAAATAATTTTCTAAATGTTATAAATTTATTTTTTAAATCATTTACTTTGAAAATAATGATTTCAAAATTATAACTGATTCTAGAACAGTTTGAAAATTTACATAAGGTCCCATAAAATTATCTTAAAATAATAATACATCAAAATATTAATTTCTGAATACATTTTAAGGAAATAAATTTTCATTTAAATTATTAAATTAATCGTAAATTTTTAATTAAATATTTATGACTTGTAAAAATACCAACACATAATTAATAATTTTTAAAATATTTACTTACTTATACTATAATGTAATTATATCATATTTTCACTTATAAGATGCCTAAATTTTATTTATAATATCATGGGTGAGGATACTATCTAATTTTCCAGTTTACTATTGATAAGCGTCATGTCACTATTCCAAATTTCAAGTTACTATTTCATTGATATCAGTTTCCTAAATTCTATAAATACTTCTTATTTTATTAATTTTTCATTTATAAAGTTTTTATTATTGTGAATAAGTGATTATATGTGATTTATGTTATACAAAATTACTATAAAGAGGGAGAAATTACATTGATAAATGTTTGGGTCATTACAAAACTCATATCTGATGATCTCAACCTAGATATGAAATTACTTGTCCATGACCCTTGGGTTCAATAGAGTCAGTGATTACCCTTAATATCTGTAGTGTACCTGGGTTCCCAAGCATCAGCCGGATGACCCAAAAACTGAGGAGTGGAGTAGCAGTCTAACATCAAAAAACCATAAAAAACTAGTAAACCAACATGGATCATTTGTTCATTAACCCATCTGGGCCCCATAATTCCATTTTCATCCATACACAAACATAAAATTACTTTATCATTCCTATAATCCATTACAATCATCACATTAACCTGAAATTAGAATTAAATCATTTTATTCTATACCCAAATACGGATTTATTAAATGTTCTTCAAACCATTTAACCATATAGAACACCCTTTTTAACCACTTCAATTTAAATTCTAAATAAGAATATTAACCATGGTCACATGGACTTTTAAATCAACACATGGATCAATAAAATATGAACAATTTTTAAATGTCACAAACATACCCAAACCATAAACCACCATTTCCCATTTCAAAACCAAACTATAAAACATTTGTATTTCTCATTGAAAACTAAAAATATTACAAGACCTTTATATTACATAAAAATATTTTAAAAATATATCATACTAACATTAGAAATCAATATTTTAGAAAAATATTTTAAAAAATATTTAAAATAACCATGTGTTCAACACCTCACAACAAAACAAGAATCATTTCAAAACATATTAATCTCTATTTTCACCTCAATTTGTGTCAAAAACCCAATGTGAACATTTAAAAAATTTCAAATACATAATATAAATTTTCATAAAAATATAACATATATTATATTCCATTTAAAAAGTCTAGAACACCCCATGGGTGACCCTCAATTCAATATCATATCACCACAGACAGAATGGGATCTTTGGAAGGTCCATGATGTAAATCTAAGCTCAAAACCAATTTCTTAATTCAAGGCGGAAAGAATACCAGACATGGGAACTAGAAATACACTATAATAAAAATATAAAGAAAATATTAGGACTATAGATAAATATTTTAGATCCCCTACCCCATGATTACGATTTACATAACATTTTTAATGGATATATGTCTTACCAAGGCCCGTACAAGAACTATATAAACCTTTTGACACTGGACCAAGCTCATCACCATCACACAAGTTATAATATCACATGAATAAACAACTATTAATTAATTATAATAGGTATAATTCATCAATTAACCAAAACCCAACATAAAATAATGTTAGAAAACTCATCTTGTTACGATATCTTGGAAAAAATCTATGAAACCATGAATTAGGGTTCACAAAAAACACCTAACACCAAAAATGGTAAAATCCATAAGATTAGATATGAAATCATCAACCAAAATAAATTGAAACAATAGTAAAAACCAATGAAAATTTCATCATGGTCACACACCTTAACAAAACGTCATGCATCAATGTGAAGAATCCATAACCCGATCTCCTCTACCAAAGGCGATAAATATCCCCCAGAGAAATACACAATTCCACCATGATTTAGTGGAATTATAAAAAAACCTAACTATATAACTCTAAACTTATAGAGAAAAGAGAGGAGGAAGAAAGGAAATCACCATAGGTGAATAACTCAACTCAAATATTTAAGAAACACCACTAAATCACCTCTTTTGTGAATATTAATGAATGGAGGAAGGGATAAGATCCCTCTTATAGTTCATGTTGATGATGAAGAGATAAATGGGTGGGTGAGATAAAATTCTAAGAGGGAAAATGGTAAAAATAATCTTTTAATGAAGATCTCAGATGATGCATGTTTTGGCCGTATTGTTTTAAAAACCTTTTACCATCCATGTGAAACCCTACTATCTTGCACATAGTCACTACAAAATTAGGCCACATAGTTTGAAAAATCATGTGGTAGCCGTGATTTCAACACTGGTTCCCACTTGTAGGAAATGTGAATAGTTTTTCTTAAACTATCTGCTGCTAGTGTGCCACACCTCAGAACCTCCCTAGCCTCACACAATTACACTTTTTTACTCACAAAAGTTACCCCAAAATATTCTTTAACAATGATTTTAAACTGTGTGTAGTTAGAAATGAACTAAAAAAAATCATCCTCAAGGTTTTGTATGCTTTCTCCTTAATCATTAACACCAAACCATGCACCATTTCCAAAGAATCCTAATACTTCTAACACTTAACTAGAGGCCTTTGAATCTAATCCAAACTACAGATATATTCCTGAGCATAATTACTCATCTAAAAACACCATTCCAAGGAATTGAAACTCTCAAAATATTATCTGGAGTATTGATTCAAGATCCTACCTGTCCGGTAATGTAAAACTAAAATCCAATCTGAAATTTTTGATCCATCCAAACATGATATTTTACATCATCCCCACCATGAAACTTCTCTTCCTCAATAATCCTTGGTTTTCATCCATATGATCCTCTAGAACAACATCATTTACCACATTTTAATCCAAATAATATGTCTATACTTTGATAGATCAGAACACTAACAAGGAAGAACTTTCAACTCAAGCCCCTTAACCATCTGAAAACCCGTTCAAATACCCATTTCCAAATCAAAACACCATGACAGTGCATACCCAATACCATCATGTAGAAATATTTATTAATACACCACTCACAAACACATAAAGAAATGGTTCTCCCCACTATATGATCCATCTTATTACCACCAACTCCCAATACCTAACACCCATGCCATCAAGAAGGCCCAACCAAACCCAAACCGAGCTCCACCAAGTTCCCACTATAGTTCTAAAGACACCATGTACCAACAATAATGAGAACAAAAATATTTATTGGCACTTATACTCATTATTATAAACCAAACAAAAAAGATTCATACCCACCATCCATGAACATAAAAAACATATATGATTTTCCATGAAAGCTCAACCCAAACCTAAGACACACTAGTCATTCCCAAATTGATACACCAAATGTATTTTGCAACCATCCACACCAAAATAACATGCTAACCTAAGTCGTACTATCTCGATCGACTCATCTTGAAATGACTGACTCCAAATACTGGTTTTTCACTGTAGTACTAGATCATTATGCCCTCACACTCAAGGGAATTTCGTAACCACACAAAAAACACCCACTAAAGTCCATACCCAAAATTATTTTCAGAACAACCTCAAGCCAGATGATGAGACTCATCTTGATAACTAGTGACAGCTGATCTTCCATTTACATTTTCCGTGGAATTAATCATGAACCTCTTTAGTCCACTACTCGATTTAAAATTCCACTTTGATGAGTTCCACCCACTTTTGACCCATCCAGAATGTGGGTTGTGTCACAAAGACCAATACATCACTTCCCACCATAAGATCATTTTCATCACCATCTAACCCAAAAAACCTCAACCACTTCAACTGATGTCTCACCCATTACTAACCTAAGAATCATTTTGTGTCCATCTGAACACACATGAGTGGCCAACAAAAACCTCAACCATCACCCATCCCCAACATATAATAACATAACCCATTGTATTCATCGACATCTGTTACACTATGAGGATCCAACCTGAAAACATTCAATGATTTTCTTTCCACCATGCGACTCCAGATTTTCTAATCTATGATCATCACCTCCTAGAGGACCATTATCCAACAAGAATACCTGGGTGTGGCTTGGAGTATTTCCATTTTCATCCCAGCATACTCAAGATTATGTCAACATATTCAGCATGATCATCACCAACCAAGAGATATCTAATATTTCTTCAATGAATACCACCACAAATAATCCATTTTCGACGTCACCCCTATTAAAGGGGAATATAAACCCATAAAAATGTCCCAAGCTACCTTGACCATAATAATATAATCACATTAACTTAGGTTCTCATCTTATACATGGTTTAATGTTAAACTCAATTACATTTGGTGTACTATGTCATAACACTAGATCCACATACCCAAACGACACAACACATCATCATCCACTCATTCCTCTAAGATCCCATCAAATCTTAACCACTACACTTCATTTTATACCCCAAACACATAAACTATTTACAACCTTAGTGAGTCATGTCTCATGAAGACACGATTCATAATTCGGATCCACCGTCCATGCCTATCCTGCATTCACATATCACCAAATGATGATCACTATTGGTTCATTCTAGAACCAAAAACATATCAAATAACTGAAACCACATTTATGGATATGTATCTAGAGGTAACTGATCCAGGCACCAAACTAGTCATGCCCTCTAAAACCACATAAACCATTGTCTCACCGACACTCAAAGTATTTTTAGGTCAATAAAATTGAGCACATTCATGTTTCTTTTAATAAAAACAAACTCACATGTGTGGCCACCACCCAAAGGAACCCATCAGTTATGGTTTGGCTAAAAACCACATGGAACATCCCTTCTACATAACCATCCATGGAGAAGGAACCCAAAAAATATTTCCCATTTTCAAAAAACCCACAATGCTAAAACACTAACAGCCAAATGCTTAACTGCAACTAAAGTTTCCCTATGTGTGGAAACACTATAATAGGCTTCACCCATCGTGCACCATTATCAAATATCCAAAACATTAATCCTTAACTTACACATGCATAACCATGCATATTTCAGTTATCCCCTCTCACATATCTCCTTAGAAAGTCCCACAACAACAACTCCCATAATAGGAGTCACATCAGGAGGTCACTAGGTCTAATCACTTATGGTTGATGTCGTCTCACAAAAGTCCACAACTCATGGGGAACCAAACATGTACTTATATCATCATCACATGACAATAGAAAAAAACACCCCTTATAGGGTCCAACACCAATAGTTCCACATACCAACCGACATCCCACAACTAGGGAATCCATCCTCTCTAAGAATCTGCACATCATACCGCTCCCTGGAGGACAAATAAATACTAACAACCTCAAACAAAAACCACCCATAAGGGATCTAATGATCCCATAATCACAACATAATTTCCCACTGAGGTCACTACACCAACCATACATGAGGACCAAACAAGTATCATCACTACCAAATGCCTCTTTATAGATCAACATAAACATATATCATAAAGAAACATATAAAATCACACACTATAAGGACTATAAAATATGGATCATACATGCCTACCATGATTCGTGGGACTCCTCTTTCCACTACAAGACAAGATCTAAAACCAATTCATAGGAATTTTCCTAATGGGAAAAGAGCATTAAATCTATCATAAACCATTAAATACAAAATCATGTATGTTGCATAAAGAAATCAAGTACAACAATAACATGAAAAACAAAATAGCAATCCCAGACCTAGGAATCATGGACCTCATAACAGAACATGTATTCATGATTAAGTAGCTTGATATATATATCAATATCTAACGCATTCCAATACCTAATGTCTTGCAAACCCAAAGCAATAATATAATTTTAAGGGAACTACTATGATAGAACTTTGTAATTCTCAGGCCTAGAAGCCACTGAATTGGTTCCCTTGACTAGTTTCTTACATTACTTAATGTGCCCCTCCTCATACGCTAGTGGACATCAACTAGTAATGGGGGTCTAAAATGAATATGTGAGGAGATTATCCCCCATATCAGAGTGTAAAAAAAGTATAAAAAATAGATATCATACACCTTAGAGTTTTCAAAAAGAATAAATAAAAAGAAATTTAAAAGTTTCTCTAGTACAATAAAATGAAATAAAGGCTCAAATTCCCATGTCATACATAGAAAAAACCACCATGTAGTCTGTTTAGATAATATAAAAATAATAATAAATGAAACTACAAAAAGGATCAATGAAATCAATGAACATACCCAATCTAGTCACCTCCTAGTACTTGATAAATCCGGATCAATCAACCAATACTCAACACATGCCTCATCACAACCATATTTCTATAAGAAATTTATGAGATATTGTTGGGTAACCAATTGAAATGGAAGACCAAGTCAGGTGTGAGTAAAACTCAATAGGCCACCATCAACTGTGTATAAGTAAAATACCAGTTAGTGTAATACTTCATTTAGAAAAGGGGGATAAGAGATGTCAATAAGGTAAATAAAACTGGTTTCATTAATAAAAAATGGTCAATTAATCTCTTTTATTATTTATTTGAAAAGTTACATATTTCCATAAAATCACCTCATCCAATTCCAATCATCTGATCCATATATCAAAAATTTTACTAGTTGGAAATCATAGAGCCTCAGTCAATGAATCTAATTGGGATCTGAAACTCTATGCTCAACTATCCCAACCACTTGGTCAGATATTGGAAAGAATAGAGAATCAGTCCTTGAATACATCTAGAATATGAAATTCCCTACTTATCCATCACATCCCTTATGTCACACATCTTCAAACTTGTAGAATTATCCCCTAAATCCAACCAGGACTCAGAATATCATGTCTGACCATCCCAACATGGATATATAATTCCATGTCCATAACCCTTGAGATCAGGAGAATTAGGCCTTCCACTGAATTAATATGGTACAATAGGGTACTCAGGCATCAGTTTGGCCCTATAAAAACTAGGGAGTGGAGCGTCATACCAACATCCCAAAACCCTGAGAAATAAGTCAAATTACATAGAGCATAAGTCCATGAATCTAATCGGGACTTGGAACTCCATTTCTTGTCATCCCAAACCATACCATTTCTTCATCATTCCCATAAACCCTTACCTTTATAACATTAAAATAGAAATATAATAAAAAAAATTCATTATTTACCAAAATAAACATTCATTGATTGTTATTAAAACCATTTAACTATTCAATTCACCCTTTTAACCATTTACATTTACTTTCCAAATCAAAAAAAATTACCATGGTCCCAAGGACCATTAAATTCACACATGGATTAACAAAATCCAAACCATTTTTAAAAGACATAGATATAAATAAATTAAAAACCATCATTACAAATTTATAATACACCCTTTAAAACATGATTATTTTCCTTTGAAAATAAAACAAGTTACGATACCTTTATATTTCATGAAAACCATTTCAAGATTCATCATACACCCATTTCAAATCCACATTTGAAAATACATTTTTAAACACTTTTAAAATCACTAAGAGTTCAATACCTCGCATAAAAAAAGAATCATTTTAAAACACATCCATTCCCATTTTTCATACAAGTCTATGAAAACACAATGAAAACATTTACACTATTTAATAAACCTCATAAACAATTTTATAAAAACATAACACATAAAATATTCTATATGAAAAGCCTTCACCACCCTATGGGTGTCCCTAAATTCAATATCATATCACTAAGGACCCAACGTGATATGTGGAATGTCTAGGGTATCAATATATGTTCAAAACCAATTTCATAATTCAAGGGGGAAATCTTATCACACATGGGATTTAGGCATACAATGAAATGCACATATGATGAAATTATTAACAGTATGAATATATATTTTATACCACCTACCTTATGAAGAAGCATTACATAACATTTTCAAATCATGGAGGCCTTCCCAAAGCCTATCTAAGAACCATGAAGATCTCTTAGAACCCAATCATCCTCATCTCCACCACGTGGGATCTAATCATAAACGAAGAATAAAATAATAGTTTATTATAAAATTTTAATTAATCAATTAACCAAAACCCAACTTGGAATAATGCCAAAAAATAAAATAATTGGGTTCCCATAACATGGGAAAACTCTAACAACCCATCAAGGAGGGTCCATAATAGACATACTACACTAATCTTAGGGAAATTATTAAGAGGCAATATGAAATCATCAAACAAAATAAATTAAAACATTGGGATAAACCTACGAAAAATACACCACGATCAAATTACATAATAAAACATCCAAAAATGAAGTGGGGAACCTATCTCTGGATCTCATATACCCATGTAGACCCAAATCCCCATGAGAATACGATGATTCCACCATGCTCTGGTGGAATATTCAATGAAACCCTAATCAGAGAACTCCAAAATTTGAGTGAAATGATATGAGGAAGAAAGAAAATTACATCATATGGATAAATCACCTAAAACATTAAATAAAAACTACCAAATTAACTTCTCAATGAATATTGAAGAAGGTATTAAGGGAGGTAAACCCTTCTACAGTTCATGCATATCATGGGAGAGAATCGGGTGGGGTGAGTTAAAAGTATAAATGGAAAAAATAATTTTTTTTGAAGATATGGATAAAGGCATTGTTTGGATGCCTAGTTTACAAAACTATGCACCAACCATGCATACCCCTACTATGAAAAACACCTATAACCTACATGGTTAGGCCACATGGTTTGAAAAAAATCATAAACCAACCATTTTTTCTACATTACATCCCACCTAAAAAAAGTAACAAAGTTATGCTAAAACCATCTGCAGACCATGCGCCATGCCTTAGAACCTCATCAACCTCACATGGTTACTTATTTTTCCATGAAAAGTTTACCCAAAACTATGATCTTACCATTCATCTCAACCATTCATAGTTTGAAATGAACTTAATACCACATATTCCTCAATGTGTCCATTGGTTTCTCATAAACCATGCACACCAAACCATGCACCATGTAACGACCTGATCATTTATGAATAAAATTTCCTTTCTTTTAATTAAATGTATTATGTATATGGAATGAAAATGAACTCATGTTTTCTAATTGGATTTAAATTACCATTAAGTATCATTAACATTGATAATATTTCTGTTGAACAGTGATCACAAGACTAGTATAAATATACGATTTTAACAAATCTTTTTGACATGGAGAAGGGAAGTGATGGCTTCAACCAGTAGGATCATTCCATTTGAAGCCCATTTATCGAATCTTTAAAGGGAGATAGAATTTCCAGGATTTTCCCCAGACCAATCCCATGCTGGGATCCAACAACTTAAGGTTGAGAAAAACCATTTGTCGGATAATTTCAAGCTCATTGACACCGCAACCCAATCCAAGTTCACCGAATGACCCTAAGAAAGCCCCACCATCATACACCTTACTCTTAGGAAGTATGATGGTGTAATAAAGGGATATATAATAAGAACCTATCATTATGATTATGTGAATTGTTTTTTTGAAGAATAATGAATATACTTTCATGTTATTATTGTTACTTTGTAAATGGTTTTTAAAGCACACATAGTATTTTTTGGGTTAATATTCATATTCAATTAGGAAATATATTTTGCTTAATTAATTTTTTTTAATTAAATATTATTTTAATAAAATATTATCATTAAATTAATTTTATTAAATATAAATTATTTTATAGTTTTTATGAATTCAATTGTAATTTTTATCAAGGTTTGAAAACTGTTTTTGTCAAAACCCGTCACTTTTCAATAAATGTTGGTTTTTATTTTGAAAATTAAAATTCACATATTTATAAAATTATTTAGATAAAATTAATATTTTTTTTAATCATGACTTCAAAATTATCTAATAATGAATTTTTCACAATTTTCTGAGATAGTCCGATTTTTGGGCAAAAATAAAGTACCATATAAATAGAATGTGTGTTTTATGACATCATAATGAACCCAAAATGTCATAATAAATACTATAATGGGTATAATTGGCCCAATATATGTTTTTACATTAAAATAATGTAATTTTATATTTATTTGACTTTTTTTATAATACCTTAGTGAATCCTCCATAATGTATAAAATATTTTAAGATTTTAAAATAATTTCCTTGAAAGGGTTACTCATCGCCAAATAAGAAAGGGAAATATTTTAATATCTTCGGACCATATCCTTTTAAAATAATTTAAACTCATCCCTTTTTCCATAATCCATGTGAAAAATATGGGATGGTTTTTGGTATGAAATATTTTAGTGTGTAGGGTCCAAAACCAAAATAATAAATAATTCCCCAACCTTTTCTATATAAACCGACCCAATATCCCATTAATATTCACTCAAAACATTTATAGATCGAAAAACCTTTTACCCATACTCTCTACAGCCCTCCCACGATTCCCTCAAGCTCCCATGAAGCCTCTTCCAGGCCTTTGGGATCACACATTCAAGTAAGGGATCTTCCACCGTCCTCTTTTATCAAGAATTCTTTTCATATTATGTTTTTTAATTTATTTTACCCCAATGTTGGGATATGTTAGTATATATACTAATTACGTCCCATTTGATTTATAAATGATTATATCCCCTTTCCCTCACATTTATCCCTCTTACGAACCCTTATGTACACCTGTTACCATGCTGAATTTTCATAATGGAATTCTCTCTTCTCTTTTCCATTCAAGTACCTCTATTATATTATGCATCTTAAATTCCATTTTTATATGTTGTGTTATAATTTTCAATGATATGCCTACTTTTTATTTTATTTAGAAATAATTATATCTTCCTTTCACTCTCATTAGGCCCCCTATGATCCTTTAAGTACACCTGTTACTATGCCAAAATTCCTTAAGGGATTCATTCCTTTCTCATTTTTATCCAAGTTTCTTTAGGTTCTTATACCCTTTTATTTTAAATTAAAACTTTTAGGGTATAATTTATCACCTACCCAATACATCCGTCCTTATTTTTGAATAATTAGATACATTTTTCTCTCTCATTAATGCCTTTTGTGTACACTCGTTACAATGTTGAAATTCCATAAGGGATCTCTCTCTTATTATTTCCATCCAATCATTTATTCTATATTATACATCTAAATTCCACTTGAAATGTTGGGATATTATGTTATATGATCCATTTAATTTATATTTATTTTTTAAATTTTGATATACCATTTTATCTCTAATCAACCCAATTTAAGAATTTTTATATAACGTTATTATGATACCGAAATTGCACCGTGATGTTGCAATCCAAAATCATCATGCAGTGAATACCATACCCATTTCCTTATTAAGGGTATTCACCTTTATGCACATATAATTATTTAATGTTACTTATGTGTATGTATTCCACATTATTTTATTATGGAATAAATGATGACGTTTAATGAATTCATGTTATATGATCTATGTGTCACACTTTAGCATGACATTAAAATGTTCATGATGGATGTACCATGATATCACTCGAATGAATTTACTATTGTTTAGTATCATGACAATCCATGTTAAATGAGGGTTTAATCATGCTAATTCATGTTCAATGAGGTTTTACTCATTCTAATCCATGTGCAATGATCCTTAGATCATGCTAATATCATGTTGTATATTATTGACACATTTCCATGTTATTATAACCATGTTATATCACAACTTTATGTTCATGTTTCAATTGTGATCTATTAATATTACTATTTCCTTAAATGTATTATATTCTTAATTTTTTCTTTTTTTACTCCCTTAATGGTCTTTATATCTCACATCATTCTTATGTATTACCTCAGGTTATCCCATGCAATTTTAAGTACGAAGGATTGAGGAGGTAATGTCAAATATGTTTGAAATAAAGATGTTGTATTTCATGTTTTAAGTTGTTGTGTAATGTTCCTAATTTCCCATGAAACTATACCTCTGGATCCTCAGAGTTTTCTTAAGCGCAAGATAATTTAATAAATCATTTTAAGGGTGTAATAAATAGCAAGGTTTTTATAATTGGTATCAAAGGATATGTTTGATTATTTTTGGGAATATGATTAGAAAACTCTAATGAAGGCCTTAGGGATAATACTAAGTATAATAAAAACATACATAAATTTTGGTGAGTATATATCAAGTTGTATATCAAGAAAATACCTCCATGTTTGGATATGAATAAGTAGAGGTGGCTCTGGCATAGATGTATCTAGTGGTAAAACCTGAAAACAATGCTTTGATCTAGACTCTAAAGGGAATTGGTGAATGAAAATGGGCCTTGTTACACACTTGGTTTGACACTCCCATGGGATATGATTTTGTAAATTCACAATCTTAGTATGAACCATTATTTATGGGGTAAAAAATCCCATAAAAATATATGTTTGGAGATAGATACTGAATAACTAAGATTGAAGCCTAGAAATTCATAAGTTAATGAAAAAAATTTAAATTTTACATTATCCCTTTAGTGTCATTGGATTCACCTTTATGTGTTTAATATATTAAGATAATAATCCCTAATTTTTCATTTATTATATAAAATTGTCGCTAATAGGAGGAATTGGGATAACAACCGATGCGAAGGGCAATGTGATGAATGTCCCAACGAGATTCCCAGTCAAATGGGAGCTCAAGTAGGATATGTCATGATTATGCCAAACCATTATTCAAAACTAGCTATTAAAAATTGGTACCTCAATTAATTCCTAAGGACAACAAGGAAGTAGAAAATGAAATCTCATGAAAATCCATCTGATAAAGGTGATAAGGGAATGAAGACCCAATTTTCACCATGCAACAAGTGTGGAAATAGGCACCAAAGTAAATATCACAAAGGGACTAGGAGATGTTTTATGTGTGAAAAGGAAAATCATAAAGTATCCAATTGAAATGAAATAATACATAATGTGATGGATGAAAATAATGTTTTATATAGGGAATCTTACGTAGTTTTATATCATAAATTTGGAGAAGTTGGGCAGTATCCAAGACAATGATCTATTGTAAGGGCTGAGAAGCATCATGAGTATAAACAATCATTATGATCAGGGGAGCATAAAAATTTATATTCTAAGATGGATAACAAAGAATAAATTACTTATAACCACTACTTCAAAGTATTTTGTGTCATAATGTATTTCAATTCATGTCTTATTAGTAAATATGTTATGTTTTCTAAGAACATTGATTCACAAAGAAAGATCTGAACATTCTCTAACAAAGATGGTTTGATCTCATCAAGGATTACAACTACTCTATCGATTATCACCAAGGGAAAGTGAAAAAGGTGGCAGATGCTCTATGTAGAAAGGACCCAATGATGTTATCATTGATTAGAATTGATAATGATCCAATCTTCATAGATTTTATGAATATGAACATGAGAATCATAAATAAGGTAACATCATCAGTCCTTTCACAAATTATTTCTCAGTTGTCTCTTTTATAAAATTTAAATGGATGTTCAAAAACATGATGTGGGAATTCAGAAGAAAGAGGAAACTATCAGAAAAGATAATTTCTTATATTTTAATGTTAATTAAAAAGGAATTGTGAGATTTGGGTCAAGACTATGTGTTCTATCAAATATGATGTAAAAGAAAGAACTTTGGGATGAGGTACATAGTTCATATTTCTCCATTCACCCAAGAAACACAAAGATGTATGGAGATCTACGAGAGAATTATTAGTGGTACAACATGAATAATCAGATCACTAATTTTACATCAAAGTGCCTAGTATGTCATAAATTGAAGACTAAGAGGTAGAATTATAAGGGGATGGTGCAACCATTACCCGTACCAACATGGAAATGGGAGAACATCACTATAGAATTTTTCACCGGACTTCTGAAGAAAACCAAAGAAAACAATTATATCTAGGTCATTTTGGATCGTCTTACAAAGACTGCAAACTTCATTGAGATTTGAGAGGATTTATCATTGGATCAACTACCACGAATATGCATTAGAGAAATTGAAAGACCACATGGAGTACCACAATCGATTGTATCCAATTGAGATCCAAGATTCACCTATATGTTTTGGAATAGTATCCAATATGCTCTGTGTACTATGTTTAACTTCAGAACATCCTATCACCCTCAAACTAATGTCCAATCTGAATGAACTATTCAGACACTTGAAGACATTTTGAAATGTTTCTCAATGGACATCAAAGGTGGATGGGACCAACATCTTTCTTTGGTGGAGGTCTCTTACAACAATAGTTTCCACTCAAGAATCCAAATGGATCATTATGAATACCATTATGGGAATAGGTGAAGAACATCAACACTTTGGGATGAAGTTTGGGAGTGAAAACGTCTAGATACTTAAATTGTCGAATAAAAGGTGAAGAAGGTGAATACCATCCAACAACACATTAAAGCTGCATAGATTTGTAAAAAAAGTTATGTTAACAATCATTAACGAGACCTAGAGTTTGATGTTAGAGACATGGTATTCCTATTCATATCATTATAGAAGAGATTTATGAGATTTGGGAAGAAGGGAAATCATAGTCCAAGGTATATCGGCCATTTTGAGATCCTTGATCGCATTGGAGCAGTGGCCTATCGACTAAAACTCCCACTAAACCTGTATCAAGTACATGATATATTCTAAGTATCACTCTTGAGGAAGTATATATATAACCCGTCTCATTTACTCAATGTAGAGGTGGTACTATTGGAGAATGACCTCTTCAATGAGGAGAAGTCAGTGAAGATATTAGACCATAGAGAAAAATTTCTATGAAATAAGAGGATGCCCCTCATCAAGGTGTTGTGGAAAAAACAAAAGTTTGAAGAAGAAATGTGGGAACTGGAGAAACTGATGAGGCTGAGTTACCCCCATCTATTTTAGTAAGGGAAAAGAAAATTTCAAGGGGGAAATTTTTTAAGGGGGGAATGTTGTAACGAACCAATCAATTACGAATAAAATTTTCTTTATTTTAAATAAATGTCTATGGATATAGAATAAACATGAAATCATTTTGTTCAATTGTACTTAAATGACTATTAATTTTCCTTACTATTGATAATATATTCTTTGAATAGTGACCACAAGGCTTGTATAAATATAGGGTATTAACAAATATTTTTGACACAGACAAAGGAAGTGATGGCTTCAACCAGTAGGTTCATTCCCTTTGAAGACCATTTATCAGATCTTTAAAGGGAGATATAATTTGTTGGATTTTCCATATACCAATCCCATGCCTAGATCCAACAACTTATGGATGAGATAAATCTCTTACAAGAGAAGTTCAATCTCATTGACATCTCGACCCAAACCATGTTCACCGAACTACCCCAAGAAAGCCCGACCATCACACACCTTACTCTTAGGGCGTATGCTAGTGTAATAAATGGATATTTATCAAATACCTATCCTTATAATTATGTGAATTATTTTTGTGTAAAATAATGAAAATACATTCATTTTATTAGTGTTACTTTGAAAATGATTTTTAAAGCACAAATAGTAATTTTTTGGTTAATATTCAAATTAATTTTGGAAAAATATTTTGATGAATTAATGGTTTTTTGAATTAAATAATATTTTAATAAAATATTATTATTAAATTACTTTTATTAAATATATATGATCATATATTTGTTTTATGAATTTGATTGTAATTTTTATAAATGTTTAAAAATTATTTTTTTCAAAACCCGTCAATTTTTAATAAATCTTGATTTTTATTTTAAAAATAAAAATTCACATATTCAAAAAATTATTTAGGTAAATTGAATATTAATTTTTTAATCAGGATGTCGGAATTATTCAATGATGAATTTTTCATAATTTTCTGAGACAGTAGAATTTTTGGGTAAAAATTAATTACTGTATAAATAAAATACGTGGTTTATGACATCATAATGACCCCAAAATGATGTAATAAATACTATAATGGGTATTATATGCCAAATATATGTTTTTCCATTAAAATAATGTGATTTTATTTTTATTTGACTTATTTTATAATGCCTTTGTGAATCCTCTAAAATGTTTTAAATATTTTAAGATTTTAAAATCATTTCCTTGAAAGGGTAACTCACCTCCACATAAGAAATGATAATATTTTAATATCATCAGCCCGTATCATCTTAAAATAATTTATATCACTCCCCTTTTCTATAAACCATAGGAAAAAACCATGGGATGGTTTGTGTTTTTGAATATTTTATTGTGTATGGTCCAAAATCAAAATAATAAAGAATTCCCCCACCTTTCCTATATAAAACCATCCAATATCCCATTCCTCTTCAATCAAACCATTTTTAGATCGACCAACCTATTACCCATGCTCTCTATAGTCCTCCCAAGGCTCCCCAAACTTCCAATAAGCCTCTCATTAGCCTTTGGGATCACACATCCAAGTAAGGGATCTTCCACCCTATTCTTTTATCAAGCATACTTTTCATATTATGTCTTTTAATTTCATTTATTAAAATGTTTGGATATGTTAATATATATCCTAATTAATTCCTATTTTATGTATAAATTATGAGATCCCATTTCACTCTCATTTATCCCTCTTATGAACCCTTATGTACACCCGTTACCAAGCTGAATTTTCATAAGGGATTTCTCTCTTCTCTTTTCCATTCAAGCACCACTTTTATATTCTGTTTCTTAAATTTCATTTTTATATGTTGTATTATTATGTTCATTGCTCCCAATGAAGTCCATTTTATTTATAAATTATGATATCTTCCTTTCACTATCATTAATACCCCTATGATCCTTTAAATAAATCTGTTACTATGTCGAGATTCCGTAAGGGATTTCATCCTTTCTCATTTTTATCCAAGTTTCTTTAAGTTTTTATACACTTTTATTTTCAATTAAAAATGTTGGGGTATGATTTCTCACCTCCCCCATAATTCACACCTTATGTTTAAATGATGATATACCCCTTTATCTCTCATTAATACCTTCCATGTACACCAATTACCATGTGGAAATTCCGTAAGGGAATTCTCTCTTATTATTTCCATTTAAGAATTTCTACTATTTTCTGCATCGAAATTCCATTTCATATGTTGGGATATTATGTTCTGTGATATCCTTACTATCTATTTCATTTTTAAATGATTATATACCCCTTTCTCTCTCATCAATCCAATTTATGAATTTCTAGATGACGTTGTTATGCTTCCGAAATTGCACCGTGATTTTTCAATCCAAAATCATTGTGTAGTGAATACCATACCCATTTCACTATCAAGGTTATTTAACATTATGCACATATAATTATTTAATGGTAATTACATGTATTTATTTCACATTCCTTGATCTTGGAATAAATGACGATGTTGAATGAATACATATTATATGATCTATGTGGCACACTTAAGCATGAGATTAAAATGTTCATAAAGGGTGTGCCCTGATATCACTTCAATACATTGGGTAATAATTAGTATCATGATAAACCATGTGAAATTAGGGTTTACCCATGCTAATTCATGTGAAATGAGGGTTTACTCATTTTAATCCATGTGTAATGAGCCTTGGCTCATGCTATTATCATGTTGCATGTTGTTGCTACAATTCTATGTTATGATAACCCTACAATATCATGTTTTTATGTTCATGTTTCTCTTGTGCTCCATTGATATTCCTATTTCCTAAAATTTACTATATTCTTCACTTTTTTCCTTGTTTACTACATTACTGGGCTTTATAGCTCACCCCTTTCTTATTTATTCCCTTAGGTTATCCCATACAGTGTTACATATGAAATAATGAGTTTTTTATTTCAATGAAGTATGAAATAAAGATGTTGCATTTAATGTTTTAAGTTGTTGTGTATTATTCCTAATTTCCCAGGACACTAGACCTCTCTATCCTCAAAGTTATCTTAATTTCAATTTTATGTAATAAATCATTTTTAAGTGTTTAATAAAGAGAAGGGTTATTATACACCATTTCCAAAGAACCCCAAAACATCAAACACATAACATGAGGCCTCCAAAGATCATCTAAATACACTAGATACATCTCAATCATCAATATTCATCTAAAAATACATATAAGAGGAATTCCATCTCTCAAATTATTATTCCATGTACAGATTCCAGATTCAACCCATCCAGTAATAAAAAAAATCAAATTCAATCAATTTTTTTATGCATTCGAAAGTTGGATCTTACATAGTTCACTACTGAGGATTTATTTTAATACTCACAGTTCCCCCTTTTTCATTTATTTTTATTTATATGTCATTAAATGCATGTAGTTGGATATTCTATTCATTTTTGAAATGGATTCATTTTTTGGACTCATCATATCTATCATTTCTCATATTATTACTAGTGGGTAATGCATCCCACTTCGGTGATAGTAACCCTTTAGTGTTAAGCATTGACCCATACCCTATTGGATGCATTATTTTGAAATCATTATCCATCTCCCTTCATTGTTGAGCAAGGGGAAAACCTTTGTGGATAAGGGGTTGTGACATATATAAATTAATTAAATTTATTGAAATCAGAACAAGAAAACATATATTATGATTAAATAATAACTGATAAAAATTTATTTAAAAAGTACAGAATAAAAATGGAAAATAATTTTTAAAAAACTAATTAAATATAAATAAAATCCAGTGAATTTTTTTTAATTTTTTTTTCATATAATAATAATAATTATAAATCTAAAATCTAAAAGCATTGAAAAATTCATCTACATTTTATTAATGTGGTAGTGTCGAAAGAAATATCTAATGTAGAAATTTATTTAAGTTGTAATGAATATAATTTCAATGAAAATTATAGTAAATAAAATGAATAAATAATAATGATAAAGTCACCTTTTTCATATTATAATTTAATAAGTGAAAATATGAAATATGAGATATGTAGTTTTCCTTATGTGTATATAATAATTAATATAGAATATGTTTTACTTATAAAATATGAAAATTGAAGATATATATTCTATCAAATTATACCTTTTATAAATTAATATTCAAAATGAAATTAATGAAATCAAGATAAAATTAATGTTAATATATATAAATTAAAACATAAACTTAAAAATATCTAATCAAAATTTGTGTATAAAGTATCATGTGATGAAATTATAGTTTTTTAATAAATAATTTTTTAATAGAAAACATTAACAGTTGTCCAATAATATTCATAATTAGTGTGAATTGATGGTTTTGTATATAATTAATAAAAAATAGACCCAACACATAATAATGTGTATGTTTTATCATATATAGAGTATGATTTTCATGTTATAATTTGAATCCATAGTTGAAAATCATTCTATTTAGTTTCTCAAAAAATTTATTTTTCTAGTTTATGGGTTTTAAGAGAAAAATAATATTTTTTCCTTCTAAAATAATTTTTTATGATAATATAGATTGAAAATATACCAATTATTTAAATTTATGATTTTAAATGAAATCACAATATTCATATTCCATATTATATGAAATTATTTAGAAAAATTTATTTCTTATAAAGCCTTATTGGTTGGTAACATTATTTTCCAATGAATCAATTGATGGTGATTTATTATAAGGTGCTTTATAAATAATCATACAAGACCAAATGTCGTTATTTAATTATTTAGACTAATCATTCATATTTGGTAAAAAATTATAAAATAATTTCATTGAAATCCTTTATTTAAATTTAATCCAACCATAATTTTTGAAAATTAATTTTTCTATGAGGTTAAATTATTAATATTTTGAAGGATATGATGGATATATATTGAATATGTTTTTTATATTTTTCACCAAAAAACTCAAAAAATGATATAACTAATGGGTTTCCTTTAACCATATCATCACATACACACTATATTCAAAAATTAAATCAAATATATTATGTAAAAAATAATTAATATAGTGTTCATCTCTTAGTTTGGAAGACTTTGTCTTTTTAGAGAATGGAATGGTGCACCAAACATATGTATAAATTTCTCATTATATTGATTAATGAAATGTAGATATTACCATTAAATTATTATTATCTATATAGAATATTATAGGTCTCTCTATATATATACATATTTCATAAAAATTACCCCTCTTATCATCTTTAGTATTAATTATAATACCAAGTGATCATGAAATCCCACATAAAAATATTCTAGATTTTATAAATAGAAATAGAGGGGGAATTTCCGTGACTAATCAAATCAATAATTAAAATCATTAAAAAATACCTATTTTTTTTAATCAAATACATAAATAAAAAATTTCACGAAATAATGGCATCCGTAATTCATCATCTATATCTTTACGATTCTACTTTAAATATTAATCGATCACATTCTACATCACCATTTATTTATTTTAATGATCTAATGAGAAACCCTATAGAATTAGCAGTACCATATCTAAGGACTTTATTAACTTATTATTCAATGATATCTTAATTTTTTCTTACATTATTAATAAAAACATATGTACACTTTTATTCCCAATAATAAGTATATTAATATAAACCACTATTATAAAAATGACTATATTTACTCATATTATAAAATAATATTTTGATTATATAACTTAAATATTCTAGAAAATCTTTCTTTTAGGAACCCCCATGAAAAAGATATATTGATGTAAAATTTATTTATTTATTTATATCATTTGATAAATCCTAAAAATATATCTCTGTATTTATTGGGATAAAATTTTATGAAAACATATAGTATAAATATTATCATTCCTTAATTTCCATAATCATTGCTAAATAAATATATTTATTTATTTATAAATCTATTAAATAACAAGTTATCATTTAATTAAATACATAACAAAGATTTAAAATCATATGTTAATAATCACACATGTTCTTGTAATCCATTAGCCAAGCCTTTCAATCAATAGTTCTCATTTTTATATATACGGATCAACACAACTCATTATTAGGCAACCTCATGATATATTATATACAACCTCATCAACATTAATGAAAATATTACACAGACATTATTTACATATAAAGAGTGTTTCATGTAAATATATTATGAATGTGAAATTATATTTCACTATTATGAAACAATCAAATAAATCATAAACTAAATAAAATATTTGTTCACAATAGTAAATTTTAATTTTGTTATATAGATCCATTAAAAAAACTATAAAACCTTTATAAGGAATACTAAAATAAAATAAAACAATAACACAACCAATATTTCAATCTTATTTGGGAAATTTATTTTATATTTTAATCTACACTAATTAGTCAGAACTCATCATTATTTTCATATAACTCGAAAAAATATTTATATTCCACTATAATCACCATGAATCAAGAATTTATTTAAAATAAAATAATACTGAGAGTAGTTTAGAAGTAATTCAACGATATACCATGATTTAATTTTCTTTTAAACTGATAAAAAGACTAAAAAACCATCATAGGCAAGTTATCATGACCCACCCCATCTATGAACCCATATTGGGTATGTAGTGAATATGAGATTGGACTCTAAGGGCCACCTGCAATAGGTCCTAGGTTGGAGACTAGGATTAAGGGTATGCAATATTTAAATATGGACATTATGCTCATTAACACAAGAATACAGTATTGTTACATAGATGAAAAAATTATTATAAATAAACCTGGATCCGAAATATTCCTATAATTCTTAAATAAGTGAGAAAAATACAAATCCTAAGATAAGAATGACAATTAGGTCCTAGTCAACAACTAAACATCTTATCTAAAGCTCAAAACAAATATAGTCCAACTGAGTCACCAAAATAACTATTGACACTTGAAAAATAGATTAAGTATAGAGAGGTAAGAATAACATGTATACTCATAAGGACCAAAATAAATATCTATTTTGAAAATGTGTTCTAAACATACTTTTACTATTGTGATTGAATATAAGAAACAAACATCACCTTTCCCTCCAACTATTTCCACCCTTACAAAGGTCCTCTCACAATTTTTTTATCCAATTGTAATAACACAAGGTAAATAATATATTAAAATACCCACACCATTCCCACTTCCCCATATATTTCCCTCTATCACACCCCAACATCAAATTTCCCATTACCAATCCCTCCAGAACATCAAATGTCCCATTACCAATCCCTCCATAACACAGATATGGGTCAGGTTGCAACCTTTCCTACCCTAACAACCCAAAGGGTCTAACATTACATATTGGAATGAATCCATACATACCATAACCAAAACAAATCCACAATCCCAAAACTAATTATTCTTATAATACAGTATCTATTTCCACACATCACCTCTCATCCACACGACATATATTCAATAATATATGGTATCATGAACATGATTGACATCAGCATAATGCCCTCCTTCTACAATATATGACCCCCAACATATATCATCAAATAATATATAGAATTAAAACACTATTAAAAACCTAGTAATTAATGTATGCAATTGGGCGTATTAAATTATCTATCTTAACCCACCAAGATGTTTTAAAAGACACCCAAAACCCAATAAAATACGACATTGGTAAGGTAATCTGATTTATGTGGGCTGTATAACGAACTATCAAAAAAATACATCACATGTACAAATATTTTATATAAAAAAACCAACTTATGGGTTTTTTAAAAATATCTTACCACTATATATTATAACCTACACCAAATAATTATCACTACACTCCATAATTTATATCATCTATAGTGTCACAAAGTAGTCAGCTTCCTCAAAAAAAACATAACAAGCATTCATAGTAGTTTAATTAATCATACCACCATTCCATTCATATAATAATTTCTTCTACACATGTTATATAAATTTTTCTACTCAATTCAATATTTAATGTCCAACTATTCCCAAAAATTACCCACATTAATTCCCACCATTTTCACCTTATTATCATTTATTACGATTTTAGTCGTATCCCTTCAATCATTCAATTCTAACCCACACCCATTACCAAAACTATCACTACTATTCACATTTTAATACTACCAAGATAATATAAATAAATCCAATAAAAACCATTCATTCCATTCATTCCATTCATCACATGATATATGTGTTCAATATTTCTAGCTAATTCAAGGACACCATATCCCCACAACAAACCCCATGCTAAAATTATATCCAACATCAATCGAACACTATAAGACTAGACTATATTGTTTCCGATGCTAAAAAAATGTATCCCCACTTCCCAAAACATGCTAACCAATACAACCCCACTACCCCCACACATGCCAACCAATGTATCCCCTCGGCCCAATATAAGGAAACCAATATAAGAAAGCCCAACCAAAGATATCAATATCAAGCAGACCCAAAATTATCCAGAAAAACATAATCACAATAAATTACCAACAATCTTCATGAACGCATAAAAAACACATACCAATAAATTCCAATAATAACCACAAATTTATACCCTTTTAATTTGGAAAAAAATTATTAATCTATTAAAATTTCACACAAATGACTCTTTTATAATATTTCGGTGATTAATCATTTTTGAAAGGTGAATCGAACAAAAAAATATGATGACATATTCATTTCATATATAAATATCACATCATATTATATGAATATTCAATCAATCAACCAATAATACACATTGTAAAAGTGAAAATGTATAGTTTTTTAGGAGATAAGATAAATAATCAACTTAATTCATGAATGTTATTCAACAGATCCCCCAATGTTCTATACAATTAGAACCCTTTTATACATAAATTATTAATAAACATTATTCATACCCTGTTGAAATGGAAACATAATTAATAAAGAGATTAAATTCTCTGAAAGGGTAAACACATGAGATATTAAACAATGACCATAAGTGATAATAAAACGAAGATAAGGTTGTGGTTAGATGATCATAACATACACAATTCATACCCAATTAGTCCTATATCATTAATCATGATTCATGGAATACAGATTTAAAATAAAAAAAATACATTAATCACAAGTGTGAGGAATCATCAATAATTGATCATGATCCAAGTGATCATATAATAAGAATAATATAGAGGTTTTTGTCACACAAATAACCAAAGAAAATCATTTCCTTAATAAATCCTTACTGTTAAGATTAATATAGTGGACAAAATCCAATAGTGGGTTGGGTTCACTACTCATTCCATTAGTTCCTTAGTCCATACTGACTACCAAGACATTCATAGTGTGAATTTTCCCATAGTGGATTGGGTTGACTCCTAATTCTATTATTATTTGTCACTTCTCACCAACAAAACAATCATAGTGAACAAAAATCCTTACTTGATTGGGTTCACTACCCATTCTTGAACATTTTATATCATGATAAATAATTGTTTACCAAGTGATTGGAGGAATATATACTTTTGGTCCCACTCCTCACATAGTGAAAATCACACATAAGTTTTCATAAGATCATAAAAATATGCATCCCTTCATCATAGTGAAATTAACCCATGGGATATAAACAATATTCATAATTATTTCATCATCAGATAATCTTAATGTATATTGAGAAAAAACATGGATGATAATGTTAGTACATTCCCCCAAGGAAGCATAGAAAACACAAAAGGATGATGACAGAGGTTAAAATACATGACCACACATGACATTGAGTATGCAAAAATGTAATATTTATAACCTACTTACTACCTGCATAGTGGTAAAACAAGGTCAACCCATAGAGAAAGTCTTAAAATTTTCTGACTAAAAAAGAAAAATACAAACAATACAAAAAATACTAAAGCAAAAAAACAATGAAATTAGAGTGCAGTGAGTGTGGAAATGAAGGTGAGATATTGTGATGTAGTGATTTCTGGGACTAAACAGAGAGAAGACAAAAATGAAAGATTTATGGTCCTCTAGCTACTTTAAACTTATAAAATTATATTCTCCTTTTCTACTCAATTTAATTCAATCACCGAGTTCATTGGGAAATGGTGATAATCGATTGAGTTTCCAATTCAGAAAATTAACACAACCCAGTTAACTTTATTGACTCTCAATATTTTGATATTAACCCTTGAATTAATCCATTTAATATGGAGAAGAGATTCATTCACCTTTTCTAATTTTTGGTACTTCAGTCAATGATCATAGGTGAATTAATTCACTATTCTCGCATGTCGGTTATTGGGTAGTGTAAATTGTTACTCATAATTAAATAGAAAAGAAAACCAAACTAAAAAAATTGCACTGAACAATCAATTAACAGAGAAGATTGAATAAAGAGAATTAGTTCATCACTACTGGAGTCCCTTAATCTGTTTAACTACACATTAAAGTAGAAAAATAGATAGCAAAAGAAAATGAATGAAGAAACATCTCTCGCGAGATTGATTCTCTCTCATGCTTCATCTATGATATTCTTCTTCTCGATTGCCTATCTCCTACCTCTGTTTTCTATGCTATGGATGAATGGTGTTGGAATGGATCTGGAGTGGATGAGTGGGGGTTGATTATTTAGAGTAGGGGAATAGTGATGGAAGGAGGTGAAGTAAGGATAGGAAAAGGGATGGATGGATTGAGTATGGAATGAGGGTGGAAGGGATTGTGTCGAGAATACGAGGATTTGTGTGTATGGATTAGTTGAGATGGGAGGAGTGAAAATGTGAAGTGGAAGTTGTGGGGGTCTGGAAATCTCATAACCTCCAGCTTCATGATTTGGTGAAGCGAATTATATAAGTCTTTTGATGGTTCTGAAATCAGTCTTCCCCTCAATTGAATGTCTGTGCACACCCCTTTGTAACTAAATTGAACGTCGTCCCCCTGTAACTACACAACAACTAAAAAAATAAAAAATAATAATAATTAATTTATTAGAAGTATCAAATATATATATATATATATATAAACAAATAAAAACTAACTAATACTTATAAATTAAATAAATGTAATTTGTGCGATTATTATATATATATATACAAAAAAAATTAAAAAATAATATTTAAATAAATATAACTACATACAATTATTAAATTATTTACATATATTTAAATAGCTATTAAAATTAATAAAAAATCAATGAATGTAAAATGCATAAAAACATTACTTATAAAAACAAAATATATACCCTTTTTGGAATATAAAGGTATTTATAAATATTATTAAACTTATTATTATTATTAGTTATTTTAGTTATTATATATACTAAATAATATATTATTATTATATATGTTATGTTACCATAATTATATTATATAAAAAAAAGAAAATAGAAGTGAGGGGGTATTTGGGTAAATTGGGGGAAGCAGTGCAGAGAGGTGTGGTGTGGCGGGGCAGAGCCACTTAGGAGATGGAGTCAGGGCAATGCTACAGGGCTCAGATGGTGGTGGTCATAGCTCGTTTCGTCAGTGGTGGAGGAGCTTGAGGCAACTCGATGGTTCAATTGTAGGGCTCAGTTCTGAATGACGATGATGCAGGGGAGGGTTCCAGCACGATGACCCTACAACAGTGAGGAGGCGAGGGATGAAGCTTGGTCGGATCTTGTTCGTGAGGGAAGATCAGGAATGGTGGTGTCGGCTCGATTTGGTTTCTAAAACCCAGATCTGGTGAGGGGTGGTGGTTCCAGTTTAGATCTGATAGCTGTATTTGTATTTGCAACTGTTTGATCTGTGCTTGTTGGATGAATTGCATGTTGCCTTGGTTGTTTTCTGATTTTACTGTGGTTGTTGTGTCATCGCTGCTACTGTTTGTGTTCTCTCTTCTGTCTTAATTGTTGTGACTCATGAAGCGGGTAGTGGTGATGGTGAGAAAATAGAGGGGGGTAATATGGAATTGGAGAATGGTGGTTGAGTGAAGGAGTGACGGTGGTGGTGGAATGGTGAAAAGGGATGGAGAAGTGGTCGGTGTTGGGGGTGGATCAGTGATATGGAGAAGGAAGGAGATAAACGGTGATAGACTAGATGAACATGAAGTAACATTGAATTGTTTGAGTCTCGGTTGATACATCTGCAAACAGTGAGATGGAGCTGCTTGTGACTCGCTGAGTTGACATTTAATGTCTGACGGTGACTCAGATAGAGAAAAAACAGAGTGGTGAGCATCTCAGCACAGCAGTTCGACTGTGTGGCACCCCAACCTCCTCCAAGGCGGGCGATGTTCAGCCGTCCAGCTCTTCATATGTGAGGTTCACTGGTTTCGTCCTACCATGGAATTATCAGGAGACTGGCCCCAACTCCCAACCTGTGGTGTCAAGTCTGACACACACTATTCTCTACTTTGTCTAGACGACTTCCATCTCTTAAATACGGATAAACAAGATGAACCAAAGATTTTATATTCTTGCTGGTGAGGGACATGACCTCCATGATTGGGTCATGACATTCTTCCACCACCATTCCTTGCACGTCCTCATGCATGCAGGATTGTGGACTTCTGTGTGTCCTCGAAATGATGCTTTCAACTAACCGGCTAACAAGGATGGCCTCAGGGGACACTCCTTCCTTGTCGTTGGCATTAATGGCCCACCTACTCTCTGGGTTACAAACCATTGTGCTCCACCCTCTCTCAGGGTCGAAAACCACCTCCAAGAGACTCACCCTTCATAATGGCATCTCTGTCTCTGAAATCTCTCAATGGTGACCTTCTCTGTCATGATACCTCCGCATGACACCCTAGGACTCCGCTCCCACCACCAAGGTCTGACCGACATCATTCAACTACACTATGAGAAACATTCCCTCTCATACCACTTATCACGGGCTGGGTGTCTCAGCACAACAGTTCGCATCGTGCGACACCCCAACCCCCTCCAAGACGGATGAGGTTCAGCCATCCAGCTCTTCATATGTGAGGTTCACTAGTTTCGTCCTACCATGGACTCATCAGGAGAGTGACCCTAACTCCCAACCAGTGGTGTCAATTCTGACACGCACCATCCTCTACATTGTCGGGGTGACTCTAATATCTTATATAGGGACAAACCAGATGAACCTCAGCTTTGATGTTCTTGCTGGTGTGGGACATAACCCCCATGATTAGGTCTTGACACACCATTGACTTGGTGATGGGGGTGGTGGTGCCTTCAAAAAAAGTCAAACAACAATAAATTAAATTAAAAATAAATAAATTCATTAAATTAAAAAAGTAAACAATCAACTAAATTTATGAAATAAAGAAAAATTAAACTTATTATTTTAAATTTTTTTAAAAAAAATTAACATTAATAAAAAATTATTCAATAATTAATTATTTAAAAATATAAATTGTTTTCAAACAATTTAATTTTCGAAAGTAATACTTAAATCAGGTTGTTTAAATTAATTACACATTAATAAATAAAATAATTAATTAAAGTAAAATAAAATAAAACATAATATTAAAATTATTTAATGACTTGAATTAAATAATTAAAATTAATTTGATTGTTTAAAGAATAAAAAATAACAGTGAATTACTATTTACAATTTTAAAATAATTTATTAATTAAATTAATGAAATGAAAATTATTAAATTGAAAATTGATTACATAAAGAATTAATTAATTGAAATTGTTATTTTAGAAAACATAAAATAATAAAATAATGAAATAAAAAATGAATGTTAAAAAGATAATGAATAAATTAATTGTATTATTGAAAAACAACAAAAATAAACATTAAAAGCACACTTTTAACATAGAAACACATTTTAAAAAAAATTAATATACAAAATACAACAATTATTAATAATTACACAAAATTCATAATTTTAATAATAAAAAAAGAGGAGAAAGTAAAAATTGATGAGGTGATAAGTAATGAAAAAAAACCACATCAAACTCCCACACACATAAATATTTGTTTGTACTCAAACAAATACATGCTTATTGACTTTTTTTAATATAGACATCATGATTTGTGAGATTCAATTTAAAAAGTGGATGACTAAACATTAATAAACAGAGTCAAAGAACCTGGACTCGCTTGTCAAATAATTCCCAAAATAAAGTGGTCCTGCCTAGTTTCAAAAACAAACTAGAAATCAAAGGAAACATAGATTCATCCACTATTAAAAATGGCATGCCTCCTATATGAATTGATATACTCTTCTACTTTAATTATAGTTCAAGTTCCAATTCAAAAAGCTGTGACATGATAGATAAAAGTTTACTTAAATAATTAACTAAAAGAACCATCATGTCTCACTTTCAAATAGGTTCAAAAATAATTTATTTATTCATTTTTTAATCACGTCACTAATACAAATCAAATTATCTTTAATTAAGACAATTGTTCCCTTCTTCATTTGGGTTCAAAATTCATCTCACATTAATATGTTCATTGTTGACAGAGTAATTTATTTTAATTTTTCACATCCATATTTCATGTGCATGGCACTATGAAAATCACTTATTGAAAGTGAAGATGACTTTTATTTATTAACAGAAACACACCCAGTGCACCTATCTCATAGACTCACTGTGGGATCCCATTTTCACATTTCAATCTAGTGATAAAGGACATAAATAATTATCATTTGAGTAGGTTCAATTAGGTGATTGTTTTTTATTAAAATATGTGACCCTAGTATCCTGTTACAATTTCTAGTTTCCTGAAGTCTTGATCCTAATTCCAAAAAAAATATCATATCACATTCTCTTCCTCAGTACATAAATTAAAAATACATCAAGACAGTGTGCTACTCACTTAGAAATCACTCATCCCTAAAAGCTTCAGACTTAGTGCAACCCTTAACAACCAACTTGTTAGTATCCATTAGGTAGAAAAGAATTGATGTGCAATTTGAAGCTAGATGACCCTCAGGTTATGAATGTAAAATTGAAAAAATTGAAAAAATTGACAATTTTTTAGGCAACGATTCATGGGGAATTTATGTGAGCAAATGACCCCCTCTACACCACGCATAAATCTCACCATTGTCCCCAATGTTGACTCTCAATGTGGGAGACAACTTAGTTCAAGATAGATTATAAATTCAACAGTTAAAATAATGTGGAGGGTTAGTAGTGAAGTTCAAAAATTTTCCACACATGAAAATAAAAAGAAGAGAAAACAAAAAATAATAAACAAGATAAAAATAAAAACAAACACCAACAAATCAACTTCAATTCAATTTAAAAAATTTCATGCATTGAAGATGTTATAATAGAAAAATGATATTTCTAAAATCAATTCAAGTACTACCATGATATGAAATGTTATACAACAATAGTAGAATGAAAGTGAATGACATGGGTCCAGCAAGTTCCAGAAACCAAATCATAAAAATTTTCAACTCAATAGATTTAAGAAAGCTAACACTCCCCAGGAAAAATAGATTCATAATTTTCAAAATGAATAGGGGGACTTCCCCACACTTAATTCACAACAAAAAGAAAAAATAAGGACTTAAAATTCCAAAATTAAAATAAATAGTCACCTGATGTAGAATCTTCCCATTCATTTTTAGCCTCCCCATGTTGATTTTGTGCATGAACGTTGGATGATATAGTTTAAGTACCTATAAGATGAAAATAATTAACATTAGTATTAAGAATTTAATGTGCAAAGTAAAACACGAAACCAGAGTATGAGTTAGGTATTTTTATCACGTGTTCTTCAAATAGGAGCTTCCTTCCACCATGATTGTTTCAAATGAGGTTTACATTCGTAAAATTTATCTCAACCAACCGTAGACCACATACACCTCATGTCAATCGGTAATACATAACAAAAATCCATCAGGAAAGAGAAAGGATGCGTCAGGGAACTTAGTAATAAAGGTTCACCAAGAAGAGACACACACCACCGAGTAAAGAGAATTTATTTAAAAAAAAAAAATTAAAGTAGAAAACAAAAAAAATCGTGGGTTTCCTCCCATATAGTGTTAGGTTTAAATTCCCCAACCATAATTTTTTCCCCTGAATATTTCTGACCATAATCATTAAATGAGTGTGAATTGTTGGTGGTGTGGACTTCACTATTGTCTAAGGAATTAATATCAGGATCCCTTAAGACAATTACATTTTCAGAATCAAGCAGAAGTCTCCGAAACTCTTCCAGTATAGTAGTTGGATTCAGGCTATATAGCTGAGCTTGGTCTCTAAAATCCACATCATCGTCTCTTAATTTTTTTTATAAAAATCTTGAAAATAACTTAACTGATCATGAATTATTTTATAGCTTCCCCCGTACTTAGAGGCCTTCAAAAACCTAGAAACAGAAGAATAACCATAATAAAAATTCTTAGCATTTTCAAAAAATATTCCCAGAACAACATGTAAAATTGAAAACTCAGAATACTCCTAAAAGAAGGAATCATACTTAGCATCCAATTGATAATTCCCAATTTCCATAGAGGACTCAATTGATGTGAACCCTTTAAGTTCTGTTTGTAAGTTATCACACACAACAACCAAATGACCAGAGAAGAAATATTCAAGGAAATACACTTGTTCATAATGATAACAATCAATTTTTTCATAAAGACTCAACCTATAACTTTTTCCAGCTTCAAGAACATTTAGTCAGTCAACTTCATAAGGGAAACATTCATAAATAGGTTGAGATAGTTTAGAACAATATTTTGACTTACTCCCTAAATTTTTTTACATGGAAAGATTATGATCATAAATAGGAGGGTGTGGGAAAGGTGTTGCGACCTAAGTAAAACTTTCAATTGGATAGGGAATCCTGATCTCCGTGACGTCAAGTGGGAAAGAACCATAATTAGATTTGAAATCGATTTTAAAACTTTAATTCTCACCAAAATATATCAAATAACAACTAACCTCGCATTGGTTATTTTCAAACACCAAAATCTCTTCCCCATCATCAATATCTTGGAGGGTGAGTTTCCCTTTGGACACATCAATGATTGCACCACTAGTAGTAAGAAAAGCTATTCCTAAAAAGATTGGGACCTTTTCATCACATTCCATATCAAGGATAAAAAATTCTTTTGGATGTGTGAGTTTTCCTACACTCACTAATAGGTAATCCACCCTTCCAAAATGGTGTGTGAGTGGCCTATTAACTAGTTTAAGAGAAACATAAGTTGGTTGCATATCCCTAAGACTGATATTTTTAAACAAGGAGTATGAAATAATATTGATAATATCTCTTATGTCACACAGACAATTGATTTGTTCACTTCATCCTATTCGACAAAGAATAATAAATCTGCCATGGTCCTTCAATTTTAGAGGCAACTTCCGTAACAAAATCCCACTACACTCCTTATTGAGATCAATTTTATCCAACTTATTCTAATCATTTTTTATAAACCTTTTGGTGAATAAAACATATGAATGGATTTTTTCCAAGGATTCTAAGAAAGGAATGTTGATTATGAATCTTCCAATCATTTTTATGAACGTCAGGTACTTAGGTTCATCACTCCTTTTCACTCTTTTAGTGAAGGGAATTAGAGTCGAATAATGTTTTAGAACAGGTAAATTGTTCATATTCTCCTCAAAAACAACTGTCTTCTTTTATTCTTTAATATAATCCCACTTCATTTTCCTTGGTTATTTAGATTTTTTAGGTGTGGGTTGAACATTATATTTAATTTGGACCAAGCTGTATATATTTCTAAAATTTTCATTTTCTAGATATTTATTTTCAGGTTCATTTTTTTCATCATTTTTTTTTCTTGTTGTTCCTTTACTTTTTCTAGTGTGTGAAGCCCTGAAATAGTTTTTAATTCCATAAATTTTTCTCTTTTATTAGAAATTAATGTGTTGGTAAGCATTCCATTTTCCATATCATCTTGATCTCTATCCATTTAACCTATTTGAAGTTCTAAATTGTGAATATTACTGTTAGTATTCATCCTTAGTGAGATAATCTCACCCAACACTAGATAGAACAAACCCTTTAACTCCCCTTGAGAATTAGATGACTCAACCACATTTTGATTTTAGAAAAATTGTTTGGGTTGTGGTTGGTAATTTGGGGAAGTGGGCTATTTAATGACACCTTGTTCATTCCAAGACATGTTGGGGTGACTTTTTGTACCCACCACTAAACTGATTTGAGAAAGGATCATTTTCCCCTTGGTTCTTAGCCCTAAAATAAAAAAATTGAGCACACTCATTAGATTTGAATGGGAGTTACATATTTTAGAAACATCATAGAGTGTGACAGAAGATCCCATAATGATAACAATGCTCCCTTAGAACCGCATCATCAACAAATACTACATGGTGGTTGGTTTCATCCCTAGGGATGACACTATTTATTATACACTTGTGTTGAGATTTTTGGGAAAGAATACCCAATAAGTGTTTCATATCATCCGTAGTAGATTCATTGAAGTCACCCCCATAAGATTGGTCAACTAGATTCTAGTTGTAAGGGGTGAGAGAATAGAAAAAGGTCTCCATGAGTAAATGGGAAACCAACTGGTGATTGGGACTTTTCCTAAGGACATTTCTAAATCAATCAAATGCCTCATGAAATAGATCTCCCTTATACAAAAACAATCTAATGATTTTGTGACTCACTTCAATGGTGGTGTTCCTGGGATAGAATTTGGATACAAAGGTATTGAACACCTCATGCCATGTTTGAAATATTTCTTCATCAATATTTTTAAACAAAATCCTAACCCTCCCCATAAGACAAAATAGAAACATTGTCAACCTCAACTACCCCTCACATAGATCTTATAGAAGCAGTTGATGGGAATACCCATAATAATCTCTAATGAACCCTAATGAGTCTTCTATTGGAAGACCATTAAATGATGGTAGTTGAGAAAGATGAGACTATTTGATCTAACAGATCCTAGACCTAGGGGAAAACCTAATGTAGGATGTATTTCTTGAAACTATTAGAATTTGAAACCCTCTAAGACTAACTCTCTCAGGGGTAGGAACTAAGTGTTGTGACACATGTAGATATTGGTTTTCACTTATATTTTCTAAATTCTCAATTTATATTTTTTTAGTTTTCTATGTTCAGAAAAATTCTTTTTGATTTATAAAATTAGTGTTTCACGTTCTATATTAGATGTTATTGTGTGCATGTAGTTTGTGAAAACAGAAATGCATTTTTTTGTATAGTTTTTGAGTTTTTTTATTTTTTTTTATTTTATTTTTTTCCTTTTTATTTTTTTATATTTAATTTTTTGTTGACTTAGTCGCACAAGCCTTCCCCAAAAAACGGATCCAAAATTCAACCACACTCATCATTGAGTATGTGAAAATTTAATATTTATAAACTATTTACTACTAGTGTTGTGGTGAGATATGTTCTAACCATAAACAAAGACTTAAAATCTGACGAACAGAAAATAAAAAACAAGAATATACAATAATAAAAATAACTAAATAGAAAACACTAAAAATGGAGTGCAATGAGTGTGAAAATGAAGGTGAGATGTTCTGATGTAGTGGTTTCTAGGATTAAACAGAGATAATATAACAATGATGGATTTAGGGTCCTTAGGCTACTTTGAACTGATAAAATGATGTTCTTTTATTCTACTCAATTTAATTCAATCATCCTGTGCATATGAAAATGGTGATAATCTACTAAGTTTCCAATTCAGTAGATTGACATAGCTCAGTTAACTTCCATGGGCCTTGATATTTTTATCTTGAACCTTGAATTAATCCATTTAATACAGAGAAGAGTTACATTGGAATTTTATTATTTCTGGTTCTTGGTCAGTGATCCAAGGTGAATTTATTTGGCACCCTCACCTGTTGGTTATTAGGTAGTGTAAATTGTTACACATAATTAAACAGAAAAGAAAACCAAACTAAAACAAATTGAATGAAGTAATCAATTTACTAATAAGAATGGATAAATAGAATCAGTTCATCACCACTGGAGTCCCCTAATCAGTTTAACTACACATTAAAGTAGAAAAATAGAATGAAAAGGAAATGAATGAAGAAACATCTCTCATTAAATTATTTATCTCTCCAGCTTGAACTCTGATATTCTATTCCTCCTCAATTATCTCTCTCCTACCTCTATTTTCTAGGCTCTAGATGGATGGTGGTGGAATGAATCTGGAGTGGATGAGTGGGGATGGGTGATCTATATTAGGGTAATGGAGACATAAGGAGGTTAAATAAGAATTAGTAAAATGGATGGATTGAATGAGTATGCAATGAGAGATGTAATGGATCATTTCGTGGATGGAGGGATCAGTGTGTATGGATGTGTGGGGATGGGCAGAGTGATAATGTGAAGCGGAAGCTGTGGGAGTTCAGAAATCTCTAAACCCCCTACTACCTGAAGTTGTGAAGTGAATTCTAGAAGTCTTCCAATGGTTCTAGAATCAGTCTGACCCTCAACTAAATGACCATACACACCCCTATGTAACTGAATTGATTGACATCCCCCCTCTAAAAACACAAAAACAACTAAACAAATAAATACGAATATTTATTTTATTATAATTATAATATATATATATATATATAAACTAACTTATACTTATAAATTAAATAAATATACTTTGTACGATTATTATATGTATTTATAAACAATAAAAAAAATGAGAATCTACTTATTAATTAAATATAACTATATAAAATTATTAAAATATGTACAAATATTTAAATACCTATTACATTTAAAAAAATGAATGTAAATTTTATAAAATGATTATTTATAAAAACAATATATATAAATGTTTTATTAAATAAAAGTATTTATAAATATTATTAATTTTTTTATTATTTTGTATATTATTTATTTTAAAAATTATATATATTAAATATTATATTATTGTTATTATTTATGATATATTGTTATTATTGTATTATATAAAAATAAAAATAAAAAGAAAATAGAAGGGAGGAGGGGGGTATTCGTGTAAAAGAAGGGAAGCAGCATAGGGAGGTGCGACACAGAGGTGTGGAGCCATGAAGAAGATGAGGCGTGGAAGTGCTACATGGATCAGACAGTGTGAGTCACAACTTGTTTCGTCCATGATAGATGAGCTTTAGGTGGCTTGGTTTTTTGATTGGGGGGCTCAATTCCGAACGATGGTGAAGAAGGGGAGGGTTCCGGCATGGTGGAACTACAACAACAAGGAGGCAAGGTATGAATCCCGTTCGACTCATGTTTGTGGAGGGAAGAACTATAATGGTTGTGTCTACTCGGTTTGGTTTTTGAAAACCAAAACTAGTGATGGGTGGGAGTTCGAGTTTAGATATGATAGCTATATTGGTATTTGAAACTATTTGGTCTGTGCTTGATTGATGAATTGTATACTTCCATGGTTGTTTTCTGATTTTGTTGTAGCTTCTTTGTCATCATTGGTGTTGTTTGTGTTTTCGATTCTGCCTTAATTGATGTGTCTCAGGATGTGGGTGGAGGTAATATTGAGAAAATAGAGGGGGTGATATGGAATTGGAGAACAGTGGGTGAGGCAAGGAGTGACGGTGGTGGTGGAATGGTGACAAGGTATGGAGAAGTGGCCAGTGGTGGCGGTGGCTTGGTGAGATGGAGAAGGAAGGAGATCAACGGTGATAGTGGAGTCATCGTTTAGTGAAGGGTGGAATAATGGCTCGAGAGAATGATTACAGTGGGAGTACGCAGCACAATGGGGACTGCATGAAGGAATAGTGACTCATTTGAGTCACTATTTGTAGGTCTACAATCGTGCAATGGAGTTGGCGGTGACTCACTGAGTCACTGTTGCATGTATGGTAGTGACTCACTAAGAAAAAAATAGAGTAGCGGTGAGTTATTGTGGAATGGGTCGAGTCACCGTTGGTGAAGGGATGGTGGAGGGGAAGGAGGAGATAGCGATGACACAAATGAGTCACCACTGGCTTGGTGACGGTGGCAGTGGTACCTGGAACAAAAGTCAAACAAAGATTAATTAAATTAAAAATAAAAAAATTAATTATACTAATAAGATAAACAATTAACTAAAATCCCAAAATAAATAATAATAATAATTTTTTTAATTTTTTTATAAATAATAATAATAACCACAAATGATTCAATAATGAACAATTTAAAATAATAAAGTGTTAGGAATCAATTTAATTTACAACAATAATAATTAAATAGGTTTGGTTAAATTAATTACACATTAAATAATCAAATAATTAATGAAATTAAAATAAAATAAAACAGAATATTAAAAGTGTTTAATTAATTGAATTAAATAATTAAAATTAATTTAATTATTTAAAAAATAAAATAAGTGATTTATTATTTACAACTTTTAAAAAATAATTAATCAAATTATTGAACTAAAAATTAAATTAATGAAATGAACATTATTAAATTGAAACATAATTATGTAAATAAATAATTGATTGAAATTATTATTTTAGAAAACATGAAACAATGAAATAAAGAAATAAAAAAATTAAAAAAATTAATGTTTTAAATAGAAAGAAAAAATTAATTGTATTATAAAAAAACAACAAAAATAAACACTAAAAGAACACTTTTAATATAGAAACACATTTCATAACAATTTATTCTAAAAAATACAATAATAAATAATTATTATGAAAAATTAATTATATAATAATAAAAGTATATGAAAAAGTGATAATTGATGTGGAAAAAAGTATTAAAAAACAACCACATCAATACCTTTAAAATAATATTTGATCATTTATTTGAAAATTGGGAAAATGTGTATTATATAACATTACCCATTAGGATAATCCTTCTAAGAGTGTCGTTTCTTGACCAAAAGCCACCAATAGATAGTTGGACCATCAATATTATATCCCAGTGTGACACAAAAAAATAACACCTAGAGGGTACTATACTCAAACACTATATAGATTTAATCCCCTCCATGATAATTAATTTCCAGTTCTTCATGGATGATAATCCATAATGAAGCATTACTGTTACCACTGAGATAACACATTAGTAGTAGTACTTGTAATTATTCCTAGTGGGCTATTCTCCCTCAGGTATAAGGATCTAATTGTGGAGGAGGTGATAAAATTCCTATTGGGGTATATGGAAATACATTTTATATGTTATCTGACTCAATCGCATAGAGATAGTGGACTCATGGGCTTACTATTTTCTAATGGCTTGGGTCAATCATGGATTCCCTAGAAAGGATAAAACCAGTATGAAGTGTTGTATAATCAAAATTTTTTAAATTCTTCCCTACTAGGGTGAGACCTTAAAGGGAACTTATGTAATTCTCTCCACTAGGTCGATCCCTTCAAGAATGGACATGCAACCTAAGCCACCGGTAGATAACAGGCACATCATTCATCTATCCCTACATGACCCAATGAATTAAGAAATAACGGGTACTACTATCTGCCCCTATGTATATTTAATCACCAAACATTTAACTATATCCTATGATCTCATGGATAACATTCTAAGAGTATAAATTTCTAATACCATGGGGCTATAACATGGTGATAATCATTCTACTTCAAAATTTGTTTTTAACCCAATGTTACTTAACTCAAGAAACAAGAGAGGTGATTAAATATTTTTTGGGGATGATGAAAGTACCTTCTATATGTTATTTTTCTAGTCAATACCAGTATAGAGTACTAATGGTTATACTATCTTCTAGTGTCTTGGGTCAGGTGTGGCCTCTCTTGAAGGGATAGACCTATTGGGGAGCATTAAATAACCACTATTGAAGGGATTGACCTAGTTGGGAGCATCTCAATGGTACTCACAATTCTTCTCAATAGGATATTATCTCTTTGGTCTTGGGATCATGTTGTGGGAGAGGTTATTAAATCTCTACAATAGAAATGAATTGTAACTAGTGTGAGTTATTTGGCTGGGACATATAGGGATAAATGACTAATGGGACTTATATATTTTCCATTCAATATATTTAAAAACAAATGATTTTTAGAAAACTGAGAAAGATATTTTTTTAAAAAAATATAAATTTCATGATTTAAAATAATAGTCAAATAAATGAATGGTCATTACGATGAGAATGTTCATTAATTCCTTATACACTGAAAGATAATATTCTTTTAAAATATTAATCATAAAATGAATTTTTTGAATTTTTTTAAAGGATTACTTTTATTACTTCTTTTAAAAAAAATCATGTTGAAAATGGATTTTTATGAATTCATGTACAGGAAAAAAAATTTAAATTTTTTAACCATCATGTATGTGTTATACAAAAAGTTCCACCCTAAAAAGTAAAAATAAGTTCAATTTTTATTAAAAAAATTCTCAATCATTTTAAGTACCATAGATATATATATGTATGAAAATATAATAAATAAATAACTAACTAGAAGAAACTAAAATATAAGTCTCAAACAATTTTCCTCCATGAGAATTTAACATAAAAAATCAATAAAATAAATTAGATTATATCCTAAACCCCTACCTCAATTCTCATATTTATTTGTATGAATTAATACCCCCAGTAGAATAAATATATATTTATTTTAAATCTATTAATAACCAAATTACAAAATATTTTACTTTATATAATTCATTTATATTTCCCAATTACCATTTTACTAATAATTCTTCCTAAAAATCATTTTTCGTGTAGAAATTGGTCAGTTTTCCAATTATGTTTCGGTTTGATAGTTCCAGCCCCTACACATGGTTAATAGTTTCACCATATATGGATTATAAATAATGTTAAAAATATCATATTTATTCAGGATATATAATTTTATAATAATAAATATTGGGTGGTGACAAAAAAGGAATTACATCACATCTTGGGGACTATTGTCAGTATTTAAACAGGAATAATTCTTCCATTTTTCAATGGTTGAAGTTAAATAAATGTAAATAACAATTCACATTTAAAGAAAAATTAATTAATTATAAATATCATATATATTCATTAAATAAATATATATAACAATTTATGAGATATGGTGATGAAAATTGAATCACATCACAATATGAAGGTTTTAGTGCACACATGCACACAAGCGATATATTCATTCCCCCTAGGATGTAAAAAAATATGAAAAAGATGAGTGAAATAATATTAATAACATTTAAATATATTTTAGATACTGATTTTATTATACTATAATGGTTCATATTTTATTTAAGGTTGTATAAGGTGAAATAAATATAGATGAACTTAGTTAAGAGAGTTATATCCCTTAATTGGAAAAAGTCCTTTGGAATACAAATAATGTATTATGGGTTAGTATTTTGGTGAGACTAAGAGGTACAGTTAGATGATATGATGGATGGAATGAAGTTTAGAAGATATTTTCCATGATTAATAGATTATTGGTGTGGGTAAGTGATAGGAGGATATTCTATTTTATAAGTTAGGTTCACAAAAAATGTGTAAATACTTGAAACGTTATTATCTAATAAATATTTTGATGAAGTAAAATAGATCTAAATTTATAATTATTAAAATATTAGAAATTTTTGGTCGAAATAAAATCAACTTACAAAATTAAATCTTTTTTTTATAATTTAAACCTCATCTCCCAAGTTAACCCTTATTTTAACACTTTTAACCCATATAATGTTAGCAGGCTTTTTTACCATTGTAACTATTCATTAAGGAAAAGAATTAGTTTTAATATATTAAATAATTTTATTCAAGAATCTATTTTACTATATTAAATTATTATATTTGTCATAAAAGTTTTCTAATATTTATGCACAGGTTCTATAAAAACCATTTTTAGTGAAAATGTTTTTTCAAGCATAAAAATGATTTTATTCTCATTACATGATTAGTAACAAACATTATATTACTATTAATATAGATGATTGAATATATTATCTATATATTTTATTAAATTGACTCATAAATAGCGATTAATTAAATTTTTTTGTTAAAATAAATTGCATAGGGAAAAAAGTTTTATGAAAAATAACATCTTTTACATTCAAAAGAACTTATCTTCACTTATAAATAGTTTATAAATAATATTTTTTTTTATTTTTTTTAAATTAATTAAAATAGTTTTTGAAGAAATTATATTTTATTAAGGATCATGATATATAGTATATATAAAACTAAAGTACATTAAAAATTGATCTTTTAACATAAAATGATATTATTTTTACATTTATAATTGAGTACGTATTTCATTGTCATTAAAAAATACTTTTTAATTAGGTAGAACCGGTATTAATATTTTTCGTAATATTGTTGATCCTATCAACACTTCTGAATCCAATGGATATAAGATAACCATCACATTTAATAGTAATATTTCAATAGAATCATACGGTTTTTAATCCTCAATGTTGCATATAACAGATTCTATAGAAAAAAAAAGTATTTAATAAATAAAATACATTGACTAAAATATTATGATTTTACATTTTATACCCTTATAATTATTTATCCCTCAAATTTCTATTAAATATATATATGCAAATTAGTATAATTCAACCTCATCACATTCTCAGGTTCCAACATATAATAATAAAATTTATGGTTACTCCACAAAACATTAATATATGAGTGTTCTTGTTTTTGAGAAAATTTAATATTTGATCAATAATATCCACTTGTTGTTCCTTATAACCAACATCATGCTACAACACCACAACCTTTGAGTTTATTACATGTGAATGATTAGGTATGTACATTATCAAAGAAGATACATGGAAAACATCATGAAATTGAAAGAGATTTTCTAAAAGATATGAGGAATAAGTAACCATCGCGATATGATCAAGAATTTTAAGGGGTTGATGTACCTAAGTCATAGATTTCCATTATTTAAAAATTTAATAACTTTTCCGAGGTTATATTCATAGTAGTACCTTATCACCAACTTCACAATCTATATCCAACCGATGATTATAAAAAAAAACCCTTTTATCTACTCTAGGATACTCGATTACGATATTGAATGGATCTTGCATTCATTTCCATATAATCACTAGGTTTAGGTCCCAATAACATTATTTCTCTAACATTATCCAATCATATAGGTCTATACTTTCTTCCATATAGGGACTCACTTGGAACCATCTGAATTCTTGATTAAAAGCTATTGTTGTAATGAATTTTATAAGAGTAAGGTGTTGTCTGAAACCACCTTTGAAATACATATAAAAATCACTCAACATAACTTCTAGAGTTCTAATATTCATATTAGATAGAATATATATCAGAGAATGATATGCTATGTTAACGATAAATCCTTTATTCAATGATTATTGAACACTTATCCATAAATTTCAGTTGAAACATAGATCTCAATCAAATACAATAGAATGTAATACTCTATGAACCATTACTACTTAATTTATATCCACCTTATATGATCAAGATAAAAATACTCTATGATTGAAATGAAATTTTGAGACTTCATATGTTGATTTACTACAACCCCAATACCATTATGACCTTTAGATAGTTAGGGAGGTTCAATGAAAAAATACATGGTAAAATTTACTATTTCTATTCTGGTATGCATAATATTTTTAACACACCTTTTGACTACTCTCTCTTGGCCTTAACATGTTTTCATACCATGAATTGAGATTCAATATCTAATGTATTACATTAAATGTTTCCCACCAGAAATCGAATCTAATATTTCTATAAATTTTCATACGTTTAGGATGAATATAGAATAATGATCTATGTTCTTTATACAACTTATAATTTATCATGCACTGTATTGGTGAGACACATGTTATGTGCATGAACATTATTATTCAACCAAAATCATGTATTTTCCCAAGAACACTTCTCACCTACTTCTATAGTGCCACACCCCTAATCTACACCTCATTAATCATCACATGGATGGATTGTTGAACACTCATGTTATAAAGAGAGGTTATTTCCCATTTCCCAATGATTTCAAGGCACATCTATTTAAAATAATTATTTTTTTGATCTATTTCAATCCTCATATTGGATAAAATAATAAGTTCCTTCTATCTTAGATCATCATACACCATGTTTTCCTTCTTTTGGTGGCACTGTATTTTGTAGGAATAATCATTAATAAAATCCAACCATATATTTTAGAACATATTCATATCTTTTTGTGGGAATATAAAAATTAATAATTTATATTAAATATATATATAACACATTTATCCCTATAAATAATACCTCTATTATTCAATTTAAAAAATATGACTTCCGATAAAAATCACGAGTTAGATAATTTAGCTCATTACCAATTAAATTTAATGAGTCATATGCTACAACAATGTCATTATATATAATAACTCATCATATACCCTTCTTTTATTCATAATTATATTTGAAAAATCTTTCTATACTATAGTATAGTGTGATTAAAAATGTATTAACAAGATTTCTTTTCAACTAATTGAAATATTCCTCAAATCCTTCTATATAGAAGTACTTTGCTCCCATAAAAGTAAACATAATTATTGGATTAGATATCAAAGTGAAATTTACGACAAATAATATTTATTATCCTTCCAACCTATGAAAAATACATATCTTGGTAAGTGTGATTGTTATGGGCCATTGATCAATAGTTACCATCTTCGAACGACCCACCTATATTCCCATGCTTGAGATTATATGACCAATTAAAAAATATTTATTTATCCAAAACTTACACATGGTAAATTTAGAATATAGTATCTCCTTCGCCAGGGTATTCAAAAAAACCCTAAAATAATATTCATTCACTTATGTTCTCTTTAAATATATAAGAATATATTCAATCAAGAATATGAAAAACTAATCAAGGTAATATGAAAATATTATATTAATTTTATCTATAATGATATTAGGGGAATTATTAACTCTAAATAGAGTCACTATAAATTCATAATGTTCATACCTCATATGGATGAATTTATTGGTTAAATCATCCTTATTTAACGTCAATTTATGATATTAATAATGAAGGTAAATATTAGAAATATATTGATATTAGAAAATTTTATTAAACAAGACATTAATATGGGCTATAATATACTTATTATTGATATTGGACTCATTAAATTTTTGATAATCAATGTAATGATAAATTGAACCGTCTTTATTCGTAACAAAACGAAATCATGAACCCTAATACGATTATCTTAGGTATATGAATCCATTTTAAATAGCCTCTGAAATTTTATTCTTCAATTTCTTCAATACAATTAGAAATTTTATAAGTATTCATATAAATATGTATGACAACATCTATGAGTTCTATTGAAAAATCGACTTCATGATTATAGGGAATACTTAGAAATTATTTAAGAAATACATCATAAAATTACTAAAAATAAGGATATCATCAATTTTTAGTTTCTCTGGGAACATTTGAGGTAAAACCCCTATTAATAACTTGTAATACCTATACAATGGTTGTAATTTCCATTACAAGTTCATATTAATCCTTGAACTGATAGATGATCATAAGTTGATTCAGAATATCAAATGTGACTTCCATTTCTCAAAAATTGACATGGGATATATTTTTAGAGAGATAATATATTCTCAATATGACATCAAATTCAAATATTGGAAGAATAATTAGATTTTGAAGAATCACATCGCCATATACTTGTATCATAGAGGACCTATATATTTGAGATATGATCATCATTCCATTTTGCGATTTCAATGATAATTCATCATCTAATCATAGATGTTTTGATGTGATACCCTTAGTAAATTATTCATATATAAATGTTTAGTTAGAATATTTTAACTATAGGGAATTTAATTATCATTAATTCAAAATATGTTAACCTTTCCCCATTTGATTCTATCTCTCAATAATATTTTACACAAAAAGGATAGTTTCAGTATCATGCGTCGTTAATTAGTGTAAGAATTTATATAATCATAAAAAAATTCAATAGATTTCATAAATTATAACACATTATTATCTACTCGAGAAAAATTATGATCATCATATATAGATTTTAGTTAATTTTTGGTTTTCATGAATTTTATCCTCTCATTATTCATAATGGTTCATAAATATAATATTAATTAACAATAGCATATATTCTGAGAGTGTCAAGAAAAGTGGGCAGTTAAAAAACTTTTTCATTCACTAGTTGATGATTGTATTAATACCCAATTAGACATTTCAAGGATATTATCCCAATGAGTATCTTTTTCAGAGTGTGCATCCACTTGTTTGTATCTAGATAGAGATTCCATTTCTAGGAAACCACATAATCTTAATCTTACCAAAACAATATGATGTCATATTATAAGTACAATTATCCACATGGTTTTCATAAATGTTTTCATAACCTATATCTCAAAAAATAGTTAAACCCTACTATGAAAGAATGTGTGGTAAACCATGTATTTATTATATAAATATAACATTATTTACATGAAATTTCTACACATCACACAATAATACATACCCATAAACTAATAAGTATTAATATATTTATATAATAGATACATAGTTAACTTATTTCATTAATGTTATTCAACATATCCCACATAGTTCTTATCACATAGTACTCTTCTTCGGCTTAAACTATTGAAAACCTTTTATTATACCTTGTGAAAATGGAAAAAATAATATAGGGGGATATTTGATTCTCAATAAAGTCAAACAAAGGAAATATCAACAAATTATTACACGTGATCATTGGATTGAAATAAGGGTATGATAACATGATTATAACATACAAAAGGCATACCATGTAAGTAAAATATCAATAATCATATGTCATGGAATAAATATTTTTCATTACAAATAATATAATTTATAAGAGTGAAGAATCATCAATAACAAATCATGATATAAGAGGAAAAGCATAAGCATTATATAAAAGTTTTTTGTGTACAAATTAGTGTTAAATTTTTTTTCCATAGTAAAATATCACCACTAAGACTATCATAATGGATATATACCCATAGTTTATTTGGTAAACTCCCAATTTTATCTTTTTCTTAGTCAAGGATATCTACTAGGACTAGTGTGACACACCAAAAATGTACTTTCTTTTATGTGTTTATGAAATTATTTTCTCATTTGCATTCTAGGTGTCTTGAGGTAAAATAAAATATTTTCATGGGTTCTATAGGGTTCCAAGGATAGAAACATGGTTTGGGAAACCATATAACCTGGGTAGTTTTAGGCCTATGATGATCCCAAATTCTATAAAAATTTGATAAAATCATGTGACCAGGTTAGGTTTAGTATTTTTTCACTTTTCATGTTCTTTTTATTTTGGGTGTCTCCCAAACACTCCCCTCACTCAAACCCCTCACATGTGGTACCCTTCCGAACCATCATTTTCCCTTAAATGATACACCAAGGTGGGATTAGATTGGTTTCATCCCCAATGTGAAAGTAAATGTATTATTTATGATTCTTCCATAGTTTTCTTCTATTTTCTCATATCTTCCCATCCCTAATGTCCATGGTTGGTTAATTTTGGTTGTGTATGGTTGGTCTTTTGGGTGTTTAGGTTTTTAAATTTTGTGATCCGTCCAAAGTGACATATTCTTGGGGTTTCTATCATAGGTGAATGATTCCACCACTTGAGGAAGGTTTTTCCATTCCAATTAATTTTAATAATGAGTTCCTTGGATGTTTGATATTTAAAAAAAAATAAACTAAAATAATGATGTTCACGAAACCAAATTTTTCATTACCAAAATTTTTCCCTTAGTTGTTGGGTTTTACCTTGAGAAAATGGGTAAATTTCATAGTTAAATGGAAATTTGTCTTTAAATGGTATTTATTAATTGAAGGTGTTTGATAAAATACAATTGATTGTTTCATATATGATAAATTATTGGTTTATGTGGGTATGAAAAAATTTAATTTATAACCTGATGTTTTTAATAAAGGGGCTTCCATATTTTAAAAGGTTCCCATGACATTACTAGAGTCATCTTTATTATAAAAGGGTTTACCATGATTTTATAAACAAGAGCCCTTATTTTAAAAGAAACAACTTGTTTTAACAAATCAGTTTTCACATTTCAATTTATTTCTTAGTTTTCGAATAGATGTGTGTGTTTCCTGTTGATTTGTTTGTTTTGGGATAAATATTTTTTTTTAAAATTTGATTATTTTTAGTTCCTGAAAATATTTTAAAAAATGAACTTATATTTAAAGGTGATCTTAATATATGATTTTAAATATTTTTTCCTTAGTTTCACTTTGGTTAATTTGTGTTTTCCATTGAAATAGTGTTTGGATTCAATGTGGTTTTTAAAAAGGGATAACCTAGTCATATTACTTTTAAATATAAATAGATGACCGAGTTGAATAAATTTAGTATGTCACTATATTGATTGATTCTATAGACTAGTAGATACCCATTATTATCCCTTGTTTATAATTTTTTACACATGTTATAGTTATATGAATTGTTATTTATGGTTATTTAGTTTGGATAGGTGCTCATTATTTAAATTGGTGCGTTGGAGGTGTAAAGTATTTGATTTTCATGTTATACATCCGAAGGTATTTACGTTTTCCATGTTATTAGAATTCTTTTTTTGGGGGTCCATGTTAAAACCTAGAATTTTAAATGATTACTAGTTAATAAATAAACATGTATAATATTATATAGTACTATACTCATAGATAACCAAGAGAAACAGACAAAAAAATAATTCATTAATGAAAATAATGACATTATTAAATTTATAAACAAATTAAAATGGAAAATAATACAAGTGAATAAATCAAAAATAAAAATATGTAATGGGAAAACATGGATAACCTGAATCATCTAGAATCATAACTCCCATAAAGAACACTATATAAACGAAAGAAAATATTAATGAACCATTTGAAATTATGGAAAATGGAAATGTATTTCCTTGAATAGAATTGTGGATAATAATAAATTAAGGAATTAATAAGTATTTATAATAGGTAATGTGACCATTGTAATAGTAATGTGACTGTTGGAATAATAACATGACATTTGGAATAGTAATGAAACAATTTGGAATTGTTACCTGACTATTAGAATTGTAATTTAACCTCAAATTAAAATATTGTGATATAAATTATATTTATAGTGAATAATGTATGTAAAATAAATATTATACTTTTAATAAATAAATATCATGATTAAAAAACTCAAATATAATATAAGCACATTTTTAATGAACTATATTTTAATGTATTTAGTAAAAAATTTAATTTATATATTAAAAATTAAAATTATCTCTTATAAATTTATTTCTAAAAAATTAATATTAATTTTTAAAATAAACACATTAATATTTTCCATTGACTGTTTTTTAGTAATTTTTTGAAATACTTCAGTTTTCAGATAAATAGTAAAAATATAGTTTTTTTATAACCAGTGTATTTCAAATTACATCATTCATGGTGTAATAATTAACTAATACTATTTATAACATGAGACTCAACCAAATAATATGTAATGTGTTAAATGCGTCAAAAAAATAAAATAAAGATGATTTCCAAACCTAAAAAAGTACCTTCCAAAGTCTAAAATCTCATGTATTACATTAAAAATGTATTTTCTCAAATTTTCCACCTTTAATTATAAAAAAAGTAATGATTTTAAATTTTAATGTGATTAATAGTCTTAAAATCAGATTATATAATTAAAATATTATTTATAATTCCATGAATATCAATATTACATTTTTTACCGTAGATATAGTGTTGAATTTCATATTTTAACTCAAAATACCCCTCTCCTCAAGTATAAATATCCCCTCTCCATCCCATTGGCAGAAAAATCATAATCAATTTTAAATCAAAATATCTACTCAAAGAATATCTCTCAATCCTATTATACTTTATATAGATGTTATTTATCAATCCAAGCCTAAGTATAAATTGATTTTAGAGACATAGTGAATAAGTAACACCAAGAATATGATCAAATCCCACCAATACTTCATCACAATCTCCTTTCCTCTTTCTCTTTTATCCACCCCTTTAAAACCAAAATATTATGAGGATAATTATGTATTTTTTTAAAATTATATTACTGATGTTGACATACTATATGTATTATATTTAATACATATTAATTCATACTTCTCATTATTTCTCTTTTAACAATGTCCTGTTAACGGCCTATTAACCGCCAACGAGGACATTGGAAATTCATTTATTATGAAAAAACCTCGGGATGATTAAAATAAATTATTTATAATATATAAATTTAAAAATATATTAAATTTAACATTATATAATTAATTCGACTTATGTATTAATGACCATAAACAAAATAGTAAAATCGAAGAAAAATAAGAAATTTATAAAGAAAGTATGATATCAAAACACTTCACCACGAAAGATAAAAATTAATTAAAACAATATGATAATTATAATTAATAAATATTTACATAAATTAACATAATTAAAATTTGGATAAATGTTTTAATAAAAATATGTTTTTTATTCATGAGGTTCAAAATTGGTAAAATAATGATGGATTTATGATAAGGGTAATATTGAACCCAACTTCTTTTCATTAGGTTATCCATATTTCAAAAAAATCATTGGTATTGATATTTTTCTAATGTTCCTTACATGTAATTTCAATATTCTCCCCTTTTTGGGTATATAAATATTTCCACCTTGACTTTTAATCCAAATACCATGACTTTCAAAAGATAATTTGCTTTCCAAAACACATCTTTGACTCATCTTTAGTCTTTTATACTTCATTCAAGAATGATTATGTTTATAGAAAATATTTTTTCCATTATTCATTTTATATCCCCAAATTTTATTCATGATTTTTTTCTCTATTAAATTGTTATGAAACTCATTCATTTCCATTTTTTGTTTCAGGGCATGGATTACTATAATTTTGTTATGAAATTCATGATTATGTGAATATTTTGATGTGATAGGTGGGACCTCAATTTGATATCACTCAATCCATTGGGTAATATATTGTATCTCATGTGATTTATTTATAACATTTTATCAGGATTATATCTTTTTTTATGTTATTATTTATGAACATATGATATTCATGAACACGATGCTACATTTGTCAACAACTATGGGGTGTATTTGAACACTATGACACGATGTTTCTTCTTTATGCATTGAAACATTCCATGAATTTTTCAAATACCTTCCTCATTATTATAATTATGTTCCCATACTTATTCTATGATTATTATGATTATTCTCACCCATGTACTAACTAATCATGTATATGATTTATTCTATGTTACCCTTCCCCTTATGAGGTATTTATCTCAGCACATTCATTGATATATATCCTAAGGCGACTACATGTGATAAGGATAATAATTCATATTTTAAGTTTGTAAAGAAGAAGTATCTTAATAATGTTTATTTTTAACTATGTATATGTGAGGTATGATCCTATTTTATTAATGATTCCAAACCATATGATCCTTTAATGTATAACTATTATTTTGTTTATCATTAAAATGAGATAATAGTCATGTATGAAAAAGTAGGATCACTATAATTTTTATCAAAGGCATGGTTTAGTTAATATGAGAATTATGATTGGAGAGTGTTAGTAAAAACCCATTAAATAAGTCAAATTATAGGTAAAATATCGCATAATCATTGTTGTAAAAGAATTATAAACAATGGGATCCCATAATTAATGATTTTATACTTATTTTTAATATAAAAATTAATTACTACTCATTATTTTTTGGATTATGTTTTTTAAAACCTTTTCTATTTTTGAAAATGGTGGAAACCAGGAGAAAACCTGACAACCACCCATATGAGGGATATTAAAATGATTGTATGAATGACCTCCCCACTTCCATTTTAGGTGGAGTTAAAAACATCATGGTGATACTTACATACCTATATCAGGCTATGAATAATGATTTGAACCATTTTGATTTTTTTCACCCATGAAAGATAAACTGACTATCGAGTGTTTTATGCGGAAACGGCATTCAAAATTCATCAGGTCTTCTAATCTAATTTTTTATGAACAATGGGAACAACAGATAGAGAATATATTTTTTGAACTGAACTATTTTGATAAGGAGAATGTGACTATGGTTATATATCATTCAAATATAAAATCATAAAAATGGGGGGAGTTGATAAAGAACACCAAGGTGAAGGATGAAATGTAATAGATTGAGTGGGAAGACTATAATAAAATATTTCTTAACAAGTATTTCCCTAAATATATTTGAATAAAGACAAAAAAAGTATTCTTAGAGATGGAATAAATTGAAGGTGAATCAGTTAAGAATCACGAGGAGAACATCACTAGTCTTGAAATGTATAATGTAGTGTTTGTTATCAATAATGATAGAAAATAGATATATTATTTAGTTTATTTAAAAAACACCATCTAAAGGCTTTATTTATCCATGACATTGGTAGTTATGATGAAGTGGTTTGATATGCACTTAATGTATAGATGGATTTAGGATAATATCATTTGGACATGGGGATAAGAGGAGAAGAATGGTGTTATGGTGGGTCAAATGGAAAAGTTTCACAGAGGATCCAAACATCCACATGAAAAAAATTTGGAATAAGAATCAAAGGAATTGCCTTAATGTAACAGATATATTATTTGAGTGTGGGAGAGAAGTCCACCAAGTTCATGAATGTCAAAGAGGCAGGAATAAGCCAACAAAAATGATATTGGAAAGGAAGAAACCTCATAATACACCACCAATGGTTCAGTTCTTCAACTATAGGGAGAAAGAGAAATATATAATTTAGTACACTAAACCATGGGTCCCTGAGGGTAATCAATTTCAGAAACCACCAATGAAACAAGAGGAAGAGAAATCTTATGCCATCACAATTACTGAAGTGGATCATAAAAATGATGTCTTCCAAGGTACAATTCCTATTTAATTAAGGAAAATGTTTTATTTGATTATAGTTACATTTATTCCTTTATATCATAGATGTTTGTTAAAACTATTTAACGAAAACCATGATACCATTATGTATAGATATCTATAAAAAACAAGTTTTCCAATAATTGAAATCCAACTATTAGAATCTTCTACTATTAGCATTTGTTGGAAGATTATTCTATAGAATCACATATTCCTTCCCCTAGAAGAATTTGACACTATACTAGTCATGGATAGGCTTTTATTATATAGAGCACACATCAACTGTTCGGAAAATGGATTGACTTTTCATATTCCAAACCATCTCATGATCCTAAAAAAAATTAAACAAAGCTCATGTATCTCCTTTGTAAAATCCCTAAATGGTTTTTGTGTTGATACACTACGAAGAAGCATACCATGAAAAAATTTTGAGTCAATGAATAGAACCAACCTTGAGTAAATTCTCGTTTTTAGGGAATATATTGATATATTCACTTAATAGTTCAATAACCATCCACCATACCATGGGGTATAGTTCATAGTTGAACTTATACCTTGATACACTCATATATCTAAATGACCCTACAAGATGGCCCTAGTCGAACCAAAGGATTTAAAAAATCATATATAAGAGAATTTGTTCAAATAGGTCATATTCCCTAGTGAATCTCCTTAGGATACACTAGTACTCATTTTCAACAAAAATAATTGACCAATGATATTTTTATTTATCAATTGTAGAATAACAATATTCCCATAAATAAATAGTTTCCCATACCATGGATTAATTTCTTATTCAATAAACTATGAGGATATATGTATTTCTCCAGGGCATATCTTCACTCTGGATATCATTAGCTAATATTGAAGAAGAAATATATTTATACGATGACATTCTCTATAAGTTATGGATATTTATTTCATATTTATTTTATTCAAAATTAATAATTCCCTTGTGATCATCATGTATTTGAAAAATACAATATTTATAGATTATCTAAAAATTTGGTAGTATTTTTAGATTATAATATCATTTACTCCAAGATAAAGGAAGAACAAAAAGAGAATCAAAGGATTGTATTGGAAAAATTAATAGAAGAGAAAATGTATGACAATTACAACAAATGAGACTTTTTTAATGAGTCAAGTCATACTCTTGGGGCACATGATTAGATGTGAGGGAATTTTCATGGAACCTTCAAATATAAAAACAACTGATAAATAGGACATAACCTCAAGTGTAATGGAAAACCATAGTTTTCTTTGATTATTAGGGTACTACCAATGTTTTTTACAGAATTATTTTGATTTTATAGAACAAAATCCATGTTAACATGTAAATGAGTAACGTATGTCTAGAATGTGATGAAGGCTTTAAGGAGCTCAAGAAGATGTTAATCATTTCCCCTTTACTCACAATGCTTATAAGTTTAGTAGGTTTTGTGATATATAGTGATTATTCAATGGATGTTTTGGTTTGTGTACTGATGTATAATTAAAAATTTATATCATTTTCCTCACGATAACTAAAGATTATTGAGAAAAATAAACTAATGCAAAATTTGGAGTTAGGAGAAATTATATTTTCCTTGAAAATTTATTTACACTACCTCTATGGTGAGAAGTGTGACATATATAATGATCACAAGAGTCTAAAGTATATATTCCCATGGAAGGAGATCAACATGAATCAAAGAATATGGTTATACCTAGTCAAGTACTATGATTTCTCTATTCACTACCATCTGAAAAAGGAGAAAAAGGTAGATGATACTCTTAGAAGAAAACAACATGACACTCTATCCATGATGAATATTTTGAAAAACCCTATCTTCATGGAAATGAAATAGTCTTTGATTTGGAGGCCCTGTTATTTGGCAACAATGAGGAACGTTGGTTGTTCGTGTTTCTGTGTTCCGCGAAGGTTCGTGAAGACGGTGGCCGTACCAGAGCACGGCTCGAGGTGGGCACATGGTTCGTGGTGTTTTTGAATTTTGAATTTCTGAAGATGTCTTCTTTTGGTTGAACTGATGTTTGGTTGTGAGGTTACCGTTTATCCTAAACCAGATTTATGAAATTCAAAAAAAGGATTTCTAGTAATGGAAATGAAATGGATAGGTCTAGAAATAATAATAATAATATGGAGGAATTTTTACCTTTCCAAAAAGTTTTTTTGACTATCTATCCAAGAAAATATCAAGGAGGAACAAAGGTATGTTCTAGATCTTTAAAAGAAGGAAAAAAATCAATTAAAGAATGGAAGATTCATGAATTTATATCGATGGTGGTGGTGGGATTCTATTTGGAACATGGATTTGTGTTCCTTAATCACCTAAGATAAATAAAGATCTATTGGATAATTCATAGATCTTATGTTTCTATGTCTATCTTGGAATTTCTAAGATGTAATGATATTTGAGAGAACATCTAGTGGGATAACATAAACAATGATATTAGTGAGTATATCTCAATAATAATTTTATATCAGCATGTTAAATCACATTGATATATGTCTATGGGTATTATGAATCCATTTCCTATACCCACATGGAAATGGAAGAACATCAGCATAGGATTTTTCACTAGTCTCCCAAAGAAAACCAAAGGAAACAATGTGATATGGAAAGTGGTGGATTCACTCACCATGAATACCCAATTCATCACTATTAGGGAGGATTTACCGCTTGAAAAAAATTCAAATATATATATAATGAATGTGGTGATGATTAATGGGGGACCACATTTGATTATCTCTAATCATGATCTAAGATTCAATTAAAAATTTTGGATAAGTCTTAAACATTCATTGAATACTGAATTGATTTTTTGAACAAAATATCACCCCTAAAAAAATATAGAATCTGATAGTACTAATAAAAAACATGAGGATATGTTAAGATCCTTATCAATGGAATATAAAGGAGGTTGGGATCAATATCACCCATTAGTTGGCTTCTCATAAAATGACATTTTGACTCATGTATTTTAATACATTAATATGAATCTCTGTATGGAATGCAATGAAAAAATATTAATTGTTGGAATGAAGTTGGAGAAAAAATCTACATAGACCTGATCTAGTTAAATAGATTACATAGAAGGTTCAATCCATTCAACAACATATAAAATCTATTTAGTATTGAAAAAAGAAATGTTTTGACCACCGTTGAAGGGAATTGATGTTTGAAGTTAGTGACAATGTTTTCCTTAGAATATGATCATGGAAGAGATCCATGTGGTTTGTAATGAAAGAGAATCTAAACCCATTGTACATTAGGCTCTTTGATGTTAATAATTTCATATAACCAGTGGCCTATCTAATTGAACTTCAACTAAATATAGATTTAGTTCCTGATTTTTCCACATATCTCTCCTATATAATTATATACCCAATCCCACACATGTATTGAATCTATATGTTTTAAAATTAGAGAATTACCTCTCGTATTATGAGTATCTAGTGATGATCTTGGACTATAGAGATAATGTTCTACGTAACACGACAACAAACCATGTCAAATTGTTGTAGAAGAAAATTAACTATAAATAGGCAATGTGGGTACTAGAGGAAAAAATGAAACAAATTACTATTATATATTCTCAAAAATAATATAATTTTAAATTTTAGGGATTAAATTTATAATGGGGGTAATAATGTAATGACCCATATTTTATAAATGATAATCGGTTCTAGAATAAATGTGTACTATATTATATATAATTATAAACATAGTGAAGAAATAGAAACAAACAATGCATTAAATAAATAATGAAAATTATTACATTGGTTAATAGATACACCCATTAAAATGAAAAACATTACAAGAGGACAAAAAATAAAAAATATAAATAAAATCAGAAAATTTAGATTACCCCGATAAGCTAAAATCATCCCTCCCAAGAGCAAAAATATAGATATGAAACAAAATATTTGTTGAAAATTTGATATTATAAAAAATGTAAATGAAGATCTTTGATAACAATTGATTTGAATAATTAATTAAGGAAATAATGAGTATTTATAGAAGTTAATGTGATAATTGAAATAGTAATGTGATCATTGGAATAATAACATATCCATTTGTAATAATAATATGACCACTAAAATAATAACCTGAGATTGGAATAGAAATTTAACCTGAAAATGATAAATTGTGATATAAATAATATTTATATTTAGTAATTTAATTAAATTGAATTATTATAATTACAAAAAATAAATATCATGATTAAAAAGCTGAAAGAAGATTTAATCACATTTTTAATAAACTATACTTTAATGTATATCCTAAACATCAGAATTTTAATATTTAAAATTAAAATCAATTATGTTATTAAAATATTTTTATAAAATTAATTTCATTTTTGGAATTATTACATCAAAATTATCTTTGTTTGATTTTTCATAATTTTCTAAAATACTTCAATTTTCATTTGACTAGTAAAAATACAATTTTTTCATGATCGATGTGTCATATATTACATCATTAATGATATAATATTTACCAAATCATTTCTATAACTTTATAATCATCCAAAAAATAATTATTTTGGTAAATGAGTTTTTAAAATATAATAAATATGATTTAAAACATGAAAATTACTTTCTAATGTCTAAAATCTATAATATTACATTAAAATAACATTTTCTCAATTTTTTCACCTTCCCATAAGATTAAACTAATGAATTGGTATCATAAAGTAATTAAAATACATAAAATAATAACATTTTTTTCTAATATTCTTTTAATGAAAAAATTTCATTTTTATAATATTTACCTTAAATACAGTATTTTATTCATTATTTTGACTCAAAATACCCCTCTCCTCATGTATAAATAACCCCTCTCCCTTCCCTTGGAAAACCAATCCTCCCTCACTTTCTAAAGCTAAAAATAAACCCTAATATAGTCTCCTATTCCTTTTAGAATACCAATGAGTATTCCGGATCTATACAAATCTATTTATCAAAGGAGTTTCTTTCCATAATGAAGGAGCATAACTATGAAGAGGTTAAACTCTCAAAAACTCTTCCTCTCATTCTCCTATCCAATTTCTTATTTTCACCAACCATTTCAAACACACATCTTATTAGTGTAATTAAGTTTTATGTTAAAATTCTATTAATAAAATTAACTTAATGGATGAATAATATTTAAAAAATATTAAATTTTTATACCTCCCATTCCTGCTTATTTGATGATGTATCATTAATAGCCGGTTAACCACCAAAGAGAACATTTATAATTCCTTTCATATCAAAAAGAATATGTATGTATATAAAAAACATTTATGATATAAAATTTTATAAATATATGTATTTTATCCTCCTATAATTAACTCTTCTTTTGTATAAATGATGTTGATAAAATATAAAAAAGAAAGAAAAATGGGAAATTTTTAAAGAAATCATAACATCAAAATTCTAAAACATCAACCACAAAAATTAATAATTGTAATTCATAGATAGTCACATAAGTTAACATAATTCACATCTGGTTCAATTTTTTAATAAACATACTTTTTTTATGCCAGAGGTGGAAAAATGACAAAATAAAGTGGGATTCAAGGTAGGGGGATTCTTGAACCCAACTCCTTTTAGTTGTGTTTTCTGTGATTCGTGAAATATTCAGTATAGATGTTACTGTAATTTTTATACAAATTTTTTCACTATTATTACATTTACTTTTTCGCTATATGCACATTTCCACCTCAAATATTAATCCATGTAAATATTTTTGATGAAACACCATTCATTCCCAAAAACATATTTGACTCCTCCAGAGTTTCTTCCTCTTTCCACAAAAACGATTATTTTTATACCAAATATATTTTCCATTATTAATTTTTTAATCCTTTAGGTTATTCATGAAATTATTTGTTATGAAATACTTGGTAAACCTATCCCTTTACCTTTTTTATTTCATGACAATGATTGTTATATATTATTTGTAGCATACACGATTATGTGATTATTATGATGTTACAGGTGGCCCCATAATTTTATATCCCTTTATTATAGTGGATAATGTAATGTATCTCATGAGATTATTTGTATTATACATTAATATAATGCTATATTTTTTCTGTTTTATAAATTTATGATTTATACAATTACTTTATATGTGAATATGATTCTAGAATTCTTTAAAACTATGTGTGGTGTTTGACCACTATGACATGATGTTTCATTTTTATGCATCACCAAAATAAATTCCCTCCTCAAATTTCTTCCTCAATATTATGAGGATGATTCCATTACTATGAAATGATAATTATGGTTATAGTCACCCATTTACTTTTGATTCATGTATCTTATTTCTACTAGCTTACCAATCAATTTATTGGGCTTTTATCTCACCACATTCATTGATGTGTATCCTTACGTGACTACATGAAGTAAAGATAACATGATATATTTTAAGTGGATAAAGAAGAATGATTTTAATAATTTTTCTTTTTTTAAGTGTAAGTGATATTTGATCGTAATTTTCCAATGATACTAATCCATTCAATCCATGAATGTATAACTATAATGTTGTTGATTTTTAAAATGATTCAATAGTCAGGTAAGAAAACCTAGGGTCACTATAGTCCACCTATAATATCTATAGCATGAGGAACACTAGGCATATAAGTTAATATTCAATGGACGGTCTCTACGCTAGTTTAGGTTTATTCACTAGATATTATCCAAGAGTTGAATGTTATGGTTAGGATTGGTTATCGTCACGGATGAGACTAGTTGAAAGTGATTTGAGTGATAATATGTGCCACTATGAACCTGCCATCATTTTTTCATGCATTTCATGATTAGTAATCATATCATTAGTCACAAGTTTTTTCCTCTTAATATCTATCCTATGTTATGCCTCTTAATTGTTTATTTTATTCTGACTTATTTATCAATTTTTTGTGACTTTTTTGTTGTATCGGTTCATTATAATAGATAATTATTTTTATAAAAATTTCTTTATGTTATTATGGTCATTTTTATGAGTCATTATGTATAGTCATCATATTATATTTTACCTTGTTTATACCCATGTTTATTATGTGAATGTCTATAGTTTTATAAAGTTAAAGAAGTTTATTATTTAAAATGAAACCCTTGAAATTTATTCCATTAAAATATAATTCAAAACCATGTGTTGGATTAGTTTCAGTGAAGGATGTTTTAGGAGTAAATATAACATCTAATATTTTTCATTTGAAATGAATGATGTTTTGTTTTGGAAAGGGAAATCAATTGTTTTTTAAATTTCATTTCGTTGGTAAGTACTCTTTGAGGCATATTTTATAAATGATGTGTTTTGAAAATGATATGTGTTATAGTAGGATTGTTTCTATTTTATAAAACTAAATTTAAAACTTATTTTATTATTATTTTCAAACTAGTAGACTTGGTTTATTTTAGTTCTATAATTAAATGGACTCATGGTGGTATCTTACTGGAATTTGGATTACACCATGAATACTCCCATTGGTGGGTATGGAGTCTTCGTATTTTCTATATGTTCTCATGTTATGGATTAAAATTTTTTTTTCTACCATTACTCATTGGGAAGCAACTGATACATGGGTTATAGTGGTTACTTTTGAATCACATGGAGATATTGGAGTTTATCACCCAGATAATTTTGTTTCCTTTTTTATTATATATGATTTGTGTAAAATAGAATCTTTTATATGGAAAATGTTTTATAAAATATTTTTTATATTGATATTTATGTCTTATTTGTAAAACATGTGTTTTTAGTCCAAATTATTTATTTGGGTATGATCATCCTATTTAAGAAAACCATATATTGGGATCATAGTTGGAACAATTGTTGATACCATATTTTAGTGAGGGAGAAATTATTCCCACATGTTCACTTGTTAAACCCTGGTACCTTTCTCTATCCCTCGAGGATTGATAACCCAACTTGGGCCTTTTTCAAGAATCGATCAGGTGAAATGTTAAGTCAACCTATGTCAATATCTTACAAAAAGGGGTCAGAGTAACCCTTTTATTATTTGGGTGGTAATGGTAGATTAGAGGTATGATTTTTGGATCATGATGTGTGTGTGTGGAGGTGTGGGTAGGTAACTCTTCCTTGTGATAGACCTCATGTTTCCATACGTGTTCGAGATTCCAATTTTGATTTTTTTTATTTAATATTGTTTTATCATTTGATATTTTTATATTGTTTTATTGAATTACTTGTTAATGAAGGATCGTGTGATATGTCTCTAGAAATTCCTTGTTTCATAGTAAAATTAGTGAAAATATAGGGGGGGTTCATATGTAAAAAAATAGACATTAAAACCATGTACATTTTATATAGACTATTCTAGAAAACTCCAGTTTCTCTTCCATGGTTAGCAAAACCAATGAAAAATTGTTCCACTAAACCATCTGTAGTTGATAATGTTAGAGATTCTTATTGTTTTCCCTCCTTTTATTCATCTATCTTATCTTATGTATGTTTTTTTTATTTGTGAGTGTTTAATGAAAGGTGTATGGATTTTGAAAGTGATTTTACCATGTATTTATTCAATTAATTATTCATTAGTATGTATTTTGTCTAAAAACATGTGTTGGATGCTTTAATTTCTTTAGGAAAAAGATTTTGTAGTCTGATAAGAGTGATTTAAGGGGATAACATGATTTATAGATGTGATGGTTTTCAAGGAGATAATTTCTCAGGTTTTATGATAGGGGAATTCATAAATTGGTTTTGGAATAATATTAATTTAGAAATTTTGAGTTTATTTACAAAATAGAGAATGATTTTGGTATGTTTAATTGAATGGGGGATAGTAGAATTTTCATGAAGTGTGTTAACTTTTATTATTGGACTTAAAATTTTTATGGTTTTTGAAAGGGAACCTGGAAAAGTAATTTTTATAAATATTTTTTGTAATATTAAGTTGAAATAATGACATGTTGGGTGGTTTTAAATGAGTCCTAAAATATTATTTTGTAATTGTTTTCTATTTGGGTATTGATTTTTTATTCATTTTTTATGTCTGTGTGATTTTATTGAATGTTGTGTTTTATAATGTGTTATAATATAGTCCCTATAAAGGAGAAAATAGTCTATGAAGATTATCTCTTGGGATGTCATTCAAGTAGTTAGGATGTTGTCTTTATACTCTCTAACTCTACCAAGATTCTAAATGGAGTGGAAGTTTTGTGTTCTTCTCAACTCATTGATCATGTATGAGAGTATTGGAATTGTAATATTCTAGTATTTAGTGGTGGCCAATTATTATATGAGGAAAAAAAATTTGTACCTAAGTTTGAAGATATCATTATGTTATTAGAGATTATAGGAACTCTAGGGTGAGGTGTACCATTCCTTTGTTCAAATACTTGGTGTTTTAGTATTTCCTATCATCTATCATGGAAGTGATGTGAAAGGAAATTTTTATGGAGTTTTTTTACACATGGAAGACTAAACAAAGTGATGTCATGACCCATGTTAGTATCATCGAGAAGAATATGGATAGTGAGAATTGGAAGCTATTTTTGTGCTTCTTATATGGGATTCATGATCAAAATCTCGAGGATTTGGAAGTTTAATAGGTATAAAAAAATAAAAAATCATATAAATATATTTTATCTGATTTTCAGTCCATAGTGTTTCTTTCATGGGAGAGTTGAAATTTGTTTCATGGTATTGGAGAAATCTCTTTTATAACCTATATTTTTTTGTACTTACTTAAATCTAATTTTTACCATGTGTAACATTTTTATACAATGTATGATAGATGTTTTTCCTGGGGTTCATTTTAATTTTGTGTTTTCAGGTCCTTTTTTGTGGTTCTTATTATCATTGGTTCACAGTGAAGAACATGGTTTATGTTTTCATTGGTTGGTAAAATTGGAATGGAATGGGTGTGAACTAGGTTAGTGGGAATGATATTTTGGTTTTTAGGTAAATAGAGAGTGGTATCAAATTTATGATTTATTTTGGGATCACTGAGAGTGGGTATTCCATATGTTTTTCCTCGAGTTACCCTATATGTAGTTTTGGTCCCAATGTTAGTTCCACAAGACTATTTATTGTGGCATGTTTGTGTCTATGGCGTTTCTATTGATCTAGGGAGTATTTTTTCTTGGTGTTATTTGGTTGTTTCTCATGGTAATGCACCTTTCAGTGAATATATCTTGTGTATTTTGGTTGGTGGATCATTCCTATTAGGAGAGGATTTCTATTTTTAGGTTATTCTATATGATTTCTCACTATTATAGTCTTGTTTTAATTGGTTGGGATAACTAAATCTATTCCCTTTTTTATCTTTTTCATGGGAGTTTTCTTCTTGATAGTTTCGGTTTCTCCCCACCGTGTTTGTAAGTCTAGTGACCACTGATTTTATGAAGGTTTTCGTATTGTTCTATCCTTTGTTTTGGTATTTAACAAGAAATGATCTTGTGGGGGTTTTCAGGTGCATTTGGTGGATTTATGAATATCATTCTAGATAATGTGGGTGTTCATCAACATTAATCATTTTAATAATAACCTATTATTAGGGTTCATAGTTCCTTGAAGGATAGTCAATATGAAATAGATTTAAGAATTTTTTCTGGGGATTGGGATAATCATTTCTCAAGTTCTTAGTTCCAATTATAATAAGATGGCCCCATGTTTTTGTTTTTACCATAGTGAGTGGGTCATTAAAATTAAATTCACTTATATTATTGACGAATTTATATGAGTGGAAATTATGGAGATGGAAAGTGGCTTGGTGGGGAGAATTTTTACCCCCTGAAAAGTCATTTTTTGGCTTTAATTTATGAATTAACTTTCTCATTTGTGTCTGAGGTGTCCCAAGATGAAAATTTTAGGTGTTTTATTCTTTTTCAAGGTTTCATTTTTAAGATAATTGTTTAGGAAATCATGTAGTAGAAAACATGTGACCTAGATAGTTATAGTGTAGTTGAAATCATATGTGGTCAATACATTTTTTGGAAATCCAACTGGGCTAACCATGCAACCTTCTTGGGTTTAGGTTTTTTTTGTGTTTCTAGGATATTTTTATTTTGGGATTATCCCAAACTCATCCCTCACTCAAAACCCTCATCTATAGTGACTCTAAAAACCCACCATTCCTATTCCAGGATTCTTCATAGTGGTATTGGAATTGTTTATTGGTGTTTTCTTCCCTAAAAACTAAAGGGATTATCTTTTATTCTTCCTTGGTTTTCACCCATTTTCACCAATATCTCCTAACTCTAATGGCCATGGTTGTCCTATTTTGGTTGTTTGAGGTAGATATATTTTTATTTTGGTTATTAATGGTCATAAACCATCATAGGAGATCTATTTTATAAGTTTACATCAATTGTGACATGATTCCACCACTTGAGGTTGGTGTTTCCATTCTGATTGGAACGTTCCCAACCTGGAAGCCACTAAACCGGTGCTGCAAGTTGGGTCGTCACATGTCCTCAAGCACCCCTCCCTATATGCCAGAGGTTTCCGAGTAGAGACGATGGTCTAATAAGTCACATTGGGAGACTACAGCCTCTTTACCATAATGGGGTACAAACTAAAAATCTAATACAACCATGCCATTCCATACTGGTAGTGAAGGTGAATAAAACCCAAAATAGAAAAAATGGAAAAACCCCCAAATGGGTCCCGACTCTCAGTTATGGTCCTTCTCTATGTACATCCCGAGCCCAACTCAACACCTTAGTGTAGGGCCTTCTCCCTTGTCCTGGTCTGCAACCAAGGTATCTGCTCGGCTACCCAACGATGACATGAGTAGGGCGTGAGTAAAAAACTCAGTATACCACCACCAACGATGTCTATAAAATATCCAGTCTAATAGACAATGCATGTAAGTACAAAATAAAAGGTAAGTAAACAAGGACATTTCGGGTTCCGTTAGTTAACGAGATTAATTTAATTCATGAATAACATTTATCTAAATCCAATTTCTTATACCATCTTCAGTACACAACCCATTTTGACCACATGTTCCATGGGTTAGGCATAATTATCATCTACACAAGGGTATAAGTCAATCAATCACAATACATTGGGAAAAAAATCAAGTCCCTATCTCACTAGTGATCCACATATCACATCGACACATTATCCTCACCCTGAATCCTTAGTCTGTGTGGAATGAAACCATTAGGGGAATAGAGCTTTTGTCCCCTTCCCTAACCCATGCATTTTGGGGTGGAGTTTAGAGCCTCACTCTAACTCGACCCGTGGGCATATAACCTCAAGTCACTACCCCACTCTTCCAAGACATGTGTGCATGCTTATTTATCAATCACAACAAACATACCAGAACACAACATAACATAACCAATTCCATTGGAAATCATCATTCATAATGCACAGAAAACAACATAGGAATTAATACTTTTCTATAACCCATTAACACATTTCCACTTACAATTCATATCCATTTCGCCAAATTCACATTCTCGTGCCTTAAACCCTTAAGTGTATTCAACATCCCCTATGCCTTAGCTAAACTCATCAATTAAACATTTATTAACCCATTTAGCCCATTTATCATTTCACAATAATTTTCCCACTTATTCATTTCAAGTACAATTCTCATCTCACATAACACAATACCCTCATTAGAGTAAATCAGTTAAGTGTACCACCTAATTCTCATGTATTAGCCCATTCCAAAAATTCATCCATTTCCATATTACATCCCATTAACACAATTCCCATTTCTTATTCCATTACACAATTACACGTTCACCATTTAATATTCCTTAATCCCCTTAGTCCTTTTTAAGAAAAATTCATGAAATAATCGACATAAACTCGTTCGACCCAATTTTCCCATTTTCACGTCATGCTGAGAAACTCTTTATGCCATTATCACAATAAGAATATTTACCATCATTCCAATTAATACATAATCACCCAAGAAGACCTATTCTATATGGTTTCCAAATTATTATTTGGAAACCCATCACATATCCCTACCACACTCTAGGTTCGGGTTTGCCGGCGCACCATAAGGGTGGCCCTAGAACGTCCACGTCCTTCTCTACACATCCCATGGGGATTGTGATGGTTTTCATTGGTCAGATAGACTCCCCATTTTACCAACCAATCCAATGGAACTAATAAAACAATTAGGGAAAAGAAAAACCCAAGCTTCCATGCACAAATCCAAAAAAAACTATGGGATAATAATTATAGACCACCTACCTCGAATCTGATAATGAAAACACTCTTAATCATGGCCTTATATCTAGATTCATGCATAAATTGAATCCATAACCTAGATCTCCCTGAAAAAAGAGGGTTTTGAGTCTTCAGAAGGAGATGGAAGAAACTATTAGCCCAAATCTGAAAAAGAAGAGCAAGAGGAGAGTTAGACATACCCAGGGCTTTGATTTGCGACCAACGACGCTCCAAACGGACAAGAATCAAAGGAGAACTACACATGGAATCTTTTGGGAAGGGTTTTCTTGTTTCTAGGGTTCCAAGGAGGAAGGGTGAGGAAAATACCAAGTGAACATAAAAATCCCAGGGTGTCATTTTTGTAATTTCTTATGAAGTTTCTAGTATGTAGGGTCTACCCGCATGATTTACCAAACTGTGTGCAAACCGTGCAGAGGCTACTGCCCGCACACCCTTCTCTCACACTATTTTATAGACTAGTAAAAAACCATGAAGATTGATACTTCCCGCACAATGTCCCCTAAAACGGTTTTCCAAACTATGCACAAACAGTGCAGATTGCCCAAAAGCTCCCCTTTTCTCCTTTTTCATGTCCTGAACCCTCGGAACACCCCAAGCCTTCTCAAGGACTCTGGAAACACTTATCTAGCCCAAAAATAAGAGTCCCAAGACAAAAAATAAAAAAACTTACTTTAAAAAAATATGGGACCTTACAACCTCCCCACCTTATAACGACTCGTCCTCGATCCACTATTCCAAGAATCACGATTCATCCAGAACTAGATGTCATTACACTATGCCTTCCTATCAACTCCCATCCTCCATTTTTCTGACTACACATCACAAGGCCACCTAACATGGATCAAGGGCACAATCTTTCCCATAAATCCTTCCTCAGTACAACCACAACATGCTAAAAACTTCTCATGGATTCATCAACCTCAACCATTCCCACCAAGAGAACTTTATGGAGGAAACATAGGCAACAACACCTAACTCAAAACACATTGAAACCTTACACGCAACATCAAATCATTATGTAGGAACCAATAAGAACCTCATCAGCCCGATCCTCTATACAATTCATGACCCCAATCACTTGGTGTAATTTTCCACTATTTTCCAACTCTAATGGTGACCAAACCCAATATTACCCGATGAAAAAACACACGATCCTTCCAACCACATTTCTTGACTTCTGTCGATCCACTACTCATGTCCCGATGATCCCATTCCACAACCGTACATCTACAAACATCTCAAAATCTTAGATACATTACCAGTTAAATCGTTCCAAAGCTCTTTACCAGGGCCAACTCACCCAAACAATGACAACTTGGTCCTTCCAACCTGGAAATCTGATCACTTCATCAACCAACGATTTATCCGGTATGGTTCTCTCAACTAATACAAGTTATCTGAAACCTCCTCCATCAATGAAGGACCACTAGAACTCAACCAAAATTTTCCATTTCCTAACATGTTCTAACTCATCACACCCAAGAATCCATGGGTAATTAATCTACATTGGAATCTATTCGCACCGTTGAAACCATTCGGGAGGGCATCTCTACACTACCCATACAAAAAATAAGATCAAATTGACCTCACTCAAGCACAAATTTGTTTCAAAAGGCACTTTATGCAACAACATGAACCTAGAGATGGGTCACTCTCACCACACCCATTTTAGTTTACCATCTTAGGACAGACCACCTTTGAATGGATTTTCCCAGAACACCCACATTCCACTGATGGTACACTACCCCTTTCTCACCTTCCCAAGGTGCTTACTGACTTGAAGCCTATTATTACCATCCCACACCCCTACTGAGGCCAATACCTGAATTCCAGTAGAATACCATCATCACAGAATTACCACCCTCCGAACCATCATTGCCTTCACCCTTGGGATGATGCCACATCACATGGACAAGGTTCATTAAACATCAAAACGTTCCAAAACCACACAAGGAAAATGCCCTTAGTCTAACCCCATCCTTCGTTGGCATTATAGTGCTCTACCTTTCTTACCACAACCTATTGTCACATCCAACCACACCCTTTTTTGATACTAGTACAACAATCAGATGCTTCATATGGAACCACCATGAACTCAAAGAAAAAACTTGGATCATCAATCACCACATCCAAGGGCCACTTGGCTCTTGGGGAACTTGACATGCACCTCACATGTTCCTCATTGGCACCATAGTGCCACAACATCGACTAGATAATCTCTTCTCCACATCTGAGACTGAGTTATCACTCCCCACATTAGGATTGTTGTTACCAATTATCTCAAGAGGGGTTCCAACCACCATTTCTTACACTCAATCACAAGAAGAAACCAAAAAACATATACATGTCTATCTTTATTTTCCCAAAACAATGAAAATGAACATCACTTAGTTCCCATTCTCGGCTTTTGTGAGTGACACCCATGATGTTTGTCGTCATTCGGTCCATCCAGAGGAACTCACCCCAATCCATAGAGGGTGTACATTCCACCATCAAGCTCCAAATATACCATTTCCTTGAGCATAAACTTTATAACATACATCATCCAAATAAAAAACTTCATGTCTATTGGCGTGATCCAGAGATTCTCAACATACCTGGGACAATGTCAAGATATTGGGCATGTTTTCCCCAAAATGAGGTATGCTAAGAGGTCTTCGAAGAACACCACTACCAACTTATCCATTTTTGATGTCGAACTATATGACACTATGACCTTCCAAGAATTTCAGGCCCCCATTCAAATACATTTCATCAACACTTAACCACCATCACTCAAGTGGTATTGCCAATCAAGATTAACAATCTCTCCATGACCAAATCACTAAGATACTATTGACCAACGTTTCATGCAGCACTAATTCTGCCACGCAGCTCAAATTCCTATGATGTGTCCCTGATAGGAAACAACCGTAGTACATGGCCAACTATACCATCTAAACCATTAATCTCTCACAAAACAACCTCAACTTGAGTATAACCCATCACTTGATCACTTATCTAACCATGTCTCTTGGTTAGTTCACCTTATCATCCCTGAGGAGGCCTCTGCATCTCACCCAAAAACCAAGCCATTCATAATAACAAGTTCATCCACGTGACCACCCTCACCACGGGTGTCACCATCGAGCGAAATCATATAACCACACTTCCACCGCACTTGTCTTTTCTACTCAAAAACAACTTCCAGACCTCCATTAATCCTCACCCAAAAAGGTGAGTCATGAATTCATATTATATGACCCCTCGAAACAATCCTTACCTCCTATAAAAATCATGAAGGTTCCCTTATGAAAGAACCAAGAAAAACTATACCATTCACTAAAACTTGGGTCACTTAGTATGCATTGACACCACCTCTGAAGCATCTTCCATGCTTCATATTCCATGGTTCCTACACTGCTTGGCTAACCTCCCATGAGGTCACCCTTGATTTCATGAGATTATCAATGTGTAACCACAACTTGAGTGGAACAACCATCCATAATACTTCCCACTTAGCCCTTAGGGCCAAACCTGCACCATGGGACACTCTAAGTCCTACTACCAAACTCCAAAACATCTACATGCGCGAGACACACCCAAAATCACCAGAGACCCGTCCGACCTCTCTCATAGGTGACCTTAAAGGTTGAACGATACCAACTCCCTAGGCTTGAGTCAAAACCAGGAAAAGGAATTGGTCCTCTCTCCAAACCATACTTATCTTAACATGAACAAAGTAATTCTCATTAATGAAACTCTCACTCCCATTCCAATGCACACTATTCTTAGCGCACCAAACAACCATATACTCTAGGTTCCACAACAAAGATGTACACATTCATTGGAACTGTGAGAAAGAAATCCTCTCTAGGATTCAAGACACAACTCGCTAGGTCCCTACTCACAAGTTCACCAAGACCTAGGCACCAGACATAGGGTCCACCGTACACTCTGAACAGTCATAAACAATAAGAGTTTCCTTACTCACATTACCAAACAACACCTCGTAACCCAAAGGCCACAACCCTTACAAGGGTTACTTAAACACACAACCTAGGCCATATCACAACCAATAAAGGCCTCAAAATCCAAATCTAAAGTCTCAAACTAGATCACTTTCACTACCCCAACCCACACATACAAGGGTCTAACTGACAAAAAAAAGGGATACCCACTATTAAACTCAATCATTGTCATTTTTAAAATTATCATTCAGTCGATGCATCGAATAATGACCAACAGGAATTAACAACATATGGAAAAAGGTCTCACACTAGAAACCTCAAATATCCTGTTCTTCATGCTCTATCCAAATAGTCATAATCACATTTAGAACACTTACTTCTACCATACCTACCATGGGCCATGGTCAACATGCGGGTAAAAAATTTACTTAATCACAAGTCTTCTGTCAACACATATTTAAACCAATTATTCTTTTATGGCATACACATTTCCTCTAGGGTAGTTCACAACATGTTAAAATAATCATTTTAACTCTTTAACACCTTTCATTATGAAGAATTAATTAACAATTTTACCGTCATTACACAACCCTTTTTCTTTTAGACACCAAAAAACATTTATAATTTATTACAACCAAAAATATTAACCCGGTCACAACATTTCTTTATACATGATATTCCTTAACTATTTATTTGCATTATTTTCATTAAACCACTTGAATTACCATTATTAGGCATCATTTTATTCATATTTATCAAGGGAAAAAAATTCATTCTACACTCTATGTCCCGCACACCCATCCCATGTGTGTTCCTATAGTGACGCATGCCACATATATCCTTAGGTGCCTAAAAAAATGCATGAATGCACAACCTCATGCCATTACGACCATGAGAAAAATATCATAAATCATTCAAATAAAACAACATGTGCATTACCTAATGGTGAAATATCATTCAACTATAATAACACACATCAAGAACAAAAATTACCACCCAGGGTGACTTTGGTTTTACCTCGTACAAGGGTTAGATTCTCCCAAGAACGATCTCATTACCAAGGCCTGGCACATATTAGTCTCCATTATACCATCCCTAAATAGTAATAAAAAGAAAAGAACTCTTCTAATACAACTTTTTAACATCCCTAACCTATAATCCACTAAATCGATGCTCTGAGCCGGGTCATCACATGACCTGAAGCATACCTCATCATACGCTAGAGGTTGCTGACATGCAGAGAGGGTCTAATAAGTCTTGTGGGGAGATTATACCCTCTTTATGAGGGTAAGATACAAAAAAACATAATATAAATACCAAAAAAATATGAATAACAAATAAACATGTATAACCAATCATTTCCCCAAAAATGGTAGATTCCACAAATCAAATACAACCATGCCACACCATACTAGTAGTGAAAGTGAATAAACCCCAAAATAAATCAAATGGAAAAAAATCCAAACGGGTCCCGACTCTATGTATAGGTCCTTCTCCATGTATATACCGAGAGCAACTCAACACCATAGTGTAGGGCCTTTTCCCTTGTCCTGACCTGCAACCAAGAAATCTGCTCGGGTAGCCAATGACGACCCGAGTAGTGTATGAGTACAAAACATAGTAGGCCACCACCAACGGTGTCTACAAAATATCCAGTCTAATAGATAGTACATGAAAGTTAAAAATAAGAGGTAAGTAAACAAGGGACAGCTCGGGTTCCATTAGTTAATAGGGTTCATTTATTTTATGACTATCATTTATCCCAATTCTATTTATTAAACCATATTTAGTGCACAATCCATTTTGATCACATGTTCCATGGGTTAGGCATAATTATCATCTATACAAGGGTACATGACAATCAATCATAATGCATAGGGAAAAAAATCAAGCCCATATCTCACAAGGGATCCACATACCACATCAACACATTATCTTCACCTCAAAGCTTCAATCCGGGTGGAATGAAATTTTTAGGGTAATAGAGCCTTTTTCCCTTTCCCTAACCCATTCATTTAGGGGTGAAGTTTAGAGGCTCAGTCTAACATGACCCGTGGGCATAGAACCTCAAGTCAAAACCCCAGTCTTCCAAGCCATGTGAACATTCTTATTTATCAATCACAACAACCATACCATAACACAACATAACATAACCACTGCCATTGGAAATCACCATTCAGAATGTATAGAAAACAAGAAGAGGCACAAGCCAAACCGTGCAAATTGCCCAAAAATCCCCCATTTCCCCCTTTTTCATGTCCCAAACCTAGGAAACACCCCCAGAGGATTCTAAAGGACTTGGTAAACACTTATCTTTCCAAAAAATAAGAGGCACATTCCAAAACATAAACAATAACATACTTTAAAAAAACCAGGGACCTTACACTGATTCCTTTTAATATAGAATTACATGGCATCTAAATGTTTTAAAAGTATTTTGAGATAAATTATTGATGTGTATCATAACTAAAATTGTGTCATCGATGGATATCCTTATATTTGTTGTATTTTAATTAAGTAAAAATGGGTAAATTAGTTAACTTATTGGAAGGTTTTATTTAAATGGAATTTTATGCATTTAATGTGTTTAGTAAAATTCCATTGATGGTTTTCTATAAGAAAAATGATTGGTTCATGGTGGTTTGTGAAAAATTGAATTAAAAAAGTGAATATTTACCTTTTTTTAACGTTTTTTCTTATTTTAAGCGGTTCCCGTGTCTTAAGAAGAAGATTATTTGTTATAAAACTGTTTTACCTTCTTTTAAAAAGGGGTTAGCCCATGTTTTAGTGAAACCAAATTATTTTAAAAAAGGGTTTCATACATTTTAATGGAAATACATGTTTTTTAAATGTGGTGTGTGAGGCCTCTTGTGTTGGTTGTTTTTGGATAAAGCCTTTATTTGTTTGGGTATGTTGACATTTTTTTGTATCTTATAATCTTTATGTAATTTACAGTATATTTAAAGGTAATTTTGGAATGTTATTTTCAATAATGTTACATTAGTTGTGATTTGGTTTATGTGTGGTTTAACTTTAAATTATTTTTGTATTATAATGGGTTTTTAAAAATCTATTTCCAATAGCAAGTTGCATTCATGAATAAAGAGAACTCTTGACTAAAACTTATTGTGATGTTACATAATAAATTGATTTTTAACCATAACTAATCCCATTATTACCCTTTGATTATTATTGTTTTCATGTATTATAGTTATATTAATTTTTATTCATGGGTTTTTAGTTTATATAGGGGTTTTTTTTATGGAAATGCGTTTGAGGTGGAAATATTTTATTTTCATGTTATATTGCCTTTGGGATTTATGTTTTTTAATAAATTCACATGGGTTTTATAGTGGTATACATCCATTATCATAGATATTAGGAACACTAGGATACTATGTAGGGTGTATAAGGATGAAGTCTATGCTAGTTTAGATGTATGAACCATCTATTATACCCCAATTTAATGTTATGATTTATCTAATAGTTTATCACCAATGAGATTAGTTGATATTGTTTTGGGTGATGGGATATGTGACCAATATCTTGGAAAAAAGTTGTTCCACATTTTCATGGCCAGTACTCAGGCAGTTAGTCCCTATGTTGTGGCCCCATTTTGAGTATCCAATATTATTCCTATTTTTTGTGTATGTACATGTGAGTTTCATATCTCATTATTTGTTACTTTTGTGTTGTACTAGTTATTTATTTTTGAGGCTTATTATTATAAGTTTTTTGGTTCATTATTATGTAATTTTTTACAAATCTTTATGTATTTGTATCTTATTATGTTTTCCATTTTTAATACTCATGTTGAGTGTGTGTATTGAGTTTTAAAATGGTAAGTGAGATGTTGGTTTAAAATGAATTCCATGAATTTTTTTCTTTGAAAAGTAATTTTAATCAATGTGTTTTTTTTTGTTTTTCAATAAGTTTGTTTTAAGATAAAAGTTATTGTTTAGCTTATTTCTTTTAGATAAAATAGTTTTTTCGAAGGGAGATAGTTGGTTTTTGGAACAACATTACAACGGTAAGTCCTATTTGAGTCATGTATTTCAAATAGTGCATTTTGAGAAATGATATGTGGTATGATATGTTTATTTATTTTGTAAAATCAAAATGAAAAATTCTTTTTTATCAGTTTCAAATTAGTATACTTGGTTTCTTTAGAGAAAATGAATATAATAAAATAATGGTGGTATATTTCTAGTCTCTAGATATCACTCTACATACTCAAATTGTTCGATATGTAGTCTTTATGTTTTCAATAGGTTCATTGGTTATATTTATATGTTTTGTTTTCAACTTCACTTAGTTAGAAAGTGTGTGTTCCTTGAGTTATATTGGTTACTTATAAGTTACATTGATATATTGGGTTTTTATGAAACTATTTTAGACTATTTAGGTTCATGTAATGTATTGTCTTTCCTATCATCCAACATAAATCCACAATTTTCATACTTAGTATCACATCTTAATAGATTAATATTAATTACCTCACATAATTATCCATGCTAATAATTGAATTGGTATAGTTCCTTTTGAATCTTGGATACATAAATAACCGGTTCTTAATAGTTTCCCATTATGTTTTTCATAACTAGAAACATTCTTAGACATAACACACTTAAAAACATTATTTATAACATGGGGAATAAAAATATAAGATAGCATGAGATCAGATGCTCGTTAAGGGTAAAAAAGTGAGATATCAATGATAAGAAAACCATAACATGAGGCTAAGGGTATAAGAACATGAGCTTAAAATTTTAAAATCATACCATGTAAATCATATATTATAATTATAAGTGTTGATATAAATCATGGAATTTCATAGGACATGAATCATAATGTATCAAAGTTCATGACCCATTAGGTAATAATATTGGAATTAGACATATGTTTGTGAAATAAAGATTTGTATATTAAAGAATTTCATTAATATACAAGGCTCATTTCTAGGAAAATCATAGTTGAATGAGTTTACTCTCCAAACCATTGTAGTAGTCAATGTTCACTTCCATGACTATCATATTGGTAAAAGTACCTTACTAAACATGGATCACTCCCCATTAGAGTCCTAATTATCTCATAATTTATCAATCCTTACACAATGAATTGGAGAGATATATATGTTCCACTCTTCATTAGTTATAACATGACCACCGTACAAGGATAAAACATAACTACTTCCCATGATTATATTGTAACAACCATCCTTTGTTATAATGTTTCCACATCCTTGGTTAAAATGCTAACCCTGTCCTTGGTTATAACATAACCACTAGCACATAATGAAAGCCATACACATGTGTGCCACATGATCATAAAAAATTCATCATATCAAAACCAATTAAAAGTATTGGGTTTCATAAAAATTTAATCACTTCACAACCCTTGCAAAAGAAATAGTTTTCATAAAAATTTCATCATTTTATTATAGTATAACCTATGGGAAAAAAATGTGATTCATAAAAAATAATTCGGAAAAAGAATAATGATGTTATCATTAGATCATATCCCTTGTACATATTAAGTAACATCAAATAATGACACCACATATGGATAATAATTTTGAAAGAACACTTCCAACATTCTGGAGGAAACTATTATTTTCATATTAAGAAAAATATTTTAAAACGTAATATTTTCCAAATATTAAGGGTAATATTTTATTTGAATGAATCTATAAAAAATGTGAAGAAATATTTAAAATATTGATCGTTCGTGGTGCTATTAAATTCAATTAATGTTGTATACATTAAAACAAAACCTTCATTTCACCCTTTTATAAAAAAGTCAAAAAGCACATCATTGAAAATAAAAACAAGAATATTCCTTTTAATCCATTCTGAAATAATGAAAACATTGGTAAAAAATACATTAAAACATCATAGTAGAATATTTAAAACCATCTTTAATATATTTAAAGAAAACATGGATATTGAGAAAAGATTTTTCAATAATAGTGGGAAATAAAGTCAATTTTCCTTAAAAACATATTTTTAATTTCATCAGTAATTAAGATATATAAAATGAAATGAAAATTTTAATTCTCAATAAAAAACATAGGATAATAAAATTCATGTTTTTATTCAGATATGTACCATAGTATTTCATCATCAAAAATAAAAAAACAATTCTGAAAACAATGAGATTGTAACATAAAAGCCTTAATGCTTTGGTAAATTTTGAATTATAAAACCCATAAAAGAAATAAAATCATATGGATACGTAAATCCCCATAAAATTAATAAACACAATCATATAATACATTCATGGGTAGTATATAGACTACATAAAATAAAAAATAGTTAAAAATGGAATATGTCTCACAGAAATAAATGTGAGATGATAATCCATTCCCTTGACTTAAACTTGACATGAAGGCACTCTAACCTCCTAAATAATACATTTTAATATTTTATAATTTAATATTAAAATAATTTGAAAACATACAATATCATATATTTTAATTATATACATATTTATAAATAGTCATAAAATTTAGAGATAGAAGAATCAATTACACCATTTATGGAGATGATTTAACTTATGCACACATAAATATGGTTTTTATTTTTTGATGTATGCTATGAAATAATTTTAATTAAAAAATTAAAATTTCCAAATAATCATTATATCAGTTATTTCATATATATTCATTAAATACATCCTGACTATAATCTATGTAAAATGAAAATGTAATATAAATCACACCACTTCATAGCGGTGGTAGTTCACACGTACGAAGAAATAATGTTATTATTTTCCAATGGTTTAGATGGAAAGATTGTAGATATGATATTATTATTTAATAATTATAATTTTTTCATAATTATCATATAAAAAATTAAACCCATCATAAAACCTATTCATAAAACATGGTTACGAAAAATGAATTGTATTTCTACGTGGAGACGATAAGTTATATGAACACACATGTGATACATTAACTTCACATTAAATGGAATGAGTATAAAAAAATATAGTTTCATAATCATAATAAAATTTATATATATATAGGATACTTAATATATTCTTTTATGAAGAATATAACAGATTTATTGGAGGTAAAATAATAATTAAAAAGACAGTGATTAGGTAAGGATATTACATTTTCATTGAAATAACTCATTTATCCTAATAAGGGAAATAAGGTAGGTGTTTTGGGAATACCAGCGCCACCAAAATAATTTTAGGGGATATTTAGTAGATAAATTTTCAGAGAATGGTCAACCTATAAGGCACAACTAGTTGTGAAGGATAGAAAAGAGGTGCCCCCTTTTATAATTGAGGGGAGGAGAACCCTTGGAATTTAATAAAATATTAAAATAGATTAAACAAATTCTCACAAAATATTGTTTAAAATGGACAATAAATAAGAAAGGGATAACTTTTTTTGACCATATATTAATGAAATTATAATCTTTTAATTTTTTTTATTCTTATGAAATTTAATAAAAAATTATTTTCATTAATTATTATTATTTTCCATTTCGACACTATTCATTTAAATTATTTTAAAAGAATTTAATATATAAATTAAACTATTATATAATTATTTAAAATAAGAATAATGTTTTTATGCATCTAAAAAATTCATGGTATACATTAACTCAATAAAATTATAATACATATATATTTTTTAAAATAATTTATTATATTTTTATTACGTTGAGAAATAATGCTTTGGTGATGCATAATAATTTATGGTCATTATATAATTTATATATATTAGGAATATTTTTTTAATTAAAACACTTTCATTAAGATACAAATAGACACTTATATTCATTTATAACGTGAATTTTTCCCTATGTGTACAGAAAATATATATTTAAAACTAATGGAGCGACATTTTGTAACATTATTTGATATTAAAATTATATAGGCAATTTTCAAAAAAAAGTGTCTATTAAAAAACTCAACATAGAGTGTTTAATGGTGAGGGTACAATTAAATTCATCCAAAAAAATTATCATGAAAAATTATGGCATTATCAATTAGTTTTAACATAGATTAACTTGATTGACCGTTTACTAAGGTTGTAAAGATTTCTACGATTACTATTTATATTGACAAATAATAAGAAGAAACTATTTACCAAATTTTAAGCTCATAATTCATAATATTTAATCCATTTTTTCTTATTAAATACATATACATGAAATGGATTAATTTTTGTTTAGGGAAAATGTGATGAAAATCACTTTTTAGAAAAATATATTTTAAGCATAATTTCTTTAATTCTTATCCCATGAATAGAAAAATATTTATTGAATTTCAAAACATTTAATAGAATATATAATATAAAATTTTAATTAAAATAATTAATCAATAGTGATTAATTAATGTTATTAAGATAAAAAACATTATGTCCACAAGAACAACATTTTAGAAAAAACTTTTTAAAATTTCAGATCAATTTTATTTTCATTTATAATATATTGATAAGAAATGAATTAATTTTGTACATATATTACCATAAATTTTAATAATTTAGTTACTCCTTTTCATACCGACCAATCCTACTTCTATGTAATAATTTTCACTATAAATAATGAATTTTTATTAGTATATTACAGTTTTTTTAAACTCAATGTTGTGTATAATGTAAGCCATCAAAAAAATTAGAAATATTTGAATTTTTTTTATAAAATATGGTTGTGCTACATTATCCCCAACCACATAAAATGAATTTATCCCTAAAAATATTACTCTATGATACAAAAAAATGAGGATATCATTTTTTATTACATCCTCAGGTTCCAATGTAGCTTCTATGAATTTGTGATTTCTCTAGGTAAATTTCTCTAAGTGAGTAATCTTGTTCTATAGAACCTTTTCTCTATGATCCAAGATTTCTATTATTTTTTATTTATAATAAAGATCATGTGTTAGTGGTATGATCTTTTATTTTAGTACATGTGATAGATCAAGTGTGTACTTACTTGGTAGAGACACATTGAACAGATCATGAACTTGAGAGAGGTTTGGTGGGAGCGCCAAGTGATAATCTTTCAACCCTACATGATCAAGAATTTTGAAAGGTAAATATTACTAATGATTAGTTTTCCATTATTTCTGAATATCATAACTATTTTATATTTATAAATTCACAGAAACACCTTCTCACTAACTTCAAATTTCATATCATGTAGATGATTGCCAGACATTTTTTTTGTAAACTTTGAGCTTCCATGATGTGAGGCATGATGGTGCTAACTTCAACTATCCATTCTTCAGGTATCTTTTTTCCTAAATTCATTATTTTAAAATATCATCCTTGAATTTTGGTGTTCTAAAATTCATTCCATATAGGGAATCATATGGATACATCTGAATTCTTAAGTGAAATATGTCATTGTAAGAAAATACCACTAGAGGAAGATGTAGATTCTAAACACATTTGATATACATATAATAAGATCTAATTATGTACTCATGGGTCTTATTTTTTCACCTATATTTAACATATTTATGATGATTATATGACATACAAAAACTAAATCTGTATTATGTGCCTTTTGAATATTTCATCCGAACTACGAGGTAAACATTGGATCCTAATCAGATACATTAAATTTTTATAGTACAAGAATTATTCTAACATTATTTAAAACAATTCTAGTTAGTTGATCCAATGAGTAATATTCTATAATGTAAATGAAGTTTTATGACCTTATAATGTGATCGAATGTAACTTATATCACATTTTTCCCTTTTGATGTATTTGATAGTCAAACAAAAATATCCTTGAAGATGTTTTTCAGGGTCCATTATGGTATAGATAATAGTTGTAACATCATTTATGAATTTTCTCTCTAAACCTTAACTTACTAACATACCATGAACTAAGATATACACTTAGAAATATAAATATTCATGATGTAACACCAGAAATACTTTTTTAGATCTCTATACATCTTTATAATTCTAGGATAAATAACGAATGGTAGAGAAATGATCTTCACAATTTTATCAGATGCTTAGAGACATATATAATTATCAAATCAAAAAATCTTCTTGGTGATATTTATAGAAATATCCCTAATTAGTCGGATGCCCCATCCTTTGGTTAGGTCCTGGCTCGAAGTACCTTTCTTGGAACGGGTGGAACTGGTAATCTAGGCCGGTGGGATCGATGGGGTCCTCAAGAAACAAGCATAAAACTTAATATTAATGGATCATGTATCTACAGAAACATACAATGAGGAGGTGTCATCTGTGATCTACATAGTTCAATTTCCATGGCATTCAAAGCTTACTTTGGTAGAGGGGACTCCCTCAAAGACGATGCCCATGCAATGCTCTCAAGGCTATGCATATGTTTGGAAGTGAACATCAATCTCTCTATAGTGGAAATGGATTTTTAAACAAACTATGGCTCCATGCTCCAGTCGCGGACTACCCCTGGTCCATCACCTATCTCATCTAGATATGCATGGGTTTGGTCATATCTCACACTGAAGTGTATCATATCTAGCAGGAAATAAATAAGGTTGCTTACATTCTTACCTCCCTGGCTACCCAAAATTCTAGTTTTACCTATTTTTCTATCTTTGATATTATTAATTTTGAGGGAGTTTACTTATTAAAAGGGGACTCCCTTAGACTTTATTATTTTCAACCTTCATAACCCCCCTCCTCCCTATCTCTATCCAACTCTCTCCCTCTCATATTCTCTTCTCTCTCCCATTCTCTATTTCTCTATTTATCATGTACTTCATCATTTGTCGTAATAAAATATATTCTAATTGTTTGTCATTAAATAATGGTTAACTATGAGATTTTCCCAATAACTCCTTCTTCAAATATTGTGTGCGTAGATAACATACATGGTTTTTGAACCATATAATATCATCACATTCATGTTTAAACCTAGGAACATTTGTCTCATTATTCTATATTTATATATCTTCATTCCTCACCTATTTAATCTTCACATGGATAGATAGTTGAACACTCATTTGAGAAAGATAATATTTCTCCTCTTCAGTTAATATTTCAATATTCAAAGCTTCCAAATGGATAAATATTACCAATTTTATGTCCTTATCATAGATAATATAGTATTATTTTTTTGGATTATAACATCTTCCACCATATTTGTTTCACAGGATGGAAATTCATTGATTAGTCATAATAATTAATAAGCTCCAAACAGATTCTATGGAACATATTGAACTCTTTATATGTGAGAATATAAATTAATCATTTATGATTAGTATATATATAACACATTTTAACATATGAATAATTTATCTATATTTTTAATTCATAAATTATCATAGCTAACTCCAAATCATGATTTGGATAATTTTTCCCATCAAACATCAATTTGTAAAAGCCATGAGATATCACCATATAATTCTGCATGAGAAAAAACCCAATACCTTATTTGATTCATCACTATTTATTTAAAACCGCACTTAACTATACAGTGATGTAAGAATAGGTACACTGAATGAACTTATCTTAAGTTCCATGAAATTTTATTCATGTTCATCAGTCCAATGGAATTTATCTCCCTTATAATATAAAATAGTTATTATATTACCGATTCATGAGAAATTATACACACATAATCAATAATATCATCCAACCATGATTATAGTCCCAGTGGTTAGTTAGGTCCAATGTTCAATTACTTCTTCCTTTAATGGATATATTTATATACACTCACTTGAAATTATATTACCCAAGAATGAAATATTCTGAAGTCTAAATTTACACATGGTAATTTTTTAATAATATTCTCTTTCCTATGGTTCTACAGTAAAATTATCAAGTGATCTTCATTCTTTTCCTTTAAATTTTTATATATAAAAATATAATTTAGAAATTATATTAAAATATGATGAAGATAATCTCTAAAGACTATATTTATTAAATATAGGAATATAGTGGTGGAATTAGTATGACCAAATGGAATAAATATAACTCTATAATGTCCATACCTATTATAGAATCTTGTATTGACTATATCCTATTTCAAGACCCTCAAATGATGATATTCAAATTGAATATAAATTTTAGTCAAGTATTTCCCTCTATGAAGTTGATCATAAAAGTCATTAATATGGGACAGAATAAACATTTTCTTGATTTTCATCTTGTTAAGTTCTAAATAAATAATAAAGATTCACATTGTTCCTTATTTCTTCTTAATAAAAAAATTGGTGAAACCCATGGTGATTCACTTGGCCGAAGAATCCCTCTTCAGGATTCTCTTAGAGTTTCTATTATAGTCTTATAAATCAATCAGGGTAATTCTATATGGAGTCTTTGAAAAAAGGATTAGAACATGGTATGGGTTCTATCTAGAACATAACTTCATGATTTAATCGAATACCAACCAATTTCTCTTTAAATATATCAAAAAACTACCACATAATTGGAATATCTTCGATGTTGAGTTTCTCCATAACCATATGAGATAAAGACCCATTTTGAATGGGAATCATGACCAATAAAATGGATATAATTTCTATTTTATTATCATATTTAGAATTTCACTGATAAAAAATCAATGCTTGATTATGAATATAAATCATGGCTTCCCTTCATCAGATATTTATGTGGAATATATATAAAGAATGAAAATAAGTTCATATGAAAACATCAAACTCAACTAAAGGGAGAATAATAAAATTCTATAGGAAGAACATTCCCAAAAACATAAACTAGAAAATAATCATAGACTTTGGATGTCATCCTCATACCATTATAGGTTTCCCTTATAAATTCAATATCTAATATTTAAGGTTTTATTTTGATACTCTTAAATGATTCTTCTGATATAAAAGACTGGGTATATAATTAATCAACATGAAATTATCATTTCTATAGTGGGTGGTAATTACACCATTAACGACGTCATTATCGCAACATCATTAGAAATAGCGATCACATGAGATTTCCCTTTTTTTCTGGGCTTAAGAGGTTGTTGATGTTGATCATCATCATTGACCTTCATATTTGGGAACTAGTTGGCATAATTCTAATGCTCATCTCATTTGAGATAATGGAGTGTCGGTGGTATATTTTGTAGATATTTATCTCTATATTCATCATTATTTAACTTATTCTCATCAATTCAAAATTCAATTTCATGATGAATTTCCTTTATAAACATGAAATATTTACTAGTTTCCTTAAAATAATTCCCTCTATGTTTCTGCCTACACATTGAGATTAAAGGAAGGATCATCTTCTTCCCTCCACATTTTTTAGAATTTCTTTTTAATCATGTATTTATTTTCTTGTAAAATTCATGAGATTGATGGGTAAATCCAACATCCATGTCTGCATTTATAGTACATGAAATTATTTCTCTATAGATTCTAAATTCTCTTATGGATAAAGTCCATTGGAGACTTGGTTTTGAGCCACTAAAAAATTGGAAAACCGTACATTCAGGTTGGATGATAATTCCCAAATCATACTTCATAAGTCTTGTAAAATTATCCTCATAGTTAACCAACATATTTTTCATCCTTATGAATTATATCAAGGGATTATATTGGAATTTTCATGTGAATAATATGAGGAATGAATTTATTGAAAATGAATTTTTAAACTCATACCTCTCCAGGGAGTTGATTTATTCTTATTTCCCTATGTTCATGTCAGGAGTCCACAAATGATCAACTTCAACTTCAAAATGATAAACTCCTAGAATTACTTATTCATATTATAGTAATCAGAGAATGGAAGATATATTTTTAGTGGAACTGATCTATTTCCCATTATTGACTAGATTAGTATAACCACTAAAATAATGCAGATGTTTCCTTATGATGGAAAAAACAGAATATTGTTACATCATTTTATTTTTAGGAATCTAAATATGATTCATATATTGGGAAAGTTGTGTGAGTATAAAAATGAGATTTTTTATTCCATGTCACACAATATTTGGTTTCTCAAGAGGAAAAATATTTTCATTGCCTATCACAATTAGTATTAACAAGAATTATTCAGGTTCCATCTGGTGACTAAAATGAAAAAGAATGGTTGGAGCTAAAATTATCATAGTGTAAAACCATATATTCTTGAAAAGTCATTCATAGGATGTCTAAATTAATAATGATTATTCTATGACACCATATGTTTAACCTCGGTAATTCATTATTGTTACCGAATTTTTTGGACTTTATCCAATACTTATAATTATCCGTTGAGTTATTAATAAATTCAAGGGATCATAGTTTCTAATGGTTAACTAAAACTTTATATGACAACATCTATAACTACCCATACATTCCATACAGTGATATCACATCTTAACATATAAAAATTCATTATATAACATAAAAATCCACGCTCCATTCGTATAGGACTAGTGGATTTAGATACATGGACACATAAAAAATGGTTCATAAGAGTTAACCATTATTTTATTCATAACTAGAACACTTCATAAAAATATCATTCAGGAAGAAACTCTTCATAACCTGGGGAATGGAGACATTATAAAGGGTGATATTTGATGATTAGTAGGTGTAAAAAATGATATATTAATGATAACATACACATTACAAGAGCATAAAGTTATGATAACATGATCTTAAAATTTGAAAATTGTAACCTACAAACCAAATATCAAAATTTTATTCATGTCGTAAATCATGAAAATTCGTAAGACATGAATCATAATAGAATCAAACTACACAAGGAATTAAATCATATCATTGGAATAATAAATATGTTTTTTGGAACATACATAAGAATAGAAAATCATTTAATAATTAGTAAAGTCTCATTTTTAATACTAATATAGTGGAATGGGTCTACTTCCCAGACTATCTTAGTATTTAAGGTTCACAACCAAGACTATCATAGTGGAAAATGTCCTTTACAAAATAGGGTTCAATCATAGTTCTCAGCATATTTATCTCATGAGATATCCATCATTACCTAATAAATTGATGGGATATATAAGTCCCACAAATCCTTGTTTATAATTTAACCACTATCCTTAGTTATAACATAACCACCATCTATGGATATAACAAAACCGTTGTCCTTGATTATAATATAACCACTATCCACGGTTATAAAAAAATCATTTTACATATATATAATGTGACCACTATAATAAAATTTTAACCATAAATATGTGATCCACATGACCATAAAACATTCATCATATCAAAACCCATAAAGAGGAATGGTTTTCATGAACATTTTATCATACAATAAGTCATGTAAAAGATAAAGGTTTTATAAAAATTTCAACATTTTATCAGTATATAACCCATTGAAAATGAATTTTTTTCATAAAAAACAATGCATATGATAAATAAAGATTTTATCATTTGATTATATCACAAGTAAATATTATGTAACATTAAAGGATGGAATATTATATGGAATATTATTTTAGAAGATCAATTAGATCAATTTTAAGGAAAATATAAATTTCACAATGAAATAACCTTTTTAAAAGATGAAAAGTCCACAAATATTAAAGGATAACATTTCATTGAATTAAAAAATGACAAATTTTAATGGAATCATCAAAAAAATTATAGTTCATATTGTTAAAAAATTACTTTCATCTTGCGTACATTAAAATAATACACTCCTTTCATAGTTTTATAAATAAGTTCAAAAAGTAAATCATTCAGAAAACGACATGAAGATATATTTAGTAATTTTGTAAAAATTTAAAAATCACTATAAATGACTTTAAAACATCGCAGGAAAATATTAAAAACTTTATTTATCCAATTTTTAAAAAACATGGTAATGGAAGAAAAAGTTTTTTCTACTAAAGGGATAAATGAAGTCTATTTTCTATAAAATTATATTTTCGGTCTCTAGATTACTTATGTTGGGAAAAATGACTAGAAAACAATTATTCATGAGAAATTAACATTGTATAATAAAATTTATGAGTTTATTGGGTGATGGATCATTTTATTTAATCATTTTAAACAAAATTATAAATAATCACAGTAAATAATGGTATTATAACAAAAACTCGTACTACTTCAGAAAATTTTGAATAATTGGACCCATGAAAGATAAAACCTTAGATGAAGATGTAATTACCCATAAAATTAATAATAAAAATCACAAAAATAATTAATAGTTAATATTTACACAACATAAAATAATCAAATGGTCAATATTGAATGTGCTTCGTAAAAATAAAATTGAGATTAAAATAACTTACCTTGAGATCCACTTGATTCGAATGCACTCTAACATCCTGTAAAATAAATTTTTAATAATTAATATTCTATGTTATAATAATTTATATACTTATAATATCATATATACCCATTATATGTGTATTTATAATCATTCATGAAAGGTAGAGAAAGAAAAATGAATTATGTCGTTCATGGAGATGGTAGGACATACGTATGGATGAACTCTGTTTATATTTAATGAAAAATCATATTAAAGTATGGTAAATAACAAATTGAATTTTAAAAATAATTATTAAATCATGTATATCATATATTTTCATTAAATCCATCTTTATTACCATTTTATAAAAATATAAATGAAGAACAAATCACATAGATTTGTAATGGTGGTAGTCCACATGCACGCAATAACGATATTATTATTTTCCAACAACATTGAAGGTAAAAATGTTGATTTGAAATAATTATTATATAATTATAATTATGTAATAATTATATTATATGAAAATAAAATCCATCAAAATACCCATTCATAAAATATGGTGATGATAAATAAATTGTATCGCAACATGGAGAAGTTAAGTCGTATGGACACATGAATGATATTTTCACTTTCTATTTGATGGAATGAGGGTGAATAAATGTGGTTTTATAATCATAATAACATTTCAGTATAATTATTATACTTAATTTAATTTTATTGGAATAATATAACTAATTTTGTGGAGGTAAAATAATAAATAAAAAAATTGAACAGTTAAGGTGATTATCTCTTATTTGAAATAACTCTTTTACATATCATCTTAAGGGATAGAAAAAACACCTCAATAATGTGTATATGGGAGTGGATAAGATAAAATTCAACCTTTTTGTAGATCTATAGGTCTCAATGTGCTGTGAAGAAGAGAAATGATGGGTTCTATTCTATAATTGAGGGGAGGGTCACATTTGGAATTTCATAAAATATTAAAATAGATTAAATTAATTATCAAGATAAATGATTCCAAAAGGCCTATAAATGTGAAATTCATAAAACTTTAGACCATATGTTATCCCCATTGTACACTTTAAATTTTTTTTATCATTTTTATGTAATTGAATAAAATATTATATTCCTAAATTATCATTATTAAAAATTTAGATACTATTAATTTAATTTGACATTAAACACATAAATAAAAAATTGAAATTCTAATATAATTATTTATAATAAAAATAATATTTAATATTCAACCAAAAAATTCATGCATATTATTAAATTACTAAAATTAAATAACTTTTATAATTCTTAAAATAAGTTATTATATATATTTCTATTAATTAAAGAAATAATGCATCGATGTTTTGTATTCATTTAAGGTCATTATATAATTTCTAAAAATTATAAATAATTTTTTATTAGGGAAATATTTTATTTAAGATAAAAATAGACAATTATATTCACTAATTACTTTCTTTTTCCCTATGTGGATGAATAATATATATTTAAAACGAAGAGAGTGAAATTTTGTAACTTTAATTAATTTAAATATTTTATAGGACTTTTTCAAGGAAAAGTGTTTATTAAACAACTATCTTTCTAGAATACAGTTATTAAAATCTAATTAAAATATTTAAATAATTATTAAGATGATAAATTATGGCCTTATCACATTATTTGTGACCAAGATAAACAAGATTTACCTCTTACTGTGGTGTTAAATTTTACAACGGTTACTGTTTATAGTGACCAAAAATAAAATGAAAGTATTTACCAAATATAAGCCACATAATTCCAAAAATTTAATACATATTTTTAAATTCAATACTTATAAGTAGAGAAAAATTAATTTTAAGATAGGCATGCAAAATGCGATGAAAACCACAGTTTAATAAAATATATTTGTAATAATAAAACTTGGATTATTTTTATACAATAATTAGAAAAATATTAAATTAATGTTAGAAAATTTTATTGAATATATAATATATAAATTTCTTGAAAATAATTCAAAAATAATGATTAATTTTATTTATTACGATAAATATACATTGGGTTCAAAAAAGGTTTCCAGAAAAATATTGATTTTTATTTCATCTGTTTTTTATTTAAAATTATAATCAATTAAAACCTAATCGAATAATTTTATACATATATAACAATAAATATTTCATAATTTATATATCCATATTCATATCTTCTATTCAAATTCCTAGTAGTTAGCTGTCACTTTTAATAATACTATTTTAATAGTATATCACGGTTCGTTTAAACTCATTATTACCTGTAACACAAGCTATCGAAGAAATTAAATTTGATTGAAAATTATATCCTAAAATCATGTCTTGTTAAATATCCTACTATTTTTCTTTATATTCATTCTATTTCACATTTCTAAATCCTCACGTAAAATCATTTATGTTATGTGGAAAATGGTCTGTAAAAGCTTTTGTTTATCTTGATATTTATTACTTGTTTTTCAATAAAACATTATTTCGTTTTTCTTAATTATTTTTGAATGGAAATAAAATTTTATGATACCACATGTGGGTTTCCTAATTGGAACCATTATTGATCCATGATTTTAGTGGGGGTGAAATTCATAACACATGTTTAATTTCGAATCCCTAGTGCTTGTTTCTAGCACAAGTTGGTCGGAAGAACTCATAGGGACTAATAATGGAATATATTTGGTGACATTTCAGGTAATAATTTGTCATTTAATTACAACCATCATAAAAAATTTACTCATATAATGGATTATATTTACTCACAATTCCCTATTTTCACTAGTCAATCCTCATTACCAATACTATTATAGTGGATATAGTAACATATTATATCGGGTTCACTCCCCATTATAGTTAATATTAAATTATGATATATAATTATGTACCAAATAAATTATTAGGATATATTATTCTATTACAACTTATCCAAAAATAAAAACCATATATAAGTGTTCTATAAGATCATTAAAACGTTCATCATTTTATTATAGCATAATTATCCTTTGGAGTGAAAATTTTCTTATAAAGATTTTATCATCACATTATCATAATACATCCAAGAATGAGCATGTTTTTTATAATTATTAAATATCTAATATGTAGTATAAGAAGAATAAATGGTTTCAGACAAAAATAAAAGAACATTTATAAGAGAATATGAATATTTCAATAAAAAAGAAAAATATTTCTTTTTTTGGTGTAATTAAAAACTAAACATTCCTAGATTATTGGGAAAAATATTTTCTATGAAAATAAACATGGAAAATTCTAATGTCATATTCATGTTATAGAATGTTCATATTGGAGATAAAATTCATTCTTTTAGTATACATTAAAAGAGAAATTTCTCTCACAAAATTTTAAAAGTATGAAATATATTTTTTGGAAAACATAAAAAATAGTTCCTTTTAAACAACTGTATATAAATTTAAAGGTAGTGGAAATAAAATTTTATAATAATTTCATTTATAGTTAAAAGTTTACATAAAATAATTTTTTTGAAAATTGATATGGAATACAATATTTCCATAACAAAAACGATTAAATAAGGTCATTTTTTTAAAAAATTTTGATCTTTGTAATTAAAAAGATATGAAAATTTATGAAAAACCTGAAAACCATAGAAATTAATTTATTGTAATAAAATATATCAGGATTGAATGATATGTGTCATATAGTTTCCATCAATTGAAATTTAACATAACAAATCCCAGAAATAAACGATATTGTAACATAAACCCATACCTAATGTGTCATATTACTTTCTATTCATTTGATCCTAATGTATAATAAATATTGATTTATTATACATGTATTATATAAATATATTCACACACACACATATATATACATTGAAATATTTCATTCCCTTATAATTTTCAATCATTTTTATTAATAATTAATCGTTAACGCCATTATTCGGTTGGAACCCCATATGTTTTCAATTTAGGTTTTGGTTTGACGGTTAAAGTCCATTATCCATTATAATGGTTTCAAAATATATATAATATCAATAATGTTATAAATATCATATTTATTCTCTATATACATTTTTTTATCCTGGAATATAGGGTGGTGATTAAAAATGAATTACTTTATTTTATGGTGGCGGTAGTCTGTGTATATGCCAGAGTAATGTTCCTGTTTTTCAATTGTAGGAATGAATGAAATATAATGATAATTAAAATTTATTAAATAATTATTATATTAAAAATATCATATATACTCATTAAATCAATATATATGACCATTCATTATATAACGTGATAAAAAATGAAACACATCACTCTAGGGAAGTAATATTTCTTATATACACATGTGAGATGTTTTTATATATATCGTAGAATAATGTAGAAGTTTAAAATGTGGTGTACCATAATCATAATAAAATATAATTAATTTGATATTGTGATTTTATGACACTATAATTATTATTATAGTTTTAACAGATGTATAATAAGAAACAAACATGAAAGAACGCTATTAAGAATTATACCTCTTCATTTAAAAAACCTCTTTTGGATTACACCTTAAGACTTATAATATTTTTTTGTGGTACTATGACCTTTTTTCATTGGGAGTACGTTTGGAATGAATATTTGGATGATAATTGTGAAATATGTGGATCAAGTGGTGTGTATAAGTGATAATAAGAGTTTCTCTTCTATAAGTGAGGTTGGTGGAAAACACGTAAATATATGAAACTTTTTTATTTATAATACGTATTAATCAAATGAAGTGTCTCTAAATTTCAATATATTAGAATATAATAATGAGAAGGATGATATAAAATCAAAAAATAAAATTAAATCTTGTTTTATCAGATACTTTAAACCATATCTCTTTAGATAAATCTATTTTAAGCCTTTTAAGCATTCCTATGGTAACAAGATTTATACCATGGTAACTATTCATTAAAGAAAAAAATTAAGTTTAATTTATTAACAAATATTAATTTTTTATAATTATAAATATTTAATTAATTTTAAATGATTAAATTCATATAATTGGTTTAAATTAATTCAAATATATCTCCACAAAAAGTGTAAAAACAAACTTTAGAGGAAATATATTATAAATCATAAAAATGATTTTAGTCCCATTCTTTTCCTAGTAATAGCCATTATATTACTGTTAATATATTTTATTGAATATATTTTATCAATATTTCATTATAATAACTCTTCTATAGTGATTAAAAAAATTAATTAATATAAAATACCCAATGTTAAGAAAAAAATTTGCATGTAAAATAACTTTTTTACATTAAAAATAATTCCTCTTAACCTCTAACCAATATATAATAAATGTATGGATGATTAATCACCTTTTGAAATTCAATACTATAATATTTAATAAAAAAATTAGTTATTATTGTTCATGAAACAAAATATTTTTAAAAATAAAATAATTTGTATGAAATGATATTTTAAAATAAAATGATATTATTTTTAATAGTTAAAATTGAGTTCATATTTCCTAGGCCTTAATCAATACATCCTCATTTTGGAAAACATTCATATATATTTTGAAAATTTTATTTAGACTTATTCATAAACACCAATCCAAAAAACTATGCGTTAACAATCATATTTTCAAATAGTATTTGAATATTATATCATAGTTCATTTCAGCTCAAGGTTTTATATAAAGGAATATATTAAATACTTATTATTTAACAAAAAAAATAAATATTCTAGAAGATATGGGTGTTAAAAAAATAAAAACATTGGAACAAAAGTCTCATAATAAATAATTATTTTCAATAATAGTATCAAACAAGATTTATGTACAAGATAAATATCAAGAATATAGATAAATATATAAAAATCACCCTAGTACCTTCAAAAAGAAATAGTCAAGTTCATTATTAATATTAGTCCAATCAATAATAAAAATTAAATAAATAAAATAATTCATCCATAAATTTTTACAAAATAATGAAGTGTTCATTAATCCTTTACCTCAACTGGGGATTCACATTCTGTTGTTCATCAAAGGGAAATGATGTGATGAACATAGAACCAAAATGCATGATTGGATCATCATATAACCTATACCAAAAAGTTCCTCATTGAAATATCAATCCCAAATATCACCAAAACCAAATTGCCTCCTCCTATGAGAATCATTAGGGAATGAATAAAATTAAATCATGAATGAAAATTAGTGAAGTCACCTTGGATCACTATTAACTAATATCATAAATACAAGGATCAAATCGAAGGAAGTGGGACTGAATGGGATCTCAAAATTACCATATTGTTTCCAAATATTTTATGGAAAGAGGGAATAATTCATATAATTATAGGGAGCCTAAAAATTTTAAACATAGAATGGAAAAATAAAATCTCATGACACAATTATTATAAACTTGTGGTTCATAGGTTTTTCACCAAACCATGGTGGATAATACCCATATATTCAATAATAAACCTAATTAAATTCACACTATTGAATTAATTATGTGGTTCAAATTGACTTATGATAAAATTTTGGAAGGAATATGGAATAAAGACCCTTTCCATAGGGAAACTTCCTAACACCCAGAAGTAGCCATGACTCAACATATATACTATTATATAGTGGTCTACCAACCAATATACGTATGGAACCCAACCCTTGAGGCTTGTTAACTTCATTAAAACCATGCCCTTATTTAACATGGATATGCACAAATAACCATGATAAAATAGTTCTACAATCAGATGAGACACCAAAAATGACCTTCATAGCCCTTGTACCCCAACCACTAACACCGCGCTTTAGACAGGCATTCCAAGCATCCCCTCAAAATACATTACACACTATTAGAACATATATTTTTCAACAAGATGAATATTTAGATCTAACAACATTTATCCTTCCAAAATCATCCTCTCATCACATCCAGTGACTAGAACATGAAATGAAACATGATGAAAAGTTCTAGGGAACTACATTATATAACAGTCAAATGATTCACATCAATGAGAATCAAAACTAATCATAGATGAAAAACCTAATACACCTCTAACCAATACCTTCACATGAGATTCTTCTTAAATAATAAGACTCCATCAAAGAAACATAACATCATGAAAAAAAATATACATTTTAATCAACATGAAAAAAATAAAATACCTACTCAATAATCATCTAGAACAGCATGGTAAAATAAAGATCAAAATAATTCAATATACTATCTTTTCATCTATAAATATAATTATAATATAATATATTTCACATCATTATGCCTAAAAAAACTCGATCAAAGTAGATATATCACTTGGATAACACTTTCATTCAATGATCCTAGATAATTTCTGACCAATTTTTGAATATCATGTCATCCCAAATATCAAAATCTCATTAATCAATAATATAAAAATCTTTATAAAATTTTCCCTAGATTTATGACATGTGGAAGACATTATAGATCCTAGAAATATATAGTAGAATAATTAACTAATAATTTTAATCTCAAATACACTAGAAAATATTAAAAGGATTAATAAACATGGGAGAGAGAGCTTACAACCACGCCCACACATCCCCTTACCACGATGAGGGGGAACACTAAGGAACACGTGTCCACAGACCTAAAATGCTTCAAGTCTTCTATAATAATCCAAAAATAAATATTAATGGTACTATTCCACATTCATCTAATCAAAAATCAATCGAGTCTTATCTACCATGGTTTACACCACATCTGGACCAAGGATAACTAAGTCTCTGAGCTTAATCTAGCACATCAGATAATGAAAAAGACATCCATAAAATTCCTCGAATAGAGGACATAGAATAGAATGTTATAAGTAATAATTTTAAGAAAACATCACCTTTTGATTATGATTCATCAATGATATGCCAAAAAAAACTTCTAATATATCTTATGACCTCTAGATGATCCACTCAGTAAAACCATCCACTTAAGTATAAATACTAATGATACAGTATATCTTGGAGCCCATATCATGCTATGATCCTATCTAGAATCGGGAGGTGAAACTAAGACTATGATTAGAAATAATGGTAATTATTACACCGTAATGCATCACCACCTTATCCACATAATGCCTCTCTAAAATCCCCACAAAAGTTGACTCCTTGATCTCAAAAAAATGAGTAATCTTCATCATCATATTGAAAATCAACCTGATTTCATCAAATCAACCATGGTCTTATGGTTTTATGGTAGAAAAATACATCAGTATGTCTTCCCATTTCCACATGGGAATATCTATAAACTACAAAAAACATCTTAGAAGAATATTCTATGTCATTACTTATTGACAGAAGTCTAAAAACATATATTGGAACTCATGGAAAATAGATTTAAATAGTCCCATTATCCCATTCAGGGAGTTTTTTAACACCAATAACATGGAAAACCAATCAAGGTTCCCGTATCGACCCTTCAATATTGTCATAATGATGTAATCCTACCCAACTCACATATGGTGATATTAAGATTATAGATCAATCATTGAAAACTATAAGGCTCCCTTTGACATGTCAAACAAATCACCAGTCTCAGGAAGAAGATAATGCTTCATGGCCATCACCTAATTCAATCACTCATATTATATAAAAAAATCAAGCTACCATCCTCTATCGTGGAGAACAATAATTTATCACATAATGATAATACAATAGGCTTAAAAATCCTCTTTATATCATGTCATCATCTTGTATCCTTAGATCTCATAGCTCGGAAGGTTCCTTTGTATAAGGATCCATAAAATTTGGGGAGGTACCTGACTATAACTTGATCAAAAACTCAATATCATGTTAAGGGGTGTGGAACCGAAACCTCTTCTTGAAAAACATTATAGAACTCCATCCACTCATTATAAAACTCCCCCACCTATGCCTCCACTAAACCAAACAATAAATCCAACAATTTATACTATAATAAATCAAAGAATTTTTGGATCACATAATTCTCCTCCTCATCATTGAACACTAAATTCCATCTATTCCCATTAAAAAATATGAATCTCCTTAAAAACCATTAATAAATTGTCCTATATAATACAACAATTATATGATGATAATGATATCATATGGATGAATCTGGTGATTAAATAAATCCCAAGATTAATGATGATAGCCCATAATAATCTCACAAATTGAACACATATCAAGTATACTTTTTTGAACTCTAATTGGTGTAGTAGTCACTACAGGTTCTGAAATACTCTCCACATTTCTATCCATAGAATAGACATAGGTGGGTACAACTGTAACACCCATATATTTTAAAATAGGAACATTGTATTTAATAGTGTACGTGACACATAAATATAAGATCAGAATAAAATATAATACCATGATACTTTATGATATATTTATTTTAAAATATATTCAATCTCTTAAATATCTTGTTTCATGTGAAACATTGAGTTTCTTTTATAGCTCGTGTTTCATGTAAGATGTATTTTTATCGAACAACAATATATTATTTAAGTATTAATATTGAATAAAATATTTAAATCCTAGACATTAGGTTAAAGGGTATGAATATAACTAAAAAAATATAAAAATATATAGTTTTAAAAAATTTATTAGTTATCTATTAATTATAAATAAAATTAAAAACATTGAATTGAAAAGCAATATTTTTTGAAAAACATAATTTTTATAAAGATGGTTTAATCACGCTTTTCACACCAAATATAAAATTACATTTTATGAATTTAATAAAATTTATTTTTCAAAAATATTTTTTTCCAAAAAAATATAATATCAAAATTATCAGATGGTTATTTTTTGGTATTTTTCTAAATAAGATTCATTTTTTTATGAATATTCAAAAATACTGAAATTTAATTGAAAAAATCCTTTTAATTTAAAATATTTATAATGATAAATTAGTTTATAAATTTTTTTGATGTAATATTAGTTCAATTATATATCAAGTAATCTAAAATACTTAACTAGAATCATTTTCATATTTTATATTAATATATAAACATTATAGACATTTGAATATTTTATTTAAAAACATACTTTCTCATTATGTATAAAGTATTAATTTTAATTAAATTTTCCACTTATGTGAGTTGAATTTAGAAAAAAGGAATCTATATTTGTGGTAAAAATAATTTTTAGCATCTATTAAGGTCGAATTAATTTTTAACAATAATGAATTCTGAAAATAGTAAAAAAAATTACCACAATTAAGGTAAAAATATATTTACTAGGGGGTAAACTAAAAATATAATGGTATAAATGTCCAATAAATGTACCAGCCCAAAACATTACCAATTAAAATTTTCACTTCTTATAATTATTTAATATGGTATAAAACATATTCATAGCATTGAGATCTCAATAATAACATTATTTTCGTAAATAAATAATGAAATAAGTGAAATTAATAGAAAGTATAGATCCTATATCGATAGAATAATAACTTGAACCTTGGAATAATAACTTGACAATTATGAATAGTAATTTGGAAAATAGATTAGTAACCTCACCTATGAAACTATAAATAAAAATTTAGGCATCTTATTAATGATAATATGATATAATTATTTTATAGTATGTGTAAATAAATGTTTTAAAATTGATATATAATGTGTTTTTATTTTTGTAAAACATAATTTTTTTTCAAAATTTTATAACTAATATAATGATTTAAAAGAAAACTTAATTTCATAAATTAGTTTCATATGTTTATATTTTTTTTTCTTGTGATTATAATATATTTTTCTGATACCTTAATTAATTTATGAAACTCTCATAAAATCAGTTATAAACATTATATCATTATTTTTTTTGAAGAAACGATGATTTTAATTACAAATTAAATTAATTATATTTATAAAATTATTTTTATAAAATGGAGTTAATTTTTGAATTCTACACATTTTATAATAGTTCTGGTGAATTTTTTGGATTTATCTAAAATACTAGATATTTTGAAGAATAGTGAAATACTATAATTTACAGTATATATCATTATAAGTTAAATTCAAAATTTATTGACTAATTATTTATGCAATCACCATAATAATAGAAAATAAATATCCATTTAATATATTTAGTGATAATTTTCAATCTATTGATATTCATGATCCAAAAATAAAAAAATAATGAATAAAATAATCAAAAAATGCCCCTCTCTTCTCCTATAAAAAGTACCCCTCACCAAATCTTCTCCTCACACCATCCCGGATTTGGATATTGTCAAAATATTATGGAATACACTTTCCAATAATCTTCCACATGTAAAAAATCCTTCTTTATCAAAAAAATACCAAATCCAATTTCCAATGGTGGTTTTCATGGAGAAGAATTCAATCGGTAAAATACTCTTTCATTTTCTTTTATTTTGTTTTCAATTTATTTTCTTTTGTTATTATCTCCTCACCTCAGACTATAAAAGTTGAATTATAACTGAATTACATTACATATAAAATAATTTTGTTATGTTAATGGAATAATTCATCATCAATCCTCTTCTCCACTCTCATTAATTTTAAAAATGAGAACATCATCCGTGATGTGTTGATTTACCGCCATCGTGGATGATGCATTTTCATTTTTATTTACCACCTACAAGTATTGTCATAAAAACATTATAATGGTTTTAAATGATTGTAAAAATTATTTTATAACCCTTTTTTGTTCTGGAACTAATATATATGCATAATATTAAATAACTGAACGGAATTAGTTTGTGATGATAGAAAACCTTCCAAATTAATCTGAATTATCATCATTAACATTTCATTTAATTAATCATCATTATATATATATATAAATAGACCATTTATACTTATTTGTTTTCATTAATATATTTTAATTTCAATTCTGGTTAATTATTCTCATAGTAAACAATCTTCCAGACATTAAGAAAAGTGAACCAAACATGATAACCAAGAAAACAAACACTCCTGAACGATGAAATTGAACTCCACAACTCATCAAATTGTCCATAGACAAACTTAACAAAATTATAATGAATCAAATGAATTTATAATAGGTTATTTATTTATTAAATAATGAATCTAATTTTATTATCCAGTATATTAATGTGAATAATTAATTTATACATTAGGTAAGAGGATTCTCGAACACAACTTCTTTTACTTAGGTTATTCCACTTCCCATACAAATTTTTATGTGGATGTTCTTTTAATATTCCTAAAATATGATATATTTGTTATTACCTTTTGTTTCTTGGATATACATGTTTCCAATCTGAATTTCTGACAAATGAAATTATTTTTCTAAAGGAAATCTATATTCTAAAAACTCATCTTTTACTTCCCTTGATATTGTTTCTTCTTGACTCAAGGATGGTGATTCTTATACCATGTTTGTTATTAACATTTTATTTTGGTAACCCCAAAGTTTATCCATGAATTTATGATTTATGAAATTCTCATGAAACCCATTTTATTTCCATTAGTTGTTTTATGGAAATTATTGTTAAATGTTCTATGCGGTATGCATGATTATGAAAATGTTATGATGTGATGGGTGTGACCATAATTATATAACACTCTAATTAATTGTTCAATGTGATTTATCTAATTATATAATATGAAATATTCATTAAAATTATGTAATCATTGTTCACAATTATGATGATGTTATGATTATTCACATATGTTATGTGTGAACATGATGCTAGCTTTGTTCAGAACTATCTATAGTATATGGCCATTGAGACATGATGTTTCATATTTATGCATTTTCACATTTAAATTGTTTATCTATTTATTCATCTCATAATTGTGATTATGAAACTTTTATTGTTCTATGATGATTATGATTATGCTGAACCATTTTATTTTGATTCATGAAGTTCTCTATCCTCTTACTAGGCTTTTAGATCACCCCTTTAATTGATGTACATCATTATGAGATTACTTGTACTAAGGATAAAACAAGGTATAATGAGAAGATTTATAATAAGGAATTAAATTAAATTTCATGTATTATTATGTTATTATTCTTTATAGTCCTAATTTTTCCAAGACACCAAATCTTTGGATCCTGGTTTTGTAACACTTTTATGTTGTTTATATTTAAATTTATGTAATAGTATTTTAACAAAATACTGGGGCATAATAGTTCATAAAAAATCACGATTTAATTAATTTTGGAATTATGATTAGAAAAATATAGTTAAAACCCATAATATGAGAATATGTTTATGTAAAAACCAATGAATAATTATTATAGAAAAATTATAAATAATGGGATCCCATAAGATATTTCATTAGAGATAATTTCACAAAAGAATAAATTTTTTATTCCTGAATTTTTTACTTATGTTTTGTTCAAACCTTTTCAAGAAAATGGTTGGAACTAGGATAATCCTATACAACAACCCTTGTGAGGGATAATACTGTAATTTCTCTAATGACATCCATAATGACTTGGGAGGTGGAGATAAAAATTTCATTGTGATTCTTACCCAGCTGTCTCAGAATATGAAAAATAATATGAATAATGTAGAATGTATGCCTTCCCCTAAGTGTGAGAAAATACCTATCGATTAATTTAGGTGGAAAATACAACTAACATTTAGTAGAACATCTAATGAAATAGTAATGTAACAGTGTTTCAACTAATTGGAGAAGATCTTTTCTTTGATTCACTATTCTCAGATAGAGAAGGTGACTCTAGAAATTTATCATTTAGATAGTGGGGCCGATCAATGGTGGGAATTGATTATGAACACCTTTCTAAAGGATAAAATTGGTTAGTTACAGTGGGAAGAATTTATGAAAATATTTCTTAATAAGAATTTTCCTTGATCTCTTTAGAAAAATATTGAGAGAGAATTCATAGAGTTGAAGAAAAATAATGTGAATCTCTCATGTATTTTGAATAAAATTTCACAAGTCCTTCACGGAATGATTCTGGTTTTATTATAATCAATTATTGAAAATTAGATATATTATTTAGTTGTTTAAAAACAAACCTTTTAAATTCTCAAGAAATTAATGACATTTGAAAGTTATGAATATGTTGTTCGATGTGATCTCAAAGTAGAGGTGGAGTTTGGAGAATGGTCACATGGATATAGAGATAATAAATGAAAGATGTAGTTTCAATATGGAGGATCTAATGAAAAATGACGAAAGAAATGTAAACCACTAAAATGAAAAAAAATATGAGAGGAAGAATCATGAGAATTTCCGCAAAAAAACAAGGAAATACCTCATGTTTGGTAGAGAGGTCCACAAATATCATAAATGTTAGAGAGATTTGAGGAAGGTGGAAAATGTGTTGGATGAAAGGAGAGAACCCCCGATGGTTAAATGTTTCAAATACAGGGAGAAATGTCACTATGTAAGCTAGTGCACTAAACCTCAACTCCTTGAGGGTAATCAGGGTCAGTAATAACCAAAACCAAAATATAAATGGAATGATTACTCCACCACTATTGCTGAGGTGAAAACCTATAATGATTTGGTGATAGGTAAACTAGTTATTCATTCATAAATGGATATCAAACTCTTTGATTTTGGTTCTTCACATTCTCTCATAACATTAATGTTTAGTATAAATATTAAAACACCACCTCAAAACATTGTGATTGAGTTATATGTGAGAATAGAAAATGGGAAAATTAATGTATCCAAAGTATATAACTCCTTCCAGATTAATTTTGGTGGACTGAAACTCCCAGCTAATATAGACTTACTTCCTTTGGTGGAGTTTAATGATATATTGGTCATGGATTTGATATCTTTATAATAATCTATAATTAACTGTAAGGAAATAGAGATCAATTTTTACATCTTGATTCATTCTCCAATTATGTACAAGTTTAATTATGAAGATGAATATCTTTTAGAATCATCAACTCAATTATGGATATTATTACTGTATGAGGAATCATATCTAGATCAAATGCTTGATACAAATGAGATAATCATGGTCTAAGATATTCCAATTGGGAGGAACTACACTAATATGTTCCCCTAATATTTTTCTATTCATCCTCCTGAACGAGAGGTTGAGTTCTCAAATGAACATATTCTTGGATCTCTACATATACTAAATAAACCCTATAGAATAGACACAATTGAGTTGGAGGAACTAAATAAGTAGTTAAAATAGAATATAGAAAATGGTTTTATACACTTGAGTGCTTCACCATGGTGTGATTTAGTACTATTTATTCAAGAAGAATGATGGATAAATCCACCTCCTCATTGATTATCAATTGATCAACAAAATAAAAATATAGAACAAGTATCTTGTTCCATAAACATATTAATTGTCCAATAAACTACATGGGACCAAGTATTTCTCTAAGGATGAACTTTGGTCAAGATATCACCTATTAAATGTGAGGAAGGATGATATTACCAAGATTGAATTTTGAATGATTTATCGACACTATGAGTTCATAATGATTCAAATTGGTTTCACTAATGCTCCAACAATAATTACGCACTTAATAAATAGAGTATTTAGATATTAGCCTGACATGTTTTTTGTAGTATTTATTGATGAAATTTTGATATACTCAAAGAGAAAGCTGTAATATGAGGAGCATTTAAATACTGTTATAAATACCTTACGAAGGGAGAATATATATGCAAATTATAGAAAAAATGTGTTCTAGATAGCATAAGTATCATTCATGTAGAATGTTATCATCAATAAAGGAATATATGTGGACCCTTCAAAGAAAAAGGAAATCAAAGAATGGAATAGGATAACATCTATAATGGATATCCATAGTTTCCTTGATCTAGATGGGTATTATCAATGATTTGATAAGAATTTATCATGATTGTCAAACCCACTAATGAATAATACTCGAATGGGAGTAAAGTTTGTTCTGAATAATAAATGTGAAGACTGCTTCAAAGAGTTAAAGAAGAGGCCAATCACTACACCAATACTCAAACATATTACAAGGTGGGAACAAATTATGGTATACAGTGATACTTTAAAAAAGGTCTTACGATGAGTAATGATGAAAAATGACAATTTCATAGATTAAGACTTAATGTAGTTGAAAATTAATGAGAAAAACTATCCCATGCATGATCTAGAGTTTTCAGTAGTGATCCTCACGTCATGCATTTTGAGGTATTATCTATATGGGGAGAAGTGTGAGATATATACTAATAATATGAGCCTAAAATATATATTCAAATATAATAAGAATAATACATGACATAAAATATTGTTAGAGATCATCAATGATTATTACTACTCAATCCACTACCATCTTGATAAAGAAAATAAAGTGGCAGATGATTTAAGTATAAAGGATTCTGAAATATTATCGATGATAATAATTGAGAAGGTTCCAATCATCTTATATTTTAAAAGGATGAACATATGATTCATTATGGAAGGAACATCATCAATTCATTCTGAAATTATTGCTTAACCATCCCTCATGAGGAAAACAAATGATTCTTAAAGAAATGATGTGGAAATTCAAGAGATATTGGAAGATATCAAAAAAAAAGAAACCCTATGTCTTCATGATTGACGAGGAAGGAGTCATAGGAATTGGGGCATTAAAATGTGTACCACCTGATCCTGATATAAAGAAATATGTAATGAATGAAGAACATATATCAACATTACCTATTCACCAAGAAAGCACAAATATGTATTATGATCTCTGAGAGAACTAATGATGGGACAATATGAAGAATGATATCATAGAATATACATCAAAGTTCTTTATATATTAGCAAGTGAAGGCTAAAAAACTAAATTATAAGGGGGTGATGAAAAAATTACCCATGCCAACATGGAAATAGAAAAACATCACAATGGACTTTGTGACCAGAATTATAAATAAATCCATAGAAAAGAATTACATATGGGTTATTGTGGATCACCTTACAAATAAAACTCACTTTATCACAATTTGAGAGGACTTATCACTAAATCAACTTGCAATGATATAATTAAGGAAGTGGTAAGGCTATATGAAGTACCACTATCTGTTTTATCATATTGAGATCCAATGTTCACCTCCATGTTTTGGAAGAGTCTCCAACATGATCTAAAAAATAATATGAACTTTAGTATGACTTATCATCCTCAAATAGATGTATACTTTGAGTAGATATTTCATACACTTGAGGACATGTTGAGATAATGTTCTATAGACATCAAAAGATGATGGGTCCAATATCTACTTCTGGTTGAGTTCTCTTACAAAAAAATTTCCACTAAAGTATCTAAATTGCTCCATATAAATCCCTTTATGGGAAAAGATATAAAACATAGAAATGTTGGGATTAAATTGCGCAAAGTAAGTTTCTAGGACTTGAAAGAGTCAAATAAATAATTGAAAGGGTGAAAACTATTTAGCATCACATCAAGGAAGCCCAAATTTGGGAAAAGAGCTATGTAAAAAATTATCTATAATACTTGGAGTTTAAGGTTAATGAAATTTTATTCCTCTATATATCTCCATGTAATATAATCATGGGATTTGGGATGAATGAAAAGCTATTTCCTTGGTACATTTTCTCCATAGGGATTATTGATTGAATTATTGTTGTGGCGTATCGACTTTTGCATCCAACAACCATGTATCATATTCATGATGTGTTCCTTGTATTCCTATTAGGGAAGCACATACCAGATCCCTCACATATTCTGAAATCAGGGGTGGTACCATTGGAATATAATATGTTCTATGAGGAGGAGTTAGAGGAGATCATGGACCATAGAGATAATGTTCTATTCAATAAGAATACTCACCTTGTAAAAGTTATACTGGGGGACAATATGTAAGAATAGGTAACATGTGAAATGGATGAATAAATGAATGATATTTACCCTCACATATTCTCATCCTAGAATGAAAAAAAATTGTAAAGATCCCTAAAATTCAAGGGAAATTTTTTTTTTCTTAATTTTCTTTGGGTTTTTACAAGAAAACAGTTTCTGAAAGCACCTGATTCCGAGGCTCGGTGTGCCTAGAATCAATTTCCGAAGTTTAGCTTGGGTACATTCAGTAAACGAACGAGCAGGTTTTCCAAACTTTTGGACCGGTGCTTTGAATCGAAATCTGTGGGCACCGATGAAATCACAGCACCAGTAATTGCTTAGGAAGACCATTTCTGGAGTTGCGTTTGCTCGGGTGTGGTTATTAAAATAATGGGTTAAGTAATGAATAAAAATAAAATTTGTGCAACAAATTTTATTGTTTTATATCTTTGTAGTTTATCTTCCTTGTGAGGGAATTGGGGTGGGACCCACTAAAATCTTAACTCTCGGTAGGATATTAGTGAGGTGGGTCCCACACGAGTCCCCACCTATTCAAATTCACGTAACCTCCAAACCCCCCCATTAATTTTTTAACACACCCGCTCCACCTATTAAATGCCGAGTCAACACTCACATTAATTGGACGGTTAAAACTCTTCAATTAATTGAATTAATTGAATGATTATTTTGATTTTCAACTTGAGGTGTTGGATTGTGTGTTAATTAAATATGACAAGTCTTATTTAATTAAGGGTTGGTTCGTTGTGCGAGAGGGATTGGGAGGAATTGCTCAAGCCTTGGAATCCTCTTCTTCCTCCTTGAAGAACGTGAAGAACGCACCGTCGCCGACGAAGAACGCCGACCTCCGACAAAAAACGACGATGAATGCCGAATCCTTGGAGATTGATGACGCGACGCCGTGTACCGCGACACCGACGATTCTCTTCCCCATAAAACCGATGACGCTTACAGAACCTTGTTCAGTGATGCCGTTCTCTATGACAACTGGCGTGCGACGTCAAATATCCAGGTAGGGGTTTGGTTTTGTTCGTAAATAATTCTTTGCGTTATTCATTTAATATTCGGGACACATATTATCAATTTAACGGGAGGAGGTCGGACCACCCGAACACGGCCGATCCTCCTCCCCCTTTGATGTTGTCTTCGTTGCGGCTCGAACAAAGGTGGTGCAGTGCAACGACACCATGCAGAAACAAGAAAAAACACGACGAATAAGCGCGGCGCCATTGCGCGGCGCCGTTGAGGCCGAACGAAACCATGGCCGGAGTTGGGGCTGTATAGGCGATTCGAAAACTCAACAATTTGTTATATTGACGTTCGGATTGCTGGGCGGTGATGGAACATGCTGCAAAGGCGATTTGAAGACTTCGCAGTGAAGAGCAGTTCCCGAGAGGACTACTGGCGAAGGCGGCCGACAAAATGGACCATCGGAGCGCGTTCGGTGGTCCACATAAGATCCTACTGGTGCGCCGCTCGGAGGGACCGCGGTGGCGGCAGGCGACCGGTCAGGCGGCCGTGCGGGACCCGGGGGGGATATGGTGCCCAACGCCACGTGGGGGCCGCAGTTACTCAATCAGGGGGGGGGGGGGGGGGCAGCCGCTCCCCCCCCCTTTGCGTTTCCCCTTAGCAAGCGTCGAGCCGACCCTGCTCAGCCAACGCCGAGCCGCCCCGGGCCAGACCTGAACCCGGGTCAGGTGGACCCTATTCGGGCCGACCCATGGGGTATCGGCCCCGGTCGGACCGGGCCCGAACACCCTATTCTCAGGCAGTTTTGTTCAAACGCCCATAACATGGGCTAAAGACCTCTGATCGATGCACCGTAAGTTGCGGTGCGATCCTTGGATTGAGAAGGTCATTTCGGTATATTACACTCAAGGTTTCAGAGTATTTGGTGTATGTCCGGGTTGGTTCGAGCACGAAACCAACCGGGCCCTCGGAGCAGAAACGCTTATAACATGAGCTCCGGACGTCCGATAGACGTGACGTCGACTTTGTTGGATTCATCATGATGAGACGGAACTTTTGGCATACTTCGCCTAAGGATTGGACACAGTTTGATAGTGGCCGGGTTGGATTGAACCTGAAATCCAACCGGGCCCCTGGAACGGAAAAGCTGATAACTTTCAGACTGGGCGTCCGTTTGACGAACCGTCAGCGGCGTTGGTGATCACGTTGAGAAACGGTCCCTATGAGTATACCCTATGCGAGTTCGGGGTATAGTTGAGATACAGCCAGGTTGGTTTGCACACGAAACCAACTGGGCCCCTGTGATGAAAAGGCTAATAACTCACAGACCGGGCATCCGATTGACGCGTCGTCTATTGCGTTGAGACCCCTATGATGGGGCGGTCCTTTGAGATACTTCTTAGTGGAACATTGTGATACTGGCGTATCGACCTATAGATCGTGGAGAGGACCCTACCGGAGACGAGCGTACGGAGTACAGAGACCGTGTAGCCGGCTAAGACCTGACGACTGCTTGACCGACTCGGCTTGGAGTTAGTCGACTATCCCAGTGGACGGAGTGCCCGATATTTGGCGACAGACCCACGGTGGACGGAGTGCCCGGTAGTTGGCCGCAGACCCGTGGTACTCGATAGGAGGAGTACCTCTATAGGCTATTAGGGAGAGCGCCCCGTATTTGGTGGCAGAACCTAAGCGGACAGAGCACCTGGTAGTTGGCAGAAGACCCGCGGTACTCAACAAAAGGATTACCTCAACAATCTATAGTTAGTGAGCAGTACCTCGGAGTCGTGATAGGATCACTGTACTCATCAGAGACGGAGCTCTTCAGCAGTTACGGTTTCGATAATGAAAATCCTTGTTTGAGCTGAGTCTATGACCTTTGTGTTTACCTCATGATTGAAATGGGTCACTTGATAACTTATGTATATGTATGGGAATATACCTAGGTAGTGGTTATCCATTGATTTCATAACCATTGTGTTTCCTCTTGATTGAGATGGGTTACTTGATAACTTAGGTATAAGTATGGGATTATACCTAAGTAAGGTTTATCTGTTGATTCTGATTTGTGGCTATCCTTGTTAGATGTAGAGAGACCTTCAGAGTCTCAGGGTCCCTACTGAGTATCGTTATACTCACCCTTGCACGGGCTATGCCCGCACTTTGTTGTGTTGGATGCAGATGACGGATAGCACTGACGGAGGCCGAGCGTTCGAGGACAGGATGGTACCCGGAGGTGGACCTCATGACAAGACAGTATCCGGATGTGGACTTCACAACGAGAAGATACTCGGAGGAGGTTGGCGGACAAGAGCGTTGTGGAGTATATCTGTACCTACCCTTCAAGTAGGATCCATGGTAGATGATCCAGGAGCTCCGCTATCTGTACCTACCCTTCAGGTAGGATCCGAGGTGGAAAACCTAGGAGATGCTTCTATCCTTCCAGCTGCTTGTGTTTTCTGTTGTACTTTCGTTTAGTTGCAGCTGTACTTTCAGTTGGGTTTGTATTCTGGCCCATTTACTTTTCAGCACTTTCTTTTGTACTTAGTGTATTACTTCCGCTTGTACTCGGTGGTGTTTAGTTTACTTTTATAAAGGCAATGCCTTCCTAGTTATCGGGATATACGCCTTTGGTGATAGTTTCCAGCCCCTGGCCTATGGAAGGATGGATTGGGGTAGTCACGGCATGGGCCCCGAGGACGGGTCATGGCAAATTGGTATTAGAGGAGTCAGTTCTACAGCAGAACTTATGACTCTGATATTTTCCTTTCTGTAAAGCAATGGTGTTAAGCACACTAACTGTGGTTTTCAGTTCAGGGAGTCCAGTGTTGGTGCGGGCGGCCGATGTATCCATACACCAGGACAGTGACTTCTGATTTCCGAATCAGTGCATGAAAACACTGATTGCATGTGTGTTTTCAAAAGTTTCTTTTAAAACAGCTCAAACCAGGTTAGCTCACCAGGTATAAATCATTTGACCATGTCATGTGTGTTTTTTTCAGGATGCCTCCCCACGGACGACCAGCTAGAGCCCCGAGAGTTGTATATACTGACAGCCCGCCGAGCGACGAGGCTTCAGTACAGGGCCCTATCCCAGTTGAGGCACTAGCAGAGGCACCATTGGTACTACCACCCATTGGGCCACCGATTCCACCAGCCCCATCAGTAGAGAGTGCACGTCGCTTGAGCACACTGTATGAGTTCCAGCGCCAAAGGCCACCCAGGTTTAGAGGAGAGACAGACCCGCAGGCAGTTGAGGATTGGCTAGAGGCTGTGGTGAGAGTCTTCAGGCTAATAGGGATGCCATCAGACTTCATTTTGATCCTTGCTGCCAGCCTCCTACAGGCATCAACAGGAAGATGGTGGAGCCTGATGCTCCAGATGCATGACGAGGTGACACTTCTGTGGGCAGACTTCGAGAGCCTGTTCTGAGCAGAGTTTGTAACAACCACCCTTCGAGCGGTGTGTATACAGGAGCTACTGAAACAATAGAAGGGTAGCATAATGGTGGCGTAGTACTCAGAGAGGTTTACAAACCTCTCACTCTACTCACAGATATGGTACGGGACCTGTTCGTCACGGCCCGAACCTTCGAGCAGGGGCTCAGGCGAGAGATTAGAGCTTCTATTGTATTTCACAGCATCCCGACGTAGATAGGGTTGTTGGAGAGAGTCCTCTTAGTGGAGAGTTTCCTTGCTGAGCAGTCTCAAGCAGCAGGACCCACCACTAGTCGGCATGCGGCAGAGTCTTCTGCAGCGGGCAGTAGACAGATGAAGCAGAGGTCCAAGAGGACTAGACCTTCCGGTGGCCGACTGCACGACTCAGGTTCAGTTGTGCGGGGAAACCGGGGCAGAGTCAGAGCCAGTCATGCCAAGAGTGGGCAGTGTTACTCCTGCGGCGGGCTTGGTCACATGGCATGCGACTGTCTGACCCGCCATACAGATGACCAGCAAATAAACGAAGAACCTCCCAGGCAGAGGCAGGGGTTCGATCAAGGTGGACTGCAAAGAGAAGGCGGCCATGGCAGATGAGCTGGTCGTGCAGCGGGTGGTGGACGACGGTTTGAGGCTCTACCACCACCAGGAGGACCACCCCGACCGCAGGGAACATGTGGACATGGGAGAGCTCAGCTTTAGGCAGCAGAAGCATATGAAAATGGAGCTCCGAGAGCTGGAGGATAAGAGAGGAACCAGTTCCAGGAACGAGACCATTGATCTTGGTGCTTCTAGTTTCCTTATTGTTGATTGTCATTGTTTTGTGTCTTTGTACCTCGAGATGTTGTAATAAAAGACACTTTTCTTTGTGACATTTGATTCCTTCTTTTTTGTGTACCAAGAGGTTCCAGTTTAAACTGTTAATTTGACCCTCACTTTCGATTTTCCTACTGGAGGAGACCCAGTGACCTCACACTGATGCCGACAGTGTGACTCGACCATTAGAGGCGAGAGTGACGGTTGCATCTCATGGTAGTAACGTCGAGCCCTTACGACGTCGTCCATGGAATGAATGCATCATTAATATCCAGATTGACAGTATTAGGAAAAGAATGTGGTTCATCCAGCGGATGAGACCTGATTTCTCTTATCGGCAAAGAAGAAATATTAGCAGCTCTTGTGGGACCAGAGAAGGTCTAGGTCCTGACTGAGAAGGTCCAGGTCATCTAGGAATGGATGAAGATTGCACAGTGCAGTAAGAAACATGAAACTGCCACTGGTCTTAGAGACTCAGGCGTGTTAACTGTTTCAAGAAGAGGAAGCATTAAGGATAGATGTGTCTACAAAGCAGCAGACGTGGAGGCAGAGCTAGGAGAGCAGCATGAGGTGGTGTACATTTCAACATGCTACAACCACCCGTCTTAGTTGTCCCCATCGGGCTCAGGGAGCTAGATGATAGGGGAAGAGTGCGTTTGCATACGGTCAAAAAGTGTGACCCAATTGCTCTAAAAATGATTCAAGGGACAGTCTGTTTCCACTACTAGCTTCCGTAGTAACAGACGTTGATATGAATCATTCCTTCCTTCCATGAATCTTGTCCCAGACCTAGAGGTTCCGGTAAGCCGTAGACTTTACCCTCATGTTTGGAGATACCTTAGGAGGAGAATTGATAATCACACTTACGCCGATAGTGTGATCTTACCCTCAAGGTGAGAGTTTTGTTATGAATCTCTTGGAGGCAACGTCGAGGCCTTACGACGTTGGTCTCGGTATGGATTGGCTTCACAGTTCATGCTCAGATTGACTGTATTAGGAAAAAAGGTTGTGGTCTAACTACAACGTTGGGATGGGTTTTCCTTGGGCGGCGAAAAGGAAACCCCAGGCATCACTGGATAAACTCATGCATAGGAGGGTGCAGCCGATCACTCTTGAGTCGGTAAACCTTACCCTCGTGGCAGCAGGAGTTTTGAATTTCACATTAAATTGGAATTGGAGACCTCTAGAGTTTGAGGATAACGATCATGTCCTTATACGGGTCTCACCTCGACGAGATTTACGGAGATGTGGCCCTGGCGGAAAGTTATCTCTGAGTTTCAGCAGACCTTTTCAGGTCCTCAGCAGGGTAGGCGAGGTGGATTACCATTTGACCCATCCACCTTAGTTGCACCAGGTGCACAACGACTTCCACGTATCTCAGCTGAGGAGATACGAGCACAACCCTTCGCATATCATCGACCATTGGGAGCTAGACATTGGCGATGGGGTGACTTTTGTAGGGTTCCAGTAGAGGATGAGGATCGACAGGAGTTGGTCTTACGAGGATGATCGATTCCTCTTGTGTGCTTTCATTGGTAGCACACGAACCTCCAGAAGAGCACATGGGAGCGGAATGCTCAGATGCGTGCTCAATACCACTTTTGTATCCCCAGTTTGTGTTAAAGCTTTATGAGGACATAAATCCCTGATGTGGGAGTAATGTAAAGACCCGTAAAAATCAAGGGAAATTTTTTTTCTTAATTTTATTTGGGTTTTTAGAAGAACAAAATTTCTGACGGTACATGATTCCGAGGCCCGGTGTGCCCGAAATCAATTTCCAATGTTTAGATCGGGTACTTTCAGCAAACGAACGAGCAGGTTTTCCTAACTTTTGGACCGGTGCTCAGAATCGAAATCTGAGGGCACCGATGGAATCACGACACTGGTAACTGCTTAGGAAGACCATTTCTGGAGTTGCATTTGCTCAGGTGTGGTTATTAAAACAAAGGGTTAAGTAATGAATAAAAATAAAATCTGTGCAAACAATTTTATTTTTTTATATCTTTGTTGTTTATCTTCCTTATGAGAGAATTGGTGTGGGTCCCACTAAAATCATAACTCTCGGTAGGAAATTAGTGAGGTGGGCCCACATGAGTCCCCACCTATTAAAATTCTCTAACCCTCCAAACCCCCATTAATTTTGTAACACACCCGCTCCCCTCTATTAAATGCCGAGTCAACACTCACATTAATTGGACGGTTAAAACTCTACAATTAATTCAATTAATTGAATGAATTATTTTGATTTTCAAATTGAGGTGCTGGCTTGTGTGTTAATTAAATAAGACAAGTCATATTTAATTAAGGGTTGGTTCGTTGTGCGAGAGGGATTGGGAGGAATTGCTCAATCCTTGGAATCCTCTTCTTCCTCCTTGAAGAACGCGAAGAACGCACCGTCACCGATGAAGAACGCCGGCCTCCGACGAAGGATGACGAAGAATGCCGAATCCTCAGAGATCGATGATGTGGCGCGGTATACTACGAAACCGACGATTCTCTTCTCAGTGACGCTGACGATGCTTATGTAACCTTATTCTGCGACGCCGTTCTCGGCGACCCCCGACGTGCGACGTCAAATATACAGGTAGGGGTTTGGTTTTGTTCGTAAATAATTCTTTACGTTCTTCATTTAATATTCAGGCTGCCTGTTATCAATTTAAGGGGAGGAGGTCGGACGGCCCGAACACGGCCGATCCTCCTCCCCCTTTGATGTTGTGTTCATTGCGGCTCGAAAAAATGTGGCGCGGTGCAATGGAACCACGCGAAAACAAGAAAGAACGCGACGAAGAAGCACGACACCATCGCGCCCTGCTGTTGAGGCCGAACAAAACCATGATCGGAGTTGGGGCCGTAGAGGCGATTCGAAGACTCCGGAGTTTGTTATACTGACATGAAGATTGATGGGAGATGACAGAATAGGCTGAAGAGGCAATTTGAAGACTTCACAGTGAATACAAGGTCCCGACAGGACCGCTGGCGAAGGCGGCAGGAAAAACGAACCACCGGAGCGCGTCCGATGGTCCGCGCAAGATTCTGCTGGCACGCCACACCGGCACGGCGGCCGGAGGGAGCGGCGCCCAGCATGCCACCAGGAGGGACCGCTGCGGCTGAAACCGCACCGGCAGGAGACCGGTTCTGTGGCCACGTGGGACCTGGGGGAGACGCGGTACCCAGCGCCTCGTCTGCTGGCAAGAGCGGCCCCCCACGTGGGGGCCGCAGTTACTCAATCAGGTGGGGGGGGGGGCAACCACTCCCCCCCTTTGCGCATCTGCTCGGCCAACGCCGAGCCGACACCGCTCGGCCAGCGCCGAGCTACCCCGGGCCGGACCGGCCGCACTGGGCCGGGCCGACACAGTGGGGTATTGGGCCTGGTCGGATCGGGCCCGAACCCCCTATTCTCGGTAAGTTTCGTTCAAACGCCCATAACATGGGATACAGACCTCCGATCGATGCACTGTTAGTTGTGGTACGATCCATGGATCAGGAAGTTCGTTTCGGTATATTACACTCATGGTTTCGGAGTACATGGGGTACGACCGAATTGGTTCGAGCACGAAACCAACAGGGCCCTCGGAGCGGAAACGCTTATAACATGAGCTTCGGACGTCCGATAGACGTGCCGTCGACTTTGTTGGATTAGTATTGATTAGGTGGAACTTTTGGAATACTTTGCCTGAGGATTGGACACAGTTGGATAGTGGCTGGGATGGATTGAACCCGAAATCCAACTGGGCCCCTGGAACGGAAAAGATGATAACTTTCAGAACGAGCATCCGTTTGACGAACCGTCAGCGGTGTTGGTGATCATATTGAGAAATGGTCCCTATGAGTATACCCTATGAGAGTTCGGGGTACATTTGAGATACGGCCAGGTTGGTTCGCACACGAAACCAACCGGACCCCTAGGACGAAAAGGCTAATAACTCACAGATCGGGCGTCCGATTGACGCGCCCTCTGTTGCATTGAGACCCCTATGACGAGGCGGTCCTTTGAGATACTTCTTCGTGGAACATTGTGATACTTGGAGTATCAGGCTGTAGCTCGTGGAACGGACCTTCCCGGAGACGAGCGTCCAGAGTACGGAGACCGTGTAGCCGGCTAAGACCTGATTGCTGCTTGATCGACTCGACTTGGAGTGAGTAGACTAGCCCAGTGGACAAAGCACCCAGTATTTGGCGACAGACCCACGGCGGAAGGAGCGCCCGGTAGTTGGCCGGAGACCCATGAGAATAGATAGGAGGGGTACCTTTATAGGCTATTAGGGAGAGTGCCCGGTATTTGGCGGCAGACCCTCAGTGGATGGAGCGCCCGGTAGTAGGCAGCAGACCCGCGGTACTCGACAGGAAGAGTACCTCAGCAGCCTATGGTTAGTGAGCAGTACCTCGGAGTTGTGATAGGATCACCGTTCTCATCAGAGATAGAGCTCTTCAGTAGTTACGGTTTCGAAAATGAAAATCTTGGTTTGAGCTGAGTCTATGACCTTTGTGATTACCTCATGATTGAGATGGGTCACTTGATAACTTAGGTATATGTATGTGCATATACCTAGGTAGTGGTTATCCGTTGATTTCATAACCTTTGTGTTTCCTCACGATTGAGATGGGTTACTTGATAACTTAGGTTAAAGTATGGGCTTATACCTAAGTAAGGGTTATCTGTTGATTCTGCTTTGGGGCTATCCTTGTTGGATTTAGTGAGACCTTGAGGGTCTTGGGGTCCCTACTAAGTATCGTTATACTCACCCCTGCACGGGCTATGCCCGCACTTCATTATATTGGATGCAAATGACGGACAACGCTGACGGAGGTTGAGCGTTCGAGGACTGGACGGTACTCGGAGGTGGACCTCATGACGAGACAGTATCTGAAGGTGGACTTCACGACGAGACGATACTCGGAGGAGGTTGTCAGACGAGAGCGTTGTGGAGGCTATCTGTACCTACCCTTCAGGTAGGATCCGTGGTGGATGATCCAGGAGCGGCATAATCTATACCTACCATTCAGGTAGGATCTGAGGTGTACATCCTAGGAGCTGCTTCTATCCTTCCAACTGCTTGTATTTTCTGTTGTACTTTCATTCAGTTGTAGCTGTACTTTCAGTTGAGTTTGTATTCTGGCCCATTTACTTTTCAGCACATTTTTTTGTACTTAGTGTATTACTTCTACTTGTACTCTATGGTGTTTAGCTTACTTTTATAAACGCAATGTCTTCCCAGTTATCGGGGTATATGCCTTTGGTTCTAGTCGCCAGCCCCTGGCCTATGGAAGGTGGGTTTGGGGTAGTCATGATAGGGGCCCCGAGGACGGGTCGTGACATAAATTAAGAGGGTGAAATTTCAAAAGGGGGGAAGAATGTGATATACCAAACTTTTATCAATGAAAATTTTCCATTCTTATAGTTTTTATATTTGTTATAAGACACATTAATAACATATATATATCAATAAAATTATTATTTTCATAAATTAAAAATGAAATAAGTCAAATTTAGAGAAATTGAAGAACCTATACTGACAGAATAGTAACATGACCCCTAGAATAGATAAAATATTATTAGGGATTCTAATCTGGACAATAGAATAATAACCTCACCTATAAAATAATAAATAATAACGTATCCATCTTATTAATGATAATATGACATAATTATATGACAATATTATTATATAATTGGTTTCCAAATTATTAATTAAGTGTTTGTATTTTTGTAAAACAAAAATGTTTATTTATAATTTTATAAAATGTATAACGATTTAAAAAAATTATTTTAATAAAATAGATTCATAAATAAATATTTTTTTCCTATAATTATAAAGAAATTTTATCAGACATTAATTAAATTTTAAACTACTATAAAATCATTTATAATTTTAAAATCTATATTTCTTGAATAAATGACAATTTTAATTAAAAATTATTTTTATAATATTTGGAAAATTATTTTTTACAAAATGGATTTAATTTTCTAATTCTACATATCAAAAAAATTTAGGGTGAAATTTTGGGATTTTTCTAAAATAGTTGAAATTTTTGTGAATAGCAAAATACAGAAAGTTACAGTAAATAAGATTATAATTTAAATACAATATTTATTGATTCATTACTAATATAATAAAAATAATCTCTAAAAATACTTTTTTATTTAATATATTTTTTGATAAGGTTCAAACTATTGATAGTCGTCACCAAAAATAATAAAATAATGATTAAAATAATCAAAAAATGCCCCTCTCCTCCCCTATATGTACATTGCACACCACCTATTCTCCTCTTGCCTTCCAAGAATTTATTCTTGTATAAATTCATTCAATAATCTTTAAAATTCCCTTACACATGTCTATGAGTATTTTTTCCAGAAAATATTGAATCCAATTTCATAAGAAGGTTATCAAGGAGAAGAATTCAAGAGGTAAAATCCTCTATCATTTTATTTTAATTTCTTTTCAATTTTTTTATTTTACTGTTATCTCTTCACCTACCCATATAAAATTTTTAGGATAACTCCTATAACTTATATATGTGGTAATTTTATTATGTTAATGTAATAATCCATCCTCAAACCTCTTCTCCCCTTCCTTTTATTCTAAAAATGAGAATATCGTCCGTGATTTGTTGATTTACCACCCTCGTGGATGGTGTGTTTTCATTTTCCATAAATTCCTTATAGAATGGTCATGAGAACATTATAATGGTTGAAATATATTTTTATATTTATTTTATAACCCATTTTCTATTCTGGAACTAACATATATACATAATATTAAAGAATAATAAAAAACTACTTCGTGATGGTAAAAAAACTACCAGATTAATCTAAATGATCATCATTAACATTTTATCTAATATGTAATCCTCATATCTAAAAAAATAAAATAAAATTACATTTAAAATTATTTATTGACATTAATAACTGATAATTTAAATTTTGGATAATTATTCTCATATTAAAAAATCTTCCATTCATGTATACAGGTGAACCGATCATAAAAAGTAAGAAAATAACACTATTAAATGATGATACTAATCTATAACTCATAAAAAATGACCATAAAAAACATAAAAAATTATAATGAATCAAATTCAGCAATAATATGTTCTTTATTTAGTAATTAATGAATCTAATTTTTTTATTGAGGATATTAATGTCAATAAAGAATTCAAAGATAATGTAATATGATTCTTAAACCCAACTTCTTTTCTTTGGGCTATTCATCTTTCATTAAAAAAATTCAATGTGGATGTTATTTTAATATTAATACAATATAAATTATTTTTTATTACCTATTCTTTCTGGGATATAAATTTTTCCAATATAATTTTATGACAAATGCAATGTTTTTTCCAAAATAAATATTACTTCTAAAAACACATCTTTTACTTCTTATAAGACTGTTTCTTCTTCCCACAAAATTGATGATTATTGTACCAAGTTTTTTATTCCCTTTTAATTTAAAAAACCCAAAAGTTTATCCATTAATGAATACTTTATGAAAATATCATGAAACCCATTTCAATTCTATGGGTTAATTATTGGTAAAGATTGTTTTCTATTCTATATGGCGTGCATGATTATGTAAATTCTATGATATGAAAAGTGAGACCAAAATTATATAGCACTCTGATGTGTTGGGTAATGTGATGTATTATGAGAAAAGGTGAGATATTCATGAAAATGATGATATATTTTTTTAGAATGAATTTTATGTTATGATTATGCACAAATGGTAAGCATGAAAATGATGCTATAATTTCTCAAAACTATGTGTGGTATTTAGAAACAAAGAAATGATGTTTTATTTTTATTAATTTATACATTTCAATTAAAAATATAATTATTCTCCTAATAATTGTGATGATTAACATATGAAGATTTTTTAATGATGTTGATTATGCTCAACCATGTTATATTGATTCATGTCATTCTTTATCCTCTTACTTGGCTTTTATCACACCCCTTTCTTTGATGTATATTCCCCAATGATTACTTCTATTAAGGAGAAAACAAGTGCCAATAATAATCTAGAGAATAAGAAAATAAATTAATGTTTCTATTTTATTATGTAAAAGTTACGTATGTTCTTAATTTTTCTAAGAGACTAAACCTTTGGATCCTTATTTTGTAACACTTTTATATTTTTTATCTTTAAATTGATGAAATAGTCATGTCAGAAAACATAGGTTCTCTAGAATAAGACTTGTTTAATAAATAATGGATTGAAATATTTTGACCATTAAAATTATTCTTTTTGGTAATTTCCCATTTTCCGGCCCGTATATCTTAGAAAAAACGTGGGATCACTATATTATTTTCAAAAATACCAAGTGTGTCATCTCCCCCACTAATAAAAGGCCGCAACTTTATTCAATTTTTCAAAAACTTCACCCAATTTTAGTTTTTAAAATACCTCCCAAAATCACTTCCCAACATCACTACTCTCATCCTAGAATCCTTATATTGGTAATAAATCCAACCTTTAAGGGATTTAGTTTAAACATATGGGGGATACCCAAAAAAGGGTTAATGTTTCACAATGAGCGTCTTTATTTTAATTGTCTATCCACCTTCTAGAATTATTATTTAACAATGATAATATAAAATCCACAGTATATTTCATGTACTAGGATGTTTTTATATAAATTTAATGACTTATAATCATCTATAATTTCATTAATTGGGTTACCAAATCATCGTTCAAGTGTTCTGTGGACTACCTCCATTTGAACCGATGTCATTCATTTTTCTATTTCTACCTCTCAAGGTTGGGTATGATAATTGATATAAAGTATATATATGACATTTATGACATAATTATACCTCTTGAGTCAATATATCATATATATAGATTTTTATCTTACATTCTGCAGGATAAATGATAAAGTGGCTCGTCTGTGTGGCAGACTACTACCTCATGAAGCGATGTGATTCAAATTTCTCTAACACTTCACATTTAAGTTGATAAATACAATTATAATGATTTTATGTGATATAAAATACTTAATTAAGATTATAATGACATATATATCTTTTTATAGAGATAATATATATCATTTTATTTCTTTAATTTTGACTCACATAAATATGAGAACATCCTTCATGTATGTGTTGAATACCACCTTCACATAGAGATGTGACTCTATTTTCATCATCAAACCAAATTGATGATATAAATAATTATATAATAATTAATTAATTATATTAATATAATTCTATAAATGTAAAATATTACCTCCCACCTTTCCATAATGATCGTTGATAAATTGAAATGTTATGTACAACCTATAATCTCCATGATAATAACATACTTCATTCCTCAAAACCATATTTGATGATTAGTTATTGATGTATAAGAATGATTAATATTCCATGATTAATATTATATAACTGATGAAACTATATAAAGTTTCCATGAACTAGATCTCTCAAGATGAAAGACACAAGAGAAAAAAGGGCAAATAACACAAAAAATAGTTAAAATAATGAATAAATATTGGAGGATGGTGATAGTATGATTTAAAATGACATTCTATGATATTATAAACATTAATATGGTTATTTAATAAGTTAATAACATGTTTTAAACCAGTATACATGTGTTTAATACAAGGTCAACAAAAATAAAGTATAATGCAATGGATTCCATCTCCATTTCATTTCATTGATACATATTGTAATGTTATGCACCAAATTTATTTTATATGGTGTATATACTTCCCCTTGGAAATGTAGCATCACATATACATCATTATTCATGGAATTTTATGTTTTTATTTTAATTGTTTCATATAATAGGATTTGAGTTAAGGATTACGAAGAGGTAAATAATTTCATAAATGAATTTCCTTTTTTTGGGTTATATCACATCTTCGTATTACATTATATTCTTGGATTACGTGTATAATGGTTTTTGATTATATTGTGTTGTATACAGACTTATTTATGTGTATTTATAGTTTTTAAACATAATATATTCATTGGTTTATTCTCAAATCATTTATTTATTTCCATCATGCAAGAAATTGGGTCATGGTATCTTAGTCTATAGGAATGGGAGGCATGTGGAAATAGGCTCTAGAGGATGTGACAAAAGTCTGGATGTGGGATCTAGTGAAGGTTGTTTGGATCAATCATCTTTGGGTGCATCCAGGGAGAAATCCAAAGTAGATATTGTTTGGGAAAAGAGTTAAGAGGGTAACATGAAGGTAGAAAAAGTTTTTAATTACTTGGGGCAGGATCTGGGAGGTCCCATAGATAATGAACATGACCCTATGGGTTCAGTTGGAGATGGTTCTTCAAGTGCTAACAGTGCTGTGATATCGAACTATTACATCTATGCTATGGATTTCCATCGAAGAAGTAGTAACAATTCTAAATGGGTGATTCAATTTACTGGGGAGGGAAGTTCTAAGGACAGTTGGGAGTGGGAGGATCCATGAAATGGTGTTTGATGTTAGATTAATATCAATCAAGTGTCCAATCTTAGAAGGGATCTATCATATCTCAAGATGAACAACAACTTTGATAGAATAAGTTCTGATCGAGGGGTAGAATGCAACACCAGTTATACATTAGAATCATAGTTCTATAGAGAAATAACAGATGATGAGAAAGGTCTTCATATACCAAAGAGGAAGAAGGGAAATAAAGAAAATAGGGACCCTGGGAGCTGTATTGTCACCAAGAAGCAGAAATCAAGGAGTTGAAAGGACTAATCACATATAACTTGGACAATGGAGACACCATCAGCTATAAAAGGTGGTAAATATAAGTAATATGATACCCTGATAATGGAAGAAGACAAGGATGATAAAAAAATAAGAGATACTTGGACCCCTGATAATTACGAGGAGGTTTTACTGGTTGAGGGTACCTCAAAAGTTTTGGATACTCCCTAAGGGGATGTAGAAGATATGTATGAGGATCATCATGAGGATATGATTATATAATTTGAGGATGTGTGGATATAGAAGGAGGAATCAAATCCTTATGGAAATCATTGAGACGCAGGAACTCTTTATTTCCCTCAAAGACATGAAGCTACTGGTATGGAACATAATATAGCACTTCTCATGCACTCAGGTGAAGAAATGTTGGAGGAAGTTCTGAAGATTAAGGCGACACAGAAGGATGTTGACCAAATGATGGGAAGATTGCTCAGAGTGGATACTAATAAGGGGAAATGTGATTTTATTGACAACAAAGATGGCATATTTGTTAGAGGCATCAACATGGGGAAGATTAATAAGGAGCAATACATGTAATCTTGGGACTATTTGGCATATCATTATGAATACATATTAAAGGATGAACCATACTCTCAGGTAAATTTTTTTACCTGGAAATTTTTTAGGGACATTGATTCCAATCAGATCAAATATTTCTTTATCAAGTTTGTAGTTTCTTTTGGAGTTTGAACTGGTTAAGTTTTGAGGGTTCTCACTTTTCTCATAAATGTGTTTGAAAATAAAAATTTTCATTGGATTCATTGTTTACTAAAATCATTCACTTTCATAAACTATAGATATTCATGATATTTTCATATAATATTACCATTTTCTACTCATGATAACTTTAAATAATTGATATTTTTTAATAAAATACAATTTTATTTCTCTCCTCATTCAGAAATAATTTTTCTTCCAAAAACATGTTCTATAAATATGTTTTAAATTTATTTTACCTATTCAAAATGATTTATTGGATGAATTTTTAAAAAAATTTACAATAACATTTTTATTCAATAGAATAACTATGTATTTTTAAAAAATAAACTTATTTTTCTTTTACAAAAAATATAGAAGGAAACTTCTTGTCTTTTCTAAACATGGCAATTTCTAAACATTTTTACATTGAAAAAGGAATGTTTGTTTTAAAATTTAAAAAATTTATTAAATTACCCACCATCAAAACCATTATTTCATTGACTGTTAATTTAAAATATTACGATGATATTTTGAAAGAATTTTTTTAATTTTTTTTTCAAGGAATTTTTTTTAATTTTTTTTTCAAAATAAATAGGTTATTTTCATAATGAATTATTTCAAATAAATTTTTATGGTATTTCTATTCATTAATGAAAAAACCCTTTTATAATTACTCTAATGGGTATATGTTGATACCATCCTTATTCTTCCTTTGAATGGTTTATGATTATTTTGACCACGGATAGTATATAAATTCAATTCCTTGATTCATTTTGTTGTCATTAACACCCCTTGAAATATTGAATTTCCTGGGGTCATTATAAATTAAATTTCACCTAAATATTCATGCAATTTATAATGGATATTCTTACTTCATAAATGATACACCACTTTATCTTATGGTGTTTATATTAAAGTTTATTTTTTTTATCTATTACAGTATTGAAAAATTCTTATTGTTTACTTAATATGGATTTTTGATGATAAGGTATATTGTTTATGAATTAAATAGATTTTTTACATACAAAGAATATATTGGACATGAATTACACATATAGGGTAATGTTTATATAAAACCCCTCGACGTATCGGTTGTCTCATGAGACAAAATCAGTTATCCAAAGCTTATAAGTTCATAACAAGTATTTTTTAAACTATTTGGAGAATAGATATTGATAGTAAGTGTTCTATGAAAGGTATTTAAACAAATGAGATGGATATACAATATTAGTTTGTAAAAAGTATTTTTTAATCTATATTAAGGATAAAATTTTACGGTAATGGTATCATGTTACTAGGAAACATAGAATATAATAATTAATCACTTTCTTCATTCAAAATTTATTTATTTTTATTTTTTATACATTAATAATGATATTATCTACGGATGCATTTAATTATTTGTTTATTTATTAAAAGGCATGTGTTTTAATTTATTTCAATTGTCATGATTTATTATTGTCAATTATTTTAATTGAATGTCAATTCATATATTTACATTTCCTTATTGTTCATTTTGTATTGATTATGCTTCATTAATTAAATATAGCATCCAAAATATTTAACCCTTACTGAGCATTTGAAATCGCAGTTATTTTCTTTCCATTGCCAGGAACCCATGAAGTGTACTATATTTTATATGAATGGATATGTTTGATGTAATAATGTTAATCTAAAAAATGGAGTAAATTGTGTATTAAAATATAATTCAAGACTCATATGTGTATCTCATTCTCAAAGACGACTAATGTTGCACCGCTGGTTTTAATGAATTTAGTTTTTTCAATTAAATTAATCTAATTTGATGGATTGTGTCACATAAAAGACCATGTTTTTCATGCATTATATTTAACAACAATTTAAACTTCCACTATATGAAATGATGGGTTAGCTTGCATTACACACAACACATACTTTAAAAAAAACCAACATATTTAATTAATTTATTTAAATTTTACTTTTATAACCTACCCATTAAAACATGTGATATTAAAATTAATAACTTCCTTTTAAATATTATGAACAATTTTTTTATTTAAAGAAAACATATAAATTATAAAATACAGAATATTTGGAAAATCCTTCATATGATTTGAAAATAATATTTTATCAACAAAATTTTTGTATGTCTTTTTGTGAATAATAATAAAATTAAATATTGAAATATTTTGAACATTAAATTTACATAATAAAAATAATTTTTAAAGTCAAAATTTTAAAATTTTATTAGGGTTACTTTTCAGTATTCCTTCTAAAAAATAAATTTTTTAATTATTGAAATATAATAAAATTTAATTGAAAATTAACTTTTCATTTATTTTATTTATAAAGTTAAATTTTAATTTAAAATATTTTTAATCTCTAATTAGTTCCAATATACATTTATTAATCCAATTTAGGTCATTTTAATCAATTTCACATTGAATTTAGCTATAAATATTTTTTAATCTTTTGAATATTTTCACTTTACAAAACCACTTTCTTATCACGTACATGGGATTAATTTTAAATGATTTTTTTCTATTTGTTTGGATTGAATTTAGAAAAAAGGATTCTATATTTGGAATTAAAATAATTTATAATACCTAATAATGCTAACATAATTTTTTTCCAAAATGATTAGTGAACTCAGTAAATATTAATTTCTACAATTAATGTAAAAATGAGTTTTTTGAGGGAAAATCTAGAATGATAAGAGAAAAATTGACATAAAATATTATCTTATTTTTATTGATTTTTTTATTTAGTTATTATTCATAAAAAATCATTAAAATATAGAAATTATGTGTAACTTTCCTTTAAATATGACCCATATAATAAGAAATGTAAAAAAAAGGCAAAAAATAGATTTCATACTTATAATATCTATAATGCCTTGATATAGAGAAATACACCATTTTTTCAGTTATAAAAATATTATTTAATGAAAAATAATTTTATAATCATTAAAAAAATTTTGAGAAGAAATAATTAGTTTAAATAATTAAAAATTCTAACACAGTAATTCTTAAGGTATCTAACACCTGAAGCTTACCTGGTACATTTCCCTTTGAATAATGCAATAGCTTGCATTGTACGCAACTTCGAGATTCTAACACACCACGACCAATCAAAGTAGCCGTTATGAATAGTAATACCCCAATTTTTAAAATTTTATAAATTTTATCACTCAATATGGAATTCATTTTTGGATTCATAATATCAAAAATATCCTAGGGTGAATTTTTTGGTTTTTTCGAAAAAATTCCAATTTTGATGAATAGTAAAAAATAACAAACATTAATTAAAAAAACTTTTTAAATCCAAATAATTTATAGTGATAAATTTTAGTATTGAGAGGTTTTAAAGTATAATTAGAATATATTGTTCCCATTTAATCTAATTTTGTAAATTTTATTTAATTTCAAATTTAAACTAGACATAAACAAGTGCCAATCTTATGATAGTTATTATTTCTTAAAAACACGCCTTTTGTTTTAACAACAAGAATTAATTTTAAATTAATTTCTGCCACTTCTGTGTTTCGAATTTAGAAAAATGGATTCCATATTTAGAATTAGAAGGTCCAAATTGTGTAAATAATAATATTTTATGTTTATACATTTTTAATAATTACTTCGGTAAATACTTTATTTATCGTGGTTAAAAGGTAAATCTGGTAAATGAGGGTAAAAAAATAATATTTTAATATCTTTAAATTACACTAAATATTGTCCTAACCATATTGAATGATACATGTCCGACCATGGGCATCTTTGGGTCTATTTTGGGACCCCATGGATCCCCTTTTAAGTGATAATGACACTTTATATTAATTAAGTTAAAGTAAATACAAAAATGACATAAGCATATATCTTTTAAAAAAACAATTTTTACCTATGGTTATATATGTTATATTTTAGACTATAAATATTCATTATAAATATAATAATATTTCCCACATAATGGTATTTTATTTATATTTTTTAGACATTTAATAAGTAAATTTATTCATGACACAATAATGATGCATTATTTTCCTTATTAATGAAAGAATTAAATAATTTGAATTATAAATGATAAAATAAATGTAATTTGAAAGTTTTGATGACATACACAAGCTTTATTGGTTAAAATGAAATTTTATGATTTCTTAAATTAATTTGGTTCGAATTAATAAAGTTGTTAAGACTTTAAAAAAACTAAGTATTAAATATTGTAAAAATTGACATAAATTAGTTTTTAAAACAAATATTATATTATAAATTGATATAATATTCCTAAAAATATATGGTTTGGCCATAAGACTTTTATAATGATAGGTGTATCATTAATGAACCACTTGGGGTTCTCTTGGAAGTATATAGTATGTTTATTAACCATATAATATAAAAATACAAAGAGACATGGTAAATGTCAAACTATTTAACAAATAGTTAAATCTTAAAGTTATGGTTAATATAGTAACCCAAACTTGTCTAAAACCTGTTGTATGAGTGGTTTTTGACCCATCCCCACCTTATATTTTAAATAATCCATTTTAGAGCCTTTAGAAACCGAAAATGATTTTATTATAAAATAATATTTTAAGTTGTTTCTAAGGTGCCCCTCACCCATCTTATAAAAGGGAACCCCCCCCTTCCCTCTAATTTACACCTTCAAATCCATTTGGATCGGCCAAAACCTACCAAAATATCCTCCCAACTTCCCTAAATTAAACACATAGGCCTTAGTTTGATCAGAAAGCCATCCTAAGGAGCCCTTTTGATCAAATCAAAAGGAAGAAGCCGAAAACGAGGTAATAATTTCACCACCCTCTTTCAAGTTCTTTTCTTATTCCATTTATTCTTTCTTTGTTATTTCCACTTTAAAAGATTAACTCCAGTATCTTATATATAATGTGATGTTATTATAAATATGGTACAGCCATCTTCATTATTATATCCATCCTTTGAATGACATGTCACCATACGTGCGTGCGTAAGGATTATCGTCTCCACGTCGTGGTGTAAATGTTATTTAATACATTATTATTTGGATGTGTATAATAATGATGTGTAATTCATATAAATAATAAATATAACATGATAATGATTCTTTATATATGATATAACATCCAAATATAAATTATTTTAATATCAAAATAATGATATTGTCGCTCGTGCGTATGTACGGACTACCGTCTCCATGAATGCGATGAGATTCATTTCCCATCGTATCCATTCAAGAATAATTGTCATTTTATGGTTAAAAATAATGTTTAATGACTTAATATAATTCTTTATATGAATAATATACATCCCATCCATAAAGAATATGGCTCACATAACAAATAATATAAAGGAAAACGAATCTGTTAACACCTGAAATGATGATAATACTAAGATATTATTAACAAATCAATGTTAAAAGATCATATATGATATCATATTAATGTATATGATTCCTTTATAATTCAATAAAAATTATATCACCATTACACAAGAGGTTAATCTGCCCTCGACCAAGGAAAAATTACAAATTAAGGGGTTTCATATCTCACTTTTAATTCCGTGAGATTTCCATTATTCACCACTTATTTATTGCATGTGGTGTGTGTAATGCCCATGATTGTATTCATTGTGTAATATAATTTAATTAATGGATATCTATATCAACATTGTATGATCCTTCTTTTATAGGTGTATGTTTCATAAGTTACCAAATCGATAAAAGAATTTGATATTTCAATTTCCACTCATTCGGCTTTACACATAGTTCATTGATATTTTTAATCCAAGATTATGTGTGAAATCACTATTCATTTGCTTATGTCATTATTTCCACTTCCCTTTCAGTGGATATAATTTTGATACACATAATCACTCCATTTATAAATTCTCAAGTCATCGATATGAACTTGATAAGAGTAATTTTAACTCAATCTCCATTTGTTGCGTTAGGCATCCAATTCATTGGTGTTGTTTTTAAAAGAATATGTGTGAATGTCCCCTGATTGATTTACACTGAATATCCAATCATATTGAGTGTATTTATATTTTTCACACATAATTATGTCGTTTATTTATCCTTAACGTAATTATATGGTCTTTATAAAAGATTTCATCTCAATTTACATTCCATTGAGACTTCTTTGTTGTTTTACACCAAATCACTTTTATATGGTGTATATAATGTACTTTGACAGAGTATATCATGAATCCCTTTATTATCATGATATTATAAAGTTTTTATTACCTCAATTATTTCTATTCAAGTGTCTCTGTTTTGGTTAGGAACTCTAACTAAAATATCATTTTAAATGTTTTAATGATTTATTATTCTAAATATTTCTCATTAATGTCCATGTTTTAAAAATATTTTTAAGGATTTATTTATATGGAAATTAATGTTTTCAAATTAAAGTTACTTTTAAAAGTTTTAAAGTGGTATGGGACACTTTGATTCAAAAATCAATTTTTAAATGGCCTCATGATAAATAGTGTGACTTTTAAATGTTTTCAAGAAAATGGGGATATTTCTCTCAAATAGTTTTGATGATTATTTTCATCTATGTCAATATCCTTCATTATTCACGATTGTGGTTAATATGTTACAATAAAATCTTCTTTATTGTATTTAATGAGGTATGTTTGATTGTGGATGTGCTATTTGTATACCATTCATGGTTTGTAAATAAAGTATTGACATTTATTATACTAGTTTTAATACGAATGTTTATGTTATGTTTCAAAAATTTCCTATAAGGAATTAATTGGACTTAGTAAGTGATAGTTGGAGCCCTCTATAGCTCCTCGATGCATCGGTTGGTCTCATGAGACAAACTAGTGTCTTGGAACAAGGCCTTGACAAAATCTTATTTTTAGTCTTGGCACAAGGCCTTGACTATGAGGTTATGATTGTCTGGAATTATGCATTCCATCATTATGAAAGTGGTTATTTATACTGCATGTGATTTTTCGACTAGTAAAATATCCATGTGAATAAGTAAATGTCATTATTTCATTTTATTTTTTCCATATTATGATGAAGTTCAAGTTTAAAAGGCTTTTGTTTTAGTTATACATTGCCTTAAATGATTATGCTTATTTATGAAAGTTTCTGCTATAATGTTATCCTTACTGACCATCTGATCTCACCCCTTTCTATGTTTTATTTTTCACAGGATGCAACGAAGTATATTATTATTATCCTCCGGGGATAGTCTATGGTATCCCAGTGTATTATATGGAGACAATGTTGATGTAGTTTTTTATTTTATGATGTAATGTAAACCTTATTAATGCATCTAGTACTTCCAAGGTTACTAAACTAACCGGTCTTTAGAGACTTAATCTTTTATGATCAGTCCAATGATACGTACTAATGCACTGACTCTAGGTAACTCGGGTTGGGGAATTACAAGTTAAAAATAAAATAAATTAATTGATAATAATAATATTAAAAGATAAGTTAATTGAATGAATTGTTATGTTAAAATATTTCTGAATATTAATATATCATGTTACATAGGTGTGAAAAAATATATTATAATTCATCATTATCTAGATAATTTTAAATTTAAATTTTATGAATAATGTTAATATTGACAATAATTTTATTTTATAATAAATTATATATTATTAAATGATTTAAAATTAAAAAAAAAATTATATAATGGAATTTTATTTTTAAATGTTAGTAAATTTTTAAAATTTTTAATTAAACAACCAATTTATCTCTTATAATGACTATATTGACCGAAAAATAGTAATAAACTGAGTTAGCGTAGTTAATGTTAAAGATGTGTTTTTGAACTCTAATACACTTGTGTTAAAGTTAGATTTCAACACACAAAGAATTGTTATTTTTTAAATTATACATCTTACATAGAATTAGTGTTCCCAAATTATCTAATAATTCTCAATTTAATTTATTCCCAAAGGATAAATTACCTTGGTCAGAAAACTAGTAATCGTAGTGAAAAAACTAAAATTGTAAAAATAGGGCTACATAAATGTTAATAAATGAAATATTTAATACATGTGTTTAATTATTTTTTGGAGGTCATAATTGAATATATCATCCCTATAAATATTTAATTATCATATTTTGATCCACTTTATGTAATATTTACCAATCAATTGTGAATAATTTTGAGTATTTTCAATAATACCACACATCCTCTATTATAAAATCAAACACGCTCGCTTCAATTATTGACATCCCTTAATATATTTTTATCACAAAAATATATTCGAAAATAAATCCAAAAGTTTTATCCCCTAATCATTTAATCATTATTTTTGATAAAAATCAATCCAAGAAATTTTTTAGTGCAAACCTACAAAGGATTCCTGAATAAGAGGTAATGTACATCAATGATTATTTTCATTTTTTTATCATCCACACCATTAAATTATTAATAAATCATGATTATATAAAGAACTCAGTAACTTCCATATACTAATATGTTGTTATTTTAATGGTACTACCAACAACATCACACACTTCCATGAAATGGGTTATGAAATCATCGTTCGTGTGTATGACGCACAACCACCTTTGAAACCAATGTTCTTCATTTTTTCATTTATGTCTTCCACTATTATAAGTAATAATGGATTTATAGTTTTTTTATTATATATATTATATTTATTATGTTATTATTCTTATTTAATAATTATATAACTCATAACATCATTATTTCCATTTTATTAATACTATAACATAACTCCTGTTTACACTACCGCATTGTGAAGTGATGTGATTAATTCACACTTTACATGGAATGTATTAAGGATGGGTTTAATTACTATATGTTAAATAAATTACATAATAATTCTACTATAACGATAATATATATATATATAATTTATTATTTTTCTTTCAATAAGAAAAGAAAATGGAATTAGTGGGCATGTCTACATGTGACTTATCGTCTTCATCAATGGTGTATTTAATTTCCTATGACATAATTTTTTGGATTAATCTAAATAAATATAAACTGAAAAAAATTATATAATGTATTAAATTATAGATATGATTAATCCATTATTTAATTAATGTGGCCAAGAATAACATATCAAAACATATATGGCAAACAAAGTAGTTATTACTCAAAACTTGAATTTTACATGAAATTGGTAATAAATGGGGAATAAAAATAATAAGAAAATAGTATATGTTATGATATATAATAATATATTTATGTAAAATATTTATTATAAACATATATTTATTATACACGATATTTACCATGCATGTCGGAAGTCAAGACTTAATGTAATGGATTCCCATCTCACATTTTACTTTTATGGGTCCCATCCCATGTTCACCAACTATTTTTTATATGTGGTGTATATACCTCCCATGAATTTATGTTATGATTTTTATAAATAATATTATTAATATTTACATATATATTTTAGAATCTCTATTTCATGGGGTTTATAGTTCAAATTTTTTAAAAATAGTAGGCGATCTTATCTTAATTTTCCTTCTATTAGTGGTACAATATTTTATGCACCTATATTCATTAATGAAGTATATATAAAGCCAATTTGACATGTAATATTATTTATTTATTAAAAATAATGATATTTTATTTTTCTTTTAATGTTATTACTTCTTGTGGTTTATGATTCAATGTTACCAAGGTGGTAAATATTTTGTGTAATGATCTCATCATTTTTTGGGATAATCTATGATTAAGTCTCTGATATTGAAATCTCATAATATACGTCTTAATAACTCTCATGAATTTTATTCTAATATTTTTATTCGTGATATATATATATAATTTTACTATTTTCTATTATTTGTTACATTTTATAATTAGTAAAATATTTTCAATAAAATCGATCTTTATTTATCTCTTTGATCATAAATTTGTGTTATTTTAAAACAAGGTTTTATAAACATGTTTTAATAATGTTCCTAAATTATATTTTGATCCCAATTCTAAGGAAAGAGATTTTTATTTATTTATATTTTAAAAAGTGTTTAAAATTATTTTCAAGGATTCTTTTATATGTTATCATGATTATTTTCAAAGATTTTTTTTCTAAATGTGTTATGTTTTAGAAAGTGTTTTCTAAAGAGGAAAAAATATTTTAATCATGAAATTTTTTAAATGATCTTTACACATTATTCTTTATCTAAGATGACATCTTTCGGTGTTACCTTTATCTTAATGGGGATACAATCCAAGGATACCATTTTTATTCATTCTTTGGATGGTTTATATTCTAATGGAATTATGTTTATGAAAACTATTTCTCTTCAATGGTTTATTCAATTATAAAACACTTATTAAATGAACTTCTTTCCAAGGGTTAATCTATGATAAAATTATTATGTAACCCACCTCTTTTTAATATGTTATGATATGATGAAATTTTTATGATAACCACTTCATTTCATGTGTAATTATATGATTAATTATTATGATCTTGTTTAACACATATGTATAATTTAATTATGTGATATGTAAGACCTATATATCTCTGAAATGAGTTTGGTAGAAACTTATATCTCATGAGAAAAAATAGGAAACAATTTAACTGTATTGATCCACTCTATGAAATAGGTGTGTCAAAATATACTATGGGAAACAAGTGTGTCATAATCAATAATGAGAAGCATGTGTGTCCTGGTTTATAATGGGAAACTAGTGTATCATTATCCATAATGAGAAATATGTGTGTACTAATCCACTATAGGAAACATGTGTCTCCTAATCCACTGTGTTTATGGTATTGGAAGATAACCATGATAATGGTTTTCAATATTTATGATGGTGGTGCACATTTATAACATGATCAAATGATCCATTATTGATTATGATGATTTCTCACTCTTATGTCCCATGTTTTATAAAATGTTGATGTTTTTTTCCATAAACCATGTTTGTGATCATCAAAAAATTGTGTATGAACTTTTTTGGTTATGTTCATGAAAAATAACCGTATTCTTATATTATTCATTCATATGATCATTGTTTAACCTCTCTTATGGTAACCCTTACTGATAATCTAAGATCACCATTTCCTTTATTTCCCTTCCATAGGTTATGAAGAAAGGTTTTCAAAGCGTATGTCTATGAAGAGTACTAAATGGGATAATATTTGTGATTGACATTTAAGATCTTCTACTGAATAAATAAGATTATTTTTGAATATTCAAAAGGAACTAAACTAATATGGTTGTCACGAGTTTGTTTGTATAATTTAATGTAAATTCATCTTAAAAGATGTAATACCCATGTATCACAAGCCTAGGTCACTATAACTAAACTATTAATACCTTTGATATGTGATTCGTTGTATCATATGACAAAATAATAATGTTGAGAAGAGATTTGGGTTACTGGAGTGTGGATCACTAAATTTGGTATCAAATGAAGTTTAGTAGAAACCATGGGAACTAGATTTTGGAAATAATAGATTATAGAATACAACACTATGATATAATTCCAGGATAATTATATAATCTCATCCTAAATTTTTTGCACCGGTAGAGATTATGTGGATTTTCCTTACAATACATTTCTTTCTAAATAATACAAGTTGACATGGTTCTGGAACAGAGGTTCCTTAGGGTAATATCTCTAAAAAGGGTGCATTGGGCTTGACCAAATCATCATGTGGTTCATCGTAATGGGTCTTGTTGTTTTACAAATTTTACACTCCCAGGGGGATATGCTTGGGATAATTTACATTTTATTTACAATCTAGTTCTATAGATTCAGAAATAATGATATCCCCAAAAAACACATGTTTATGATTATGAGATTATCTTTTCATAAAATTTTCAAATTATGTTATATATTTCACTTATTTTGGGAATATTGATTTTTTTTCAATTGATATGATTTAATATTGTGTATGGAATCTTTTAAAAATGGAACCTAGTAGATGGAATGGTAACTACATAAATGAACATAATTCAAAGGTGAATAATGATCACTTATTTAATGGGATTAAGCCAGTCCTTTGAAGGGAAGTAGTCTTTGAAATATCCTCATAATATAAGGACCTAGAATCATGTTTCAAAAAAAATAATACATAATTCTATAATTATTATTCATTTGAAGTGAAGCAGGATAAGAACAATATTCCAATGAAAAAAATAAATAAGTGGTAGAAGAGAAAGAAGGGTTTTCCAATATGTGATAAATTTGGAGATAAACAATGATATAATTGATTAAAAGGAATGAGAGTTTTATACATGTGTTGGGAGATAGGACACCATTCTCATGAGGGAATGAAAAGAAAAGGGTTTCTGATTTCCAATTCTTCAATTATAAGGATATGAGACACTACATAAATCAATTTCTCAATAATCAAAGGAATATACCTCAAGATAATCTAATGTATCATGGTAAATCTTATGTTATTAACATATATGAAGATGAATTATTAAATTTATTGTGTTTTTATTCACGGATTATTTCATTTGAGTATATTTTTAATGATGTCCTAGTTATAAGAATTATTCAATATATACAGACTATATTGCATTAATTTTTCATTATAGATTCGAAAGTGTGTGCTAAACGGTATCGATGACCAAGAAAAATGATTCATTGGAATGTTGAACTTTAGGGAAAATTCATGGTTGGGGACCCTTAGTATATTTTTAATGTTGATATATTGATATTGGGATAATTATATAATTGATATGGATAATATAAATTGGATAATATTGACTAATTTGGAACTAATCTATGATTTTTTAACAAAATGGTTTATGCTTGATGGAGTTTAAAACATTTTTGTATTTAATGAATATATCTAACAATTTCTGTTTTATTTATTAAATAAGGATGAAACTATATTTTCATTATTGTTTAATGGTAATTCAACTTATTTTCATGTTTTAGTAGAATACAAGATGAAGGTATTAGATGTTTGGTATGGTATGATTAAAATACACTTCATGTTTTTTTGGGGATTAAGGATAAGTTTATTTGTGAAAATAAATGACCTTTATAAAATTATGGATATAAATCATTTTTATAGTCCATAAGATTAACCATATATGAAATATTTTAAGTTAAACATTGGAAGTTGTTTTAGATTTTAATTTTTTAATTCTCCATATTGAAATTTATGTATACCAGATAACACATGCTAACTATTTTTTTTTGTAATAATAACTAGAGATAGAAGTAATGACTTATCATTATAATGTGGTTGTTATGATCATGGTAAATCTTATTTGTGAAAATAAATGAACTAATTTGGGTTTGTGGCCCTTAACGTTCCATTCATCACACATTTTCATGTGATAAATGAACTCAATAACATTATAATTATTTACTATTTTCTTCCATGTTTATATAATCACTTTTAAAAAATGTTCTCATATGAAGAACCCTATTTACGTGTTATTCCATATGATCATTGTACTCCCACGTCCTCTACTATGAAGAAGATATTTTATCAATTCATTTTACAATATGGGTCTCCAAAAAACTAATTTATAAATGTCAATACCTTGATTACCGATATCATGTTTAAATTACAAGGATGCAATTTATTTAAAGGGGGGAGAAAATAATGCCCTGATATTTCAAAATAAGAACATTATATTCAATAGAGTATGTTTCACACAAAAATAAACTTATAATAAAATATAGCACACTGATATGTTATGATATATTTATTTTTAAATAAATTCAATCACCTAAATATCTTCTATTACACAGAAAATTGATTTTTTGATATCTTACATTACACACAAGAATATGCTTTTATGAACAAAATATATTACAAAAATATTATTATTTAGTATAATAGTTAAAACATTGATAATAAATTTAAGGATATGAATATGATTAACTGACTTATGAAAATCAATTTTTTTTCACAAATTTATTAGTTATTTATTTATTATAAATAAAATAAATATCATTTAAATTAAAAATAAATGGTTTCAGAAAACAAATTATTTTTATAAAAGATTATTTTATCACAAATTTCACAAATAATTTAAAATTAATTTTTTCCACATAAAAATAAAATTTAAAAATAAAGTAAAAAATTTTAAATCTAAATGCTAACATTAATTTTGGTTGAATTTTTGAGATTTCACTATAATGATTAAGTTGTTGATGAATAGTGAAAAATATTGAATTTTAATTAAAAATATCCTTTCCATTGTTCTTATTGATAAGGATAAATTTGATATTAATTTTTTTTAAAGTAAAAATAGTTCAGTTATAAGTCAATTAATTTAATATAATTCATTTTATTCATTTTAGAAAAGAATTTTGATATAAAAACATTGTAAAATTTTAAATGTTTTCTCTTTAAAAACCTACTTTCTTATCATGTCTATGAGATTAATTTGGAAAATAAAATTTTCTCATTCTATTGATTGAAATTAGAAAAAACGATTCCATATTTTGGATCATAACAATTTATATTGTATATAGTATGTTTATTAACCATATAATATAAAAATACAAAGAGACATAGTAAATGTCAAACTATTTAACTAATAGTTAAATCTAAAATTTAAGGTTAATATAGTAACCCAAACATGTCTAAAACCTATTTTTAGAGTGGTTTTCGACCCATCCCCACCTTATACTTTAAATAATCTATTTTAGAGCCTTTAGACACCGAAAATGATTTTATTATAAAATAATAGTTTAAGTTGTTTCTAAGGTTCCCCTCACCCCTCTTATAAAAGGGAACTCCCCCTTCCCTCTAATTCACACCTTCAAAGCCATTTGGAATGGCCAAAACCTACCAAAATATCCTCCCAACTTCCCTAAATTAAAAACAGAGGCCTTAGTTTGATCAGAAATCCAGCCTAAGGAGCCCTTTTGATCAAATCAAATGGAAGAACCCGAAGAAGAGGTAATAATTTCACCACCCTCTTTCAAGTTCTTTTCTTCTTCCATTTATTCTTTCTTAGTTATTTCCACTCAAAAATATTAACTCCAGTATCTTATATATAATGTGATGTTATTATAAATATGGTACATCCATCTTCATTATTATATCCATCCATTGAATGACATGTTACCATACGTGCGTGTGTAAGGATTATCGTCTCCACGTCGTGGTGTAAATGTTATTTAATACATTATTATTTGGATGGGTATAATATTGATGTGTAATTCATATAAATAATAAATATAACATGATAATGATTCTTTATATATGATATAACATCCAATTATATATTATTTTAATATCAAAATAATGATATTGTCGCTCGTGCGTACGTACGGACTACCGTCTCCATGAATGCGATGAGATTCATATCCCATCGTATCCATTCAAGAATAATTGTCATTTGATGGTTAAAAATAATGTTTAATGACTTAATATAATTCTTCATATGAATAATATACATCCCATCCATAAATAATATGGCTCACATTAGAAATAATATAAAGGAAAACGAATCTGTTAACACCTGAAGCGACGATAATACTAAGATATATTTAACAAATCAATGATAAAAGATCATAGATGATATCATATTAATGTATATGATTCTTTTCTAATTCAATAAAAATTATTTGACCATTACACAAGTGGTTAATCTGCCCTCGACCAAGGAAAAAGTACAAATTAAGGGGTTTCTTATCTCACTTTTAATTCCGTGAGATTTCCATTATTCACCACTTATTTATTGCATGTGGTGTGTATAATGCCCATGATTGTATTCATTGTGTAATATAATTTAATTAATGGATATCTAAATCATCATTGTATGATCCTTCTTTTATAGGTGTATGTTTCATAAGTTACCAAATCGATAAAAGAATTTGAAATTTCAATTTCCACTCATTCGTCTTTACAGATACTTCATTGATAATTTTACTCCAAGATTATGTGTGAAATCACTATTCATTTTCTTATGTCATAATTTCCACTTCCCTTTCAGTGGATATAATTTTGATACACATAATCACTCCATTTATAAATTCTCAAGTAATCGATATGAACTTGATAAGAGTAATTTTAACTCAATCTCCATTTGTTGCGTTAGGCATCCAATTCATTGGTGTTGTTTTTAAAAGAATATGTGTGAATGTCCCCTGATTTATTTACACTGAATATCCAATCATATTGACTGTATTTATATTTTTCACACATAATTATGTCGTTCATTTATCCTTAACATAATTATATGGTCTTTATAAAAGATTTCATCTCAATTTACATTCCATTGGGACTTCTTTGTTGTTTTACACCAAATCACTATTGTATGGTGTATATAATGTACTTTGACATAGTATATCATGAATCCCTTTATTATCATGATATTATAAAGTTTTTATTACCTCAATTATTTGTATTCAAGTGTCTCTGTTTTGGTTAGGAACTCTAACTAAAAAACCATTTTAAATGTTTTAATGATTTATTATTCTAAATATTTCTCATTAATGTCCATGTTTTAAAAATATTTTTAAAGATTTATTTATATGGAAATTAATGTTTTAAAATTAATATTCCTTTTAAAATTTTAAAAGTGGTATGGGACACTTTGATTCAAAAATCAATTTTTAAATGGCTTCTTGATAAATAGTGTGACTTTTAAATGTTTTCAAGAAAATGGGAATATTTTTCTCAAATAGTTTTGATGATTATTTTCATCTATGTCAATATCCTTCATTATTCACGATTGTGGTTAATATGTTACAATAAAATCTTCTTTATTGTATTGAATGAGGTATGTTTGATTGTGGATGTGCTATTTGTATACCATTCATGGTTTGTAAATAAAGTATTGACATTTCTTATGCTAGTTTTAATACGAATGTTTATGTTATGTTTCAAAATATTCATATAAGGGATTCATTGGACTTAGTAAGTGATAGTTGGAGCCATCTATAGCTCCTCGATGCATTGGTAGGTCTCATGAGACAAACTAGTGTCTTGGCACAAGGCCTTGACAAAATCTTATTTGTAGTATTGGTACAGGGCCTTGACTATGTGGTTATGATTGTCTGGAATTATGCATTTCATCATTATGAAAGTGGTTATTTATACTGCATGTGATTTTTTGACTAGTAAAATATCCATGTGAATAAGTAAATGTCATTATTTCATTTTATTTTTTCCATATTATGATGAAGTTCAAGTTTAAAAGGCTTTTTATTTAGTTATACATTGCCTTAAATGTTTATGCTTATTTATGAAAGTTTCCGCTATAATGTTATCCTTACTGACCATCTGAGCTCACCCCTTTCTATGTTTTATTTTTTCCAGGATGAAAAGAAGTATATTATGACTGTCCTCCGGGGATAGTCTATGGTATCCGAGTGTATTCTATGGAGACAATGTTGATGTAGTTTTCTATTTTATGATGTAATGTAAACCTTATTAATGCATCTAGTACTTCCAAGGATACTAAATAACCTGTCTTTAGAGACATAATCTTTTATGATCAGGCCAATGATACGTACTAATACACCGACTCTAGGTAACTCGAGTTGGGGCATTACAAGTTAACAATAAAATAAATTAATTGATAATAATAATATCAAAATATAAGTTAATTGAATGAATTATTATGTTAAAATATTTCTGAATATTAATATATCATGTTACATAGGTGTGAAAAAATATATTATAATTCATCATTATCAAGATAATTTTAATTTTAAATTTTATGAATAATGTTAATATTGACAAAAATTTTATTTTATAATAAATTATATATTATTAAATGATGTAAAATTAAAAAAAATATTATATAATAGAATTTTATTTTTAAATGTTAGTAAATATTTACAATTTTTAATTAAACAACCAATTTATCTTTTATAATGACTATATTGACCTAAAAATAGTAATAAACTGAGTTAGCGTAGTTAATGTTAAAGAGGTGTTTTTGAACTCTAATACACTTGTGTTAAAGTTAGATTTCAACACACAAAGAATGGATATTTTTTAAATTATACATCTTACATAGAATTAGTGTTCCCAAATTATCTAATAATTCTCACTTTAATTTACTCCCAAAGGATAAATTACCTTGGTCAGAAAACTAGCAATCGTAGTGAAAAAACTAAAATTGTAAAAATAGGGATACATAAAAGTTAATAAATGAAATATTTAATACATGTGTTTAATTATTTTTTGGAGGTTATAATTGAATATATCATCCCTCTAAATATTTAATTATCATATTTTGATCCACTTTATGTAATATTTACAAATCAATTGTGAATAATTTTGAGTATTTTCAATAATACCACACATCCTCTATCATAAAATCAAGCACGTTCGCTTCAATTATTGACATCCCTTAATATATTTTTATCACCAAAATATAGTCGAAAATAAATCCAAAAGTTTTATCCCCTAATCATTTAATCATTATTTTTGATAAAAATCCATCCAAGAAAGGTTTTAGTGCAAACCTACAATGGATTCTTGAATAAGAGGTAATGTACATCAATGATTATTTTCATTTTTTTATCATCCACACCATTAAATTATTAATAAATCATGATTATATAATGAACTCAGTAACTTCCATATACTAATATGTTGTTATTTTAAGGGTACTACCTACAACATCACACACATCCATGAAATGGGTTATGAAATCATCATTCGTGTGTATGACGCACAACCACCTTTGAAACCAATGTTCTCCATTTTTTCATTTATGTCTTCCACTATTATAAGTGATAATGGATTTATAGTTTCTATATTATATATATTATATATATTATGTTATTATTCTTATTTAATAATTATAAAACTCATAACTTCATTATTTCCATTTTTTTAATACTATAACATAACTCCTGTGTACACTACCGCATTGTGAAGTGATGTGATTAATTGACACTTTACATGGAATGTATTAAGGATGGGTTTAATTACTATATGTTAAATAAATTACATAATAATTCTACTATAACGATAATATATAAATATATCATTTATTATTTTTCTTTCAATAAGAAAAGAAAATGGAATTAGTGGGCATGTCTGCATGTGACTTATCGTCTTCATCAATGGTGTATTTAATTTCCTATGACATAATTTTTTGGATTAATCTAAATAAATATAATCTGAAAAAAATTATATAATGTTTTAAAGTATAGATATGATTAATCCATTATTTAATTAATGTTACCAAGAATAACATATCAAAACATATATGGAAAACAATGTAGTTATTACTCAAAACATGAATTTTACATGAAATTGGTAATAAATGGGGAATAAAAATAATAAGAAAATAGTATATGTTATGATATATATTAATATATTTATGTAAAATATTTATTATAAACATATATTTATTATACATGGGATTTACCATGCATGCCGGAAGTCAAGACTTAATGTAAGGGATTCCCATCTCACATTTTTATGGGTCCCATCCCATGTTCACCAACTATTTTTTATATGTGGTGTATATACGTCCAATGAATTTATGTTATGATTTTTATAAATAATATTATTAATATTTACATATCTATTTTAGAATCTCTATTTCATGGGGTTTATAGTTCAAATTTTTTAAAAATAGTAAGAGATCTTAACTTAATTTTCCTTCTATTAGTGGTACATTGTTTTATGCACCTATATTCATTAATGAAGTGTATATAAATCCAATTTGACATGTAATATTATTTATTTACTAAAAATAATGATATTTTATTTTTCTTTTAATGTTATTCCTTCTTGGGATTTATGATTCAATGTTACCAAGGTGGTAAATCTTTTGTGTAACGATCTCATCATTTTTTGGGATCATCTATGATCAAGTCTCTGATATTGAAATCTCATAATATACGTCTTAATAATTCTCATGAATTTTATTCTAATATTTTTATTCGTGATATATAAATATAATTGTACTATTACCTATTATTTGTTACATTTTATAATTAGTAAAATATTTTCAATAAAATCGATCTTTATTTATCTCTTTGATCATAAATTTTTGTTCTTTTAAAACAAGGTTTTATAAACATGTTTTAATAATGTTCCTAAATTATATTTTGATCCCAATTCCAAGGAAAGAGATTTTTATTTATTTATATTTTAAAAAGTGTATAAAATTATTTTCAAGGATTCCTTTATATGTTGTCATGATTATTTTCAAAGTTTTTTTTCAAAATGTGTTATGTTTTAAAAAGTGTTTTCTAAAGAGGAAAAAATATTTTTGTCATGAAATTTTTTAAATGATCTTTACAAATTATTCTTCATCTAAGATGACATCTTTTGGTGTTACCTTTATCTTAATGGGGATACAATCCAAGGATTCCATTTTTATTCATTCTTTGGATGGTTTATATTTTAATGGAATTATGTTTATGAAAACTATTTCTCTTCAATGGTTTATTCAATTATAAAACACTTATGAAATGAACTTCTTTCCAAGGGTTAATCTATGATAAAATTATTATATAACCCACCTCTTTTTAATATGTTATGATATGATGAAATTTTTATGATAACCACTTAATTTCATGTGTAATTATGTGATGAATTATTATGATCTTGTTTAACACATATGTATGATTTAATTATGTGATATGTAGGACCTATATATCTCTGAAATGAGTTTGGTAAAAACTTATATCTCATGAAAAAAATAGTAAACAATTTAACTGTATTGATCCAGTCTATTAAATAGGTGTGTCAAAATATACTATAGGAAACAAGTGTGTCATAATCAATAATGAGAAGCATGTGTGTCCTGGTTTATAAAGGGAAACTAGTGTATCATTATCCATAATGAGAAATATGTGGGTACTAATCCACTATAGGAAACATGTGTCTCTTAATCCACTATGTTTATGGTATTGGAAGATAACCATGATAATGGTTTTCAATATTTATGATGGTGGTGCACATTTATAACATGATCAAATGATCCATTATTGATTTATGATGATTTCTTACTTTTATGTCCCATGTTTTATAAAATGTTTATGTTTTTTTCCATAAACCATGTTTGTGATCAACAAAAAATTGGGTATGAACTTTTTTGGTTATGTTCATGACAAATAACTGTATTCTTATATTATTCATTCATATGATCATTGTTTATCCTCTCTTATGGTAACCCTTACTGAGAATCTAAGTTCACCATTTCCTTTATTTCCCTTCCATAGGTTATGAAGAACGGTTTTCAAAGTGTATGTCTATAAAGAGTACTAAATGGGATAATATTTTTGATTGACATTTAAGATCGTACACTGAATAAATAAGATTATTTTTGAAGATTCAAATGGAACTAAACTAATATGGTTGTCACGAGTTTGTTTGTATAATTTAATGTAAATTCATCTTGAAAGATGTAATACCCATGTATCATAAGCCTAGGTCACTATAACTAAACTATTAATACCTTTGATATGTGATTCCTTGTATCCTATGACAACATAAAAATGTTGACAAGAGATTTGGGTTACTGGAGTGTGGATTGCTAAATTTGGTATCAAATGAAGTTTAGTAGAAACCATGGGAACTAGATTTTGGAAATAATAGATTACAGAATACAACACTATGATATAATTCCAGGATAATTATATAATATCATCCTAAATTTTTCCACATGTAGAGATTATGTGGATTTTCCTTAAAATACATTTCTTTCTAAATAATACAATTTGACATGGTTCTGGAACAGAGGTACCTTAGGGTAATATCTCTAAAAAGGGTGCATTGGGCTTGACCAAATCATCATGTGGTTCATCGTAATGGGTCTTACTGTTTAACAAATTTTACACTCCCAGGGGATATGCTTGATATAATTTACATTTTATTTACAATATAGTACTATAGATTCGAAATAATGATATCCCCAAAAAAACACTTGTTTATGATTATGAGATTATCTTTTCATAAAATTTTCAAATTATGTTATATATTTCACTAGTTTTGGGAATATTTATTTTTTTCCAATTGATATGATTTAATATTGTGTATGGAATATTTTAAAAATGGAACCTAGTAAATGGAATGGTAACTACATCAATGAACATAATTCAAAGGTGAATAATGATCACTTATTTGATGGGATTAAGCCAGTCCTTTGAAGGGAAGTAGTCTTTGAAATATCCTCATAATATGAGGACCTAGAATCGTGTTTCAAAAAAAATAATACATAATTCCATAATTATTATTCATTTGAAGTGAAGCCGGATAAGAACAATATTCCAATGAAAAAATAAATAAGTTGTAGAAGAGAAAGATGGGTTTTCCAATATGTGATAAATTTGGAAATAAACAATGCTATAATTGATTAAAAGGAATGAGAGTTTTATACATGTGTTGGGAGATAGGACACTATTATCATGAGGGAATGAAAAGAAAAGGGTTTCTAATTTCCAATTCTTCAATTATAAGGATATGAGACACTACATAAATCAATTTCTCAATAATCAAAGGAATATACCTCAAAATAATCTAATGGATCATTGTAAATCTTATGTTATTAACATATATGAGGATGAATTATTAAATTTATTGTGTTTTTATTCAAGGATTATTTCATTTTAGTATATTTTTAATGATGTCCTAGTTATAACAATTATTCAATATATACAAACTATATTGCATTAATTTTTCATTATGGATTCGAAAGTGTGTGCTAAACGGTATCAATGACCAAGAAAAATGATTCATTGGAAAGTTGAACTTCATGGAAAATTCATGCTTGGGGACCCTTAGTATATTTTTAATGTTGATATATTGATATTGGGATAATTATATAATTGATATGGATAATATAAATTGGATAATATTGACTAATTTGGAACTAATCAATGATTTTTTAACAAAATGGTTTATGCTTGATGGAGTTTAATTTTTTTTTTGTATTTAATGAATATATCTAACAATTTTTGATTTATTTATTAAATAAGGATGAAACTATATTTTCATTATTGTTTAATGGTAATTCAAGTTATTTTCATGTTTTAGTAGAATACAAGATGAAGGTATTAGATGTTTGGTATGGTATGATTAAAATACACTTCATGTTTTTTGTGGATTAAGGATAAGTTTATTTGTGAAAATAAATGAACTTTATAAAATTATGGATATAAATCATTTTTATAGTCCATAAGATTAACCATATATGAAATAGTTTAAGTTAAACATTGGAAGTTGTTTTAGATTTTAATTTGTTAATTCACCATATTGAAAGTTATGTATACCAGATAACATATGCTAACTATTTTTTCGTGATAATAACTAGAGATGGAAGTAATGACTTATCATTATACTATGGTTGTTATGATCTTTTAAAATTAAATATTAGTGCTTCATGTATAAAAAATTAATTTATTGATATTATTTCCTGGATTAAGGTATTAATTGAAAATTAATTGAGGAACAAACAAAGAATGAAATTGTGATTATGAGATAGAATAATATCAATTAAATTTCCTTATATTCTTAGACATTAATATAATTATTCAATATTAGGAAAATTATTATGAATCAAAAATGTAATCCAATTACATTAATATCTGATCAATTAGATGTTATTTTAAATCATCACATATATATTTGGGTTTGTGGCCCTTAACTTTCCATTCATCACACATTTTCATGTGATAAATGAACTCAATAACATTATAAATATTTACTATTTTCTTCCATGTTTATATCGTCACTTTTAAAAAATGTTCTCATATGAATAACCCTATTTACATGTTATTCCATATGATCAATGTACTCCCACGTCCTCTACTATGAAGAAGATATTTTATCAATTATTTTTACAATATGGGTCTCCAAAAAACTAATTTATAAATGTCAATACCTTGATTACCGATATCATGTTTAAATTACAAGGATGCAATTTATTTAAAGGGGGGGAGAAAATAATGCCCTGATATTTAAAAATAAGAACATTATATTCAATAGAGTATGTGTCACATAAAAATAAACTTATAATAAAATATAGCACACTGATATGTTATGATATATTTTTTTTAAATAAATTCAATCACCTAAATATCTTCTGTTACACACAAAATTGATTTTTTGATATCTTACATTACACACAAGAATATGCTTTTACGAACAAAATATATTACAAAAATATTATTATTTAGTATAATAGTTAAAACATTGATAATAAATTTAAGGATATGAATATGATTAACTGACTTATGAAAATCAATTTTTTTTCACAAATTTATTAGTTATTTATTTATTATAAATAAAATAAATATCATTTAAAAGAAAAATAAATGGTTTCAGAAAACAAATTATTTTTATAAAAGATTATTTTATCACACATTTCACAAATAATTTAAAATATATTTTTTCCACTTAAAAATAAAATTTGAAAATAAAGTAAAAAATTTTAAATCTAAATACTAACATTAATTTTGGTTGAATTTTTGAGATTTCACTAAAATGATTAAGTTGTTGATGAATAGTGAAAAATATTGAATTTTAATTAAAAATCTCCTTTCCATTGTTCTTATTGATAAGGATAAATTTAATATTAAATTTTTTTAATGTAAAAATAGTTCAGTTATAAGTCAATTAATTTAATATAATTCATTTTATTCATTTTAGAAAAGAATTTTGATATAAAAACATTGTAAAATTTTAAAAGTTTTCTCTTTAAAAACCTACTTTCTTATCATGTCTATGAGATTAATTTGGAAAATAAAATTTTCTCATTCTATTGATTGAAATTAGAAAAAATGATTCCATATTTTGGATCATAATAATTTTTATTGTATAAAATGTTCAACTTGAATTTTGATAAAAATGAATTTTGGAAATAGTAAAGATTAATTATCATAGTTAATGAAAAAAATTGACTTACTGGTGGTTATGCTTAAAATATAAGTGTAGAAATTACAAATAAACCTGCCTAAATATTATTTTATAGACATATCACGACCATTAAAACTCTAATATTATAAAATGACCCATTCTTTACCCTTATGAAATATGAAAAACATGGGAGAACTAAATTTAGTTCAAAAAAACCATTTGTGTCCTCTCCCCACATATAAAAGGCCACCCACTCTCCTCTCTTCCTCACACCTTCAACCACTTTTGGTTTGGCCAAAAAATTCCCAAATCACTTAAAAAAATTACATCCCCTCATCCTAAGATAATTATTTTTGGACTTAAGAAAACCTTTGAAAGATTTAGGGGAAACATAAGGAGGATAACCAAATAAGGGGTAATGTTATTCAGAGAGCATATCTGAACTACATACTTCTCTACCTCCATAAATTATTATTAAATAATTATTATAACAGATCCTTGGTATCATAAATATACTGGGATATTTTTATAATATCTTCATGACATAATTACATCTCCACTTCCATCAATATGTTATGAAATTATCGTTCATGTGTACGGTGGACTACCATCTCACCAACTAATGTCGTTAATTTTTCTATTTACACCTATTCAGGGTGGGAATGATAATTTATATAAAGTATAAATATTATATTTGTGACATATTTAATTATTTTGAGTCATTATATTATATATATCTTTGTACCTTCCATTCCATGGGATATATGATAACGGCACTCGTGTGTATGGCATATTACCTCCTTGTGAAGAGATATGATTCATATTTCACTAATACTTCACATGGAAGGTTAGAAAGATAAATTTGATGATTATATGTAATATAAATGACATAATTATTATATTAATGTCATATTTATCATTAATTAAAAATAACATATATCATTTTGTTTTTTTTCCTTTTCACTCATGTAAAGATGATGACATCATTCGTGTATGTGTGGAATACCACTTTCACAAAGAGATGCGACTGTATTTTCATCACCACACCAAATGGATGATATATTTTATTATATAATATGTTATTAATGATATTATGATCATTATATAAATGAAAAATACTACTTACCTTCATTCCATAATGATCATTGAAAAATTGAAATGTTACATACAACCTACTATATCCATGATATTCTAGGATTATGTGTATAATTAATATTTATATTATTATGTAATATTTACACCTTTTTATATGGATTTTTATTTTATACAAAAAATTTATTCATTGGTTTATTATAACTTCAAAATTAATATATTTTAAATGATTTACTTGAAAATCTCATTTTAATCTATATTATTTATTCTTAAATCTCAATGGAATGAAATTATCTGATTATTATTTAATACACCCCATAACTGAATTATAATATAGTTATTAGTTATATTTTAAAGTAATGGAACCATTTTTTCACTCATTGGTACTTAGAATAATTGATAATTTTTTTTAATAAAATCTTCCATCATTTCTCTCTTCGGTTGAAGATCAGTTTTCTTCTAAAACCTAAAAAATTTGAAATATTTCTATACCTATTAAAAATTATTTATTAATAAAAAATTTACGTATTTTTAATTTTTTAAAAAATTAAAAGTAATTTCTCAGGTTCTGACCCAATGGGGTTCAAGCCGCAACCAACATATGCCCACCTCTATAGGCTTGGGGGCAGCGAGAAGCACTGCAAGGCGAAACCTTGGTGGGTGGAATTTTCAAATTATACATATACAAGAACACCAGACCATCTCAATGCATAAGTGTAGAGGAATAATAATAGAATTATTCAATACCTTCAATGTTACCATACATGAAAACCCTATAGGGTGTATAAGAGTCCAATAGTGTAAACTAAACGGAAAAAAGAGGCATAATAAATGACCAATTTGTGAGATATCCCTACCTGAAGAACTAAAAAGTAAAAATTTTAGAGATCCCTTCTATTGATCTCAATGTTCTGACCACCATACATGGTCTGATGAACTAGGTGTCCCTAGGATCATATGTAGTAATTCACAACCTTTCTATCATTTTTATAAAACATGAAAGGTGTGGGAAAATCTAATGTAGGGGTGAGTATAAACATACCAAGTACGACACCTTGAGAGATGAAGGGGGAGATGTTAGAGACATGATAGGAATAGATAGAAATAAATCTAAACCCTAAGAAATATAGTAAAGAAAATAAAAAAGGACACACACACACACACATATATCTTTGTGTGTGGGTGTGTGTGTGTGTATATATATGCTCAAACCAATGAAACCCAAATAAAATAGAAAGAGATATCTATCTCATAGCTCATACCCGACAAGAGTGATGATAGTATTATAAGTCCATCCTAGATTCCCAGTATCTCACATATCTTTTCATAGGATTAACTATGTGGTGGGCCCATAGATCACCTCTATGATGCACAGTTGAGGGTTAACAATGTCGAAGTAGAGGGACCATGCCCTGGTCTTTCAAGGGGTACCACTTAGTGTAAGGTGGACCAGCGATGAGATTCATTATGGGGAACCACTACGTAGAGAGAGGACCAACATCATAATTACATAGGGATACCACTCAGTAAATAGAGGACCCACACCCTAATAACAGAGTGGGGTACCACTCAGTAGATAGAGGACCCAAACCCTAATGCCATGTGGGTACCACTCAATAGACAGAGGAACATCACCCTATTCTTTTAGGGAAGGGCACTTAGTAGAGAGAGGACTGACGCCATAATGACACAGGGGGTTACCACTCAATAGATAGATGACCCAAACCCTAATTCCATAAGGGGTACTACTTAGAACATAGAAGACCCACACCCAAATTCTATAGGGGGTACCACATAGTATATATAAGACATGAACCCTAATCATATAGTGGGGGGGGGGTATACTATGAAAATAGATAGATCACCTGCATCCTAGTCCATTAGTGGTGTACCACTCTAATGATCATACCTGATCATGGTTATCTTTGGACATAACAAAAATAAGAATCATGCTCAGAACACCTCGCATCTTCTCTAAAAAAATTCTACAGAGGCCGAAATTATATTATATGGGGAAGAAAACATAGGATATGATACTTTTAAGAAAAAATTAATGTCCAAACAAAGGATATGAGAGAGGTTGTAGTTTACTTAGATGGAAAGAAGGGGTAAAATACATGTTAGGGCACCCAAATGGTGTTTGGTCCTACTCCATTTTTTAGACATGTACCTTGATTGAACAAGGATCACTTACCATGTAAGAATACATGGTTTACAGAAGTTCTACATGGCGTGTTTGAGCCACTCGTGGTCTTAATTGTGCTCCCACACCATGTATGTGTAGGTATACCAATTTTTGGGTACTTTAGTACACAATGTTCTCTTGGATGGGTCTTTCCACATGGTTTCCAGCCCTGGTGCTCCTCCTCACTACTTTTATACCCAGAGAAAGATACATGGAATGTGGCCCAACCAAATGAAATGTCATATTTAACATTGGGTGAAACCCTAGAGAATGTATTCAAGTCCCTACACATAGTGTGTCATTTTACTACATGTCATGTAGTTGGGTGTTTTATAGATACAATGATTCATTCATCATATCTTATATCTTTTGTTTTTTCATTTAGATTGCACATCTGAGCCACACAAAAATGGTGGAATGTCATCCAGATGGTGATTCCAGCCTTCCTGTGGCTAGATATTGAAACCTGATTCTTCTTGGATAGACTTTCATGACTTGTACACCTTGGACCATTCCATGAACATCACCATCATTATTTATTTAGAATAAAGTTCAAAAAATGATCACCCACAACCTATGATTCCACCAATTTAATCGTTGATTATTCGTTCTATTGATCACATGTGAATTTTTTGTGGATCTAGGTGTCTGATCACACTGGGTTCCACTTGGGATTGTCGAATCCCAACATTGTTTTCAAATTATGAATAGTGCAATGAAAAAAGGGGTAAATCCACAGGAAAAAAATTTCAATAATATTTGACCAATATTTCTTGTAGAAAAGATATAGATTTGGGGTTCCGGAGTGAGAAAACTAAAGACACAAATTAAACTGGTACACAGGTGCAAGAAAAGGAAACAATTGGGGCATATCAAATGAAGAAAGTGATCATGATTAATAAATTTAATCAATAGAGGAATCAACCAGGAATGGGAAAGTTCAATTTGGAGATTGGATTGTTTTTTATCCAAGAGAAAAATATCCATATATTGAGAGTACTTATATTTTTCACTGCACCTTGATCTTTCTAGATCTAGAGTCTCATCATTGTTGGATATAGATTTTCCAATGATGTAGAAAAAATAAACCTCTCAGTAATCCCACGGTCATACAGATAACCCAGGGAGACATTTCATAAAAGTTTATTTACAGAGAAATCAGAATTAGGAAAATTCATTAAATAAGAAAATTTAATTAATTATTAAACTAAATGCACCTGACCACTGAATCATTTATATTAATTCCCCATGTAGATTTATTTTAGACTGCACCTAGGGTAGAAAAAATGTTATAGACTCAACTATGGTCTTATATTTCTCATGCTAGAATCTTTTTAAGAGATAAAAAAATTTTATTTAAAGAATTGTGTGCATGTAATATAATGTTAATTTAATATTTTTAAAAAATATATTTTCTTGGAACATCGGGTCATGAAATTGAATGAAGTCTCAATGTGTGAAACTGAAAATATATGAATAAACATTCTGATGACTTAAAAAGAAAAAGTGGTCTCTATATAATTCCATCATTCATGATTTTATTCCTGTAAAAGAAAAAATAAACAAAAATCTTGGGATACTAAGCCTGCATCGGGCTCTACTACTCCCAGGATCTCTCCTACATGATCATGTACGACTAAAAAATATAAAACATGGACATGGGCTATCCATATAGGGTCCTCTACTACCAATCCTCAATCGCCACTTGGTGTTCCGCAAATGTGGCTCTATCCTTAGTATCCAACTCACCCAATTAAATGATATTCACGAGGTAATTCATGTATCTTCTCAATTGCGACATGTGAAAAACTTCATGCACCCCATCAAACTATTGGAGTAGGAAGAGACTATAATCCACCTCTCCAAATCTCTTCAAGATCTTGAATGGACTGATGAACCTTAGTGATAACATTCCTCCTTCAAAAAATATCTAAAATCCTCTTCATGGGAAGACACTCAGGAAAATGTGGTTTCCCTAATCAAACTCAAAGGTCCAATGATGTTAATGTACATAAATTATTTTAATGATCTGGGATTCCCTCATTCACTCATAGATAACCTATACACTCTCAATCATTGATTCTACCTTCTATGGACCCAAAAGATATGTCATTTCAATCTATCTCTAGTAGAAGGGTGACCTTTTGGGTCTCCCATAAAGCTCTTCAAAAGGGGTCATGATGATAATATAGTGGTATCTGTTGTCATACCAAAAATCTAACAAGGAGAAGAGATCCTCTCATATCTATCCAAATTCTAACATTCAAACCCACAACTTATCCTCTAACACCTGGATAGTATGCTTGGTCTACCCATCTATCTAAGGGTAAATGGATGTACTCATCCTCATCTGGGTATTGAATGCCTACTGTTGGCCTCTCCACAAAAATGATGTGAAGAGAAACATCATGGTCAGAAACAATATTTGAGGGAAAATAATGATGGTGAAATATCTATTTTATATAAAAATATCTCAAACTATCCACCAAACCTTGTTACCTAATAGAAAAAAAGTGTGTCGACTTCACGATTTTTTCAACTATCACTTAGATAACATCATAAAAATTCACTATGAATGTAATACCTATCATAAAGTCTACAGATATTCCATCCCATTTACACTATGGGATCTCTATAGGCTTTAGTAATCCTCTCGAATCCTAGTTCTCATCCTTCTCATGTTGAGAGGTGATTCACCATAAAACAAGCTCAACCACTCTTCATATCATTTTAGTCCACCAAAAAAACTTTGAAGGTTTTTGTACATATTTACCACACTAGGATATTCAACTAAAGGATAATTAATGAAATTCATCATCAACATATCCCACATAGTGACTAGGACCACTCTCCAATCCTGGAGAAATATGATGTGATTCCCTCCTTCAAGAAATCCATTAGGTGGATTTTTAGTTTTATCTGATCAAACAAGACATATAAATCATTTTCTCCTTATTTGGAATCTTCCAAACACTGATGGAGCAGAGGAGTCAATAACATCGATGGGAGGAAATTTTCACCCTCAATCTTAAACATGGTTAGTTTTATGGAAGCCAACTACTTATAAGCCTCCTACACCAAACAAGACTAGGACTTCATTTTAAGGGAATTTTCTACCACGTTTCACTTCCTAGGAATATTGACTATCTCTTTGTCATAGTCTTATAAAAAATCTAACTATCAACACTGTGTCAGGTTAATATCTATCTACGTGAAGACATACCTAAGGCTCTAATGGTTTGAGTAATCAAATAAGAGATCCCCAAGAAGATAGTGCCTCCACATCCTCATAATAAAGACTACCTCTACCACGTCTAAGTCACAATTCATGTAGTTATGCTATTGGTGTCTCAAAAAAGTCAATCCATATGTGATAAGTTCCTTCCTATGCATTAATACGTAGTTGATACCTTCTTTTGAGGCATCACAATACACTACATACTCCATGTTCTCCTATGGCAGTCTCAAACCTAGAGAACTCATCAACCCTAGACTAGACTCCTTGAAGGATCTCTTTCACTACTCGGTCTAGGAAAATTTTTTCCCTTTCCCCATTAGGGATGAGAATGGAGCTTTAATCCTAGATAATTTTTCAACAAACCTCTTGTAGTACACTTCCAAAATAATAAAACTCCATACTTTTAACACACTCTTAGGTGGATCCTAAGAAAACACGAAATCACTCTTTTCTGGGTCCACAACCAATCCAACCTAAAAAATGACTTTACCAAATAAGTAGACCTCATGAATCCATAACTAGAACATCTAAGGAATACCATAATACTGGTGCTCATGTATCATGTCTAATACAATCCTCATGTTCTTTGTATGTTCATCCAATGTTGAAGTGTATATCAGTATGATTTCAATTATGAAAACAAAAAAATGGCACAAGTATGGCTGGAATATTTATTGCATAAAATACCTAAACATAGTGGTAGAATTCATCAGACCAAAGGGAATCACTGGGAAATCAATTTTTCTATAGTGACATCGGAATGCCAGCTTTAGAATATCAGCTTCATTAACTCTAAACTCCAGGTAGACTAACCTGATATGAGTCTTCAAAAACCATATTACTCCTTGAAACTAGTCAAAGATGTTGTTAAACCATAGTAATGTGTACTTTTCTGTTATCATTTCCAATTTTAGGTGATAATAATCTATGTAAAGCTACAAGATCTTGTCCACCGTTTTCATGAAGAACACTAGAGGTTCCGAGGGTCATACACTAGGCTTGATAAAACTATTCTCCCAAAGGTCCTTTAACTATATCTGAAACACCAAGAGAAAAATAGGGGCCACACTATACATTATAGAAGATATCATTGTAGTCCTAGGATTCAAGTTGACAAAAACTCCACCCCTCATGTCAGAGGTCATCCTATAAAATACTCAAGAAGATATCTACAATATTATCTATTAATGAAAGAATCTAGGTGTCTAAAGTTCTTTATGAAATAAGGTATATTCTCACCAACAGATTTGTAATGGGATTTATCATCTTTCACCCAAAACCCACACATCCCACTATTAGATCCATCTAACTAAAAAAGAATAATCCCATCCCATCAAGTGAAAATGCATTTGACTCGCCTGTAATGAAATTAAATTTGGGCTCGAACAATAGACAACAAATACATTCCAAAGAATAAATCACAGAGGTTAATCATACAAAAAAAAGGTCCAATGTGATCCTTTATCCACCAAGAGATATCTCAAAATCTCAATAGATAAATTATACACAAGAAGTATTCCCAATAAGAACCTCAAGAAAATGATACTGGGATAGTACCCCAACTAGGAGCTACAGCTATCAAACCAAGGCTCAAGAGATCAAGGAATTAATTTCACATGTTTCTAATAAAACTGATCAAATAGTAGAATAATGATAAATCATACCTCAAATCATTTCGTGTTCTTCTTGGTCACAAGCCTTTATACCGTATAATTTTCAGAATCCCCAACTACCTGTTCCTTGATCCAGAAGTTGGCCACCTAGTTATAGAGGTGGAAGGATGTCATTGAATCATCCACCAACCACAACTCCTCCTCTTACAACTACACCTGCTCCTCTACCAACTTTGACTCCCTAGGGGCCACCCATCTATTTCCTATGAGATCCTTGATCATGGAGCGAACTATTCCATGGAGGTCTATCCACTATTTTTCTCTTCTCCTCATCAAGTCTGGTTAGGAAGTAATATTACATGTGAGCTCAACAATCCCATGAATATTACCATCCCTCTCTTGGATACCCTGGTCCTATATATGGTCCCTATGACACACATATAAATTCCTGAGTCTGATCATGGGGAGTAATCATATGCTCAGCTCTTATAAATCAACATCTAATAGCTATTGCAGATGAATCAGCCTTATAACAGCCCTTCCACCTCTAGCTTCCTAGAATCCCTGTGGCAGGAAGATATCTATCACTAGGAGCCACTACAACACCCCTAAATAAGTGTTAATGAACAAGGGTACCACACTTACATGGAAAATCTATGGATACCTTACTCAAAATTGTGTTCCTAGAAGTATCCATCAAGTACCATGTCATGGGAGTACTGCATAAGGTTTATGAACCTCACAACATACAAATAAACTGCCATCCCTCCCTATTGTAGATCTATAATATATAGATTATGAAACAAGAACAAACAAGATTAGTAGTACTCCTAACGTAACAACTTATAAATGTCAGGCCATGATAGTTTCAATGCATCACTGGTCTTGATAACAAAAATCCCTTATTGCCTAACTGATATGTGGAAAAGGATAGATTTAAATAGAACCACCTGGTTTGTTAATGTATATATATTCTTGAGAACATGGAAAACCTACTCTATCCAATTCACCGCTTCCAAGGGATCTGGCTCAATGTGGAATCTTAACAGCCTCTGGCATTGGAAATCACAGTGTGCGCTAAGCCTATGCACATCCTCATCCTATAATACTGGTAAGATCTGATTCTCAATAGGTGGGGGTGTTTCTATCTGTCAACCTAAAGGATGTAACTCAATGGATACACCCTAAATTGATACATCATAACTCATTAGATCATTATCATGATTGAGAAATGGTAACATTTATGGATATTGTCATGGACACATCCTAAAATTTTAAGCAAGCCATACCATGATCAGATGAGAATATATATATAGACACAATGGAGAGATGAATCAAGAATAAAATTAAAATTCCCAGACCTATATGATTCATTTATCATTGATCCCCACATCCAATGTCTTGGCATGTCGATTTGATAAGCAGGTAGTCAATATCATAGTGAATTGGTACATCAGCTTTCATACTGACACTGGATTCAATTATATGAAAGTGGAACTCAAAAAACAAAGAAATGTTTTCCTTAAATACCAACCAAATTACCTTAAGAGGAATATACCAAACACCATCCCAGTTGATGAAAAATTGTGATACAAATATGTCACGAATCAACCAAACAGGGCTTAATCCTCAACTACCCCAATCCAACCTCCATAGGCTATGGGAGGAATCAAGCACCAAAATCCATAAACTAAATGGGATTCATTTTTATGATGTACTTGTACAGACACAAAGAACAATATCAATGTATAAATACAATGGAATAATAATAAAATGATGCAATATATAGAATGTAACCATACATTAAAGACTTATAAGGTTTACAAGAGAATGAATGTGTAAACTGAAATGTAAATGGGGAAAATTAAATGCCAAACTAGATAGATACCCCAACCTAAAATACATGGTAAGTAAAATTTTGAGAGATCCCACCTCCTCATATCCATGCTTCGACCCCCCAGTAGGATTCCCCAAAAGATTAATTCATATGAGTAAGTGACATAATAGAAATAGACAGACAGATAGATCATCCCAAAACAAGAGAGTAAATAAAATCCAAAAAAATGGACACACACACACACACACATATTCTAAAATCAAAAAACCCAAATGAGAGAGAAGGGAATCTCCATATCACATCGCAACCCAGGTATGAGTGAAAATAGATCCAAAAGTCTATACTCAATGCCCAACATGTCATGTGTATATCCATAAGTGTAATCGTGCAAAGGTTTGATGCCTCAGATCTATTCTTCATAGTCTAGGAAGTACAATTTCCATGTAGAGGACTCATGCCCTAGTCTGTTCAGATGTACCAATCAGTATAAGGAGAACCCACACCCTTCTAAATTAGGGGGTTACCACTTAGTAGATAGAAGAGATGAACCCTAATGACATAGAGGGGTATCACTTAGTAGAAAAAGGACTTATATCCCAATAAAAAAGGGGGTACCACTAAATAGATAGAGGACCCATACCATAATTCCATATGGGGTACCACTTAATAGATAGAGGGCCCACAACCTAATTTCATAGGGGTATACCAATCAGTATATATAGGTTCATCACCCAAATGTTATAGGTAGTACAATAAAGTAGACCAAGCACCCACACCCTAATTCTGTAGGTTGTATCACTTAGTAGAGAGAGGACCTGTACCCTAATTCTTTAAGGGGGCGTGACTCCAAAAATTTATAGAGGACCCACACCGTAGTCCGTTAGGGGGTACCACTCTAATGATACTACAAAATCATTTCTTTAATTGTGCATCAACTAAATGATAATCACACAAACAACATCCTATATCCTATATAAAAATCTACTATAGAGGTCGCCATCATGTTATACATGAAAAAACCCCCCATGATAAGACACTCACGGGCTAAAATCTTAGTCCAAACAAGGGAGATATAAGAAGTTGAAGTTTTATTAAAATGAAATATGGGGAATAAGGTAGATTATGGGACCCACAAGATGAGTTGTCCCACTCTATCACCTAGTTTTGTCCTTGATGGTACACTGCTCACTACCCATGGAGGACTATATGGAGTGTGGAGGGTTTACATAGTGTTTTAGAGCAAATCGATGTCGTTCATGTGTGGTCCATTACATGTCCTGTATACCTAGGGAAGGATGCATGGCCTATGGCCCAGTCACATGGTTTATTATATTTGACATCATGAAAAACACTATCCAACATAGCCAAGGAACTAAATTTCATGTGTTCTTAAGACTAAGTGATGTGAAGTCAGATTTTTTATATAAACCCATATCCATTCCAAAGATCCCAAATATTTAGTAGTTCCATTGGATATAGATTCCATGCCACCAAAATGGTGGATCTTTCTCTCGATGGTGATTTCGGCCCCCTGGTGTCCAGAAATCGAAACCCAGTTCTTCCCGCACAAACCAGCACACTTAGTTTGTCTCATACTACATTATACCCATCAACGCCATTGTTGATATAGAATGTGGATCAAAAAATAAAACACTATGAAACTCGATAATCCTTTTATTTCATCCCTAATTCATATTTCCATTAGTCTCATGAAAATATTCCACAGATCTGGGGGTTTGATCACACTTGTTATGACCCACAATGTTGAATCATGACCCTATAGCCTAAAAATGACTAAGAATTATAAATAAGGGATAAATTCACAATTAAAATATGTGAAATAATTATTGGCCACGAATTAATGGCCATGAGATACAGATTTGGTGTGTTAGGGTGAGAAAAATTAATAACCAAATTAAACAAGTACACAAGAGCATGTAAAGGCTAAAATTAGTACATATCAAAGGAAGAACATGATATTTATAAAAAATTTAATCAATATGGGCATAAACAAAGAATTTATGAGTACTAACTGGGTATTTGTTTTTCATCATCGATGAGCGCACTCACCAATGTTTGAGAGAAGTCGTTGTGTTCGTCATGCCTTGATCTTCCAAGATCCAGTGTCTCATAGTCATTAGATTTAAATTCTCCAATAGAGGAGGAGGAATAAACCTATCAATGGTCTTAGGATTATCTGTATTACCCAAGGTATATTTCAATAATATTTATTTAAATAGAAATCTATAATAGGATAATAAATTAATTAATTAACATTAATTATTTTTTAACTAAACACACCCTCCCATTTTTGATTTTTTTGAACACCCTATGTCGACCAATTTTAGGTTGTACCTAGGGAAAACATTGTGTTTTGGAATAAAATGTGGTATAAGTTTTTTTATTTGAGATTCCATTAAAGATTTATCTATTTTTTAAGAAACTATTTGCACATAATATAATGTATATTTAACATAATTATAAAATTAGTTTTGCGCACGCCAGACCATTAAATCTCACTTCTACTCAAGTCATGGATCATAATTTTTTTATAAATATTAAAAAGTATTATAAGGATGAAATAAAGTCTCTATATAATCATTATTTCATTTTCAAAACTATATCTATTTGTATTTTAATGAAAATTTTAAAGGAATCCTCTTTCCATTTTTTGTATGAGGGACTTTCCCATCATTTTTACAGTGCAAAATGAATGTTCTTTTTAAATTTTATGGATTGTATAAAATTACCCTCCATGATGACTGTAACTTATTTTATTGTTACTTTTCATCTTTATAAGGACCATTTTAGAGAAAATGTCTTCAAAATTTATTTTCAAAGAGAAGTATTTTAAATATGTTTTTCAAAATAAAAAGGATATTTTCCTTAAGAAATTATTATTATTATTTTTATGGAATTTCTATTCATCAGTTAATAACACCATTTATAATTAATCTAGTGTGTATATGTTAACACTAAACTTATTATTCCTTTGTATGTTTTAGGATTATTTTGTCCAAGGATATAACTAACATTCTCTTCCATGATATATTTTGTATTCATTAAAATCCATATGAAATATGCACTTTCTTATTATAATTAGACATTATATTTCACCTAAATATACATATTATTTATCATGGAGATGCTTATTACATAAATTTTATACCATTTTAACATATTTTGTCTACATTGAGTAAAATATGTTTATATAAGAAAATAACGATAAATCTTTATTCTTTACTCAAAATTGATATTTGATGATAAGAAATATTATTCATGAACTAAATTGATTTTTCAATATATGAGGAATACTTTGTATATGAAACACGTGATTTTGGGACTATTTATAAAAATCCACTTGATGCATCGTTAGTTTTATGAGACAAAATCAATTGTCTAAACGCTATATGCTTATAAACAATATGTTTTAAACTATATGGAGGATAGATATTGATGGTAAGTGTATTTTTAATGGTCTTTACACAAATAAATTTTCCAAACAAAAATTTTTTTTTTCTCAGTATATTATAATCTATATAAAGTGTTGGTCTTGATGAAAACGGTTCCATGTGCCTAGAAAAAATTCCATAAATTAATTCAGAATATCCATTATTCAAAATTCAGTTATTATTATCCATTGTATTTTTACTATAAAATTATATCCGAATGCATTTGATCCTCAATTTATTGATTAAATAGACTGAATTTTATGTTATTTTCTTTTCCCTTGATTTTGATAGTTAATTATTTAAATCGAATGTGTGTTCATATAGATACCTTTTTATAATATTCATTCGTTAATGATTATGATTAATTTATTCATGATAGTTTCTATTAATCATAACCCTTATTGAGAATTTTATCTCATTGTTATTTTGTTTCCTTTATCCAGAATCAAAGATGTGTACTATATTGTATATGTAATGATATGATATATAGAAAAATGTTTTTATAAAAAATGCGTTATTAATTGTATTTTCAAATGTAATACAAGACTCATGTATGTATCTTGTTTACTAAGTCAAATAAACTTTTTGGTCATGTTTATTTGAGTTTGGGTTTCTACAATAATAAAGGAGTTAAATTATCTAGAATGAAATACAAAATAATCCTCAATAGAAAATAAAATGATGGTTCCATAGAAAATATCAAGATCTTATAGAATTATACATCCCTAATATTATTTTTTGCATGTCTGAATCTTTTTATTTCCTTCCAAAGACCACATGTATGACTATTATCATTCCTATGTCATGAAGGGAAATCATCTTCAGTTGGATAACCTATACAACTCCACATCCTCTTAGTGGAATATACCACTACTAACTCTGTGACTGATAAAAACCCAATTATTTTTTTACTTGACGATGAAATTATATATCATCCTATAACATCTTGATCTATAATATAATTGGAAAACTGAGAAAAATTATGAAGATGGATTCCACAGGGAATGAACACATTGAAAATTCTCCTACATGGAATATAAAAACTCTTACACCAAGAGATAAAGTAATAAGAATGTGGTAGAGTATGTCTCATTATTGGTAGAAATTATGATCATACTTAGACTTAAGATACACCTTTGATAGCCTTAGTCCATGAGGAACCATGATTTCTTCTCTCTTGATAAGACACCTCTGATAGCCTTAGTCCATGAGGAACCATGATTTCTTCTCTCCTGATAAGACCTTGGATGAGCATGAATCTTCTCAATAATCGCAACATTCCTTTTCACCGACAATTACATAGTCAACATATATTAGGTCACTACATTTTAAATTAAATGATATAGGTACTCATCAAAATTCTATGATCTGGAATCATCATTTAGAAAAAAAATTAGACGAAAAAGAGATGTTTATCTATAAACATGATCCTGAGATCCCAAAAACCGAAGATTCCTAATTGAATAAATAAATACATGTAACTATCCACTTCCCTCATAGATAATAATAAAAACCATACATGAAATTTTTTTCTCAAATAATTACATAGAAAAAATACTTCTTTTCACCTCCCGTAGAAATAAAATCCCCCATAACCACACAACTCCCCATATCTGAATAATGGATAATGGTACCTAATAGTCTTTCCTTTCATGAATCAAAATAATGTAAATTATAATATCCTTCATCTATTATGAAATATCCATATCATATATTCTCCCATTATACTTCCCTTATTAATGGAATTTAAACTCAAACAATTTATTCTTATGCTCATCATCCTCTTTGACTATGTCAACCCTCTTATAGTTAGGTAAATAAACATTCCAAGACTTAATAACATTAAAAAATAAGGGTCAATAAAAAAATTAAAATATTACAAATAAGGAAGAAAAATCTTCTTATTGGAAGTATGTAATTAATTTCATAATATTCATTTAAGTAGATTCAATTAAATTCCCTAAAATCACCACATATAAGACATAAGATCAAACATGCATGGTGTATGTACCTATATTATTTCTCAATCCTAAGGGATGCACCATTTCACATGTTCATTTAGTAATATCATTTTCTTTTCTTCAGATCATATAGGGCCATAAAATTGTATTTCATAGTTAGTCTCCTTGGTCTTTGTCATGAACTAAATTTAGCTGTTAATGTTTCCCCACTATCAATTTATATCCTCACGAGGACATAACTCCAATATCTATGATATCTTTTATAAAAAATGTAAAATACCACCTTTCACGATCTTCCCCACTATGAACCCATCCTGGGCCTATAGTTAATAGGATAGTTACCCCCGAGGCTCACACTCAATTGACCTTTTGTTTGCATTTATCACTAATGGCATGGATCATGAAAATGGAAGGAATTTGTCTCTTATTTTCTAGAAATAAAGAAATAAACCACAAATTAACAATATAATATAAATTAACCAATATAAAAAATATTCCTAAAATTCTAGAACATGTCAGGAATATACTAATCCCTATATAAAAATAAAAATAATGTCTAGGAACTAACACCACAATGAATCATAATATCTAAACTAGTACCATCAAGATCGATAAAAAAAATATCCATTTAATATTATAAAATAGTTTATAAATATAGGGGAAATTATAATATTTATACCATGTAATATTATACTAAATATCTCTCAAGAAAATACTGATGATGTATACTAATGATCTAGCAAACAAACACCATATGAAACCAACAATTACTATGTCAATGACTATGAAATCCCATAGACATCATCATCTCACAATTACATGACATAATGAAAATATTATATTATAATAAAATTCTATTATATTTGAGGTTTATAGATTTATAGAATTATAAAATCACATTAACTAACAAACACAATTATTTTTATTCTAGTGCATGTCTTTCCAACTGTAATTCTATCTTCTTAATCTTTAGAAAGTATTCAACATCTAATACATTTTCTATACCCAATATAATCTTCTAGAAAAATCATATGTATTTTATTTCTTTATAACTTGGGGAAATTAATACATAAAAAAATTAGTGACCTTAGACGCCCATTAATGTTAATAAAAATTGATAACAAACAATGTTCATCTATGAGTGAAATATTTGAATTTATGTATAATTAGGATTCATATGAGATTCATAACCAACAAAGAATAAATCATAATTCATATAATTAGGGATGATATAAAATACAAACATTTCATGGAATTTTTTCATATCAATGTGGTAGAACAGAAATAACTTTCCCTAGATGTATAAAACAATAATCATGAATCATGTTATTATAAAATTATTGTGTCAAATATCTTTTAAAATACACATAAAAATGGAATTCCACAAAAAATGAAATGAAACCCATAATATAAATGTGGAGAATCAAAATCATGGGAAATCATGTAAAACGAATGCTTATTAGTTATTCTTTCAAAGTTCAAAATTACTAGATTCAACATGGTACTATAATGGATTCTTTATAATTACATATAATGATATAATTTCATTTAGTGGTTGTTTTTATGATCCATAAATATGACGTCATTGATGATCATTTTTTGTGATTTTTAAGGAACAAATGTTAGTATTTTAATTATTATGTAAATTATAAATATTAACATTATAAAACCAAAATGTCATCCTTATTTACACACACATATATAATATTAACATTAATTGTTTTCTAATATTCATCCACATTATTATTACGTAGAATTGTTCATACAAGAGGTTAGACCAACCCAAACATGAACGTACCTAAATTAATTGATGCGTATGGTTATGGAATTTGTTTCTTTTGGAATTATATAATTATTCTTTGAAGAGTGATGATATTTATTAGATAATTTTAAATTTCTGAATAATATTTTAAAATATTTTAATAAATAATAATGAATCTATATGAAAGATGATATAAATTACTTCATGTGTATAATAGTATGAATGTATGCATGGTTACTGATAGTTATATTACAAAAAAATAATTAGGTAAATAAAATTTATGGATGACAATATATTAGAATGAGAATTGTATATTAGGAAAATTATGCTAGTGAAAAAAATAATTTAGTGAAATATAAGTACTATCATAGAGAACATGATTTTTACCTTAGATTAATCCTTGGAAATGGATTATATAGGCCAAACTATTGTGTCAAGTTGAATAAGGAACATAAAGAGGGTTATATGGAAAGGAAAGAGTTCATAGTTTATGAATAAAAATTAAATTTAGACTAGAAATGATGTACAAGTGAGAGTGCCCATTTATTAGTTTAGAGAATGGTATTTTTGTAATTATTTCATCTTAATTTATAGAGAACACATGGTTCACAAGTCAAGAAGACTCCAAAATAGACCATAATAAATCATAGAAAAAGTTTATTCAAGATAAATCTCAACCAATCTATTTGAAATGTTACATCCTCAATTATATATTAATTTAAAAAATTTCTAATTTATCATCCATTTAATGGAAATTATATTATTTTTAAATTAAGTTATACCCTTATTAATATTATAGAATTTATGCACGGGTAAGACCCTTTGAATTTTACACAATGTTGTTCTTAGGAGTTTCCCAAAGATAAATCCAATTTTATATGGAATTTATAAGGGTATAGAAGAATTTAATTGAGATGTGTTAGGATAGCTTCTCTTTCTGTGTGTTGTGTAAGGGTAGATATGAACTACATAAGGGTATATATGTGTTGTCTAAGGGTTACATGAAACTACATAATGTTCAGAAGCTCTATATATTCACTATGTAATGGTAAAATTGGAACTATATAGGTGTAATCTTTTTTTCATATGCACTGCATAAGGGTTTCCTAAAACTACATAAGTTTAATAACTTATGTATATGCATTGAATTATGTAATGGTAAACATGGTGATGTAAGGGTAATACCCTATGTATATTCACTACATTATTTTAATCCTATTAATTCATAAGGGTAATCCCTTAGGTATATGAACTACATATGTTTACTTAAGGAATTTTGTAATGGAATCCTTGTATTTTTATAGGATTTAGAAGGATAAATAAACTGTGAAAAGGTTGTTCCCCAATTTCAAATGATACATAAAGGTATCTCAACACCCTTATGTGACACTAAAAATACGTGTAAGGGTCAAACTATTTAATTATAAAAACCGCACTTTTGGGAGAAAAATAAATAAAAACATTATTTTTTAACTTTTGTATCTCTATAATGACCATATAACGCCTCTTAACCTTTATAAAATCTAGAAAGCATGGGAAATATATTATTATAGCTCAATTAAGCATTGTAAATCATATATGGGCGTTTTAAAACACATTTAATTTAACAATTAATTGAATGATTAATTTAAATATTGTATTTAATTTTGAGGCCTTAATGCTACAAACTAGAAAAACTAATGTATTTATATAAAATATTGAATCCTTACTGCGCACAGTTTTTTATCCCCTTAAATAGTGTTCTATTAATCTATTTCTATAAAAAAATATCTAGTTTTTATCTCAATTTTTATTCTTCTCCATTGTATAATCAATGAGAAGGGGAATAGATTTTTTTTACATGAATGTTCATGTGTCAAATTCCCATTCGATGTTTCCGTGTCAAGAAACGGTCGACCTTAATGGAGGTAGGTTTTTCCATACCTTCATGTTTACACATGAAATATTTTTTTTCATTGATAATTTCATTGGATTGGTTTAAGAAATTAATTTACTAATTTCCACTTTGAATGAAATAATCTATATTAAAAATGGATTTTTAAACCATGATATGATTTTTCCTTGAATAACTTTTGTTTTTATGAAACAGTATTTTTAATTTATTAAATTCGTAAATTTGGAATATGTGAGAGAATATTTCAAAAATATCATCGTTGGTTGTCTTAAAAATTACATTGCAAAATGTTTATTCATTAAGAATTTTGTTTGCACTTTACGTGTCAATTTTTTTTTATTCTAATGTGTCTTTGTAAATCATGGAAGTTGTGATACTTTGGTTGTGAAAATTTTTATATAATTTTTTATTATGGTTTATATATTTTTTAAAATATAATGCAAGTTAATATTTGGGTTCCGTGGGTGTCTACATTTTCCAAAATTAGTTTGTGTGAGACCACTTGTGAATTTAAATAGGTTCTCATGAGTCTATGGAAACATATGGGTGTCCTGATATTGATTGACATTAGAAGGACTAATTAGCAAGTGATTCACTTGTTATCTTTGTTTTCTATTCCTCGTCCCAATTATGTATTCCCATGGGTTGGATTCTATTTATGTTTCATTCATGTTTTTTTCAATACATATCATGTTTTACATGGTCACTTGGTTATTATTTTTATCTAAAGGTTGTCAATAATAGACATTATGCTCTCAGACAAGGTTATATAATCATGGTCCCCATTATGGACCATTATTTTTATACTCACCAAATTATGTTATAGGAAACCATTTTTATGGTTACTACCCTATGTTTTTCATTTCTCTTTATATTTATATTCTTGTAGATTTGAATATGAAATATTTTTATATTAAATTAATTGATGTGTTATAAAAAAAATTTAAAAATTCTTTATAACCTAGTTATATTTTAATGAAACATCTTCATAATTTCTGGTATAATAATTTTTATAGATTCCATAGTGTTATCTTAAAGTTCATTAGTTCTCATTTTAGTCTTTATCCTTTATTCGTTTTTAGCCTTGGTTTTATTAGACAAGGGTAAAGGGTAGGGAATTATATGGAATGGCGAATTATATTTATTTTATATTTCCATCATAGTAAATTTTTATTGTGTTGGAACTAAGTCATGAGGATACTTGGTTTTTTTAATTCTTGGTTTTTTTTGGTTACTTTTTTTATTTCCTTCTATGTCTCACAAATGTGTACTTGTATTTTATTTTATACTCCAATTATTTTTTATTATTTTTGGTATACAAGAGTCATGTTGTATAAACTTTTAGGGTAAAATCATTCCCAATATTTTATATATTCATACTCAAGTTCTTGTCACTAACCCATGTTGATTGGGACCATGATTCGAGTTTTGTACCAAACCAACATGGGTATCATGTTAGGTAAACCCATGTTAGTTTGCTACAAAATGGCATTAGAGATATTCCCAATAATAATTTTTATAACACTTCCATGGTCTAATATGAGTTTTAGTAGATTAGTTCTAGGAATACGTAGTTCAAAATGTGTATATGGATATTGGGTTCTCTATCACCACCTTGCGTGATGCCACTTGAGTTACCATAGAAGTTTAGATTTATTTTCTATATTATGTTTTCCATGAATAATGGCATAATATGATGACTTATAATCCTCATTGTAATGTGTTTGTCACCTTGGGGTTATCCTCAGTCTGGGGTGTAAACTAAATAGGAATCATGTTTTGAAGTCCATATGGGTCACTTGAAAAAAAATTAGTTACTAGTAACTTGGATTTGTAATCATTAAAGAGGTTGTGGAATGCTTAACAGATGGATATCAACCTAATATCTTGGTCAATCATGATTCTATTTACCTTTGTTTTTTTATTTATAACCCCTTACTCTTGGATTATTTTAGTGACTCTCAATGAAGGTACAAGAATCAAGGTTGTTTATAAGATATGTGGATATTAAAATTAATTTTTATAATAGCTACGGAATGATATTGTTCTGAGGTGATGAAATAACTGGTTTTTTTTTGAAAATGGATTTCATGAAAATTATTTTTATTTAAAAATTGAAACTCAATTTATTTCTGCTAACGTGATTCTTGGTTAAAATACTGTGTTTTCAATGAAATTTTATTTTACTCTTGGAAACGTAGAAAATGTTTTTGTTTTAAAAAAAATAACGTTTTTCCATGAAATAATTTCATAACCTTAGATAATATAATAAATAATAATTAGATGTTTTTAATGGAATGGTTATTTATCATGATGTATTAAAGGGTGATTTTATAGTTTTATTGAAATATACAAGGTTTTTTTCAACTTAAAATATAACAGGGCAAATGTTTTTCGAATTTGGATTTATAACTTTCTAAAATTCATGAAAAAAATTCATAATTTAAATGGTTGATTTATAAATAACACCAATCATGGATAATATAATTCTATATGAAAATGATTCATGCTTAATGTTTTGGTTTGAAAAGGGTGTTTGGTTTCATTATATAAATGTGGTGTTCTCAAATCATGCTCTTTTTGAATCCTTTTAAAAAGTGATGAATAAGTCTTACATTTGAACATTACATTTTTATAACACATTTCGAACTGTTTTATAGAGGTTTTAAAAATAAACAGTTTCAAAAAGAGGGTTTCACTCTTTCAGTGGGTTTTATTTAAAACCTATATAAAAGTAATTACTTTATTTGAGTAATTCAATGCTCTATCTTACCCTTTCTTGCGTGTAGGTGTTATCTACATTAATCTATAGGACGTGGCCAAATATAGATATTCTCTTATGTTGTTTGGGTGGTTCTTCTAGAGATTTTTTCAGTTATAATGTGATTTTTTACTCTATTGTTGTCTTTTTTTCATAAGATTATTAGTCTTTCCCAAACCTGAAGGGAGTGGAATGAGTTATTATAGTGATCAATGAATTTATAAATAAATATTATGTCATTTGATACCAATATTCAATATATAAAATTATAAGAATGAAAAAACAAAAAATATTTAGTGGTTGTGGAGACTAGATACATGAATATATTATTTAGGTACATTTTTCAACATCTATCATCTTGTAATTATCACTTTCTTCCATTATTTACATGGCATACATAAAACATTTATTCATAACATGGGTGAAATTAGTGTAAGAAAGAGTGATATCAAATTATGATTATGGGTAAACATGGTAGATATCAATTGATGAACATAAGAAAACATAAGAAAAGAATTAGGGTATGAGTTCATGATCATAACTAAGAAATTTATACCCAATCTATTATTGATTAAAATCAAGATTCATTGAATAAAACAATATCATTTAAAAAGACATGAATTATAATAGTGATAAAGCATTATAAATCAATCATGAACTATAGGTTCATATCATAACAGTGTCATAAATTTATTGACTATCATGGGTATAAATTCTATTTCATATATCAAGGATAAATATAGAGACAATAAAATCATAGTGGATCAAAAATAGTCAATTATTTTCAATATCATAATAGATCATGAATCATCACTTTTTTTTCCATAGTGGATAAGGTATGACCCCTTTTTTTCATAGTGGATCATGCGTCCCTACCTATTTCCCAAAGTGGATCAAGCACATCATCCCAAATCCCATATTTTTCACTTTAGATATAAAAATTTACCAAATAAAATAGAGGGATAAATAATAATAGGACTGCCCATCACATAATCAAAACCATACACATGTGATCCACAAAATCATAAAACATTTATCTTATCATCATATAATAATTGATGTATAGAAATGGGTTTCATAAACATTTGATAAATTTATCATAACATAACCCATGAAAAATAAATGGGCTTTGTAATTATTCATTCATTATAATAGTAAACCATACAGAGATTGAATAATGTTGATATAATTGGATAATATTCCCAAAAAGTTATAACTAACATCTAAGGATGTCATATTAAATGAAAATTCCTTTTAAAAGATCACATGGAATATTTATTGATGAACATACCCTTTATTTATTGAAATCTATTATTTAAAACATAAAAACACTCAAAATATTTTGGAAAATATATTATTTGAAATAAATCATAGAAAAATTTTATTTAATCTTCAAAACATTGATTGTTCATGATGGAGTGGAATTTTATTCAAGTTGTGTATGTTAAAATAATGATTTGTTTCACATTTTTGATAAAAATTCAAAAGGAACTCATTTAGAAAATGACAAGAATATAACCATTATAATTATTTTAATAATTCCAATAATGGGTAAACATGAATTTAAAAAATCTAATTATAATAGAAAATATTCTTGAAAATACTTTCATAAAACAAAGATATGGGAAAAAATGATTTTCAACAGAAGAGTGACATAAAGCAATATTTAATTAAAAAATATTATTTCTCTATATGGAGTACATAAAGTGATAAAAATTAATGGAAAAATGTTCAATCTAGAAATAAATAAAAAATAATAAAATTGTTTAGGTTATCGAGAGGAAGATCATGAAATTTTATTATCAAAAAATAAATCATAAACATCCCTGGTAAATAATGAGATTGTGACATTTATCCTTTACCTCAAGTTCAACATGATTTGAGAGTTCTCTAACCTCATGCATAATAAATTTAGATTTATTAACCGTATATAGAAGAATCGTGTTCATACTTATAATATCATATATGATCATATGATAATATTTCCACTCTTATTTATTAATAATTCCTTATTAGAATCATTGTTTTTGTGTGGTAGTTGTATCATTTTTCTTATGAGTTTTGGTTTGTTCATTCCAGTTTCTATTCTTTGATCATGGTTCCATAGTACAAATAATAATATTTTTAATATAAATACTATAAATATTCAGTATATATATATGTATTGTTATATATAAATGTAGAGATATAAAAATGAATTACACCATTCATGAAGAAGGTAGGTCATACAACATAATAGGATGTTGTTTTCATTTTTTGCTGGATGGAAAGAAAGGAAGTAAAATAATAATTCACATTTAAATGCTAATTTTTATATCATATATATCATTTATATTTATTTAATATATCCTTATTATTGTCTATGTAAAGAAAAAAATGAAAAAATGAATCACATTGCTTCCTAGAGGTGGTAGTCCACATATACGCACATGAAAATTATCATTTTACAAACAGATAAGAAGTAAGTGGATTATGGTCATTAAATTATCATAATAATAATTTAGTGAATTTAATATATTGAGTTATATTTTTATAACATATACCAAGGATTTTTAGGTGGTATAAGAAGATATAAATTGGTAGATATTGAGTAAGAATATTACCTCTTCTATGGTAGGACTTCTTTAAATTCCTTATTCAGGACCCTTGGAATGGTATTTTAAGAAGACCGGTAACTCTAATTCATAAATATGTAACATTATAATGGTATTTAATAGGTTTTTTCTGGTATATTAGGCTAAGAAACTATGAATTAGTAAGGATGGGATGTACCCTTGTTTATGTGAGGGAAAAAACACTCTTGGAATTACTCAAGGTATTAAATTAATATAAATAATGTTTCTATAATAAATGTCCCCAAATAGATGTAATTTAAAATTAAGATGATTATGAGTCTAAATAATATCATCCAATATATCTTATATATTTATAGATGATATTTTCACCCTCATATCTTTGATTGAACCCCTCTTAACCCTTTTGGTCAATTACTGTGATATCAATGTTTCTTAATCTTTAGGGGTCGTGAAAGTCACCCAAAAAGGAAAAGTGACCAATAAATTTATCATGCTTGATATTTTCAAGAATATAAAATTCACTTGGTTAATGAGAATATTTTTATTAATTTTATATCATTTAAATTTTTTTTTATAAAATACCAATAATGTCATATTTCAAAATACATGAAATATTATAATATTATATGTGTTTAACTTATATAAAATATATCCAAAATTTTATGAAGTGCATGATAATAGTGATATGTTATTAATATAATCATAACATAAAATTTAGAGAGGTTTAGATATCATTTTAAACCTTATCCTTTAGATTAACCCAATGGTTAACAAATTTTAACATGAACCATGGTAATGATTTTTTCAATATTAAAGGGTTATAATTTTATATATAAAGTAAAAATTGGTACATAAATGGAATAAGGATTAAATTTTAAACCATTTAATGTTTTTATTTTCCTATTTCAGTATTTTTTAATTTATAATGTATTTAATAAAATATTATTTAACATAAAATAATATTAAAATCGTTTTATGAACTAATAAAATAATTTGAAAGTGAAAACAACATGAAAGAAATAAATTATAATATTTAACTTTCAAAAAAAATATTATTTTATATTTATCATCATGATACATGTGACCCATTAACTCTCTAAAAAAATATTACTTCTATATTCTTTAAAATCATTGACTATATTTTTTTATAGCTTTTGAAAGCAATGTTTCGGTGTTTCATAACAATTTAAGTTAATGATTACATCATTAAAATATGAAAATAATTAAAATGCATAATAAAAATACCTAAATATTTAAATTAAACATTTATAATTAAAAAATTTATTTTTATCACCATCCAAAAATATTAAAGTTATTAAAATAAAGAACGTAATTTTATTAATTTTAATTTTATATAAATATTAAAATTTGTTAAATCAAATCCAATTATAAAAAATACATATTATATAATATTTTATGATTATAGATGTTATAGGATCATACAATGAAATAAAGGAATGTTTTTAATGAAATTTATGCCTTGTCACATTAGTTTTGACCCTAATTAACCCATTATACCATTACTGTAGTAACATAAATTTATTATAGTTACTATTCATATTAACCAAAAAAACAAAGGGGAACTACTGAAAAAATTTCAAAAAACTTTTTACAAATATTTGATTTATTTTTCAAGATTCAATTTTAATAAGTGGAAGAAATCAATTTGATATATAAATGAAACATTCAATGAAAATAGTTTTTTTAGAAAAATACGATTTTGGAATAAAAATGTTTCTATATAAAATTCAACCATAAAACAAATTACAAAAAATATAATTATATTATTCATAATATAATAGAAATAATTATACTTTGAAACCATTATAAAACATAATTTAACTTTGTAAATTCTTTATATAAAAATACGGTTTCCAATAAAAATCTTTATTTCTCACTATTCACAAGAAAACCAATATTTTCATAAACAAAATCCTAACATAATATTTATATATTTATTTAAAAAAATTTTTTTGGGTTTTCAACTGAATTTTCTATATTTTTTGATAATTAACTATAATATTTGATTATAAAATTAAAAAAACAATTTTTCTCAGGAAATTCACTTTTGATGCATTAAATGAACATATTATCTTTTAATTTCAAATATCCATACATAAATGATTGTTATTTTATTAAATAGAATATATAATCAATATAATTCATTATATTAATTTATTTATCAATAATGATTAATTTAATCTATTTTGTTAAAAATACGCTGCGCACACAAAAATAGTGTTATCGGGGACATTTCTTTTACTTTAAAATGTTTTTATCTTAATTTACCACAAAATAAAATTTAAATATTCCTAAAATATATATATATATATATATATTTATAAGATTACAATTTATATAATGAATATTTATATAATGGTTATATTACATTCCAATATATAACATTACATTATTCTATACAGTTGATTCATTTACTCATCTTTCATTAAGTATATTGTATTCTTAATTATGTACCTTGATTATGTAGTTGGAGTTAGGTTTTAAATATTCATATAGAACCACTGGGATAAATATTTCATGTTATATATATATATATACTCAAATTTTACTTTTCTTCATGTTATTTCATATTGAAACTTTATAATGTATTAGTGTTAATATTTTATTTAAATACTTTATTTCAAAAAAATGTATCATCAATATTTTTAGTTTTATGTTTCATTCATCAAAAGATATCAATCATAGGGTCATTTTTAAATCTCAGGGTTTTACATTCTTCCGTATTTAATAAATCATGTCTCCCCATTTTGAACTTAATCTAGGTAATTGATTGTTTGATATTTGAAATTTCATTTGTCGAAAACCCACATTGTTAAAAGTTTTAATAAAGAATAGTCTTAGAAATTTGTAATGGGTAATATAAAGTTAATCTGTACTACAACATAAATTTTTTTCCAAATATAATAAAATAACTAATAATCGAAACTATGGATAAGGAGGTAAAATGTAATGTACAAATAATGATAGAGATTGACAGAAAACATTGATCACAAGAAAGTAAATCATAATATGATAGTTAATGACCATAGAACTGTAAATAACGAGGTTGTGAAAAAGGCCATTTACTCATCAAAAATTAATTTAATAATATATATTTTTTGATTTGAGAACCTTTTCTTAGAGTTGATAAATTCCTTTACCATCTAGACCAACAAGGTGAATAAATATACATTGCAATTTTAATTTCATCTGTTAATAAATTTCAACCACAATATTTTCTTTTTCTAAAAAAAAGAGTAATATAGAATATCTTTTTTCATACTTGACTCATCAAAATAAAAACTTAATAGATAATAAAATCTAAACAAGGATAAGAAGTTATTATCAAATATTTAAACATTAAACAAAACAAAAATGGTTAGCATGAGGTAAGTTAATATAAAAAATGTATAAACCTTCATGTATTGGAATAATACATTTTACTTCATAATTTTAAAAATAAAATGAAAGTTTATTCTTATATTATTACATAAGTAAATAACCCCACATCCCAAATTACCTTAATAACATCAATAATAAAGAATTTTCTTACCTCAAATACGACCTCATACTTTACCTCTTATACCAACAAGAATTTAATTTTATTATTCCAAACAAATCATCATGTTAAATCACACAATAATACTAAGGGTTACGTATGTCTAATACATAAGATAAATTCCCCATAATATCATTAATGACCATGATAAATCAGTATATAAAATTATACTATAGTGAAATTAACCAAAATATCATGAATAAAATTTAAATATAACTTGTAAGGTAATTCTTATCTTGACCATAAATACCATTAAATATACCGATTCTTCAATGATTCACTTTCGAAACTTATATATTATCTATATCCCATTATTAGATTGACAATAATTAACATAACATTAAATCATATATTAACCCAAAGGGTTATTTTAACCTCTGTAGGGTATTCTTCCTAAAACCCAGTTGAATTTTCTCTTCACGTCAAAATACCATAACATAAAACATAAACAAAATAAAAAATTATTATAAAATTTACAATTTACTCCACATATCCAAAAAGTGTAGAAAAATTAACCAATAATCACATACATAATGTTTCCATCAAATTTCCAATAAAATTCTTAGTCATCAATACCATCCAATTTACGTCATGATATCTTTATCCTTACTAAAAATTATTATATCAATATATAACATGTGTTAACAGTTATATATCCATAAATCACATGTCTCCGAAAAAATAATTCTTCTAAATAAAAAAATTTCTTGGTTTTATATTTTCAAATCCATAAATAAAAAATATTATTTAGCATTCCATAGATGTTTTACAATTCTTTTAACGAAAATATAGTTGATTTAACAGTTCTAAAATGTAATTATCAAATCCTAATAAATTATAAGGTCATTAATACAATGCAATATATATAACCATAACTTTATACAAAATAAACATTAATGTATCAAAAATAAAAAATGAAATAATGTTTATCTATCCCCCAATCATATTCCACTAAAAAAATAAACCTTCTATCTAAATCAATTTTATTGGTTATATGTTTTCAAAACCTTAAATAAAAAATATTGTGGAAAAATACATAGATATTTCATGATTCTTATAAAAAATATCATTGATATAATACTTATACAACATAAATATCAAATCCTAATATGTAAACACTTAAATCATTTCCCTTCAATGATTGACATAACATAATTCCACCTTTTTTAAATTACTTAACCCTTGTATTTTGGCATTTGATAGGATAATTCACATATCTCACATGTAATACATTTAACTGAAAATGGGAACTTAGGATAAAATTCATTTCATATATTGAAATTTTCATTTTTCATCATCAATTACTTTCTCTATTCCATACATAAAACATATTCTCCTTCCTATAAGACATTTCCCTTGGATATTCTTCCCACATAGTCAACAAGTAGTAAAATGAATCTTCTTCCCTTCATGGTATTTATAAAAATATATTGTCTTCTTTTTATTTTTATAAGGTAACTTACGCATGTAGATATTGTTAATCTTATAATGAGATAGTTGATTAGGCATAATCACATGTTTTTTTCTTCCATCCCTTATTTTTTTTGTTTCTAATATGAAAAAATTATTACATTTTCCATCACAATATATGTTAAAAATAATATTTCAGGCTCGATCCATTGAATAAAACCCAAAATTATGGTGTTAGAAATAATATTCATAGTGAGGAATCATTTAAATTTGAAAAATTATTCATCATAAGTTTAAATCATGACTCATTATTTTCAATCTATGATTGGATTAACATATGATATCCTTGGTTATGTCTCTTCAAATTATTCATAATGTTTTTTAGTGTGAATTATATAAATATTTCTCCCTAGGATTGTTAAAATTGGTGAGTTTTAAGGAAACACTCACCATGTAATAGAATTTTGGAAATATTATACTTTGACGAACGTTTTTTGGATTATTACCCTAAGGCGAATTAGTACCAAACCACATCTACTTGATGTTATTAGACTAGGATGAATCACAAGAAAACCCACATAATATTTATCTTCTAAAAAAATTAGGATATTATCATACAAATTGGATTACTCCCATATTTTCACCGAAATGTTCTAATCAAAATTTTCAAAGATTGACTATCCTTGATCTTATACAAAATATTTTGACTAGAGTATTTTATAAATAAATATTACTTCATTTTGGAAGAATTTTCAATATATAACATTACGATCCATGCCAAAACCATAATAGTTAATCTATTTAGAGACTATATACATTAATATTCTATTTATGTACATTTTTAACATCTCCCTTGATGTTCATTTCACATTTTTATCCATATTTATAAACACTACTAAAAAACTCTTTATAGCTGCAGGAATGTAAAAATAAGAAAACATGATATAATATAATCAGTATGGGTAAACATGGGAGATGTAAATTGATGGACATAAGGAATAATAAGCTAACTATAAGGGTATTAGTTCATAATTAGAACATTTAAAATTCATAACCAATATATAATTTATCAAAATCGCGAGTCATTTCATAAATAATGTTCATTTAAAAAATCGTGAATCATAACAGTGATGAAACATCATAAAACAATCATGAAACATACGTTTATATTATAATGACTGCATATAAATAGTATATTAGGTATCACCCCATGTTTACTATAGTGGTCTAGAAACTCTGTCATTTTCCCCATTATGGATCTAAAAGCCCAACCTATTTCTCTTGGTGGATCAAGCACATCAACTCACATCCCATATTTACCTCATGGGATTTTAAAACTTTTCCTAATGAATTAGTGGTATATAAAATCATGATCTCACCCATCACATAATTAATACCATATATATGTGTGAAACATGATCATAAAACATTCATCTAATCAACATATCATAACTCGTGAAAATAATATCGGTTTCATAAACATTCCATAAATTCATCATAGCATCAACAATGGAAAATAAATAGGTTTTGTAAATAAATTTTGATCATAATCATAAATCACCTATAGAAAGAATAATGATGTTATCATTTGATGATATCCCATATAGATCATACATAATATTAATGGATGTCATCATATATTAATATTCTATTAAAATATCATTTGGAATATTTATTATTGAAAATACCCTTCTAATTATGAAACTAATTCATTAAAATCAAACATTTTTTAAAATATTTTGGAAAACACATTAATTTAAAATCACTAGGGGAACATTTAAAGGAATATAAAAATAATTGAGTTTTCATAATAGTGTTAAATTCCTTTTATGTGGTGTCTATTAAAAGAATGATTGCTTTCACATTTTTGGTAAAAAGTAAAATATTCCTTGTTTAAAAAATGGAATGAATATTCCATTTAAAAAAAATTAAAATGTAACTCATGGATACAAATTTATTTAAAATTTATATTAAAATAATAAAACAATATTTAATACACTTTTAGAGGACATAGAAATTTAATGAAAATGATTTTCGACTAAAGAGAGAAATAAATTCTGGTATTCTTAAAAATATTATTTTAGTATATTAAGTATATAACAGGAGGAAGAGGAAATAAAAACATGTAATAAAAAAACAAACTAATATAAAATTAAAAATATTATTGAGAGTTATATATTGAAAGTTTATCAGCATAAACTAAATCATAAACAATCCCAGAAAATAATGAGATTGTAACATAAAACCCTTACCATGAGCTCCAATTTCATTAAAACCTCTATATCATCCTATATAATAAAATTAAATTTTTAAAAATTAAAATCTAGAATAATGTGAAAAATTATAATATCATATAAAAATATCATATAATATTTCAATACCCATTTATTAGTTTTTTTGTTTTAAAATCATCATTTTTTGGTGTTAACTGATTCAATATTCATGAATGTTATGGTTCGATAATTCTAAAAATTATATATTTATCATGGTTTCATAATATCCAAAATTTTATTTACAATATAAATAAAATATAATTTAATTATATAGATATTTTAAGTAATCCATAGAGGTATATATAGAAAAATTATTTACACTATTTATGGAGATGGTAAACCATACGTAGGCATGAACGATGTTTTCATTTTTAACGTATAGAAGAAAATAATGTAAATATTAATTCAACATTAAAATATATTTTTTATATCATATATATCATATATATTAATTAAATATTTCTTTATTTCCATCCATTATATGTGTAAATGAGAAATGAATTGCAATGATTTGTAAAGGAGGTAGTCCATATGTATGCTTGGGGGATGTTATACTTTTCCAGTATAGGAGAAGAAGGTGGATTATGGTTGTTCCAACAACATATTATTAATTAATAATATTTAAGATAATTAATACATTATTTTTATAGTTTATATCATGTATTTAGAGAATTTATATATAGAAATAAATTTAAATAGGTTGGGTTAGATGATTACCTATTATTTTATAGGCCACTATTACATTCCATCATAAGGTCAATTGGAATGGTCTTTTAAAAATAAAAGTACATGTAATTCATGATTACGATATTTTATAAGTGAATTTTTTTAGTTTTGGTTGATATAAGAGGATAAAACATTGTGAATAATTAAGGATATGAGTTTCACTTTTATAAGTGAGGGGAGGGTCACTCTTAGAATTAATTAAGGTATTAAATTTATATAATTTAATTTTTTTTTGTAAAAATGGTTCAATTTTGTTATTATTGTAATATAATATTATTATGATTATAAATAATCAAATACCATAAAACATGTAATTTTTTATGGGTTGTTATGAACCTTATCTCTTTTCTTTGACCCCCCATTATGCTTTCTTGACTATTATTATGATATCAATATTTTTTAATCATTAGGTGTCGAGAAATTACTATAAAAAGAAAAGTAACACATAAATAGACCATGATTGATATTTTAAACATTATAAATTTCACTTGTAATATGATAATACTTTTATTAATTTTAAATCATTTAATAAAAAAAATTATTTTAAAATATCGGTAATCTCATGTTTAGAAATACAAGAAATATTATAATATAATATGTGTATAATACATTTAAAATAGTTATAAAAAAATTTAATAAAATATAATGAGGATACGATAGTAATATAATTATCCAATCAAATGCTGACATATATATATATAACATTTTAATCCTTGTCGTTTGGTTTAACCCCTTGGATAACCAATTTTGTCTTTAATTATAGTAATGTATTTTTTAGTATTAAAGGGTTATAATTGTACTTATAAGGTGAAAATTGGATCATAAATAGAAAATGGATTACATTATAGACCATTAACTATCAAAATTTTCCTCTTTTCTGATTTTTAAAATCTTAAAATACTTTAATAATATATTCTTTAACAGAAAAAATTATTAATATCATTTTAAGAACTATTATAAAAATATGATCATGAAAATATAATGATGGAAATTGAATTTAAATATAATAATTTACCTAATTTTGTATAATTTATAATTATCTTAAAACATTAGGTTACACTTTAACTCACCCAATAAATACTACTTTTATTTTTTTTAATATCATTTACTTTATTTTTTCTGTTTGAACAAGCATTATGACAGTGTGGCATAAACATTTTGGTTAATTATTTCTTCTCTAAAATTTATATAAAAAAATTAACTTGAGAAAAAATTAATATTATTTCATGTATCCATTTATAACCTAATATATTTTGTTTTATCCTGGTCACAAAAATATTATATATATAAAAAGAAAAAAACGGAAAGTTTTGACTTTTATCTTTTTCTAATATATTATAAATGTAAAAAATAATGATAAATTGAAACAAATGTAATATTTTATAATTTTTTGTCATTAATGATAATATTTACCAATAAAATGAAATTAATTCAACTGTTTTAATGAATTTTATTCTTGATCATGTTAGTTTTAACTCTAACTCTCAATTTTTTCTTTTATGATGGTAATAAATATTTACTATAGTTACTATTAATATTGATGATAAAATAAGTGTCAAATAAATATAAAACATATACGTAACTATTCCAAATAAGGAATACAATTTTCATCATTAAATATCTTGATTTGGTAGAATTTAATTTAATCTAGAAACACAAAACATGATGAAAAATACTTATTTACAAATTCATTTTTATGTATAAAAATATTTTTATAGAAAATATATCAATAAAATTGATTAAAATGAAATTATTGTAATTATTAATAATAATATAGAAAAAAATTTACTTTTAAACAGTTTTAAAACAAATTTTATCTTTTATATTCTTGAAACAAATATAGTTTTCAATAAAAATCTGTATTTTCATTATTCACTAAAAATCAATCATTTCAAAAAAACCCAAAATCTCACCATAAAATAATTTTGATATGATAATTTTGAAAATTATATTAATTGGATAATTTAAATTTTCTAAATGTTTATGAAACATATTATAATATTATCTTATAAAAATAATTTTTTAAGAAAATTAAATTTTGAAGTATAAAATAACTGTGTTCCATTATCCCAAACAATAAAAATAATTTAATGAATGTTATTTTATTAATTTTAGAATATAATATAGTTATTTAATTAAATTTATTTATCAATAAAGATTAATTTTATCTATTAATTTAAAAATACATTCTTCTTGTAAAACTTTTTTTATTAAATTTATCTCTTTTACCATTAAAACATTGTATCTTCATTTTAAAAAAAAACTAAACCTTTAACATTCCAAAACACTATATTATATATATATATACAATGTATTTTTATCTAATGAAAAAACATATAATAGTCATATGACATCCCTATATATAGCCTTATATTCTTCACTAAAAAATGTTCAGTTAATCCTCTCTCATCATGTCTATCGTATTAAATTTTTTTTTACTTATTTTCATAGTTTTAGATGGGGTTATAGACTTCATGGATAATGATGAGGATAAAGATTAAATGTTTGATGTTTTTTTTATATATGTCTATTTACTCCACTTGTACTATTATTTATGTTGTTTTATATTTAAGCTTCATAATGTATTAGTGTTTATCTTTGATTATAATAATTTATTTAAATAAAAATATGATATTTTCCTTTAATTTTATGTTTCATGACTTTAACACTACCAAACATAGTGTTTTTTTAAATTCATAAGGGGTTACAGTTTTCTTCTCGCTCAATGTTCTAGTGATGAAATATCTTTATATGAATTAATATGATGTCTTTTCATGGCCTAAAAAGGGTACCATATATGTTTGGTTGGGTAAATGGGTTTTATAGGAAAGGTTGTTTTGGTTTTATTTCACTTCTGTACCATTTCATTTGTGTGATAATCCCTTCATGTTTTCAATCTCTAGTTTCAGAACGGTTACACTTTTGGGATATCCATGTTTAGGTGTGAACATTGATATCTCCCTTTGGTTAATTCATTTACATAAGTTGTCATCCTATTATTTATCAATTCAGATTTATTTTTTTCACTCCATGAACATTTTTCCATGTGCTAGCTTTGTAGAATAATCTATGTTATGTGTTTTTGGTTGTTTCCCTAGACTTAGTGAAACTTGCGTATGCTCATGGATAATAGGATTTATTTTTATAACTAGTTTTTATTAGATCCATTGGGGATATTTTTTTTATTTGGATAGTGGGGACTATCAAGATTAGATTTATAAATATTACTTACCATAGTCACAGTTTCAAAACCTAAGACTAAAGATATGTCATTTATTTTTTTGGAATGTATTTTCTTGAGTCGTCTCTTGGTTATGCAATATTGGGTAAAAATATTTATCTAGATCGTGACTTCCTAAAGATCATTTAGGGTTGATCACTTCGATGTTTCTTGTGTATTTTTTATAGTCTTGACCTAATTTTCATTGGTTGGTTTCACCCTGTTACAGTAGGTTTTTCCCACTAGTTGGGAGTGGAGATCTTGGCGGGTTCTATTGATTAAAATTAAAACCCCCCGTTTCATATTTTTTAACTCTTATGTTAGTTGGGTCACTAATTGTTTCACCATTATAGGTTGAATATGAATGTTGGTGAAATTTATTTTAGGTCTCTATTTTTCTTAAAGCCACATGTTGTATAATTCGGAATATAATAATCTTTTGTATGTCTAGGAGTAGTGCATGATTTAGATCTCGTGTTGGGTAATACCAAGCCTAGTTGGGTTTCTCTTATGTCACTAAAAACCCTCAATAATGGAGTCGGTATATTGATTGATGTCAGAAAACAGGTGATGTTGTGAGGATTTCACCAATTACTCTTATATGGAATTAATAGATTCCCTCATAACTTTATGTCGATAGTTATTTTACAATCTCTTGAAACATAGTGACACCACCACTTGGAAGATAATTTTATAATATATATGACAACCCTGCTTTTATTACAATCTTAAACATGATTTATTACATAAAACATCACTTGATACAACAAAAAAGATCTAGAGGTTTAATGTCTTTGGGGCTTAGGATCATTACATAAAAACTTGAAACATGAAATACAACATCTTTATTGAAAACTTCCTTTACATGACAACTACATTCCCTCATACTTATCATTGCATGGGATAACCCGAGGACATGCATAAGAAAATAGTGAGCTATAAAGCCCAGTAAGGGAGTGCACATGGAATAACATGAGGAGTACAATACATGTTAAAAAATTGGCATATCAATAGAGCATAATAAAAACATGAACATAAAGGCATGATAAATCATTATAATCATAACATGGAAATGTGGAAACAACACTTCACATGGAATTAGCATGATCCAAGGCTTATTTCACATGTAGCATGAGTAAATACTCATTTCACATAAAGCACGAGTAAACCCTTGTTGGGAAAAAATCCCTCAAGGTAACATTGAAGTATTTTTGGGTTGATTTTGTTTGTTGACATAGTAGGTTTCCATGGAGAATTGTCGAGTTCCCGAGAAGTTGTTGACAATCCATGTTGACAATGAACGATGACAAAGGAATGGATGATCTGGAGGCGGTACAAAAGAGCAGTACAAGGTGGCGTCGTTTCCCAATGTTTGCCAAATTTTTGGGGTCCAAAATTTGGATGTTTGGCGAGCATCGTGAAAATAGGATATCCTTGAAGATCATATTTTAAGATAGAAAAGACAAGAATTTCGCGAATAGAGGATGCATGGATTGGATTTCGCGAAGATCAGAAAAATGGAGCCGGTGATGCTTTGCGATTACGTTAATGCTTCGCGAACGGCAGAGTTGAAGAGCATCGCAGTAGTGAAGGGCTTTGCAAGGGAGATTTGTGGAAAAGTCATGAAATAATGTTGACGGTGATGCTCCGTGATTACGACGAGCTCTGCGATTCGAAAATTGCCAAGGTGCTTCGCTATTTGGACAAAATTCCGGCAGAAACTTCGGAGCATCGCAATTGGTGATGACGTGGTGTTGAATTCACGTGGAAGGGTCGAGGGTCGGTGGAATCGCCTATAAATAGAAGCCTACCCCCTCGAGAGAAGTAGAGAGAATTTTCAGAGAAGATATTTTTCTCTCGGATTGCGAAGGTGGTTCACTTAGCTAGTGTGCTTCGCGAAAGAGGAGCTTCACGGCGGCTATTGTAGCTCCGCAAATGTTGTGAGCTCCGCGTTGGCTTAGTGAGCTTCACATGGGTCATCGCTCTGCGACGGCTAGAGCATCGCGAGAGTGCTTCGTGAAAGTGCTTCGCGAGAGTGCTTCACTAAAAGGCAGGAGCTTCGCGAAGGCTTGTTTGAGCTTCGCGAAATTAGGAGCCTAGAGAAGTAGGGTGCTTTGCGGTGTTTCCAAAGTAAATTGCCCAGTGGTTAAGAGGAAAAGTGGTAATCATCAGTGGATGAAAGGTGTACTACAATGGAGCATCTATCAACAGTTGAGGATGCATTTATTTATGCAAATGAAGAGACCTACAGGTCTATAAACTGTGAGTGGATTCCCTTCTAGAGCAGTGAGATTAGGAAGATAAAGAAGGTGATCCTCTCCACTGATAGTGATCCAAAGAGAGAGAAAGAGGGAGTGACCCTTGGGAAAGCAGTGAGCTGACCCTAAGCCTTGAAAAGGCAGTGAGCCTTGGACAAAGTGACTGTACCCGAACATTGTAATCCACAACTAGTGAAGTATAGTGGAATTTGGTACGACCGGAAACTTGTCGGTGTATGCTCCTTGGACGTAGCCCTTCGCGGTGAACCAAGTAAAATTGATGTGTCAAGTGCATGCTTTACTTTCTGCTTATATTGTGCAACAGGAAATAGAGAGAAGAGTGTTTTTCTTAACAGCGAAACAAGATCAGAACGAGCGTTAATTTTAAATTAGCCATACCCTGATTCACCCCCCCTTCTCTGGGTATTCAGCCTTGTGAACCTAACAATTGGTATCAGAGGGAAAGGTTGAGATTAGGTCATCTCTCAATGGAGGTCACTAATCATAAAGGGATTCCGATCTTCAATGGATGTAATTTTCAGATATGGAAGAATCGAATGCAACACTATTTCCGATCATTGGGAATGGATGTGTTTTCAGCAGCTATGCATGGTATCACAACTGATATTACTAGTGGTGCATTATCAGAAGCTGAGCATAAAGAGTTGGATGCTAATGCCAATGAAATCAATGCCTTAGTGGGATCCCTTTCCAATCCCATCTATACAAAGGTGATTTCATGCAAAACGTCACATGAAATGTGGTAAAAGCTTTTGGATATTTATGAAGGGGATACAAAAGTCAGAGGGGCAAAGATGCAAGTGTTGTGGAACAAGTATGAAGATCTAAGAATGAACCCGAATGAGTCTATTGATTCATTCCTTGACAGGGTAATTGCTCTGGTAGAAGACATGCGAGAGCTTGGTGAGATTATCGAAGACATTAAAATTGTAAAGCGCATATTGAGAAAACATCCACCTCGGTTCAATCTGAATGTTTCTAATTTGGAAGATAAAGATCTGAAAGAGCTGACATTGGATAACCTGCACAACACTCTTGTTGCATATGAAATGAGAAATGATGATAACGACACTGTGGAAAAGGGGAAATCTAAAGAGGTGGCATTTAAGGCCATGAAGAAGCTCACTATTGATGATTCTCAGAAGGAAGAAGAGACGGATGAGGTGATGTCATTTAGTTCTTCAAATCTGCAAAGAGGAAAAGGAACGTTTAAAGGGAAACTTTCACTAGCATGCTTTCAACGTGGAAAGGTTGGTCACCTTGCTGCAAGATACCCCAAAAAGTTTCAAGCAGAAAATGATGAAGATGAAGTTGAAAATCCCAAGAAGAAAGCTTCATCCTATGTGAAAGGTAAGAAGCAGTTCAAGAGAAAATTCTTCAAGAAGAAGAATCTTCTTTCACAAGAAATAGACAGTTCAGATGAGTCTGAGGATGAAGAGGTTGAGGAGTTTGAAAATTGTGAAGATCATAGAAAAAATGTTATGGTAGCGGTCATCGGTAGTTCTCAGGAAAAGGAAGAAACTGACATTGGAGAAGAGGAAGAAGAAGTTGAAGGAAGAGTTGATATGGAAGCTGAATTGGAAGCAACTCTTGAGGAGATAGATGTTTGGAGAGAAAAAACAAAGAAATCCATTAAACTTGTTCATGATGCCAAACTCTATATGCAGCAGCAGGAAGATGAGAAGTCTAAGTTGATGGAAGAAATTGAAAAACTCCAGTTATCAACAACAGAGAACTCAAAATCAGATAGTGAGTATAAGCTTAAGATTGAAGAATAGAAAAGGGAGATCTATGGCTTGAACCGAAAAGTGAAAGATCACGTCAAGCATATCGAAGAGCTTGAAGAAGAAGTTTTCAGTCTACAGAGAAAAGTTAAATACCAGGAAAAGCCTTTGATTCCCAATACATTCTTGGGAAAGCATATCATTCCAATGGCTGAAAAGATGTAAGATTCGCCTTGTAGTTCAGTAGGAAGGATGCAGCAATTTAGCTCAATTATTAAGGCTGATTCAGGGATTGATCATAAAGAAAAAAATGTGGCAATTGAAATCAGACCGCAAGAACCCATCCCGAGATTAAAGATTGATTTGGGCACAAAGAAAAATCAGAATATTCAGAGATCCCAAGTGGAAACTCAGTGTGCTGAAGTTTCCCGAAGGAATGCACCATATATCAGGTGTTATTTTTGTGGTAAGATGGGACATTCACAGTATGTGTGTTCCATAGCTAAGAGATATCAAAGGGAACAAGAACAGTGGTGGCAGTCAAACAGAGAAAAGTTTTCCAGAACATATTTTGAAGGACACTGTTTTTGGTGCGGAGGATTTGGGAACATGGATAGGTATTGTACTTCGACCATTTCGAGAAATGATCCAATGAAGAATCAAAACGTTCGCAAGAAGCAGATTAATAAACCGACAGGTGAGTTAAAATGCAAAATAGATTTGCGGATTTGCAAGATGAGGCTGGTCCATAATACTCTGAGAAAGAACAGAAGTCTCAATCCATGACGAGTATAAAAGAAATCGTATGGACCAAGAAGAAGAAAAATGAGAAGGTCGTGGTGGTGGAGATTTCCCTTAAATCATCAGATCGATCTGGTGTGTGGATCCTTGACAGTGGTTGCACATCCCACATGACGGGTAATAAGGATCTTGTTACAGGCATAAAATATGACAAAGAAGGAGTTTTCAAATTTGGAAATGATGAAGGCCTGAAGATTGTTGGCTCAGGGAAAGCCAAGTTTGGGGGAAAATAAATGAGACGTGCTGATGTCTTGGTAGTAGAGGGTCTTAGTCATAACTTACTCCATGTCAGTCAACTATGTGACTCTGGGCACTCTATCTGATTTACCAAGAAGATGTGTATTGTGAAAGGAAAATATGGATCAGTTGTTCTACAGGAAAAAAGGACATATGTAAATCTCTACCTTATAGGTGGGGAAAAAGATACGTTCCTTTTATCTAGAGATGAAGAAAACCAGCTATGGCATAAGGGACTTGGTCATCTATGCCAACCATCCATTGAAGATCTGGTGATGTGTGATTCTTCTAGAGACCTTCTCAAACTATCACGTGATCGCACTCATACGTGTGATGCTTGACAACAAGGTAAAATCATTAGAAAAACATACAGGCCAAAGGAATAGAAATCAACTGGAGTGCTCGAATTGGTACATGTTGATGTATGTGGACCCATTTCACCACGATCTATAAATGGGAAAAGGTATTATGTCCTTTCCATTGATGACTATAGCAGAATGGCCTAGGTATTCATCATTACCCATAAGACAGAGGTGTTCAGTTGTATAAACCAGTATATGAGGGAATCAGAAAGGATGCTTGGGCAGAAAATTTTGAAGTTCCGTACAGATAACGGTACAGAATTCACAAACAGTCAAGTGGAAGAATATCTCGAGAAACACGGGATAAGGCATCAAGTTTCATCAGTGAGAACTCCCCAATATAATGGAGTTGTTGAAAGGAGAAATTGGATCATCAACAACATGGCTAGAATGATGCTTATTGATAAAGACCTACCAGAGAAATTTTGGAAGGAAGCAGTTTTGACACCGGTCTATGTTTTGAACAGGTCTCCGTTGTGTCCGAAGCAAGGGAGGACTCCATATGAACCGTGGTACTGAAAGAATCCAACATTAAAATACTTTTGAATCTTTGGAAGTAAGTGTTTCATTCTTAACAAATAAAATTACAGGAAGTTTGAGGCACGAGGAGATGAGGGGATATTCCTTGGCTACTTAGGGAAAAGTAAAGCATATAAATGCTTCAACAAAAGGCTGGGAAAAATTGTTGAGAGCAATGATGTCACTATAGTCAAAAATGAACAGAATGCTCAACGACCTAGTGAACAGTTTTTGGATGAAAGCGATGATGAGGTAAGTGAAACAGGGGGAGTAGAAGTGGCAGAGGCTGACTCAGAAGAAGATACTGATAATGAAAAAGAATGTGTTAAGTCTGTGTCTACAAGGAAGCCAATGAGTCGAGCTGAAATTGATAGGCAGAATATCTTTGGTGATCAGACATCTCTAGTTCAGACTCGATGAATGAAATCATTATAGAAAACATCATTTTTATCTCAGGTGGAGCCGAAATGTTTTTCCGATGCATTTGAAGATGAAAAATGGGTTTAGGCTATGAATGAAGATCTTGATCAGATTGAGAAGAACCAGACGTGGGAGATTGTTTCGAGGCCAACATACAATAATTTCATCGGGACTAAATGGGTCTATCACAACAAGATGAATGAAGATGGAACTATGATTCGAAACAAATCACGACAAGTGTGCAAGGGATACTCCTAGATAGAGGGAATAGATGTAGATGAGACATTTGCACAGGTTGCAAGGATGGAGACAATCAGATTATTTTTGGCCATAGCAGTGAAAAGAAAGTTCAAAGTGTTCCAGATGGATGTCAAATCTGCATTCTTAAATGGAGTTCTAGAAGTGTAGGTGTATATTGAGCAGTCAGATGGTTTTCTCATTCATGAGGATGAGAAAAAAGTTTGTAGGCTGAAGAAGGCATTGTATGGGCTGAAATAAGCACTAAGGGCATGGTACTCAAGGCTTCATTAGTATTTGAAGAAACATGGTTTCCAACGTGGAGGAGTTGATTAAAATCTTTATTTTAGAAATTACAGTAATCAAAGGATGATGGTGCTGGTGTATGTTGATGACATAATTTTTGGCCGATCAGATGAAGATCAGTGCAGAAAGTTTTCCGAATTCATGAAAAATGTGTTTGAAATGTCAGTGATTGGAGAGCTAACATTTTTCCTTGGTCTACAGGTGACACAAGGAAGGAATGTAACATTCATTTCTCAATCCAAATATTCGAAGGAGGTTCTGAGAAGGTTTGGAATGGAGAAGTCCAAGGAGATTAAGACTCTGGTTTCTACCTAGATGAAAATATCAAAAGATGAGGATGGAAAGGCAGTTAATATCACAGAATACAGGAAAAGTATTAGAAGTCTGTTGTACTTAACTGCAAAAAGGCCTGATATTGTTTTTTCCACATGCCAAGAAGTGAGATATCAGAGTAATCCCAAAGAGTGCCACATGCTTGCAGTGAAAAGAATACTTCGGTATATCCAGGGCATCGTGGATTTCGGATTGACATATGCTGATAAATCTTAGACAGAGTTATTGGGATATACTAATGCAGACTGGGCCGGTTTAGCGGATGATTGAAAATCAACATCAGGTGGTGCATTCTATCTTGGTGGATTGTGTATTTCTTGGCTAAGCAAGAAGCAAGATTGAATTTCGTTGAGCACTCAGAAGCTGAGTATATTGCGGCCACTCAAGCATGCACAAAATTATTCTGGATGAAGCAGAAGCTTGATGATATGGGAGTTAAAGTAAAGTCTCTGATCGGAATCTAGTGTGATAACTCAAGCGCTATGAGTCTTAGCAAAAATACAGTTCATCACTCAAGGAAAAATCACATTGAGATCAAATATAATTTCATCAAGGAGAAGGTGGAGCAAGGCAATGTGAAGTTGGAGTATGTGCCTACATAGCTACAGGTTGCAGATATTCTGACAAAGGCCTTACCCAAGGAAGCATTTGAAAGGCATCAACTAGCTCTAGGAGTTCAGTCGATTCCCCACACTTGAAACAGTATGGATGTGAGTCCCTCACCCCCTCTCCCCGAGGTAAGATGTGTTTTTCCCTAATGTGCTGATATGTGTTCTCTACTCTGTTATAGACTACAAAGGAGTGACCTTTGGGTTCGTTGACAAAGGGGGAGAAAATAGTGATTGTTTGAGGGGGAGACAGTGTGGAAAGTTGATAAATCATGATTGTTACGGGGAGAAGCTAACCAGTGGAGTAGCCAGATAGGGGGATAAATGAGAAAGGGGGAGATTTTCAAATCTGACGAAGCTAGAAGTGATCGATCAAAGCATAAAAATCATGACAGTTGAGGATCGTGATAAAAGTAGAACAATGGTGTTGGAATGGTGTGAGAAGGTGTCCAGCTATCACCAATTAGTATCAGTGTGGCTCAATAATTGGTATCAATATAAGAATTGGTATTAGGTTGGAATCGACAATTGGTGTTTGACATGAAGTGATTCATTAATGAACTTTTTATACTACTCTTATTTCTCACTCCGAGCATTTCTCATGTGGGCTTAGAGTACGTGATAAGTGATTCCTTGAACGCTATCATAATCGCAAGAGAGAATGGAGGTATCGGCTAGAAGAATACTCAGTGAGGTATCAAAGTGCAGAAAATCATTCTGAGCTAAGTTGTGAAGAGTTTTCAACAATCCCAAAGGGGGAGATTGTTGGGAAAAAATCCCTCAAGGTAACATTGAATTATTTTTTGGTTGATTGTGTTTTTTGACAAAACAGGTTTCCATGGAAAATTGTCGATTTCTCGAGAAGTTGTCGACAATCCATGTTGACAAAGTATGATGACAAAGGAATGGATGATCTGGAGGCGGTAGAAAAGAGAAGTACAAGGTGGGTCCGTTTCCCAGTGTTTGCCAAATTTTTGGGGTCCAAAATTTGGAAGTTTGGTGAGAATCGTGAAAATAGGATATCCTTGAAGATCATATTTTAATATGGAAAAGGCATGGATTTTGCGAAGATAGGATGCATGGATTGGATTTCGCGAAGATCAGAAAAATGGAGGCGGTGATGCTTCACGATTACGTCAAAACATCGCGAACGGCAGATTTGAAGCGCATTGCGACGATGAAGGTCTTTACGAGGGTGCTTCGCGGCGAAGGTGCGAAATAATATTGACGGTGATGCTCCGCGATTACGACAAGCTCAACGATTCAAAAATTTCCGAGGTGCTTCACGATTTGGACAGATTTCTGACGGAAACTTCGGAGCTTCGCGATTGGTGATGGCATGGCGTGTACATTGTGTGGAAGGTTCGAGGTTCGGTGGAATCGCCTATAAATAGAGGCTGACCCCCTTGAGAGAAGTAGAGAGAATTTTCAGAGAAGATCTTTTTCTCTCAGATTGCGAAGGTGGTTCACGTAGCCAGCGTGCTTCGCGAAAGGGGAGCTTCGCGGCAGCTATTTTAGCTCTGTGAATGTTGTGAGCTCTGCGTTGGCTCAGTGAGCTTTGAGAGGGACGTCGTTCTGCGACAGATTGAGCATCGTGAGAGTGCTTCGTGAAAGTTCTTCGTGAGAGTGCTTCATGAAAAGGTAGGAGCTTCGTGAAGGCTTGTTTGAGCTTCGCAAAATTGGGAGCCTAGCGAAGTAGGGTTCTTTGTGGTGTTTCCAAAGTGAATTTCCCAATGGATAAGAGGAAAATTGGTATTCATCAGTGGATGAAAGGTGGACTATAATAGAGAATCTATCAACAGTTGATGATGCATTTATTTATGCAAATGAAGAGACCTACAAGTCTATAAACTGTGAGTGGATTCCCTTCCAGAGTAGTGACCTTAGGAAGAGAAAGAAGGTGATCCTCTCCACCGACAGTGAGACAGAGAGAGAGAAATAGGGAGTGACCCTTGGGAAAGCAGTGAGCTGACCCTAAACCTTGCAAAGGCAGTGAGCCTGGGACAGAGTGACTGTACCCGAACATTGTAATCCACAGCTAGTGAAGTATAGTGGAATTTTGTACAACCGGAAACTTGTCGGCGTATGCTCCTTGGATGTAGCCCTTAGCGGTGAACCAAGAAAAATTGTTATGTCCTGTTCTTGATTTACTTTTTGCTTATATTGTGCAACAGGAAAGAGAGAGAAGAGTATTTTTCTTAACAGTGAAACAAGATCAGAACGGGTGTTAATTTTAAATTATCCATACCCTGATTCACCCCCCCCCCTCTCAGGGTATTCAGCCTTGTGAACCTAACAACCCTCATTGTAATTGAATTATCATGAGTCAGCCCTCATTGAACATGACGTATCATGATACTATACTTTACCCAATGCATTGGAGTGCTATAAGGGCGCACCCTTCTAAAACATTTCATTTAATGCATAAGTGTGCCACATGGATCATTAAACATGGATTCATAAAACACAATCATTTATTCCACGATAAAGGAATGTGGAATTCATACATGAAACTTTAAAATCAATAAGTAAATGTGCATAAAGGTAAATACCCTTGATGGAGAAATGGGCATGGTATTCACTACACAATGACATTGGCTTAGAAAATCAGTGCGATTTCCGCAGTGTAACAGCGTGACATAAGAATTCATGAAAATGGATGATGAGATATAATGTGGTTCCTCATCATATTTACATGTAATGGACAGTAAGGAGGTTATATAGATACATGTCCCAAAAATTTTAATGTAATTTATATTCATGATACAAAAGTATTTATTGAATGTAAAAGATGAGAGAGAAGTTCCTTTCGGAATTTCGGCATAGAAACGTGTGTAAATGGGAGGAATTTGATGAGAGAGAAAGGGTCTCCCATCATTAAAACATAATGAGAGAAGTATGAGGGAGGTGCGAAACCATACCCCAAAATTTATAATTTGAATTAGAAGGGTAAAACAACTTAATGAAAATTGGACAAAAATGAGAAAGGAAGAAAAAACCCTTACATGGAAGTGTGCTTCCAATGGCTAGAGAGAGGATTGTGAGAGGCATCTTGGGAGATTGGGGCACCTTGGGAGGATTCTAGAGAGAGTAGGGAAGAGGCTGGACGAACTCCAAAGGCTTTGAGTGAGGAGGAAGTGGGCGCTTGGGTGGGTTTATATAGGAAAGGTGAGGGAATTCATTATTATTTAGGTTTGGGACCCCTTATATTAAATTAATCCAAACCAAAAACAATCCCATGGTTTCTTCCCATGGTTTTTTGAAAAGGGAAGATGAAAATAATATTTTATAAGTCCAAGGTCTGAACTTCTTAAAATATTAGGGTTGATTATGTGGAGGTGAGTCACACTCCCATGGAAATTAATTTAAAAAGACAAGGTGTTTAATAAGTCTTGAAGGGGTCAATTAATGCTTTCAAAAGTAAGCCAAACAAACCCAAAATCACATTATTTTAATGGTAAAACATATATTGGCCGAACATAAAGATTATAGTATTTTATTACATCACTATTAGGTCATTATGATGTAATAAAACATATTATATATTTAAACGGTATTTACTTTTTACTAAAAAAATTGACTGTCTCAGAAAATTATGAAAAATTAATCGTTGGATAATTTCAATGTCCTGATTCAAAAAATAACATTTATTTTATCTAAATAATTTTTTAAATTTGTTAATTTACACATTCAAATTAAAAACTGACTTTTATCAAAAATTTACGGGTTTTGACAAAAATGGCTTTCAAACCTTAATAAAAAATATAATTTCATTCATAAAATTATAAGATCATTTATATTTAATAAAAATTAATTTAATAATAATATTATTATTTTATTAAAATATTATTTAATTCAAAAATACCTTAATATAATAAAATAGATTTCTTAATTAAATAATAACTAAAAACACCATTTGTACTTTAAAAACTATTTACAATGTATCAAAAATGACTAGAAATTATATTCATTATTATATACAAAAATAATGTACATGAACATTGTACTACTTATTTTTTACATAACCCCTTAAAACAGCCTCATAAGAACTAAGGGTATGGTGTGCGAAGGTGACAGACTCTTGGGGTGGCTCGGATAACATCGCTCAAGTGGTAATTTCAATCAACTTCCACATTTCCCGTAGATGGTCACGTTCGAGCTTGACATGATGAAGCTCAGCTTGGGCTTGGTCAATGGCGAAGCCCAAATATGACAGCTCATTTCCGAGCTCTGACAAATGGGCTTTGTATGGGGCAATTATACTGGATGAGGCCATCGCTTCCTTTTTCTGAGTAAATTGGATTTGTTAAAGCCCTGTATTTGTAATAATCATGTGATCACTCTTCAATGACTATATTAGAAATGGTCAAAATTATTAACATAAAACCAATGAAGTTTAAACTTTATATAAACATAAAGACACATTTAATTAGATCGGAAGGGATTTCCATTAATGAAACTTTGGGTCGTTACAATATTCCCCCCTTAAGAAATTTCGCCCTCGAAATTTTTCTTTTCCCACACTAAAACAAATGTGGGTAACTTAGCTTCATCATATCCTCCGATTCCCAAGTCGCTTCTTCAAACATGTGGTTTCTCCACAACACCTTAACGAGGGGAATTGTCTTATTTCATAGAACTTTTTCTCTACAATCTAATATCTTCACTGGTTGCTCCTCATGAGAAAGATCATCTTCCAATTGTACCACCTCAGAAGAGAGTACATGTGAAGGGTCCGATATGTACTTCCTTAAGAGGGATACATGAAAGACATCATGTATTTTGTCCATAGTAGGTGGAAGTGCTAGTCGATAGGCCACAGCCCCGACACGATCAAGAATCTCAAAGGGGCCGATGTACCTTGGACTTAACATCCCTTTCTCTCCAAACCTCATGAACATCTTCCATGGAGATATGCATAGAAAAACCATGTCTCCAACATTAAACTCAAGGTCTCATCGACAATTATCTTCATAACTCTTCTGTTTACTATGAGATGCCTTGATATGCTGCTGAATGGTTTTCACCTTCTCCACCATTTCCTTGACCATTTCTGGTCCAAGCAGCTTACGTTCAACGACCTCATCCCAACATTCCAGTGTTATGCACCTTTTCCCATAGAGGGCTTCATATGGTGCCATTTGGATGCTCGAGTGAAAACTATTATTATAAGGGAACTCAACCAGAGGAATATGTTGATCCCATCCTCCTTTAAAGTCCATTGAGAACCCTCTCAATAAATCCTCAAGTGTTTGGATAGTCCGCTCAGATTGGCCATCAGTTTGAGGATGATAGTCCGTACTAAAGTTTGGTTCAGTATTCGAAGCATGTTGAAGACTCTTCCAAAACTTAGAGGTGAATCTTGGATCTTGGTCAGACACAATAGATAGTGGTACACCATGCAACCTTAACACTTCCCTAATATATATCCATGCCAGTTGATCCGAAGAGAAATCCTACCGAATAGCAATGAAGTGTGTAGTCTTTGTAAGAAGATCCACAAAAACCCATATTGCATTGTTGCCTTTGGATGTCCTTGGAAGTCTGGTGACAAAGTCCATGGTGATGTTCTACCATTTCCATTCTGGTGTAGTCAATGGTTGCATCATCCCCTTAGACTTCTGCCTCTTTGCCTTCACTTGCTGACACACCAAGCACTTTGATGTATAGTCAGCAATCTCTTTATTCATATTATCCCACCAAAAGTTTTCTCAGAGATCTCGATACATCTTTCTGATCCCTGGGTGAATAGAAAAATTTGAACTATGTGCATCATCCAAAAGTTCCTTATTCATCTCTGGACTTGATGGAACACATAGTCATTTCCCAGACCGCACAATTCCTTCTTCATTGACATTAAACTCCGAGGATTTCCCTTTTTCGACATCTCCCACTTTTTCATGAATTCCCACATCATCCTTTTGAGAATCCTTTATCCTTTCCAAAATATATGGTTGAACAATCATTTGTGAAAGGATTGATGATGGTCCCTTCTCTATGATTCCCATGTCCATCTTCATCAATTCTAAGAAGATTGGATCCTTCTCAATTCTCATCATTTATAGAATCATTGGATCCTTTCAACTTAGGGCATCTTCCACCTTGTTCGCTTTCCCAGGGTGGTAATGTATTGAACAATCATAATCCTTGATGATCTCTATCCATCTTCTCTGGTAAATTTTAAGCTCTTTCTTTGTTAATATATATTTAAGGCTCTTGTGGTAAGTATATATCTCACATTTCTCTCCATAGAGATAATGCCTCCATACCATAGAGATAATGCCGCCATATTTTCAAGGAAAAGATCACCACCGCCAACTCCAGATCATGAATTGGATAGTTTAGCTCATGGACTTTCAACTACCTTGATGCATAGGATATAACTTTATCATTTTGCATCAGCACACAACCTAAGCCCTTCTTTGAATCATCATTGAAAACAAAAAAAGCTCCCCACTTGTGGGTAAAGTGAGCACGGGCGCAGTGATAAGCCTCCTTTTCATCTCCTTGAAGCTTTCTTCACATTCATAACTCCAAGAAAACTTTACTCCCTTTCGAGTTATCTTGGTAAGAGGGTTGGACAATCGTGAGAAATTTCTCACAAATCGTCGATAATATCCAGCTAACCCTAAGAAGGTACAGATATCTGTTACCGATGTTGGCCTTGGACATCCCTCAATTGCATCTGTTTTGGAGGAATCCACAGATATCCCATTGCTTGTGATGATATGGCCCAATAATGATTCCTCCTTCAACCAGAACTCACACTTGCTATACTTTTCATAGAGGTTCTCTTTGCGCAAAGTCTCTAGTACAGTTCTTAAATGCTCCTCATGATCCTCCTTGGTTTTGGAGTATATTAGAATATCATCTATAACGACTTCCAAAAAATTTTCTAGGTAATCTCTAAAGACTCTATTAATTATGTCCATGATGATTTCTGGAGCATTGGTGAGTCCGAAAGGCATTACTATGAATTCATAGTGCCCGTATCTTGTACGGGAAGCAGTCTTGGGGACATCTTCCTTCTTCAGCCTTACTTGATAATATCCAGACAGCAAATCTACCTTGGAGAAGAATTGTGCTCCACGCAGCTGATCAAAAAAGTCATCAATTCTTGGGAGAGGATAATTGTTCTTTATCATGATTTTGTTAAGTTCATGATAATCGACGCAAAGCCACATTGACCCAACCTTCTTCTTGAGGAAGAGGACTTGTGCACCCCATGGTGAAGCACTTGGGCATATAAACCCTTTATCCGGATTCTACTGTAGTTGTTTCTTCATCCCTTCAATCTCTACAATAGCCATTCTATATGGAGTCTTGGATATTGGTTGTGCCCTATGTATAAGTTCAATTGAGAACTCAACATCTCTTATAGGAGGAAGACCTGGAAGTTCCTCAGGAAACACTTCCACGAATTCCCTCACAATAGGCATTTCTTCAAGAATGGTTTCTTCCTTGGACTCAATAATCTGAGCCAGATACGCATGCTCATAAGGAAGTAATGTCCATGCTTGAGATGATGTAGCTAAAGGAGATTCATCTTCCTCCTTACACTTGTTAAGAATCGGGGGTCGATTCTCCATATGGATTGTGATTTCCCTCTCCCGACAATTTATCTTGACTCTATATAATGAAAGCCAATCCATGCTAAGAATTTCATCAAATTCCACCAGAGGGAGTATGATGAGGTTAGCCAGGAAAATCAATCCACAGATTATAATAGGGGAGGACTTATAAACATGGGATGCAATGATTTCCCCATTTTCCGTACTCCCCGACATCTTTACTTCCATGATTTGTGGTGGTTCTGGGATTGTTCTACTAAACATTTGAGATATAAAAGAATGCGTAGAACCTGAATCAAAAAGTATGTTTGTTATTATTGAATGAATAACTAGAATACCTTTCACCACTTCGTTTTTGGGGTTCACTTCGGCAGAAGTGATGGAAAAAGCTCTTCCTTGCGGCCTTAGAGGTTGTTGTTTGCCTCCGAAAACCATTGGATTAGGGAACTGATTTGAAAAATGACCCGGTTCATTTCATTTTTAGCATCGAACAACGTGTTGAGGTTTGAACGGAGCATTACTATCTTCTGTCACAGCCGCGGGTCCTTTTTGTCGACAGTTAACAGCTATGTGCCCTTCTCTTCCACACCTGAATCATTTCCTCGTCCCCTATAGGCAATTTCCAGGGTTCTTCTTTCCGCACTTTTGGAAAGTGGGGTGCTGGATCTTCTTAGCACCTTTGGGTTTATCCATCGGCCCACCAGCACTGAATTCCACCTTAAGATTCCTATCCCCATGATACCCCTGTGATTCTCCGATCTTCATTTCTTCCTTGAGGGCACATCAGACAATTTCCTCATAGCTGTCGAAGTCACGGATCTCTAATGCTTTCATCAGGTTAGGCTTCAGCCCACCAAAGAAGCGGTCAACCTTGCATTCAGGGGTAACGACAAAACCGGAAGTATATCATGCAAGCCTTGTGAAGTTCGCCCTGTACGCTCCAATAGATTTTTTCATCTTTTTTCTTGAGGGAAAGGAAGTCCCTTTCTATATTAAGCCGGAGGGTGCGCGGAAAATATTTATTGAAAAACATCTTCCAGAAATCCTTCCATTCCAACGCCTTGATCTCCTCCTCGGGCTTCGTATTTTTTGATCAAAGTCCACCATTGATCATATTCACCCTCCATACGATAAGCTGCTAGGAAAACCTTCTCTTGTTCAGAACATTGAAGGATGGAGAAGATCTTTTCAATGGAGTTGATCCATTGTTCAGCAATCGTGGGATCGGATGATCCACTAAATGTATGAGGCCTTTGTCTCATGATGCTCTCAATAGTGACTTTTTCATTATTAGGGGGGGGGTTGAACGTTCCTCTTGACCCGTGTTTCTATTCAAAACTTGAGTTAGCTGAGAGAAAAGTGTGACAAAGTTCGTGATTCCCGCTCCCATTGGATTTGGCATCTCATTAGTACAATCATCACCCTGATCTTCACAACAGTTGTTAGCCCGAGTCCTCCTATTACCGGCCATTTTCTGGAATAAAAGGAAAGTTAGGGGTAACACATAAATTTTAATCCAATGAAAAAAGTTTATGACTCATAAATAAACTTTTATTTCCTTAACTCATGAGTCTATAGGTTTCAATCTAGGCATTTCATGATCTACTTTCTAACATATATTCTTAGGGGCATTTTTTTAATTCCCTTAATAAGGGTTCATACTATGCTTGTGAATTTACCAATGCATATCCCACAGGAGTTTCATAACCAAGAGTGCAGTAAGGCCCATTGTCGTGCACCATTTCTCATTCGAGTCTAGCTCAAAGCGGTGTTTTCAGGTTTTACCCCTAGGATAGATCTGTGCCAGAGCCGCCTATACGTGCTCGTATCCAGACAGGGATGTATTTGCTTGATAACCCACTTACTAAATACTAACCAAAACTTAGGGATGTTATTATTATACTTAGTCTTGTATCTAAGGCTTTACTAGGGTTTTTTAATCCGAATCCCAAAAAATAACCAAACATATCCTTTGATACCAACTATGACAACCCTTCTTTTATTACAAACATAAACATGATTTATTACATAAAAATTCACTTGATAAAACAAAGAAGATAGATAGGTTTAGTGTCTTTGGCGATTATGATCATTACATAAAACCTTGAAACATGAAATACAACATCTTTATTGAAAACTTCATTTACATGACCACTACTTTCCCTCGTACTTTGCATTGCATGGGATAACCTGAGGACATGCATAGGAAAACAGTGAGCTATAAATCCCAGTAAGGGATTACACATAAAATAACACGAGGAGTACAATACATGTTAGACAATAGGCATATCAATAGAGCATAAGAAAAACATGAACATAAAGGCATGATAAATCATGATAATCATAACATGGAAATGTGGCAACAACACTTAACATGGAATTAGCATGAGCCAAGGCTCATTGCACATGGAGCATGAGTAAATACTCATTACACATAAAGCATGAGAAAACCCTCTTTGGACTTGAATTAGCATGATTCAACACTCATTTCACATGACGTATCATGATACTATACTTTACCCAATGCATTGGAGCGCTATAAGGGCGCACCCTTCTTAAACATTTCATTTCATGCATAAGTGTGCCACATGGATCATAAAACATGGATTCATAAAACATAATCATTTATTCCACGATAAAGGAATGTGGAATTCATACATGAAACGTTAAAATCAATAAGTAAATGTGCATAAATGTGAATACCCTTGATGGAGAAATGGGTATGGTATTCACTACACAATGACATTGGCTTAGAAAATCGGTGCGATTTCGGCAGCGTAACTGCGTGACATAAGAATTCATAAAAATGGTTGATGAGAGAGAAAGGGGTTACTCATCATATTTACATGTAATGGACATTAAGGAAGTTATATAGATACATGTCCCAATAATTATAATGTAATTTAGATTCATGATACAAAAGTACTGCTTAAATGTAAAAGAGGAGAGAGAAATTCCTTTCGGAATTTTGGCATAGTAATGCGTGTACATGGGAGGCATTTAATGAGAGAGAAAGGGTCTAACATCATTCAAACATAAATAGGGAATTATGAGGGTGGTGAAAAACCGTACCCCAACATTTATAATTGAACATAAAAGGGAAACACAACTTAAAGAAAATTGGACAAAAATGAGGAAGGAAGAAAAAACCCTTACTTGGAAGTGTGTTTCCAAAGGCTAGAGAGAGGCTTGTGAGAGGCTTCTTGGGAGCTTCTAGAACCTTTGGAGGATTATAGAGAGAGTAGGGCAGATGTTTTGAGAACTCCAAAGGCTTTGAGTGGGGAGTAAGTGGGAGCTTGGGTGGGTTTATATTGGAAAGGTGAGGGAATTCTTTATTATTTAGGTTTGGGACCCCTTATATTAAATTAATCCAAACCACAAATCATCCCATGGTTTTTTCCCACAGTTTTTGAAAAAGGGAAGAGTAAAATAATACTATATAAGGCCAAGGTCCTAACATCTTAAAATATTAGGGTTGCTTATGTGGAGGTATGTCACAGTCCCATGGAAATTAATTTAAAAAGACAAGGTGTTTAATAAGTCTTGAGGGGTCCATTAATGCTTTGAAAAGTAAGCCAAACTAACCCAAAATTAAATTATTTTAATGGTAAAACATATATTGGCCGAACATAAAGATTATAGTATTTTATTACATCACTATTGAGTCAATATGATGTCATAAAACACATTATATATTTAAACGGTATTTAATTTTTACTCAAAACTTTGACTGTCTCAGAAAATTATGAAAAATTCACCGTTGGATAATTTCGATGTCCTGATTCCAAAAATAACATTTATTTTATCTAAATAATTTTCCAAATATTTTAATTTTCACTTTTAAAATAAACACCGACATTTATAAAAAATTCACGGGTTTTGACAAAAAATGGCTTTCAAACCTTAATAAAAATTATAATTGCATTCATATAATTATAAGATCATTTATATTTAATAAAAATTAATTTAATAATAATATTATTATTTTATTAAAATATTATTTAATTCAAAAATCCCTTAATCTAATAAAATAGATTTCTTAATTAAAAAATAACTAAAAACACCATTTGTACTTTAAAAACTATTTACAATGTATCAAAAATTACTAAAAATTATATTCATTATTATATACAAAAATAATGTACATGAACATAGTACTACTTATTTGTTACATAACCCCTTAAAACAGTAGCATAAGACCTATGTGTAAGGTGTGCGATGGTGACAGACTCTTGGGGTGGCTCGGATAACATCACTCGAGTGGTAATTTCAATCAACTTCCACTTTTCCCGTAGACGGTCATGTTTGAGCTTGACATGATGATGCTCAGCTTGGGCTTGGTCAAGGGAGAAGCCCAAAGACACCACCTCTTTTCCGAGCTCTGAAAAATGTTCTTCATATGGGGAATTTCTACTGAATGAGTCCATCACTTCCTTTGTCTTAGAAAATTGGATTTGATAATGCCCTATATTTATAATAAACATGTCATCATTGTTCAACGACTATATTAGCTACGGTCAAAAATCTTAACATAAAACCAATGAAGTTTACACTTTATATAAACATAAAAAGACATTTAATTAGATCTAGAGGGATTTCCATTAAGGAAACATTGGGTCATTATAATATATATTATGATTTGAGTTCCTAATATATAATTTTACCTAGATTAATATGATCATATGATAAAAATTTTTAGTTCATTGATTTATGATCTATGATTTTGATATTTTGTAACCTCTCAAGACCTAATATACAGACATATACACCAAAATAAGGGTTTTAACTATGTAGGATGAGATGACTCAAAATATTATAAATCCTTAGGATACCATTTTATATAAATAAACATGGTTGTGTTTGAGGATCTAATGTTCTTGTGATCTATATTGGGACAAATCTAGTTCTTATTTGGGTATTTAGATGTAGTTTTTTGTTCTGATTTATCTAAGACATGATTGTATGGATTGTTAAATTAGTTGTAGTTTTTCATTACACATAGGTCTTATGATGAGAACATGAGCCTTAGCTTGGTTGGTAAGGGCTCTGTAAGTGCATCCTGGAGACCAGGGATAAAATCCAGGCCGAGACATTATTTTCGGTACTGTAGCGGTACTGTAGTAGTGTTGTAGAAGTACTATAGTAGGTACTATAGCAGGAAGTATTTGGCACTGTAGCGGCCTGTAATATGCCCTTGTTTGGGGATTCGGGCCACCGATTTGGCCCTCGAGTCCTTTAAGGCCTTCATGCCACCTAGGACTTCGGGTCAGTAAGGACTTCGGGCCACCTCAAGGACATCATGTCACCTTTAGTGTTGATGCAAACCAGATGACCAACGAGGAACAAGCTCTACAAGGAGGATGATCAAGAAGCTTTCACCATAGTAGAAGCTAAACGGATTGCAAAAATGAGAGGGTATGAAACCTAGCATAGGGACAAGCCTTTTCATGCACTGGAATGCCTAGCCAAACAACCATGCGAAGGCAGAGAGCAGATTTCATGATGAAGAAGCTGGGGAGGAGCAGTTCCATGTAGTTATTCTTGGTTGTATGTAATAATTGAAGCCTACGGGAAAATAAATTCCTCTAAGGCCTACGGTCTATGTATTACTTACTACCAAAGGCCATTTATGGGTTCCACCACAACCTCTGAAATGTTTATTATCAAAATAAACAAAAAAAAAATGAAGGCCTTAGGGCCATTAGATTGATGGGTCTTATGATGATGTCTCATGATTTGTGACATAAATGTTTGTAGACAGAGTGATCCTGTCAGTTGTAATACTTTTGTCATGATTTTGTTCATATAAGAAATGTACATAGGAACACCACATACCTACTAGTTTTGTATAAACATATCCAAAATTTTATGAACCTTGAATAAAGAATCCATGAACTACATAATTATTCCACCAAAGTCTCCTAGTGGGGAAGTAGATAAAATTCTGGATATAATAAATGGATTTTCCAAATATGATCATGTATCCCCTTCCAAAGAGATAGTTATTGTACTAAAACATAAACATTATATTCTAAGGGCCTTCAGGGTCAATGGTGTTCTTATTATTACTACTTCAAGTTGATATCCATTCATGTATTCTCATAGTTGAAAGGGATTTCTAAGTGTAATGGGTTTTCTATCATTGTGAAAATTTCATTCTACATTCAAAGGGATGAATGGACTAGAAAAACCATTTATTTCTAGAGAATATGTATCGGGAGTGTTTTATTGATGTCATTATATTTTGGGTTTTTTCCTTGCTCTATAACTAAATATACACACCTTGAAGTTTTATATTCGTAGACTTGAAAATATTCTTGATTTTAGGAAAGGGTATGTGAATGGTCTCTAGTTGTACTTATTTATTTTATTGGGTGATGAGGATAGGGTGGTTATTTTGGTAATGGTTGGATACGGTTCTAAGACACCATATATTTTAAAAAAAATACTATCGTTTTTATAGATGTTGATTTGACTAATATGGTCTCTCTCATTGAATACAGTTTGATTATGATATAATCATTAAGTGAGAGGTTTATGTCAGAAACAAGGTTTGTTTTCACATTTAAGTATCACTGAACATATTTTAAAGGTGGATAATCAGTTAGACTTATCATATCACCTAACCTTGGTTCACAATGTGTTATATGTTTACCAATTGAAGTGGTACCAATGAGACTATCTCCATATGTTTAAATGGAAGGACATTGACCTTCGACTTAATACCTTAGTGATTTTGTAACTGGTCTAATTTATAGATCCCCAAGATAAGGTATTTTTTAATAAAATAATCTCGTTAATCCATGAACATTATATGTGTGGATAGGATATACACATTAATTGAGAATATAAATTGTTTTTTATATATGAGTTTCCTTCTCTCTTTTTTATTTCCAAATCTTGACTAGTTAATGGGGGGAAAATGATTTATTATGGGGAGAATTATAACACCCTTATTTTTATAAAAATTAGAAGAACTTTTATTCTTTTCATTTATAATCCCATTGAAAATTAATTAAACAATTAATTATTTAGTTTTTATACATACACATAGTATATAGTTTATATAATGATAAATCCCTCCAAACTATATATAGGTTGGTTTTTATAAGTTGTATAAGAATAAACCCATATTCTCATCGGTTGTGTACATGTATAGAATAATTTACCTAAGTTTCAGAATGGTATCATAGATTTATATAAACTTTGTATGGGTTGATATGTGTTGTGTAGGGTTATATATACACTAAATAAGTTTTAACCTAGTGTTGCATAAACAGAATACTTTATGTATATTTACTACATAAGGGTATCCCATGTAATGTGTAAGGGTAATCTCATGTGTATATGCACTATGTAAGGGTAACCCTAAAACTATATAAGGGTAATCCCCAATGTATATAATCCCTATAGGGTTATAGCTAATATTTTATAAGAGTAATAACCTATATATCTTCACTATGTAAAGGTAATAATAGTTCTTGATAAGTGTAATGCCTTTTGTATACTCACTGTGTTTGGGTATATAATGTGTTGTGTGTGGGAAACCGTGCTTTTTTTTGAAAGGATGTGTAAGGGTTGAGTGAACTGTGTAAGGTTAGATCCTAGGATTCAAAGTAATTTTAAGGGTAAAACATAGCCCTTATCAGACACCTAGAAGATATGTCAGGGAAAACCCATTTTAAATTTACATATAACTCTTTTTGGGTGAAAAATAAATAAAAAAAGTTTTTCATTTAATCTTCTTGTGAACAATCCTATAATATCTATTACTCTTTAAAATACATTAATCATGGGAACATAATTATTTTATCTCTATTAAATATTTTAAATAATTTGTTATAGTTTTTAAGTTCTCTACATTCCCGATTAGATTAAAATAATAAATTAAATGATATATATAATTTTTATTTTTTAATGATACGAAATGGAATGTGTAGTGTATTTATTTAAAAGGAAATGTGCCTTTCGAACTTTGATTTTTTATCCTCTTGAGAAGAGTTATTGGTGTTCACTAACATAGAATAATATCTTATTCCTTTGGATCATTTTTCATTCTTTTATACAAGGGAATAAATGGGATTGGATAGATTTTTTTCCTTGAACCTTCAATCCTCAACTCTCTATTTGATTATTTCATTTCAAGAAACTATTTACCATGTTGGAGTTAGGTGTCACTGTATATTGGTGTTAAACAATGAAATATTGGATGTTCAATATTATTTATATTGTTTAATTTAAAATATTAAATGAACTATTTCTCCTTTCAATGAAATTATATATATTCACAAATGGATTTTTTAACCATGAGAGTATTTGTCCTTATATACCCTAAAATCTTGTGAAATGCTTCTGGTTGATTTTTTAAATTCATAAATTTAGAATATGTGAGGTTGGTTTTCTAAAATACCATCATATATAATGAATTTACAAGATTTTTTCTATAAAAATGAATATTTCACTTCATGTGTGTATAGTTATTTTTAGTATAAAGTGGATTTTCAGACCATGGATGTGGTGATAATTTTATTGTGAAAATGTCTCGTAAAATTGTGGGTATGGTTTATGATTTTTTAACAAAATAGATGGGAACATCTAGGAACATTGAGAAAATACATATTCACACCTTATTATGTGTGTATGACACTATTAAGTATTTTAAATAGGTTCTCATGAGGCTATCCCAACAAATGAGTAGCATGATATAGAAAAACTATGGAAAGACTTGATATCATAGGATCAACTTTCAGTCTTAGTGCCCTTTGTAATTTTCTTAGTTATGTATTACAATAATCTAGATCCCAATTATGTCTTATACATGATTTTCACATATTTATCATGTTTTACATCCTCACGTAGCTAATAATGTTTATGTTATAGTTTTTGGCCCATGGACATCATGATCTCAGACATGTTTGTATTCTCTTGACCACCTTTGTTTACCATGATTTCTATTCTCACCAAGTTAACTTTTGAGGTGTGGATATTATGGTTACTTCCATATATTTATCATTCTTTATTATATTTTTATTATTCTGGATAGGATTATAGATACCCATAATCTTCAAAAATTTATATAAAATCATAATATATTAATATTAATTACATAACATGATGATCTATGATAGAATCGTATAAGACTACAACCTGTGGAAACTTGGAAACATAAAAACATGTTCACAAAAGAACTACGTATGATATCACTATATTATTCATAAATAGAACCCATATTATACATATCATAAAAAATTTCATTCTTCTTATGCTGGGGAATAATAACATATGAATGGGTGAGTATAGAATCTTCGTATGGGTAAACAATTGATATATTAAGGATAACTTAAGCATAACATGAACATAAGGGAGTGATAACATGATCATAAAATTTGAAAATCATAATCTAAATAGCATAGATCATAATCTTGAATAATGTAAAAAATAATGTAAATTTATATGAAAAAAATTGTTAATTAATCAAAGAACATGAGCCATGAGATAATAATAGTGGAATACAACATAAGTTAGTGTTATACACATAACCATAGAAAATAATTTCCATAGTAGTCAAGGATAATTTCCAAGGATATCACCATGGAGTTATTTCACTCTCCAAACCATTCTAGAAGTCAAGGTTAATCCCAATAATATCATAGTGGAAATATACCCACATTGAACTAGGTTCATAGCCCATTCTAGTCTTGTTAATCTCATGAGATATCTTTATTTACCCAATGTATTGGATGAAGATATAGGTTCTACCCACCCTTGGTTATGACATGACCACCATCCTTGGTTATAATGACACCAATATTATTTTTATAACATATAAACCTTCCTCGGTTAGAACATAACTGGCATCCATGGTTATAATGTAACCACCATCACATAATGGAAACTATAAATATGTGTCACACATGATTATAAAGCAATAATCATATCACCACATCATAACCCATGAAATGAAAATGGGTTTCATAAATATTTTATCAATTTACTATAACATAAACCATGGAAAACATATGGGTTTCATAAACATATCATCGATATAAAAATTAACCATCCATAGAAAGATAATTAATTGTATCATTGAATCATGTCCCTAGTAAAGCATAATTAATATCAAATATTTAATCTTAGATGGAATCTGTTTTTAAAATATCCATTAAACATTTCTTGATTATAAAATCCTTTTCACTTTGAAATAACATTTTTAAAACATAAAAAAAATTTATTAAGAAGAAAAATCATTTGAAAATAACCTTAAAAACATATAAAGTAATCATCAAAACCTTCAGTTATTATGATGATATGATATTTCGTTCATGCTGTCTACATAAAAAAACATTCCATTCACATTTTGGTAGAGAAAGTCAAAATGTACCACATTCGAAAAATCTAAAAAAGATTCATTATTATTTTTTATGTAAAACAATTGTAAAAATTAATTTAAAATTAAAAGGATAACATTAAAAAAAAATTTGAAGCATTTTCTTAATCATTGATATGGAAGAAAAGGGGTTCTCAATCGAAGAGATAAATGATTTCGATTTTCTATAAATCAATATTTTAAGTATCTTGAGTACTTAATATGAGTAAAATATAAGGATAATATGTATTATCAATAAATAACCACAGTAAAATAAAATTTTAGATTTTATTTACAGATAGGTCATAATATATCATTATCACAAACTTAGCCATAAGAAACCCTGATAAACAATGAGGTTGAAACTTAAAACCCTTACAACATTATTACCATTGGAATCATAAGAACCATGAAATAAATATACTTAGATGAATATTAATATATGATAATTGAATTATAATATTTATCAAATATATTCATGATAATTATATAAACTACTCAAATTAATTAGGTGGTTTATAATGGATGCGTCTCAAAGAGAAAAAGTGAGATGAAAATCCCTTACCTTGAGTTCAATTTGATTCGATGGAACTCTAACATACGTTATAATAAATATAAATTTATTATTATTATATATTTTAATAATTAACATTTTATAATATCATAAATATCCATTATATACATATTTTTAGTCATTCATAAAATATAGAGATAAAAACTAAATTACACCATTCATGGAGACAGTAAGCCATATTAACGCATGAATGTTGTTTTCATTATTTGAATGATGGGAGAAAATAATGTTAAATAATAAATAACCTTAGAAGAATAATTATTATCTAATATATATCATATATATTCATTAAATATATCCTTATTTCCATAAATATAAAAAAGGAAATAAAAAATAAATCAGATCACTTTTTTGTAGTCTACATGAACGCAGAAACAGTGTATTATCTTCCATAGGTTTAGATATTAAGAAGGTAAAAATTATATTATCCTTACAGAAGAATAATAATATCATAAATATAATATATAAACATTTAACAAATCATTATATCCATCTGTATTAGATAGTGATGGAAAATAAATTGTATCACTATGTGGATTTGGTAAGTCTACGTACGCACAAGTAATACTTTCAATGCCAATTTGATAGAAAAAGGGTGAATAAAGGTGGTTATGTAATAATAATATTATTAAAATATATTTACGATAATTTATTTATTATTTTATGAATTATATAACTGATTTAGATATGGAAAACAAGAATTAAAAATAAAGTGATCGATAAAGACAATTAGCTATTCTTTAAAATAAGTCCTTTAGATATCATCTTCAGGGATCTATGGTTGATATTTTGATAATATAAGAATATATATAATGTTTATAGGGTAGTTTATAATATAAATTATCATATTTTAGTTTATCTTGAATACTCCATGTGGTGTGAGGAAGTTAAATGAGAGGATTCATCTTATAATTGAGAGGAGTGTCACTCTTAGAATTTCTTAAAAATATTAAATTAATATAAATTAATGTTGATGTCAAAATGGACTAAAACTAATAAAATTTGATACTAAAATGAGGGTGGCTCTAAATCATCTCATAATATAATATTTTGAATTGTTTGGATCACTTTTTTAACATTTTCCTTTTGTTTTAACCCTTTTTAACCCTTTATGTAATTACCATAATATTAATGTTTCTAATTATTTAACGGTTAATAATGTTACAATAAAATGAGAAAAGACCCATAAATACACCAATTTTTATGTGTAAAATCATATTCCAATAATTTTTATGAATTTTTGATTTGAATGATGTTTTTATTATTTAATTAAATATGACTTATTATAAAAATAATTAATGTCATTTTGAATGTTATTCATTAAATTTTACTTTAAATGTATCAAGATCAAGAGGTATTTTGAATATAATTATTGAAAATACCATTAATATTTAATATTTATCAAAAAAATTTCTCATATTAAATTCACTCAAATTATATTACTTTTAATATTTTCAAAATAATTAAATTTATATTTTTTTATAATTAATAAAATACTACAACAATGTTACATAATTATTTTAGGTCATTATATAATAACAAAAAATTATAAAAAAAATATACCATGAAAATAATTTCAATAATATCAATGTATAAACTTATATTAATTCATAAATTTATATTGTCCATATTTAGACACATAAGAGTCATTTAATTTTAAAGAGTGACATTTTTTATCTTTCATTGGTTTAAATATTATAAAGGTCATTTTATTTAAATTTTTATCATTAAATAACTAAATTTATATATTAAGGTGATAATTGTAGATTTAAAATAATCCAATAAGAATTAGGATGAAAAATTATGGCCTTATCACTTAATTTTAACCAATATTAAAATAATTTTCCATTTGCGGAGGTGATAAATATTTATGTGGTTAAAATTATTATTGACCAAAAACAAAAGCACCCCATTTAAATTTTTTTAACATCCTAGTTCAAAAAAATATCCATTTTATCAAATTCATTACATATATTTTCCACACATTAATTTTATTATAAGCATGTAAAATGTTATGAAAATCTCTTTTCAGAAAAATATTTTTTAAGTATAAAACATGACTTATTCTAATACTGTTATAAGAAAAAAGAGTAAATGAACATTAAAAAATTTGTTTGAAAATATAATATATAAAAATAATTCAAATAATTCACAAAAATTTATTAATTGAATTTCTTAAGATGAGAATACATTGCGTTCACAAAATCATTTTTTCAAAAAAAATATTTCTTTTTCATTCAAATGAATTTTATTTTCATTTATAACCAATGGATTCCTTTTATACGTATATGAAAATAATTTTTCAAAAATATATTTAGTCTTATTATAACTCACAAATAAAATAGATAGGTGATAACTATTACTTTATATATTAATATTTTCATATTATATTATGGTACATTTAAACATGGTTATATGTGTTATTCCAGAGATCAATGAAATTAATTTTGTTTGAGAAAACATATTTAATTAATATCTGTTGTTGTTAAAATGAATTTAATCTTCAGAATTCATAAATATTATATAAGAAAATGGGAAAATCGTGTTTTCATTATATCTTTGGGTTCCCAAGTCACTTCTCTGAGTTTTTTATTTCTCCCAAGAACATTCACCATCTGACTAGTCTAGTTCCATTGAAAAATTTCTATATAATCCAATATTTCAAATGGTTATTACTCATAAGAAATATCATGTCCAGTGGTATGAACACCGAATTTTTTACATGTGATGGATCTGGTATATAATTCTTCAAGAGAGATACATAGAACACATCATAAAATTGGTAGAGGTTTGGTGGAAGAACCGAGTAATAAGATACCCTCCAAACATGATCAATAATCTAGAATGGGACAATATACCTAGGTATTATATTTATCTTATTTCAAAATATTTTTACCTTATTCCTTGGAGAAATTTTTAGAAGAACTCTCTCAGCAACATCAAATTTTAGATGACATTGATGATTAGTAGTGTAACATTTCTATCATCTTTTTCATAACTTGTTGTACAGTTGAATGAATTTTCATTTCTTGGAAACTTGTTTTATTATATGAGGTTCCAATATATATTTTTATTCAATATTATCTAATCATGTTAGAGTTATATAATTATTTTGAAAAATGGATTCATAAAGAGCCATCTGAATGCTCTAGTGAACATAATTATTGTATAAAAACTCAACTAGAGGAAGGTGGTGATTTAAACCACATTTAGAATCCACAGTGTAAGATCTCAACATATCCTCTAGGGATTTAATAATCATATAAAGATGGAGTTATTTATGAGGACTATATGAGGTTTTGAAACTAAACTCTATATCCTAAGCCTGCTAAATATTTTCTATAAAATCGAGTTAAATCTCAAATCTGGATATCACACAATAGAATTTTATTCCCCATGAAATCATAACACTTCCACAATATAAATTTTTGATAGATGATATAAATAAGAACCTTATATAATATAAATTAAGTGTGAATAAATTTTAAGGTGATCAACTTCATCCTATATCGCATTGTGCTATTTAAATGTTTTGGGGAGTCTAATGACAAAATCGTTGGTGATGTTTTCTCATTTTAATTATGGTACGAGTAATGGTTGTAACATAGCCTTAAAAGTTCTCTCTCATACATCACTTTATGACATAAAAATCACTAAGATACAATCTCAAAAATATCTGTATTCAGGGTTTTTCAACATTAATTCTCTTTTATATCTCTATAAATCATTGTACCTATACGATAAATAGAGAATAGATAATAAATAACTTTATCCAACAACTCCTTCAAATATAGTGTGGACAGAACACATACAAAGCTCTAAAACATTATCATTCCATAATATTAATGGTTAATCTTAAGAAAATTTCTCACCTTCTTTTGTAATTCCATATCGTTATTATATTCCTCTTAAATATTAACATAGATAGATAGTTAAAAACTCATTTGAGAAATATATGATTTCCCCCCTTCCATCAAGATTTGAAGATCCATATTTCAAAAATACAGAAATATTGGATAATTTTTAATCCTCATAATATATAAACTAGCATGATCCTTTAGACATAGATAATCTACCACCATATTTTCTCCCTATGGTGGGAATTTATTGAGTATTCATAATATTTAATCAGCTTCAACAACTTCTTTAGAATATATTCAACTATTTCAATGGGAAAATTTATATTAAACTTTTATTATATATATTTATATCATAAATTTATTTAAAAAGATAATACCACCATATATTTAAATAAAAAATCACCACATTTAACACCAAATCATGGGTTGGGTACTTCTTTTGATAAAACTCCAATTTTTGTGAAGCATAAGCTATCACCATATCATTATGTCTAGGAACACATCCTAGTCTATTCACTATTGAATCAAAATGGATTATAAATCCTTCTCCACTATCTGGTAATGTAAGCATAATATCAGTTACTAACCTTGTCTTCATATTCACGAAATTTTTACTACATTTATCTATCCAAAGGAATATAGATCCCTTATGAATTTACAGGGTGATTGGATTAGATAGTCATGATAAATTCTCAAAAAAACTAATAATATCCATAGAAATCAGGAAAAATAATGATCTTAATCATAGTGGGATCACTGATCCAATGTTGAATTACTTATATCATTAAACAATCTACTTATATACCTTCAGAAAAGATTATATGATTGAAGAATAAAACTTTCTAAATCCAAAATTATATGTTGGTAAATTTTATATATATATCCTCCTTCCTCTAGGTATTTATTACAATTCCTAGGTGATATTCATACTCTTTATTTCTTTATGAATATAAAATAATTTCATCTATAATGACTATAAAAAACTAATCATGGAAATATTTAAAGACTATATTCATAAAATCTATGAAGACAATAGGGGAATTAGTAAGACCAAATGAAATCACTATAAATTCATAGATTCAATACCATGTAAAGAATGATGTCTTGGGTATATTATCTTTATTTATCATCAATTTATGATATCTAGAATGAATTTAAATATTAAAAATGTATTTAGCTATTTGAACTTGAACAAAAAAGTCACTATATAAATTAAAGGATACTAATTATTTATTGGGATCACGATACTTCTCAATAATCAATATACAATCCCATTGATCCATATTTATTTACAAGGAAAAGAACTTGTACACCCCATGGTGACCCACATTTCTGAAGGAATCCCTTATCATTATTTTCTTGTAGTTTCTTCTTCAGTTCTAGAAACTCAATTAGGTCCATTATATATAGAGTCTATAAAACGGTTTTTATCCATATATGAGTTACATCAAGAACTCAATGTCATGATTCAGTTTAAGACTATGAAATTAGTTCATAAAGACATCAATAAAATCTTTCACACTAGTAATATCATCAATTTTGAGTTTCTACCAAACTATCTGAGATAAATTCCACATTTTAATTGCTATCATATCCTATACGATGGGTGTAACTTGCATCATAATCTTATATTTATCATGATAATGATAGATGGTAATAGGATGATCTGTAATATCAAATGTGATGTACCTTACATGGATACTTATTTGGGATTTATGTAAATAAATCTAATACATTCCTACGATAACATCAAAATCATCCAATGGAAGAATACAAATATTTTTAGGAAAAAAATTCAAAAAAAAAATCAACTAGAGAATAATCATATACTTCAAATTTGATCAACATATCATTTGTTGTTTTTACTAATAATCCAACATATAATCATCCATGTATTCCTATGATATACCTATAAAATAATTCTAATAGAAATTAGTGGTTATATCCAGTATCAAATAAGATAATAGCTGTTCTAGAGTTGTTGGTAGGTATACCTTTTCACACATTGTTTTCATACCACTAATTAAAACCAGTGATCACATTTGATTTCCCTTTTTCTCTATAATAAGGAGGTTGGTGATTACAATCATCATCATTATCAATTTTTAATTGGATAATGGTTGGAAGAATTACTGTAGTCCTTGAATTTATTGACTTAGAGTTTGAGTGGTGCATTAAATAGAGATTTATCTATTTTCACATCATTAGCTAAAATTATCCCCCCACCTAGGTATTTGATTACCTGATTTCCTTCCTTTCTATATTTGAAACATTTTATAGTTCCATTAATAAAATTTCCCCTATGCTTATTTCCACACTCTTAGTATAAAGGAAGACTCATCTTAATATCTTCATGGTTTTCAGAATTTAATTTTAAATAAAACATTATTTTTTAATCAAATATACTAGATTGATGGAAAACTCTAGTCTCCATCTCTACTAGATATCAAAACATATGATTTCCTCATAGATTCTAACTTCCCTAATGGTTAATTCCATTCAGGAACTAGGTTTAATTCCACTAAAGAATAAATGATCCTTACTATTAGGTTGGATGATAACACAAGAACCGTACCTTACAAGTCTTGTAAAATTTTCCTCATAGATACCAATAAATAAATTAAAATTATACTTTACCTCGAGGAATTAATTATTCATTTTCATTTGAAGAATAGGAATAATTTACTTATTTAAAAAATAGTCTCTTAAACCCATTCAACTATATAGAGTAAATTTCATCATATTTCTTCGTATTCTTGAAAAGAGTCCACTATTTATCTACTCAATATCCAAATAATAAAAAACCATAATAGCATTATCATGTTACAAATATTAAAGAATGGAAATATATATTTAGTGGTTCTGATCCATTTTATTATAACCAGTGGGTCAGTGGATCCAATAAAATATGGTGGATGTTCCCTCATGAAGGACTCTATAAAATGTTATTCCCTTCTATTCTCATTTGGATGTTCAACATGATTCATAGATTAATAATGTGGTCTGATTATATACATGATATTTTTTGTTCTATATCGTATGATATTTAGTTTATTAGGAGGACAATAATTATTGTTTCCATCACATTCAATATTAACATGATTACATCCAGATCAAGCCATTGAATAAAAACAAAAAATCCCAGCATGAGAACAAATAATCACAGTTAAAAATTAATTATCATGAAAAATAATTTATTCGATGTCTAAATCGTGAAAACTTGTTCAATGAAACCATAGGGTTAACATAGTTCATTCAATATTACTAAAAAAATAGGATTTTGTCCTATACATAGACAAACTCCAAGGGTTCTTACTAAAATTATCTTATCCTTGTTTTTAATGGTTAACTAAACCATTCTCTAATATTGACTATAAAAACCTCAATTTTTCTTTCATATACTTCACATCATAATAGATCAATATTTATTACAAAAAATAATGATCCATTCCACAATAGTATAGGCTTAGTGCCTTTGGAAACATGGACACATAAATAAATGGTTATTAGAACATCTACATCATCTCCCTCTATGTTCTTCATAACTAGGACCCATCATATAAATATAATACGTAATACCATTCATCATAACTTGGGGAAAGGAAACTTGAGAAAGGGTGATCTCATATGCTCAATAATGATTAAAAGGGAAAAATCAATGATCACTTTAAAATAACATGAACCTAAGGGTATGAAAATATGATAATAACATTTGAAAATCATACCCTCCAAAACATAGATCATACTATTGAGTCATTGAATTAATTGTGGTACTTTATAAGACATGAATCATAAATGAATCAAACTATATGACCTATGAGAGAATAAAATTGGCATAATATATATGTTTTTAGAATATAAATAATTATAAAAAAATATTTTCTTTATTATCCATGGATAATTTACCATACTATCATTGTGTATTGGGTTCACCCCCGAATCTATCATAGTATTTATGTTTTACTCCCAAGACTATCATTGTGGTAAAAGTACCCTACAAAACTAATTTCACTCCCTATTATATTATTATTTATCTCATGAGATATAAATCATTACCCAATACATCAGAGACTGATATAGGTCCCACTCATATATGGTTATAATGTGACAGTCATCACTTGTTATAACATAACCACCATCCTTGGTTATAATGTTACCCCCATAAGTTTTTGTAGTGCTATCATTACCCTTGGTTATAATATAACCATGATCAAATAATTAAAACCATACATATTTGTGATAGAAGATCATACTACATTCATCATTTGATTACATCATAACCCTTGTAAAGAAAATGTGTTTCACAAACATTTCATCATTTAAGTATAACATAACCCATGAAAAAAACTGGTTTTCATATACATATAATAAACATAAAAATTAACCATCAAGAAAATAAATAAGAATTCTTTGATTAGATCATATCACCATTAAATTATAATTAACATGAAATATTTTCTCGTAAATGGAAATGATTTTGAAATATCTCTTGTTACATTTATTGAGAAAAATATCCTTTTTACTTTGAAATAACCTTTTTAAAACACACAATCAATCAAATTTTTTTGTAATTTTTGTTGAAAAAATACATGAAAAAATATAAATGATGATTCAAAACCTTTAGTCATCATAATGGTGGGAATTTTTGTTCATTCCCTATAAGAAAGAGGAAAATATTCCATTCAAAATTTTATAGAAGAAGTTAAAATTTTCCTTGTTTGGTAAACAATGACAAGATTAATTATTCCATTTTTAGATAATTCAATCATGTGTAAAAATAACATTAAAAATAAGAATATAATATAAAAAATCCTCTTCAAAAGATTATTTAAAACAATGGATATTGAATAAAAAAATTGATCTAAGAGATAAATAATGTTGATTTTCCTTAAAGAAAAATTTCGATATATTGTTTACATAAGAAGAGTAAATTTAAATGAGAAACAAATTCTCAAGAAATAACCATATTATAAGAATATTCATTATTTTATGCAGATATATGTCATAATATTTCATCATCATAAACTTAGTCATAATGATCTCTGATAAATAATGATGTTTTAACATAAAACCTTTACCACTTTGATATTTTTGAATCGTAAGCCCAATGAAAGAAAGAAATTTATATAGATATGTATATCCCATACTTTTAGAAGTAATATTCATAAAATACAATTATTTAAAGCATATACACCAAAAAATAATCATGTAGTGTTTATGGTATCTGTCCCATAAAAATAAAAGTGACAATAAATTACCTTACTTTGAGTTCCGCTTGATTCAAATACACTCTAAAAAATTGTATAATAAATTTATATTTATTATGATTTTATATCATATTAATTTTTATACTTAAATTATTATATATATACAGTATATATATATATATATAATCATTCAATAAAGTTAGAGATAGAAAAATTAATAACATCTTTCATGGAGATGGTAGTTATACGTACGAATGAATGATGTTTTCATTTTTAGAAGGATTGTAAAAAATAATTTTAAATAATAAATATCCTTTATAAAATAATTATTATATCATATATATAATATATATTAATTAAATCCATTTTTATTACCTTCAAAATAAAACACAAATGAAAAAAATCACATCACTTCATGATAGTCCACACGTAAGCATGAAAAACGTTATTTTTTTGCAATAGTTTGGAAGGTAAGAAGATATATATTATAGTGTCATTAAAAAATCATAATTATTTCATAATTATCATATATAAAAATTAAAACCATCATAGTAACAACCCTCTATATATGGTGATGGAAGATTAATTTTATCGCCACGTGGACACGATAAGTCGTATGTACACACAACTGATACATTCACTTCTTATTTAATGGAAAGAGTATGGATAAATGAATTTTCATAATAATAATAATAACAGTTAGTTATATTTTGGATACAATATATATATATATATAATATAACATATTTATAGGAGAAAAAACAAGAATTAAAAATAAAATGATCAGTAAAGGTGACTACCTCTTCTTTGAAATTACTCCTCTAGATCTTTTCATAGGGGATATAATGTTGGTATTTTGGGGATAACAAAAAATATATAATTTTTCAATGGATGTGGGTACGAAAACTAGGTAGATTTTTTTCAAACATTAAGGATCAATGTAGTGTGAAGAAGAGAAAAGATATGTGTCCTTTTATAATTAAGGGGTATACTTGGAATTTATGAAAATATCAAAATATTATAAATTAATTTTGATGTCCAAATGAATCCAAATTTATAATATTATATTAAAATTTGAGTATTATTTGATGTGATCTCAATGATGACGGTTTTGAAAATTATGGATCAAATTTGTACCGTTATATTTCTTAACCCTATAAATAATTACCTTAACATTAAAGTTTCCTACAATTTAATGGATAATAATTTTACTATAATATTATAAAGGACCCATACATATACCATGGTTTATTTTTAATACCACATTACATTCATATTTTTGAATCTAATAATTCTAATAATTTTCTTATTTTTAATAAAATATTATTTATTATTAAATATCATTAATGTCATTACTGACATTATTATTTTAATTTAAATTTAAATGCTTCATGAGAAATTGGGAAATAGAGTATAATTATTTTAAATAACAATAATATATCATATTCTTGTAAAAAATTAATTGCATATATTGATGCACTCAAATTATATTACAGTTAGTATTTCTAAAATCATTTTATGTATTTTTATTATGAATTTGTTAAATACATCATTGGTGTTGCATAAGCATTTAAGTCATTATATAATTACTAAATAGTATATATATATTTATAGAATTAAAATAATTTCGTCAAGATCAAAATTTAGTTGTAGATTCATCAATAACATATTTTATCACTTTGTGAAAACATAAGACAAATTGAAAACTAAGAGAGTGAAATTTTGTAACATTCTTTGCTCTAAATATTATAGAAGTCATTTTTAAGGAAAACGCCCCATAAAAACTCAATTAAGAGAATAATGTCATAAGGGTCTAATTAACTTCATCAAATAATAATTAGGATGAACAATTATGGATTTATCACTAAATTTTATTCTTTATTAACCTGATTTACCCTTTACCGAGGTGATCAATTTTCCCACAACTACTATTCATATTAACGAAAAATAAAAAGGGAATATTTACCAAATTTTAACCTCCTTATTCAAAATATACAATTCATTTTTATAAAATTCAATATATAAGATTGGGTGAAATAAATTTTAAAATAAGAATGAAAAATGTAATGAAAACTGCTATTTAGAAAAGTATAGCTTTGAGAATAAAAAACGGTTTATCATTATCTCATGATTAGAATGTTTTTAAAATGATTTCAAAACTTTTTATTAAATATTTAATATATAAATTAAATTAAACTCATTCACTAAAATTCATTATTTTATTTATTATGGTAAAAATACATTATCTGCATAAAAAATCAGAAAAAAAATTCCATTTTCATTCAAATTATTTTTATTTTCATTAATAAACAATGAATTATTTTAATACATATGTAGCCATGTATATTTCATAATTTTTATTGTAAAACTCATGACCACAAATAAAAAGCCTCAAAGATAACTATTAATTTAAATAATACCTTTTTAAAAGTATATCACAATTTGATTAAACACGGTTTTCCAATTAATGCAACCTTTTGAAGAAATTGAATTTATTAGAAAGAAATAAATTTCATAAAACAGTCAGGGTGTTACATTGAATATGGAAATTTTTGATAAGAAACCAAAGGATTTTTTACACAATGGTTTCATTTGGATACTCCTTTATAAACCCATTATGTTTTAAGAATCTAACTATTTATTGTTTTTATAATTTATATCGATTCACTAGTGGTATCCTAGCAATCTTTAGTTCTTGCACCATATTTTTTTTCCTTTGAGTATTTTTAGTCTTCATTTTTTAAGACACAAATAAATGTAAGGGATTCATGTGGCATAAAAACATTTGTTGGTTGATATTTCCATCATAGTGGATTTGGAAGGTGTTGATAGTTACTAATAAGGGGACATGATTTTTTTGCTTTGTCTTTAATTTCTATTCCTTTTGGATAGTCCTTATATGTCTCAAGGATGTGTAATTTTATTCCACATTGTACTCTTATTTTTATCTTATATTTGGTACGCATTTAATATGATGAGTTATATTTTAGGGTAATATAAATCCAATTATTTTATATGTTGATACCCAAGTGCATGTATCCAGCCTACAGTGATCAAAATCCAACTTCAGTTCATGTAATGATCCATTTTGGGTAATGGGTTAGGTTGACAAATATGCGTTAATTAAAATAATAATTTTTTAATTTGTAAATCCTTTTAACTATTTTGTTAACCTTTTTTACCCTTTCTTGGATTTTCCCTTGGTAATTAGTTTTTACCTAAGATTTCATTTTTACACATATAAATAGAATGATCCATATTATATAACGTGAAACATATAATTACAAATTCAAAATCGAATTTTTTATATTTTCTTTATAAAAGTAACAAAGAAATATTTTTAAATAATAAATTTATAACTTATCAAAAATAGCCTAAAATAATTGTTTACATTTAGGTATAATGCATCAAACATAGGTTTTTAAATGAAAATCCTAAAATTAAATTTCAAATTTACTTTATAATTTAAAAATATTTTATTGAAATGGGTCTTATAAATTTACTCATAATACTTATACACTAATAATTTTATTGAAGTATTGGTATTTGTAATAAATATATTTTGAACTATTAACCATAAAATCACTCTGTTTAGAAAAATATAAAAAAATTCTCCCAATATAATAGAGTTATTCTAAATTTAAAAATGAATATAATTTTAATAAATTAAAATTCATTTTTAAAAATTATAATATAAAATAAATTTATAATTAAAAATTATTTTCAAATGAAAATAATTTTTTTTAATTTTAAATGTTCTTATTATAATTTTCTTTGAATTAAAAATTAGTTTAGTGTTAATAAATTATTAATTATAATGTCAGGACAACATAAGCTCAGCGTGGGTGCCTTAGATTATTAAATTGGCATGATTCTAATGATTCATATCACAAATTACAGATCATTTTAGATGTTTTGGAAAATCAGATTACATATATGATACCCATATTACATTGGTAAATAGAAAATACAACAAGATACATGATAAAATGAAATAAACTACTATCATTAATTATCATTCATATATTTACTCTTCATAACATAAGGAGAGGAAAAAATAATAGTGAAATCAAATTCTTAGAAAGGGTATGTAAAATAAAAGAAATAATAAATTAATGGGAATGATCAATCTGGAAAGGTAAATAAGTAAACCACATTACATTTTATCAATTAACTAAGAATAAAATGCATCCATAGATAATTTTTAAGAAATAATCTTATGGAAAATGATAATAATTGAATTATGAATATAAAAAAAGATTAAATTTTTGATTCCCTTTTTCCCAAGAACATGGAATAATTACAATAAATTCCTTTCAAAAGTTGGTTTAAAACTTACTAGTAAAATATCATCTTATTTGGTCAACTAATTCATCTCATGTGACTACCGATGCGTTGTGGGTCTTGAATTAATTGGTCCTAATCACATAATTATTGCATTAACTGACCCCAACCCTTAGGTCTTACAATAACTAGTCTGAAACACATGTCATGCATTTCTAAGGAATTCCCCTTAAATATAATAATTGATTTAATTCATAAACATTTTCCCTTATCAAATATTCTAATTTAGTAAAGGATATGGATTTATCAACATTTCCTTAACTAATCAAATACCATTAAAAGTAAAAAACCATATGTAAAAATGGTATATGGTTTTGTAAATAATAATTTAAGTTACATAATAATATTAATATTTAATATAAAAGTAATATACAAGAAAATTATCATAAGAAAGTGATTGTTTCAGGAGAAAGATAACAATAACATAATAAAGTGGGATTGAAAAGAGAACTTTTACCACTTGGTAATTATTATGACCAAACCCCTTGGATGAGATAATTCAAAGTTAATATTAAATTAACATTAATTATGAAATAATCATGATATAAAATAAAAAAGGGGTAGTATATACACAACATTAATATAAACTGTTGCATAATAACAAATAAAACTCAATTGAATGTAAATTGAGATAAAGGGCCTTACTATATGAGTAACTTTTTAATTGAGAAATATGTGAAATAATAACATAATTTAAAACTTTTAATATTATTAAATAAAATTAATTCTTGATATAACATGTCATATGATAATATATACACCACACAAAAGAAACAAGCAGTGAATGTGGCATATGTCTCACAGAAATAAAGTGAGACTAGAAGTCCCCTTACCTAATGCTTCATATTAGCTGTGTGCACTTTAAAATCATATATAGTGTTATAAAACATGTTAATAACTTAATCTAGATGCATATTAATATTAATGTTATCATATATGATCCTTTTGTATTATATTATTACCCATTCATTAAATATCTATCATTATTTTCATTGTTTCATCTATTAAGTACCTTCTTTTTCGAGTATGTTTTGACTTATTAATTTTTATTCTTATTATGATTTAGTCATATCCATAATGTAAACCATGATTTAAATATTATAAAAATTCATTATATATGTATTTATTGTAATCCATAAAATTTGGAGATATGAAATGCACCATTAATGAAGACGGTATGTCGTACATACACATGAACACTACTTCCATTTTCTTATCATATTTAAAACGTTAGTGATATATTTATATGTATGTATATTATCATTACCTTATCACATGTATTTTATATACCTCACATATTTTTTAAAAACATATTTTATACATTCCATGTAATTTTTGAATAAATCACAATGTTTTTTGGAGGCGGTAGTCCTAACATCCACAAATAATGTTATCTTATTTAACCCAATTGGAAAGCATATAGGATATTATTATATAAAAATTAAAGAAGAATAAAGACATTATATATATATATATTATATATCATATATAAACTATAAATACACTATTATTTCTAATCAGGAAACGTGGTAATATAAGAACGAATGACATCGGTTCGTGAGGCAGTAGTCTGCTGTATACACAAATAATGATTGTGTATCCCATTTGAATGATGTAATTCCTTAAAAATCTAAAATAAGATCATTTTATTCCCTATAATGTAAGAAACACATCACCAATTATTTAAGGGAATATAATATCCTAATACTTTATGATATATTTATAATTAATATATTTTACATCTTATAATGCATGCGACACTAAGTTAGTATAGGTCACATGCCACAATGGTTTTCTTAAATGGATTGTGTTACACGTAAGAGAGAGTTTTACAAATAAATTTATATATTATTATTTAATATAATAAGATATAAACTAGATTTTATGAATAGTTTCAACTAACTTATGAATATATTTGGTTTAAAAAACTAATATGTTGGTTATAATAAAATAGAAATGAATATATGAATTGACTGAATATAATTGGAATATTTTTATAGAAAACTATTTTTATGCTCGTAAATTTTTTTATCATAATTAATTAAATTAATTATAATTAGTATATGATATTAATGTAATATATATATATATTATATTCAATAAAATAATTTTTATGTACATCCACTAGAATTGATAAGCATAAGATAAGAACAAAACCGATTTTATGCATAAACTACTACACTCTTATGAAGTCTTTTTAACAAATTTTAATAGAGAACCTATATTAAATAAAAAATTTAAAACTTTTATATATTACACATGTCAAGATAAACTTTATATTTGAAATAGAAACCTAAAAATTGTGTTAGGGTAACTTTTTGGTATTCTTCTGTGAAGATTCATTTTTAATGAATAGTGAAAATACAAAATTCTATTTCAAACTATTTTTTCATCTAATTAACATATAAGGTTAAAGTATAGATAAAATTGGTTATAAAGTTTAATTAAATAGTTTTTTTTCCAATAAAACCAATTTAGTTCATTATAATAAATTTTAATTTGAATTTTAATATAAAAACATAACAAACTTTTGAAATTTTTTACTTTAAACTCCTACATAATAGTCACATTTGTGGGATTATATTTTATTTAATTTCTTCTAACTTTTGGATTTTAATTTATAAAAATGTATTCCACATTAGTAATTATAATAATTTCTAATTTATAATATATACAACTTAGTTTTTTTACCAAAAATATTAGTGAAATTAAGTAAAATAAATTACATCGATTAAGGTAAAATTAAGCTTAACAAGGGACTAAACCATATTATTAAGAGAAAAATGACATATAAACTTTAAAGAAAACCATTATATGGAAATATTTTGGCCCATAAAACTCTATGGTTCCCTAATGTTCTATTTTTATACTTTTGTAAAAAGTAATACCTGGGGAACACACAGTTCTTTTCAAAAATACCAAGTGTGTCATTTTCCTCCACAATAAAAAGACCAAATATCCTCCCACTTCTTCTCACCTATGAAACCACATTGGATAAGAAAATATATTACCAAATAGCTCTTAGAAATCCTAGAATCATCCTATAATCCTACCCATGGGATGAAAAAAACCAATGTAATCCATTTGATGAACACCAAAATGATTTACCCGATTAAGAGATCACATCTTTACTCTTGATCTTTACTTTTATTTCCATTATCCACTCTATAAAAAGCCTGTATTCAATTATTATATAAAAAAAGTATTCAAAATATACTTTTTTGTTTTTATTTAATGGGTTAATCCTACCCTAACACACACTTCTATTTAATGGGTAACAAACTTACTATTTTGGTGTACATCGAACTACCGCCTCACAAAATGAAGTTGTTTGTTTTTCCTTTAACACCTTTCATGGTTGGGAATTATGATGGAAAAACAATACATATATATATATATTTATGATATTTATGATATTTATTATGTCCTTATTCTTCTGTAATTATTTTAAATCACATGTTTTTATACTTTCCATTTTGTATAAATATGATAACGTTGTTTGTGGATGTGTGGACCACCACCTCCTAGAAGAAATTTAATTCATTCACATGATATATAGAATGTATAAAGTATGACTAAAATTAATTATATGAGACATAAAAATAATATATGATATTCATGAAATAATTTCTTTTCTTGATGTATAATATATATCATTTTCATTATTATCCTTTTATATATTAAAAAGTGATAACTTCATTGGTGGACGTGTGGACTATCGCCTCCACGACATAATGTGATTAATTTTACATAAAAATAATTATATATATATGTATATATGAATATATAAAATGGTATTTATGATATAATTATGATTCTGGAATTGTATATTTTTGCATTCCTTCTTTCTATAATGATCATTGAAAAATGGTAATGTTACTCATGCGTACATACAACCCACCATCTCTATGATTGTAATGTTGGTTCATTTTTCTAAAAAATAATAAATTATCTGGTTTAAAAAGTTTAATTTCTGAATTAATATAATAATTATTTCATTATTATTATTCTAAAAATTTTATATAATTACCCCTCTAATGATAGTTAACCTACATAAGTTTTTTTGACATATAAACCAAATTTTTTCAAAACAACTGATGTAAATAGAATTGTTTCTGTAGTTGTATAATAAATGGTGATAAGTGAAATAAAATTTATTATAAACATGAAAATAGTTCTCAAACAAGTAAAAAATTAACATAATTTTGTTATTCCTGAATATAAAAACACGCAAGACAAATCAGATTCATTGTAAGGGATTTCATCTCAACTTACATTCCATTGAGACTTCTTTGTTCTTATAAACCCAGTTTCTTTTATATGGTGTATATAAAAACCTTTTATAATATATATAGTAAATATCATAATTTCAGGAATTTTTTACTTTCATTTAATTTTATTCTTTCATGTGGCTTATGATTTTAAATGATTCAATGTGGTATGTGACACTTTGGAATGTTTAATAATTATTTTACCTATGAATAATAAAAATATTCTATCTATGTTATTTCCATTGGAGTAAATTATATGAAACTTATTCAATAAAACCATAATTTTTAATATCACCTTATTATTCATGACCATATTCATGTTTTAGTAACATTTTTCCATTCTTTTTTACTCATTATATGTTAGAAAATGTTTTTAAGAAAACCTAGTTTCATTTCTCTCTTTAGTTGGAGAACCAACTTCAATCTAAGAACAATATTTTGTTAAACTTTTATAATTTTTTTTTATTTTTTTAAAAATGAATTAGTAAAGGACTTTTTTCCCATTTATTTTTTTACAAATGTTTTAAAAGGACTCTTATTGTTGCTTTCTAAATAAGGCATTTATCTAACTTTTTACCGAGTACAAGGAATGTTCTTTTACCTCATATAACATGTATGAATTTAACCTCTATAATTTATTTGAAGCTTACTTTTCATGTCTAGAAGTCTAAATTTTAAAGAATTTTTTTTCATAATTTTCTTTCAATTAAAATGTTTTTAAAGGTTTTTTCAAAACAAAAGTATATTTTCCTCATGAATTTTTTTAAAATATATCTTAATTAATCAATAACAATAACCATTTATTTTAATACACTTGGGGTTTGTTATATTTATACAATCCGTAATATTCAACTAGGTGGATTTTGATTTATTGGTCCAAGGATAATATCAAATTTCAATTCCATGACTCCTTTGGTTGTCCCCTTTAAATATTAAACTTTCAATGATCATTCAAAATTGAATTTCCCCTAGCTATCCATATCATTTATCATGGATATGTTAATTTTCTAAACTATATACCATTTTTTATATGGTGATTTGTTTTATTTTATTTTATTTGGAGAAGTATTGATAAATTTATACCCTTTATTTAATACATTTATTTGATAAGGCATATTATTTATTTGATACAATGAATACTTTCTATAGGTAATACATGGGTTGGGGACTTATTAAGGTAATACCTATGGTATTGGGATTAGTTAATGAAATCCCTTTGATGCATCATTAGTCTCATCAGATGAAATTATTTAGTGAAAAACACCTATATATTTTTATAGGTATAATATATGGGTTTCTACCTAATATGCTAAATTGTATTCTGAATGGTCTTGGTGGTAATGGTTTCATTTACTTAGTATACATGGTTTCTAATAAATACTCATTTTCATCAATTATTTTCAGTTATTATTCATCCATGAGATCATTTATCGACATATATATTGATACATTTTATATTCAATTCATTTTTTAAATGGAATCATTTCATTTTATTTAGGTTCCATATTTATTTTCTCATTATCTATTTATTTGAATGGAATATATTTCAATTTATTTACCTTTATAGTTGATTATTATAATTTATTAATTATTTATTTTTTTGTACTTTACCCTTACTGATAATTTGATAGGACCTTTATTATGTTTCCTTTCCCTAGAAATCTAGGATACATATTATGAGAGATATTCAGGGATATACTAGATTTCATAAAGTTATCATTGATGTTTTTTAGAAAAAAATTATAATTAGTGTATTAATTTGTAATACTAGACTCATGTATATATCTAGTTTTCCAATACTGCAAAAATTACGATCATTTGAGATTTGATTCCTTGTAATCAAGAAAATTTAATAGATTTAGACACAGACCCTGGGATTTCTAGGGTTGGGTCTATTTCGTTGGTATAAGAGAATTTTTAGTAGAAACATGGGGAACTAGATTTAGGAAAACATGGGTCAGAGAACATAACCCTAATGTAGAATTTGAAGATATGTATAAAAAACACCTTAAAGTTTTTTTAGATAGTGATTTTGTAATTTTTATAAAAATAAACCCCTTTATGGATACTATAAAATGACGTGGTTCTGGAACAAATGTACTTAGGTGTAATAACTTCGACAGGGTGTGTTAGGCCTGACTCGTCGTAATCAAGTACATGACAATGGGCCTTACTATGCACCAAGTTTGAAAATCCTGTGGGATTTTCTTTGGTTAATTCAAATTTTTATTAAAAAACTTAGTGATGTATTTGAATTGATAAATTAAATAAATTATATAGGTTAAGAAATAGACTAAGGTATAACCTATATGAAAATAAATAGATTAAGTATTTATGTTTTTCGGTTGTTTTGAAAACCTTAGATAAAAGGATATTTAGTGATTAACCTTATTTCTAGGATTTCCAAAATATTTAGTTCTGAAATTATATAAATTTATTTTTAAAAAATCAAAAACTATATTCTAGGTGACAAGAAATCATGTTCGGCAAGGCCACGGGTCATTAACCCATGACTGAAGGTTGATAAGTGATTCACACAATCCACTGACCTATACAATGTCCTTGTTAAACTGTTATTTTTTTAGTTAAAATTTTTTACGTATAAATATAAATGATCAACCATTAGTTTAACATATTAGGATTAGAGATTAATGTATTAACTGTATTGACATATGATAATAGTTAGAGACAAATATTTATACTTTTCACTATTTTATTGGCCTTACGATCCGTTTAAAGTTTTTTTTAGTGATTCCGGAATCAAAGTAATCTTTGGACACCCATTTCATAATGTAATGGATAAATTGGATTTTTTTTTAAGTTAAAAAATATATGGAATTGTTAACAAGAAATTAAAAAATAGCATGTATGTAAATTAAAATATATTCTTATGAAGTAGAGGAATTTTTATGTGAGGAAAAGGATCTCAGAAAAAAACTATTTTCCTAATACCTTAATTTTTATAAAATTGTTGGTCTTCTAAATAATCAAAAATTTATTGGTCATAGGCCCTTGTATTTAAATTTATTATTAAATTTTTTGTGATTGAAGACCACAATCACTCCCTATAAATATATACATTTTTCCTCCAAGTACTTATCTCTACTTTCTTCTAATTTTCTCTTACTTAGAGACCTAATTATATGTTATTCCATGTGAACTTTATTCACCCCATTAACTATTTTCAGGATGATTTATTTTGAACCATTATCATGTTGTGGTATTTAAAAATATGAAAAATCAATCAATATATCACCTAGATCTAGTTTATATTTCAATGATGCAATTTTATTATTGTGGGGAGAATGTAACACCCCGAAAATCTAAAATAGAGACATTATATTTGATAGCGTATACGGAACACATCACCAAAAACATAAGGGAAAATAATACCCTATGAATTTATAATATATTTACTATTTAATATATTTTACATATTGAAATACACATGAAACTGAGTTAGGGTGCGATGCACACAATAATGAGTTTCTTTAGTGGAGTGTGTTACCCGCAAGACTGAGTTTTACTAAAGAATTAAAATATTACTATTTAATATAATAATATATTAAATAGTCTTTGTGAATATTATTAAATAAATTAAGAAAATATTTGGTTTACTAAACTAATTCATTGGTTATAATTAATTATAAATGAATATAACAACGAATTTAATGTAAAGGAAATATTTCTATAAAAAAATATTTTTATGCTCAAAAAAATGTTTTATCCTAATATATTAAATTAAATAAAATTATTTAGTGATATTAATTTAATATATATATTATATATTCAGTAAAATATTTTTTGTGGTCATCCAATATATTTTATAATAATTAGAAAAGAAGACACCCAATTATTTATAATATACTATATTTTCATTAAGGCATTTTTATCACCATTTAATATAGAACCTAATTTAAATCCAATTTTTGGAAATTTAATTTATTATATATGTCAAAATAAACTTCATATTTGAATTTAAAACTTAAAAAATTAGGTTAGGGTAAATTTTTTTCTTTTTTCTGTGAAGTTTTAGTTTTTAAGAAATAGTGACAAATACCGAATTTTACTTCCAAAATGTGGTTTCATCTTATTTATTTATACTGTTAAATTATAATTTAAATTGGTTTTAAAGTCTAATTATATAAATGTTTCATCAATTAATCCAATTTATTTCATTATAATTAATTTTAATTTGAAATTGACAATAAAAACATAGATTGTTTTAACTTTTTTACATTAATAACCTACATTATCATCCCATTTGTGGGATTATACATTAAATTAATATATTCCCCCTTTTTTTTAAAGGTTGGGGCCGAAGCCTCAATTTATTAATTGAAAGTAAAGACCTCTTTAGACTGGGTAGAGGGAGACCGATTACATTGCTTGAAGGCCCAAGACCAAGTGGCCTGAATACAAGGCTTGAAATCCCATTTTTTTGGCCCAAAGGACCCCTCGGTGAACAGTACTGCTACAGTACCCGCACTTCTACAGTGCCTGCTACAGTACCGCCACCGCTACAGTATCTGCTACAGTCCCTCCACCGCTACAGTGCTGCCACTGCTACAGTGCTGCCACTGCAATAGCACCTGCTACAGTACTGCTACAGTACCTGGGAAATTCTCCCCTTCCCGGATTCGATCCTGGGTCTTTTGGATGCCAAGAAGGAGCCTGTACCACTAGGGTATAGGCTCGTTGGCAATTAATATATTCCCCTTCTATTATTGGAATTTTTATAAATGTATTCCATATTTTGAATCAAAAAAATATATAATTTTAAATGAAGTCAAATTTGTTTTTGACCAAAAATATTAGTGAAATTAATTAATATTAATTACATCGATTAAGCTAAACCTAAGCATATCAACAGACTAAACATTATTATTAAGGAGAATAATGAATGATATAATTTTAAAAAACTTTTTTTATGGAAATATTACATCCAATAGACCATAAATTATTTATAATGGTCCATTTTGTTACTTTGTAAACAAGTAATACTTGCGGAACACACAATTATTTTAAAAAATAACAAGTCTATCATTTTCCTCCACTATAAAAAGTCATCCTCTCCTCCCACTTCTGCACACATATCAAGATAATTTGGAAAAAAATAGCCAACCTAATATCTACTAAACATACCTCACCTCATCCTATAATTCTTCAATTAGTCAAAAATAAATCCAAAGAATTCATTTTGTGCAAACCAAAAGGAGTTACCCAATTAAGAGGTAATATCTTTCCTCAAGCTCTTTAGTTTTATTTTCATTATACACTCTTTTAAATAATTTTATAACATTATTATAAAACAAAAACAGTATCCTTAATATACTAAGGTATTTCTTTGTTATTGTATTGACCTACACTTACACACACTTCCGTCTCATGGGTAAAAAACTTATCGTTTATGTATATGGTGAAGTACCACTTCACAAAACAATGTTGTTCTTTTTTTCTTTTACACATTTAATGGTTTTGAATTATGATGGACACAATCTTTATATATGATATATATGATACTTATTATATCACTATACTTCTTTATCTCTTTGAAAACACACATCTTTACACATTGCATTTTTTTAATATGATAACGCCGTTTGTAGAAATGTGGACCACCACATCCTAAAAGAGATGTGATTCATTTACATGATAAATGGAATGTATAAGGGATGATTATAATTAATCATATGATACATTAATATATATATATATATATGATATTAATGGAATAATTACTTTTGATAAATATAATATATATCATTTTCTTTATTAGCCTTTTCTTATATTAAAAAGTGATAACGTCATATGTAGACTGTGGACTATCACCTCCTCGACACAATGTGATTCTATTTACATCACAATAATCCTATGTATAAGTATATATGATTATATAACATGATATTTCTGATATAATTATCATTATTAAAAGATATAGTGCCACTCACCTTCTTTCTATAATGATCATTTAAAAATGGGAATGTTACTTATGCATATGTACGGCCTACCGAATCCATTACTGTAATGATGTTCATTTTAGATAAAAATATTAAATTATTTGTTTTAAAAAGTATAATTTATATATATGTATAGTAATTATTCCATGATTATTATTCTAATGATGATATATACTGACCCCTTTTACCATAGTTGAACTATATACATTGTTTTCGACACATAAACTGAATTTGGTCAAAACACCTCACACAAAAATAATTCTTCAAGTAGTTGTATATGAAATGGTAATAAGTTAAATTAATGTTATGATAAACATGAAAAATTTTCTTAATAATTTTAATAATTATCACAATTTTTTTATTTATGAATATAAATACAGAAGAGACAAATCAGAAAAAATTTAAGGGATTTTTTCACAATTTAAATTCCATTGAGACATATTTTTTGTTATATACCTAGTTATTTTTATATTATATATATATATATATATATGTATATATAAACTACCCCATTACATTATATATCCATAATATAATTACTCTCATGATATTATAACGTTAATTTTATTTTATTCCTTTGTGAGGCTCATGATTAAAAATGTGTCAATGAGATATGGGACACATTGGAATGTTTAAAAATTATTTTTCTCAAGAATAATACTTAAAATATTTTAATGAAATTTACATTAAAGAAAATTATAAGAAATTTTTTCAATAAAATCTTTAATTTTATTCTCATCTGGATATTCATGACCATTTTCAAATATTAGTACCATTTCCCCACTCTTTGGTACTCAAAATGTTTTATATTTTTTTTAGAAAACAAGACTTCATTTCTCTATTTAGTCGGAGAACCCATTTTTTCTAAAAACCACATTTCATTAAATTGATTCCAATTTTTTTTAATATTTTCAAAATAATTTTTTTAAAAAAATTTTTACATTTTTTTTCTTCATCCAATTATTCAATGGAATATTATTGTCACACTCTAAGTAAGGAATTTTTCTATCTTTTTACCTTGAAAAGGGAATTTGTTTACCCCATATAAAAAATATGGATTTATCCTCTGTAATTTTTTTTATGATTTATTTTCATTTTTAAAAGAATATTTTTTAAAGAAAATGTTTTTAAAATTTATTTTCAAAGAAAATGTTTTCCAAATTTTCTTTCAAAATGTTTTCAAAATGTTTTAAAAAACTAGATATTTTCCTCAAGAATGTTTTTAAAAGATATCTTAATTCATAATTAGAAACAAATGTTTATTTTACTCCACATGGGGTATGATGTATTGATACTATACTTAATCTTCCTCTTGATATATTTTGATTGATTTGGCCAAGGATAGTATTGACATTCACTTTCGTGACTCCTTTGGCGGTCCCCTTGGAATATCCAATTTCCAATGATCATTGAACATTGAATTTCCCCTAGTTAGTTATATCACTTATCATGGATATATTCATTTCCTAAACCATATACCATTTTTCAGATAGTGTTCATATTTAACTTTATTTAATTATTCGGGGAAATATTGATAAATCTATATCATTTATTCAATACAGATATTTGATAAGGCATATTATTTATTCAATTTGATAAATGATTTAGAAAGGTAATATAGTGGTTTGAGACCATTTAAGGTAATCCATATTCTTTGGGGACCGGTTAATGAAATCCCCTCAATGCATTAGTTGTCTCATGAGATGAAATTAGTTTTCCACTAACCCTTTGATTTTTCTTCAAGTAGAATAGATAGGTTCTTACATGATATGGTAAACCATCTTGTGAATGTTTTTTAGTAATGATTCCATGTACCTATGAAACCTGGAATCCAATAATTAATAATTTAACTCATTCAGTATCATTTATTATTCATCCATGATAACTTGTGTCGAAAAACATAAGGATACATTTTTTTAGTTCATTTATTAAATGGAAGTTGTTTTAGTTTCTTTAATTTCTATATTTATTTTTCCTAATTTATTTATTTTAATAGAATGTGTTTAAATTTATTTACCTTTCCACTTTATTATTCTAATTGATTAATTATTGATTCAAATGTACTTCTCCTGTACTGATCATTTGATGTCACCCTTACTATGTTTCCTTTACCCTTGAATCTAAGAATCATATTATGGGAGATATGTAGGTATATACTTGTTGGAATAAAGTTATCCATGAATTTATCCTGAAAAAAGTATTTTTTTAATTATTTTATTAATTTGTAAAAAAAGAGTCATGTATGCATATATTTTACAAAGAATACTAAACTGATGGTCCTTCAGGATTTGATTCTTTATAATCATCCCAATGTAATGGTAGTAGGTACAAACTCCAAGATTTATGTTGTCGAGTCGTTACAATGGATGTGTGTTAAATTGTAGGTCATACCATTAATATTACAACATCTTAGTATATTGAGGATTATAAGGTTATTATATAAAAATATATAATAATAATTTATTTTGTGTAGAAATAGATAAAACAAAAGAGCTTTTTGAAGAATGTTACCACTTCTTCGGGTAACACCTATTAGTTTATACCAAAACTCTTCCTTAGTTTTATTTATGCTAAAAGTATGTCTTATAAGATGAAGGGATGGGTTATGGTATTATATTTTTTAGGGTTTTTATGAGACAAAGGCCTTCAATTATCTTCATAAATGTGGCTGGAGAGTTCTCTTTTATAGTTGAGGAGGATTGGTATTCTTGAAAATATAAAATGTAAACACTATTGGGAGGTCTCCCTTACATCACGTGCCTCCAATAATGAACCAAATTAGAGAAAAGGGAGGATAGGGTCAAAATATTGATATTTAATAATTTTTTTACTTCCTTATAGGTTATTTACCCCCATTAAGTTTATGTTTTTGTTTCTTGTTGAGATAGTTTTCCAGTTAATTTTTGTAATTAATTTTAATTTTTTCACTAGTATGTTCTGTTAAAAACTAATTTGATCATATCAGAAATTATAAATTATTATGATTCAAAATATGGAATGCATTTTTAAAAATTCAAAACACAAAAGTGGTAGAAATTAATTTAAAATTAATCTTGTAGATGGGATGAGGAAGTATGTTTTTAAAATAAAAATATTCAATAGTTTGAATTGTTTTTTATATCAAATTTCAATGTGAAATTAATTTAATTAACCTAAATTGGATTAATTTATTTATAATAAAACTAATTATACATTGATAAAAACATAAAATATAATTTAACCATTTAAATTATTTAAATTAAAAGCAATATAAAAATAAAATTCATTATTTTTCACTATTCATCGAAAAAATGAAACTTCTCAGAAAATACAAAAAAAAAAGATTTAGCTAATTTTAACATTAAGATGTTAAAAATTATTTTTATTTTGGAAAATAAAATTTATAAAAGTGTAAAAATTTTGTTTTAAAATAGGTGTGCCATTAAGAGGCAGTAAACCCACATTTAAATATATATATATTTTTATGCACAAAAAAGGAATTATTTTTATATTATTCCTATCAAATATGCTGAATGAATGAAAAAAAATATATAAGTGATTATATAATATTTATATTTTATTAATATCATTCACTAATATTAAATAATTCTATTTATTTGGATAAAAAACATTTGGTTTATAATTTCCTTTATAAAAACATTCCCTATATATTGAATTGGTTTTTATATTCACTTGTGATTAATTCATAACTAATGAATTCAAACATATATTTTCATAATTTATTTAATACTATTCTTAACCTATAGTTTTATAGCTAGGTTGAATTATTATATTAAATAATAATATTTATAGTCTTCGGTAAAACTCAGTCTTGCGTGTAACACAAACTATTGAAGGAACTCAGTATTGTGTTTAACACAATAAAAATTAGTGTTTCCTATTCTACATGAAAATTTTAGTGTTTTGTGTAGCATAACATTAACTTGATGTCAAATATAAAAAAATGTATCAACAACAAAAAATTTATTCTGAATAGAAAATATTATAAAGCATTGGGGTGTTATATTCTCCACACATTATATAAATTACATTCTTGCAATTCAAATATGATCTCAGTAATCAAGGTTTTAATATTTAAAAATAATATAACTGAAAACCCCTTATATTAAATAGGGTTAAAAACAAATCTCCTTAATAAGGGGGAAAGGTAAATGTTATGGTTTTCACAAAACTATGATGTTGAATAGGATAACATCAGTGAAATAATGGATGTGAAATAAAAATATAACTATCATGTTCTGATGGAGTGTGATAGAGAACATGTTCATGAGATGGTTTTTTTACAACAAGTCCATAATCCATAGGTTTAAAAATGTTCATTTATATAAAAAAAATCATGATAAAATGGCCATATTTTTATTTTATGACCCATTCCCTTGAGATGAGGAATTATTTCACTCTCTATGAATATAAGTAAATATATGTATAAAAACACAATATTATCCGTTGTTTGTGAATTTAACTATTTCTACTTCATAAGTTATCACAATTTTTATAATATAGTGAAATAATAAATCAATATCAAAAACCAAATCCAATGTCCAACTTAATCCATTTCATAAATGGTTAACCTATCAAAAATATTATTATCCAACACTTTAGAGTCATTTCCTAGGTATTTAGTGGTATCCAATTTAATTTATCCACATCAATCATCTCTTCATCAAAACATAATTATATCAAAATTAGTAACATATTAATGAGTCTCAATGATGTGTTTTCTAAGAAGTTCATCTTTCCACAAAACCAATTTTCATGGTAAGTGGTACCATTTACCATATTCTTTCAAATTATTAACAATAAAATATTATAGTACAATCCGTATATATTCTATAATACTTATAACCAGGATATCATCAAAAAAATTATTTTACAACTTTACTCAAGGAACCAAATACATACGCATATTAATAATTCTACTTTGGATGTATCAATAGAATATGTTTTTCATTGACCCCATAGATTCTTCTAAGGTGTATTCTCTTGACGCTTAGGGAATTCATTTGAATAGTGACTCATCTTCTTGCAATTGTAACACAAAATAATTTTTTCCCTCTTCCCATTACATTATTTTTTCAGGTGACCCTTTTCTTCATACTTATAACAACCTCCCAATCCTTTTAATATTTTACTTGGGTGATTCTTTCCATAGTTATCACATTTGAGAAAAAATTCTTTTTCCCTTATCCCCTTTATTTTTAATTTTATCATCCTTCCACTTATTATATTGCTTCCCATTTAAACCATAGTACTTTGAGAATTGTTTCTCTATCTTGATAACATATATAACTATTTCATCATATGAATAAAAAGTTTGAGACACGATTTCTTTTTGGAGTTGGGTCTTAATCCCTTCAAAGAAGAGGTCATTCTTAAATTATGTGTTGCATATGAAACCTCTATCATACATGGAAAACCTTGTAAATGTATCTTCATAATATGAGACATTTGCTTCCTCATTTTTCCTTAATCTAAGTAAATTTCTATTAATCTTTTATTTTTGTTCATGAGGTAAATATTTTTGAAAGAATGTGTCCTAAAAAACATTCCATTCAATGAGTTCTATTTCCACCTGCTTTCTAATATTCTGGATCAATAACCACCATTAATCTGCATCATCATTGATATAATACACTAAATGTGTACCCTATTTATTTTCACCATATCCCAATTCTATAAATAACTACTCTAAAGACTTAATCTATTCTTTAGATACCATTGTATCGGTTTTTCACCTAAATAATGAGGTCCTCTATCGCATAATCAAATCCAACAGTACATAATCACTCTATGAGATACATATCTTTATATGAGAAAGGTTATGTGTCCTGACCTGATTAAGCTTCTCTAATATATCCATAACATTCTTAGTTCTACTACCATGTATATTGTCTTTATCATCATGGAACCCTCTATATTGGCCACCAATATTGATACACTTCTTCCTTCTGGGTTCCATTTCTAAATAATGGAATATAATAGATTATCTCCTAAAATTATAAACATTATTTAATTATAAATATGAAATAAAACATAACAAAAATTAAAAAAGGTATGCATATATAATCTCAAATTCATAAACATTGTTTCTTGGGGTATATATTTACTTTCAAATCCTTTATAATGATTTTAATTAAAATATGAATTATACTATGTGTATCCCTCAGTAGTATCACTCCAGGTGTGTGATAAGGCTCATTGTTGTGTACTATGTTGTAATTACGTAAATCCTGATGCACCTTTCTAGAGTTTTTACCCTTAGTTACCTCTATTCATGAACAATATCTTATTCTAATATCCACACAAGGATGTGTTATAAGGAAAACCCACATAATATATATCTTACAAAAATTCAAGGATGTGTTTATATACCTATCCTAACTGTCTACCATGGGTTTATGTTCCATTATCTATGTTTTAGTAAATCTATTTTCAAGAGTTTATATTAATCTTCCTTTAATAACAACTGTAACACCCCAACCCCATAATCTCGTAGTCAAATCCTTATTTTATTATGCTGGCATGATTAGAAGGAATCAAATTCTAAAGGACCGATCAGTTTACCATTTTTAGAAAACTATGTTACATACATGATACCCATATTTCATTGGGAGATAGAAAATAAGACATGATATATAATAAAAATTAATGAACATCATCCTTGAAATCTCATTCAATAATTTCTTCTCAATATCTTCTAGAAAGTTAAAAAAATAATGGTGATCTAAAATTATTAGTAAGGGTAAGTATAGAAGCGGAAATAATGAATGAATGAGAATAATAAATTTATAAAGGTAAATGACTATAACACATTCCATTTAATCAATTAATTGAGAATGAAATACATCCGTAGATAATGTCTATGTAATAATCTACTGAATTGTAATAATAATTGAATTCTAAATATAAGAAATGCTTAAATATTGGATTTCATGATTCCTTGAAAATGGATCCTTTTCCATAAAAACCCATAAAATTTTTTTAAAACATACATGGTAGAAACCCATATGATATGGCCAACTGATACATCATATGAGAATTCATATGCATTGTGGGGCTTGAGTTAAATGATACCCAATCCATAACTCTATTATTAACCTGTCTCCAACCCAGGGGATTTCACTAACCAATCCCTAACCCATTTCATGCATTTAAAATCATTTCTAGTATATTGAATAATCAAATTTCACAAAAAAAAATATTCCTTATCAAATGTCCTTATTGAGTAAAAGATACAGATTTATCAATATTTTCCCAATTAATCAAATAACATTCAAAGTAAAAACCGTATGAAATAATGGTACATTGTTTTGGAAATAATCATATACATTACACATAAATAAGGATATTTTTTGATAAATTTATTTTAAAGTGAAACAATAATTATAAGGATTTGGTTGTTTGAAGAGAATGTTTACAATCACAAAATAAAGTGGGATTTCAAAGAAAGCTTTGAACACCTGGTAATTTTCATGTAAAAATCCATTGGATGAAATAATTCAAAGTGAAACATAATATAACATGAAGTATGATAATATCATGATATTAAATGAAAAATATTATGTTTATAAACCCCATAAATGTGAATTGGTGCGTAATAAAAAAGAAATCTAAATGGAATGTGAATTGAGATGAAATACCTTACTACTTGAGTAAATTTTGATTCAATAGATACATGAAAGAATAAAATCAATTGAAACTTTTAATATACTAAAATAATGAAAATTCATTATATAAAATATAATAGTAAATTATATAAACCAAAAATATAAATGACATTTGAATATATAATAAGTCTCATAAAAACAAATGTGAGACTATATAGTACCCTTAACTTATTCTTCCTTTTATTTTTGCGCTCTTTAAACTCATTTATGGTTGTTTAAAACATGTTACTAAATTATTATAGAACCATATAATAATATTGTATCATATATGATCCTTTTATAGTATATTAATACCCATTCATTGATAATATTTCATCACATTCATTATTTCGGGTGTTAATTGCCATGGTTTTTAGTATGTTTTGACTTTTTATTTTTTATTCCTTTTATTTTGATAATGATTTCATCATATAAAGAATTTAAACCATGATTCAAATAATATATATATTCATTATATAATTATTTAGATTAATCCATTTAAATTTTGATATATGAAATGCACCATTCATTGAGATGGTAATATGTACATACACATGAACGCCACTTCCTTTTTCTTATCATATTTTGAAATAAAATAATATATATATATGATCAAACTAGTATCATATTTATATTATATACATAAATTATTTTTATTAAATCTATCTTTAATATAGTGCATGAAATGTGTGAATGAGTCAGATCACTTTGAGGAGGTGGTAGTCCTCACATCCATAAATGATGCCATCTTATTCCCATAAAATGGAAATAATAAAGGTATGAATTATATAAAAATTACATGATTATAAATAAATTATAAATATAAAATATATTATATATATATATAATATATATCCTTTATTATTTACTAGCTTGAATTGTGGTAATGGTAGAACAAACGATATTAGTTCGCGAGGCGTTAGTCTGTCATACACACTAATGATGATTATGTTTCCCACTTGATGTAAGTGTGTGAAAGATTAGTTCATAAAATTAATATAAAAAAATATAATTATAATTATGTTAATTAATTTTTTATATTTGAAATATATAATTATAATTGAAGTGATGGAGAAATAAATAAAATAAAAGAGCTTGTTAAATAACATTACCTCTTTTTCGAGTAACACCTTTTCATTTATACCAAAATTATTTATTGGGTTGATTACTATGAAAATTGAGGCTTCTAAGATGATGTGAAGGATGCTGGGACATTATTTTTGATGGGTTGGAAAATAAAAACTTTTTGATAGGTTTGAATAAGGGGGGGTGTTCTCTTTAATAGTGGCGGAGGGGTGGAATTCAAATAAATATAAGATCCTAAACACTTTTAGGAGGTATATCTTACATAATATTTCTCATATAATGAATAAAAATATATATAATGGAGTATATTATAAAATTAAGGCCAAAAAATAGGTGTTGGACATTTTTCATGGTCATTTTGGATTTAAAGTTAATGGTTTAGTCCCTTATAAAGCTATTTTTTCTCTTAATCTACATAATTACTTTTAATTGATTTCAATAATATTTTTGGAAAAAAATTAAGATAAACTTATAGGATATTATAAATTATAATTATTAAAAAATTTGAATCTATTTTTTAAATTCCAATCACAGAAGTGGCAAAAATTATTCTAGAATTAATCTAGTAAACGGGATGAGAAAGACGGGTTTTAAAGTACAAATGTACAAATTTTTGAAGTGTTTCTATAGCCATTTTCAAATTGAAATTTATTTAAATGACCTAAATTATATTAATTAATTTATTATTGACCTAATTATACATTAATACTAATTAAAAATATATTTTATCATTATAAATTCTTTAAAAAAAGTAGTTTTCAATTAATATTTATTATTTTTCACTATTGATCAAAAGATGAAACTTTTAAGAAAAATACCAAAATATAACCAAAATATAATTGTGAATTTCAATTTTAAAAAATGACATTTTAAAAAAAAAATTATAAAATATATATTCCATTAAAAAGTGGAAAAACTATATTTAGAAAAAAATTAATTTTTAGGCGTAAAAATGAATTTCTTCAAATGTTATACCTATAAAATATATTAGATGAATATAAAAATATTATATTTAATATATATAATTATATATAATTATGATCATTCACTACTAGTAATTAATTCATATTCATTTGATGAAACACCATTGTTATATAAAAATAATTTTTTATAAAAACATTCATTATATATTCCATTGGTTTTTATATTCATTTCTAATTAATCGGTAACCAATGCATTCAACGATATAATTTCATAATTTATTTAATCTTATTCATAACCTATAATTTAATTTCCCATTAATAATTATTATATTAAATAATAATATTAATATTATTAAGTAAAACTTGGTCTTGGATGTAACACAGGCTACTGAAGGAAGTTGGTATTCTGTGTAACTAAAGACAACATAGTGTTGTGTCTACCCCAAGCTAATATTATTTTTTTATTGTAATGTTAACATGGTGTTGCGTATAAATAAATAAAGCAACAAAATGGAAATTATTCTAAATGAAAAATATTATAATGTCTTGTGGTGTTACATTCATATCGACAATAAATATTTTCTATTAAATATTTAGTTTAATAAAAAATAACATAAAAATAATAATTACAAAAAAAAATTATGAGTAAAATGACCATGTAAAGTTTATCAATATTTTATTAAATAAAAAAAAATTCATTAAAATTCAAAATTTTAATTGTTTAAAATAAATATGATAAATATTTTATTAACAATATAATAAAACTTTTTTATCATTCTAATATCTAGTTACACAATCCCTTGGGATCTTAGTGTATGATCTAAGAATAAGGTATGACCTATTAGAATATGAGGGTGGTGATTCCCCTAGCATAGATGGGGTAGAAATTTATAAAGTCTCGAAATTCACTCTCATTAAATTCCATTCATATTGTTATTATTATAGTTTTAGTTAGGCTTCGTCTAGTAAAATATTTGTGAAACCACCTAATTTATATACATGAACTAATGAGCATTATAAGGGGTATATATGATGCTTAATATCACTTATTAATTTTTTTATTCGTAGACTTCATAATACATTTTCATCCTTATATACCCGCTAATTTAACAATTATATAATTTGAATAAAATTTAATTATTAATTTTCATAGATTTGTTTTGTTTTGTTTTTACAAGTTTATTTAGATATTAACAAATTATTTACTTAAGGAAAATATATTTTGATATTTTAAGTCATTATATCCCCTTAAAATAAATATGATCCTCCAAATTTTAATTATTACTATCAAATTAAATAGTTAATAGATTCCATAACTTATAAATCATTATATATTTAATTTATAATGTGGTTTTATCTTCATTATCGATTGTTTGACTAGTGAATTATAATTTCCCCCCATAATAGGAATATGAATATTTTTATCTTTTCATTGACCATTTGTGCTAAATAACCCCAATTTAATGAGATAAATATTTCCGTGGGGGTTTATAGTGAACCTTGTATTTATAGTTGGTTATGTGTGTATATTTATATGCGATTTTAGTATCATGAAAATTATAAGGACCTATTTGTTAATAGTGAAAATCAAGGATAAATATCACATCAATTTTGAATAAAGTAATGACTATAGGATTTTATAGGAAGAACATTCCTATAAAAAACTATTGTAGAGGAATTATATACCTGGGATACAATAACCATACCATTGAAAACAGTTTCTTAATAATTCACCATCTATGTGTAAATTAGTATGATAAACAAGATATTAATTCAAAAATCATATTTTATGAGTGGGTGGTCAGTGTTCCTCATTCTCTATCATTTTTAGAACCCACTTATATAGTTTAATAATCATTCCCTTGTCTTGTAATTTTTAGTGCCTATCATCTTAATTATACCTTCAATTAATGAACTGAATTGGACAAAGCCAATATTATCCATATTTATGACATAGAAATATTGGTTGTACCACTGAATGAACTATATATCAATTCATAGTGGCCACAAAACTCTTCAATTTTACTCACCAATTAGTTTCTCTATACCCACTTTGTCCACACATCAAATGTATCAGAGGTCCTTTAATACATCCACCTTGTAGATTCATAAAATATATTTGGTATGAAGGAAATTAAATATAATTTACATGATCATATTCATCATTTAATGTAATGACCAAACTATTATAAATATAATGACAAATTTTTAATTAAATGTCTGTTTATGAAGTATGGTTATTGGAAACAAATTCAATTCATTAGTTTTATTCATATTTAAATTAAAATTGAGCATCTATACTATTGATAAAATAGTCATTGAATAATTATCACATGATTAGTATAAATATATGGTTTTAAAAAATCCAATTGACCTAGTCAATGGAAGTGATGGCCTCAACCAGTAGGATCAAACCCTAAGAATCCCATTTATCTAAGCTTCTAAGGGTGATATCCTCTCGGGTAATTTCCCTTGACAACGACCAATCTAAAATATAGTAACTTACGTGTGAGTGAAACAATTTATGGGAGGAGTTCATGATCATAAAGATCACTACCCAAACCATGTACATCGAACCACCCCATGAAAGTCACAATGTCACACACCATACTCTTTGGGAATTTTCTGGTGTATTAAATAGATATGTATCAAGAGACTTGTAATATGATTATATACATTATTTTTTATATAATAATAAATATATTTTTATCCTATTCTTGTTTCTTTATAATTATATTTATTTTGAAAAAAACACAAAGGGTATTTTCGGAAAATATTCAAAATAAATTAACGAATTTATTTTTATTCATTAAAGAGTTTTTGAAAAAAAAATATTTTAATAAAATAATATTATTAATTAATTTTTATTAAATATAAATGATTATAAAATTGTTATGAAGTCAAATGTAATTTTTATAAGGGTTCAAAAAATTTTAATGTTAAATAAATACGCAATTATAAATAAATGAAGAATATTATTTTAAAATTAAAAATAAAAATATATCACAAATTATTTTGATAAAATTAATATTTTTTTGGAATCATAATTTTAAATTTATCCAATAGTTAATTTTTCATATTTTTTAGAGACAGTCAAATTTTCAGGTAAAATCTCAATACCGTATAAATATATTTTTGGTAATATGATGCCATAATGACCCAAAAGTGATGTAAAAAACTTTAAAAGGTATTATAGACCAAATATATGTTTTCTATTTGAAATATTTATATTTTAAAATTATTTTATTTCTTTTATAAAACCATTTTGAATCCTCCAAAACCGTTAATATATTTTAAGGTTTTAAAATCATTGATTTAAGAGTATGAATCACATCCAAATAATGGAATAATTTTATTATGTTCAGAAATTAGACTTATAAAATAACTAAATCCACTCACATTTTTTAGAATACAATGGAAAAAAATTGGAAAGTTTCTAGTTTTAGAAATTTTCTTATATAGATTCAAAAACCTATGTTTGAGAAATGATAAAGAACTCCCCACTCATTTCCCACATAAAGCCACCAAATATCTCATTTAAGTTCCCTAAAAATACTTGGATCACATATATAATCTTCCAACCGCTCCTTTAATTTCTTCCAATGAACCACCAAGCTATCAAGAATCTTCTTCAAAGAATTTGGAGGCACAAACTCATGTAAATGACCCTCACCTTCACTTATTTATTCAACATTCATTATTATCTTATGCCTATGATTTCCAATTCCAAATATTGGGATATATATTTCTATTTCCTTATTACTTCCCATTTTATGTCCAAATTATTTTATATACCTTTCTCTCCCATCAACCCATTTTATGATTTTTTAGTCTACGTCATTAAGCTGTCCCAATTTCACCATGATTTTTAATGCCAAAACAATTGTGTAGTGAATATCATACCCATTTTAAATAAATGGTGTTCAACTTTACACACTTATAATTCATTAACATTAGACAAAAATGTATGTATTCTACACTTCATTATCATGTAATTAAATATGTTTATGGATGAATTAGTGTCGTATGATCTATGTGGAACACATAAGCATGGGAATGAAATGAATGTGATGAGTGTGCCTAGAATTGTATAGCGCTCTAATTAATTGGGTAATGTTTAGTCTCATGAAACATCATATTGTGATACATAGTGAAACTGATTCTTTAATGGGACTTCATCCATCCTTATTTCTTGGAATTTACCCTTAACCTATGTTTTTCATGTAGTGTGTTAAATTGTTTCTAAATTTTCCAAGTTGCTTTTATGGTAATCCTGATATATCATGTATTATTTTTCATGTTTATGATTCCCGCTTTTTTTGTCGCATTAATATTACTATTTTCTAACATGTATTATTCTCAACATTTTATTCCATTATTCTTCTCTTACTGGGCTTTCTAGCTCAACCCTTTGTTATGTATGTCCCCATGTTATCACATGTAGTTTTAATAGCCATTGAATTTTAGAAGCATGTTAAGGATATTTTCAATATTATTGTTGTATCCCATTACTAATATGTTATTCTATATACCTATTTCCAAAATACACTAGAGTTATCTTTTATTTGGGTTGTATTATATGTATTTTTATGTAATAAATATTCAATGACTGTGTAAAAAAGATCAAGGTTGTAATAGTTTATAATAGAAGAGACATTTATTTTTTTTATTAGGATTGAAAAAATATAGAAAAATACTTAGGGATAAAAATATGTATAAGAAAATATCCCTAAATTTTGGTAAGAATAGAAAAAAAATAAAGAAAATACATCCCTGTTTGATAACTAAAATTAGATGTGGTTCTAGAATAGATATACCAAGGGGTAACAACTCTGACAAGGAGCGTCGGCCTTGAATTAGTGTAACCTAATACACGACAATGTGCCTTACTGCGCACATGGTTTGATACTCCTGGGGGATATGATTTTGTAAAATTACAAACTCATTACAATCAATTATTAATGGAATAAAATTTACCATAAGAATATATGATAGTAAATATATCATGGATTCCATTGATTGAGTCCTAGAAATTCATAAGTTATAAAATAAAAATAATTAATATGTTAACCTTTTAATTTAATCGGATTACCTTCTATGTGTTTAATATTTTAAAAATATGCATCCATGATTTTACTTTTATTATAGCCAATGGCCAGCAATAGGAGGAATCTAGTAAACAAAAAATTTGTTGGGAAATGTGACAAATACCACAACAAGATGTTAAACCCGATGGTAGTAGGAATCATGAACATTGTGATGATAGACTCTCAGCTAACTCAAGTTCTGATTATAAATCTGGAATATGATTAGTGCCCAAATACCCCTAAAAATAGTGTGTTACGATTGAGTCATTTATGTGAAAATGCCTCCCAATTTCAATGGTTCAGAAGACCCATTAATCAAATATCAATGAATTAAATCCATTGATAATGTCTTCTATATCCTTCAATGTTATGAATAATAGAAGGTTCTTCTAGAAGTTAATCATATGGAGGGAGAAAATAATCATTGGTGGACATTAATCAAGAGTATGAAACCTGAGGAAGAGATCAAAGCAATGGGGTGGATTTAATTCTTGAAAAAAGTGGATAAATATTTTCCTTTCACTCTCTCCCTTAAAATGGGGTGGTATTTTCTTTTCCCTCAATAGAAACCCAAGGCAATTATGACGGTGTATAAAGAAAAATTCACAATAATTGCATGATATGCTGCCTACTTGGTCATTAACCCTAAATTAAAGGTTGAACACATCTTTGGTGGGATAAAACCCAGTCTAAGAAAATATCTAGAGATTTGAAACCTTGTTATCTATGAGTTAATAGTTTGGTTTTCTCTCAACATTGACATGGATATCAGTGAATCTCATGGGTATCACGGGGATAAAAAGAAAAAATTTGATTTTACTTATGGTGATCCAATGTATAAATATATGGTTGAAAATAAATTTCAACATCCCACACGTAAAAGGTGCAAAAATAATAACCCAAAAAACTACATAAGGGGGCTACAGAAATGTTTTAGGTTCATGTAGTAAGGGATCCAATATTTTTATTGCTATAGGATACGCCCTCAAATAAATTGGACGAGACAAATACACTAGTGAACCCTCAGAAAACTGTTCATTGATACAACTCCAATAAAATAGGTCACTTTTTAGACTAATGCACTAATCCAATTGTTTTTAGAGACAATGAATAACCTCCAAGGTAGCAAGGGTGATCCCTTTCCATAACAATTGTCTAGGTGGTTCCCAAAAATGAAGTGGTGACAAGTATGCTAGTTATTCATTCAAGAATAGAAAATATAATTTTTTATTCTGGTTCAATTCATTCAATCATATCATGATAGTTTAGTAGAACTATTCAAATACTTCTACAATTCATGTATGTATAGATTTCAGTGAAAATTGAAAATAGGGAAATTATTACATCCCATGTATATAACACCCACTCGGTAAAAATTTGTAGGCTGAATTTTCTAAAGAGACTTTTACTGCTCTCTTTGGTATAATTTAATGAAAATTTGGGTATTTATTGGATTTCCCTACATAGATTCAACATATTTTTCCACAGGAAGGAAATCACTATCTGAATTACGAATCAAACCCCAATTTTATACAATTGTATGGATGATGATGAATATTATTTAAGACCAAAATCTCATGTATGGATATTACAACTCTATGAAAAACATTATATATCTCAAATTATGGATTCTAAGGAATGAATTATCCTCTAAGACATTCATATTATAACTTAATATTCTAATGAGTATCTCGAGGAATTTCTTTGTCTTTCCCCTAATCAAGAGGTTGAATTTTCAATCGATATTTTAACCAACATGTTACCATTATCAATGATTCCATATATAATGAATGTTATATAAGTTGAGGAGATGAATAAAGAACTATAGGAGAATCTAGAAAAAGGATTCATATGACCAAGTACTTCAAAATAGTGTGCGACAATCATCTTTCTTTTGAGAATATTGATGGGTAAATGGTCCATTTAATTGATTATCATGAGCTCAACATGATCATGGTAAAGAAAAAGTATCCCCTTACAAGGATTGATCACTTATTCGATAAAATATATGGACCACAATACTTCTCAAATTTAGATCTATAATTGAGATATTACCATGTTAGGGTGAATAAGGAGTATATCCTCGAGAATACTTTTTGTACAATATATGGTCACTATGATTTCACTGTGATTCCATTCAGACTCTCTAATTATTCATCAATATTTATGGACATGATTAATATAGTCTTTATAGATTACCATGTATATTATTGTAAGTATTTTTATATAAGATTCTAATATTCTCCAAAACCAGGGTGGAGCATGAGGATAATCTAAGCACTATGATAAAGACTATAGGTATGAATAAGATTTATGCCAAGTATAGTAAGTGTGAGTTTTGGTTGAGGGATGTCTCATTTTTTGGGCATATTATAATAGAAATTGGTACATTTGTGGACCCTTAAAAGATGGAAGAGATTTAAGGATGGTCGTGGCCAATATATTTGACAGATATTCATAGATTCCTTGGATTAGCTAGATATTATTGTCAATTCATAATAAATTTCTAATTATTATAAAACCCCCTAACCAAGATATATCAGGAGGGAAAAATTCTTTCCTAGAATTATAAATTTGAAGAGAGACTTAGAGAGGTAAAAATGAGGTTTATTAATTCCCTTTTTCTCACACTTCCCATAGGTGGAGAACTTTTCATGGTTTTCAACAATGCTTCAAATAATGGATTTTGTTTTCTGTCGATGTAGAATGATAATTTCGTAGCCTATGCTTTACGGAATTTCAAATTTCATGAATATAACTACCCAACACATGACCTAGAGTTGGCTACTATAATCTTCACATTGAAAATATTTTAGAATTATCTCTTTTGATAGAATTGTGAAATATACGTGGATCATAAATGCCTCTTGTATATATTCACAAAAAATAGATGAATATGTGAAAATGAAGATGGTTAGAGGTGATCAATCAACTATGAATACTCAATATACTACCATCCAAGTAAAGAAAGTAATTTTGATGATCCTCTATGTAGAAATGATCCAATAATTATATCATTGATGATATTTTAGAGTTATCTAATCTTATTTGATATAGAAATGATGAATATAGGAATTATAAAGGAAGGAAAATCATCAGTCCTTTCATAAATGACTGATAAACCATCCCTTGTGGGGAAGATAAAGGATTCTAAAAGAGATGATGTGAGAATTCTTAAGAAAGTGGAAGATATAAGGAAAGGTAAATCCTTAGAGTTAAATGTTAATGAAGAAGGAGTTTTGAGATTTGGGTGAAGACTATGGGTACCATGAAATCATGAGTTAAAGAAGGAGTTGTTGGATGTTTCATATCTCTCAAAATTCTCTATCAAACAATGAAGAAAAAATATGTATCAAAGCCTTAGATAACACTATTAATGGGACAATATGAAGAAGGAGATTGTAAAATATACATCAGGATGTCTTGTATGTCAGAAAGTGAAATCAAAAAGGAAATAATTGAAGGGGATGATGCAAACATTACCCGTACCGACATGGAAATGGGAAAACATCACCTTGGACATTCCCATTTTTCTTCAAAATAAATCTTGGGGAAAAAATCAATCTGGGTTGTGGTGGATCATCTTACAAAGACTTAACACATCATTACAATTCACGAGTACTTCTCACTAGATGATCATGCATGGATATACATTAGATTAGTGGTGAGGTTTCATGGTGTAACACTATCGATTGTATCTGATCTAGATTTTAAATTCATCTTAAAGTTCTAGAAAATTATTCAAAATGATCTAAACACGGAATTGAACAGCATCACGGCTTATAACCCTCAAAATGATTGCTAATCTGAGTTTATTATCCAGACACTTGAGGACATGTTGAGTGAAAGATCAATTGAATTCAAAGGATGGGAACCACATCTTCCTTTGGTTGAGGGCTCTTACAAAAATAGTTTCCAATCGAGAATCCAAATGCAACCATATGAAGACCTTTATTTGAAGAGATGCAGAAAACCTACATGATTGGATGATGTTGGGGAATGATTATTTCTAGGTTCTAAAATGGTTGAGGAAATAGTAGAAAATTTTATGACCATTCAACAACACATCAAGGATGCTCATAGTCGACAGAAGATCTATGTTGATAACCATCGATGAGACATAGAGTTCAATGTTTAAGACATTATCTTACTCCATATATCTCTATAGAATAATGTCATGAAATTTGGGAAGAATGGGAATCTTAGTTTAGATAAATCAACCCCTTTGAGATCCTTAAAAACATCAGAGTAGTGGCCTACAGACTAGAACTGTCACAAAACCTATCTCAATTACATGATGTATTCCATGTGTCCCTCTTATGGAAGTATATACCATCCCTCTCACATTTACTCAATATTTAGATGGTATTGTTAGATAATGTTCTTTCCTATGAGGAGTAGCTTTTGAATATCATATATCATAGAATCAATGTTCTATGAAATTATACAATGCACCATAGAAAAGAGTTGTAGAGAAAACAAAAGATTGAAGAAGCGACATCAAAACATGAGGAAGTGGTGAAACAGAGTTACCCGAATATATTTCACTATGGGAAATGAAAACCTTGGGGTTGAAATATCATAATTGGTGAAAATTTTAATGATTTGACCTGTTATAAATAAAATTACCATTTTGTTTTGATTAAATATCTTATTATGTAATATGTTTATAGAAAACTCATGACCTTATTTGGTTTTATTCATATTTAAATGACCATTAATAATTTTTACCGTTGATAAAATATCCATTGAATAGGGATCACATGATTAATATAAATATAGTGTTTTAACCAATCAAATTGACACAATCAAAGGATGTTCTAGTCTCAACCAATAGGATTAAACCATATAAATCCCATTTATCAATGTTTTAGAGGGAGGTACCATCTATAGGATTTGATCTTTACCAAGTCTGTTCTAAAATAAAATATCTTAGGAATGAGAGACAATATTTACGGGAGAAGCTCATGCTCAACAATATCAAGCCCCAAACCATTTACATTTAACCACCCCATGAAAGCCTCACCATCACACACATTAATCTTAGGGAGTATGCTGGTATATTAAAGGGATATGTATAAAGAACCAAGAAATATGATTATGTACATTTATTTATATAATAATGAATATATATTCATCCTATTATTATTACTTTATAAATAATTTTTATCTTCATATAATAAAACACAAAAAATATTTTTGGTAATATATAAATTGAATTAAGGAATTTATTTTGACGAATAAATAGAATTTTAAAATAAATAATATTTTAGTAAATTATTATTATGATATTATTTTTATTAAATATATATGATCATATAATTTTTTTAAGTAAAATGTAATTTTTTAAGGGTTCAAAAATATTTTTTATAAAAAAACATTTATTAATAAATAACAATTATTATTTTAAAAGTGAAAATTCACATAGATAGAAAATTATTTCAATAAAATAATATTATCTTTTTAACCATATTCTCAAAATTATCCAATGGTAAATTTTTCATATTTTTTTGAGATGGTCTAATTTTCAGGTAAAAATTAAATACCGTGTAAATATAATTTTTGTATTATAACTTAATAATAACCCAAAAGCGATGTAATGAATAATATAAAATGTATCCATGAACAAATAATTTTTTTAAATAATAATATTTTATGTTTATTTGATTAATTTTATAAAGCCATTATGAAACCTCCAAAACTATTAATATATTTTTAGGTTCTAAAATAATTTCTTTTAAGGTATGACTCGTGTCCAAAAAATAAAGATAGTTATTTTATTATGTAAGGACATTAGACTTAAAAAATAATGAAATACAAAAACATTATTTATAAACAATGGTATAAATCCTTTGGAATGTTTATGGTTTTGGTTATTTTATATATAGTCCAAATCTAATGTTTGAGAAATAATAAACAACTCCCCACTCATTTCCTTTATAAAATCAATGAATATTTCTTTTCTCTTCACTATAAATCCATAGAGTACTTTTTTACTCTTCCATACCCTCTCTATATTCCTCCCTATGTTCCACCAATCTCACAAGAATATCATCTCAATAAATTGGAGGCACGCACTATAGTAAGGGATCTTCACCATCTCTTATTTATTTGACTTTTTTTATTATCTTATGCCTTCCATTTCAAATTATTACTATTTGAATATATATATATAAATCCATGTCTCTTTTACTACACATATTATGTCCAAATGATAAGATACCCCTTTCTCTATCATTAATTTTTTTTATGAATTTTTATGTAATTTTTTTATGAAGCAGAAACATCAATATGATTTTCCATGCCAAAACAATTGTGTAGTAAATACCAATACCATTTCAAGTTAAGGGTGAAATGATTTATACACACACACATATTTTAATTGGTACTTATATTTATTTATTCCAAACTCTATGATCATGGAATAAAATATGATAATTAATGAATCCATGTTTTATGATCTATGTGGGACACTTAATCATAGTAATTAAATGAAAGAGATGGGTGCACCCAAAATTATATAGTGCACCCATCAATTGGGTAATGCTTAGTACCATGGGACATCATGTTGGGATAAAGAGTGAAGAATATTTTTTATGGGACTTTGTACAACAATATATTTTTGTATTTATCCTTGAACTATGATTATGATGATGTGTTTTATATTTTTTACACATTTCCTATGTGGACTTTATGATTATCATGCTTTATTGTGTCTCATTATTCATGTTCATGATTACTACTCTTTTGATTCCCCATTGATATTCCTATTATCTAACATGTATTATTATCTTCATATTATGATATTTTTATTCCCTTACTAGGCTTTGTAGCTCACCCATTTCTTATGTATGTCCCTAGGTTGTCCCGTGAAAATTTAAAACCCTAGAATTTTAGAAGATTGTTTAGGATGTTTTTCATAATTTTATTGTATCTCATTTTTAAGATGTTATTATAAGGACTTAATTAAAAAATACACTATAATTCACAATCTTTTGGGATTTCTTATGTGTACATTTGTTTAACAAATCCTAAATTAATGTTTCATAAAGACCATGGTTGTTATACTTAAAATCTCATGAGACTCAATCCTCCTCTTAGTTGGTGTATTTGGAAATTGAAAATTGTTCACATTTTTTAATCAAAATTAATGATTATAGTTTATTATAATAAAAATATTTCCCACCACAAATCTTATCTTTTATGGTTTATTTTTGGGACAATCTGTATATTGTTTCTATCATATACATTTAACTTGGTTCCTTCAGGTATGAACTAATACTAAAAAAATAAGGTGTCAACCACGAGTGATAAAAAATCAACATTATAAGAGAATAATTATAAGAAATGAAAAAATAAACATAAATATGTCTAACTGCTATAAATTATTACATTAGATTTCAAGTAAACCTAAATAAATCTTGGTTCAATAACGATTTCATTTGGTTGGGTAATCTCATATTTTTTAATAAATTCCATAACATAATAATTAAATATTAATGACCTGTATTGATATTGTAATTATCCAAAGAATATCCCTTGAGAGTTTCAAGATAGGTGTGTAGTCTAAGACTCACTCATCATAGAGTAGGGTGAAAATGAGTTTATACTTAAACAGGATTTTATTGTGAAAACCCATAGGTGTATCTAGTCTATATATGCACCCACATTAATATATCTTTATAGGAAATAATTACCAATAGAACCGATCAATATATACTTTTCCAAAACTTATGGATGATATCCTCTACATAAAATTATTCCATAGAACCAAATCTATGATTTTCAATAATTTTATCTTATCATAATCCCTTAAATATTCAATACTATCTCTATTAAACTATAGTGTTATTTATATATTTATAATTATGATCTAACTTAACCTATCAAACCTTAAATTGATCTCAACTAACAAGAAATGAACCTGACCCATTAAACTGAAGTCACTGTTTTCTTTATTACATTTGTATAATATATAAGGAATAACATCTCGAAGTACCAGATAGTTTAGTATTATTCTTAAACTGGATACATACATGATTCCCATATTACATCTCAATACATAAATTTCATTTTTTTCAAGGATATAATTATTCCCTATAGTATATGCTTTTACATTATTTATAGTATACTTACCATATTCTTAGTAAAGGAAAAAATATAAGATTGAATGATTTGTAATATTTATTTATAGGGAAATATATCATGAATTAGTAAGAATAATCAACATGTAAAAGTAAAAAAATTAAACACAAATTACATTTAAATAATTTTAATATCATCATTAGATAAGGAATAATAAATACAAAAATGTAAATAATTAAAAAAATCAATTTAATCAATATACTAACAATGGAATGAATCTATAGATAATATCAATGTCAAAATATCATGGATTCTAATACCTAAATTCTTAATTAAGGAAATTATTAACTATAAAATAATATTATATTAAGAATAAATATACCACCACTTTAAAGACCTTTAAGTGCATAGTTTAAGACTTATGGATAAGTAGACACTAGAAACCCAATTATCTAAGGCTAGAAAAATGATTCAGCTCATGAGGATACTGATTCATTGAGGAAATATCTATAATCTAGACCTACCCATTACTTTATGTCTAACAATTTCATCATATATCAAATGATCTATTTAATTCATGAAAACAATTCCTTACCAACGTCTTTTCATATCAAGTATGGAGTAAGAATTAATAATAATTTTCTTAGTTAATCATGTAACTTTCAATATAAAATACTATATATATAAATGATATATGGTTTATGTAATGAGTACATCCATTAAAAATGATATGGTTATATAGTGGAAATTTAATGTTCAATGATGAGAAAAAAGTGAATATTTCGTGGGATTGTTATTGATTACAAAAACTAATCAAGAAACATAATGTCATTACATTCCCAAGTCAAAAAAGACCATAAAACATCCTTAGAAATAATAAAGATGGTATTAATACAAAAGATCCCCAGTATATCATTAACACACTAAAGGTTTGATGTAATTAATGAATAAAAATATCATAAAAAATTCATTAAAATCATTCTAAAATAGAATAACCCTTTAAAATTGAAAATATTTTTTTAAAACTAAAATATAAAAAAATATTTGGAATATACTTCTCTTTTAAAATAAAATTTGAAACTTATAAATGAAGCTTTATAATGATGAGTGTTCATGATGAGATTAAATTATAGACATGAATTGCATGTTAAAAGCAGATTATTTTCATATTTTCTATAAAATCTAAATGGGCCATGTATGGAGAATAATATTAATATTACTATCTTGAGATTTTTTAAAAATTCACATATTGGAAAAAATGTCTTAAATAAATTATTTGGAAAATATTAAAATAAATTCTAAAAACATTTTCAGTACCATTGTGAGGAATTTGGTACTATTAATTGAAAGAATTATGAATTACTATAGGATAAGAGAATTATTTGGGTTTAATATAATATTATAAAATAATTTCCTTTAATGTAAATTCATGTATAAAAAACACGATTAAAATGTATTTTTGAAATAAACCCTTACAAGGATTATAACATTGAAGTGATAATTAATCAAGAAATTTATTATGTTTATCAAATATAAATACATATAATACAATTTAAATTAAAACACAATATATTCAAAAGTGTTTACACATATAATATTATTATTTCAAGGTTATTTAAGATGTAATAAAACTCAATGAAATGAAATTGAGTTATGAAACTATCTACCACTTAGAAATTTTTAATTCAAATCCACATATGTTAAAAAATTAAAATTAAATTATAAAATACCATTAAGAATGAATTATTCATGATATTACAGTAAAAATGTATATTATGGACACTATATAGTTTTAATTAGTTGTATAACAATAAATATGAAAAAAAATTCAGATGTAGTCCCATACCTCAAATTTCATTATACATTAATGTTATTTAATATCATGTAAAATGGTTTTCATAATATTATTAATTTTTAATAGAATGAAATTCATATTTATATTATCATATTTGATCCCCTTATTACATTTTACCACCTATTTGTTAATAATATTTCATTATTTTTATTGTTTTGGGTGATAATTTCCTTATTTTATCATGCATGTTTTGTCCTAAATGTTATGGTTCTGGGTTATAGGATTTTGATCCATCATGTACAAAATTATATTCATATTATAAAAATAATATTTACTCATTATATATATCATTATAATAATTCATGAATGTTGGATATAGAAAATGAATCACATCTCATCGTGGAGATGGTAGGTTGTATGTATGAACGAGTGACAAAATAATTCCATTAACGAATGAAAGTTTAAGGAATTGTATGATATATATTTAATAAGGAATCAATATCATATCATATATATCGCATATTTTCCTTACATATAACTATATTACTTTTCATGTAAAGTGTAAGTGAAAAACGAATCACATCGCTTTATGAGAAGGTAATATTTTTTATACCCAAGTGACATTATCATATTTTAATTAACATAGAATGTAAGAATATATAAAACATATTATAATTTAAATATTATATTTATATCATAAATAAAATATTCATGTTTTAAATCAATAATTATATCCATCCTTGAATGAAGTTGATGTAAAATGAGGTACATTGGTTCGCGAGGTAGTAGTTCACTGTATACAAGATCAAATATTTTGTTTACCATTAGAGGGAATATAGGATGTATATATATTATTTCAATAAAATTAAAAAAATCTATGTCTATTTAATGTTATAATCATTTTATATAATAATTGTTTAATAATATTTTTATTATGTGGAAGAAGAAACAAACAAACACACATTTATGAATGTTACATCTTTTAAATAAAAATTCTTTAGGTTTGCACAAAAATCGATTTGAAGATAAAGTTATGATCAAAAAATGGGACCTAGGATGTTGGTATGGTAGTATTTATGTTCTTTTTTATTGGTATTTTCCTAGATAAAGTTTTTTAGGAGTTTGAATAGGGGGGATAGTGGGTGTCGTTGAAGGGGGGGGAGAAAACACATATGGAATTTTTAAAAAGAATCAATTAAAATAACATTTTTATCATCCCAAATGACATAAAAATAATTCATTATAAACTTTTATAGGTCATAAGGTCATTATATGGAAAGAAAATTGGTGTTGGACATGTTTTTAATCATTTTAACCCTTATCTTCTTAGTTTAACCCATGATAAACCCTCTTTTACCTTAACTGTGATAATTATTTTTTACTATTTCACTCTTCATTATGTTCAAAAATTAAATTAAACTTATTATATAATGTATATTATTATGATTCTAAATATGTACATATTTTTTACAAATTCAAAACATATAAGTGGATGAATAAAATTTAGAATTATACAAGCTAATGCGACGAAAAGGCGTATTTCCAAAGAGAATATTCTCATAAGTATATAAGGAATTAATATAAAAATAATATAAAAATTATTCAAAAAATAAATAAATTAGTTATTTTTTTTAATTTAATTTATATAATTTTAATTTAGAACAAATTTAAAAAATATTTTATCTGTGTAAATTATTTAAAGGAAATTGAAATTTTCAATAACAATTAGTATTTTTCACAATCCATATAATAATGAAATTTTTTAGAAAAATACCAAAAAATTATCCTAAGATAATTTTTATACTATTATTTTAGAAATTAAGTTAATTTTATCAAATAAAGTTTCTAAAAGTTGTAAAAATTAATTTTAAACTATGTGTGAAAACCGAGAAAAAAATATTTTAGAAAAATATAGTTTTCTAAAAGATAGTTCATATTAATTTAAATGATTCTTATTTTATTTCTTATAAATAGATAAACATAAATTTCATTATTTAGTTGAAACTATTCGTACATTCCTATTTAACTATAAGGGTATAATAGTGTACTATATTATAGTTTTTTTAATCTAGGCTTTGCATATTCTACAAGCTATTAAAGAGGTAAAATTTATTTAAAAAGATATATATCATAAAGTATCAAGATGTTAAATTATTGTACTAGATTAAATTTTTGTTTAATTTATTCTATAGAAACTAAATTTTTTCATTCAAAATCCTAGGGTGTTAAATTTTCCCACCTTCAACAAATTACATCCTCACAATTTAAACTCAATTATTGTAATAAAAGGTTTGACATTTAGAAAAAAAAAATTAAAAAACACATAATAAAAGGGTTAATAAAAAATCATCTAAAAATGATATAAAGGGACATAAAAATTTCAAATGGAATAAAACATAATAAGTTTCCAAATTAGTAGAATAATGATGGAAATTAAATATTTGTAGATGATAGGAAAGAATAAATAATTATTGAGAGGTATATAAGTCATTAATCTAAATAAAGTTAACCATCAAGGGAATGGTAAGGACCTCAAAACCATAAATCATAGATAATTTAAATGACAATTTGATTCATAGGATATGAATGAAATAGGATAATATATTTTTTCATGATCTTTTTTATGATATTGAGGGCTTTATTTACTATTTATTAATATAATCAGATATACTTACTTGATATTTTTCCATATCATAATAATAATTTCATCATTTAGTTATACTTCTAACAATTTACACTTCACCTATTAGTCATGGAAAATAGTGTCCAAAATTAATCTTTACACCTAAATCATTATATTTAACTTTTAACAGATCACAATATCCATAAAAGTGTGACAATTCACTCATGTTATTTCTGAATCTTTTCTAAAACCAACATATTTATCACAAGTTAATAATATTTAAATCTCAACAGTAACACCATTGGTTCACCATTAATATTTATTGTTTAAATAATATATGAAAAAATAATAGAATATTAAACAAAAAATCTTGTAGCCTAGTCGCTGACAATATACTCTTGTCACCATTTGGTTGTGGGTTCAAACTCTGTGGCCTAGTCAGATGCGACATGTTGTCACTAGGTATGTGGGATGTACTTTTTCAACAACTATATTAATATAATTCCTATAACACTCAAAAATTTTGAAGACCCATAATTAATAGAACATCAATGAAAATATAAACCTTATATGTTATCAATACATTGAATATTATGCCCAACAAAATTAAAGAAACTCTTCCCCAAATAAAATTTTACATAAAATAAACCAATAGGTTGTATTCCCGTAAATTGTTTCCAAAAATATCCTTAATAATGTTATTTTATGACCACATGATTTTTAGAAATGGGTTATTAATACATTTTACTAATGATCAATCATAAACTCATAACCCATGTTGGTATCCATAACATTAGATTAATGAAGAAATATATGCTTCTAAAAATTGACACAATACATAGATGTTTCATGATTCTTATAATAAAAATACCATTAGTAAAAAAATACATCTACCATTTCATTCCTGAATAAAAATATTTAAATATTTAAATATTTATTTCATAATAGTTTCATCTTTATCTAGGAGTTATCCTTTATAAGTTTTTATTGAATTAGATACGTATGGGTTCCCCACATTTAAGAAAAAAAACTATAATTTGATCCCTTAGATGAAATTTATTTTCATCATCATACTAGTTTCCCCCAAAAATCCATTTCTTTATGCCCTTCTATTCCATAGAAAAAACATTTTCTTATTCTACTTAAAGAAAACACTATTCTTATCCATATTTTTATATAAGGTAAATTGAACTTTTTAATATCCATGGTCTCCACCTCTTCAGATCTTAGAAAAAACTATTCTTATCTTATTTGGTTTGTACAAGAGTTAGTTATGGTACATGCTGTTAGTCATATTTCAGGATAACTGATTATGAATAATCATTATGTCTTTCACTTCAGTCATCATCCCATTTGTATTCTCATTGCCACCACATTGTCCTTCATGTTCAATGTTAACATGTTTACTTTGCATTCTATCCATTGACTAAAACGAAAAATCATATTTTATGCAACAATAACTAGTGTGAAAAAACCATATAACAATTTATAGGATTTCTAAACTATTAAACATTTATTTCAGTATAAGAAACCGTTGGTTTAGATAATGACCCAAGCTTTTACTAATGATAATTCCTCTTGATTTGATTAAATGTAATATTATGTATATGGTTATATAAAACATATGAACATAATTGGTTTTATGTTTTTGGATTTTGAAATACCATTACGAATTGTTATTGTTCCTAATATAGTCATTGAACAGTGATCACATGATTAGTATAAATATAGGGTTTTAACAAATCCAATTTACTCAGACTAAGAAAGCGATGACCTCATCGAGTAGAATTCTGCATATGAAGACCATTTTTTAGAGCTCAGAAAGGAGATGGTATCACTGGGATTCATTCTTTTCCAAGCCTAAGTTGAGATTCAACACAGTAAGCTTGAACGGAACTGCCTACGGGAGAAGTGGAAGTTTATATAGATCACCACCCCAGTGATGTTATCTGACCCACCCCAAGAGTCTATCATCATCGCACACCTTACCCTTAGGTCATATGTGGGTTTTATAAGGGGTTATGTAACAAGACCGTAGCACTCTGATTATGTGCATTATTTTTATAAATAATATAAAATCATTTTATTATGGTTACATTGTAAATAGGTTTTAAAGCACAAATAGAATTTTTAGTAAATATTCAATTAAGAGATATATTTTGATGAATTAATGTATTTTAAAATTAAAAAATATTTTTAATAAATATTAATACTAAATTAATTTTTACTAAATTTAAATTATCATATAATTTTTATGAATACAATTGTGATTTATATTATGGTTTGAAAGTTGTTGTTGTCAAAACCCAGAAATTTTTTATATATGTCAGTTTTTATTTTAAAAGAAAAAATTCACATATTTAGAAATTTATTTTGATAAAATTAATATTATTTTTTGAATCAGGATGTTGAAATTATCCAATGGTGATTTTTTTCAAAATTTTCCAAGACAGTCGAATTTTTGGGTAAAAATTAAATACCATTTAAATATATAATGTGTTTTATGACATCATAATGACTCAATAGTGATGTAATAAAACAATATAAATGGGGTGTTCAGACAATATCTATTTTACCATTAAAATAATGTGATTTTATGATCTATTTATTTATTTTACAAAGCCATAGTGGACCCTTCAAGATTTATAAAACATTTTAACATTTTAAAATGATTTCCCTGAGAGTGTGACTCACCTACAAATAAACAAGCCTATTTTTTTAAGGAAATTATCCTTATAGAAAACTTTTATCCACTCTATTTTTGAAACAACTATGGTATGGTTTTTTGTTTTAATTAGTTTGATTTGTAGTGTCCAAAACCAAAATAATAAACAATTCCCTCTTCTTTCTTATATAAACCAACTCAATCTCCCATTCCTATTCACTAAAAACCTTTTGAGATCAACCAAACACTGATATCATATCTCTATTATCCTCCCAAGGTTCCCCATGCTCCCAATAATCCTTTCTCAATCATCTCCCAAGCCTTTGGGATCACACTTCCAATTAAGGGATTTCTTCCTTTCTCATTTTTTTTCCAATTATTTTGTATGTTGTTATACCCTTTTATTTTAAATTAAAAATGTTAGGGGTATGATTTTTAACCTCCCCCGTACATCCCTCCTTATTTTTTATGATTATATATGTATTTATATCTCATTAATTCCTCCCATTTACACCCGTTACCGTGCCGAAATTCTGTAAGAAATTTCTGTTTTCTCATTTACATTCAAGAAATTATTTTATATTATGCATCTAAATTCCATTAAATATGATGGGATATTATTTTCCATGACTCCATTACTGTAAATTTCAAGTATAAAGTATTCTAGACCTTTATCTCTATCATCAACCCATTTTACAATTTCTAATTGAAGTCATTTTCCTGGTGAAGTTACACCAAAATTTCCATGCCAAAATCATTGTGTAAGTGAATAATATACCCATTTCTCTATCAAGTGTATTATCCTTTATAAAAATGTAATTTTTTATTAATAACATACATTTATGTATTCCTCATCTCATATTCATGGGTTAAATTATGATTTTTAATGAATCCATGTTGTATGATCTATGTGGAACACTTATGCATGAAATGAAATGATTAAGAAGGGTGTGCCATGATAGCGCTCCAATGCATTGGGTAAAGATTAGTATCATGATACATCAAGTGCAATTAGGGTTTAATCATTATAATTCAAGTGCAATGGGGGTTTAATCTTCTCCATGTACAATGATCATTCGCTCATGCTAATATCATGTTAAATGTTGTTTCCACATTTCCATGTTATGAAAATCATGCTATATGACGCTTTTAAGTTCATATTTCTCTTCTGCTCCATTGATATGCCTATTTCCTAACATGTTCTATATTATTCAAGTTATTATTTTTTTACTCCATTACTATGATTTATAGATCACCCTTTTCTAATGCATGTCCTCATGTTATCCCATACAATGCTAGGTACTATGGAATGTTTTGGTCATGTAAAAGATGTTTTCAATAAAGATGTTGTCTTTTATGTTCTAAGTTGTTATGTAACTTTCCTAATTTACCAATACAATAGACCTCTTGATCCATAGAGTTGTCTTAAGTTCTTGTATGTGTAATAAATCATGTTTATGTGTTTAATAAAGATTAGGATCATTATAGTTTGTATCGGAGGATAGGTTTAGTTATTTTAGGGATTTGGATTAGAAAAACCTAGTGAAAGGCTTAGGGATAAGACTAAGTATAATAAAAAAATCCCTAAATTTTGGTGAGTATTGAGTAAGTGGTTTATCAAGAAAATACATCCCTGTCTAGATACGAGCTGGTAGAGGTGGCTCTGGAACAGATGTATCTATGGGCAAAACCCCAAAAAACCGCTTTGATCTAAACTCAAACATGGACTAGTGCACGAAAACGGGCGTTGTTCCACTCTTGGTTGAGATACTCCTAAGGGATATGCTTTGGTAAATTCATAAGCTTTGTATGAACCATTATTAAGGGAATTAAAAAAATATCCCCAATAATATATGTTTGGATGTAGATCACAGATAACATAGATAAGTTAAGAAAATAAATGTAATTTATAAGTTGTACCTTTTTTTCATTGGATTCCCCTTTATGGGTTACCCCTAACATTCCTTTTCTTCCATCCGATGTCTGATAATAGGAGGACTCTGGATAAAAACCAATGCAAAGTTCAATGAGATAACTATTATAAGGAGATTCCCAACCCGATGGGAGAAGGAATCACAATATTTTTCCTGATACTCTCTTAGTTAACTCAAGTTTTGAATAGAAACATGGGTCATGAGGAACTTTCAACCCACCCGCCCCCACCCCCCAAGAAGAAAAATCTGCAATCAAGTGATTCACGAGACAAAGACCCCGACATTTAACAGATCATCTGATACCTCAATCACCAAAAAAATGGATCAACTCCATTGAGAAGATCTTCTCCATCATTCAATGTTCAGAACAAGAGAAGGTACTTTTGGCTACTTATCGTATGGAGGGTGAAGCTAATCAATAGTGGACATTGATAAAAAATACAAATCCTATAGAAGATATTGAGGCGTTTGCATGGAATGATTTCTAGAAAAAAAATTCATAAATATTTTCATTGAACCCTCCAACTTAATATGGAAATTAACTTCCTTTACCTCAAGGAAAAATACAACGAATCCATTAGAGCGTATGAGGAAAACATTACATGGCGTGCACAATATGCCTCCGGTTGTGTCGTTACCCCCAAAAGCAAGGTTTTCCGCTTCTTTAGTGGGCTAAAAACTAGCCGACAAAAATCCCTAGTGATCCATGACTTTGAGATCTATGAGGAAATTTTCTGATGTTCACTCAAAGTTGAAATAAAGATAAATGAATATCAAGGGTGTCATGTGGATAAGAAGTATAATGTGGACTTAAATTCTAGCAGTCTGATGGATAAATCTAATGGTGCTAAGAAATTATAGCACCCCACTTGAAAAATGTGCAGAAATAAGCACCCCAAAAATTTCTTGAATGGGATGAGGAAATACTTTAGGTGTAAAATAGAAGGGAACCTGGATATTAACCACTGACAAGAAAAACCCTCTACTGCGATAGAGGAGATGAACACTCCGTTCGAACCTCAACCCATTGTTCATTACTTCCACTTCAAATAACCCGTGCACTTTTAAAACCAGTTTCATAAGACAAGGGTCTTCAGAGGCAACCAACAACCTCCAAGGTAGCAAAGGAAAACTTTTTTCCATCACTACCACAGAAGCACAACCCGAAAACGAAGTGGTGATAGGTACGGTAGTTATTCATTCAAGAATAGTGAACATACTTTTGATTCTAGTCCTATAGATTGTTTTATATCCTGAAAGTTTAGTAGAATAATCCCAACACCACCAAAAATCATGGAAGAAAAGATGTTGGTGAGAATGGAAATTAGGGAAATCATTGCAACCCATTAATATAACTCCTCCCATATCACAATTTGTGTTTTGAACAACCCAAATAACCTCTTCATACTCCCTCTAGTAGAATTTTGTGCAATTCCTAGCATGGGTTCGCTTTCCCTATATAGAGCCAACATAAATTTCCGTGAGAGGGAAATCACTCTCCATATGGATAATTGACCCTTGATTCTATATAAGTTCAAGGAAGAGGATGAATCTTCCTTAGAACCATCATTTCAATCATGGATATTACTGCCCTATAAGCATGTGTATCTTGATTAGATGATTGAGTCTAAAGAAGTAATCATCTTAGAAGACATTCCTATTGTGAGGGAATATGCAGAAGTGTTTCCCGAGGAATTGTTTGGTCCTCCTCCTAGAAGAGTTGTTGAATTCTAGATTTATCTTATACATGTGAAATATCCAAGACTCCATATAGAATGGATGTTGTGGAGCTTGAGGAGCTTAAGAAACAACTACAGTATAATCTGGATAAAGGGTTTATATTCCCTAGTGCTTTACCATGGGGTGTACTAGTCTTCTTCATCAATAAGACGAATGGGTCAATGTGCCTTTTCATTGATTATCTTGAGCTCAAAAAAAATCTTGATAAAGAACATGTATCATCTGCCCTGAATTGATGACTTATTTGATCAACTAGATGGAGCACAATACGTCTCCAAGGTTCATTTGTGGTCAGGATATTACCAAGTAAGGGAAGAGAAAGAGGTTATCCCCAAAAAAACTTTCTGTACAAGGTATGAGCACTGTGAATTCGTAGTGATCCCTTTTGGAATCACTAATTCTCCAGTAATATTCATGGAATTTATGAATAGTGTCTTTAGAGATTACCTGAATAAATTTGTGGAAGTCTTTATAGACGATATTCTAATATACTCCAAAACCAAGGTGAAGCATGGGGAGAATCTAAGAAATGTACTAGGGACCTTGTGAAAGGATAATATCTATGTAAAGTAGAATAAGTGTGAGTTTTGGTTGAAGTGAGTTTCATTATTGGGTCATATCATCACAAGCAATGGGATATCTGTGGATCCCTCCAAGGAAACTGCAATAGAGTGATGGTTGAGGCCAACATCAGTGACAGATAACAGTAGCTTCTTGGGGTTAGATAGATATTATCACCAATTTATGAGAAATTTCTCACAATTTTCAAAACCTCTTACTAAGATAACTCAGAAGGGATTCATGTTTTCATGGAATGATTAATGCATAGAGAGATTCAAGAAGTTGAAAAGGAGGCATGTCATTGTGCTCGTGCTCACAGTACCAACAATTGGAGAACTTTTTTGGTATTTAATGATGCTTCAAATAAGGTCATGGGTTGTGTGTTGATGAAAAATGACCACGTCATTACCTATGCATCATGGAAACTGAAATTTCATGAGAAAAACTATCCAACACGTGATTTGGAGTAAGCTACAGTAATATTGATTTGAAAATTTGGTGGCAATACCACTTTGGGGAGAAGTGGGAAATAAACATGGATCACAAAATCATCAAGTATATATACACACAGAAAGAGTCAAACATGCACCAACAAAGATGGTTAGAGCTGATAAAATACTATGACTGCTCAATCCATTACCACCCAAGGAAAGCGAACAAGGTGGAATATGATCTAAGTAGAGAGGACCCAGTAATTCTATTGTTGTTGAGAATTGAAAAAGATTCAATCTTCTTAGATTTTATGAAGATGGACATGGGAATCATAAATAAGGGAACATTATCAATCCTTTCACAAATTATTTTTCAACTGTCTAATTTGTTAAGGTTAGATGGTGATCAAAAGGATGATGTGGGAATTCAGAATAAAGTGGAAACTTTCAGAAAAGATAAATCCTCAGAGTTAAATGTTAATGAAGAAGGAATTTTGAGATTTAGGGAAAGACTATGTTTTCCATCAAATCTGGAGTTAATGAATGAACTTTTGGATAATGCACATAGTTTGAATTTCTCTATTCACCCAGGAAACACAAAGATGTATTGAGTTATTTGAGAGCATTATTGGTGGGATAACATGAAGAAGGAGGTCACTGTGTATACATCAATGTTCCTGGTATTTTAGTAGGTGAATGGTGAGAGGAATAAGTTTAAGGGGATGATGCAACCATTACCCATACCAACATGGAAATGGGAGAAATCACCATAGAATTTGTCACCAAACTTCTGAATAAATCCAAAGGAAACAATTCTATCTAGGTTGTTGTGGATTTTATTACCAAGACTGTACACTTCGTTTCAATTATAGCGGATTTCTCATTGGATAAATTGGAAAAGATATATATTTGAGAAGTGGTAAGGATTCATGGTGTAACACTATCTATTGTATCCAATTGGGATCCAATATTTAACATTATGTTCAGGAAGAGTCTTCAACATGCTCTTAATATTGAGCTGAACTTTAGTAAGGCTTATTATCCACAAACTAATGGCCAATCTGAGTGGACTATCCAAAAACATGAGGACATGTTGATAGCATTCTCAATAAACATTAAATGAGTATGGTATCAACACTTTATTCTAGTTGTGTTTTCTTACAATCAAAATTTCCACTGAAGCATCCAAATGGATCCTTATGAAGCCCTTTATGGGAAGAGGAGTAGAACACTGACATGTTGGGATGAAGTTGGGGATAAAAACTCTGAGGTCCATAAATGGTTGAATAAATGGAAGATAAGGTTATGAACATCTAACAGTACATTTAAGATTCTTAGAGTTGACAAAAGTGTTATGCTGGTAATCATGAAGGGGACTTAGAGTTTAATGTTGGAGACACGGTATTCCTTTACATATCGCCATGGAAGAGAGTTATGATATTTGAGAAGAAGGAAAATCATAGTCAAAGGTACATCAACCCTTTTGACATCCTTGGTTGCATTGGAGTAGTGGCCTATCGACTAGCACTCCCACCGAACCTATATCAAGTACATGATGTATTACATGTATCACTCTTGAGTAAGTACATACCTGACCCATCTCATGTACTCAATCTAGAGGTGTTACCATTGGAGAATGACCTATCCTATAAAGATAAGATGGTGAAGATCATAGATCATAGAGAAAAAGTTATAAGAAATAAGACAATTTCCCTCATCATGGTGTTACAGCAAAACTGAATGTTTGAAGAAGCAATATGGAAATCATAAAAAGTGATGAACAATAGTTACCCTCATCAATTTTAGTGTAGGAAAAAAAAAATTTGAGGGAAATTTTTTTTAAGGGGGGAATATTTTAATGAACCAAAATCTTACTAATGAAAATTCCCCTTGATCTGATTAAATGTATTAATATGTAAAATGTTTATATAAAACGTATACACTTATTTGGTTTTATGTTTTTGGATTTTAAAATACCATTAATATTTTTCACTATTTATAATATAGAAATTTAATAGTGATCAAATGATTAGTATCAATATAGGGATTTACAAAAAATCCAATTTATTCAGACAAAGGAAGCGATGACCTCATCTAATGGAATTTCCCCGTATGAAACCCATTTGTCGGAGCTTGGAAAGGAGTTGGTTTCACTGGACTTCACTCTTTACCAAGACCAAGCTGATACTTAATACATTAATCTTGACCAGACTTGCCTATATGAGAAGTAGAAGTTGATAGATATTACCACCCCAGTGATGTTATTCGAGCCACCCCAAGAGTCTGTCACCATTTCACACCTTACCCATAGGTCTTATATAGGTGTTATAAGGTGTTATACAACAACACCCTAGCACTATTATTTTGTGCATTATTTTTTATAGAATAAAGAATATAAATTCATTTTATTATTATTACTTTGTAAATAGTTTTTCAAGCACAAATAGTATTTTTAGTTAATATTAATTTAAGAGATCCATTTTGATGAATTAATGGATTTTTAAATTAAATAATATATTAAAAAATATTATTACTAAATTAATTTTTATTAAATATAAATGATCATATAAATTTTATAAAGAAAATTGTAATTTTTATTAAGGTTTGAAAGGTGTTTTTTTTCAAAACCAATGAATTTTGGATAAATGTTGGTTTTTAATTAAAAATTAAAATTAACATTTATAGAAAATTATTTAGATAAAATAAATATTATTTTTTGAATCAGGATTTTAAAATTATCCAATGGTGAATCTTCTATAATTTTCTAAGACAATTGAATTTTTGGGTAAAAATTAAATATCGTTTAAATATATAATGTGTTTTATGACATCATAATGACCCAATAATGATGTAATAAAATACTCTAAATGGGTTCTTAGAAAAATATTTTTTTACCTTTAAAATAATGTGATTTTTGGTTTTTTTTATTTTACAATGCCTTAGTGGACCCTACAATACTTATAAAACATTTTAACATTTTAAAATGATTTCCTTGAGAGTGTAACTCACCTCTACATAAGTAAGAATAATTTTTTATTATGTTCAAAAATTGGCCTTATAAAACATTTTTTCCCACTCCACTTTGGAAAAACCAATTGGAAAAACCATGGGATAGTTTTTGGTTTGATTAGTTTTAGGCATAGTGTCTAAAACCAAAATAATAAAGAATTTCATCTCCTTTCCTATATAAACCCAGTCAATATCTCATTCCTCTTCACTCAAAACATTTGGAGATCGATCAAAATATTTACTCCTCTATCTAGAATCCTCCAAAAGTTCCTTAAGCTCCCTAGAAGCCTCTCTGAAGCCTCTCTCAAGCCTTTGGGATCACACTTCCATGTAAGGGATTTCTTCCTTTCTCATTTTTTCCAAATTTATTTATGTTGTTATACCATATTATTTTCAATTAAAAATGTTGGGGTATGATTTCTAACCTCCCCCATATTACCGTACTTATATTTTAATGATGAAAAACCTCTTTCTCTCTCTTTAATGCCTCCTATGTAAACTTGTTACCATGCCGAAATTCTGTAAGGAATTTCACTCTTTTCATTTACATTCAATAAATTATTTTATATTATTCATCTAAATTCTATTACATATGTTGGGAGATTATTTTCCATGACCACATTACTTTCCATTTAATGTATAAATGATTAGAGACCCATTTCTATCTCATCAACCCATTTTATGATTCTTATTTGACATCGTTATGCTGTAGAAGTTACACCAAAATTTCCATGCCAAAATCATCATGTAAGTAAATACCATAATCATTTCAATATCAAGGGTATTAACCATTATACACATGTACATGTTGATTAAAGAATTACATTTATGCATTCCACATATGTTATTCATGGGATAAATTACTTTTTTTAAGGAATCCATGTTGTATTATCTATGTGGAACACTAATACATGAAATGAAATGATTCATAAGGGTCTTCCATGATAGCACTCCAATGCATTGTGTAAAGATTAATATCATGATATGTCAAGTGCAATGAGGGTTTAATCATGATAATTAAAGTGGAATTAGGGTTTACTCATGATCCATGTGTAATTATCCTTGGATCATGCTAATATCATGTTAAATGATGTTGCCACATTTCCATCTAATGATAATCATGCTATATCATGACTTTATGTTCATGTTTATCTTGTGCACCATTGATATGCCTATAACTTAACATGTAATATATTCTTCATTTTATGCCTTGTTTACTACCATAATGAGATTTATAGCTCACCCTTTCTTATGAATTCCCTCAGGTTATCCAATATAATGCTAGGTACGAAGGAATGTTGCGGTCATGTAAAAGAAGTTTTCAATAAAGAAGTTGTGTTTTATGTTCTATGTTGTTATGTAATGTTTCTGATTTCCCAAGACACTAGACCTCTCGATCCTTTAAGTTATATTAAGTTAAATTTTACGTAATAAATCATTTTTCTCTATGTAATAAAGACTATGGTCATTATAGTTTAGGTATGGTCTTTTATTTTAATCATATATTCAAATCCCACACAATGGATTATAAATAAAATGTGAATTTTCCAATAAAAACCATGTAGGAGGGTTAAGAAACACTTAGTGTAGTGACCATTGTCGTATTCCATGTAATGTTCTAGTCATGCCTGATACACATTCTCATAGTTATTAAACCTAGTCACATTTTTTCTATATCTTTTTCCACCTATAGTATTAATAAAAAGATGTATTTGTATGAAAATAAACCTAATTTCTACGTTTCTAATACTTTTTGATGTACTTATATAATTATCATAATGTTATATAAAAGGGTTATATTCCATAATCTATGTTTTTTTGTATCTATTTACCAAGATTTCTACTAAAAATACTCTTATAAATAATATAATGACCACGACCACAATAATGCAGAACTAATGTCTGCTTTATTACATTGGAATTATTTACAAGGAATCGCATCTAGATGGACTGAATAGTATAGTAGTCTTGGTAAAATAGATACATAAATATTTTATATATTATATTTGAGTATAAAAAATTCAAAATATATTTTTTAGATTAATATTATTCCCACTAGAATATACTTTTACATCATTCTTAGTACACTTCCTCGATCCCAAAGAAAAAAATAAGGCTGAGTTCTAATTCTTAATAAGAGTGAAGTAAAATAGAAGCTATCATGAATCAGTAATCATAATAAATATATAATGTTAAATAAAATAACACAAATTATATTTAAATAATTTCACTATCATGATTAAACTTGGACTAATCTATATGGGAAGTAAAATATCTGAAAACACATACCATTTGATCAACATACTTATAATGAATTGAATCTATAGATAATATAATTGCTAAAATATCATGGATAAAAATGAAAGGATCCTTAATTAAGGAAATTATTAATTATTGTATTCTATGATCTTATAAATCATGATAACTCTACTTTCAAGACCATTTAGAAGATAGTTTAAAAACATTTAGCAGGTATTCAGAAGAAACACATTTTGTTAAGGCTCTCCAAATGATTCATATCATAAGACAACCAATGAATCTAGGGGATATCTATAACTGGACCCCACCCTTATCTTCATATTCAACACATTATTCAGATATTTAATGATTGACTTAATTCGTGAGGAATATTCCTTATCAACAAATTTCCATATCGGTTATAGAATATAGATTAATAACAATTTCCCAAGACAATCATATAACATTAAATGTTAAATACTATATATATATAAGTGATATATGGTTTTTTTAATAAGTATATCCAAGAAAAATTAGTTGTATATTTAGGGTAAATTTAATGTACAATGCTTAAAATGAAGTGAATATATCAAGGGAAAGTTAATGACCACAAAAATAAATAAAAATTTCTAATGTCCATAATTTCCCTATAAAAACTTATCATAAAAAATCCAAATAAATAATGAGGATGGTATTAATAAAAAAAATACCCATTGAATAATAATTATAGTAATGGTTTCATTTCATTGATGAATAAAAAACTATAATAATTTCATCAAAAACATTCGTAAGGAAAATAACCTTATCACACTGAAAATTTATTTTTAAAAATAAAATTTCCCAAAAATATATTTAGAATACTTTTATTTGAAAATAACCTTCTAATTTTATAAAGGATTATTTAAAATATTGTGTGGTCATTAGAAAGTAAATTACCAACATACCATACATGTTAAAACAAATAATCTTTTTACATTTTCTGTAAATGAAAAAGAAACCTTGTTTTGAAAAAGACATGATGATTCCTTTTAAAAGAGTTTTAAAAATAAAAACATGGGTAAAAAGATATTTAATAATAATATGGGGAATGTTAATAAAATTGAAACCATTTTAATTTCTAAATAGTATAATGTCATACAATTACCAGAAATCATCATGAATAAAAAGATGAGATGAAAATTACCAGGTTATATTAGATAATGATCAAATAATTCCCATAAATCAAAATTCAATTATAAAATATCCTGATTAAAATGTACTTGAGAAATAAATCCTTACAAATATTATAACATTGAATTGAGAAGTAATCAATGAATCATATTTGTGTATGAAATTTAAATCCACATATATAAAGTGTAATTTAAACATAATATAGTCAAATGTTTGTCCACACATAATCTTATAGTATAGAAGATAATGAAGATGAGATATTCTATAATGATAAGAAATTGAGTTATGAACTCTTTACCACAGGGAATATCATGAACCATCCCAGGTTTCATGGTACTCTGATATATGAGATGACATTATCATAGTCTGATGGGGGTTCCTGATCCCCACAAGTTAGCAACTAACACCTAACATCATATAAGATAAAATTGGAAACATATTTTTCGACAAAATAGCCAAAGATAAATATACATTTTAGTATGCTAAAAATCACAAAGGGAGATAGTAACATAAAATAAATAGGTATATCAAGTCCAAAAAAGTACTAAATCAAAATACTCAACAACTAGAAAGCTAAAACTCAAACATCCCAAAGGAATATTCACTACAAAAAAAGGATCAAGAACATCTACCTCCTCCAAGAGGTTCTTTTCCTTTTCTCGGGCCTAGAAGAAGGAAATATACAAAATCTAAGAGGAAAAGGTAGGTTTTCAACTAAAATCCTAGTAGGTTCTCACATATTGTTCCATAATAATATTCCATAATAACAAATCAAATTAGTATTTCAATTTTAAATAAAATAGCTTGTGGTGATAAAATAAAATATTTTAAAAAAATACAATTTTGTTTCGAAGTGTTGAAAAACATTTGAAATAGGGATTAAATGGACATTTTAAATAAATCTTTTTTTTATAATTAAACTAGTTTTAGTAAAGAAGTTTCATAACAAATGGAATATATTTAGAAATAACAAAATCAATAATGATGGTCGTCTACCCTACAAAATAGTAGTTCTTGGATTTATAATAATCACACACTCATATTAGTGATCATTGAAATATGTGTACACATGTTCCTTAGACTAAAGCTGAATAGGATTCATCAATATACCATGAGAGATAATATATTCCTAACTATATTTTTTAAGAGTTTTCATATTCAAAGAATTTCAAGGGAATTTCCATCCTATCATTCCCATCCCAAATAGGCCACTAACTACCTAGGCTCTCATGTGCTTTAATCAATCACGTGAAAAGGGGAAATCATTTCAAATAAATCATCATTCAAAATTAAATTTCCCAATTTTCCTCTTAAAAATGCCAAACCAATTTCATAAAAAATTTGAGTTTTTAACATTTCATGACATTTCAATACAAAACCAATCATAGGTTTTTATCATTTTATTTTAAATTTTTTTTTCTAAAACCAATTCTCCATTCAATTCACTAATTCCATCAATTTAAAAGTATTCCCCAACTTAAAATTCCTTTTGAAATGGGATTTTTCCGAAAAACCATAGCATATCAAACGCCAATTCCAATTCTAATTCAAACCAAACTAGGTTTTTGTAAATCAATTGAAATAAAATTCAATAAATTACATTAAATAAAAGTTTAATTATATAGATTAATCTAAAACAGGACCCCCAATCTTTAATCTTGGAATCAAAAATCCACACACTAGCCGGTTTTTTCAACCAAGAAAGATAGCCTGGGAGATCAAGTAATGAAACATAGAATCAATATTTATATAAATAGTGTCCAGATATATAAAAAAATAATGATTTGATACTTCTTAATAAGGATTTAAAAGAGATTGGGATAAGACACATGAGAGTAAAATCACTTATCCAGAGAAGGTTGAACGAGATCCTACACACTATAATCTTCCAAGGAATGGGTTTGGAGGATTATAAATTGGTTCTTGAGATCCCCCATGAAAAAGGAAATAAATATTTTTTGAGTTATGGTGGAGCATGGGGATAAAAAAAGGTTTTAAAATTTATAAAAAAATCAAAATAAAAAATTAACGAAAGCACGGTTAGGTGTGTAGGGATGCATGGTAAGACAAACCATATTTTCTAACTGTAGAACCCTCTACTATGGTGAATAGTTTCTACCGTGTGGGAGAATGGCTTTTCAAATTGTTCACCAACCATGAAAACCCTCGCTATTAAGGGCTTTACAGTTTGAATTTGGGTGCCACATTTTGGGAAAATGTGCGCTAACCGTGAAATGATCATAAACATACATTAGATTTAAGAAAATCACACCAAAAAACCAAAAATAGACACCACAAAAAAATTCAAAAAGTATTCTATATGAGAAACTAAAAACTAGAAATAGGGTATTACAACCTCCCAATATAGAGACATTATGTCCCTAGAAATCTTGTCATGAAGTTTCCATATTGAAAAGATGAGTCCATTACTCCCTTATCCGTGCCTCCCTCTCCCACGTCCCATGTGTATCATAACTATGATTCTATAGAACAAAAAAATGGTATCATTATACCATGTAGAACCTTTGTCTGAAAATCAATATTCCTGATTAGATGCCTAGTCATAGAAAATTTAGGCTTAACACAATATCTTTCCAGCTAAAGACATATGATCAATCAAAAAGATACTTCTGAAGCTGTGATATAAGAAACACATTATGTATCTATGTCAACTATATATTATGTTATAAATAATAAGACACTTTCTCAACCTTCCCAGAAACTTCAAAAGGTACTATAATGCCTCGACCCTAGTTACCCAGAGTCAATGCATTATTACTTAACATTAGCATTATCACAAGGAAATCATATCTCGAAAGACCGATCAGTTTAGTATTATTAGAAACAATATTCATACATAAGTTCAAATTTACAGCCTGAAGAGAAATAAAAAAAATATATTTCATTAGAAACATCCAAGACTCCTAGATTATGCCTACAGGTCACTCATAACTAACTTCTTCATATCCTAGGAAAATAAAACATACAAAAGGGGTGAGCTAAAATTCTCATTAATGGTAAGTAATACAGTGGAAAATGACATAAATATTAATCATTGTGAATAATAGAAACTACATGCCTTTACCAATAATAAACATGAATACATTTAGGGAAAGAATATGAGATGAGTAAATAAAGCCATAATAAAACATAATCATGAGTATTCTACTAGTCGAATGACCACATGAACCATCAATATTTTTTTCATAATGAGGGAATGTATAATGCCATACATTCTGAAACATTTTGTCAAGTCCTCGGCCAAGACGTCTAAAAATGATTAAGGTCTCGGACAAAACCATATATCAAATTGGTAAAGGGCCTAGGAAAATTCCACTTCTAGTTGTCTCATGAGACCTACAGATGCATCGAGGAGCTATTGTGGGCTCCACCCATCACTTACTAATTCCAGTACATTCCTCATATGAAAAGGTTTAAACATAACATAAACATTCGTATTGAAACTAGCATACGAAATGTCTATGATTTATCCATAAACCATGAATGGTATAAAAATAGAACATCCACAGTCAAACATATTAAAAAACCATCAATACAATATGGATGTTTTGTATCATAATAAATCAACTTCAAATAAACTTAAAATCCATCAAAGGATGATGACATAGATGAAATCAAAACCCTTTTTAAAGAAATATCTCTTTCTATTTTGAAATAATTTAAGAGTCACATAATTATAAAGAAACATTTATTTTGAAAATATTCTTATGATATTTTAATAGATGCTTTGATGATGTTATAACAGCAGAAAATAACTGCACCCGCCGTATAAGTTAAAAAAACATTCTTACCTTAAATTTGTCGAAAAGGTCAAAAAGTACCTTTTTTGGAAAACGACGGAATGATTCCTTTCAAAACACATAATGGTTTAAATTACTTTAACCCATTATCTTGAAAATAGTAAAATGGTTTTGAAATATATTTTTATGAAACATGGATGTGGATGATAAAGGGGGCCCTAGTAGATACTTATGTAAAAACAACCTTGGATAATAAAGAGATTGTGAAATTAACCCTTGCCTTGTACTTTTCCTTGGTCGGGGGTAGGTTAACCTCTTGTATAATGGTGAAATAATTGTTATTACATTATAAAAGAATCATATACATTAATATGATTTCATATATGATCTTTTAACATTGTTTTGTTAATATTATCTTTGTATTATCGTCATTTCGGGTGTTAACTTACTCGTTTTTTTATATGTTTTATTACATAAGCCGTGTTTGTTAAGGATATGTTGTATCTTATTAATATCCAGAATGATATCAAGTCATTAAAAATTATTTTTAATCATCAAATGAGAATTATTCTTGAATGGATATGATGGGGAATGAATCTCATCGCGTTTGGGGAGACGGCTGTTCGTACGTACACACGAGCGACAATATCATTCTTTTGATATTAGAATAATATATAATTGGATGTTTTATCATATATACAGAATAATTATCATATTATATTTATTATTTACATAAATTACACATCGTTATTATACCCATCCAAATAATAATGTATTGAATAACAATTACACCACGACGTGGAGACGGTAAGGCGTACGTACACATGTATGGTGACATGTCATTCAAGGGAAGGATAGAATAATGAATTTGGTTGTACCATATTCATAATAACATAACAGTATATATCAGATACTAGAGTTATTATCTTATAATGTAAGCAACAAAGAAAAAGGAAGTGGAAGAAGAAAGGAACATGAAAGAGGTGGTGATATTTTTACCTCTTCTTCGAGTTCTTCCTTTTGAATTGATCAAAATGGCTCCTTAAGATGGATTTATGACTAATGTAAAGCCTCTAGGATGAAGTCAGGGAAGGTGAGAGGATATTTGGGAAGTGGTTGGTAGAACCAAAAGGCTTTGAATGTATTAATTTGAGATAAGGGGGAGTGCTCTTTTATAAGAGGGGTGAGGGTCACCTTAGGAAAAACATAAAATATTATTTTATAATAAATTAATATTCGGTTTATAATGGCTTCGAAGTGACTTATTTTGAGGATAAGGTGGATATGGGTCTAAATACTTTCAACCAATAGATTTTAGACAGGTTTGGGCCACTATATTAGCATTATAATTTATATTTAACTATTAGTTGAATAGTTTGACATTTCCCATGTCTCTTTGTATTTATATATTATATGGTTAATAAACATACTATAATAAGCCAAGAGAACCCCAAGTGGTTCATTATTAATATATAATCTTATCTAAGTCATTTGGATGAACCTTATAATTCTAGGAATAGAATATCAATTAATAATATAATATTTGTTTTAAATACTCCTTTATGTCAATTTTCACACTATTTAATAATTGATTTTTGTTAAAGACTTAAAAACTTTATTAATTCAAACCAAATTCATTTAGGAAATCCTAACATGTCATATTAAATGTTCTAATCTAATCCAAGTGGACCAAAGAGGTACGTATTTTATTCCTAAGGTTGGTTTTGTTCGAATTATACTTAGCCAATATAATTAAGACATGTGTTAGGGTAATAATAATATCATTTTTAGCCTTAATTACCCTATTTACTTTTAACCATGGTAAATAAAAGTAAGAAATTACTATTCATCAAAAATTATTTTAGTCTCATTGAACAAAATTTTACTCCTTGATATTAACCGTGTCTCTCAGATTTTCGAAATTCTACTCAGAGAAGCGGTAAAATTATGTTTTATGTGAATTTGTAAATTCTCCTAGGAGGTGGGTAAAAGACGGTGAAAATTCAATAAATTTTTTATATATTTAAAATTATTCAAAACTAACTCAAACTAATTAAATTCAAATTATATAGGTATTATTTATCTATTTTTACCTTAATTAAATTTAATTAAAATAAATAATTATTTAAATAAAAATTCGGTTTTAAACTATAACTCAATGTTTTTTTCACTATTCATAAAAAATTCAATGTTTTCAGAAAAATACCAAAAATTCACCCTAAACTAATTTTGACATTCAAGAACCAAAAATGAAGTCCATTTTGAAAGATAAAATTTATAAAATTTCAAAAAGTGGGTATTACTATTCATAACTGCTAGTTTGATTGGTTGTGGTGTGTGTTAGAACTCGAAGTTGCGTACAACACACGCTACTGTATTATTCAAAGAGAAGCATACTGTGGAAGCTTGGAGTGTTACATTCTCCCCTCCTTCATATAATTTCGTCCTAAAAATTTCTAGAATCTACCACATGGAAAGACTCGGGTGGTTGTTCATCATAAGTTCCTCAGGTTCCCACATTGCCTCTTCCATCTTATGGTTTCTCCATAGAAATTTTACAAGACGAGTCGTATGATTTATCAACACTTGTTCTCTCATATAAAAAATCTTGACAGGCTCTTCGCAATAAGACAGATCCAGTTCCTGTTCTAATTCCTCATAGGTGAGTACATGCGTTGGGTCAGGCATGTATTTTCTCAACTGTGATATGTGGAACACATCATGAACTTTGGAGAGACTTGGCGGAATTTCCAAATAGTAAGCTACAACCCCAATTAATTCTAGAATTTCCAATGGTCCGATTTACCTTAGACTCAATTTTCCCTTCTTACCGAAATGTATAACACCCTTCAATGGATATACCTTCAAGAAAACATGATCTCCTACCTGAAATTCCAAATCCTTCCATCGGTTATTGACATAGCTCTTCTACCTACTTTGAGCGGATTTGATGTGGTTTTGGATTACCTTCACCTTTTCCATCATTTCCTCCACCCGTTCTGGGCCTATGAGTTTTCTTTCACCAACATCATCCTAGCAGGTTAGTGTGCGACATCTCTTTCCATATAACGCTTCATATGGTGCCATCTGAATACTCGAATGGAAGCTATTGTTATAGGAAAATTCTTCCAGAGGTAAATATTGATCCCACATACCTTGAAATTCAAGTGAGCATGATCTCAACATTTATTCTAAGGTTTGAATAGTCTGTTTTGATTGTCCATCAGTTTGGAGGTGGTAGGTAGTGGTCAAATGAAGTTCAGTATCCAGGGCTTTCTGATGACTCTTCTAGAATCTTGATGTAAAACGTGGGACACAATCAGAAAAAATTTATAGGGGTACTCCATGAAGTCTTACAACTTCATTAATATATAGTCTTGCTAGATATTCAAGTGGTGGATCTTATCTTATAGCAAGAAAATGTGCTCACTTGGTAAGACGATCAACAATGACCCATATTGCATCGCTCCTTCTAGGAGTCTTCGGTAGTCCCATGACAAATTCCATCATAATGTTATCCCATTTCCACTCCGGTATGGGAAGAGGTTTCATGACTCCTCCAGGCTGTTTCTTTCTAGCATTCACTTGTTGAAAAATCATACATCTTGACAAAAAATCAGAAATCTCCCTCTTCATGTTGTCCCACCAAAAATTTTCCTTAAAATATATATAAATTTTGGTGCTCCCATGGAGTATTAAAAAATTGGAACTATGAGCATCATCCAACAATTCCCTTTTTAGATCAGGTATATCGGGAACAAAAAGCCTCTTCAAAAACATCAAAATTCCATCTTCATACACAAAGTCACTCAATATCTCATCATTCACATCTTTAATCTTCTTTTGAAACTCTTCATCACCGGTCTGAGAACTCTTTATCCTTTCTAGTAAAGAGGGTTTGAGAAGCATTTGAAAAGCATTGATGTTTCACCGTCCATGGTTATTCAAATGTCCATATTTACTAGATCCATATATATATAATCCTTTTCAACTCCCATCTTTTTCAAAACACCATGATCATTTCTACTCAAAGCATCTGCCACCTTATTTTCCTACCCCGGGTGGTAGGGTATCGTGCAATCATAATACTTGAGTATTTCAAGCCATCTCCTTTGCCTCATGATGAGTTATTTATGTGAGAAAATATACTTAAAACTCTTGTGATCAGTATAAATCTCACATTTTTCACCATAGAGGTAGTGTCTCCAAATCTTAAAAGAAATGATTACATCAGCTAACTCAATATCATGAGTAGGATAGTTTTACTCATGAATTTTCAGTGGTCGTGATTCGTAGGCAATAACCCTATCATTTTTCTTAAGAACACAACCAAGTCCTTTATTCGATGCATTACTATAAATAACAAACCCATCATTCCCCGATGGTAAAGTCAATATAGGATAATTGACTAGAATTCTCTTTAGTTCTTCAAAACATTCTTCACACTCTTTTTTCCAAACAAATTTAACCTCTTTACGTGTGAGCTTCATTAATGGGATAGCCAATCGGGCAAAGTTCTAGATGAAACGACATTAATAACCTGCTAAACCAATAAAACTTTGTACCTCAGTTATACTCACTGGTGCTGGCCATTCATGGATTGCCTTGGTCTTAGAAGGATCAACAGAAATTCCATCCTTAGAGACAATATGGCCAAGAAAAGAAATATCATGATGCCAGAATTCACACTTTCTAAACATTCCATATAATCCATGTCTTCTAAGAGTCTTCAGGATAATGTGCAAATGATTTTCATGATCTTCGTAGCTTTTGAATTATACCAAGATATCATCAATAAATACCACCACAAAATCGAAGAGATATTCATTAAAAACACAATTCATCAGATCCATGAATAAAAGGGGTGCATTAGTTAATCCAAAAGGCATTACTGTAAACTCGTAATGCCCGTACCTGGTTCAAAATGTTGTCTTCATAATGTCTTCCTTCTTTACACACAACTAATGGTATCCAGATCGAAGGTCAATCTTTGAAAATTATTGAGCTCTATGCATTTTGTCAAATAAATCATCAATACGAGGTAGGGGATATTTGTTCTTTATTGTTATAGCATTGATTTCCCTGTAGTAGATACATAACCTCATAGATCCATATGGCTTCTTAACAAAAAGGACAGGGGCTCCCCATGGAGAAACACTAGGGAGAATAAATCCCTTATTACTCAATTCTTCTAGCTGTTTCTTTAATTAAAAAAATTCCACAGTGGCCATTCAAGAAGGGGTGTTCGATATGGGCCTTGAACCAGGAATTAAATCAATGAAAAACATAATTTCTCGTCCTGGAGGATGTCCAGGTAAATCTTCCGGAAACACATCTACATATTCTTTCACAGTAGGTACAACCTCTATTTGAACATTTTTTCCTCACTCACAGTTATTTCATTTTCTTTCTCCCTGATAATTGAATTTAGTTGAGCTACTATGGGTGGATCTAGATAAGAATCAGGAGGTGACGATTCTTCTCTAAATATAAGGTGTTATTTATCATCATCATCAAAAATCATAACCTCCTGCTTCTTACAATAAATATTCACATCATGGTCTGAAAGCCAATCCATACTAAGGATTATATCAAATTCAATCCTAGGTATGACGATGAGATCATCAAATAAAAAACATTTATATGCCCTAATGGGAACTGATTCACAAAACATTATAGAAATGATACTTCCCTTAGAAGTTTTGACTGGCATATCCCTTGTTAAATAAAATTTAAAGTATCTAATTTTCTTAGAAAAATGTGAAGATATGAAAAAATGTGATGATACAGAATTAAATAAAGGATTTTCTAAACTTGAGGAAACCATTAAATTACCTGCCAACACATCTTTCGGGGCTCCAAACTCGGCAGTAGTGATTGCATAATCTTGGCCTTGGTCCCTAGGAATTTCTTGAGGTATGTTTCCCTAACGCTTTGGATATTCATTTTCATAATTTCTCATATCCCTGCAATTATAGAATTGAACATTGGTAGCATCTTTCTTTACTTTACAATCACTAGCTAGATGGGCTTTCTGTCCACATTTGTAGCATACTACTTTTCCTTTTAGATAGGCACCAGGGTGATTCCTTCCATAATTATCACAGGGTGGAAATTCAATTCTTCCCTTCTTCCCTATTTCCTTATTTCCTTTCCTAGAGTGTTCAGAAAATCTCTTCTTCTCTTGGTTCTATTTAAATTCATAAGACTTAGAGAATTCCTTTTCTGTCTTGATAGCACATGAGATAATATCTTCGTATGATGAGAAGGATTGTGATATTAATGATCGCAGGAGAAATTGTTTTAACCCATCAAATAAAGGATCAATCTTACTTCTTGGGTTACATATATAATCTGCATCATGCCTCACTAAGCTTTTCAAGTTAGACTCATACTTTGAGAAATTTTCATCCCCCATTTGCCTCAGACTTAGAAATTGCCTTTCCATATCAGCTCGATGGTCACGAGGAAAGTATTTTTTTAAGAAAATTTCTTTGAACTCCCTCAATTCCATATTTGATACTTCACCATATTCCTTCGGGTTTTGAGTCAATGACCACCTTTGATTAGCATCTCCAGTGAGGCGGTAAACTGCCATGATAACTTTTTCCCTTTCACTACTCCCCAAGGCATGGAATATTTTTTCTAAGGAATTTATGCATTGCTCAGCCACTAATGGATGTGTACTCCCATTGAATGTCGGTGTGTGTTTCCTCATGAAGCGATCTAACATTGATCCTCCATGCTGTGGATCTGGGTGATCTCTACGGGTAATGTTATTATTCATAACCAGAGTGAGTTGTCCCAGTATGGTGATAAGCTGATCAGCACTAGTTGTATCACCAGCTCCACTATAATTATCTTGAGTTGGAGGGAAATACCTACATGGAGTTAATACATTGATACAGTTTCCATTCCTTCACCAAGGAGCCAATTCTAATCAATGGCATAAATTAGATTATTTTATGAATCGAAATATATAATTACGAACTTATAAATCACTTAACGTAAATTGAACAGTTTATGGATATAATCCATAATCATGAAAATGTTTTCTTTGGGGAAGTATATACTCATAAATCCTTTATAATAGTTTGTAAATAAAATGAGAATTATCCTATGTATATCCCCTGGGAGTGTCGTAACCAAGAGTGCAGCAAGGCCTGTTGTCGTGAACCAGTTCCCGTTCGAGTCTAGCTCAAAGCGGTGTTTTTGGGTTTTACCCCTACGTGCATCTGTGCCAAAGCCACCTCTAATTGATCGTATCTAGACATGGACATATTTCTCAGAAAACTCACAAAATCTCTACAATACCAAAATTCTAGGAAGTTATTCTATAATAATCCTCAAAATCTATCTTAGGGATATGTGTTCTAATTAGAGTTTATCTAAATATAGCTTCCAAGGTTTGTACTAAACTTCCTCTCATACCAACTGTAACGTCCCGACCCTAGTTACCCAGAGTCTGTGCATTATTACATAAAAATGGAATGATCACAAGGAAATCATGTCTCGAAAGACCGATTAGTTTAGTATTATTGGAAACAAGATTCATACATAAGTTTAACTTTACAGCCTGAAGAGAAATAAAACAAAAATATATTTCATTATAAATATCCAAGTCTCCAAGATTATGCCTATAGGTCACTCATAACTAACTTCTTCCTATCCGGTAAAAATGAAACATAAGAAAGGGGTGTGATCAAATGCTCAGTAAGGGTAAGTAATATAGTAGAAAATGACATAAATATTAAGCATGGTGAATAATATAAACCACATACCATTACCAATAATAAAAAAGAATAATTTTGTGGAATGAATATGAGATGAGTAAATAGTTCCATAATAAAACATAATCATGGGTATTATACTAGTCGAATGACCACATGAACCATCAATATTATCTTCATAATGAGGGAATGTATAGTGTCGGACATTCTGAAACATTTTTTCAATGCCTCGGACAAGACGTCTAAAAATGATTAAGGCCCTGGCCAAAACCATATATCAAATTGGTAAAGGGACTCAGACAATTCCACTTATAATTGTCTCATGAGACCTACCGATGCATCGAGGAGCTATAGCAGGCTCCACCTGTCACTTACTAAGTCCAATACATTCCTCATATGAAAAGGTTTAAACATAACATAAACATTCGTATTGAAACTAGCATAGAAAATCTCTACAATTTATCCATAAACCATAAATGGAATAAAAAATAACATCCACAGTCAAATATATCACGAAACCTTCAATACAATATGGATGTTTTGTATCATAATAAATCAACTTCAAATAAACTTAAAATCCATCAAAGGATGTTAACATAGATGAAATCAAAACCCTTTTTGAAGAAATATCTATTTCTATTTTGAAATAATTTAAGAGTCACATAATTAAAAGAAAACATGCATTTTTAAAATATTCTTATAAGCTTGTAAGGGATGCTTTGATGATGTTGTAATGACGGAAAATAGCCGGAACCTTCGTATAAGTTAAAAAAACATTCTTACCTTAAATTTGTCAAAAAGGTCAAAAAGTACCTTGTTTAGAAAAGGACGGAAAGATTCCTTTAAAAACTTATAAGGGTATAAATTACTTTAAACCATTTTCTAATAAATAGTAAAATTGTTTTGAAATATATTTTTAAGAAACATGGATATAAGATATAAAGGGGTTCCCAGTAGATACTTACGTAAAAACAACCTCGGATAATAAAGAGATTGTGAGAGTAACCCTTACCTTTTAGTTTTCCTTGGTCAGGGGTAGGTTAAATTCCTGTATAATGGTGAAATAAGTGTTATTAAAATATAAAAGAATCATATACATTAATATTATATCATATATGATCTTTTAGCATTGTTTTGTTAATAATATCTTTGTATTATCATCGTTCCGGGTGTTAACTTACTCATTTTCTTTTTTATGTTTTATTACATAAGTCATGTTTGATATGGATAGGTTGTATATTATTCATATTCAGAATGATATAGATTCCTTAAGCATTATTTGTAATCATCAAATGATAATTATTCTTGAATGGATACGATGGGGAATAAATCGCATAGCGTTCGTGGAGACGGTAGTCCGTACGTATGCACGAGTGACAATATAATTATTTTGATATTAAAATAATATATAATTGTATGGTGTATCATATATATAGAATAATTATCATGTTATATTTATTATTTAAACGAATTACACATAATTATTATACCCATCCAAATAATAATGTATTGAATAACAATTACACCACGACGTGGAGACGGTAAGTCGTACGTACACACGTATGGTGACATGTCAATCAATGGATGGATAGAATAATGAATATGGTTGTACCATATTTATAATAACACCGAATTATATAGAATCTATTGGAGTTATTATCTTATAATGTAAACAAAAAAGAAAAAAGAAGTGGAAGAAGAAAGAAACTCGAAAGAGGTGGTGAGATATTTACCTCTTCTTCGGGTTCTTCCATTTGATTTGATCAAAATGGCTCCTTAAGTTGGCTTTATGACTAAAGTAAGGCCTTTAGTATGAATGGAAGGAAGTTGAGAGGATATTTGGTCAGGGTATGGCTGAATAAAAAGACTTTGAAGGTATTAATTTGAGAGAAGGTGGAGTACCCTTTTATAAGAGGGGTGAGGGGCACCATAGAAAAAAATTAAAATATTATTTTATAATAAATTAATAATCAGTTTATAATGGCTCCAGAGTGACATATTTCGAGGATAAGGTGGGTATGGGTTTAAATCCTTTCAACAAATAGATTTTATACTAGTTTGGATCACTATATTAACCTTATCATTTATATTTAACTCTTAGTTGAATAGTTTGACATTTACCATGTCTCTTTTTATATTTATATTATATGGTTAATAAACTTACTATAACATTCCAATAGAACCCCATGTGGTTAATTATTAATATATATAAGCTTATCTAAGTCAGTTGGCCGAGCCTTAGAGTTTTAGGGATATAATATCAATTAATAATATAATATCTGTTTTAAATACTCCTTTATGTCAATTTTGACACTCTTTAATAATTGATTTTTTAAAGTCATAAAAACTTTATTAAATCGAAAAAAAATTCATCAAATCAATAATAACATGTCATAGTAACCTAGAAATTTAATTTAATTCATAAAAAGTCTCAAATTACATTTATTTGGATATTTATAATATCAATTATTTTAATATTTCCTTAAATAGGTAATTAATGCATCACCATTGTGTCATAAATAAATTAAATTATTTAATGTATAAAAATTATAAATAAAATACCATTATTTAGTAAAATTTTTTAGATTTCTAATTAATATTTAAAATATAATTTATCTTATGTATAACCCTATATTAAAAATGTTTTAGTTATTGAACATTGATTTTAACTCTTTTAACTCTTCTTTGAATTAAATAATAATAAATGTCCTAATCTAATCCAAGTGGACCAAATAGGTTCATATTTTTTTCAGAATGTTGTTTTTGGTCGAATTATACTTATCCAATAGAATTAAGACATGTGTTAGGGTAATAATAATATCATTTTTACCCTTAATTACCCTATTTACTTTTAACCGTAGTAAATAAAAGTAAAAAGTTACTAATCACCAAAAATTATTTTTATCTTACTGAACCACATTTTACTCCTTGATATTAACCATGTCTATATGATTTTTGAAATTCCACTCACATAAGCGGTAAAATTATGTTTTATGTGAATTTGTAAATTCTCCTAGGAGGTGGGTAAAAGACGGTGAAAAGTTCAATAAAAGTTTTATATATCTAAAATTATTCTAAACTATCTCCAATGAATTACATTGAACTTATATAGGTATTATGTGTCTATTTTGACCTTAATTAAATTTAAATAAAATAAATAATTATTTAAATAAAAATTCGGTTTTACACTATAACTCTGTGTTTTTTTAACTATTCATCAAAAATTGATTATTTTCAGAAAAATACCAAAAATTCACCCTAAGATAATTTTGATATTCCTAATCCAAAAATGAAGTCCATTTTTAAAGATAAAATTTATAAAATTTCAAAAAGTGGGTATTACTTTTCATAACGGCTAGTTTGATTGGTTGTGGTTTGTGTTAGAACTCGAAGTTGCGTACAACACATGGTACTGTTTTATTCAAAGAGAAGCGTACCATTGAATCTTGGGGTGTTATAGGTCCTATAAAATGTGGAGAAATATTCCATTTCTTACAAATTATTCAATGTTCTAAACAAGGTTAAACAATTAAGAACACTATTTCACCAACCGAAATCTCTAACAGTCTATGATGATGATCATTATAATATTTATACCATCTTTGCGTTGTCAACATTCATTGATGAATGAGATGAATCATTTATGAAATCTCTTAGACCAAACTCTGTCTATCCAAGGAAGATTATCTAATATCTAACAAACACAATAATTATTTTCAAGGATGTCCATATAGGGCCTCAAAATGTAAAATTATTATCATGGACTAGTAACCACTTTTAAGAAAAATCAACCAGTCCAAAATGGTGATCCCAATCTCCACCACAATCAAGGATGTGGGAAGAAATCATATATTCAATATTGTATATATCCTTCTCGGTCTTTCCATTTATTCATAGATTTTAAGCCATACCCAAATAAACCTCATATCCAATCACCTCTTGAAGGACTCTCCAATAGTGATATGTAAAATAGGTATCTATATTAGATAATATAGAAGAGAGATCTTTTTGCAAATAAAAAATCACTTTCACATAGAGGTTTCAAAACTTCTTACCTTTATTTTTATTAAGAATTGGTATAAAGTGAGTCTATTTGGTATCATATTTTTCAAAACCAATATAAAATTACTATTTTTTTGGGTACATGAAAACCAAACAAAAAGTCCATATGGATCTCATAACACTTCCATATTGGCACCAGAAGATTCTAAATCATACCCAGAGGTCTCTGTCAATCACCTTTGACCTATTGGAATGTGAGAAAATGAGAAACAAAATTGAATGCATCTCATCACATACCTCTCCACCAGAATCAATTCTGAACACCATAAAACATCTTTTTAGTTTCTAGGTTCACATCCAATTTGAAATAATGGACACCCATCACAACTTTTCTCAACAATAATGGAAAAAAATTAATTATGAAAACATATAACACCCTCTACTGAGGGAGACCACTCAGTAATTGTAACCCCACCATGAATGGAGTCTCTAGTGCTACAGAATTCAACATAAAGATGGTGTTTATAAAGAATGAAATAATTCATTTCATAGGTCATATGAACATTATAAAAATCAATATCATCTCTTATTTCCCAAACTTTTATAATCAACTATGAAAAAAAGATCCATGACATTCTTCACTTCTGATGATTGTTTCATGTTTGGGGTTGGAATTTTACTTACCGAAGAATCAAAAATGACATTCCCTTTCCTCGAGGAATAGGTGATGTTGAAATCAATAGACTACAGGTACTCCACCTAATGCTTATGGTAGATATTAACATATTTTTGAGAGAATATATAACACATGATTTTATGGTCAGAATACATGGTAATCCTTTATCCAAAAAGGTAATTATTCCAACTCTCAATTGCATGCATCATGATTGGTAGTTCAAAGTCATGGATTAGATAATTATTCTCATGTGGTATAAGATACTGAGATCCATCCTCAATTATGTGTTCACCTTTCATAAGAACACAACTGAAACCCAAACATGATGGGTCACAAAAGTTTATATAGCCCTTCCTGGACTTTAGAAGAGTCAACATCGGTGTAGAAGTGAAAATATGATAATGATTGAAAAAAGAATTCTATAATTTATCATCCCATGGAAATATAACTCCCATATGAGGGAGACATGTCATCGAAGAAGCCAAATTTATTAAATCTTTTTATGAATCATTGATAACAACCTACCAAACGTATGAATCTTAGAATATTGAAATCGTTACATGACTTCTCCTTATCATAATAGATTTCAAATTCTTAGGATCAAATGATATTATATTTTTAGAGACCACATGCCTTAAAAAATCAATTCTCAAATCCATAAATCAGGTTTCTATATCTTGGAATAATGTAAGTGATTTCTCCAAAATTCCATAACTGCTCTCAGATGATGCACATGATCCTCCTTAGATTGAGAGTAAACTTGTATTTAATCCACATATACCTCCACAAATGTATCAAGATACTCATAAGGAATCTGATTCCTAAAATCCATAAATAATGAAGGATCATTGGCTATACCAAATGGAATTACAAGATATTCATAATGTCTTTACCTGCATTAGAATGTAGTTTTATGAATTTCAGATTCTTTTATTCTCAACTGCAGATAACTAAATCGAGGATCAATCATCGAGAACCACTTTTATCATTTAAAATATAGTAATGGATCATAAATATATGGTAATAGATACTTGTTATTTACTATAACCAGGTTGAGTTTATGGTAATAAACACATAAGAAAAGTATTCCATCATCTATCTTAGACTATAGAATAGGAACCAACCAAGGTGAAAAACGTAGCAATATAAATAATATCTCTAACAAATCATTCAACTAATTCTTTAGATCATTCATTTCAGATGGTTCCACATGGTAAGAAGTAGTAGATATTGGTTGAGTACCTAACACTAAATCAATATAAAACTCTACTTCCCTTAATGGTGGAAAACAATAAAATCCAGAATAGAAAACATTAGGAATCTCGATGACAATCGAAAGGAAATCATCACTCAATGATTACCGATCCAGATGAAAATAGTACACTAATATAACTTTCCCAAACTCTAATTAATAATTTTTGTATCTACTCAACCTTGGAATCCATTCCACCCGAAACACAAGATACGCCTTATCGGGTGTAGTGAATGAGACCTATCAAAGGTAGCCGTCCATTTGGGCTTTATTAGAAATCATCCAATCTATTACCAAAATTAAATCAAGAGGTTTCGTATCAAGAACCAACGAATCAAAATTAATCTCAATCTATGATAATGATAATCCACAATAATGAAAATTGAGACCCTACTCTCAAATAATTCCAAGGGGTTTAGTAATATCCATCAAATAAGATAAAATCACCATATGAGAATTTAGAAAAAACATAATATGGTTTGATAAAAATGAGTGAGATACACCATTATTAAAAAAATCTGTCACTAAAGATGGAGTTATAGTATTGGTATCTCTCACATTCACTAGAACTATATCAACTTACTCTAGAGAATTTTCCACGATATAAATAAAAATCATTTCTAATTAATGTGGTCGGAACCCCTTGTTTTTGAAGAATCACATTGCCCCACAAAACATTGTGGTGCTTATGAGTCCATTCAACTATATAGAGAAAAATAGATAAAATGGAACTTATGAAAGTGTCTTAAACATCCATAGGAGTGGATGATCTTGGGTGCCTCAATGTACAATTGTTTCTAATTCCTAGGAATGCCGCACTAGAAGCAATTTAAAGGGATTCTGTCTCGAATTATAGTAGGTCTAGAAGAGCCCTGATATTGAGATCCACTATAAGACTCATCGAGATTTCTATATCCTTTAATGTAACTCATAGAACATCCAATAGGATAAAAAGGAACTCCCATAAACCACACCATACATGCAAGATCTTGTTCAACCATCAAATCCCTATAATACACATTAGTATAAGAAGTGTCCTTCAACAAAAATACCTAAGAATGAATATCAGACCGAAGACCCATATTGAACCGTTTTATCTTCATCTTTTCATTTGATAAAATATTAGGTGAAAACTACACAAGCATGTGAAAGTGATTCATATTCTTCGTTATGGTCATATTTTCTTATTTAAGTTAAAAAAACTCTACATCCATAGCTATCACCATTAACTCTGGATAGAGAATATTAGTGAAAAGAAATTTAATATCCTTCCACTCTAATCCCTTGTACTTTTTTCCATCACCATCAAATCCCACCATGTTCTTCAAGGTCCCTCTAGATTAAATGTAGCACACTTTACCGTAATAGCTTCAAGAATATCTATGAAATCAAATAGAATCTATATATTTCACTACCAGTCCTCAGCCTCTTGAGGATCATTAAATCCTTAGAAAACAAATGGTTTCTAGTGAAAGAACTCCTAAGAACCATTTTTTGATTCATCCCTCTAAGGTTCCACAAAGTGATCCTTAATGGGAATGGGTACAGGTGCTTGTCATAGATCTTGGAATGAATACAATATAATTGCAATGAGGTTCTAGTTGATGAGAGTATTTTATCATTAAGTTTCAACAGTATCTTCCCCACAAATCATCTTTATCAAGTCAACTCAAAGGAAGGATGCTACATGAAGTCAATATGAAACATAGAATACATCATCGGGTTAGTCATATTTAAAACAAAAACAATATAAATGTGTAAATTAATCCCATCAGATAAAAAATAAAATTTGGATTTCATCATACTAAAATTTAAAGTAGGGAGAAGACTAGAACTAGATCAAATTATTCCCCAAGATGAATTATGAAAACCAACCTTAGAGAATTAAAGATCTCTATGATGAGAGTTGATTAGTAACTCACTCACAACTACCTCATAAGTCATATTAAGAGGATATTAGATACATACTGGCATAATGGAATGATTCACAACCTGCATATCTCATACCACTTTCTCATGAACTTTCCCAGATTCCCTATTACTATGATACCCATGAGAATAATAACATATCCTGAAGGGTTTCCTTGATCCACATGGGTTGGAGACTAGCACCTGGAATCATACAAGATAAATGAGGGTACAATTTTTCCTAAAAAAAGTGGTATATATATATATACATTTATACAATGTTCCAACTTGGGTGCCACATACGAGTGCTCTGGTCTGGTTAGTCACAAGATGTCAATCATGCCTCCATATATTCTAGAGGCTACCAACTAGTAGCGAAATTCTTTGAAGTCAATCATGGGGAGATTATACCCTCTTTTATCAAAGTAAATAGTATAATATATTATATATAATAGTGGAATAATAAATAACTATATAAAAAACCAATATCTCAGTATAAAAAATGAAATAAATACAATATCCAATTGAAATAGAAAATATTCTTTGCTAAAGTAAGTGCAAAGTGTCTAAAATGAAAGGTAAAAATATATAAATTAATGACTCCTTTGATGGTTATCCACTAATAGAGTCTAATATTCATTGATTATATCTTATTATTCATGTTTTTAAAATCCCATAAACACGGGTTTGGGTGAATTTTGGAAATTGAACCTCATTTCTCATCACCAGTGCAATTCAGGTTTAAAATGAAAATTGGTTCCCAAGCAATCATCTATTTGTTGTGAACATTATATCTCTTTTATTAAATTTTATATTTCCAGATATGATTGATAATATTTTTTTATCATTTTATCTTTTTTTATCTATGGATGAATCCTAGAGGAAGATGAATATTTTTGGCAGTGAACAAAGAAATTCTTGGATAAAGTATAATGGGACTTAGGTCCATCAAACAAAGGTGGTCCCACAAAACCAGCCTAATTAAGCTAAAATTATAAATTTATAAGGAGAAAATTATGGGGATAATTTCATTAAACTATTTCCAGATCTAATTTGGATGTTTTCATGGTGTTCTAGGTGCTCATAGATGATGATTAAATTTAAGGACAGATCTAAACTCCCATAAAGACAACACACCATTTCGAGCATAACATCCAAACGAATGATCCAATTTTCATTAAAGATTGAGAAAAATAATTTTAAATGTGGATTAATATATTTTTATTTTACAGAACTTCTATATTAATCAATCTTCAATTGAAATTCACACATCAAAATGGGGGATGAATCTGGATGAATTTACTAGTCAACTTTGAAACATCAAATTTCCTTTAATTTATCACCCTAATTTTGACTCTACTAATTTATAGGTAAGAAATGTATTTATATGGGATTGAAACTATACTCCTAATACTACTATATATGTAGGCTGTGGTGAATTTATTTAGATCTATGTTTTATTCTTTCAATTTTAATTTACCGCTTTCATTTTGTAATCGCATCATCAATTTTTCTTATGTAATTGATTCATTCACCATCATTTATTAATAAAATTTATTATTTATCTTCACTTATTTAATTATTTTTAATTTCAATTTTTTACCTTTTAATCTATTTTTTAACTTTTTCACCCCAACCCTTATGAATTTATTCACACAGCCATGGTTTGATTGTTATTTCATTATTTTTCTTCTTAAATTCCACCCTCATGAGTGTACTACCCACATCAATTAATAAAATACCATGAATGGAGGTATAAACATCTGATTTTTTTATCCAATGGAGTATAAAATGGATGGATTGTATGTTATTTATCATTTTAATTATTCATAATCAATTATTTTGATGATATTTTCAATCAATGATATGCATTCTCCATTGATCTCACTATTTTAAAGGCTACACATCATGAGTCCTAAAAAACCTATACCTTGGAATTCTCTGGAATTTTATCCTTAAAGTGTATAGTTTATTATCATTAGGAATGTTAAGACTCAAAATTACATGAGTGATTTGGGATATTCCTATTTTATTGAAGGAAACACTCGAATTTAAGACTTTGGAATTTTTTTTATAATAAATTCATTGAATCCAACCAAAGAAATAACCAAGTGTTAACTCATTGTATTTAAATAGAATTAAAGTATTTTTTTAAATGAATTTAATTATAAATTAAATTAAAACCCAATATGGAAACTTTATATCCAAATCACCCCCATTAAATTTTATTGTCTATAAGTTTTGTTCTTCGGTCTATGTGGATTCGATAACCCAAGTTTTAATACCAGTGACCACTTACACCATATAACCTGGGTAAATTTGGGTGAAAAAAATCATTGAAGACATTTATGGTGGCCCAAGTAAGTTCTATTATACACTCACATTCTTTTATCCCCCATTTCACTTTTCTAACCACCATTTCTCTTCTGTTTTCCCCCTTTTGTTTCTGTGTGTCCAAAGAGTCTCAAATCTCAATTTAAGACAATTCCAGTATAGTATCATTTTCATTACCCCTTCATTATCCAATTCTATAATCAAATGGTAAATCAAAATTTTGAATCCCCTCACATAATAAATTTATTTGATCAGACCTTGAATGAATACCCTTCTCTCTATGACATGTAAAATCTTTTGTATGATTAATGCTTAAATGATAAATTTTCATCCCTTTCAAGGTTGGTTAATGAGATCAAACTTAATTAAGTACATGTTTTCCAAACTCTTATCTATAAAAATACACAAAAAAATCTATAATTTTTTTGAGAATAAATGGAGAAAATTAATTCGTATGTGTCATCACCAAAATTTTAACTACAAAGCATTGAAACGGTTATTGAACCCATTCCTACTCAAGATGTCATTTCCACGTCATTGATAGAAGAACATTTTATCCAAAAAAATTCTCATGAAATTTAAAAAGACCCAAAATTTAAATATTGGGTAAATTAATATAACTAATATATTGTTTAAGGGTCATTAAATAATGAGTAAATTGACTTTTTGGATTCACAAATGGGAAACTTGTCTTCACGGATTGAATATTCTGAATATATCACTAAGGAATATTTTTTAGGACCACCAATAACTAAACCATTGGGATAAGTCACAATAATTTATTCTATACCGAATTTGGAAATTCAAATGGAAAACTTATAGGAGGAATATTATTTTCAAAAGGAACCAATTATTTACATTTGTTGAGAAAAAACTCTTTTTATTCAAATTTTCTTCTATATTAAGGGATTTTTAATCTAGAAAATATCATAATTATTTTCTTTCCATCCCACTAAATTATACCATAATAGGTGATAACAAAGATATTTTTTAATTCATTAATTCTTCTCATGAAACCAATAATGTTGGAATGATCTTTAACACCTTAGGCAAGATAAAAAAAGAAACTGGATCAACCAGTTATGAAATTCCTTGGACATTCAAACACATTATTGAACATGGGATTTCACATGAAACAATTTATAAAAAATTAAAAAATATAAATCCAGTAGAGGTTAAGAATAATGTGGTCCTGTAATTTTTTAAAGATGGTATTGGATAATTGGGGGGGTCTATGTCGAGCTAAAAACATTAAATGAAGTTCTTTATGGGAGGAAAATCACCTTCTTATTTTTTTGTTTTTTTGTGTTCTTTTGTTAAGAAAACCACTTGTGGTTTATATGTGATCTAATTTTTTGTGGGATTTAATTTTCGAAGAAGTTCAATATTTTTAAATAAAAAACATGCCTTCTAGATTTCAAACTCAACCATCATCATTCCCAATGAGTCTACATATAACATTAATCCCAAGTGATTGGTTTATTATAGATGGGTCATCACTTCAAACCATGTGGTTTTATTCCAAGAATTAATTTCAAATCACATCTCCCCTCTTTCATATTAATTTTAATATCTCTCTTCTATTATCTTTAAAAAAATGTGGGTAGTTTCATTCTTAGATAGGGGGAGTGAAAATGTGGAACTTTCATTAAAAAATATTAGGCTTTTATGATAATAAAACCAATTAAAAAAAACCAATTCTTTATCCTTGAATGCAGTAATGTACATTTTGAAACATGAAAACATATTTGCAATTGATTTTTAATGCCTTGATTGTGATTTTAATGCATGTTTATGTTCATAATCATAGTTTTTGAAAATTACAGTTGTGTAATGTGATTTTTAAATGTTAAAATTCTCATCCTTTTAATTAATACTCCACAATTCTCATCAATTGGATATTGCATATAGGTTTGATTTCATTGGTCCCTTTAATCATATCATAGGGTTTGGGCCCACATACATTTTAATTTGAGTGTCTAAAAAAATAAAAAAAACACATAGAGAAATATTTTTTTCCAAAATTATGACATTACACTCTTGGGGATCACGAATCCATAGTTTTTTGGCATAGATTGAGGCTTTAAATCTCTATTATACACCATGGAATTTACAATACATGTGGTGTTTGACAATTGGGGATCATGACTAAATAGTTTTCTTTCTTACAGTTAGTTATTTTCATATATATTATGGTTTTAAAAACCAAAATAAAACAACAACAAAAAATTGGATACTCATCTTATGGTTTAATGTGATCCCCACATAGCATTTCCATTTTTTCCCTTGAATATTAAAATGTTCCCCATGTTATTTGTGATGCACAACACATCATCAAGTATAATTGAAATTGGATGAAATGTGATAATGAATTTTATCAATGGAATGGGATTGGTCTTGGGATATTCTTGTGAAACTATCTTGGACAAAATTATTTTTAAAGGTTTCATGATTATTTGGAATTATTTTATATAAGAAATTTTTGTTAAAATGTTTTTGAAAAAGAATATTCAATTTCGTATTTTTGTGATAATTTTTTCTCAGGACTAGAAAAACCAACGTTGGTAGTGTGATTATCCACTGATAGAGGATAATATTAATTTATTATATATTAATATCCATGTCTCTAAAAGTACAAACACATCAGTTTTAGTGCATTATAGAAATTGAACTTCATTTCTAATCACTTGTGCAATTCCGGTTTAAAATGCAATTTTGTGCCCAATCAATCATCTATATGGGGAGAAAATTATCAACCTATTTTTTAATTTGATTTTTTATATGATTTAAAACATATTTAAGAATATTTTATCTTGTCTGATGAATGGTTGAATCCCAAAGGAAGGTGAATATTTTTTGCAAATAATGCTGAACTTCCTTGATAGGCCTTTGGCCCATTAAACAAAAGTGGAGCCCAAAATCTAAGACCGATTATGCCAAAATTTTAACTTTATAAATATTAAATTATGGGGATGATTTCATTCAAATATGTATGGAAAACATTTAGAATTTTTCATGTGGATCCAGGAGGTCAAAATAAAGAATAAATTTATGGTTAGATTTGAACATCCATAAAGATAGCCCACTATTTTGAGCATTACATCCAAACAGTAGATCCAATTGTCTATAAATTTTGAAAGATATTATAGTACATGTTGAAGAAGATATTTTCATCCTATGAAACTTCCATATTTGGAAATATTTTGTCACAAATTCACACTTTAAAAAGGGAGATGAATTTGGTTGAATTTTCTGGTATACTTTAAAACGTCCAATTTCCTTTAATTTCTCACCCTCCTTTTGACTCCGTCAATTTATGGGGATGGAATTTATTTATGGGGGATTAATCATATAATCCTAATATGATTATTTAATGAGATTTTTGTGGATTTATTTAGATCCATGTTTTATTCATTGAATTTTAATTTACTACTTTCATTTTGTAATCGCATCGTCAATTTTTATCTTGTAAGTTTTTCATTCACCATCATTTATTAAAAAAATTATTCTTAATATTATATTATTTTATTATTTCAAACATCAACTTGATACCGTTTAATAAAGGTTTGAACTTTTTTACACCAACCCTTGTGAATTTATTCACACAATGGAGGGGTGATCTTATTTCATTTTTTTCTTATTCAATTCCACCCTGATGAGTGTACTACCCGATTCCATTAATATAATATCATCAATGAAGGGATAATAATATATTGGGTTTATCAATTGGAGTATAAAGGGTGTGGATAGTATCTTATTTCTCATTTTAATAATTAACAATCAGTTATTTTTTTGATATTTTCAACCAATTAAGTGGTTTATCCACTGATCTCACTATTTTTGAGGCTACAAATAATGAGTGAAAAAAAGAACCTATACCTTGGTGTGCTCATGAATATGATTCTCCAACTGTATAGGTGATTATTCTTTCGATGGTTAAGACTGAAAATTCCATGATTTATTTGAAAAGTTATTCATATAATGAAATTCCCAAATTTAATACATTGAAATAATTTAAAAATAAATTCATCCAATCCACCCCAAGTGATTACCAATTATTAACTCATTATTTTTAAATTGAATTAACATAAGATTTTATAAAAATATAATTATCAACTCAATTCAAACCTAATATGGAAACTTCATATCTAAATCAACCCCATCAAATTTTATTGTCTATAGGTTTTCTTCTTTGGTCCCTGTGGATTCGATAACCCAACCTATACTACAATTGACCGTATACACCATATAATGTGGGTAAATTAGGGCATAACCACAAGAGGATCCAAAACCAAATCTACGTCCCTTATGTAATCCTAAACCCAAAATCATCCATTTATCATAAGTCATTTTTCTTTAACCTATCCTATAGCAATATGGTCTATTTAGGTACCAATTATACAACCCAATTAGGGTGTGAGTATGACTCATTTGGTCACCACCATTGATTTCTAAAACATTTCCATTAAAATAGTATATTTAGTTGTATAAAAAATTAATTATAATGTATAAATAAACAATTATCACATTTTCATTTATTATTTATTTAACTACATAAACTCTAGGGTTCTTGAGGATACTGATACCTTAAAACTACATTTAGCTCCTACTAGAGCCCAAATTCTTCTCTGGTAATATCATATCTTTATAGATACTTCTAATCCTGTTGGAGTTTGAAGTATTAGAAGGTGATATCATATCTTAAAACATGATTTAGCTCATGTTAGAGTCTGAAGTATTCTCATGTGAGTTCATTACTCAGAGTACCTTTATCACCATTTTTTAATTTCACATTTAATTGCCCACATTACCAATATTAAATTCAAAATTAAGATGACCATGTTACCATTCATACTTCTCAACAGAATGACCATGTTCCAATTACATTTCTCATAATTACAATGACTATGTTACCATTTATACTTCTCAATTGAAAGACCACATTCCCATTGCATTACCCATTAGTATAATGACTATGTTTCCATTTATACTTCTCAATTTAGTATGACTATGTTACCATTATTTTACTAATAATTAATTCATCAATTATTCTTCACATAAACTGCATTTCTAAAATAAAAATTAGTTACACTAACAATTATATTATTTAATAAAAAAATAAACTAATCACTTCAATAATATTAATTAATTCAAAAATTAATTAAAAAATACAATTTCATTAATAATTAGTCAATTATTTTATCAAAAAAACATCCTTAATTAATTACTCAATTAATTAATTATGTAAAATATTTAATTATGTTAACAATTAATTAACAAATAATAAAAAATCATAATCTCATAACTAATTTCCTTATTAATTATCTTGAATGAACCATTTCAATGTCTTATAATTAATTCTACAATTAATTATCAATTAAACAATAACAATATTAAATAATTAATTCAACAATTAATTATCCCCAAATAAAAATTTCAAAATTCTCAAAAATTAATTCCAAAATTAATTATCCAAGTCATCAATTCAATATCACATAATTAATTTCATCATTAATTATATCCATATCTCGTGATTCCACAGTCCCTTCATTAATTAATTCACCATATTAATTAATTATATTTGGAAAATTAAATTTGTAAACAAATATAGAAATTATAAAATTTTCATACACTTAATAAAAATCAAGACTATGGGGTTTTAATTTTAGACCACCAACCTCGATTCATTGATGAATGATCACTGAGTGGAAATCCTCAAAATCGAGTAGTACATAGATGTAGACTTAGATCTATATCTCAAAACCCTAAATCAAGATTTAGGAAATCAATAAATTTCCAAACTATATCAAGATCTAGAATCATATATCTTGATATCACCTAATATATATATATATATATATATATATCTAAAAAACAATGGATTACTTCCACCAAAAGAACAAGAGATGAAGAGAGGATGAATGATAATGCATCAGTATGAGATACACTTACGGGAAGGGGAGAAGATATTTGATCCGGGCTTTGAATTGGGAAGAATAGAGTTCAGACATTCATAGAATCCCTCTATGATTATTTGAAATTTTCCAAAATCTTAGTGGCCTTTTTTTGGTTCGAATGGGGGATGTTTTGGGGGTTCAAGGAATATTAAAAGCATTTTTCAGGAAACTAAAATTATCATGCATGGTTTCTTGGGCAGAGAAACATGGTTTTCTATAACGATACACCAACCGTGTGCTAATTATTTTTTGGTTTTATACCTTTTCTTTTCAAGGAGCATGGTATGACAAACCATTCACCAACCATTCAAACCCTAACTGAGATTAATGTTCAAGCATCTCTAAGATTATGAGCCAAAAATATTGGGCCACTGATCCCTCATATCTACTTATTTCTCCCATGTTTCCTCTGGCACATGCCCATGATTCTAGAAATAGAATAACTATGAATATATTAATTCCCCACAACACCTTATCATTGTGATCCAACAAACATATAGAATGTGTATCAAAGGAAACATCTATCTCATGCTTGAAATCATTCACATCGATCAAATGATAAGGCTTAGGGTGATTACACCATTGTTGTGATACATGGAAATCGTCATTCATAACACTGAATTTCCATCCAAGGGACAATCAGTGCACCATTGGACCGATTCTATCCTCAAATAGAAAATATCCAATAAACCTTGGTGCTGACTTACCTTACCTCTATACACTGCAGTGACTCATTCTATGTGACAATAGAAGGAATAAAATATCTCCCTATGAAAAACTATAGGGGTTATCTTCATATTTCAGCATATGACTTCTTCCTACTCTGAGTCACATGTATATATTTTTGAATCAGTTGAACCTACTTTGATGCCTCATATACGATACTTGATCCCAAAAACTCTTACTCACCTGCATCCATCCAACAGAGTGGTTTTTTACATGGATTACCATAATGAACCTTGTATGGTTCCACATGTATATTTTCCTGATAACCATTTTTATTGTCAAACTCTATTAAATACAAGTGTTTCTCCCAAGAGCCACTGACACCATTAACACAAGCTTGTATCATATCTTCAATAACCTATATAGTACACTCCAATTTCTCTTAGTTCTATGGGAGAAATGTTATACTCAGTATTACATGCATGCTAAAAACCTTTTTAAAGCCTGAATAGAAGTGTGAAGTGAATCATGAGTTGTGATCTAAAACTATATCCCATAGAATCCCATTCAGATAGACTATCTTCTAAACATAAAAACGTCTCATCTAATCCACTAAGAAAGTCTCCTGTATGTGAAACAAATACACTAATTTTTCTGGTTAATCAAAAATAACCAAATTATAATAATTCTATATTAGAATATTTGGAAGAACCACTACAAAATACATTATCACATCATCCCACTTTTATTCCATAATGGGAAATGACTATAGAAAACCTCTTGGTCAGTGATTCTCTTTCTTGACCTTCTGATAGGTGAGGTATCACATTATGAACCCCAATATCTCATTTTTCATGCATGGACTCCATAACTATTGTTAATGGTCATGGTACATTTTTTTCACACGTTAATGTACTATCCAATTTGAGGCATGAAATGCCCACATTAGCTCCTCTCACATAATTGTAATTAAAACCACCCATTTTCTGACGTAGAGGATTTCATCCTCATTTATGCTCTAATATTAAGGTGTCTCCACACCTTCATGGATTCCATTAAAGTTCATACATTTTGGGTCCCCATATTTCCTATCACTAATATAGGACAAAAGATTCGACTCCAATAAGACTGTTAGGAGATTTATTTTCTGCTGAATCTCCTGAACCACAACATATATCTTTGATAGAAAGGTCATTATCTTCCACTTATCTTTATACTCTTTAACCGCTTATGTATGAGTCTTCCTAGTCAATGAATGAGCCACACTATTTCATTTCACATGCATATAAGATATCTGAATATCAAATGACTTCATTTACTCAACCCATCTCTGCTGTAGATGATTCAAATATCAATTTCAAAAGATATACCTCAAGGTTTTTTGAACTGTATATATCGTAATGTTTTTTCCAAAATGATAACGCCACTAACACTTTAGAGTATAAACCACTACTACTAGCTCAAGGTCATGCGTACGGTAATTCTGTCCATGTGGGATCAGATGATAAGACCCATATTCAACAACTCATTCTCCATGTATCAAAAATACAATGAGTATAATCCTAGAAGCATAACAATACATTGTTTACTCCTCACCTGGCTTGGGGAGGATCACAATTTGTGTTGATTTGAAAAGCTTCATCAACTCCTATAAGGCCTCCTCATTATATTTTGATCATTCAAACCTTATCCCTTTCCTAGTCAAGCCCATATATGGTGACTCCAAATGGGAAAAGTCCTGTAATAATCTTTGATAATATACATCTAACCTTATAAATATACAGATTACTAAAACATTCTTAGTAATCTCTTAAGAAACAACTACCTTAACCTTTTTTGGATCCACTGAAACACCTTCCTATGAGATTATGTGCTCTATGAATTATAACAGATCAATCTAAAACTAACACTTAGATAGTTATGAGTATATACAATTCTCTCTTAGTGTACTCAGGATAATGTCAAGATGTTGGGAATGATCATCATTATTCTTGTAGAACAACTATATTTCATCAACAAATAATATAAAATTATAATCAAGGTGTAGATGACAGATTTTGTTCATCAAGTCCATAAATACTATTGGTGCATTTTTCAAACCAAACAACATTATAAAGAACTCATTTAGGTCATAAGTACTTTGGAAAACATTCTTCTGTATATCAAAAGTATGAAATCTCAGTTGATGATACCCCGATCTAAAGTCAATCATTGATAACACACAAGATCAACTTAACTGGTCAAAAAGATCATAGATACATAGAAGAAGGTAGAAATTAATTATAATCAGCTTTTCCAACATCTAATAATCGACAGATAAGAATAAACTCCAATAAATCATATTTGGAAACAACCGTCCTAATCCCAAAGGCGGTGTACTTGGTCAGATAAATCCTTTCACTTATAACCCCTCCAACTGATTCTTGATCTCCCGAATCTATTTCAGTTCCATTCTATATGGTGGAATAGATACTGGTATATCCCCATGAAGTAATACATGATTTTCAAACATTAAAAATTCATTACATATGAGAAATACATAAACATTATACAAGCAGATGCCCAAATTCTATAGTTGTGATAGTGTCTTTGGAAACATGGAAACAAAAACACTTGTACATAAGTGAGCTAAAGTATCTCCCACTAGGTTCTCCTTGACTAGAACCTTTATTAGACGCATAAAAAATAATACATTTCTTTATAACCTAGGGAAGGAAACATAAAAAAGGGTTGATCTCAAATGCTATGAAAGGGTAAAAAAGAGATACATGTAAGAATAAACATTAACAGAAGGGTATGAGAACATGATCATGAAAATAAAAGACCATACCCTACATATCAAAGATGATATACATGAATTGTGGCATACTACTTGGAAGTTAAAAAGACATGAATCAAAAGGAAGTAAAGGACATAAGCCATTAAATAATAACATAAGAGTAAGACATGGGATTGTGGAAACACATAGGCATACACTGATTTCCATAGTAGCCTACGAATCAATTCCTAGACCATATTAGTGAAAAAAGTCTTTTACCGAACTATGTGAACCCCCATTCAATCCCTATATTACTAAACTGAGTAAAACCTCATTCCAACACTGTATTACTAAACTTAGTAAAACCATTTTCCATCACTATCTATCTCATGAGATATAAACCATTACCCAATTAATTGGAGGGAGATATAGGTACCACCCGTCACATAAGGAAATCAGAGAAACATGTGCCACAAGATCATAAATAAGCGTATCATAATCCATGAAATTATATGGGTATCATAAACCTAAAAACATATCATAAACAGTGGAAAGATACATGTTTTATAATCATTTCATCATGAACATAACCCCTGAAAATTATAGGGTTTCAAAAGTATATAACCCGTGAAAGAGAAACAGGCTTCATAAACATCATGTCCTCAAAACATAATCCATTCAAGGATATAATATAAATTGAAAAATTTGATAATTTTCCCATAAAGGGATGAGAAACACCAATGGATGTAATCTTAGATGGGAAATAATTTTGAAATTTCTTTTAAAAACATTTTTGAATAAAATATCCTTTATTCTTTAAAAAATTCTTTTTTATGACATAAAACTTTTTGAAAAACTATTCTTTTTTAAATAGCATTGAAAAAATATAAATTAATCATTGAAATTGATAAAAATAATTTAAAATCATTTTTTTTAATATTATCTTCAATTATATTTTGAAAACATTTTTGAAAAAATGGGTTTTGAATAAAAAAGATTTATAACCGAAGAGAGAGATGGTCAGATTTCACTAAAATAATTATCTTAAGAACCACAAAGTGGAAAAATGATAATAATAAATGAGGATATATTTAATAAATATAGTAAAATATAAATAATGAATAATCTTGAGATATTTCATCAAAGGAATCATAAATATAAAGAATCTCGAAAAAGGATAAGATTATCCCAATAAACTGTTATAAATGGGTTACTTGGGATCATGATATATATTTATGAAAAGGAAATTACATGAATCTTATGATATCATGGAAATAATTAGATTCATGATATAAAATTGAGAATGTAATTATAAAAACCTTCAATAAGATTTTCGGTGTAGGACAAAACATGAGTCTCATAGAAGGAAAATTGAGACAAAACTGTTTTACCGATTTGGTAACTTTTGAAAGATAAACCCTTTGAAAGAAGGATCAAAGAATATATATGTGAATAACCATTTATTTAGGTATTATATACATAAAATTAAATCATGGTAAGTACATACACCACAAAAAATGAAAGAGTGGTGAACCTAACTTTTATCTCACTTAAATTAAAAGTGAGATGAAATTCCCCATACCTTGAGTCTTAACTCTCTCTGTACTCATACAAGAATCGTGTATAATAACTATATGGTTATTTTAAATATTTTATAGATTATTATTATTATATATAATACCATATATGGTTTTATTATAACCTTATATTACCCACTTGTTAATGAATCTATGTTATGTTTTCACTTTGGGTAATATTTGATTTGTTCTTCGAATGTGTCTTAATTTGTTATATCATTGGTACTTATAATTATATCATGATTAAAAATTTTAAGTCATGAAATAAATATAATTTATATCCCATATATTCATATTATAATAATTTATAGTGTATAGAAGTACAAAATGGAATACACCATTCTTGGAGATGGTAAGCCATTAGTACACATGAACATTGTTTCTGTATTTATTGTCGTATTGAAAGAAAGTATGTCAATGAAATATTTAAATATATGTGTATATATATATATAATTATTCTAGTATAATTAATATATCACATATATCCTATAATTTCATTTAACCCATCCTTAATACATTCTATGTGGTGTGAGAACAAATCACATCGCTTTGAGGGGTCGGTAATCCACACGTCCTCTAACGAGATTATCACATTAACACCAAAAGGAAGGTAAAAAGACATGTGTTTTAAAAGTAAAACATAAGCTTAGGTAATTAATAAATATAACATATTACATTTATAAATAAATTTTCCATCATAGTGGCCACCATGATTGTTGGTAAGGGAGAAATTAACAATCATCATTTCCTGAGGTAGTAGTTCGTCGTAAACAGAAATAGTATGTTCAACATCCATTACATGGACGTGTTTGTAAGAGTAGGTAAGAAACATTACATAAAAAAATTATAGTATTAGTTGGATATAGGTATTTTAACAAATTAATGGAATAAATATAGTGTAGGGGGTAGATAAGGAAGATAATGTAAAGAGCTTGAAAGATGACGTTTCCTCTAAACCAGGTAACTTCTTTTGGTTTGTGCCAAAAGGTTTTCTTGAGAGGGTTTATTCCAAAAAGAGGGTTTAAAGTCAAAGGGATTATTTTTCGGAGGAAATTTGGTAAGATCTTGGATGATCTTAAGAGGCCTGAGAGGTGTGAGGAATAGGTATAGGTGGTGGCCTTTTATAGGGAAGGAAAAGGACTCACATAGAATTTTTAGAAAACAATTAGGAGTGCAGATGTTATTACCTAAAATATGTCCAAAAAACCAAAACAATAAATAATTAAATGTGTATTTCTGAAATATGGACATTAAATGGGTGGTAGACAAGTTTCTAGGTCAATTGGACCCTTAATTTTAATTTTTAGTCCCTAATTAAGCTCAATTTGGCCTTAACGACTGTGATTAATTTTAATCACATTTACTAATCATTTTGGTCAAAAATTAACATGGTATTATTAGAATCTAAATATTATATTTAATAAAATGTTTTATTTCTGATTTTTGAAATTCCAATCATAGAAGCAAGGATATTAATATTAATACTAATCCTACAGACGGGACGAAATAACAGGGGTTTAAAGTAGGAAAAAGTTCAAATGTTTGTTAAGATTTTATATTCAGTATCAAATTGTAATTGATTATAATGAATTTAATTGTATTATTAGATGTAATATTAATATAATTTGATCTTAAAACATATTTTTCATAACATTTACCAATAATAATTAATTGGAAAAAAGATAGTTTTTAACTAAAAAGCTGTATTTTTTATTATTAATCAGAAAATGGTGTTTCTCAAAAAAATACAAAAAATAAACCCTTAGATAACTTGGACATTATGAATTCAAATATTAAGATTATTTTATCAAATATAATTTTTAAAGTTGTCTAAAATGACTTTTATTATTAAAATTAGTTCATTCAAGAAAATGATGATTCGAAACATAAAAAGAAGTTTACCAAAAATCATATGTTTTGTTTATAAAAAAAATTATAATAAATATTTTAAAAGTATTTATTACTACTCATATTTATAATTTTAACCACTAGGTTATAATTATCTTTAATTAAATAATTAAAACAATAAAATAAGATATTTTTTAGAAACTTTGTGTTGTTTGTATTGTACGCCAACTCAGTGTTGTGTGCATCATACACCAAGTCAATTTAGTGTATCATACGCCAAATTAGTGTTGCATGTAACATTTTACATGTTGGTTTAGTGTGAAAGAAATATTTTACTAAGTTCATTGCAGGATATAAGTGAAAATTTAAATTTATTCTAAAAAAACATGTTCATAAAAATTTGGGTTGTTACATTCTACCCCCCTTAAAATGAATTTCACCCTCAAAATTTGTCACTCAAGTAAAAAAAGTGAGGGTACTTATTCTTCATCATATACTCAAGTTCCCATGTAGATTCCTATAACTGGTTATTTCTCTATAGATCTTTTATCAGGTGAGTAGACCTGTTTCATAGAATATTCTATGACCAGTCCATAATTTCATCAAGTTTCTCCTCATAAAAAAGATCCTGCTCCAGTAGTATGACCTTTGAGTTTTGTAAATGGGAAAGGCCAAGTATATAATTCCTTAGGAGTGATACATGGAGGACATATTTTAATTGAGAGAGATTTTAAGGAATTCCAAGTGATAGGATACCATCCTAATACAATCAAGAATTTCGAAGGGGATGATATACCTAGAACTTAGTTCCCTTTCATCCCAAATCTCATAACAACCGTCCAGGGTGAGATTCCCAAAATCACCTATTCACTAACATCAAATTCTATATCACACTGATGGTTATCATTATAATGACCCATACTTTACATACATTGTTAGTACTTCAAAATTGAATTACACTTATTAAAACATATAACAAAACCATGAAAGGACCATATAGGAGTAGTGTCTTTTGAAACTGGGAAACATAAACAACTGGTTCATAAAGAATCTACACTATCTCCCATTTATTTCATCATATCTATAGTCCCTTTTGGCATATCATACTTAATGGCGTTCTTCCAAACCTGGGGAATGAAAACATACTAAAGGGTGAGCTCAAATGCCTAGTAAGGGTAAAAAAAGAAATATCAATCACATCATATTCATAAGAACATAACATTTTGGAAATCTTACCCTGCCAAAAGAGATCATAATTTCATAACAAGGGATAAATCATGGTAGTGAAATTTAATCACAATAATCATAATGTAAAACATGATGATTTGTGTCATACACACCTAATTATAGAGAATCATTTCTTATTAGTCAAGACTCATTTCCAAAACTATCATAGTGGACAAAGCCCATTTCTGAACCGAGTTCATTCCTCGTTTCAGTCCTGTTTCACTGAACCAGTTTATCCTGCCATTCCAACCATGTCTATCTCATGAGATATAAAATCTTTACCCAATTCACTTGAAGGAGATATATATCCCACCCATCTCATAATGATACCATTCTTATGTGTTCCACAAAATCATAAACCATACATCATAGCATAACCCATGTAATAAAAATGGGATTCTTAAAAATCGTGACATCATAAAACAATTTATATAATATAAAGGAATTCATAAAAATAATTCCATCAGAACATAATCAAATCAATGTAATAATAGGTATAGAAATATAACCCTTTATTATCTTAGATGGAAAATAATTTTGATAAAACACTTGAACTCCATTTTTGAGGAAAATATCCTTTCTACTTCAAAAACACTTTTCATTTCATAACATGTCATAAAATTCTAAACTAAAATAAGTTTATTAAAAATAAACTTGAAAACTTATAAAGGAAGCTGATTGGAAATAATTTTTTAAAAATCCATTCATGCCGTATAAGTTAAAAAAACATTCTTTCCATACTTTTTTCGGAAAAGTCAAAAAGTACCTCGTATGAAAAACGACAAAAGATTCATTTCATATCTTTTACAAAAAACTTGCTGAAGGGTAAAATTGGATTTAAAAATTTGTAGCTGGATTTAAATAATATTACATATTCAGGAAACATGGATGTGGATGATAAAATACACCCCAGTAAATTCCAAAGTATAAACAATCTCGGATAAAAATGAGATTGTTATATTTCCCTTACCTTAGGTCAGATTTGCTTCGTAAGTGTTCGAACCTCCTATATAATGATTTAAATAATGTCATTGACTTATTCAAAAATCATAATAATTGTTATGATATCATATATGGTCATATTATTAGCTTATTATTAGTAATAATTCATTGATACTTGTTATTCGGGTGTTTATTACTTTTTGTTCTTATGTGTGTTTTGTCGAATAAATTATTATTCTTCTTTTTAGGTTATAGATACATCATTTCTAGAATGGTATTAGTGTAATATATATCATATTTATTCACTCAATTCATTTATGTAATCATTATGCAATGAAAATCATGTAGAACGAATCGCATCACATCGTGGAGACGGTATTCCGTACGTACGCACAAGCGATGATATCGTTCCAATGATAGTGGAATTGTATTGGAGTGTATGCATACTATTTCAGAATCAATATCACTTTATAATAATCATATATATTCATTCTTTACACCATTAGACCCATCCAAGTAAGGTGGTGGTGGAAAATAGATTACACCACAGCGTGGAGACAGTATTCCGTACGTACGCACGCATGGTGATTTCATTTTCCGTAGGATGGATAGATGGTGAAATAGGGTTGTTTCATACTTATAATAAAATATCAGTATATGAGTGATACTGATGTTATAAATTCATAATGAGACAACTAAAGGAGAATAAGTGGAAGAAGAAATAAAGTTGAAAGAATCGGTAACGGACATTACCTCTTCTTTGAAGCGCTTCGTTGAGACCTCCTTTTAGGGAACTAAAATTGGTCTTTAAGAAGACCAAGACCTCTAGGATGTTTCTAGGGAAGTGGAGAGGAGAAATTGGCAGGGGTTGACCGATCTTGAAGGCTCAATGTGGTGTGAGGAAGATAGGGAGGAGGTTCCCTTTTATAAGGGAGGAGAGGGGAACCTTTGGAAAAACTAAAAGTATTATTTTATTATAAAGCCATATTCAGTTTTAAATAGCTCCAATTTGATTTATTTCAAATCTAAGGTGGGGATGGGTCGAAATCCTTTCATCCAATAGAATTTGGACAAGTTTAGTTTACAATTTTAACCTTATCATTTAGAGTTAACTTTAAGTTAGATAATTTTACTTTTACCGTGTCTTTTTGTGTTCTTACACTATAAGGTTAATAAAAATACTATAACAAGCCAAAAGAACCCCAAGTTGTTTATTATTAATATATATAACCTTATCTAAGTCATTTTTCCAAACTTTAGATTTTTAGGAATAAAATAACAATTAATAATATAATATATGTTTGAAAAACTATTTTATGTCAATTTTGACACTATTTAGTAATTGATTTATGTGAAAATCATAAGAGAATGAGTATTTCAAAAAAAAGTTAATTAAATCAATACTAACATGTCATATTAACCTATAAAATTAGTGTAATTCATAAAAAGTCTCAAATTTCATTTATTTGAGTATTTATAACATCAACTATGTCAATATTTCATTAATAAGATAATTACTGCATCATCTTTGTGTCATAAATAAATTAAATTATTTAGTGTCTAAAAATTACAAATAAAATACCTTTATGTAGGAAATATTTTTAGATTTACAATGAATATTTATAGTCGAATATATCTTATGTATAAACCTATATTAAAAATTATTTACTTATTAAACTTTTATTTTAACTATTTTAACCCTTCCTTAAATAAATTAATAATAAATGTCCTAATCTAATCCACGTGGGCCTAAATGGTCATATTTTATTCCTAAGGTTGTTTTTCGTCGAATTACACTTATCCAATAGAAATAGGACATGTGTTAGGGTAATAATAATATCATTTTTACCCTTAATTACCCTATTTACTTTTAACCGTGGTAAATAAAAGTAAAAAGATACTATTCAACAAAAATTATTTTCATCTCATTGAACCACATTTTACTTACTGACATCAACCGTGTCTCTTGGATTTTTTAAATTCCACTCACAGAAGCGGTAAAATTAAGTTTTATGTAAATTTTCAAATTCTCCTAGTAGGTGGGTAAAAGACGGTGAAAAGTTCAATAAATTTTTTATATATGTAAAATTATTATAAAATTACTCCAATGAATTACATTGAACTTATATAGGTATTATGTATCAATTTTGACCTAAAATAAATTTAAATAAAATAATTAATTATTTAAATAAAAAGTCAGTTTTTAAATAGTAACCTACTGTTTTCACTATTCATCAAAAATTGAATGTTTCTAGAAAAATACCAATATTTCACCCTAGGCTAATTTCAATATTCCGATTCCAAAAACGAAATCCATTTTGAAAAATAAAATATACAAAATTTTAAATAGTGGTTATTACTATTCATAACAGCTAGTTTTAATAATATTTTTATAGCATATCGTTGTTTAGTGAAACACAGTATTGAGTACGACGCAAGCTATCAAGGAAGGTCACGATTGCATGTAAAGAAAGCCAAGATAGTGTTGTGTGTATGGAAAGACTCCTTTGATGATTTATATAAAATAAAAACAAAATATTTCTTATAAAAGTCTCAGGTGTTACATTCTACCCCCCTTAAAATGAATTTCGCCCTCGAAATTCGTCACTTATAACAAAAAGATGAGGATACCTCTCCCTCATCATATCCTCAAGCTCCAATGTAGCTTCTTATAATTGGTGGTTCCTCCATAAAACATTCACCAAGCGAGTGGTCTTGTTTCGTAGGACTTTTTCACTACGATCGAGAATCTCTATCTGATGTTCTTCATAAGAAAGATCTTGTTCCAGCGGTACAACTTCTGAGCTGAGTACATATGAAGGATCAGGTATGTACTTTCTTAGGACAGATACATGGAACACATCGTGAACTTGAGAAAGATTCGGTGGAAGCGCCAATCGATAAGATACCTTCCCAACACGATCCACTATTTCGAAAGGACTGATATACCTAGGGCTCAGCTTTCCCTTCTTTCCAAATCTCATTACTCTCTTCCAAGGAGATATTCGTAAGAACACTTTATCACCCAGTTCAAACTCTAAGCCTTTTATTCGGTTGTCAGCATAAGCCTTTTGTCGAATCTGAGACGCTCTTATGTGTTGTTGAATAGATTGGGCCTTTTCTTCCATCTCATCAACAAAATCAGGTCCTAATATCTTTCTCTCCCCAACTTCATCCCAGCAAGTTGGAGTCCTGCATTTCTTTCCATAGAGAGCTTCATAAGTATCCATCTGAATACTGGAGTGAAAGGTATTATTATAAGAAAATTCCACCATAGGTAGGTGTTGATCCCAACCACATTTTAAATCCATAGAGCAAACTCTCAACATATCTTCTAGAGGTTGAATTATCCTCTCAGACTGACCATCTGTCCGAGGATGATAAGTAGTGCTGAAAATCAACTCTGTATCCAGAGTATGCTGAAGACTTCGCCAAAACTTTTAGGTAAACCTCGGATCCCGATCAGATATAATAGAAAGTGGTACTCCATGAAATCTTACCACTTCCTTTACATATATCCTGGCAAGCTGATCCAGAGAGAAATCCTCTCTAATTGCAATGAAGTGTGCAGACTTTGTAAGATGATCAACTATGACCCAGATAGCATTATTGCCTTTGGATATTTTAGGAAGTCCTATGACAATGTCCATAGTGATATTTTCCCATTTCCATTCGGGTATGGGTAATGGTTGTAACATCCCCTTAGACTTCTGTCTCTCAACTTTAACTTGCTGACAAACCAAGCATCGAGAGACATATTCAACAACATCTCTTTTCATGCCATCACACCAGAAGTACTCTTTCAGGTCCCTATACATCTTCGTGCTTCCAGGATGGATAGAGAATGAATAACAATGAGCCTCATCCAGCAGATCCTTCTTTAATTCGGGGATGGGAGGAACAAAAACTCGATTCCTGAACTTTATTATCCCATCACAATCAAGGCTGAATTCAGGAACATTTCTCACCTTCTTTTGTAACTCTACATCTTCTTTCTGTGCCTATTTAATCTTAACATGTATAGATGGTTGAACATTCATTTGAGAAAGATATTATTTTTCCCCTTTCATTATAATTCCAAGATCCATCCTTTGTAAATCTATAAATATTGGATCTTTTGTGATCCTCATCATGGATAAACTGGCATGGTCTTGTCAACATAATGCATCTTCCACCTTGTTTGCTTTCCCAGGGTGGTAATGAATTGAGCAGTTGTAATCCTTAATAATCTCTAACCATCTTCTTTGGTGCATATTCAGCTACTTTTGTGTGAAAATATACTTTAAAATTTTATGATCAGTATAAATGTCACACCTTTCACCATAAAGACAATGCCTCCAAATCTATAATGCAAAGATTACTGCAGCTAACTCCAAATCATGGGTTGGGTAATTTTTCTCATGGATTTTCATCTGTCATGAGGCATAATCTATCACTATATCATTTTCCATAATAACACACCCCAATAACTTCTTGGATGCATCACTGTAGATCACAAACCTTTCTCCACAACAAGGCAGTGTCAACACATGGGCACTGGATAACCTTCTTTTCAACTCCTTGAAATTCTCTTCACATTCCTCCGTCCAAACAAACATAACTCCTTTCTGAGTCAACCTGGTGAGTGTATTAGATAATTGTGAAAAAGCTTTCACAAAACGTCGATAATATCTATCCAAACCAAGAAAATGTTGGATCTCAGTTACTATTGTTGGTCTCGACCATCTTTCGATGACCTCTGTTTTGGCTGGATCCACAAATATCCCCTCTTTTGAGATTATGTGACCCAAAAATGAAACTTTTTGAAGCCAAAATTCACACTTGGTAAATTTGTCATAAAGCTTCTCCTTTCTCACGGTCTTCAATATAATTCTCAAGTTATCTTCATGTTCTTTCTTGCTCATTGAATATACAATAATATCATCTATAAAGACTACCACAAACTGATCAAGATAGTATCTAAAGACTCTATTCATTAGATCCATGAAGATAGCATGGGCATTAGTAAGAGCAAATGGAATCACTATAAATTCAAAGTGTCCATACCTTGTACGGAAAGCCGTCTTTGGTATATCCTCCCTTTTGACCCTTAATTGATGATACCCTGAACAAAGGTCAATCTTGGAAAAGTATTGAGCTCCGCGTAGTTGGTCAAATAAGTCATCAATGTGTGGGAGAGGATATTTGTTCTTGATAGTGATCTTGTGAAGTTCTCAATCATCAATGCAGAGTCTCATTGATCCATCTTTCTTCTTAACAAATAGAACAGGTGCTCCCCAAGGTGACACACTAGGGTGTATGAATCCCTTATAAAGATTCTCTTGGAGTTGTTTCTTTAATTCCTGCAACTCAATTGGGGCCATTCTATAAGGTGTCTTTGAAATAGGTAAAGCACCCGCTATGAGTTCTATTGAAAACTCAACTTCACGATTTGGTGGAAGACCTAGCAATTCCTCCAGAAAGACATCTCAAACTCCCGTACAATGGGAATATTCTTAATCGTGAGTTTCTCACCAACCATTTGGGATAAATAACCTTCATTTATTGGAATCAAGACCCATAAGATGGAAGAAATTTCCACTGGAAGATTATGTTCATCCTTGCATCGATAGATGATCAAAGATTGATCTGGAATATGAAATGTGACATCCATTCTTTGAAAATTGATATGATATCCATATAGAGAAAGCCAATCCATGCTAAGAATCACATCAAATTCCACTATATGGAGGATCGCAAGATTTGCAGGATGCACTTTCCCACAAACTTTAATCGGAGAAGAACTATAAACTTTTGATGCGACTGTTGTGCCATTAGGGGTTGTCACAGCTAACTCAACATCAAATTGTTTGGATAATATGGTTATACCCTTAGAAAATTCTTCAGAAATAAAGGAGTGGGTGGATCCAGAATCAAATAAAAAAATTTCTACTTTAGAGTGGATGGTAAGTTTACCTTTCACCACTTTGTTATCGTACTCCACAACGCTGATAGAAATTGCATGTGACTTTACTTTGTCTTTAGCCTTAAGAGTTTGTTGATGTCGATCATCATCATCAACCCTTGGATTAGGGAATTTATTGGCATAATGCCCCATTTTCTTGCACTTGTAACATTGAAGTGTAGGAGGTGCACTTTGTGTAGCCTTTTCATTGTTCGTATCACTAGACATATTCTTCCCATCATTGCGGAATTAAAACGCTCGATGACCTTCCTTTCCACATTTGAATCATTTACCCATCCCTTTAAGACAACTCCCTCCATGTTTCTTTCTAAACTTTGAGCATAAGGGAAAACTCATCTTCTTTCTAGTGTGCTCTTTAGATTTTCCTTTGAATTCCATTTTCCTCTTCTTATCAAACCCATATGACTGATGGGTTACTCTAATCTCCATATCAACTTTGAGGGCACATCGAACGATTTCCTCGTATCTATTGAAGTCCCTTATGGATAACGCCCTTCGAAGACTTGGATTTAAGCCACTATAGAATTGATCGATATTACTCTCAAGTTGGATAATAATACCAGAAGCGTACCTTGCAAGTCTTGTAAAATTTTCTTCATAGGTACCAACAGATTCATCATCCTTTTGCTTTAGTTCAAGAAACTCCTTCTCCATAATTATTTAGAGAATACGAGGAAGTAATTATTGAAAAATAAGTTCTTGAACTCGTCCCATTCCA